>CM025790.1:49668433-51020174 GCA_014635995.1 Sarcophaga peregrina | reverse complement strand
TTGCATGGCAATTTTTATTTACTTTTAGGATTTTTGACAGAAATCTGCTGAGAGAAAGTCTTTGAAGAAATATTTTTATATTTTCGCTTTGACCTGAGATATAAACTCGGGTCTTATGTCTAATAAGCCAACTCACTACCTACTAGACTACGGTGACTTCAATATATATAATAATACAATAATAATTAAATTAAGAAGCCAACACGCTACCTATTAAATTTTTTTTTTATAAAACCAGCACTCAGGGGATGACCCCTACTCATGCAGTGCATTGGGCACGTTTTTTAGGAAAGGTGGAAAGAGGGAAGATGCGAATGGTAAGGAAAGGAGTTGCTGCTGGTGCCTATAAAATGGCCAGTGCTATACCTTCACCATTAGACAGTCTACAGCAATCGTCCCCAAGAAGCCCGTAGTTTCTCACATCACTTTTGTTGTGTGTGTTAATTTTATACCGAAGTGGGAGGGACCTACAGTTTAAAGTCGACTCCGAACGACAGATTTTTGAGAAACAAGAATAGAAAGAGAAGAAATCGCTGGGAAATATGACCTGGGGCGCGAACCCTGGCTTTACATCTAATAATCCAACATATTACCTTCTAGACCGCGGCGACTCTCAAATCACAATGACATTGCTCTGTTTTCCTAAATCACCATGGACAACGATATGTGTTCGCATCCCACAGCGATGAGCCCCAATTCGGGATGAATGGCTGCGTAAAAAAAAAGAATGTTAAATTTGAGACGCTAAAAAATCCACATAAAATCCATAAGCGTCCAATGGATTTCAAAAATGTCATAATAATGTTGGCCATATTTCGTTGAGAAAGACTTCTGCTAGACAACATTGCTATCAACGGCATGCACAGTAGACCTATGGTTACCAATTCCTTTTGAATTGAATCCGATGAAGTGGAGTTTTTTTTTTTGTGAATAAACTACAAACCCCAGTCTTTCTCAAAGCCAACACAATCCGCGCAATTGCTAAAATTCAGATTGATTTATTCGACAGAGTGATGAAAGATTAAATGAATAAATCAGGGACCGAAAATAACTGTTATTTTTGTATTTTTTATTAAAAAAAGCAACCGCAAGGAAATGTCGAAGAACAGAATCTAGTATACCATTTTGATTGTCTTGGACCAAATTTTTATAAAATGTGCTGCTTTTTAAAAAATTGACTTTTATTTTTTCGAGCAAAAATAAAAGTTATTTTTTGATTTTTATTTTTTCGAGCAAAAATAATAATTATTTTTGACTTTTATTTTTTCGAGCAAAAATAAAAGTTATTTTTTGACTTTTATTTTTTCGGTTGGAAATAAAAGTTATTTTTGACTTTTATTTTTTCGAGCGGAAATAAAAGTTATTTTTTGACTTTTATTTTTTCGAGCGGAAATAAAAGTTATTTTTTGACTTTTATTTTTTCGAGCAGAAATAAAAGTTATTTTTTGACTTTTATTTTTTCGAGCAGAAATAAAAGTCATTTCTATATTAATTCATGATGAATTCATAATATTTATTAAAAAATTCTTTAAAACAGTTAAAGTAAATTATGTTAAAAAATTTTTAGAATTAAGTTTTGCAATAAATGTTAATAAATATTATGAATTCATCATGAAATAAAACATAAATAACTTTTATTTTTGCTCGAAAAAATAAAAGTCATAAAATAACTTTTATTTCTGCTCGAAAAAATAAAAGTCAAAAAATAACTTTTATTTCCGCTCGAAAAAATAAAAGTCAAAAATAACTTTTATTTCCAACCGCAAAAATAAAAGTCAAAAAATAACTTTTATTTTTGCTCGAAAAAATAAAAGTCAAAAATAATTATTATTTTTGCTCGAAAAAATAAAAATCAAAAAATAACTTTTATTTTTGCTCGAAAAAATAAAAGTCAAAAATTAATTCTTATTTTGTGACTTTTACTATAAAAGTTATAACAGTTACGGTCCCTGGAATAAATAGGTATTCCCAACGAATAAAAAATTTCATCGATATCATCTTACATAATGCCTTTAAGATAGGGAAGCACTTAAGAGGGACCATAAAAAACGAAACGTAAGAGAAAGTTACGTGTTTATATTTTTTAAGTTGTTACCTACTCAAGTAATTAGATTAGTGGTGAAGGGGCGTAATAATCAATAAACGCAACCTCGGCGTACGCTTACATTTACCCTAGAAGTCTTTGCTGGCAGGTAATGAGAATTAGTCCTCCTAAGTAATTCAAACCTCGAAATAACTACGATGAACAGTGGTTGTCTAGTGGGTCTAGTCCATTAACGTGAGAGTTATTGTCCGTTACACTGCATCGAGCTTGTGGTCCTTATGACCTCGCTTGTATCATTACATAAGAACGGAGAAAAAACACAACCTTGGCGTACGCCTACGTTTATCCTAGAAGTCTTTGCTGGCAGTTAATGAGAATTAATTCTCCTAAGTAATTCAAACCTCGAAATAACTACGATGAACAGTGGTTGTCTAGTGGGTCTAGTCCATTAAGGTGAGAGTTATGGCTTGTAACTCTCCAACGAGCTTGTGGTCTTTATGACTTCGCTTTTAATCATTAAGCATAATTTGATGAACAATGTCTTTTATATTTTAACTTATTTGACCCCAGGACACATGGGTTTATAGTCAAACACTATAATCACTCCCCCAATCTAGAGATGCTCGATTAATTTCAATTAATTTGTGTGCTCTATGGACAGTAGAAAATGTCCATACAATTGGTATTAACACGTGCGGGCTGCTGCATAAATTTTACAAATTCTTCTTCAGTATTTATAGCAAACACTAGTTATTTCTGTGTTTACCCCAGAACCCCTATTGAATACAAATTTTATCATGACGTATTAAAAACTAGATCGAACGAAAACCTTTCTCCAAAATTGAATTGTTTTTTTAAAGTTTTTCGCTTTTCGTATCGATAATAAAACTTGAGGTTTTTGACCAGATTATGATCAAATAAATTACACGTAAAAATTAAATTTCAAATATCGCACAAACAAATGGAAACAAATAAATTATTCCAAACACTCGGTCATTTATTTAGAAAAATTTGGAATAAAAAAACCATCGTAGTTAAACTAAATATTTGTTTGAAAGTCACATTTGCTTACATTAATACGCTAATCTGTTAGAAAGGGACAAATGGTTGTAATTCATTAGTCGTAAGATAATACAATCAAATCGAATGTTCAAATTCTGTTTAGCTTGGTCATTTAGCCACGCAGCAGACTCTCAAGAATCAAGAATCATGGAAACTTTAGGGGTAGCATTTTATCTACACTGTGCATATATCTGAACCCACATAAAAAATGTCCGAATTTTTTGCAAATAACTTTGGCACAAATGGGATACTTCTATCAGAATAGATTGTGTGTGACAATTGGTCTGGATCTCTGGTAGCTTAAACTCAAATATCTTGTAAAAATCACGTGAATAATTTAAGAATGATAGTAGAAGTCATCGTAGTCTAGTAGGCAGTGTGTTGACTTATTAGACTTAACGTAACAGTTCAAACCCCAGGTCAAACATTTCTTCGGCGACTTTCTCTCGTTAGATTTCTGTCAAAAACTCTAAACGTAAATGAAAATTGTCATGCAAACTTACTCAGAAATTTATCGTTCCGAGTTGATTTTAAACTGCTGGTCCCACCACTCAGAACGCCACGACAGAAGCTAGGTTGTAATCTTGACTAAAGGGTTGTAATGACCAATTATATGCGATAATAGATAATGGGGAGGCTTTAAAATTAGTAATTCTCATTATGGGCTTATATATGGAGAAACTCTGTAGGTACCGCATCTCTCATACGAGCGGTGATGTGTTTTATCACCTTAAGTCTTTGTATGTATATTAGACGTAAAGATAATGAAGTTAGCAAGTAGGTAAAAAAACAGTGTTGTTTGATAAACATAGATCATATCTGCTTACTTACACTTTGTTATTGAGACCACAGGCCTTGAAGGTTAGTTTGAAGCGATAGTTTTGCCCGCCAAAGCTTACTTGAGCTCATATAGTGGCCCGTTGTGATGCCACGGCTAAGAGCAGTCCAGAATCCATCTAAACTAATCGCAGATATCAGTCAGCACAACCACAGGGCCTATAAATGAGACAAAAATTTTTATATGCATAAATATTTATACGTATTTGCAAAACCATCTTCTTAAAGTATTTGAATTATTTTGCTAGTTAGTGTGTTAGACAAAATAGGTTGCAAGGCAGATACCATCAGTCAGGGTGGTGTTCGTCATTTATATCATCTTGAACTCAAATAACTATGTGACTGACAGTCTTAGGCAAATGAAACTTTCGCAGATGTGGGCAAAACTTGGGATTTCAATGATATTGTCGATTGTCTGCAGAGGAGTTTGCACATATACTGGCCCAGAAGAATATCTAAAATTTGTTTGTGATTAGAAATTTAGTGGCAACAAAACTACAATGGATTTGGAATACGTAAATGGAATGGCATTGATCAAGCACATAACATTGTATCTGTCTTGACGTTTTGAGGCCATATCTGAGAATGGCTTGATGCGTACAGATATAATCAACATTGTCAAGGTCTTCAAAGTGTTTATTCATCGTTCAAGTAATGCCCCTTCTTGTGGTAGTTGTTTATAGCTTTATGGAATAGGAGTCACAAGGTATTCGCGAACTAGGACCAGGTCACTCGTGGAGACTAACAATTTCTATTGAATTCGATACAACATCTAATTTGGAGTGAAGAAAAACTACTTAAGGGCCATTATTACAATTTTACAATTTGACGTTAACTAAAGGAAGAATTTTAAAGGGCAAGTAAATTGTTTTTCATTATTATAAGTAGGCAATGTGGTAGAAGTAGTGTTAAGCTAAAGGGAAGATCATCCTACCTGTAACTTTTAAAGTTAAGTTTATGTTTGAACTTGCCATATTATGTATAGCGTTGTTGCCATTGCGTTTAAAAAAAAAAACTTGTTTAACTGAGCAGTGTTATCGACATTGCACTGGCTCTGCCATACTTTTGAAAAAAGTTAACTTTATTTTATCAGTAAATTGTAGTAAAGAAAATAAGTTAAAGTTAACTTTACAGTTCCTTTTAGTTAAAGGTACTTTTAATTAAACCCAAGTTTAACAGTAAGTTGTAATAACGGTAGTACTCCTACTCCTGATAGTACTCCTACAAAGTAAAATCGAGTATGCATTTTGCAGCAGAAGTGAGTATCAAAAAAACGAGAATGATTTTATGGCAGTTACTTTATATTTAAAAAACTTAAGCAAAACTATAATGAACGTTAATTTAGTTCAAATCATATTAACAAAAAATTTTGGTGGCTAAACACCGACAAAAACATGTGTTTGGGGTTTGTTTACACAGCATTTTTTAAAGTCTAATAATTGTCAATTTGAAATTCAAATTGTTTAAATATTTATTGTGATTTTTTTTGGATTTTTAAACAAAAGAAACTACAATTTTATATTTAACTTCTTCAGCAAATAATAAATAATATCACTCATATTATTTATAGTCGCCCTATAAAGTAGTTTTTTTTTTTTAATAATTCTGTTGCTATGTATTTAGTTTTATTAAATTTTAAATAAAATTGTTATAGTGAATAGCAAAGTAATCTCACTGCCTGAGTAGATACAAATATTGAGTGTTGGTAACAGCTTAAAGAAATTTAAACACGTAACTTTCTCTTACATTCCGTTTTATATGGTCCTTAAATATATTATGTGAGATATCATTGAAATACTTTTCGATGGCTCATCTAATCTTCCATCACTCTGTCGAATAAATCAGGCTAAATTTTAGCGATGGCGTGGAATGTATTGGATTTGAGAAACACTCTGGTTTGGAGTTTATTCACAAAAATAACTCCACTTCATCCATTTCAATTCAAAAGGAATTGGTAACCATCGTTCTATAGTGTTCGCCGTTGTTAGTTATTCTATAGCAAAAATCGTTCTCAAAGAAATATGCCCAATCAAAATCTACACCAAATAGTGACTTTTTTGAGAGCCATTGAACGCTCTTGGATTTTATGTGGTTTAGTATCGCCTCAATTTTACCAGTTGTGTTTGTTTATGTAGACATTGGGCCTTATCGCTGTGGAACGCGAAAACATATCGTTGTCCATGGTGATTTAGGACATTAGAGCAAGTTCGCTGTGATTTAATAGGTAGTGTGTTGGCTTATTATTATTATCATATTGGCTTATTAGACGTAAGGCCCGAGATTTCACTCTAATACGATAAAAAAAAATCCGAAAACCTCTTATAACACTATTTTTTTAAGACTTATTACATAAGAAGATCATTACAATGGATTTTAGACATAACTGCTTCGATGTCTATTGATGTAAATGAAGCTTGCAAGCAATTTTCAATTGAAGACTACATCGAACTGAAAATTACAACATTAAATCGATGTTGAAAAAAGATATAGCCAGCGGTAGTTGAGATAGAAAGCGTGCATGAATCAGGAGAAAATGAAATTCCTGGCATATTAGATCTTACTTATTAGTGGAACAAGAAGTTGGGGAACGAGATTCGGTAGAACGTCTAGTGAATGAAATCGATTCTAGCTTTAATGAAGATAATGAAGTTAATAATTTGCCATTAAAAACATTACCAGAAGGATTATTAAACTTGGCCAAAAAATTTGAGTTATTTTTCTTGGATGCAAACAAAATTGCCTATCACCATATCAAGAAATTTACAACAACCTTGGATGGACAAGGAAACAAATCAAGATTACGGATTTTTTAAAGATATTTTTTCGCCAAAAAAAAATGTTCCCTTTTAATTGAATTTAGCAGCGATGATGAAGGAACTTACTAAACTAAATTCATAATATACATTCATATATTTTTATACCGATTTATGTTTGTTCTTTATATATTTACGTGGATTTATATTTAATTGGATTTTTTGTTTATTTTGTTATTTTTTAATAGAAAGAAAGTTTCTTCTGTGGAATAAAAATATTTTTTTGAAACTTAACATCTGTTTTTATACCAGCTCCTATAGTCTCCTATAGCACGATTTCCCATAAAATGTCGTATAGGAACCTAACGATTGTGTGGTAGGATGGATCCCTGTTCAAGGATAGTGTAATAAAGTTAATAGCGTGACATTATCAATTAAAGTTTGTTCTTAAAATTAAAAAAAAATATTTAAATAAGAAATAATAACAGGTTAAAGATCTAGTTGGTAGTGTGTTGGCTTATTAGACGAAAGACCCGGGTTCGAATCCCAGGTCAGACATCTAAACGGAAAATATTACCTCGGCGACTTCCTATCAGCAGATTTCTGGCAAAGACTCTGAGAGTAAAAATTGCCATGAAAAGCTGCTCAAAAATCTGTCGTTCGGAGTCGACTTTAAACAGTAGGTCCCGCCACTCATGTATAAAAATTAACGCACACAACATAAGTGGTGTGAGAAGCTAGGTCGTAATCCTGACTGAAGGGTTGTAATGGCCAATTATGTATGTAACGGGTTAAAGTATACAATTTCTTTTAATTAAAATTATAATAATTTTTCGTTCTTAATTAATTTTTTCAATTCATTTTTAAAAGCTTAGAATAACGAAATAGTATCGTAAAATATAATAGAACACATACGAAATCTTAAATCTAAAAATAAAGGTACAGTACTCTTGCCTTTATTGCCGCCAAAACGTTTATGAAGTAATTAAAAAAGAGGCTTAAATTAAACTTTAAAGTAAACATCCTACTCTATTATAATTTCAAATTAAGAATTCTATGATTGACCTTAATTTAATGTTGTAAATCGCCCACTTTTAAATAATTTAATTTCTTTTCTAATTTCTTTTTCTAAAAATTTTTTTTATTTTTATTTTCTATCAGGATGTATTAAATAAACGCCTAGACAAGCGTGTCGATGCGATGTTGGAACAGGGCTTATTGCGTGAAATACGAGCATTTCACAATGAACACAATGTGAACAAAAGGTTGGTACCTTATTTAACGATTTAGCTATTCAAACAATATGCCAGTATACACTCGTATTCGTATATAGAAATTCATTTATATTTATCGATACAGTAGTCACATTATTGAATGAACATTTCAAAGAGAAAGAAAAAAGTAAAACAAAAAAACATTAATCATCTTGCTACTCTATACCTATATCCATGTGAAGTTTTTTTTGTTTTTCTCTTTCTGTATTGTTGTTATATCATGTAGCTAATCATATTCTATATACAATAAATCATTTTATGTTTACATATATGTACATACATACATATTTATGTATATATCCCGATACATATAATAATCAAAATCTTACTTAAATCCTAAAAAAAACATTTCAACTGATAATATTGCTGCTGTTATACTTCCTACACCCATGACACAGACTTTTACTCATCACTGTTATTTGGCAAATTATGTTTTTCTTAGCATTTCGGCGAATTCTACTTCTACATCAGCCTCTTCTTCATGCTCATCATCAATGTATACGAAGGGCGTATTACAAACGATTGGTTTCAAAGAATTTATACCCTATTTAGAGCAATTTGATGCGGCAAATGATCAAAAAATTGAAGCGTACTTGCAAGCGAATGCGTATAAAATGCCAACAGAAGGTAACATGAACATTATTTTTCTTCTTTTCACTTTTTTTTTTTCTTTTTTCTTCGTATCTATTGTTCACCCAAAACAAAAAAAAAATTCTATTTTATGTGTATTTGAAAGATATTCATATACCCAACAAACCAAATGTATTGAGAATAATATTATATTAAGCTTACCAACACAAGCATTAAGCTTGAGAAAGTCTTAAGAAAATCTTGAAAAAGGTTACTATAACCTTTCTATAATTGTAGAAAAATCGAAACGGAACCCTCGTGATAATATTACATGTGTAATATTACTAAAAGCTTATTCTTGCAATTGTAGAATAAGCTTACAAATATAATATTATATTAAGTGTTGTATTTAAAAGCTTACTGTCTTAATATTTTCATAAGCTTTTCCACATAAATGGAGAATAAGCTTGATAATAATAAAAAAAATAATAATTTTCTTCAATTAAATATTATTTATATATTTTATTGCGAATTGGAAATAAGTACGAGTGTCCTTTATAAACTGATCCTCTGTAATTCCAATGGACAATGCTGCACCTATAAATTGTAGATATTTAATAGTTATAATACTGTATTAAAAATTTGATATTCTTTTTAATTTTTTCTTACGTCGTATTGCTTTTGTTGTGCTAAGGCTAAGTGCTTGGGCCAGCGAACTTTTTGCGAACATTTATTTTTAAGGCAATAATGTCACTTTCATATGATGAATAAGTCAAGAAATCTGTCAAGCAGTCTTTTAGACCATAGTGCACATATTCACCACCTGCAAGCGGAACAATTGGTGCATCTCTTGGTGTTTTTTTTAATGTTCTCGCGTCGTTTGGTAGATTTGGTTCTATTTTTATAGTATAATTTTTTTGGTATAATTTTTTTTCAATCGTCAAATTTCTTTAATAATACTTTAGAAAAAGTTGTGTACAACAATAGTTTCTCAAGCATAGTTGAAAACTGCTTGCGAATTCACTTTTTAAAAACATTTTTATAATATTAATAAAAAAAGCTTGAAAACAACTATTATTATAAGCTTATTCTCAAGTTATATTGCGGTTTGATTGCTAAATGGTATGTTGGGTAGACATATGAACATCATTTTATTCATACTAAGGATGACAAACGGGATCGATTATTAAAAATCCCGGGATATTTCGGGATAATTCGAGATTCAAAAATCCCGAAAAATCACAGGCAAAATCGCGATTTTCTCTTAATAATAAAAATATTTTGTTAACAAAATCATTTGTATTCCAATTATGTGTATCAGAATCATATATCATTAACAAATACAGTATAAAAACAGCAAGACAAAATGTAACAAAAAAGCATAAATTAACAAAAATAAAAATTATTCGTACATATGCAAATGTAAATTAGTTTTAAGAAAATGATTTGATTTCCAACAAAAAGATTAAAGCATCTGACATGTGATCTGATAGGCTTAATCGAATTTATTGTCAACATAACCTACCTTTGTAAAACACTTCTCGCAATCAACATTTATTGGTAAAATAGTTCCAAGATAGCTGTATGCAGCTTGTAAATATTCTCTTCTACCACCTTCTGATGTAAATAAATCTATTTCTTTGGACAGTTGAGTATCTAAATCAGTTACTCTATTAATTCGTTTTATATGACTTTTGCATTCTTCGATGCCATCAAATAATTCTTTATCACTGGAAGTAGGTTTTTCCTAATCTAAGATCGAAGTCAAGTGATATAGAATTTTTTTAAGGACCTTCTGTAGGGTCAAAATACATATGAATTCACAATCCCGAAAATTCCGAAAAATCCCGGGATAAGTTTTTAAATTTCGGGTTTCGGAATTTTCCATTGGCATCCCTAATTCATACATACATCTGTATATACATACATCCATACATACTTGAAATATTGGATATTAAATAACCTGCAAATATAAGAAATAATTTTAAAAGTTTATTAAAACACTCAAGAAAAGTTGTGGGAACAAAACAAAAAATGTAGCTTTGCTTTAACAATTGAGGATGTAAGCTTGATTAAATGAATTATGAATTCAAAATTTTTAAATTAGTATTGCTGTTTGCTTGAGAGATGTTTTAAATAAAATTTTTCTTTCCCGACAACTTCCAAACTTCTTTCGCTCATCTCCCACTTATATTTCAAAAAAGAAAAAAAAAACTAAATTGGAAAGCAATTAAGGAAACGTTGACAAGATCCATAAGAAGTTTAAAGTATTGTGACACATTCTAGTATGTAGTTTAGAAATTGTATTTTACTTTTGCTAACACAATTATTTTCTAATGCTCATGGCATTTTCTAATGACAAGTGCTCCTATCTTTCTTCATTGGTCATTACAAGCCTTCAGTCAGAATTAAAAGCTAAAGTTTACTTTATACATGAATACCTTCAGTACCAAATGACAGATATTTTTGTGAAACTTTTTATTTACTCTCAGAGCTTTTGCCAGAATTCTACTGAGAGAAGTTTGTCGAAAAAATAGTTTTTCATAGTTTTCGTTTTGCTGGAGATGTTTGACTAGGGATTTGAACCATGGTTTCACGTTTAATTAACCAACATACAACCTACTAGCTAGCCTACGCCACTTCAACATTACATATCGCTCCTTTATTGCAATATAGTCATATCTCAAAAAAAACTTGAACCTGGCAAATTGCTATTAAAGTTTTCAAGACATCAGTCCTTTGATCTAATTGTTACAAACACTTTTTGCTATAACTTCGGTTCAACTTGGAATATAAAACTGATTTTTTTTTCAACATGTACGGAAGGTCTTAAAGAACAGTTTTGCTTAAGTAACTACAATTTTTAATTTTTTGAGATATGACTATGTTGCAATAAAGGAGCGAAATGTTACAATAAATTTTCTAAAAATTTTTTATGCTTTTCCGTTCCTTAAATGAATGATATCCCTAAAACCTTTGTGTTTTTCAGCATCGCCAGCTTAGATTCTTTTATTGTAACAGGTTCTAGGATGATAGCGGTGGGATAACAACAAACAAACTACTTCAAAATTGTTTGGGATATTATAGGGCATAGAGATAAAAAATCTTGCTTCATCCTTCCCTTTTTGAGGGTATAGCGTTTCTTGACCTTTCTGATTGGCGTTATCCTCTTTGGTCTGTGGCTAGTTGGTCTTCCGCACATCCTACTTACAATTCGAACATATAAAATTTCCTTTCTAGAATTTTAAACCTCGAATGTACGATTTTATTGTCAAGCATTTTTAACACTACATCACCACTCTCCCACCTATCTTTCTTATGGTACAGTTTAAAACGTTTTTAATATTCATCACACATTTAGGGCCATTATTACAACTTGCCGTTAACTAAAGGAAGGATTTTAGCGGGCAAATAAATTCTGTTTCATTATTATAAGTGGACAATAAGGTAGATGTGAGCGTTAACCTAAAGGTAGAATCATCCTATCGGTAACTTTTAAAGTTAAGTTTATGTTTGAACTTGCCATATTATATATTATTTTCAATACAGTAAATAAATTGAGCATATACAACGAAAAAACGAAGTTCACCGTTTAAAAATTTTTATTTCATTGAACAATACTATCGACATTGCTCCTTCACTGCCATATTTTTGAATAAAGTTGACTTTATTTTATCAGTAAATTGTAATAAAGAAAATAAGTTCAAGTGAACTTATTATTCTTAACAACTTATTTGTGCCTTTTAATGTCCTCTTCCTAGCATTGTTTATTGCAATCATTCAATAGACTTCGAGCCTTAATGGAATCTAAAGAAGTTATATTGTTTCGGCCTTTGTTTAATATTCACATTTGTAACAGGCAATTAATTACAGTCCCTTCAACTACCACATATGTCAACTCACATGAAAACCGCGATAATCGTTCTGTGACTTGGTAATCCTCAACATTTGGGTGTAGCCAACAAAGTTGTACTCTACAGATCTCGAACTTTAGCAAGACAATTGGATTGTACTGGCCAAATAGGGCCAGATCACATGTTATCGCCTGATGAAGATTGGATTTACGTGGACTTTATTCGTAGAGCAAAGGATTTAGTATTTAAACATGATTTTTGAAATGCTTTTCCCATTAGAATATTTGAATGGGAAGGTATCAATGAACGATTGTCGTTTACTGGGTATCATTTAATGTAAAGACTGCACTGTTAATTATACAGTATGACCATGGGCCTCATTATGCGTATCCAAAGTACAAGATAAGTACAAGTACAGATAATCTTTGCTGTTGGACAACGTTAAATTGATATTAATGCCATGTTTTTTATATCATCTACTTGGGATTTAATGCCAACCAAGGAAAAATATGAATTCTCCAAATGGAATTCTCCAATGGAATTTATTAGGGTAGGATTTAAACAATGACCCCGATTTAGATACCAGATTCAAAATCTTCTATGAAGTGATATTTTAAAGTGGAAGCTAGACAAGTTTATTCAGGAATTGCATTCAGAGTCATGTGTGAATTGAAAAAATACATACAAAATCTTCCATTACAAAATCTTTTGAAGGGGATGCCACCCAAGTTTATTCAGGAATTGCATTTAGAATCATATGTGAATTGATTTTATTGGAAGCACCCAGAAATATTCAGGTATGGACTCTACATGTTCAATGAGTGTATGAAAAGCAGTTCCACCACATCCATCGGTAGTGTATGTTATTATATTGTTTGTAAATGCATAATTTGATTGTAATATTGTAAATTGTATTGTGGGGTTTCTCTAAAATATTAAAATAAGTTGACAGATTTCGCATTTTGTTTCAGACTACCGGTTATAGAGGAATATTTTCCTGTATATACTTAAATGGCCATTACAATCCTTTGTTACGACCAACCATGTTGTGAGTACTGATTTTTATTCATGAGTGTCTAAATATACAGTTTGAACCTGGACTGCGAACAACTAATTTGAGAAGCTTTCACAGTTTTTATCAGAAGATTGGTGAAAGAAAGTTGCAAATAAAAATATTCTTTTATATTTCGTTTCGTTGTAGATATCAAAGTTGAGATTTGAATACAACACCACCTACAACAATACTATGCTGCTCGCATAGTTTTCTGCAACACTGTACTCATCCATTATTTGTTTCACTTAAACATACTCTAGAGTAATAACTCAAGTATCATGAACATGTAAAGGAAATTTTTTTTCATTGACTGACTACTGCTGTGCCTGTTAATTTTCAACAAAATTTAATTTAAACATTTCTATTGACACTAATAAATCTCAAATTGAAATTCTCATCCATCCATCCATCCATTCATCTATTCAGTCATTGAACTAATCAACAACAAAACAAAACGATACAAAAAAAATCTCCCACAGAAAATAAATATTCAAAAAACTTTATAAACGCCAACAGCAACATCTCCGTATGTGTGTATGTTTGTCGGTGATAAACTTGCAAATCATTTTTACAATTTAATTTCAAAAGAAACTGCTTAAACACAGTATGAGTTCTTAGAATTTTCGAAATAATTTCATTTTATTCTCTCTTACAGAACAACTAAAATTATATGCAGGTTCAAAACACAACACCAACACCAACATCAACCCCAATGAAACTGACACATTAAACACGATCGACCCTAAAGATCAATTACCCCCAGGTTTGGATGTTTTGAATTCGTGTCTAAACGAATTGAAATTAGTAACACGTCGCTATTCGAAGAAACAAATCAAATGGATAAATAATCGCTTCTTGGCCAGTCGCGATCGTCAAGTACCCGATCTGTATGAATTGGATACGAGTGACGTTAGCCAATGGCATGCTAATGTTTATTCACGTGCCATCAACATAATTGACTGCTATCGTAATGGGCAAGTGTGTGAAATTGAGCCGATGCAAAAGAGGCAACATCCGGGCGCTGGTTTAAATGAAGAGGTTAGTTTTGAATAAAGAAAAAAAAATAAATGCGTTGATGGTTGGTGGCTAAATACTATAAAGTCCAACCCACCAACCACATTAAAAAAAACGTTGCTTGCATTTTGTAATCTACAGCCTCTAGCCAATTTTACTAATGAAAATCCTGTCCCCAAACTAGTATCGGGTGTTATTTAAAAGTTCTTCTTTCTTTTTCAGACGTCCAATTATTGCAAGACATGTGAACGCCACTTTATTGGAGAGTATCAGTGGCAATTGCATTTAAAGTCCAATAAACATAAAAGACGTAAAGAAGGACTCAGGAAGAAAGCTAAAATATCTAATTCTGAAGCTGCAGCTCAGGTTTTGGAAATAAAAGACAATGAAACGAAATAAAGATCCATAGAATAACTCGTGAACTGTTACATTCAAAAATTTAACAATAGAAACGCATTTCGCAATTTTCACAACATTTTAAACATCTTTTCCGTTCCATTAATCAAGTTTTTCCAGGTAAGAGATTTTATTTACAGTAATAAGTCGTAGATTTTTTTTTTAATAAAAACCAACACTCAGGGGATGGCCCCTACTCATGCAGTGCATTGTGCAGGTTTAGGAAAATAGGTTATAGGAAGGTAGAAAGAGGGAGTAGTGTTTGTGGACATTTGATTTAAACTTACCAATATCGTAATTGACGGGAAAAACCTTCGCAGGAAGATCATTCCACAAGCGAGTAGTGCAGGAAAAAAATTAATTCTCCCTGTAATGCATTGTGCGGTTCACTGGACAATCAACCACAAAAGGATGTGCTCTGCGAGAAGCTCGAGTGTCACGTAAAAATCTGTGATTATCGGTAATCAAGCCCCTTATCTTTCGAGAACACCTCCCATTATAGTACCGATAGAATAATGAAACACAAGCCACATTGCTACGATGCTCCAACGAATCAATAGAGCTGAGTACCCTACTGTCATTAATAAGCACATTCGCCCTCTCCTGTACGCGGTCGAGAAGCTTCAAAATAGACTTTGAAGCACCGGCCCATACATGAGAGTTGTACTCCATCCGGGATCGGATAAAGGTCCTGTAAACAATAAGAAGGTCGGATAGAGTGAAGTATTTTCTTCACCGTTTCAAGAAACCAAGGCACTTGAATTGAGCTTAATAGGTTTGCAGTCGTCTTTAACTAAATTGTCGTCTTCTGTTGAAATGTATTGGGCGGGAACTTTGTAACTCGTGTGCTACTCTTTACCGAGAAATAGTTTCCGTAATTTTCGTTCTTTTTAATTATCCTCTTTGGGCGGTTAATACACTTCCAGGATGTATTATTCGGTGGGAAACTGAAGCAATTTGAAAATTCAAAAACCATGAAAATTAATCCAACATATGGTTTAAAAAGAGAACGTTCCTCTAAATCTACTTAGAACAGGTGCACATCATTCTTAAAAGTTTACCAGAATATACGCTGGCGAAACCAGTAGCTGCAATTAGAAGAAACGGCTCGGAGGAAATAAACTATAGAACCTCTGGTTACATCAAAATTTTAGGTATTGTATATTTGGACCACTCTACTGACGATGCACGATTTCAACCCGTTTCCGAATCTGGGTTTGTGCTTAAAAATCCCAGAACAAAAATGATGAAATTTCCAAACCAATAGCTGCTTATAAAGCAATGCAAGCTATACCACAGTCTCAAATACTATCTACTGACTGCACAATACATACACAAATCCGTTTTTAAACCTGGTTTTGTAACTAAAAATCCCTGAAAGATCTTACTATGATACTGATATCTGGAAAATCATTCGAATATACATGTCAAGAATACGAGATGAAGTCGCCGTAGTCTGGTTAGTAGTGTGTTGGCGTATTAGACGTAAGGCCTGTATTCAATTCCCAGGTTAGACATCAAAACGAAAATATGAAAATATATCTTCGGCGACTTGCTCTCATCAGATTTCTAGCAAAAACTCTGAGAGTGAATAAAATTGCCATGAAAAATTTCTCGAAAAAATTTGTCGTTCGAAGTCAACTTTAAACTGTAGGTCCTATCGCTCATATATAAAATTAAAGCACACAACATACGCGGTGTGAGTAGCTAGGCCCTAATCCGGACTGAAGGATTGTAATCACCAATTATGTATGCATGTATGAATACGAGATAAGTTCGAATATGAAAATATTTTTGATCTTAAACAACGCGAGTATTGTACATAATGTATTTAAAGGGAGCCTTGAAACAAATTCAGTATCATAGTACATTAAATTTGCTCGCCTAGGCTCTACTGCATACAAGTCTTAGTTGGCTAACTTCTGAATGCTGGTATCATTACTGGGCAAGAAATGGGCAAGTCCTCCTTTTTTAGTTCTTATTGCAGTATACCAACATAATGCTTTGCTGGAGCACACAGAGCATTGCAAAAGCAATGAAGTTTCTTGTCATATTTATTCTGATGTCATAATTATTCCTTTACGAATATACGGAAGATTAGATTAGGTTGAATTTTTCTGGCAACAGTCACAACGGGTGTGTATGTACACCCAAAGTCTGAAGTCAGTCAAATTAAAAAATAAACGCAAAATATAACTAATAGACTAGAGTCGTATAGAATTAAGCCACAGATTTTTAAAGAAATAAGATAAATTAACAACAAAACAATCAAAGTTCACGAAATTTGTAAAATTAACTATTGCCCAGGCCGAAAATTATTTTTAATCCAGACACCAGATGAACAATATCTTCGGGACGAAGAATACTACACAAATTCAAAAAGGATTTTGAATGATAAATTACGACTTTCAGATGCTGCAATGAAAATTCAGAAAAAAATTAATTCACGGGGTCAAAATCTACCCATCGAATAAAATTCGCTTTCGGTAACAAGACTTGAAATTAAAAAAGATCTGGAGTTATTAACTTACACATTTATAATCGATACTCTTATACTCGCCCTGGTAAGTCTTTTTAGATCTGTGGTATGTTTACAACGTCTAGGGTTTAAATGAAATTAATTAAAATGAAAAATATCTTCAATATTTAATATTTATTTCAAATATTAAATAAAAAATAAAATTTATATTTTATTTATTCATTTTTATTATGTTTATTGTCCATTTCATTTTCATATGCTTTACATTTATTGTTTAGTTTTAATTTAATTTTTTTTTTTTGTTTTTTATTAACATAAATAAAGTAAATTTTTTTACGAATGTTTTTTTTTTAATAAAATTTTACATTGTATTTATAAGAAATGAAATTAATTATAATGAAGGATATTCTTTTAGTTTTGCTTTTAAATTTTTTTAACAAAATTATTAACAGTTATTAAGTAAGAATATATTGTTTGTTTTAATTTTTTTGTTTAAATTATTAACACATTAGTTTTATTAATATTTATGATAATAATATAGGCTTTCATTAAGGATTAAAATAATTTAACTTTGTTGTTAATTTTGTTTTTTAAATTATTAATTTTATTTATTTATAGTGATAGTATATGTATGTAGTTCTTTTTTAAGGTGTATCTTTGGTTTATTAGGATGGTTTGGTAAATAGGGATTTTGTTTTATTTGTAATTTGTTATCTTTGTTTTGCTTTTCCATTATACATTATTTTAATTTATAATTTATATTTATTAAGTATACATACATTTAACATTTATTTTATTTTTTTAAATACGATTTTGAAAGTTTCGTTTTTTTTTATATTAATTTTGACTGAATTAAAATATTAATTTGTTTATTTGTTATTAAATAGTCTACACCATGAGCTGTGGTAGAAATATCGAGAAACTTTAAAATATTCTCGGAATGTCAATGTATTTTAACATATTGACAGCCGACTACGAGATAACTCTTAGATTGCTTTCCCTTCTAGGGCGACAAACTACGAGTTATCTCATACTTACCAATGGGAAAAAATTAAATTGTCGTTTTTTGGCTTGTTTTCTAAAAACTCTGAAATTGTGCTTTGACATCTACTTTGTATACAAATAGAGAGAAAATTTGGGGGAAAATATGATGCCCATGTATTATTTAATCAGTAGAGCCTCCAAATACTATAGTAGAAAAAATCAACTTAAATTTTATATGCGCAAGACGGCGATAAATATAATTTAGTGTTAGGGAAAGTTGCTTCAGATTTTAATAAACCATTCTTTTTTCGTCTTTGTAAGCTTTTGCAACACATCCCCATCATATTATTTCTTTGCTTTTTTTTTATTAATTTTCGACTTTTCATGTCTCAGAAACAGAGAAACAGCCTTTAAACGACTGTGTGAATGTTTATTACAACGTTACTTCAAAATATATGGAAAATAAATATTTTGGAATCACAGCCTTTATCTAATATTGAAACGTTAAAACTTTCCTTTTTTTTTTTATAAATTTGTAGGTTTTCATTCTTTCCCAGATAATCAGACATCTCCAATGAAACGAAACACACGGCAACTTTCTCTCTAAATTTCTGGCAAAAATTCTAAGAGAAATAAACACGCCCTGAAGTCTGTCAAAAATCTGTCATTCGAAATTGATTTTGAACTGTAGGTCCTGCCATTTGCCTGTATGAAATTAACACACATCCTGACTGTAGGGTTGTAATGGCCAACACACTGAGCGCCAAAAGCACTGAAATAATGAATTTTCTTAGGATACCAAGAAAAGTAAATGAGAATAGTCGAATAAATTTCCAAAAATAAAAACATTTATTGATTACTTATAAAATTTTATAACAAAAGAATAAACAAAATTATTGTTGTGCTACAAGTCTAGTTTTTATAATAGAAAATTTAAAATTATAATGGGTGTTGGCTCACTTATGGCGCGCAGTGTCTATGTATGTTGTAATTTAAAATGAAAATTTTTTCTTTATTAATTTTGTAAAAAATTAACATACTCTAGTCAAGCCAATAAAAATTCGTTCGTTTAATTAACATTTCAAATGGTGTAGCCTATTTTAAAGTCGTGATATACCGACTTTAGTTTTGAATTTAATAAATAAATCAAAGAATGACATTTATTTCGATTAGTTGCAAATACATAATTTTAATTTTGTTGTTTAAATACCAATACATTTAAAGGAAAATATGATTGGAATTATGAAATATAAATTTTTTCTTTAAATGTGTTCTATTTATCACTTTTAGTACTTTTAAATAAAAAATAATATCACGAGAGTTATGAGTATACAATTTGGATATGAATTTATTAAAAAAAAAAAAAATATTCAAATTTAAATCATTAACACAAGCCACGACGTCATTACAGTCAAAATTATGATAGAAAGCATTTAAATAAGAGAGCCATTTAGGTCGTTTATTTTACGTAAAGTCTATTACAAAATAATTTACATGCCAGATGTGAAATTATTGTTAATTTAGTTAAGAATTCACACAAAATAAAAGTGATTTCGTGATTCCTTTATTTATTGTAACAGTGCATGTAAATTTTTTAATAAAAAATTTTTTTTAATAATAAACTCTTTAAACGTATTAACTTCAAACTGTCAAGGCCGCTGTTTGGTTAAAGCGATATTCTTATATTTTCCACCATTTTCCACTTGCACAATGGCCAGTGGGAAGCAGAAATCAGTAGATGGACAACGGTTTGTATCCTGAAAATAAAGTAATAATTTACAGAAGGACAGTCCCAAACCCAATTTAAAAATCTCCAAGCAATAGTGGACAAATGATGTGAATTTAATGTCAATTGTGAAGTGAAAGTTAAGAAAATATCTTACATCCATTATACCTGGTGTAATAAATATCGTGGATATAGTACTAAACATAGTAGAAGGCGTGCTAACACATATCGACAGTTTCAAATATAAACTTTGACTTTCAAATCAGTTCAGCATTCATTCAGTCTGTTTTGCCAAGTCCTTATGGAAGTCAGGTGTTCACACAGTTGACAATTGATCCTCGTTTTCATCGAAAAGTCATCTTGGGCGATGTGGCCCATTTTTGAATGCATGCGAACGTGAATAAATAACATTATCGAATTTGGGACAATGCATTACGAAAAACTCAGTGTTTGGTGTCGATTTTGGGTTGGTAGCTTCATCCATACTTCACTTAGAACGATTTTGGACTAGTTATCACTAAAGTCTACGTAAGTTTTCGATTTTATTTGGCTTGGATTGGACGGCCTCTATGCTGATCTCGATGTATAACACGTACAGCCATTCGTCTCACATTTTCACGAGCACTTTGAGGCCATGGCCATATCATGTGTAGATGATGTGGACTGGCTGGTCACCGTGATCGTGTAATTTGACCCCATTAGACTTTCTTGGGGGATGCTCTTAAGACGTAGGTGTATACGAACTAGGCAAAAACCAGCACAATCCTCCATTGTAATATAACCCATATTAGAAGTCAAATTTAGCACAATAACGATTTTATATTCCTATAATAATGGCATTATTAGACTTTTCAAATGAATTAGAAATGTCAATGATTTATTTAAATTTATAAATAAAAAGCGCCAAATGAAAGTCCCGATATTAAATTAATTTAGATTCAAATTAAAATAACCTACCCTAAACAACACAAAAAAAAATTCAATTATACTTTTAATATTAGTTTTGTATACAATTTAAACTCCGAAATATACTTGTACTCACTTCTGCTCCTCACCGTATGTATATATAGGGTCTCTTGTACTTTTTTTTTTTTTAATTAATTTGATGTTAAGTTAATTTGAATTTGATTCGAAGTTAAGCACTTTAGTTTCCGGTTTTATGAAATGATTTCTGTACTATTTTATAATTTTGTAAATAATTTAAATTTAAATCGAGATAAATTCTAATAAATTATGCAAAATATTACGTATTACAATTTAGTATACAATATTTGATAAGAAGTTAATTTTTAATTTTTTAATACAAGTAAATAAAAATATCACATACTTTATGTAAACTTCTAAATGAATTGCAATTAAATGGAAAATTTGTTTCTAAATTTAAATTAAATATATTAACTCATCATATAGTATTTCAATTTTAAGAAAAATCAAATTAACTTTTTATTATTGAAATTATATTAAATTCTGATTATTATTTCATAACAATTAAACACAACCCGATAAAGGAATGTTTTATTTAGTAAGAAAAGCAAAAACAAAAAAAATTTAAGTTTAATAACAGCTGTAGATATGCGAAGGTCATTGATTTACTTAATACAGTATACCCTATACCAAATACTTATGCAATGAATTGTTCAATTCAAACCAAAGTAGGATTAGGGCAAACAAAGCAGATTTGAGTCATACATCAGACTGAGAATAGGCGCTGTCTCGAGCCCACCATATACATAGATTTTGTGTTAATGAGAATGAACCTACCAGACATTTAATCATCCCAGGCGAAAACATCTGAATACACAACATCAACTAGGCAGGGAATTGTCATTGTTGATGCAGAATAGCATTCTGAAGTTTGTCAAGAAGGCAATAGGCAATTTATAGTGATAATAATAATATGAATTGAGATCAAAACTAAATAACTCGAAAAATGTTCACGTATCGTTACGAAGTTACAAAGGAAATCATGGACCCCATTCGAAGATGTAATCGTATAGTGCTACAACAATCGCACATATCGGGTACACCATCTAACCTTTTTTTCAGCTAGTGCTTATTGCTCATGTCTGATTTGACAGATAATTAGTTTTATCCTTCCGCTGAACGAATATTGTTGTGTATACACTTGAACAACGCTGGGAAATATTGCAACATTACTTTGAAGATCATGGTCATGTTGCAGAATGTATGTGAAAATTGCGTACGGATTTTGGAAGAAGACAAGCACCGTCAGCTCCGTATGTTTCATTATCTTGTGAAAAAAGTGAACGAAACTGGCATCTTTCGATCCCATCGATAAACCAAAGCGTGAAAAGGCAAAAACAGTCCGTACACCCGAGAATATTGCTGCTGTGGCAGAAAGTGTGCGTGAAGCAGCGTCATCAACATCACTTCACTATCGTTCTCAACAATTGGACATTTCAGAGACATCATTGAGACGAATTTTGCACAATGATCTTGGTATGATGCCATACAAAGTCCAATTGGTTCTGGAGTTGAAGGTGGTGAAGTGGGCCTGCGATCGACTTACAGAAAATGCTGAGTTTGGCAAAAAAAATCATTCTTTCAGGCGGGTATGTAAACAAGCAAAATTGTTGCACCCAAAACCTGTCACTGTTCGGTGCGGATTTTGGTCCAGAGGCATAATTTGGCCATTTTTCTTCGCAAATGAACAAGGAGTGGCCGTTACAGTCAATGGCGATCGTTATCGGGCCATGTTGAACGAAGTTTTGTTCACAAAAATTGAAGAGGAAGATATTGGGAACATTTGGTTACAACAGGGCGGCTGCTGTGTGGCAGCAGAAGCTACATTCGATGTTTTGCGCCCTGTTTTTGAAAATTGCTTTATCAACCACAGAACTGATGTCGTTTGGCCACCTCGGAGCTGCGATTTAGCACCGTTGTACTACTATTTGTGGGGTGCCGTCAAAGATAAGTGTTACGCCGACAAGCGAGAAACAATTGACGCTTTAAAGGACAATATTCGTGAAGCCATTGGTGAACTACAGCTGCTGCAGATAATCGATAATGTGCTTAAAAATTGGGCAGACTACGGCATGGCCAATATTTCCATTATTAACCGGAAGGATTGTACTTTCAAATAAGAAAAAGCAATTTGAGAAAATATTCAGTAGTTTTTTTTATATCATTTTCAAAAAAAGAAGTTATTTGGCGGTGCCTGTAGAATATTTGTGTAGGTTAGGTTAGATTTCATGACTGTACTACTAACAGAAAATCGTCAGAATGTTTTTAAAAGTGTATACGTTTGTTTTACTCTCTTATTATGTTCATTGAATGGATTTCGAAACCCGACATTATTTTATTATTATTATAAAAAATAATAATTTTTTTACATTAGTATATGCATGCATGTATGTATGTATTTGGTATAGAGTAATTGTATAGTCGTTCTTAGTGGATCACAATTAATTGTATGTGTTGATTAATGTTTTTTTTTTTTTTATTTATTAAATTTATTTATTATAGGATATGTTACTTCCACTTAAATTAAATTAAATTTCCTTTCGGAAAAACAAAAATTATGCATATATTTCTGTGGTTATGCATATATTTGTTGTTAATTATTTTACACAATATTCTCATATGACTGAACACTTGAATGCAAATAATTTTCATGTACATACGAGTACGTACATATGTATGTACATACATTCATGCAAAATACTAACTAAAAATTTAATTTTACACAAAAACAACATTTTTATATTGCTGATATTGCTTTTTAATAAATTATGATTATAATTATTTGCTTTTAATTTTTTTTTAATATTTTATTTAAGTATGTTCATCATATGTATGTATTTATGTATGTAAGTACATGATTAAAACTAAATTTTAATTTAAAAGAATGATTAATTCTTTTTATATACGTATGTTTTCAATATTTATTTAATTTTAATTTTTTTTTTTTATAATTATTGTTTATTATTATTAAATGGCTGATGAAACCAATCTTTGGTTTTTCCTTTTTTATTTCTGTTTATTTATAATATTCCATTTTAATTAATTATTATATATTAAGATTCTTAACATTTGTTTTTGTACAGTCTTCATTGACTAAATAGTTTATAGTTATTTTTATTTTTTTATTTTATTTTAAATTTTTCTTTTTTTGTTTTGTAAATTTTCTAAAAAGAACATTTTTTTTTTGGTTTTTTTTTTGTTTGTAAACTATTACTATAAAGAAATTATTATTGGAATTGTAAAATCTTTTTCAATTATTGTCTTTGTTTCAAATGAATATACAAATAATTAATATTTTTGTATAAATTTATTGTCTTGTCAGTTGTAAAAATTTATATTAAATGAGTATGACAACAAAATTATGATATTTATTAACAAACATTTCAAGTTGTTGGCATACAAAAATAAATTTAAGATATTATTTCATTACTTGAATGGTTTTATATGTAATGAAAATTACAAGTATTATGCAAAACGCCAAATTTTTCGGCCATTTTTTTATAAGTTTAGAATTTCTGCAGTTTTTAAGCGAAATAATAATTCAAATTATTTTTGTAAAGCTCTACAGAATTTAAAATTTATATTTTGCAAATATCAAAACAATCAGGCTGACTCAGTGTCTGCTATGTCATGAACCACTTCTGGCCGTTTGCAATCTTATTATTACTTTTATTTACAGTACAGATTAAAATCAATCCTTCACCTAGATTTTAGAATATCCTAAGGAAAAAAAATTCACTTCGAATCCCGCCAAGTATTTAGCATTACTTTTCTTGGTGTCCATCAGAGATCAGCAATTTATCGTTTTTCCGCTATTCATAAGTACTCATACAATTTTGAGTATGAGTGAATCAACAGAATTGAAATTCAACTACTCTGATTCATTCATACTCGCTACAACATTGATTTATATGTACAGGTTGCAATGATTATGAGTACAATGTTGATATCAAACTCATAACATTCGAAATATGTTGGATTCATACGCCCACTCATTCTGATTCATAAATTTAGAAAAATACTTATAATACTTATAAGTGATTCGAGTGATTCGAATCATTTATCAAAATTTACAACCTTTGTTGTTGTTACATATACAAACAAAGAAGAAAGGAAAGACAAAGGCAACAACCAAAGCATACACACAATCTTCTTGTGAGTGTATTAGCGTTCGTACGCGAATCATACTTATTTTGTGCTTCGTGTAAATGTTAAGTATTGACGAGTCGAAGCCAATAACATCATGCGTATTGTTAAGTATGAGTACGACGAGTACTTCCAACTTTGAGTATGAGTAGTATGAGTATCATATTAAAATAAGTATGAATCTACTCATCATTGTGAATACTCTTTGCTGATCTCTGGTGTCAATATAGACTTGCCATTGCCATTGAAACTTCAACTTGCCTCATCCTATCGTACCGCATTTTATCATTATTTTCAAAGATTATTCCCTTTCATTCCCATTTAACAGTGAATGAGTACTGGAAGTTCGTTCCAATAAATTTATTACTATTAACCCAATTGACACTAAAACATCGAGCTTTCTTGTGTATCCCATTTCCTTTAAATGGTTGTTAACTATTTGGTGATGTATGCCTAGTTCCCTAGCAACATATATGCATGTGATTCTTAAATTAAGTTTAGTTCCATTAGTTTACAGTTTTGATTTTACAGGAGATGTCCAATCTTTTACCAGCACTATTGGCTCAATTGAAGGCAACCGAAATGGAAAAAGGAAAGTTTAGTAAACATTTGGAGCATTACAAAAAGTTTAAAGGTCGCCACAAATGCAAATGAAAGTAAAGCTATTCCCTTTCTCTTCTGTTATTTAAATGCATGCCATCGAATACTTTAAATAAAAATTCACGACAAATCTCTTTATGAAGGCCTATGTATCTATTTTGCCTGAACGTTATATTACACGGGGAAGTGTAAGAGGATTGGCCATTCGAATAGAAATTAATAAAATCAAGTGAAGTTGAGAAGACCAAAAACTGCTATAACTACGATGATCATTGAATGGAATCCCAATGGAATAGAAGGAGAAAATAGCAAGCCAGAATTTGGACATATTAAATTGAATGCTAAGCAAGATAGACCGGAAAAAGTTGGATTAAGATAAAGACGATAGCACTCCAAAGACAATTATAAAAAGAGTTTATTACAGTATTTTGTCCCACCATGGAAACAAAAGTATGAACATACATTTTTAAGCGAATAAAAACAGACAACAACAAAATATACACATCATATGGTAAACGGAATTACACAAACAAATACGTAGAAATTAGGCAAAAATCCAATAACAGAATTTTCAAAGAATGATCGTAAAGTTACAATATAAGAAATAATGGATTCTAAACATAGCTGCCAGTCAGTGATGAAACGAGAGGCTGTGAAAAATAACTAAGAGTAGGATAGTAAGCATTAAGCATAGTTGTTTTGAATATAGCGTGTTGGATCTTGCAAAAATTCTTTTTCAGAACTTTTAATTTATTGTTTCAGAATAATCCTAGTATATATTATAAATCTCTCTGTAAGTCTGTTTTTTTGTTTGTTTATTTGTTAGCCAATCACGCCTGAACGCCTGGACCGATTTTCTTGAAATTTTGGATATAGATCGATCTTTTGTCCGTGGAGGTTATAGGCTATAAATCTTTTCAAAATTTTGACAAAAAGGGGAGAAGAATGGGGAAAAATGGGGAAAACATGGTAATAGGTAATTTTTTACGATTTAGCTTGTTTAAGTTTCCCAAATGTTTCTTGGTTTGTTCGTTAGCCAACCACGGCAGGACCGATTTTCTTGAAATTTGGGATACAGATCGAGCTTTTGTCAGTGCAGGTTATAGGCTATAAATCTTTTTAAAATTTTGACCAAAAGGGGAGCCAAAATGGGACAAATGGGGGAAAATAGTACTTTTTTACGATTCAGTATGGTTAAGTTTCTCAAATAGCTATTGGAGGTTTTCCGTTTCTAAAGTTGAACCAAAGGGTATCCAAAAAGAGGGAAAGGAGCCAAAAACAGGCAAATTAAATGCATACCGAATCACGCCTAAACGCTTGAACCGATTTTCTTGAAATTTGGGATACTGATCGAGCTTTTGTCGGTGAAGATTATAGACTATAAATCTTTTAAAAATTTTGAACCAAAGGGAAAGAAATGGAACAAAGGGAGAAAAAAAAGGCAAAAATTAGTACTTTATGCATAAATGCAAATGCCCATAAAATAGGTTTTAAAGGTATTTTTTTACGATTTAGTTTGGTTAAGTTTCCCAAATCGTTATTGGAGGTGCTCTGTTTAAAAAGTTGGACCAAAAGGAGTAGACAAAGTGGAAAAGGGAGCGAAAAACGGGCAAATTACATGCATTTATATTTAGGACTTAGAGTATTCAAAAAACTGAGTTGTTTGATAAACCGGTTTCCGATTAATTTGAAAAATTGCATTTTGTAAGAATTCGGTTTGGAAACCGGATTTTTATTTATTGTTTTTTATAACCCGCGCAACGCCGTGTACAATCTGCTAGTATTATAATAATACTTCTTTAGCCAATTAAATTCTACTCAACGAAATACTACTTTAAACTTGGTGATTGATATACAGTTTTTGTTTTATAATATTAAAAACAAAAAAAAACTTAATTTATATTTTAATTCCATCGCTTGGAATGCTTGTTAATAATTTAAAAAAAAATAAAATCGGTGGCGGTTTAGTTTAGTTTATATCGGTCATAAAATAATTCATAAAAAAAAAACGTCCTTAAAATATTTTCAATACATTACGAGAGTAATAATAATAGTCAACAGTATACGTATGTATGTATTATTAATAGTATAGTTTAGAACATATAATACGATTTAACAGAACAATAACTATTTTAAATACAATACATATGTGTATATATATATAGTCTATAGTAATGTGTAATTCAGCATACATGGAGAACTTTTTACAGGACCTAGTTTTTAGGGTTTTTATGTGTCTATTTTCAGATTTTTCATTAATATTGTCTAGAGAGTAGTTTACACAAGACTTAACTAAAAGTTAACTTATAGTTAACTCAAAGTTAACTAAGGTAATTGTTGTTGTTATTGTTGTTGTTATTATTATATTTACTATTTAAAATCAAATACTTACACACTATCTACTCATCTTCCTCTTCAAGGGATTTTTCAGGTAAACCATATTTCGGACAGCACATGCCTTCGGTGCCATCCATATTAAAACAAAATATTGTACGTTCAATATCTGTAGGTTCATGTGGTACAATACCATGGACTTCTTTAAGTTCGGCTTCTGGAAACCAAGCAGGATCAGAATCTTCAACCACCTTTATACCCAATAATCTGTAAAACACAAACAGAAATCACAACAAAAGTTACGGATTTTAATTAACCAATAAGATTAGATTAATTTACCTTAATATGGCCACAATTGGTATCCATAATATTGAGGATAATATCAATATAAAGGCTATAACAATACACCAGTGTGGCCATTCCATTTTTTCAGTTAAACCTTTAGCTGCTATCCATGCAGGATAACTGCTACCCTCTGTTATTAATTGATAAAACGATGCCGTCAGTATTGTTAGCATGGCACAGGGTGATAAATATTTCCAACAAAACATCCAATATAAACCAGGACGTGATCCTGTCATCATTTCTATGTCATCTGAAAATCTTAAAAACAAAACAAAAAAAAAAGAAACGTTTTCTTAATAAATGGAACACTCTTAGTATCGTAGTTTGTAGGAACGATTTTCTTACCTTCTTATGCCGTATATATAGCTGATCGATAAGCATTCAAAGAGAGCAATTATTAAAAGTGGAAAGTTTCCTGCAAAACTATCCATTAATTGGAAAATGTAGCTGCCAGCACCATTTGCAAAGGACATTGATATTATGCAGCAGGATAAACATAAACCCTGTAAGTAATTCAAAAATTAAAAATTTTAATATTCATTCTATATATGTATGTAGTCGTATTAACCAGAAAACCTCAGCTCGATAATTATAATTGAAACTGATTAAGCTCTGAAACATTTCAAAATATATTCGAAGACAAAAAAGTTTTGCCTACATTTAAGTTTACTATTCCTAGTCAATAACGTGTAAATAGTAAAATTAACATCAATTGCCATTGTTTACTTACCCCAATTATCCATTCCTTGGGAAGATTTGGTAATAATTTCATATCAACCAGTGACGTGACTACACCTTCTAAGGTACCAAACTGTGAATCAATGCCTAGTGTAAACAACATCAGAAAGAATAATACAGCCCACAATTGGGCACCAGGAAACTGATTAATGGCTTCAGTGAATATTATAAAAGCTAAACCAGTACCCGAGGCACTCTACAATAAAGAACATAAAATATTGCAATTAAACAAGATCTCATGGGAGACCCTTTCTTTCAAGTATTCTACTTACATTTGCCAATTCCTTTTCTAAATCGCATACCGGTAAATTTGATGTTTTATTCAAAGCAATCAATTGTGCTCTATCATCGTTGCAACGATCAAATGTTGCTGTGGCTTTAAAACCAATAACCGAAAATACCACAACGCCAGCAAACATGGAAGTACCACAATTAGTTAAGGACACCAAAATAGCATCACGATAGCAATTATTATTGGCTGGATTATAAGAACTGAAGGCTATAAGTCCACCAAAAGCCAAACCCAAGGAGAAAAAGATTTGAGTGCCAGCCTCCAGCCAGACAACGGGATCCAGTAAAGTTTCCCATCTGGGCGTAAACAAATGAGCAACACCATCAGAGGCACCTAGAAATAGAAATCAAAAGTGTCAATTAAATCTATTTGAAAAAAAAGAAACAAAAAACAATTCTAATCGATTTGAAAACCTTCTATATATATTTTGTTAACAATGGAAGTCATATTTAATCATCAAATTGCTCATCATCGTGATATTATCGGTACTATAGGTAAAGCTAGACGCAAATGGAAACACTTATACCCCTGGGTTCCAGAGGAACAAAGACGTTTGTATGGCCACATGGATCGTGTTTATAAAGAGGTCCAAGAGAAACACAACAAAGAGGACTTTATGTCATATGCCCAGGAGAGACGTTTAACCAAACGTATAGTAAAAGAAGAACGGCCAGTAAATGAGGACAGAGAGGATTATGGCAAATATCCATGTTTGAAGCCAATTTTCGAAAAATACAATTGCTTGCCAATGTTTTACTGCAATCAAGATTGTGGTGAACCTGATTTTTGCCAGCAACAGAAAAATGAGGCAATAAAATGAATATGAATTCCAATTTTTTTTTCGTAATTTTTTGTTATATTTTAAAACTTTAATAAAAATTACAATAAATTCTTGTAATTTCTTTATAGTTTAAACGTAAGTGAGGATTTACGTCTTTAACCTTTAGATGATGTTCAGCAGTAAACAGCCATCAACTCGGTGCCAGAAATCTTTATGGTTTAAATTGACTTTTACTGATACCGCTAGCACGTTTTTAAACCCTTACCCTAGTCTTGAACGCTTTCAGTTCAAGTCTTCTTCAACGTAGCAGTCTCTAAGAAAATCTCTTGCAAGAAATCCTTCCTAGATTGCTCAAATCTAATGTACGAAGTCAGTTGGTACAATTGGAGCCCTTAATATAGAAGTTATATTTCCAAAAGGAGTCCCTAACAATGGATATTAAAGCATGGCAAATAGTTAAAGCAACTGTATCCTTTATCCTTACAAATGTCGAGCAAAAGAAAATTTCAAATTTAATTCATCATAATAGTACACATAAAGCCTCTTGCTATTTACCTTTTAATGTAATGCCACGAAAAAAGAATATTATCAACACGACATATGGAAATATTGCTGTCATGTAAACAATTTTACCCGATGATGTTATGCCTTGCACCATACAAATGTAAACGAGAAACCATGATACAATCAATGCAATTGCCATGTGATAATTGAAATTTTCCGGTTCGTTGACACTTTCCGAACACTGTAGTGTGGTGCGATACCAATAATACTGTGTAGGTGAGGAGGCCTAAAACAAAAAAAAAAATGGAATTAAAACAAATGCACATGGAAATGAGATTACAATACCAACTTACCACACATTCGGGTTCATGATCGTATGTATAATTGGCATATAAACGTGTTGGACAATCTGCCCAAGGCAGTGGTGATTCAAAACTATGCAACAAGTAAATGAGGCACCATGCAATTATTGTATTATAATACAGTGCAACAATATAACTGACAACAGCCGACGATATGCCAATACCACCCAAATACGGTGATACCTGACTCCAAACACCAATCGCTCCCTTACGTAAGCGTTGGCCAATAGCCAACTCTAAGTAGAATATCGGTATACCCTGTATGCATAACATTATAAAGTAGGGCACCAAAAACGCTCCACCGCCATTCTTTTGTGCCAAATATGGAAAACGCCAAACATTACCAAGGCCAACAGCATATCTAAAAAAAGAAATCAATTATCTTCTTTAGCAAATAAAATATTTGTGAAATGAAAGATAATCAAATAATTTCATTAAATGTAGGGAACATGTAAAGGTAAGATGTTAGGATAGAAGTAGGTGCAGATGACAGTATTAAAAATATAATACAAATGGAAAAGCAGCCCTACATACCTACATAATTGTATGTATACAGCCGTAGCTACCGGCAACAAAACAATTTCAATTGTATGTTAAGAAGTTATGTAACACCGTCTTTAAAATTAAATTAATAAAAAAAGTCTGATATTCCAGAAAATCCATAAATTATTTAGACAAACATAAAAACGATTTAAAATTAACAAATGGTGATAAAAACGATTTTACATGTGGAAAAAGAGACTTCGTCTCAACCCAATAACAAAGTAAGTGCAATTAATTATTTAATTTAAATTACATTAGTTATTAATTCACAACTTCAGCTACCATATGCAGAAAAAAGATTTCAAAAATATTAAACAACCTAAGATATAAGGCATTATATGTAGCAATGCAATATTTAACATAGTAGGCGTGGAATTTGTGGGCGGAAATAAATTTTGGTAAAAAGCTGATGTTTTCCCCTATAGTATGGCGAAAACCCAATAAAAATATCTCCAATAGTTTCCGAGTTATAACCAAAAATGTAAAATTGTTTACCAAAAAACACTTTCTGCTTGATTCTGTTGGCCTGGTATTGGGAAAAAATTTTGAACGATTTTACAGGCAAAATTTTTTAAGTTTTTCTATGCTCGTGCACATGCACAATTTCTTCAATCTTGCTAGAAACATACAGAAAATGTGACTGACGTCAGTCATTTAAATTTGCACAGCGAACGAGTGAGTAAAATCGTTCACAAATTTTTTCCGAATACCAGGCCAACAGAAGTCAGCAGAAAGTGTTTTTTGGTAAACAATTTTTCATTTTTGATCATAACTCGGACACCATAGGAGATAATGATATTGGGTTTTCACCATACAATAGGGGACAACGTCAGCTTTTTAGCAAAATTTATTTCTGCCCACAAATGCCACGCCTACTATGTTATATTTTGCATTGTTACATAAAATGCTTTATATCTCCGGCTATATTAAATATTTTAGAAATTTTTTTTCTGCATATGATAGCTAGAGTTCTGAAGTAATAATTAATGTAATTTAAATTTATTAATTAAGTGTTATTACTTTGTTATAGGTTTAGGAAGAAAAGTTTATTTTTCACATATAAAACCAATTTTACTTACGTACAAAGGTTTATTTTTTAAATCAAAAATTAAAGCATACTTCAAGGATGCTACAAATAAACAACTGCATGTAACTAAAGACAATTTTGCATTTGAAAAAAGAGACGTTTGCTTTTTAACTAAAAATAAAGTAATTAAATATAATTAATTAATTTAAAGTACATTAATTATTATTTAAGAACTCCAGCTTTCATATACAAAAAGAAAACTTCATAAATATTAAATACAGCCTGTAATATAAAGCATTTTAAGAAACAATGCAATATTTAACATCGTAGGCGTGGATTTTGTGGGCGGAAATAAATTTTAATAAATAGCTGATGTTCCCTTCTATAGTATAGTGAAAACTCAAAGTCACTATCTCTTATAGTTCCCGAGTTATAAGCCAAAATATAAAATTGTTTATCAAAAAACACTATCTGCTGGATTCTGTTGACCTGGTATTGGGGAAAAATTTTTGAACCATTTTACAGGCAAATTTTTTCAAGTTTTTCTATGCTCGTGCACATGCACAATTTCTTCAATCTTGCTGGCAACATTCAAAAATATGACTGACGTCAGTCATAGAAATTTTCACAGGGAACGAGTGTGTAAAATCGTTCACAAATTTTTTCCCAATACCAGGCCAACAGAATTCAGCAGAAAGTGTTTTTTTGGTAAACAATTTTACATTTTTGCTTATAACTTGGAAACCATAGGAGATAATGATATTGGGTTTTCACCATACTATAGGGGACAACGTCAGCTTTTTAGCAAAATTTATTTCCGCCCACAAATGCCACGCCTACTATGTTATATTTTGCATTGTTACATAAAATGCTTAATATCTCCGGCTATATTAAATATTTTTGAAATTTCTTTTCTGCATACGATAGCTGGAGTTCTGAAGTAATAATTAATGTAATTTAAATTTATTAATTAACTGTTATTACTTTGTTATAGGTTTGAGAAGAAAAGTCTCTTTTTCCACATATAAAACCATTTTTACTTACGTAATTAAAGATAATTAAATAATTTAAATTACATTATTTATTACTTACGAACTCCAGCTATCATATACAAAAAAAAATTTTTTTAAATATTTAATACAGCCTGAGATATAAAGCATTTTATGTAACAATACAATATTTAACGTAGTAGGCGTGGCATTTGTAGGCGGAAATAAATTTTAATGAATAGCTGATGTTCTCTTCTATAGTATGGTGAAAACTCAAGGTCATTATCTCTCATAGTTTCCGAGTTATAACCAAAAATGTAAAATTGTTTACCAAAAAACACTTTCTGCTTGATTCTGTTGGCCTGGTATTGGGAAAAAATTTTGAACGATTTTACAGGCAAAATTTTTTAAGTTTTTCTATGCTCGTGCACATGCACAATTTCTTCAATCTTGCTGGAAACATACAAAAATGTGACTGACGTCAGTCATAGAAATTTTCACAGGGAACGAGTGTGTAAAATCGTTCACAAATTTTTTCCCAATACCAGGCCAACAGAATTCAGCAGAAAGTGTTTTTTTGGTAAAAAATTTTACATTTTTGCTTATAACTTGGAAACCATAGGAGATAATGATATTGGGTTTTCACCATACTATAGGGGACAACGTCAGCTTTTTAGCAAAATTTATTTCCGCCCACAAATGCCACGCCTACTATGTTATATTTTGCATTCTTACATAAAATGCTTTATATCTCCGGCTATATTAAATATTTTAGAAATTTTTTTTCTGCATATGATAGCTAGAGTTCTGAAGTAATAATTAATGTAATTTAAATTTATTAATTAAGTGTTATTACTTTGTTATAGGTTTAGGAAGAAAAGTTTATTTTTCACATATAAAACCAATTTTACTTACGTACAAAGGTTTATTTTTTAAATCAAAAATTAAAGCATACTTCAAGGATGCTACAAATAAACAACTGCATGTAACTAAAGACAATTTTGCATTTAAAAAAAGGGACGTTTGCTTTTTATCTAAAAATAAACTAATTAAATATAATTAATTAATTTAAAGTACATTAATTATTATTTAAGAACTCCAGCTTTCATATACAAAAAGAAAAATTCATAAATATTTAATACAGCCTGTGATATAAAGCACTTTAAGTAACAATGCAATATTTAACATAGTAGGCGTGACTTTTGTGGGCGGAAATAAATTTTAATGAATAGCTGATGTTCCCTTCTATAGTATGGTGAAAACTCAAAGTCACTATCTCTTATAGTTCCCGAGTTATAAGCCAAAATATAAAATTGTTTATCAAAAAACACTATCTGCTGGATTCTGTTGACCTGGTATTGGGAAAAAATTTTTGAACCATTTTACAGGCAAATTTTTTCAAGTTTTTCTATGCTCGCGCACATGCACAATCTTGCTGGCAACATTCAAAAATATGACTGACGTCAGTCATAGAAATTTTCACAGGGAACGAGTGTGTAAAATCGTTCACAAATTTTTTCCCAATACCAGGCCAACAGAATTCAGCAGAAAGTGTTTTTTTGGTAAACAATTTTACATTTTTGCTTATAACTCGGAAACCATAGGAGATAATGATATTGGGTTTTCACCATACTATAGCGGACAACGTCAGCTTTTTAGCAAAATTTATTTCCGCCCACAAATGCCACGCCTACTATGTTATATTTTGCATTGTTACATAAAATGTTTAATATCTCCGGCTATATTAAATATTTTTGAAATTTGTTTTCTGCATATGATAGCTAGAGTTCTGAAGTAATAATTAATGTAATTTAAATTTATTAATTAACTGTTATTACTTTGTTATAGGGTTGAGAAGCAAAGACTCTTTTTCCACATATAAAACTGTTTTTACTTAAGTAATTAAAGATAATTAACTAATTTAAATTACATTAATTATTACTTACGAACTCCAACTATCATATACAAAAAAAAATTTTTTTAAATATTTAATACAGCCTGAGATATAAAGCATTTTATGTAACAGTACAATATTTAACGTAGTAGGCGTGGCATTTGTAGGCGGATATAAATTTTAATGAATAGCTGATGTTCTCTTCTATAGTATGGTGAAAACTCAAGGTCATTATCTCTCATAGTTTCCGAGTTATAACCAAAAATGTAAAATTGTTTACCAAAAAACACTTTCTGCTTGATTCTGTTGGCCTGGTATTGGGAAAAAATTTTGAACGATTTTACAGGCAAAATTTTTTAAGTTTTTCTATGCTCGTGCACATGCACAATTTCTTCAATCTTGCTAGAAACATACAGAAAATGTGACTGACGTCAGTCATTTAAATTTGCACAGCGAACGAGTGAGTAAAATCGTTCACAAATTTTTTCCGAATACCAGGCCAACAGAAGTCAGCAGAAAGTGTTTTTTGGTAAAAAATTTTACATTTTTGGTTATAACTCGGAAACCATAGGAGATAATGATATTAGGTTTTCACCATACTATAGCGGACAACGTCAGCTTTTTAGCAAAATTTATTTCCGCCCACAAGAAGAAAAGTTTATTTTTCAGTGAGTAAAATCGTTCACAAATTTTTTCCCAATACCAGGCCAACAGAATCCAGCAGAAAGTGTTTTTTGATAAACAATTTTACATTTTTGCTTATAATTCGGAAACTATTGGAGATAATGGCATTCAATTTTCACCATACAATAGAAAAGGACATCAGCTATTTATCAAAATTTATTTCCGCCCACAAATGCCACGCCTTCTATGTTAAATATTGAATTGTTACATGTAAAGCTTTATATTTCAGGCGGTATTTAATATTTTTAAAATTTTTTTTCTGCATATGATAGCTGGAATTTTGGCAAAATAACGAAATTGTTTTAAAAAATATAATCGTTTATATTTATTTTGTTTTTATTGACAAAAAGAGAAGTCTATATTATTATATATTAGTGAACACCTTAAGCCATCTAGCTGGCTAGTGTATGTAGTATAGTTGGCCAGTTTACCCAGTAAAGCCGACCAGCTGGCTAGTGCATCTAGTATAGCCGGTCAACTGTCTGTTTAGCCGGCGAACTTCCGGCCGACTAGCTGGCCAGTGCAGCTAGTATAACTGGCTAATGTAGCTAGTATAGCTGGCTAGGTAGCTAATATATCCGGGGCCGACTGGCTAGTATAGCCGACTAGCTAGTATAGGCGGCCAACTGGCTAGTGTAGCTAGTATAACCGGTTAGCTAGCTAGCTTAGACGGCGAGCTGGTCAGTGTAATTGGTGTACATAGTTGGCTAGTGTACCTAGCATAGCCCGCTGGCTATAGGTATACTACTAGCCGGCTAGATATAGATGTTTTGTACTCAAAAAAATCAATTTTTTGAGAAAATTTTTGATAAATCTTTAGAAGATTATTGGCTCTTTTCGGACAAATGAGACTTAGTACACATATGTCTTTGTGTACAAATGATGGTCCGGAAGATGTCCTTTCTAACTGTAATAGTGGGATATCTGGGATAAACGTGTAACTCGAGAAAATTTGACGGAAAAAAATAATTTTTTAATGAAACTTTTTGAAATATCTTGTGAAAATTAGTGGCCATTTTTGGACAAAAGGTCTTTGGTGCATATATCTAACTATATACAAATAGTGGTCCGGATGGTCATCTCTCCAACCATTGTAGTCGGATATCTGGGATAACTATGCAACTCGAGAAAATTGAACTCAAAAAAAATGTGTCGATTGTTTTAAAAATAAAAGTTTTTATGAAAATCGTGTATAATAAATTATAATATTTGACTAGTAGACTTACCCTATTGTCGCCAGTAAAAACATTATTTTACTATCCCAACTTTCTCTTTCTTCGCCCTCCTTTTCGCCTTCAACAATATCCGCCGGTGCACTTTCGATGGCAGCAACCAATTCGGCAACAGCTTTACTAGTGCTTTGACCTTCTGTCTCTTCCAGTTCGGAGGATTCATCAAAGGCATCTGACATAAATGCTTGATTTGTTGCTCCATACATGGGCGTATGATGATGATGAGGACCATGATGATGGCTACGAGAACCGCTGCCTATACTTGTTGTACTGTGTTGTGTTACCAAACGGCCACGTAGTTCCTAGTAACAAATTTCAAAAATAGAAAGAAAGCAAATAAAAAGATAATATTAGTTGTGAATGTAGGCCAATGTAGTTATATTGCTTTATAATGAACAACAATATGTAGGAATATGTCGGAATATGCGAATTGTTTTCATAAATGCGAAAGGGTATATGCAAAATGCATCAATGATTGGATGGCATAATGATTAAAATTCATTGTTGTTTACTTACTCTTAATTCATGTTGATCGATACTCTTTTGTGTTTTTAATATGATATCTCTGGAGCTTTGTCGTCGTAATAATTGAGCGGTATTTGCCATTTTCGCAGATGTGTTGCAATATGTGGTGGTTGGTGATGGCAATGAATATTTTTTTTAAAGATTTCAGTTGTCGTTTTAAAATTATGAAGGATTTAATATAGAAATTAAACGATATTTACTTTTTGTTATTTGTCTCACGAGACTGCAACTATTTTTGTATATATTTTTTTTTAATCTTTTTATTCTATGTTTTGTGCGATTTAGTTTTACTGAGTGCGCTTAATCTATCGCTTAATTGCTATGGTGCTTAGACTTTGGTTGTCTTTCTCAAACAATTCTCAAGTGATGTTTTGTTTTGTTTTATTTTACATTTAAATGGTGCATTTAGTATTTTGTGATTTTTTAATTTTTTCTTTTTTCTTACAACATTTATTGTGTTTTTATTTTAAGACATCCATTGTGGTTTTCTAAAGTGTGGAAATATATTAAAAAAATTACAAAAGAAACAAGACAACAATTATTGTGCAAAAATTATTAGCGGACAGAGAAGTTGGTCAAATAAATAATTGTAACATTAGGGTGCAAAAGTGGTCAAAACAAAAATATTTTGGTAATTAAGTAAACGAATTAAAACAAACTCAAACAATTAACTAGCAAACTACTCAAAATTAAAATACATGCACATTTTATAATAGATTTTCTAAAAAAGAAGTTCTTACAAAAACACAATAAACAACAAATGCTTTTTCTGGAGAAAGAATGTGAAAAACAAGTAATAAGACCCCCAAAAGAGAAAAGTAACAAATGACAATAACAAATCAACTGTAAGTTCTAGAAGTTGTCAAACCAAATAAATGCAGTATAAATGCCGTGTTATATTTAATATTTTAAAATTCGAGTGTACTGCAGATAATCTCTTGTTATCACAGTGCAATCAATTCTGCTTCATTGTAATACGATTACTTGTTCCCAACTTTAGACGATTACAACAGTACAGTGGTTATGTAATAGACATCTATTGTTGGTAATCTGACAGGTATTTTACTATCTCTTCAGTGACTTAATCTCTCTCTATGATTGCATATACATACATACATAGTTGGTTTTTACAACAGGATTACGGCCTATGTAGCTTCTCACATCCCTTATGCTGTGTGTGTTAATATTTACTTAACAGGCGGAATCTACAGTTTAAAGTCAATTCTGAACAACAGATTTTTTGAGAAACCTTTCAAGACAGTTTTATTATTTACGTTGGGGGAACGGATCTGGCTGCTCTGTTTCTAGACGTCTATGGCCTGCTGTGGACAGTAAGAGAATAGATTCGCTGCTGGGCTTGGTTAAGGCCAGCTTAAGATTAGTTGTCGGTTTTATCATATGGCACTGAGAGATTAGGTTGCTAACGGGGATCCCATTCGGACTATTGCAGGGTATGTTGCGATGAGGAGGAGTTAGAAACTATCGAACACCTCCACTGTAACTGCTCAGCCCTTGGTAGGTTAAGGTTAAGGACCCTTGACAGGACCTTCTTTAAGAGCTTAAGTTCTGTGTCGAGAGCTGACGTAAAGGCTCTCCACAGATTCATTAGCAGCTTGGGCCGGTTGAGAGGTGCTAGGGCTTCATAAGTGTAGTCGCACTCTCACCCTCTTTTGTTAGTGTCTGTTTCTTTCTGTGTGATTCCTCCGATTACCATTCCCCCTTACCTACATGCCCTCCTTTCATCCTACTCCCTCTATTTCCTTCCCTTTCTAAGAACGTTGTACAATGGGTCAATTTCGAACTCCGGGTACTGTACTTGCCTTAACTGACAAGTACACGTCCTCTAACCTAACCTATACTCTACTTTATTTTGTTCTCTTTCGTCATTAACGGCCTTCCTTTCTCTGAATCTTTGAACACCAGAGCTAGACACTTTAAAGCTTAATATGTACAATGGCACCCACCTTATTTCAACCAGCAAACTTAATAAGAGTTTATAAAATATTTTTAAAAATTAAACAAAAACGTTTTATTCAGTCTCAAATTTATGAGCAATTTGTGATCAAAACCTCCGTCAACAATCAATACTTTTTGTCTTAATATATGTACATGGTTTTCTCATCAAGAGCATCTTAGCAATCTTTTTTGCTATACAATAGAACAATTCACTAACATCTATTGTGATGTTTACGCCCACTTTCGTAGCATGAAAGTTTTGTAAAGTTCTAACTACGCTTCTGTAGAACCATATAAATAACATGGATTTAGAAAATTACCTTAAACCGTTTAAGACAAAACAAATCTTATATTTCCATCCTGTCTGAGATTTATTTATCTTAGGAAAATGTTTAAAATAAATCGAAAAGTATAAAGAAAAAACCAAACAAAAAAAAAAAAAAAAAACATTTACATTCATCAACCTATTGTTTATCACAGATAATCTGTCATTTGCCTTCAATGCTCTTAATAATAATAACAAAAAAAAATAAAAAGAATTTTTTATAGACTATAAAAATGCCTTAAAAATTTATGTGCCATTAATTTTTTACGTCTTGCCTTTATTCTATTTAACGTATCAAGGCGGTGAAATAAAAAAATTTTTACAGCATGTCAATTGTGAAATAAAGTGCATTAATTATTTATAATTTAATAACTTTTAAGGACTCTTTTCAGGTTAAAATTATGAGCGCAATACACAAGTAATACCAACAACATTAATCTAACAATTGTTGTTCGTGTTGTTCGTTCATCGTTTAGATCATATTTTTATAGCAGAACACTTTATTCAGCTTAAAGATTAATAATCGAACGAAAACATATTTTATTATACGAGGTATGTTCAACAATTTAGATGACTTTTTGCGTGTAACATTACTACAATCCTTTGCATGTATCGAGCAATCTAGATTCGAAGCCGTGAAATATAGACCTACCATCGACACTATAGCTTCTTTGAAATGCGACATTTGAAGCATTATTTTGTTATTGGCATTATTATAATAATATTATCGTCTTACTTTACTTTTCTGCAGGGTCTTCCAATAGGTAAGGAAGGTAGTTGATAACGGTCAACTTGTTAAACTACATCTATCAGATTAGTAGTCACATGTACAGTCTGCTTTGCCAAAAGACCACGTACGAACAATATGTATTCGCTGAATAAGTTTGGGAACAGTTGGCAACTGATCCGAATCGAAATCATATTCAGCCTTGAGATCGATTTTTTGCTTATTGGGTACGTGCACAAATAAAATTATAGAATTTGGGAGTCAAATAAAGCGTATGGCATCACGAAAGAGTGATTGTTTGGCTTGGAATTCGGATTAAATCCGTCAATCCATATTTCCTTGAGAACGACGTTAGCCAAGCTATCACTGTCAATAGCAGACACTATAGGCAACAGCGTGTGATTTCAACAGAACAATGCTACGCCATATATCACGGTCAAGATGATAACTAAGGAGATCGTGTGATTTGACCCTGTTTGAATGTTTTGTGGGGTTTTCTTAAGTCGCAGTGAATCAGCCAGAAACTACAAGGTCGACACAATCCAATCTACTATTTTAGCAGGTCTATTGTAGCAGACTTTAGGTTGGTATGGTATCAAATTTTTGAATTTTTTGTTTAATGGGCTCTTATTTTTTCTACCAGGTAACGCTAAGGGGTTTTGATTTTATACACTCGATTGCCAAGATGACAATTTTTTTTTTTTGGATTGAAGAACATTTATATAAACTTTAGCAGAAAATAGCAAAACGAAAGAGCATCTGTTATTTTGATATACGAGGATTGATTTTATACACTCGATAATCATGAAAATCACTGAAAAATGTTTCTTTTTCGATTGAAGAATTGTTCGAGTTTTTCATCGAACACTTTATATACGCTTCAACCGAAAATAGCAAAACTAAAGATCATCTGCTACTTTGATATACGATAACCATAATCAAAATGTTTTTCTTCTTGGTTTAAAAAATTATTCGAGTTTAGGTTAGGTTTACTTCTGACAAGTACAGTACTCGGTGGTCGAATTGACCCATTGTACTACGTCCTAGCTTCTTACACCACTTATGTTGTGTGCGTTAATTTTATACATGAGTGGCGAGACCTACAGTTTAAAGTCGACTCCGAACGAGAAGCATTCCATGGCAATTTTTTACTCTCAGAGTTTTTGCCAGAAATTTGCTGAGAGGAAGGCACCGAAAAATTATTTTCAAATTTTCGTTTTGACGTCTGACCTGGAATTCGAACTCGGGTCTTTCGTCTAATAAGCCAACACACTACCTACTAGACCACGGCGACCTCATTATTCGAGTTTATGATCGAATAATTTATATACACTTCAACCTAAAATACCCAAACTAAAGATCATTTGTTACTTTGATATAGAAGGATTGATTTAATAGACTCGATAACTATAATCAAAAATTTTTTTCTCCTTGGATTGAAGAATTCGACTTTATGATCGAATAATTTATATACACTTTAGCAGAAAATACCAAAATTGTGTATCATTTGGTATTCTGATATACTGTGATTGTTTTATTGTTTTAATCACAGTTCTCCATAGTGAAGAATAGTGAGTAAGTTTATTCAATATTCATACGTTTTTTTTTAGTTATCAGTATTCCCATATCCTTTCCCTTGTAAGTTAATGAAAATTCAAGAGATACTACAAATACGTTCTATAAAAAGTAATTCTTCTTTTTACAGTTGATAAAAGGTATTCCCAATATTCTTCATATCCTGGCAACAGATTTAGTAAAAAATAAAGCAGTTAATCTTTACCAGAAATTCACATTTATTACAAACTAAATATCGATTTAAAACGAACAAAAAAAAGAAATTTTGTAAAGTACCAAAAAATTGGAAAATGGAAAATGTGGCCAATAAATAACATAAGAAAACAACATTAATCATGAAATGAATGGGGATATTATGGAAATTCTTTTGTAATAAATACCAATAAGGTTTATATGAAAAATTTATAGAAGTAAAGTTTAAGTAGCAACTTGAATTTAATTGGCATTAAATATTCTGATTTCAATAACCTTAGCATTAGATCTTATCTGTGGCATGATAAAAAAAAAACTGCATTCATTAATAACAGAATAAAAGAAATTTCTTAATTCCATTTAAGCTTGAAGTTTAAAAAAATATTCTTTATTTAAGTTTAAGCACACCTGCTGTATTTACTTGTATAATCGTTATTTTATGTTGGTTGTTGAAGCGACTTCAGATAAAACAACTTTGCACTTTTGAACTTCTTTTACAAGTTTTTCAGTGACCTAAAAAGGCACTCTCAAAGTCCTATTAATGTAAGAAAATACTGTTGACAACTCAACTTTAAGCATAAAAAAAGGTAGAAAATAAAGCAAAAAGAAAATAAAAAAAATTTAATTTACTTTAATCCTTTTAATAGATTGTAGGATATGTTTTCTGTATTGTTTATAAACTTGTTTGATTGATGGAATTATCAATGATAAATCGTTGTCCTGGCCATTTGTTTTTAATTTAAATCAAATCCATCTCAGTTTCCTCTCTTTGACAAAGATGATTGCCTTTTTGTTAAAAAATACAATAGAAATATTAATAAAATATGGAAACAATAAAAGTATTACTTTTGCAAGGGCGTTAAAAAAGGAATTACTTGCAGAGAAGTGTCATTCAGATATTTAATTAAATGCTAATTATGTTACTTCATTTGGCACTCTTCCCTTGCGACTTTAGGCTTATCTTATGCAAAAGCAAAGACATATGTGTGAGTAATTCCATTTAAATATAGAAGATGCTATTAAGGACACAACATTATTGATTAAATTATTGTTTTAAGAGGAATAGCATTCAGTTAATTAATATCTATTAATTAATTAATGTGCAAGCTTTAACAGCATTAATATGTAGCAGTAAGGTGAGGACATCACATTTAATTTTGTAGTTGTTATAGATATATAATTTAAGATTTATATTAAAGTCTTACACGTACAAGGGTAAGACAGAGTTATTGCCTCACGCTTCAAATTTCCTGGCTTTTAATCGAAAAGGAAATTGAAATGCTACTCTTGTTAACATACATACATGCAGTCGAACTTCTATAATTTGAATTTTCTATAAGTAGAAGCACAGCACCAGTATCTTGGAGAGTAATTCTATCAGGTTTTGCTTCTTTACCGTGAAGTTTTTTTCCTGGATAACGGTGATCCAATTTATAGAAGGTCGACTATACATAATTGGTCATTAAAACCAGGATTACGGTCTAGCTTCTCACACTACTAGTGTTTTTAATTTTAGACATGAGTGGCGGGCTCTTTACAGTTTAATGTCAGATTTTTAACAAACTTTTCATAACAATTTCATTTACTCTCAGAGTTTTTGTTACTTATCTGCTAAGAAGAGGAAATATTTTTTTTTATATTTCGCTAAACTACAACTTTGTTGAATTAATCATTGAATTATTTTATCATTTTAAATGCCAAGCATGCACGAAGTATGTATATTATTTAGGCATAATCAAATAATGATTTGATGTAAAAAGTTTTTCCTTATTACTCAGCACTTTTTGTACAAAATGAAATTTAACGTCAGCACGTAATGATATGACACAGTCATTATAAAAAAAAAATTTCTAATATGAAATACCAAAATTTAGAAAGAAAAATATTTTATGGACATTTACACCACACCTCTTAAATTTAATTAGTGTACATACAGTATTCCCTCGAAGTAAATCGAATTTCAAATAATAACTCATACTGCATTTTACAAAAAAGACTAAAATAATTAAATTTTTGTTCTATGTACAGTCGAACTTCTAAAAATTGAATCACCATTATCCAGAAGAAAAAACTTCATCTTATAGAAACTTCAAGTTAAAGAAGCAAAACCTGATAGAATTTCTCTCCAAGCTGCTGTTGTTGTGCTTCAACTTGTAGAAAATTCAAGAAATAGAAGTTCAAATTATAGAAGTTCGACTGTATTGAATTTTTTTAAAGAGGGGATTCCCCTGATTTTGTTTATAAACAATAGGGGCGACATAAATCGAATGACGACGCAAATCAAGGTTGAAGGGAACTAAATTTTTGATGACATTAATGGAAACAACGTAAATCGGGGGAATACTGTAAATGCTGTACAGACGCATTCTGCTTTAATAAAAATTATTAAAAAAAATTTTAATTTAAAAAATTTTTAAAAAAAGTCTTTATTGCAACATAGTCATATCTCAAAAAAACTTGAACTTGGCAAAATGCGATTTAAGTTTTTAAGATATAAGTCCTATGATCTAATAGCCGCAAACACTTTTTGCTATAACTTCGGTTCAACTTGGGATATAAAACTGATTTTTTTTTCAACATGTACAGAAGGCTTATAAGAGCGGTTTTGCTTAAGCAACTACAAATTTTTAATTTTTTGAGATATGACTATGTTGCAATAAAGGAGCGATATGTTTAATATATAGTAAAATTTAAACGGGATCGATTTTTAAAAATCCCGGGATATTTCAGGATAATTCGGGATCCAAAAATCCCAAAAGATCAGGGGAAAAATCGCGATTTTCTCTTAATAATAAAAATATTTTCTTAAAAAAAATCATTTATATTCCAATTATATCAGAATTATATGCCATTAAAAATAAAATATAAAAATTATTAATACATGTGCAAATGCATTTGTTTTAAGAAAATTATTTGGATTCCAACAAAAGGATACGCTGCCGTTGAAAAACATTTCTCGCAAACAACATTTGTTGGTAAAATAGTTCCAAGATAGCTGTATGCAGCTATGTAAATAAATCTATTCCTTTGGACAGTTGAGTATTTATACGGTTTTTGCATTCTTCGATGCCATCAAATAATGTTCCTCATCTGAGATGCTATTATCGAAGTCAAGTGGGATAGAATTTTTTTTTGAACCTTTTGTAGGGTCAAAATACAATTGAATTCACAATCCCAAAAGTCCCGAAAAATCCCGGGACCAGTTTTTAAAAATCCCGAGATTCGCGATTCCCGATTGGCATCCCTAGTTACGTTACATTAAATATTTTACATCAATACCGTTTTATATTCATTGTTTCTCTTATCACTTTATAGTACACCCTGGCGTATGCTTTATAGAAAAAAATAAAAACGGGAATTATTTAAACATCAACAACACTTATACGCACTAGTGGTGTCAATGATATGAGTATGCATGTCAGCGACATCATAATGTTGTCGTGTTACCGCACTATTTACACTCTTTACATTATATTATGATTAGAAAACATTTATTCGTATACTATGTAAGTAGTTGTTGTTGATGTAAATAGTGTAAATATTATGCATTATTCTTATACAATTCCCTTACCTATACATACGTACCTATGTATACATGTGCACACATGTTAAAAGCTAAACAAACTACCGTATAATTTTTCCATTATTGACTATTTAGTCGACAAATTATTCTCATAATAGAGCAAAAAAAAAAATAATGTAACGTATTCACTACAAATTAAACGATAAAAATCAATTTTTACTTGAGTAAATAAACATTATGTAGTTGGGTGTAAATGAAAATGTCGAAGATTTATATGTGCGTGATAAATCAAAATTAGTCATATACGTAAAAAACAACAACAATGTAATAAGGACATGAAGTCAATTTCACTAATTGAAGTATATATTTAAAAAATATTAATTAAAAACGATCATCATACGAAATAATTATTGTATACAAGTTCATAAAATTTAAAAATTTAATTTTTCGTTTTTATATTAAAGACTTCTTCTGCAGCATTGTGAAATTTTCATTTAATGTTCAACAAATAATATTTAATATTTGCAAACAAAAAAACAGAGAGTAAGAGTTAGAGATATTTTTTTAGAAAGTTTTTATACGTGTTTTTAAATTCATTTTGTTCACAAGAGTCTGAAGGTTTTTCAACCATAAAACTTTCCAATGAAACTTTATAAAGAAAAAAAAGTTATTAGATACACTCTGATGTGCAAGGACTTGCACAATAAGAATTTAAAACGTTTTATACATTCCTGTCATCTGTTTTTAAACTGAACATAAAATTTAAATTTTTCTTTACAGAGTCTTTCAACTAATTTAAAGGAGAAGAAATAAATTACAAATAATTAGACGGATAAAGTCTCAACAAAATGGCCGTTATCAACTACCAAAATGCGAAACTTTCTATTGGAAGATTAAACGTATCATGAGCCGGCTTTTCAATGCATGAAATCCATACTTTTTATTTTACCTAATGTTTACCCGAGTGCTTATCGCCTATTAGTGTAAACAATTCAATGGCCTTACTGTCCGTACTTTGACCGTAAGATGGCCCATGATGATGTTCTCCATTCAACCACACCACAATAACCAAAAGTTTAAACATTTTATATTTTATGAATATAAATAAAGATATAGCCTTTCAAAGTCTTCTAATATTTTCTCCATAACTTTCACTTGAGATTCGTTTTTTAAATCTATTTTAAAAATAAAAGAAAAATGTAAAACGAAATAGAGCGGGAACCTTGAGAACAACCTTTTAACTCATGATTATTTTAATTTAAATTGTGTTGAAAAATATATATTTTTTTTAGAATTTACCAAGTCAAGATTAAGTTCTTAATTTTTGTAAATGTTCATGGCAATTTTATTTACTCTCAAAGATTTTGCCAGAAATCTGCTGAGAGGATAGATGTAAGTCGGAGTAGTAGCTCTGATATCACAAAGCATATCGGCCCGTTGTGATGCCACAGGTGAACACAGTCCCTGTACTAACCAAGTTCCACCAAAATCAGAGAAAAAGAAGAAGTTGGTCAGCGCAAGGGTTGCACAAAAAAAGCACGAAAGCAGCCAGAAAGTTTGATGAACGAAGCTATATCCTTGATATCAATAGATGATAGCTTCGTTAAGCTAGCAAGGAATGAGGAGCCAAATAACTTATCTTTACACCTAGCAAAGACAGACATTGATACAAAGAAAGTGGATAACAGCAGAAGTCGTTGAAAGGGAGCCTCCTTTTTCTCGCGTGTCTATCCATGACGCAATGACCTGTAAGCACGGCCACTGTCATCTGATGTCATCTCGACGAAGACCAAATAATCGGTTGGTACGCCTTCTATCCATCTCGGGCCAGGTAAGTCTAGCGGTGGAGCAGGACTCCTCATTGATCCAGGATATGTTGGCGTCCCGGAAGAACCTCCGCGCAATGGTCAACTTGACCGAGGCAAGTGGCATCCCCAATTCAACAGAAGTGGATTCCAGAAGGAGCGCACCAGCTCTTGCGAGCTCGTCGGCCCTACAATTTCCCGGAATTTCACTGTGCCCTGGAACCCACACCAGAGAGACTCTGGTAAAGCGCCCCGAGAGAAGGTCGAGAGAGCGGCGACATTCCCTAACGATCCTAGAGTTAATCACGAAAGCCGATAAAGACCTTATCGTTGCCTGACTGTCAGAAAAGATCGAGACGTGAGTGAAAGAAGCATCGTTGAGCGCCCCGGTAAATTGCCATCACTTCCGCCTGAAAGACGCTGCAGTAGTCCGGCAGACAGTGAGAAATATTCAGGTCCAGTTTCCCAGAGTAGGCACCGCTTCTAACCCCATTATCGAGTTTAGAGCCGTCGGTATATATATTCATGACTTCCGGGGTGACGACCGTATTAGAATTCCAGTCATCCCTACTTAGAATCAGAGAGTGCTGCTGAGAGGAAATCGTCAAAGAAATACTTTTTGTGTTTTGTTTTGATGACTAGCCTGGAGCCCGAACCCTGGCTTTACATGTAATAAGCCAACACACTACCTACTAGACTATGGCGACTTCAATTGAGGCTTCATAACAATTAAAAAAAAAAAACTGTAAAGGAAACTATTTGCATATCACTGTACCTTCTTTTACATAATATTCGCAGTAAACTAAATTATCCTGAGTGAACTTCAATCGTGATTGAAAGTGACTCATAACTTATGAATGGTTATTAATCAAATACAATACCAAAAAATATTCCTTATGTGCTTTTGTTTTTTAAAGGTTAAAGTTCATCACTGCTACTGTGTCACACAGCCACTTGCGTTCTGTTTTTTTCTTTTAAACAAAAAAATATTTGGCATTGAAATACATGGTTACAGGCACACCTACATGTGTAGCAAACTCTTGAATACATTAGTAAAGTAAATACTTTGGAAAACTTTTAAAGAAAAAAAGCTATTTTTTATAATCAGAAATGATTTATGCATACATTTAAGCTCTTTGTATATATCTTCAGTTTTGTTTTTAGAGCGTTTATGGAAAAATTAAATGAAATACATAGTCCTGATATGTACATACATACATATGTCGGTTGAAATTTTTTTAGAATTTATAAAGTTATTCCATAATAATTGTATGTTTCTGTGCTTCATGAAGGCCTTTGTTCAATCTTTACGCTTATGAACACATCAATCTCACGTTTTTTAATTAAACAAAACCAATTAGCGTTAAACCTTTTTAAAAATTAAATTTTTTTTTCATAATACTCTCAACAAAAGCTTATTTTCATCATATAATATTCTTGTATAATTCAGTATATAACTTGAGAAACTTAAAGACCTACACTACAGAATTGTGGCTCATAGCACCACTACTTGTAAACCTAAAATTTCTGTTGTCGCGGTGTAAAATTCGAGTTATAATTCCGAAAGAGCCGAAGAAAATGTCATAATTGTTAAATTTATGAATTTAAGAGGCTTCAATCAACCAGCAAAAAGTTCCTCATTATGTTTTGTTTCTATTCAATGATAGATAAAGGTGCTATCAGCGTGTATACTAACAGGGAATTAGGCTTTCGTCAGCAAATTGTTGATAACTTGAATACAAAACCTGGATATACAAAGCTAATCGATCTTTAAGTCCCACATGAATTAACACTTTCACTGCCAGGGACGAGTATACTCACTTTTATCAGGTTATCCCGCTACTTGTCTTGATAGTGCGGGATACCCTGCCAAAGACGAGTATACTCGTCCTAATATAAATATGTATAATACGCAGGATTCTGAAGTAGCAAATGGTTTTTGCCAATCGACAATAGTGAATTTCTAAGTGTTGCCAATTTTCACAATGTGTCTCGTTTTATTCTATTTTCTTTATTTTACGTACGCAAATACAAAAAGGATATCGAGGCCTTCCTATTGCCAACGACGAGTTTACTCGTCTTTGGTTTTCTGCTTATAGATGATTATGTATGATAATATATGTGCTTTTCGATGAAGGTTTTGGTAAAAATAACACTCAAAATATAAGTGGCAATGGGAATGACTTCATATAATTTAGGCTTGACAGCGAATATATTAACAAAGGCAAATAAATGGGATCGAGTCTCTATTTGTGAATCACTACTAAAACGAAACAAAACCGAACCAATTGAAATGAACATGAAACTTGTGCGGTTATAATTTTCAAAAAAGAACATGGACAAAACAAAAGAAAATTCCTCCGACAGCAGAGCCAAGATTGACCCCAAGAAAGGAGATGCTTTGTACCTAATGAAATTAGATAAAAATTGCTATTTGTTGACTTTTGCAGTATTTTCCAACAATTGTTTCGGATTTCTACTCTTGGACGAGTTTAATGAGATCAAAAGAATAATTAATCAACAGAAAAGGCTTCATGTTCTATCAACATAAAACCAGGCCATATAAGGATACCTGTAATAACTCAGTAGAAACTAAGGGGCTAAAAAGTTTACATGCATCCATTCTTTAGTCTGGACCTTACACCTTTAGATCTCTGCAGAACTTTCGTAATGACATCCATTTCAATTCCATTGAGTCCAGCAAAACGGGATTTATTAGAACTCACAGAATTAGTGCAATTAAGGAAGGAATCGTTTTGGCATCGATTAAAAAGATCCAAACAGACAGAAAGAGATCAAATACTGCTTTAAAAATATCGCTGGCGATTTTAATGGAAAGAAGTTGAATGAATGTGATTTTTATTTTAACGTTCAATAAAAATACGAGATTTATTAACAGGCACAGTATTTTCAAATTTTACTACCTAGTATATTAAATAACTGTGAACGACTTAAAGTCGTTATGCTATGAAAACTCTTTAAAAAATTTATATCAAAATCCATTCAACAAATAAGTATTCCTTTTTGTGTTTTGAAGTCATGAACTAAATGTCTCTTTTCTGTAATACTCCTGTAAAATTGTCGATTTTTTCATCAACTTTTTTCCAAAATGTGGATTTTTTTTCATTAACAATACACTTCCGATTACATTATGAATATTGTAAATACCTGTGCCGTTATATTCATTTGTTTATTGTAAAAGATGAAAATTTACTCACGTAGCATTGGCTTTTTTTTAATTTTCGTTTACAGAACAAAATTTGGCCACGCAACGCATACGCAATATTTAATTTGATAAATTCAAAAATTTATAGCTCATACGCCAACAGCATTATGTAAAAAGTTCTAGTGATTTTGGACAGACAGAAATTTAAAAGCAAATTACACAATAAAATTTACATTTTTGTATGAACGAGGCTCACAAGCAATATATCAATAAAAAAGTTTATTTTTGAGGGCATAGACGTGAGGGGTGTGGGTTAAGAAAATAACAATTTTGTTCCTTATTAACACTAAATCATACTGCGAATAAGAAGCCTAGATAATGAAATTTTTATAAATTGAAAAGAAAAAAATTTGCTGCACTAACAAGATAGTTAATTAGAGCAAACACATGTCTATTAAAATAGATACTTTACACACACTATTAAATTTGTCAATCTAAGACAAACATTTACTGGTTTTTCGAAAATGATGCAAAGAATTCAGTCGCCGTAGTCTAGTAGGTAGTGTGTTGGCTTATTAGACATAAAGCCCGGATTCGTACCCCAGGTCATGCATCGAATCGAAATATGAAAAAAAACATTTCTGCCTCTTAGCAGATTTCTAGCAAAAACTCTGAGAGTAAATAAACCTGCCATGAGAAAGTTTTCTCCAAACAGTGCTTTTAAACAGTAGGTCCCGCCACTCATGTATAAAATTAACGCACATAACAAAGTGGTGTGAGAAGCTAAGTCGAAATCCTGACTGAAGGGTTGTAATGACCAATTATGTATGTATGTATGATGCAGAGAATACAAGACACATTCTTACATTGTGTTGAAAAGAAATTCTAAGGAAGTGGCAGGAGAAGAAATTCTTACAGACATAATTGTACATCCCATCGTCAAGCACTTAGGGTTCTTCATTTTTAATGGGGTAAATAGGTTTCTTCACCGTAGTCCAGTAGGTAGTGTCTTGACTTATTATATGATATGCCCGAGTTCAAACCCCAGGTCAGACATGAAAACGAAAATATTCCTTAGGCGACTTCCTGTCAGCAGATTTCTAGCAAAAATTGCCATGAAAAGCTTCTCAAAAATCTGTCGTTGAGAGCCGACTTTAAACTATAGGTCCCGCCACTCATGTATAAAATTAACGCACACAACATAGGTGGTGTGAGAAGCTACGTCGTAATCCTGACTAAAGGATTGTTATGACCAATTATGTATGTATGTAAATTGTTCTCGTTAAGCAAAAGGGATTTAATTATTAACACAATACTTTGAGGTCATTTGCAGTTTGAAATACCTTTTGAACATAGTTCATGGTTTTGTGACCAACATCTCTAATTTTTATGAAAGTAGAAAACATTATTTTCATGAATGTTTTGCAATGGACAAACACAAACTTCTAAACCTTGAAGTAACAGATATGGTAAGTTGTGAAACACATTCCAAGCTACATACAACTTAAGTAAATTCTTTGGAATAATAGAATACGAATAACCAGAGCGTGCATGCATGCAGATCATCAGTCATGTTTCAAATTAGTAATTACAGGCATAATGTAATATTTTGAGTTAAATTAATTAATTAAAAATAGTACATAACAAACAATAATATCTTAAACATCTTCAAATAATAATTCCAAAGTAAATTAAAGTTACATGAGTTATATTCAAATTATAAGATATCCTAAATAACTATCCACGGCTGTATTTTTTTAAATATTTTAGAAAACATTTTCTACATGCCTTATAGAGAGGAACAAATACACATGCACTTAACAAAACCATAACAGAATTATACCTTCTTCTCTGTATTGTATTTAAACCATGTTATCCAATATAATCTCCGTTTTTTTAAGTCACTTTCACCTGTCTGCTATGACACTGATACTTTCTTTCTTTTTCCTTAATCAAGTTGGCTATAATCGAATACATACGCATGGAAAAAACGTAAAGCTTATATAACACATAAAAACAACAATTTTCACTGTATAAGCGTAAGCAATTGAAGCAATAAAACAATTAAGAAGGCTTTATACAATTGTAACACTCATACTTATGAGGTTAAATTTCGCTGCTGCTAAAGAATAAATATATTTGTGATTAAATAACTACACACATTAATTTTACACTTATTTTTTAATTTTTTTTTATTTGTTTTGTTTGACACTGTTTGGCACACTTTCACTAATTCTTAGTACACTTTACTTTCTTTCAAAAAAAAAAAAAAACACAAAAAACCAAAAGTAAACATACAGCATTTATGCTCACATATACACGTACACTCAATATCCCGAAAAACAAGAGAGAGTATAAACCGTATGTTAAGAGAATAACAAAATATCGTATAGCCCGTTACTAATACGAATGCAATGAACTCACGAACAGCATAAGCACAGCATAGACGACAGTTACTAATATATAGGCCGTAAAGAGACAGGATTCAGTTTGTTGTTATTATTTTTGTGTTTGTGTTTGTATTTTGTTTGGTTTTCTTTTCATAGGGGGCGTTATGATACTATAAAAAAAATAAAAGCGGGCTTTTTTTCCTTTATTATTGGTGGGGTAGACTGTTTGGGAAATTTATTAACAATTGTTGGGTGGTTTAGCACAGAATGTGTGTGTGTGTGTATGTGTTATAATTATCGTTGTTTTTGGTCTCATAAAATAGAATGTGGGTGGTAGTAGATGGTTTATGTTAAAGAGTCACAAAACTTGGGAATGATTTTTGCATAACACTTTAATAAAATTTTTTTTTTTTTAATTTTCAATTTCCTTGAAATTAAACACCACTTTATTCACTATTATTATTGCCTTAATGAATTAAATTTTCATTTTCTTGTATTTTTTTATTCCATAAATATTTTTTTTTTAATTTTCATTATTTTATTATACAGATTTTTAATTGATAAAAATTTAATTAAATTTTTTTTGTTTTTTTTTTTATTTTTTAATAATCCTGCTCTTCTACAAATCGTTGCAAGTGTATACCACACGACGTCTGTTATAAAACTGTTGATAAAACAGTTAAAATCAAATTTTCTTCTCTGAGTTGACAAAAAAAAATGTACTAAAAACGAAGAAAGGACTTTTGAGGACATGGAGAAAAACAGAGAATAACAAAGAGAAGGTGCGTTGTTTTTTCTTTCTTCGAAACTATATAAGTAACAACAATAATGGCAAATGAATGTGACAGATGTTACAAGTACAAGTTAAATTTTTGTTGTCCTAAAAATATCCATTTAAAAATAATAAAACAGTGAAAGATATGAAACTTGGACATAATTTTATGATTTTTATATTTTAATTTCAAATTATATTTGTTAATTTTTTCTAGAGCATAAGGTCTTTTTTTAAGGAGTTTCTATCTTCAAATTTTAATAATAGGAATAAGACATTATGGAACTTTATTCGTTTGAAAAACCTGTTGATGTCATTACGTATGAAATATAACAATGTTTAAATATTTCTTAAAGGAATATGGACCGATGGCTCTGCCAGCGACTGGACGCTCCTGGATCCTATGTAGATCGGCATCGTTTCAAATTTTACAATTTTTTTTTTTCAGGTACTCATTCACCCATTCCAACTGCTCCACAGACCATTCAACGAACACACGTCGTTGTCAATGGTTTTTCATTATGATTTGGCAAGTTAGACTGAATAAATGTCAACCATTTTCACAGATATAGCTTCAGCAAGATGGCCGTTGTCGTCCATGGTGATATGGTTAAGCATACTGAATAAAGGACAACTTATTACATACACGCTGCCAAAGTTCAGCAGCACTAATTGAAAAGCCTTTGTATGTATGTATTTATAATACTAGTCAAGTGCCATGAGAATTTCGAATCGAATAACTACCTTCTTTTAAATCTACCATCTAGTTGAAGATATGGTGCATCTGAATAAACGCAGCTTCTTCTTCGATCGTTTGTTTCACTGTATCGCACTAAGACTACAATTTATTTCGATTATGCGGATCGTGCCTTAACGATACCTTTGAGTGCTTTAAAAACGTTGTATAATATTTAAATTATTCTTACTTGCTTATTTTCTGTATAAACTCCAGAATAAGGGGCAAAAAATATACACGTTCCATTATGTTTAACAATTTGTATTTGTCCAAAAAATAATAATATTCTTACAGTTTAGTTTTTGTCTTGATAATAGTATAAACATTTTTCTTATAAAATATAATTTATGCTTTAAATTCTTTATGAAAATTGTATATTTCTTAAGCTTAAATGAATTATCTATCTTCAATTAATAACTAGCATGCATATGTGTTTATGAAATAGTCCAACAAGATGTGATGAGAGTCGTTTCTAATTTATTAAAAATTATTTTAAATAAAAATATTTAGTTTTTAATTTCTCTATATGTACGTTTAAATCTAATAAAATATCTTTGAAATATTTAAAAAAAGTTTTAAGAATTATTTCCTATTAGAAGCCTTTAACATATTTTTTATTTTTCTTTTTGTTCTTTAACTTTTCAACAACAGTCGTTGACTGTTCATTTTGAATTTGTATCTCAAGACGAGATGCATCCAATGTATTTGAAACATTGGCAGTATTATCCATCATAAGCTGTGTCGAATGTACTACATTTTCAAAATCAATCGTTGAATTTTGTGTTTCAGTTATATTTAATGAATTATCAAAAATATTTGACATGTCACTTTCATTGTATCTGGCAATTGCATGGGCTGGTATTGTCAACATAGGAGGATTTGAATTTATATTTGTAGCCAGCCAATCTTTTACTTTTACTTCAGGATCAGTTTTAATATTCAGCTGCAGATTACCCAAACGTATACATTTTTCTTCTTCAATATCAATATCCCAAATGGATAACAGATCAGGTACTAAAGCATCTTTATAGGAATATAAGGTTGATAACGATTTCTGCCAGCGACCTAAACGTGAACGTTTCGTTTTTCGTATTGGCAAATTAGTCGGAGAATTTTGTACATCGTTGGCAGGCATATCATCTTCATTAAATTCGTTGTCCATGGCATCGAAATCATATTTTTTAACGGCAGATAAATTTTTACATAAGAAAACTTTCCGTAAACTTTTCATATTTTTAATGTGCGTATAATTAAGTGTTGGTTTACTTTGCTGGCATATTCTTTTTTCAAATTCAGCCATTTTTTCGTTACTTTCTTCATTGCAACGTATTTCATCTTCTTTTTTCTCACGTTTGCTTAATGTATGGCCAAACACATCACCGTTGGAGTTCGAAGTCAATAAAAGGCCAACTCCGGACTGTACATTATCAAGTGATGACTTTAGGAATGACATTCCAGTTGTACAGCATTTTATACGAGTTTCCAAATTAGCTTCCGGAAGTATACACTTTCCAGATAGTCTTGCACTCTCGTAAGCTTCACTCAACGTAGGTGGCTGATAAGGTAAGCATGGTGAATAGTAAATATGTTTATGTACACGTAAGGGGGACTCGGTGCTAAATTCTTCTGCATGACGTTCTCTATTCAACTGACAAATGTGAAGGTCTCCCGCCAAAGCAGACGATAAAGCTACATATTCAGTTTGACGTAAACGGAATGAATCCATCATTAGCGGAGCGTAACGTAATTGATGTGACCAACGGCAAATAGCACCTTCAGTATCAGAAAATGAAAACTTTTTCAAATGTCTTATATCCATGCAATGCAGCTTATGATTTGTGGCAACATAGAACAAATTATTAAAATCACTTGGCAGTAAGGCAGAAATGTGATCACATTCTGCACTATCCATCGATGAGGTGACTTCTTCCATCCACTGATCCGGTGATGTTCGTACGTCTATCAGAAAGAACTGTTTCTCATTGGCATACAAAAATGTATTCTCTCGCCAGGGTTTTGTAGTATTCCATGATATATTTGGCTTTTTAGGTGAGATCTCAAATAATTTCACCAACGCCGGGACACTACGATTTAAGTCATACAATCGCACGTGTTGCTTCATAGTGGTTATTATAAACGTGTTAATGTCACGCTCTGATTGAGCAAAACTAATAAATGGCGTATTTTTTGTACGAAATTGAGTAACAGTTTTTATTTGGTTATTAGCATTTAAATAACTAAAGGATATAAGATTTCGTTGTCGTGTTATGAAGCAATTTTGTCGACTACAGTCGAGTGATGTGATAAGCGGACTAATTTCAAATATTTCACTATTATCGGTAGTTTTTTGAGAAGTGAAATTAGCCAACGAACTTGTATCTATACAACCTTCAACGGTAGGAAAATTACTAACCACTGCAAATTAAAAAAAAAACATTTTTTTTGTAAAGGCTATCGAAGAGTAATAGATTAAAAATAAAAACGTATTTTTGCGTTGTAGAAATTTATTAATCATCAAGCATGAAAGAAATGGAAAGAAAATGTTAACACACACTTAATAAAACCTTAAAATTATCACAGGAGACTAACACAGATTCACTTTAACAATTTAGAAATTTGTTGATACAGAATTAGGCCCTGTAGGTACTATTAAGCAATTCTTACAAGAACGTACGAAACCTTTAAAACTTTGACTTGGGAATTATTCGAAACAGTGTGCGAGGCAAAAAATTGGGTAGCACATCGATTTTCTTCCCTTGTGATGAGCCTTGTAGGTACTATTAACCAATTCTTAAAAGAACGTACGAAACCTTTGGAACTTTGACTTGGGAATTATTCGAAACAGTGTGCGAGGCAAAAAATTGGGTAGCACATCGATTTTCTTCCCTTGTGATGATGTGGAAAAAAATTAATTGAAATATGGTATGAGTGTAACCGCCCCATACTATAAATCTAGGTCTAAGAGTCGTGAAAAATTATTTGTTGCTTTGGAATATGTATTTGCCGGAGGAATATACGTAAAGGTTGGTGTTTCTCCTGTCTCTGAAGGTGAAATATTAAACTTACTTGTAATCATCAGTCTCTTTCACTAACAATCGAATCAACGTCCGAAATAATAGCCCGTGACATGGTTATTTTTTTTAAATAATATACATATAAAAGCTATTTTAGTCTAACGGTTATACAACTCGATTTAAGAAGAATATCGAATTTTTTCCGTGGTCTAGTAGGTAGTTTGCTGGCTTATTAGACGTAAAGCCAAGGTTCGAGTTCCAGGCCAAACATCAAAACAAAATACAAAAAGTATTTTTTCGCCGATTTCTTCTCAGCAGATTTTTGGCAAAAACTCTGAGACTAAATAAAATTGGCATGAAAAGTTTCCCAAAAATCTGTCGTTCGGAGTCGACTTTAAACTGTAGGTCCCGCCACACAGACAACATAAGTAGTGTGAGAAACTAGGTCAACAATCCTGACTAAAGGGTTGTAATTACCAATTATGTATGTATGTAGGACTAACGAAAATGAAGCAATTTATTCCTTCGCAATTTTTTATTTCCTTCCATGAAAACATGTACATATTTGGGGTAAAAAAATAAACTCGGGAGGAAAATTTATTCACAAAAAGGGGGATTATTTTGGTAGTTACCTACTGAGTTATACGAATTTTAAATGCAATTACCAGCCATCTTAAAATAATTCCTGCTGTCACTACTCGTATTTCTTCGGTAAGCCCTAAATAAATTTATGGAAAGATTAATACAGTCATATAAACCAAAACTTATTTGCCTAAATGACGACTACGTAGTTATTATAACAGCTTTGAAATAAAATCAAGAACAGTTAAATTAAATTTGCTTAGGTGAGATGCATTGAAAAAACGAAAATGTCTGGGGTATTAGGTGGAGGTTATGTTTAAATTGCTGCAAAAATCGCGCTGGCCTAGAAACAGGTGAGTCTTTTCATGTGGGCTTTGATAGCATGCTAGAGAACGGTTCATGAATACGATAACAACTCTTTTACGATGGCAATTAAGAATGCGTCCATTGTAAATACAACTCAAAGTGGGCCAATCTAGCTCTAATTGTTCAGCTATTTCGCTTTCGATTAAAGAACATGATGCTCCTTCATCAAACAATGCATAGATGTTAAGCGTATCCATTTGCAAAAGGAGTTACAGGAATATACTTGAAAAGAAACTTTTGCTCAGTATGGAACAGCTAAGCTAAGATCGATCTTGTTTTCATGATTAATAGCCTTTCACTGTCTGAGATTGAAGGTGGATGTTCATTAAGAACCCTATTGTAGCATCGGGACAGCATAGTTGATATGATAACGCTTTATTGCCTTGAAAGTTTTAATCAGTATCTCTTCGGCCATATCCCATGATATCCCAACAAGGATTTTAAATCCTGTTCCCATCCTCACTTTTTGGTTTAAACAAAATAAGTGTGGGGAGAAATGGAGGAGGCTGCCAAATTTAGAACCAAGAACCTTAGAGTTTGAAACAATGAAGTAAGGAAAAGGTCTACAATGGTGGCCAGATAATCTGTAATCCTGGTACTTACATATGTCATCCATGTTTACGCATAAAGAAAAGACTGTGCAGTCATTGGCATATGACACTATAGAGACAATCTGAACTAGAGTCGGAAGAACGGATAGATAGAATTAAAGAACATTGGTGACAGTAAATCCCCTTCACGAAACACAACCTTTTTTCTGCACTTTGAAAGCAAACTTGCAATAAGAAGCATATCCCTAACAAAATATGAATCATTCGAAAACAACACATGTGTGGCTACTGTTCCTACTTCGCAATAAAACTAAATAAAATATGCTGACTTACCTATATTCCGCAATTGCTCACCGCCTGCATGAACGACATGAATATTATTTGCCAATGCACATAAATTACCACCAGTAAAATAATAATCATAACTGCTATCAAAATATGGATCTGGTTGCAAATATACTCGCTCCGCCAAGTCATAAACTGACGAATGAAAAATTCCTTCTTTAGCAGCATTACGAATGCTTTTGTTTGCTTTAAAATAAAAGTAATTCGTCGTTTATTTTTTAATTAATTAAGATGTTATAAAAGACATACCCTTCCATGCTGTTTGATATCCAGTTCTGGTAAAGCGTAAACGTTTCTTATAAAATTCAGTTGCCATTGACCTCTTACAGCATAAGTCTATCTGTTCGCACTGATTTTCGGATACATGCAGAGGATACGGTATAGATAATGCACACGATGGATAATTCAAAAGATCTTCATTACTCTCCTGAGGCCAGAGGCCAACATTGAATGCAGGAAAATAACTATGATCAACATGGTATGCTAAAGATTTACTATTGTACAACAGCAACCGTTCAATTTCATTATTATGATTTGTTTTAATATATCTCATATGCTTTACTGCATTGTTTGCAGTTTGGTTTTTCAAATCTTCAACAGGTTCTTCCTCCAAGCTTGTGGGCAATTGTGACGGATCTTCAATTAACATAGATTTTCTTCGCGTTTTCGCCACATTATCCAAATGCTGTTTTAGCAGGCGTTTAGGCATTGTTTAGAAACAATAAACCCACTTTATAACTTGCAATACAAATTTTACTTTACACTAATTAAAATTAAACAAGGATTTGATTGTTTACAATCCAACTTACATGTGTTACCAAGAATTCGAAGCCGGTGAAACGATTTTGAACGCTTTCAAAATTACAACACGTAAAGATTTCAAAATCGTAATAAAATCATGTAAAAAAATATCAGCTAAAATTTTAATTATGTTTACAAAATATAAAAATAAATAAGAATTTTATTAATTCAATAAAATATATACAATCTGTTCTTGCAACTTAGAAACTTCAAACCACCGTGCTACAAAGTACTCTAGATTTTCCGCAAGTGCTGCCAAGTTAGTTATTTTCATATTAAAACTTAGGTAAACAAAATCAGCTGTTGAACAGTGTGTGTTTTTTGGTCGAACAGCATGAAACGTTAAATAATTACGAAAAATAAAAAATATAAATAAAAATTGTGAAATATTTAAGAAAATAATAAATAAAAATGCGTCTAATACCTTTTACTTCACGCACAACCAGTATCAGTACTAAACTCAGTAATACTTTTACTCTACCAGAACGTTTTAAAGGTACGGTCGTTGAAAAGTGGGCCAACTACTGGAAGGGTCTATTGAATGACTACAAAGATGTAGCTATTGGATTAGTGAAAGAATCAAAGGAAAAACCTCGCAAAGCAGCCTTTTACGCTATTAGTGGCTATGGCTTATACCAGTGTGCAAAACGTAATCCAGATGAAGAAGATTTTTTAAGACTTTACCGCATAGCTTCCAATAACCTGATCATGGTACATCCATCGTTACAAAACCCCGCTTCTGCCTCTTACATCAGACGTTTGCAGGGCGATTTAAATCAGAATCGTCTTAGATTTTTATCTTTAGGTATATTCACCATTCTATGGGAGGACTTATACGACAAAGATGATTGCACTTATCCAGCCCAATGCGAATACACACAAGTTAAATTTTGGAATTTCCATGAGCGTATAATAGATGTAGGATTTTGGAATCAATTTTGGCGTATGAAATATGAACTGTACAATTTCGATGTTAATTATTTGTGATTAAGTTGTTATGCATAAAATTGTTGCAAAGGATTTGTATAAATAATAACAAAAATTTTTATTCAAACATTTTTTTTTTTTGTAAAAGAGAATGAACAAGCTACATAGTGTTCTTGTAAAATATTATAAAAGTAATTATCTTTTGTACTGTTACTGTTGAAAAGAAATTCAATTTAGTTTACTGCCTTTTTTATTGTGTATAAATTCCCCCTTGAATTTTTCCTTTAACGCTTCTTTGTCGACTACTTTAGGTTTGTATGCCTTAAAGTATTCATCTAACAATGCTTCACATTCAGGTATTTTGTCGATATCGCAAATTTTAGCTTGAAAATTTCCTTCCTTACCATTGCCTTTACCGTCTAAAATATTAAGAAATAGGGGACCAAAATGTTGAACAATTTCCGGTTCTCCTCGTAATACCATATGGCCTTTACCAGGTTGGTTGCCAACAGCTGGTTCAGAGACGGTTACAAAATAGATAGATATTTCGACTGGAGCTAATCTAAGGAAAGTATTTATAAAGTCTGGTTCTACGCCATCTCTACGGTGTAAAGTATAGTATTTTGGTAACGGTTTAGGCAGATTTGCTAACTTTTCGGCCTCGGCAGTAGCAAAGTCTTTTAAAAGTTTTTGGAACGATTTTTTTACGGCCTTAACATTATTTTGCATTTTTTGTATCAATTCCAGATGTTGATTAGGTCCACCTCTATTAAAATTTAAGGGAAAAGCGTGTTATATATTGAATAAAATATGTTCATAACCTCTGCAACTCACTTTAAAATCAAATTTAATTGTTGTTCCCGTTGAAAAGATTCTCCAAGACGTTTAAGTACTCGTTGACCAGTGACAAAGTGCACAATTACACTATTTTTACTTTTTTCAGCATATAATAGTTTTATACACTGCAATTGAAACAAGTTGGTAACGTGTGTGCCACAACACATGTTATGGCGCTGACCTTCAATGCATATTACACGTACGGGTCCAACCCAATCCTTTGGCAAACCTCTAGGTGCTCTTACACCATCCATCTTAAAAGCACAATACATAAGAAAACTTTTAAACAAATTGTAGTGAGTTTGTGTTATTTAGAAACAACGAGATATTGAGCATTTGCTAATTGGGCTAGAGTTCGAAAAATTATACCGATAAACTAAACTTTTTGAAAGATTTTCAAAAATTGTTTAACAAGCCCACAAAGTATTAAAGTCAGTATAGAGAGAAAATAATTAACTCTTTTTAATATAAACTACTATTAATATTAATGTTTATACTAATTCTTATTTACCTCTTTTAATGTTTCAGGGTCCAGTAGTACAACATTAACCTCTTTGCCTTCCCGTATTATGTTATTAGCTTTTTCTTCAATTAAATCCAAAGATTCTTTACTTATAAGGTGCTTAGTGTTCAATTCTATAAAGGAGGTTTCACTGCCCAACCACCAGGAGGTGGTATCGTAATTGAACTCCTTGTCAAATAGTTCAGTAATCAAATGTTGACCCGAATGTTGCTGCATATGGTCAAGACGACGGTTCCAATCAATACATTGTTTAACAACTGTTCCCTCTTCGAAACCTGTTTCGGATTCTATAAAATGTACTGCATCGTTACCTTTACGTATGACGCTACGTACTGGCAAGTCATTTATTGTACCGTAGTCACAGGGCTGACCGCCACCCTCCGGAAAAAGAATAGTATCTTCACATATTACATTATAACCTTGAAGTTCCTTTATTTCAGTAGAACCAGGTGGTGTCCATTTTAAAATACCAAACTCACTGGAGACCACTTTTGTTGTAAACTGTAATATTTGAAAAATTTTCCATCAAATTTCAATTTAATATAGATTTATTAAATATTTTATATACTTCTTTCAGAAAGCTATCCTCTTGGCATTTAAAAACCATTTTAATAGATTTATTGCAGCAAGCGCCTAAACAATTTGTTATTGAAGGTTTGGTTAATTATGCAAAACGATATATTCGGCAAAAAGACGAAATTTTATTGCAACGAAATGCACACAAATTACTTCCTATACGAATGTAAACAAACAACAGCTGATCAATATATGTGTGTTTCATTTCTACAATTAGACTTGGCATTACTTTTAGCGGTAATAATATAAATACAAATATTGGATTCCATATACTTATATATTTCGTTTGAAGACGTTTATTTTGTAACAAATTAAAAATAATTTACAATGTCGTCACATTATCCAAATCCGCCAATTAATGTTTGCCCAAAATTAATAAAGTTTAAGGAAGACCCTGATCCAGATGGCATGGAATGCGTTTTTTGTTGGCAATCTAAATCCGATTACCCACGGCAAGAAGTAAAATTATTGAATTCCAAGTACTGTACCTTGTATCCTAACTGTAAGGAACCTGTTAAGCAAATTATACCTAATTTTGAACACTGCGAGACTTTATATACTAAATGTGATTATCTAATAGAAAAATATGTACACAGTTATATTATAAAATTGGAAGATCTTTTCAAAGACTATCAAAACCTTTTTTTAAAAGAAAAAGAAAAACAACTGAAACTTGTGGATGAAATGTGGGTGCATTCTCAGCGATTTTTAATTTTGGCACAGTAAATAATTTAAAAATTAATATACAATCGAACCTATTTTATTAATCGTTTATTTATTTAAGGAGCGGCGTATGCATAAAACCGTATCCGGAAATTGTATCCGTACCTACAGAACAACGAGCTTTAAGGGCCTTTCACTCCAATTTAAGAAAAGTCAATGCGTCTAAGTAAATAAAGAATACAAAAACTTTAATAGTTCGTTGTATGTGCTTAAATTTTATTTTTTTAGTTACCGTTTAACAACTGCCGTTGAGAACATGGAAACCACACTTACTGAATTGCATCGTCAGTGTCAGGATCTTGATGTAACCGTTCGAAGCCCTTTTATACGTGGCACTTATTACCTTAAACGTTTGGCCGACATACTAGAAATTATACACGACTTATTCCATTACTTTTACTGTAACTTGTGCAAGCAAAAACGTTGGGCCCAGTTGTTAGATCCTGGAGATTCAATATCCATTGAAGATTATATAAATTTATTAAAGTCATGTGAAGAAAGTGATTTATTGGAAAATTTAAAGGACTGCAAATGTTTACGTTCGCATAGAAAGCAATGCATTAAGCCTCATAAGACTTGTTGATCTGTTTACATTAAAGACTTGTTGAAATACATATTTTCTTTTTAAATAAAATCGTTTTCAATTTCGCTTCTTTTGTAAAACTACATCTACTACTGCTGAGTTTATTTATTAAATACAATAACAAATTATGTGAAGGTACTAATGCTCAGTGTAATGCAACAAACTGGTGTGAATCGACACTCTGGCCCTTAATTAGCGTATTATCCATTACACTACAGGACATCCTACTTTAAATTTTATTTTGGACAAGTATTCCAAAGGCCTCATGACTTAACTATGATAGTTTTTAAATTACATTTTTGAAAAATAACATTTAACTACCCTTACTATCAGCATGGCCTGATCGATTTGGCAGCACTAAAGACAACATAACCTCAAGTACACAAACGAAAATAAAATAAACAAATAGTCAGAAATAAATCTTGAAATAGAAAGTTCGGACTTTTTGTATATCTTTTTTATGAAATTTTAATAAAATGTCAATAAATATTGAAGGTATTAGCGAAACTCAGAAACAGCAATACCAAATTGAAGAGGAAACTGTAAAGCAATTGCTGGTTTTAGAAAATGAGTTCCGAGCTTTCAATGCCTCAATGAAGGAGGAACTGCAATCACAAAAAGAATTGATTGGTAGGATGTGGGTACTATCACAGAGATATGTTCTACTAGAAAGGTAAAATTACATAGTTGATTCGAAATTGCAAAGGTGATTTAAGTATTTGAATTATATATAGTACTGGACCCTGCTGCCGCTTTCCGGAAATATATACTGCCCCAGCCGAAGACACTTTGCTACATGAGTTTGCAGATAAAATAAATCTATTGAGATTGTCAAAGTATGCAAAAATTGCTAATAAAATTTTTGATTTACAAGTCATTTTATAAATATTCCAGCTGCAAGATCGGTTATTTGTTAGACGACTTGCGAAAATCGTGTTTGGTTTTTGAGGAACTGTGTAGCCAACTGGATATGAACGTTCAGACTCCGCTTATAATTGGAGATACTTTTCACAAGCCCATCTCGTATTTCATAGAATTAATAAGTGACCTTTTTAAATATTTTCATTCCTGGTTATTAAAACTACGTTATTCTGCATATCAACTCGATCCTTACAAAACTGATAGCATAGAGAATTACAGGATCCTCACAGACTCGTCGGAAGACTTTGAAGAGTACCTAAATGTTGGCCTTACCTACTGTAAATGCTTGCGACCAAAACCAACGTGCCAACAACTCCGCGTTGGTTAGCACCATTATTTGTATGTATATCTATTTTGTATTTTTTAATAAATCTTCACTAGCACTTGAAATAACACACTATATAAAAAAGTTTTCTTTTTTGTCTAAATTACAAAGCCTTCTTAAGGCTTTAAATTTATTTTGCAATATTCACAGCATAATTTTTTGTTTTTATCAAAATTGTGTATGCATAACAGCACTACAAAGACTTAAACTGCAATTTCACTTCTTCAAGCGTCAAGGGTCTGTGAATATCTGAAAGAGCCAAAACAAACTTCAATTAGCATAATGCTAACACAAAATATTTTGCGAAAATTTCACACACATACCGTCTATGTTTATAAATAAATTTAAAGTCCTAATCCAACTTTACGCTTCTCTAAAACTAAGAGTCTTAGCGAAGTCTTCTGGCTTCACGTTCAGATTCCAAGAGGGTCAAGATATCACCTTCACGTACGGGTCCCTTAACGTTGCGGATAATTTGACGGTTTTGTTCACCGAGGAATTCAACCTTAACTTGTGTACATTGACCTTGGGAGCCAGTACGGCCCAAAACTTTGATGACGCGTGCCCAAACAACTGGTTTATCCATATTTATTAAAAAGTTTTTGTGATTTTCTAAAAAAAAATTCACGTGCGACACACACTCAAAGTGACAGCCGGAAACAGAAAGAACGTATTTTCGTTCATTTTTGGCAAATTTGTTGTTTGTTTCGTTCTTTTTTTCGTTAAGCTCTCAGCTGTCATCGGTAATCACCACTAATAGTTGCATTTGTGTTCTAGAGGTGTTTTCCATTGCTACCGAATGTTTCATAATAAATTGAACGAAAATTCACGAAATTTTGGTATACATTTGTTTTATTTTTAAATATTGCCTTTAAAAATATATTATTAAATATGTCTCTCAGTGGACTTTAATATTATAACCGGATAACACTTTCGCTCTATTGTTTTGTTGTACTGAAGTTAATCAATATATAAACAAATAAAATAAAAATAAAATTTTCTTAACCTAATTATTTATTTAATGTTAACGCATTAAAGTTTTCTTGCAGTAATAATATCAAATAAATCTATTAACGATGTTTTCAATATGAAATTACAATAAATTTCTGTTAATCATGTGAAAAAAAATAAATAAAAACTAAATAAATGAAATTTATTTACGCAATATCGTAAGATATAGAATTTTGTATTTAATTATTACGTGAATCAGCCTATCAATCTAAATAAAGGGTAAATAGAAAAACATTCAAATATTATTTCCGAACACCTTCCACGGTGACTGACAAACCCCAATTTGACGTCTCTGACACGTAATAAGATTTCGTATTGTTGCAAACAACAACAACTAGACTTCGTTTTGTATTTTCTCTTTATCCAATCGGTTTTCATACGTTTTTCTGATTTCGCTGCCGTCACACCGTACACGGGGAGATTGCTGTTAGTGAGCCGCGAAAATATTTTCAAAAGATTTACTGTTTTTGTTAATTAGAAATTAAATTTAATACGAAAACACGCAATGAAAAATTATATGCTAATATTGTTATTGGTGTTACCCACCATTATTTGCACATTTAATGCACGTAAGTTATTTAAATAATCGCATAAATTTCTTGTCTGAAAAGTGAATTATGCTGACAAAAAAAAAAAAAAGAAATATGAAAATGCAATGTGAATGAGTGTTTGTATGTGTGCTTATGTGACGTTTTCAAAAGAGTGTTGTCGGCATTGTTGTTGGTGCTACAAACGACGTATTTTGACGTGGCATAGAAAAACGATGTTGTGCCCAAATGACAATCCATTGCTTCTGTCATGATTATTTAGAAAGTGTTATTTTTAAATAATTTTGAATGAAAATTTTATGAAATATGGAGATTTTACAAAGATTTAGGTCAAGTTCAATGTAATGAAAGAGCTGGCCTTATTAGAAGCATTTAAATTGATACCATTTTGATGGAAATTTCTTTTTAATTTTTTTTTTGTAGCCAACAAATTCTCAGCCTTTGCTGAAGATGCCGTTGAGGAAGACGTTATTGAGGCTGATGCTGAAGATGGTGCTGTAACTGGTGAAGATGTTGAAGCCGAAGAAGATTCTGATGTATTACAAACGACGTCGCCCTATGCTGATACAATTTTGCTTTTTACCAAACCAATCTACACACCCGGACAACAATTGGATTTACCCGGTGGCAAACCCGTTGAATTCTTGATCGGTTTCACCAACAAGGGTCCCAACGACTTTGTTGTAGAAACTGTTGAAGCTTCTTTCCGTTATCCCATGGACTTTAACTACTATATTCAAAACTTCTCAGCTGTGGCCTATAACCGTGAAGTTAAGTCCGGTCTTGAAGCTACCATTTCCTACTCATTCATGCCTTCTGATCAGTTTGCTGGCCGTCCCTTCGGTTTGAACATTGCCATGAACTACCGCGACTCTAATGGCGTCCAATATATGGAATCCGTATTCAATGAAACCGTTTTGATCTCCGAAGTTGATGAAGGTTTGGATGGTGAAACTTTCTTCTTGTACGTGTTGATGGCTGGTGTTGTTGTTTTGTTATTGGTTGTTGGTCAACAATACTTATTGGGTTCGTCCGGCAAGCGTAAGCGTGCTTCTACCAAGAAAACTATTGAAACTGGCACTGCCAATGATGATTCCATCGACTACGAATGGTTGCCTCAGGAGACTTTAAGAGCTTTGCGTAAGTTTTGCTAAACATAAACATAATCCAGTGAATATTTTTAAAATTACGATTCTTTTATTTTATTTTTACAGAAAAATCTCCTCCCAAATCAAAAACACCTAAAACATCCCCTAAGCCCAGCAAACAAAGCAGTCCTAAGCAAACACAGAGCCCTAAACCCAAAAAGGCTGTTAAACAACAATAAGTTTTTTTGTTGGTTTTTTACATTCGTTTCATTTCTTAACTTATCATCAAATATTTTCCCATATTTTGTGTAAAATCTAATTTTTCCTTTTTACCCTACAAAAAAATATTTGAGATTCTGTTATGGAAGCAGCAAAGACTTAACCTTCCTACAACCCGATCACCAACGAGAAGAGACATTTCATTGAATTTTTTTTATATAATTTTAAGTAATTTTTATATTGTCTTCATTTATAGAAGACTCCTCCCTGATTATAAAGAAATTTATGAAAGTCTCATCATTATCATAACGCTGGTTGTTATTATGTCTTAAAATTTTTCTTTTTTCATGTTAGAAATGTAATTTAAATGAGTTTGTGAAAGTCTAATATATTTCATACTGTAAGTCAAAAATGAATACTTGACATTCTATTAAAACATGCTTAGCGTATTTTTTTAAATAAAAGAAAATGAAAAAAAAACTTGTAAAAAATTAATATCGATTTTTTCAATTTTGAAGCTGATATAGAGAGATTGAGATGTAAAAATAAATTATGCAGAAAAATTTTTCAATCATTAAGGAAATGTTATTAAGTAAAACAAAAAGAGGAAATTAAACTGTGGATTGTAAAGAAGCCTTGATCCGTTTGATCTACTGAAGGAATTCATACGCAATCATATATTATTAAAGCCAAAGACTAGATAGGTTGTTTGGTAGCTCACTTGAGTACGTCCAGTGCCCCGTGGTGTCGCCAGAGGAAAATCTAAACCTGAGTATGCTAGATTTTATTAGCCAATAATTACAGATCCACAATGTTTCCAATCGCGTTAAAAGCACGTTTACAAATATGTCTTCAAATTGTTGAAAAAATTATTGAAATTTATTTACCGCTTGGAAAGAGTTTCTAGATTATGACTCTTCCAAATACCAATATTCACGATGTAGTACTATCAGAAACTGGCTTGATGCGTACGTAAAGATCACAGCAAATACAACAAATGATTTCTATGAGCTTTTACCAATTGTTAAATATACGTTTAAACTCGCTCTATGACGCTCATTTTATATAAGGTAGATCCAGGCGCTGGTCATTACACCAGCTCTCTCCGCACCTTGGAGATTGCATTCTTTCGCCACCTCAATTTGAGGGAAAATATACAAATTTTTAAGGGGATTCGCCAGATGCTATCGCTTAGATCGAAAACAGCTTTGAAATTATTGCAGGCCAGGAATTACAAGTGTTAACAAACGTATAATGGAATCGAGCTGCATAATTTCTAATAATCTCCATATTCGAATACATTTTTTCACCGTTTTACGTTACAGTCGGGAAAATCAAGCATAAGTTTTGAACATTTCGTAAAATACATGGCAATGATTATTTATATTTGAAAAACCCGTTAAAAGTTTGTTAAAAATAAGAAACTTATTTACTTGGCAATGCTTTTCCTAAAAGATTTAAATAAAGCGTTACCATATTTCGGTCATACACTTAATATAGATGGATTTAAACGTTAAGGGGACTTATCGGGGGGGATTAATTAAAATTAAATGAATGTACTATGCACTCAAATTGCTTGACTGGTTTAGAACTTTATATACTGCTTGCTGCCTTCAGTTGTTGGAGAACCGTATCACCGTAAGCAAGTGGCAGTTTTCGTTTGTACGCGTTGTCGTTGTCCGTGATTATGTTATGATTTAATTATAAACTATTTTGTTTGTTGTTTTATTTCATTTGACGAAACGAGTTGAGAATTAAAAAAAAAAAGAAACACGAAAATATTTTATCACCCTACGGTAAATCAAGCAATTGAGATTTTTTAATCTTTTCGGTTCTGCTGCAACACATATATACGATATTTTGAAATTAAAAAAAAAAAAAAATCAATTTTGTAACAAAATTTATATAAAAAAGTTGTCAAATACTCTGACAAAGAAATAAAAGAAAACAAAAACAAATAAATAAAACAACTACACAACTACTACGACACTATTAAGAGGCTGGATAACAAAAATAAACGGTGAAGCAGTTGGTGAACTTGAACTTGTTTTGTTTTGGTCCTTTTATTCGTTTAAATTTTTGAACAGGCAAATATTAAGCACGTTGTTTATACTCCCCCACCCTCCCTAGTCAACTCCCTCTTTACATTTGTGTGCATAGTCCAGCATAACAGCAACAACTGTAAAAACTCAATTACAACTATAAAAGCACATACACTTGCATACATACATATAGGGGGACAAAAAAAAATGGATGCACTGGGTGATATTTTGGAGCCATATAGTGAGGAAATTGCTAAATTTGCCGGTACCATAACATGTGTACAATTTCTCTCCGGTATTGTACTATTAAACGATATTCGTAAAAAAGGCAGCAGTGATGCGTATCCACCAGACCCATTTCTAGGTGGTATTGTATTGTAAGTAAAAAAAAAAAATTGAAAAAATAAAAATTTTAAAGCTTGAGATAGCTATTGTAGTCAGTTGGTCGGTCACACACATTCATTATCATTCTAATGACAATGCATATTGTGTAACTTTTTATTCTCTCACTTAAGTTTTTTTTTTTGCCTTATCATGATATTTTTACACCATTTCTCTTTGAATATTAAAAAAAATTTAGAAATTAGAAGATACAAATTAAAATAAAATATATTTTCAAGCAGTAAAAAACAGTGTCTTCCAGGGTTGGAGAGACACTGCGTGCAGTACAGTGGGATCAAATCCAATAGACTGATACAAAATATGTAATTAACACGTTCCTTGCCTAGGTATTTGAATCATTTTCGGTACATGATAATAAAAATTTCCTTTAAACTGAGGTTTAGCATGAACTGAAAATAGTACATGTGGCAGTGGATAATTACTTATCAAATATTCCTCTATATAGTTCTTTTGTATCTTGCCTTGGACATGTGGCATCTTATTGTAGAAATCACAACTCATCCAAGTACAATTATTTCATTTTTTACTCAAAAGCCAGCCGGCACTCAAACTGAGTATTGGTAGCTATTTAAGGGCTTCTAGCTGCTATTCATACCAAATTCGGAAAAACTCTTTGATACTGAGGCAAACATTACCTTCTTCGATCATATTCCTCATACATTTCTAATTTTTAAAATAAAGCTCAATCGCAAGCAAACGTTGTCTTTGTATTAGTCTATTCATGATGCAAGTTAAACCATCTGTCGCATGTCTTGAATCTGTTTTCCTAACAAATTTACACTGAATAACACAGAAAAATGTAGCGCTGAGGCTTAAATTATTAATTAATTTTGCTCTCCTTTAATATATTTTACAGCAGGGCTGTAAATCCTTTTGTGAGCACAAGCTTCCTTCTTTTCTATTCTTCTCTAAGTATATGTTGACCTTAAGATTCTTTGGCTTCTATACTATAGGTAGCTTTTCTATGTCGAGATTGGGTTTTTCAGGGTGCTGCTAATCCATCTCCATTTCCTTTCTATAATGTCCTTTAAATTAGAAATTTGTTGTAATCTTTACACTAAAAGTTGGGATATTGTTTTTGTCCAGAATATTCATGGAAAGCGTTCTAGACAGCGTTACGGCAGTTGATATTCTTAAGTGAAAAAAGCGAAATTCGTGCAATAATGACAACAATCCAAGAACTATGAGGCAAATTGATGTCACATCTTATCTATTCTTCGGATATATTAACTATTTCTTGTTACCAAACCTGCAAAAATGGTTCGCTGTTTTAAATCGTTTTTTCTTTTTCTTTTATTTCAATATTTTGAAGGTTTGAAAGATTTTCTTTGTTTTTATACTTTTTTTTATATAAAATTCTAATAAAAATAATTAAAACTTAATTAAAATAAAAACAAAAAATTAAGAAATATTAGATATACAGTGAGCGTAAAAAGAAGGTGTACATTAAAAAAATATATATATTAATAAATTACCGTTATTTTTATTTAAAATTGTTTCATTGCTAGTTTTTAAAATTCTAAACATTGTCAAAGTTTTTCGGGCACTCTCCTTAAATGATAAAAGTTAAGTTTGTTGATATTTAGAATTTTATTTTTCTGTACACATTCTTTTCACTCTCCCTGTATGTAACCATTTTAAAATTAGAAAATTGAAAAATTCATTTAGAACTGGTGTAAGTAATTGTACGCAATTAAAACTGTTCATATAGAAAAATCTGTTTATAGACAGGAGACACTCCTATTTCTCTTTATATTTATGCAAGGGCCATATCAATGACAATGATTTTTATTGTTGTTTCTAGTTAATCTACGAATTTAAATAGTTTTTGTGGATTCTATTTTAATTCTAATAGAATTTTAAATACTATTCTGTATATTTGTTGCGTTCATCATATAAGGTGTGTAATTTAAAGAAGTTTTATTAAATAAGTCGTGTTGAAAGAATTTCAATTTTTGTTTTGAAAAAAAAAAGTGAATTCATTTCATTGTGAAATTGTATATTTTTCTGCAATTTTTAGTGACTGTTTTTCAATGACTGAACCAAAATTGTTTTAAATTTTAATTCTTATCAGTTGTTACAAATATGATTTCTCTGTTTTTTAAGTGGCAAAAAATTGATTTACTTCAAAATAAGTTTTCAAATAGTATTCGTGTCTGATAAGATAAGTTTAAGGGCAGTAGAGTAGTTTATTATTTTATAACGTTTTAAAATGAACTTTATATGAAGAAAACGTTAGATGACATTGCTTTTTGTATAGTAACCTTAATAAAGAACTTAATTATGTTATCTAAAATCTTTGTTAAAATTTAAATATCGTATATAATAAATAGAATTTATAAACAATTAACAAAAAAAAAAATAAAGAGATTCCTCAGGCAAAAACATTTTTTCTTAACCTTCTTCACAAATGATTTAATAGAAATATCGAACATAGCTGCACCCCACATAGTAATGACTCACAATACCAGTTAATTAATTTTGCGTGAAATTACTTCTTTCCAACTGCCTCTAACTCTAAATAACTAGTTTTGTAGATCATAACTCAAATCAATTGTACATACAAAAGAATAAAGGCAGTGATTAACCACCAAATCCCATCATAAATAGGATCACAAGACGACTCTTGTTGAAATTATTATAGGTCACTGTAGTAGCGGTTTTATGTTCAAATAAATTGATCGTTCTTTGTAGCAAATGGCTTTTTAAAACCTTGATTGTAATGCTTATGTCAATTGGATTGCCACTTCAATTATCCTGCCAGTACAGTCTGTATATTAGGACATTGGTATCATATAGGCTTGAACTAGCTATCGATTACCAAGTTTCTTTTTGATTGTATACAACCAACAGAAGATGACATCTATGTGTATAGAAAACTATGTTGGGAAATAAGAGAGTAATGTGTGTGGATAACGTCTACAGGAAAACCCTTTCACATACAAATAGTGCGGCTAAAGACGCATCAAATATATCTGACCTATACAGCAATATATTTAAAATATTGTTTCTACTTTCCACAAATATACATACATATACACAAGACTTATAAACTAAAGATTACGCCTTGCGCATGATTTCCCGTTAGATGACGTACTTGGGCTATTTTAATGGTTTCCAAGTCGTTTTCATATGCTAAAAATGTGTGCACTACGTGAAAGTAGTTGGCAGCCCTGCAATATAACTTACATTATCATTAGCCAATAGGAACACAATTTGCGTGACGTCATTGATTCAACATGCGCAGAAAATTTTAATTTTGTGTACGTGATGGCGTAATCTTTAGTTTATCATTCTTGCATATACATATAATATAAGTTTCTTATATGCATACATTAACACTAAATCTACCATGCGCGGGTCAAATGATCCATTTTGAACTTCTTGTCAGAATTTCTTGAAAATAACATTATCACATCGCCATTTGCCTTTGCGACTTTTATTACAAAATATGTCGAATATGTTTTCCAATATTTACTCCTCTCTTGTTAAATTTTTGACCGATAAATATATGTAATCTACCTTAAATACGGCAAGGGATCATTTGATCCCCTTTGGTAGGAATATGAATACATGAAGTATCGGTAGATTTAATGTTAATCATAGGCGTTTACAACTTTTTAGTTTGGGGTTATGACTCTTCTATTTACACCACTCATGTTGCATGTTAATTTTTAATCATGAGTGGTTGAACGCACAGATAAATGCCGACTTCCAATGATAGGCTCAGAAAGCTTTCAAAGACAATTTGTTTCTCCCAGAGTTTGTTGCAGAAAGAAATACTAATTCTAAGTATGTTTTAAGCGCAGAGTTTTGAACTCAGTGCTTTTGCCTAGTAAGCCAACACTAGTCTAGCAAGCACTAGTGATTTAAAAAGAGTTACGTAGTTCTTATTCCTTTTCAAAGCCTTTTTATATGCCTATTCCAAGGCGTTTTAATCTTTATTATTTTCTTGCATTTTTAAGAAGATCTGAGGTTTCTGCGACCTAATTAAGATAGTCTCAACTGGCAGGTGTCCGCTTGATTTTGTTTGTAGTTTCATTTGTGGTGTTATCGTGACTAGATTTTTAATTTAAATTAATAGCTCTGACCGCAATCTCACCATGCCTTACGTTAACTTTATAATTAGAGGAAATCGCTGTATATGGGTTGCTTTGAAAGAGTCTATTATAGTTGGATTTGAATTTCACTATCCGTTTTTCCAATTTTTCAATTGCATAATAGATATAAAAGTATTGTGTAAAGAAACAGAAGCATAACACCATATTTATTGATGCATTATAATATTTCTAAGCTTATATTTCAATAAACAATATTTTCTAAAAGATATTATTAATATGGTAGGTAAATAGTGCCAAGTATAAGCTTGATATAAAAGACTTTTATGGTTTAGATTTGCAAAAATAACTCAATAAGTTCGAATTTCATTAAGTAACAAAGATGTGTCAAATGTTTTGTTAACGTAAATATGTTTAGAATTTTTTATACATTCAATTAACCGCAAATTTATCCATTTTAATTATATTTTCAAATGTTTTTTAAAGGCAAATTATCCCTTTCTATTTTACTTTAAATTTTATGCTTTTCCTACCATTCACTTGAATACATTTCTATTAACACTCTTTCTCTCTCTGTCAATTAAATTCCCATTTAAATTAATTTTTCATGGTCTCTTTTGAATAATTTACTAAACAAATTATATCATGCTATCTAATAACATGAGAATAAAATTGTAAAAGTCATGACCGCTCTCTAACTGCAATACAAAAAAATATAAAATAATAAACGTAATTCAATTTGTGGTAAAATTAAAATAAATACTAGTTTACACTGGCTCTGGATAAACAAGTTTTACATTTAAAAGCTAAAAACAATTATTTCAGACGGAATTTATAAAATTTTTTTGATTTCGAATCAATTTTTTTAAAAGTTCTTTAGGCTTTTAATTAAAAAAATTAGAATCTTTTTATTTTGATTTGAATTCTTTGAATTATCTACAATATAATATTATTGTAAACCAAGTGCAAATTTTTTTATATGTATTCACATATAGTAGAAATACAATTCATATGTAATTATTTAAATTTTATTGCAACGGCCATAATGTCATTGACTACGAGTTTGAAATGAAAAAAGTGAAAAAAGACTAACCAGTCGATAACAGAGAATTTATAATACCCTTTAGTTAAGGCATTTTAAAATGTTTTCGAATTAAAATATTTAATGACAATTTAATGCCATTCGAAATTCTATAATAAACATTGTAATTGTTAATATTGAAGACTTCATAATTTTGTAAATATATTGGGAGATTCGAAAATAATTTAGTTTATTACTTACAATTATTAATTAAGCCAGGAGCTAGTTTTATTTGAAACAACAGTTTGATTTATATTGTAGAAGGCTTTATGCAACAGATCAATGAATAATAGGTTAAGATTACAGTATCTTTTATTCAAGGTACAATTGTTAAGGTATTATGGCGTACGAATCAGCATTTCAAAACAAAATTTTCAATTTTGATTGCTCCCGGTTCGTGTGAGCTAACAGGCATTAAGGGAAACCTAGTTGTTAAAGGCCTAGAAAAGGTTTTATCAGAATGCCTGCTAAGGATATTATTGACATAATTACTGTATTGGGGTGAATTTGGCCTTAAGAACGATAGTTTATTTAGCCATAATTGGCCATTATAACCCTTCAGTTAGAATACCGGCCTAGCTTCTCAACACCACTCATGTTTTGGGTGTTAATTTTATACATGAGTGGTGGGACCTACAGTTTAAAGTCGACTCCGAACGACAGATTTTTGAAAAGCTTTTTTATGTCAACTTTATTTATTCTCAGAATTTTTGCCACAAATCTATTGAGAGGAATTCGCCAAAGAAAGTTTTCATATTTGATATCTGACCCGAGATTTGAACTCGGGCCTTTCGTCTAATAAGCCAACACACTACTAGTGTGCACGGTAATTGTGGTTATTACTGGTCATAGTGTAATATGGACACAGGAGAAGCGAATAAAGAAATTACAATTACTTGAATAGGAATGAAACCATTATCCACTTTGCTACATTACACAATAATGGAAACAACTTTCTGGGTGCACATTTTCATAACATTTGATTAATCTTATACCAACGGCTGTCAGCAAGCCATATACGAGTTCACCGTAACTTCAAAATAATTTAGATGTGATTTAGGCCAAAGATAGGCAATTAGGTTAATAATGGTACAGAGAAAACTACCTGGTAGATATCTTTATTGTCGAATTTGTCTATTTAATTGCAAGTTAATATCTAATAAATAAACTTTAAGAGCAACTAATTGGAATGAGAAAACCATTTCTAATCTGTTATTTGGAGTTCTGGCCACTCTTGAAAAAAAATAATAATAAAATGGTAGTTATGTGATATACAGTGGCTACCAGCTTATTGCAACCAGCACCTTTAAAAAAATTAAGCTCGTATAATTTCGAAACAAAACAAGATATTAAAAAAATTTTAATAAGTGTTTATAGAATATGTTTAAAAATTAAGAAAGAAAAAGTTTTATTCAAAAAACCAAAAATATTGGAACCCAATTCGTCACAGCTTACTATAAACAAGCAATTAAATTATTAATTAATTGTTTGAATTTCAAAATTTAGTATGACCTCCTATTTGCATAATTACAGCTTTCAGCGTTTTTTGCATTTATTCCAATTCCAAGTGGTTTGGGGAGTTATTTTTGCCCATTCCTTTTTCAGAGCTGCTATAAGGTCATTCTTGTTCGAAATCTGGTGTTGGCGGACGTTTTGATCACAAATTGCCCATAAATTCTAGGTTAGGTTAGGTTAGAGGACGTGCACCTGTCGGTCAAGACAAACACATTACCCGGAGATCGAAATTGATCCATTGTACATTGTCCTTAGGGGAGGAAGGAAATAGAGGATATAGGAATGTAAGGAAGAGGAGGGAGAATGGGAAACGGAGGAATTACATATAAAGAAACAGACACAAAACAAAAGAGGTAGAGAGTGCGACTACACTTATGAATTCCTAGCAACTTTCAACCAGCCCAAGCTGCTAATGAATCTGTGGAGAGCCTTGATATCGGCTCTCGACACAGAACTCAAGCTCTCAAAGAAGGCCCTGCCAAGGGTCCTCACCGTTAACCTACCAAGGGCTGGGCAGTTGCAGAGGAGATGTTCGACAGTCATATTCTATAAACTCTTATTAAATTTTTTTAATTTAATGGTATTGATTGAAATAATGTGGGAGCCACTATATGTTATTAACTCTTGATATTGTTGTGTAATTGGCTTATTGGTTTGGAAAATCCACTTCCACTTTTTTTATATTGTATCTCAAAATACTTTTAATATCTTGCCTTTATTAAATGGAAAAAATTTCTTTACAAATATTAAGTGTCCTCCTTATTTCACGTATTGAAACAAATATTAGAATTGTAAATTTGATCTCAATATTTATTATTCCTTGTTTAAGCCTTGTATCTAACCTCCAAACAGTTTGAACAGAATTTTATTTTTTGTGTAGGTAGGTAAATACATGCTACATCATGTAGCCTGTAAATTCAACTTGAAATGATGTAGTACATGGTTTTTTTAAATAAACAAAAATCCAACCTCAAAGTAACAAGCATGTACAAAAATAGATTGGACTAGACTGATACTTGAAAAATATAAAATGTTGAAAGAAAAACGAAAAGTAACCGTATTTAAGGAATGCAACTAGTTGCTACTGCAGGGGTCATAGACATACATATGTACGTACATAACGTGTTTATTTACACTGCAAGTGGCTATTGTAAAGGTATGCAGTTTAGACTATGCAAGCTAAAAATGCAGTGTGTGCAGTGTCTTCTATTAAGGCGAATGAGAAAGGGTGCCAGTAGACTTTTTGTTAAAGTGTTTAATGTTTTCAAGTTCAAAATGTAAGTACATACATATGTTGAAATAATAGGTTTTATTGCGTTTTTCAACCAGTTGCTCTAAAATATAAATAAATAAGTTTTAAAAGGCTTTGCTTTTATTTTTTATTGCACAAGGAAATGATAACGTTTATTCAAATGGCTAATGTAACACAATATAAAATAATTTATTATATAGTGGATACACAAACTAAATTCTATTTTTCTTTTTCAGAACAATTTTAAGTTTAAAACTGGGCACCATAATGGGCGATCAAGCCATGATTAAGGTTAATGTAATTGGTTTTGCCATTAACGTTGTATTTATGGTTATCTTCTATTGGTATGCTTCGGGTGCATTTAAAACAAAAATATGGGCCAAAATGGGCATAGCCTCGTTATTTACAATGGCATGTTTGGCATATTCCAATTTTGAAGATCCAGCTAAAATCGAATTTCGTTTTGGCATGTTAATAACCGGCATACTTGTGATATTAGTTGGCATGCCTCTATTAAGTTTGGGAGAAATTATTGAGAAGAAAAGTACCGAAGGTTTACCCTTCCCTATTATATTAGCTGGTTCTTTAGTGGCTGCAGCATGGGCAGCTTATGGCATTTCAATTCGAAATGAAGTTCTAGCGGTAAGTATATACAAGCAATTAAAATTTAGTCGTACATAAACTAATACAATATTTTTCTTCTATATTCTTTGCAGTATCAAAATCTATTCTTGTTGCTTCTTAGTTCAATACAGCTTGCTTTATTCGTTATTTATCCGAATACACCTGCAAAAACAACATCATCTTCAGAGCCGAAATATACAAAACTAAAATCCGAAAGTCCATCGAAGACTAAACAAAATAAAAAAATTGATTAAAATTCTGTCCATCAATAAGATGCATTTTCCTAAAGACATTAATGCTTTTAAAGCTTTAAATTAAGAGAAAAATCAAAATAACTGCAGCTTTTTTTTTTGGCACAAATCTTTGCATGCCACTAACATTATAATCAATCAATCAAAATAAATATAAGTGCTAAACAATTTTCGACAATAATAAAAATCTTCCAATAACAAAAAAAAAAAAAGAATAAATAATTAAATATTAATTAAATCATACAATTATATACTTTTTTAAATTAAATTAAACTAATTTAAATTTATATTTAGCAAAAATAAAAATATTGTTATTTAGTAAATTAGAGTAATTAGCCGTTTACATATTTATGTACATAACGATACGATATGAATAAAAGATTGTAAAAATTGTAATCATTGTTAATCGTATGTTAAATTCAGTACATAAATTTGAAAATCAATGAATATTTTAAAAAAGTAAACAGCAACATTTGTTAAACTGACACTTTATTAAGAGCTTAATAAAACGTTAATATTTTATTTTATAAAGAGGTGCCATTCTGCCTTTAATTTACATGAAAATTATTGTAGGAGGATATATACCTATATTGCTACTGAATGAAACGTTGGATGAACAGAGTTCAATAGTTAACAATAACATGGAATTAATAACCTAAACACTTTTCGAATTCAAACAATAATGTTCAAACAGTTTTTTTCATGTTTGCTACTAAAGCAGTAATTGATTTTTTTCAAACACGAAGTTTTGATGATGAGAAATTATTTCTCAATATGTTTAATCTTCTAAAAGTACTTACAAGAATTGTTCCCACAAAGCAATAGTAATTACATTCAATGTACTTTAGTTCGTTTAGACTTCATTTATAAGAAAACTTATGTAAGAGATATTTTTCAAAATAATCGCTTAGGTGGCTCTTTATTGTTTTAAGAATGTATTGTATTAAATGGATTTAGTAATTTGGTGCTAACTGAATGCATTTTAAAGCAATCAGAATAAAAGGATAATAAAAGCATCAGGTAAGAAAAAAGGATATATTAATTTAAGAAATTTTTGGAATTAAATACACATCGAAAATGCTGTCCGAATGGGCTAAAGTCAAATTTACTTTTCAATTTTATTTGCAATTTTTAGGTGTAAATATCTCCTTTGACATTTACAATTAAAGTCGTAAATGTACAACCTTTTAGAGTAGTCCTGTTTTAAGGTTAGGTTCTATTTATAAAAAATTTCCGTGACAGGAAAATAAATGTTCAGGCTAACGGATGAATGCAGTATTTTCGTAATTTATGCCTATGATATTACATAGAGCACGGTAGGGATATTTCAATTATTTGGGACAGTCAACCTGACTTACAGCCTTTAAATACTGTTGATACTTCTGATAAGCACATGCCGGACGTGTCTTAATAAGACAATCAAGTATTACCTTTCCATGTGTGAATGGTCATGCGGTCACTGAAAGGGATTACGGTTTCACAAGGAATATAATTTTGTGTGTTCAAGAGGGGTGGTACTAGCATTACAAATAGATATTTTCTCCAAGGGACGATGATAAACTGAAAGAAAGGTATCCTAACACTTAAAAACTTAAGTATGGGACAGCAAGTTCACATTAATTCGCATTAAAGGGAGCCTTAAACAATATTCAAAACTTTACAATTATTCAGTCCTTAGGGGAGGTTGAAATGGATCAGGCTCTGAACGACTGGATTGAGTTTATGTTAAGGAATACATACATACATGCATAATCGGTCATTACAACTCTAGGATTATGTCCTACGTTCTTACAGCACTTATGCAGACTGATAGTCTAGTAAGGATAGACAGAAAGCTTCTACTTTGTTTCTTCTCATTTAAAACTGAGGTAGATCATCGGCTATATGTAATAAGGAACCTAACTATCCTATAATGCAGCAGATCTGATTTCTCTATGACCATAAGAGAATTATGCTTTGACTAGAATTTACATGGCTGCTCATACAAGAAGATTCTTTATATCATGAGTGTAATGGTGGGCGGGAAGGTGAGACAATTATTAATTTTCTTTCTTCTTTGTATTGTAAGATCGGTCCTGGCCACCCTTCTCGATTGTGAAGTTTTTTTTTTTGCCAATATTGACAATATTATCGCACTGTGCTGTGCACTAGACAATTCGACTTTCCTAACGTTTGATTTTGATTTGATTTAGTGGCCACATCATACAGGTTAGACAGTGGGATCAGGTATTTAGTATAGAATCATTCAAAAATGTATGTTTATTTTGAATTTAACTTTCCTGTTGCAAGTTAAACCATTATAAGGTTCATTTATTTAACAAAAGAGAAATATGTTAAACAGAAAGATAAAAAATTAAATAAAAAGCATTAGATTGATCTCTTTTAGGAATTTAAACCACTGATGTGTTACACAAAAGTTTTGGTTTTTACTTATACAAACTGAAACAAAGATTTAACAGATCGAAGTTTTCGCATCCGTTCCTATAGAGTGTAAAAGTTTTCGCATTTTAGAAGTAACCGGCTATATGACTGTGATAACGATTGTGTAGATAGAAATACAGTCAAAAGAAATATTCGAACATTTAAATAAACCTTAGATTGAGGATTGAGAATGAAAATATTGATTTAGAAAAATTCCAGAAATTTTGAGAAAATACAGTTAACTAGACCAAAATGGGTTTCAAAAATGAAAAATATTCTAGCCGTGTTTTATGAATTGAGAAAATAAATTGATGATTAATTAAAAGAATTCTATACTCACTATATATGTACATATATATCCAATTATAAATATTGTTCCATTTTCTTTTTTAGTTAACATTTAGTAACAAGACAATATTTTATTACAATACACAATACAGCTGTTGATTTTTACCCAATACAGGACACAGCATTATGTTGCGAGTTTAAATGTTGTTTAAATATGTAGTACAAATTCATATGCTCACATTAGTTGTTTAGGGATATAAATTCGTTATAAAAAAAAAAAAATTTGTGTGCAACAATTTTGTGTAATTAAATGCATTAAATTCGTTTTTGCTTGTCCGTATCGTTTACATTCAATTACCACTCTTTTAATTAATTTCCATTATTATCGTCTTTGTTGGATTCAATGACTAAAGGAACTGTGGAGTTATAATGTTCACCCAAACTGTACATATGGCGATGATATGTTATGACTAAAGGAGCACCACCATACTCAGCTCCTTGTATTGTGGGTGAACCGTCAGCCTGTATAACTTCAATTGGCACTTTGAGTATAGAGGACAAGGCCTTTAATTCGATTTGACCACCCCAGGCAGGGGTAGTGCGTATATCGTTACAATACTTTTCAAATTCATCATCCTTAAGTAAATCGCCTGTTTCCGGATGAGTCATGTAGGGTATCAGGTTGTCTTTGTTGGCTTTTATATAGTTGGCCGTCTCGGTACGTAATTCGTTGACAGTGAGCGTAGCTAAACCGTTTTGTATTAGCTGGTGACGTATAGCATTATAAAGACAGTCACCATCGGAGGGTATATTGTGGGTAGCCAGACCACGTTTTGTTAATATTGCTTGCATTTTAAGCCCCTCTACGGCTTTTGGTGCATGCAATGCATCCTCGGCAGAAGCCTTAATTTCTTCTTCTCTCTGACGAGCTTCACGAGCTTTTTTATCTCTACGTTTCTGTGCTTTGGAGACACGTTGCTGTGGTTGCTGTTGCTCATTCTCATTGTCCTCCTCTTCATTTAGATTTGCCGGTTGCTCCGCGGCTACTTCTTCTGGTTGTTCCGTATTGATTTCTCTTTCAGCAGCCTTCATCTCTTGTTCATGCTTCTTCTCCAAATCCAACTCCATTTTGGCTATTTCCTCCAACGCTTCTTTGCGTTTTTTCTTATCCGACTTTGGAGCATTTTTCTTAAGAGCCTGGATTTTCGCTTGCAATTCTTTGCGCTCTTTGCGATGCCTTGTCTGAATGTCTTCAATTGAAACCTTTTCGAATTCTTTTGTCGTTTCATTTATAGCATTCTCAAGCGATGATTCCATTTGTTTAATTTTTAATTAATTAAATTTTGTATAGAATATTATTAATTTAAATGGTTTTCTTTTGAAAAAAATTGTAGAAAAAGCGCTAAACTCGTAAAAAAAAAACTTTTATGGTGAAACTAATTTTCGTTTGTAACGCTCAGCTGATGGATAGTGTATGAAAACAGTGTTGCCATGCTGCGTTATTTCTAATCAAAATTGGTTTTGTTCACTGTGTTGTAATACTAGATTTTTCTGATTTCTTGTTTGCTCTTTTTTTTAATTTAGTGTAATTAATTATTGTAAACTCAATTAAATTATTATTAAATTATGTTTAATTTTACAAAAGTAAAAAAAAACTATGAAATTAAATATTTTTAAATGTTTATTTTTTTAGTTATGACAACACTGTTGATTAGAAAAGTTTGTTATGCTGACTTTCTTGTGTGTGTGTGTGTGTGTTGTTTGTGTTGTGTTGTTAACAACATTTTAGTTTCTAACCTGGTGAATTTTGGTAAGTGTGTGTGTAAGTTTACAGAATAGTAAGTTTTCAATAAACGGTGAATTTATAAAGAGTTGTGTATAAAATTTAAATTTATCAAAGTACTGTTACTTGAAATATGTACTGTATTACGAATGTACTGTCGGTGGTGAATTAACCGGTTAGTGTCTAGAATAATTAATGTTCACCTCCATTAGCGGCACCATTTGTTTAAATAAACCAACCGTATAATCTTTGAATAACATTTGGCTCCGCTAATTCAGGACTACTTATTCTAGATACACACCGATAAAATGGTAAGAAAATATTGTCGTAAAGAAATTGTGAGAAAAAATTATTAGAAAAATATTATTGGAAAAAAATTGTTAGAAAAAATTGTCAGAAACAAATTGTCAGAAAAAAATTGTTAGAAAAAATGTTAGAAGAAATATTAGAAGAGATATTAGAAAAAAAATCTGAAAAATATTGCCATAAAAATATTATCAAGGAAAAATCGTCTAAAAAAATTATCAGGAAAATATCGTTAGAAAAAATTGGCCGGAAAAAAATTTTTAGAATTTTTTTTTTGACAGAAAGAATGTTAGACTGATGTCGAAATGAAATTGTCAGAAAAAGAATGTATTGGTTAATAATACGATTATTATGTAATGTAATGTAATAGTTAATATATACAGTGAGCGTCAAAAGAAAGTGTACATAAAAAACTATACATTATTAAATTATCGTTATTTGTAGTTTAAAATTGAAACATATAATATTGTAATTTTATATAATATTCGGAATATTTATTGTCAAATTTTTTCAGGTACTCTCCTTACAAGCGGTAAAAGTTGAGTTTGTTGTTTGTTAGAATTTTATGTATATTGTACATGCCGCGGTCTAGTAGGTAGTGTGTTGGTTTTTTAGACGTAAAAGCCAGGGTTCGAGTCCCAGGCGAGACATCAAAACAAAATACAAAAAGTATTTTTTCGGCGATTTCAACTCAACAGATTTCTGGCAAAAACTCTGAGAGTAAATAAAATTGTCATGAAAAGTTTCCCATAAGATCTGTCGTTCGGAGTCGACTTTAAACTGTAGGTCCCGCTACTCATGTATAAAATTAACACATACAACATAAGTGGTGTGAAAACCTAGGTCAATAATCCTGACTGATGGGTTCTAATGACCAATTATGTATATATGTATGTACACTTTATTTTGACGCTCACTCTATGTATGATGTATTTATGAAAGAATGTAAATCTGGAGAAACCTGGCTTGATATATCATGTTTATATAGAATTGTTTGTATTACATTTATGCGATCACTACCTGTTTGAAATATACCACGAAATAAAAGGCAAATAAAAAAGCAAATAATAATAATTTTAAACCACTGTATACAATCGAGTGTACTTTAAAAATTAATATAATTTAATAATATTCCCAAAATTGTGCAATACTTTATGATTATTTATTTAAAAAATTAAATACAATTCAATAAACCAAAAAATGTTAATACAATAAATGCTTTGTTTATCTAATAAGAATAACAAATATTTGTTTTCTTTATTTAAAACTTCAATTATGTTTTTGGGGGAAAAAATATATTTAAACAGTTCGTATTAATAATTAAATTAAAACCGCAAAAAATGTATCAGAAATTTCCAATATAGTCAACCCAATATACTCTTTCTAAATAATAATGATGACAGATTTACACACACACACACAAACTCAAGAGCAATAGTCTTCGAAATCCTGAGTTGATTTTCTAGCACCTTCTAAATGGTTTTGTAATCAGCAACAATAACAATTTGAAACCACGAAAACCATAATCCAGCTAACAAATCCATAAACAATAACTACTACTAAACACTCTTCTACTACTACTACACACACATACAAACACAGTAAGTGAGACCATTCAAAACATTTGTAAAGTGGACTATACATACCTATGTGCTCTCTGTTTACAAAGGGAAAAAAATTCTTAGAGAGCCACTCATTATGGGTGGCTAATCACCGAACATTAAGCAAAACACCTGTAATAATTTCTGAGAGAGACATTTTTGGAAAGAGAATGAATGTTATAAAAAAGCAACCGGAAATCCACCATTAACCACATATGACATGTATTTTCACATTGTAAAGCTAATAACCTTTAACATGTTACATACATACACATTTACGTTAACTGGACGTGAGTTTGTTGTGGATGTGTGCGTCAACTAAAACCATGAAATTTGTTACAAAAATTGGACAATATTCCTAGTGCACGCTATACCAGTACTATGGTCGTACGTCCTTATGTTAGGTTCGTAACTTGGAAAATTATATGAGTGTTAAAGAAATAGGCCTTCTTTGAAAATATTGGACACTCTCAACAGTTAATTGGGTAATTGGGCACTAACAGAACAAAATTTTAGGAGACCTTCCCGTAGGACACTTGCTGTATCTCCCTTATTTGGCAAGATACAATTTATGACGTGTATACACGTCATGTCCCCTCAGAAACCCTTGTTATGACAAGGATTAATTTCACTACCCCAACGACGTCATTGAATAGACTGGACTGCATGAAAGAAATGAAATAAATCATCTTCTAATCCGAAAATACGGGGAAGACTACAAATATTGGGATTATTAATGCTATGTTCAGACATGCAGTTATATTGAAAAAATCGCAATAAACGATATTATTGATCTCAATATTTCATATAAATTTTCAATTAAATATTGGTCAATAAATTCATAAATTTCTATAATATTGATTAAAACTTCAAATACAACACTGTAATACGTACGTTCAGTGGGCATATTACATTTTTCCGAACACTTTCTATTGATATTTGAGAAATCAAATGTAAACAACAATAATAATATCATTAATAATAATAATATTTTTATTTCTCTTCCTGCTGAGGAAAGCCACTTTGGAGTCACAAGTAGTTCCTGTTAACCGCAACAGCACAGCGTTTCGGTTAATCATTAGCAATACCTTTTTTAATGTTAAATTGTTGTTGTTTGTTTTTTAGCCGCAGTCCTAGTGATCGCCGGTGAGATACCTATTGACCTGCAGGCATTTGAGCGAAAAAAATCTTGGAGAATGAAGAGGGAAAATCTTCTCATTAGTAGCGCAGATCTCAGATCTCAAACACTACGGCGATGGCAAAGTAGATGGACCGAGGAAACATGCGGAAGATGGACTTATAAACTTATCCCATCTATAGAAGCATGGATACGGAGAACCTTTGGGGAAACTAACTATTTTCTGACCCAGTTTCTCTTTGGTCATGGTTATTTTCGAAAATACCTATATCGTATGGGCAAGGTGACTGATCCTAGCTGCATTTATTGCGAGGAAATGAGTGACGACGTTGAACATACATTCTTCTATTGCATTAAATGGCAAGACGAGAAGAACTTGTTGATGGAACAAATTGGTGAATTTACACCCGACACCATTGTGTACGCAATGCTCGAAAGTGAGATGAAATGGAACGCTGTAAGAAGATACGTTGAATATGTACTCCGCACAAAGAAGTTCGACCTTGATACAATACAACGGAATGATACATGAGAAGACGAGCCAATAGCATGAAGGTGGCTTCAAATATGGCGTACCCAGACGTGGGAGAGTAGACAACGGTCCTTAACTGGACGTCGTTCTGGGCCCTTCCCGAAGTAATGCAGATAGCCGTCCCGGGAAGGGAGTATCCCCAGAAGGAGGAGGGATTGTTTTAGTCGAAGCAGCTGATGACGATCACTGCAAGTGCGAAGGCATTTTGAACCCTACCTCACACGCCAAAAAAAAAAAATGTTAAATTGTTTTCCATTTTTTCTAAAAAACATTTTTGGCACTAATTTTCCTGTATTATGTTTGAACGCTAAAAATATTGTTCTCAATAAAACGAATAAAAGTACATGTCTGAACATAGTATAACAAAAAAAATTCGCTAATGATCTATAATCGTGTCAGGTGGTTATTTAATGAGAATAAATATCTGAAAACTTGTACATTCTCCATTCTCCAGTTTCATGTCCGGAGATGATGTAATAGAACATAAAAGTCCTACAAATTTAATAGGCTCGGCAACGTCTTTTGTAAATTTCATTAAATTTCTATCAAGTCTAATGTGGTGTGTAATGCAATTAAAAAAAATTTTAGGTGGTAATTCAGCAGAAGGTCTACAATTTTTTATTCAAAAGTAAGAGACCATCCATCCTACATCTAATAAATTGTCTATAAACCCTAACATAAACAACGGACGTCATAGGAAGGTCAGCTCTTGGTAAAAAGTTGAACTCAATAAGTAATATTCTTCACCAGCAGTATCACCTCTTGGTAACGAGTTGATCAATAAGCGAGATTCTTTATCACCTAGTTTAGGTTAGGGAACTTAGAGTTGCCACTGACTCAAGAGCTATATCTAGATATCAAATTCGTTCGTCGTAATAGGCGAAAGAAATAGAAGAAAAGAGAAAGTAGGAAGAAACAGAAAAGAAGAGTGATGGAAATTGGAGGAAAAATGTTTAAAGATACGTCCACAGCACGCGAGCTTAGTTCCATTATATACCTCATGTCGACTCTCGATGGAAAATTTAAACTTTCAAAGAAGCCTTTAGCTAGACTCTTCAACTCCATCCTAATAAGTTCTGGAACCTCCAACACTTCCTCGTCACAATAAAACTTATAAATGGGGCTCGCCGTGGTCTAGTAGGTAGTGTGCTGGCTTATTAGACGTAAAGCCAGGGTTCGAGTCCCAGGCCAGACATCAAAAATAAAAAAAAAATACAAAAAAAGTTTTTTTCGGCGATTTCTTCTCTTTCTCTTCTTGAAAAGTTTCTCAAACATCTGTCGTTCGGAGTCGACTTTAAACTGTAAGTCCCGCCACTTCTGTATAAAATTAACACACACAATATAAGTGGTGTGAGAAACTGCGGGCTTCTTGAGGACGATTGCTGTAGACTGTCTAATAGTGAAGGTATAGCACTGGCCATTTTATAGTCACCAGCAGTAACTCGTTTCCTTACCGTTCGCATCTTCCCTCTTTCCATTCCCCTTTCCTAAACCTGCACAATGCACTGCATGAGTAGGGGTCATCCCCTAAGTGCAGGTTTAATAAAAAAAAAAAAATGACTGACTGGGTCCTGTTCTAGATCATTTTCAGAGATCAAACCTTGTAAGTTTATTGCCCCGTAAGAAAGCCAGTAATCAGTCTCGCGCTGGCTTTACCTCAGAAACTAAGAAATGAAGAGAGGTAAATAAGGTTTTCGGATCAGCTGATCTTCGTATGCTCTAATACAATACACATTATTTATTATACATGATACGCATTATTTTCATGGGACATAATGTGAAATTTGTAGGCTTTGTTTGAAAATCGAATAATCATCTAAGGAATGACCTAAATTATGTATTTTTAAGGCTGGAACAATCAAATATGCAATGTCAGGATCACATTGTCATCTGTCTGCTGGTTTTGTGCAACAATTTGAAAGTGTTGTATACTAACGTAGGAGGTTTATGTTTGTATTGAGGTTAGGTTTATGAAATGTTCTTGTGCATGCAGAAAAGTACACTAAAAAGACTAAAATTTTTGGATGCGTGCCCTTCACATATTTTAAATAACATGACTGAAATTAAGCCTCAATAAAACTTCAGTGGATTTCGATCAGGTCTACCAAAGTGACACTAATTGCTAATGAAGCAAGGAAAGGATGAAGCCATTTTTTTTAAATGCTCTAGATAAAATCGGATTTTATTCAAGGTTTTCTAAGTAGGCTATCTAATGTTTCTCCATTATCCTTCTACTATTGTAGCTCTCCTCTTTGTTTTTGTTCATTAATATTGAGGGCTATATCGGTAATGACTGTTTGGAGAAGCACTTAAACTTTTTTTGTTGAAGTGGATGTAGGGAACGTGGAGTTAAAAAGTAACAACAACATTAATATTGGCCTTCTAAATGCATTTTAGTCATTTGCATACATACTATAGTTGTTATTGCTTTTGGTTGCTTTTAACATTTGGAGCATTGACCAGGCACTTTAGCTATTTGTATTCTCAACAAATATATGTACATGCCTGCTGCATCGTGTGTGTGTGTGTGTGTGTAAATATTTTACATTTTACTTTATATAGAAGGCTAATTTATAACCATAATTTTGCCATACACAGTGGCCACTGCCACACAGCCGTTGTCGTTTGTCCATTTGATCATCGCCTTTTGTTATTTTAGTGCATTTACACTTACCACCCACAAAAACAAAACAGACTATAATTTAGTCCAGTCCAGTTCAGTTTAGTTCAGAGCGTATTTTTTTTGTTGTAGCTTTAGTTTTACTCGTTTTTTTATATTTTATTTTTTCTATGCTGTTTAACTGTTTTGAGGAGTTGTCGTGTTTATGGTCGTATCCTGTTTACATTTTTCTCAACAATGTATTCATACGAGTATACAAGAGTGTTAGTGGACTACCATATTTATTCCGACTACTGCCATAGTTGCACTTGTTTACAAACCTATTATACTGGCTATGTGCTACAATATCTATTATAAGCACTTTAGGTTTTTTTCTTTTTGTTTTTGGTTTCCTTTCTGCTTTCAAAACTATATGTAGTGTGTTGGAGTATATAAATAATGTTTTGCTACTACTACCTACTCAAAAATGAACTCTCTGATACAGGCACACACACACACACACACACACATTCATATGTTGATTTTATTAAAATGGATAAAGTCCATAATAGGAGAGTACATAAATGTTATGGAGGGACTCCTTCATACATGTACTCGACAATGGAAGTTTGTTTGAAAGTTCTTCTATTTATGCAGTTGTTGGCGATTATGTGGAAGCGACCCAGTAGGAAATTAGCTTAATTAGAGATCTAATTGAACAGATTTTAAGATCTATTTCAATGTACAAAAGTAGGTTAGGTTAGGTTAGGTTAGAGGACGTGCACCTGTCCGTCAAGACAAGCACAGTATCCGGAGGTCGAAATTGACCCATTGTACGTTGTCCTTAGGGGAGGAAGGAAATAAAGGATATAGAAATGTAGGTAAGGGAAGGAGGGAGAATGGGAAACGGAGGAATTACATATAAAGAAACAGACACAAAACAAAAGAGGTTGAGAGTGCGACTTATGAAGCCCCAGCACCTCTCAACCAGCCCAAGCTACTAATGAATCTGTAGAGAGCCTTGATGTCGGCTCTCGACACAGAACTCAAGCTCTCAAAGATGGCCCTGCCAAGGGTCCTCAACCTCAACCTACCAAGGGCTGGGCAGTTGCAGAAGAGATGTTCGACAGTCTCCAACTCCTCCTCATCGCAACATACCCTGCAATAGTCCGGCTGGTATTTGTTCCAGATCCCCGTCAACCACCTAATCTCGCAGTGCCCCGTGATAAAACCGACAACCAACCTTAAGCTGGCCTTAACCAAGCCCAGCAGCCACTCTGTCCTCTTGCTGTCCACAGCAGGCCATAGACGCCTAGAAACAGAACAACCTTGATCCGTTGCCCCAACGCCTCTGCTCTTCCCTTCTGACCCATCCATCGATGAAGCCATAGAGGTAGCAACCTGGGGGGTCAGGACCAGAAGTACCTCTGCTGTAGTAATTGGCGGTAATAAAATTATGAATAAATTACATACATAATACATACATAATTGGCCATTACAACCCTTCAGTCAGGATTACGACCTAGCTTCTCACACCACTTATGTTGTGTGCGTTAATTTTATACATAATGACCATTAAAGTCGACTCAACACAGACGAGAAGCTTTTCATGGCATTTTCTCCAGAGCTTTGCCAGAAATGCTGAGAGGAGCCGCCGAAGAAAATTTTTTCGTTTGAGTCTACCTGGGGATTCGACCGGGCTTTATCTAATAAGCCACCACTACCACAAAAAGGCCCTTGTACAGGGTTCGAAAATGTCAATTGGATCTAGTTATTATAACATAGAATAGAATTAAAGCCCTCTTAATACATAATCGACAATCTTTGTGAGTATATTAACAGCCTATACATATACTTATAAACATATTTGGTCATTCAATCCTTCAGATAACTATACTACCTAGCTTCTCGCCACACTATGTATAATATGTGAATTTCGAGACATGCGTTCGGGATCTACGTTTAAAATTTTCGAACGACATATGACCTTTAGTAGATGACGGGATATAATACGTTGTAAATAAACAATTCCATACTATTTGCATGATCTTTAATTTGTGAGTTTCTGATTTCAGGAAATGTTCGGATAAAGAATTAACCTAATCAAGCTATTAAAGAAACAGATGGAGTCCCAACACTGTCGTTATTGGACTGGTGTAAATGGACTATTAATTCTGACTGTTTAAAACCGTGACTCAAAACATCGCGCAAAACATCGAGTGTAGCTTCGGCTGTGTGGCATGTAGCGCCGTCCTGTGTAGGAAGAAATTTTGCTAATATCCTCCTATTCAATTTTTGAACGAAAATTCGTTCAAAACATGGACCGGATGGACTGCTCATAAACAAAAACGGCCAATTGTCCCTGGTCCAAATGAAACATTAGTGTTTTTCAGGAAACGTGTTCATACTATCCTACTGGACAAACGCGTTCCGAACTAAAGATGATTTTTGATAACAAGAATTGACTGATATTGTGAAAAAAAAAAATTAAAAAGAATTGTTTTTTCTCTCTATAAATAATTCACTCAATTGTATTATTTTCCACATGGGTATTACATTTTGTAGCTCCACTATTTCGCTTTCCCTCTTCTTTTTCTTCTCATTTTGCAATATTTTGAAAATATGCTTAAGCAATGAATTTTGTATTATGCATAGTTACAGTTATTAATTTATTTTCTTTTTTTTGTTGTTATTGTTGTTGTTTATAACATGTTACGTAAACAGTCATTGGAAACTACTTTACAACAACAACAATATCATTGAATATGGTGTTAAGAACGATGTTAAGTGCTTAAGGATGAATATGCACTCAAATGATAATAAAGGATGTGTAAAGTATTAAGGATGTGGGTGTGTATGTGTTTTACTAAGTGTGATTATATATCATAGAGAGAAATGTTCATAGAGAAAAATGTTTTCTTTTTCTTTTTTTTTTTGTGCGGAAATTTGTTTCAACTTCTAAATTGTTACTCTTGAGATTGGTTACATCGGAGATAAATAGAGGACTCGCATGCAGGAAATACTTGTCAAAGAAATATTCGATTTCAAAAGAAAGAATTTTAATAAAACTGTAATGGAATTTGGGGTGGATTGGATGGGTTTTTTAAAACGTTCTTCTTTTTATAAATAAATTAAAAATGGTGCAAATTTTATAATATATTTTGGAATATTGAAAGTAAAGACCTACTGTTGCAGAAGAATATTAAAAGCGCTTTCTGGAACGTATGGGTTCCTAGTTCTAGAGATATCCTAGTTAATTGTGTAGCCAATGCAGTCGCTAGATTAGGTCTGTTACAGTTCTCAATGGCTATTGCTCAATGTGTACATATCGACGCCTCCATTGTAAAACGTTCTAAGTACACTTAATGCTCTTTTACTTTGAAATTCTACGCTCTCTAACTTAAATACTGTCAAAATTTGGTTAAGAAGTGCCAATCCGTTCCGAAGTTATAACAAAAATCTAGTTAGAATACGCATGTAGTCATATGTTGCGTGAAAACTTTGAGAGCTCACACACACACTTTTTCGAAGGTCGAAAGGAGGCTTCAAATTTATTCTAGTCGTAACAGAATCTACAGTTGAGACCACTGCCATTTTGAATATGTGTACGCTGAGTCCACTTAGTATACACATACAGTCATATGGCGGGTGAAAACTTTGAGAGCTTAAAACTCGAAACACACTTTTTCGACTTAGGATGTTATAGAACGGAGTCATCGATATGTGTAGAGACTTTATTTAGTTGCAAATGACTTCTATAGAGTTTGTTGATCAGTTGAGAAGGAAAGGAGTATTGTACAGTTTATTTGCTAATATCCACCTCTGGTTCCACGTAGACTTTAAACTACATACATACATAATTGGCCATTACAACCCTTCAGTCAGGATTACGACCTAGCTTCTCACACCACTTATGTTGTGTGCGTTAATTTTATACATGAGTGGCGGGACCTACAGTTTAAAGTCGACTCCGAACGACAGATTTTTGAGAAGCTTTTCATGGCAATTTTTACTCTCAGAGTCTTTGCCAGAAATCTGCTGAGAGGAAGTTGCCGCAGAAATATTTTCTCGTTTTGATGTCTGACCTGGGATACGAACCCGGGCCTTTTGTCTAATAAGCCAACACACTACCCACTAGACCACGGCGACTTCAAGACTTTAAACTATCGTAGCTAAAAAAGTTATCAAATCGATCAGGCAACTCTTGGTTCTTAAGTTGGTTTTCAACTTGATTCTCAGGAAGTCTGTAGCTGACTGTTAAGACAGATAGGCAACGGTGCCGATTTAATTTTATTAACTAGATGCTTATGACAAACGCCAATATAACAGTTAATCATGTGTAGAATTGAAAAGTTGCCGTAGACTAGTAGGTAGTGTGTTGGCTTATTAGACGTAAAGCTTGGGTTCGTATCCCAGGTCAGTCATCAAAATGAAATATGAAAAAAAAAAATATTTCTGCGGCAATTTCCTCTGATCATAAAAAAATTATAGAAAAGTTTCCTAAAATCTGTTGTTTGGAGACAACGTTAATTTATGGGTCTCACCACTGACGTATGAAATTAACACAGATGACATGAGTGGTGGGAGAAGCTAGGCCGGAAACCTGACTGAAGGGTTGTAATGGCCAGTTATGTATGTATGCATGTGTAGAATTGTTGTAGTGAATAAGGAGTCTAATTTTACAGACAGCGAATTTGTAGTCTGCTTTGTTAGGAGTGGTCATTGCACTTTAGATATCCTGGTCCCAGTTTACTTCATTTTTCACACCTCCATCCATTATAGAAATGAAGTATTTTATAAGGCCCATCAATATCCTTACTAATATAACAGTTATTGGTCATCTAGTCAAATTAAAAATTTCAAAATCCATTGCCATCGCTCGCAGAGAATGGAAAATAAATTAATTTTCTTTCCATTTTAAATCTTGGGATTTCACTTACTTTATAACAATTTTGTTGATTTACAAAAATAAAACATTTCATTACAATATATATTCCATTTAAGCTTAATATGAACTGTTATAAATTGTTAGTATTTAACTTGATGGCAATTAACTGGCCAATCATACGTTGTGGCTTAAAGGAAACAATTTTTATTTTTGTTTTTTTTTTCTTTGTGTTTTGTTCATCAGCAGTTGTAATAAATCACTTCATTAATATTAAGTGCTGCTGTATACGAATTTATTACGTTAGTTTTTTGCACTTGTTTGGCACTACACAAGCTACAACAGTCATCATCATCATCATTATAATCATCATCGTTATCAGCAGTAGTAATATTATCCTGCAATAAAATTATCCTTTAACTGTGTGCCTGAGCAAGTATTGTGCTTGAACAGAATTACGTCAAAAGCCAGAGGTTGTTGCAGTAAAAATTGCAATAAAATACCATAAATTAAAATGCAAAACGTTTAAAAAGACCTTCATTAAATGATGGTTATTGATTGATGTACACGAGTATGTGCAGTTCTATTAATGTCAGTGTGTGAAAGTGCAAGAAATATTTTGTATGCCATTCGTTGCGTACAGTGATTTAAAAGGAAATTTCTTTTTGTTTGTTTTATTTTTATTGACCCCAGGACTATTTTTCATTGACGATGCAGAGAGAGAGAGAATCATTTTTGTAAGTCGCGAGGGTAATTGAAATCAAATGAGATGATCAGTGGCATAGCCTGCCATATTGCTAAAGTGTTGTGATCGAATCGTTGGGATATTCCAATGTATAGGGCTATGTGAACCTTCACCATTACTATGGATGCCAACGGGATCGATTTTTAAAAATCCCGGAATTCGGAATTTTATAAATCCCGATCCCAAAATCTCCAGATATTTCGGGATAATTCGGGATCAAAAAATCCCGAAAAATCATGGGAAAAATTTTGATTTTCTCTTAATAAAAAAATATTTTGTTTACAAAATCATTTATATTCCAATTATTTCAGAATTAAATGTCATTAAAAATAAAATATAAAAACAGAAAGACAAAATGTAACAAAAAAGTGTAAATTAACAAAAATAAAAATTCTTTATCCTACGTATGAAAATTCATTAGTTTTAAGAAACCTATTTGGATTCCAACAAAAAGATTTAACCATCTAACATGTAATCTGATAGGCTTGAACATATTTTGTTGTCAACATACCCTACCTTTGAAAAACACTTCTCGCAATAAACATTTGTTGGTAGAATAGTTCCAACATAGCTGTATGCAGCTTGTAAATATTCTCCTCTACCAACTCCTGATGTAAATAAATCTATTTCTTTGGATAGTTGAGTAACTAAATCAGTTATCCTATTAATTCGTTTTAAAGGGCTTTTGCATTCTGCGATGTCATCAAATAATTTTTATACTGGAAGGAGGATATTCCGCATTTGAAATGCTATTATCGAAGTTAAGTGATATAGAATTTTTTTTTCAGAACCTTTTGTAGGGTCAAAATACAATTTTATTACAATTTACAATCCCGTAAATCCTAAAAAATCCAGGAGCAAGTTTTTAAAAATCCCGGGATTCGGGATTTTGTGAATCCCGAAAATCCCGGAATTTCGGGTTTCGGGATTTCCCGATTGGCATCCTAACCACTACCTCCTCTTCCTGATGTAAAATTGTCCAGTAAAAACCCGTTAGAAACGATGATCTGAACCAATATCCATTGATTCCAGTCTTGTTCTACAATTTTCAAGTTTGGATTCACCAGAGAGCGCTTATTCACAGTCATTTCTAGTCATCAAGAAGTTTTTAAAGAAAATTGACTTTATCCAAATCGTGCCATTACTATTCAGATTCACCGAACAATCACACCCACACTTAAATGATCTTTGATGTCTTTCACTTTGAAGACGCCATAGTCTAATAGATAGTGTGTTGACTGACTCATTAGACATAAAGCACGGGTTCGAATCCCAGGTCAGGCACCAAAACGAAATATGAAAAAGAAATCTTTTTACGGCAAATTCCTCTCAGCAGAAATTCTGAGCGTAAATAAATAAACCTGCCATGAAAAAGTTTGTCAAAAATCTAGTCTGTCGTTCGGAGTCAACGTTAAACTGTGGGTAGGTTCCGCCACTCACGTATAAAGTCAACGCACATGTCATGAGTGGTGCGAGAAGCAAGGCCATAATCCTGACTGAAAGGTTGTAATGGCTAATTGTGTATGTCTTCACTTTTCAATTTAGAAATTTCTTTTAATCTCAGTACACCACACAGAGTGACCTTGTCAATGATACACCCTTATTGTTGGGCATGTTTCCAGTAGTACTCATTTCTAACGACGAATCAGCTTTTTATTGTTAAATTCTTCGATAATTAACTGTTATATTATACACTTTAGTAAATATACAATGAATAAATATTTTAATAAATCCACTTCACACATTTTGAATTCCCCAAACTCCACGTGGTACATAAGTATGCCAATGCGATGCATATTTACGCCGTAAGCATGTGCTGTTCTTTTCTGTTTTTTGTTACTTTTGGAATTCCACTAAATTGTTCATTACAATATCAGTATTGGTATTCGCCCTGTTGTAAATGCGATGACTTTTTAGACAACTAAGGTCCTTGTAATATCGACGAGCATATATTAAATGTATTGATTAAACGGTTAAGTTAATAAGCTTTGGCTCCTTTGTAAGCGATACATGTTGTACATTTGAGTAGTGCTTTTGAGTAGTGATTTGGCAGCAGGATCTACTTTAACGTGCAGTTAAAAATAAAGTTTAACTCCTTAACAGAGAGTTTTTTGTTAGAATGGTAGGCAAGCAAGGTATTGTAAATAGGACTCTTTAGCCCATTTCATTCCATTCACTCGTTTATCATGCTCAGCTACCAACATAGCACTATACCAGATGTGATAGATGGTAATCCATCAGGAATATCACTTCAAATTTAAAGGAGCGTTGTAATAAGTCTTCTTGAATTTTAACGTCTTAATAGAAGGGGCATCGTTGCTCCTCTCAAATCACTCCCAGTAAAATTCGTGTAAATGGCGGCATTTAACTTGTGTTTGATAGCTCTCCATACATGTACAGAAATTGGCCATTACAACTATATAGTCAGGATTACGGCCTAGTTTCTCACACCACTCATGTTGTGTGTGTTAATTTTATACGTGAGTTGCGCGGCCTACAGTTTAACGTCGACACCGAACGACAGATTTTTGAGAAACTTTTTATGGCAGGTTTTATTTCCTCAAAGCTTTTGCCAGAAATCTGCTAAGAGGAAATCAGCCGAAGAACTTTTTTTCATATTTCGTTTTGATGCCTGACCTGGGATACGAACCCGGGCTAGACTACGGCGCCTGCATAGCAGACTTATTATTGTGCTTATTAAGTACGACTTGGTGTATAGCAAAAACCTTCATTTAAATAACGCCTAGTTTGTTAAACACTTCACCACTAGCTTCAATAAGAAAAAAGAATTTTACTGGATTTGGCTGTGACCGTGTAAGCAGAAAAAATCGCGAACTTTCTGCAAGTCAAATTGAGAACCCTCTGTACTAGAAACAATTTAATAAATAATAGATTCAAGATTCGGTTTTGAATATCGAATTCACATGATCGCTTGATTTTAAGAAAACTTTCAGCACTTCTAAGCGGAAATCGTTGCCATCGAAAGATGTGCTCAATTCAATGTGAATAGGAGGTACAAAGAACAAGACTTAGAAGTACAATCTGACAGCTAGGCCGCCATTCGAGAATTCGGTAGTTATAAGATTAAATCGAAGGTAGTATGAAAATGTCTAGAAGAGCTAAATCAGTTAGAAAGGCAAAGTAAGGTTATACTTTGTTTGGTCGCAGGCTATATGATAAAGAACCGGATGAACTTACGAAGTGGGCAGCTTCCATACCTTTGATGGGGGCACTACAATTCGAATGTTTGGAAAACTGTGCTTAATAAAAGGGAAGAGAAGCAGAGCCAAAGAGTATCCACAAACAGGCTGGGTATGAGGAAGTTAACATTTTATATGGAAAATTATAATAAAAAGAGATTTGACTCACGCATCAGACTATCCAGAGATAATCTGAGATTGATAGTAGGTCTTTTGATAGGACACTGTAGACTCAGGGTACACAGTTTCGAAATGGGATTTATTATCTATCTATTAGAATGAATTATCATTCCTGTAACCTTTGAAACATTAATGTATCCTAAAAGGAAATATCTGGGTATACGTTAGGTGATATGCAGGGGCTTGCAATTGTTGACTGAGTGGTGTTCTGAAGTTTGTCAATGCAATAGTAGGTGACATTACATAGATGCCCTATAAAGTTGAAAGGGGGTACAATACTTTGGTCGCTGTACTAAAGCATCTCTTAGCGAAAATTATGTAAAGTAATGGTAAGATAGGTGCAGGGCTTGCTTTATGCAATCATGTTACTATTTTCCAGCGTTTGTTGACATTGTTCAATCGCAATGTGAACGCAACGTGGTCCACTATAACATAGCAGGTATTAAAAATTTAAATAATATTGGTTTTCTTAGGTCAATATGGAGCCAAAAAAGCCAACAAAGTTATGGCGATCGTTTTTTGATATGCACGCAATGAGATTCACTTTGACAATCTTTAAAAATTTTGTTGGCTTTCATTGACTGCCCGAAAGGACCGAAATCAAAGCATAAATGCATACATAATTGGTCATTACATCCCTTCAGTCTAGGTTATTGAACTAGTTCCTCACACCACTTATGTTGTGTGTGTTAATTTCATACATTAAAATTCATAACTTAATAATGAAATAAAAAATGCACTGTATTTTCCATTTTTGTAATGATTTATGATGATTTAATATTGAATTCTTCTTTATAAAATTCCCTTCGAAATGTGAACATATTATTCGAACATATTCCATTATTATTCTTTATAAACTGTTTACGTACTGTAAAGTTGAATAACTCTTCTTTTTTTAGTTTCTTTTGAAATTAGAGAAGAGTAATCAAAATATATTGGCAACATTGCCATTCGATCAATTCAATTGTGATTTATTTTCAAACAAATTCGTTACAAATTACAAATACAAGCACTTAAAATCAACACCGATTGAGCACATCCTTAAGCATAAGCACAGATTATATTCCCGTTTTATGGAGCATATTTACAACACACAAAATGAATGACTCTTGTCAGTCATACAATCATTCATTGTGTATGGAATTGATGTGTACTTAACCGACTGAAAAGCGCTTGTTTGGCATTCTTTTATTGTGTGCGAATACATATTTGTATGCATTTAAATACATTTGAATGTCTTCTACGAACACATACACATACACACTTAGAGGACAATATTTATTTGTTAAATTGTTTGTCATTATAACAACAAGCAATTGTTATAAAGTAACAACAATAACAACAACTATAACTACAACAATAAGGGTAATAAAATAGAACAACAATAGTAAAAATAAAATGAATATGAATGAATTCTCCGTGTACATTATCAGAGAGAGCGAGAGAGAGAGTGAGATAGAGTGATATCATATAAATGAGTTTTTGTATGCGTGTAGTTGTAAACACTTCAACGACCTAAGCAGCATACACGCATATAAATATTTACAAACATTCAGCTCTTTTGTTGGCCATTTAAATACTTGATATTGTAACCACTACTACTGCACAACAAGGAGTTCAAACATTTTGTAGGACACATCGGCATACAAACCCATACAAATACATGTCTAAATACGTACGTATGTGAATGTAAACATAATAAATTTAATTGCATATTTATGGGCGTTTGGTAGGTGTAAATGAGTGGAAATTTAAATTTATTTAAATATTCAATAAAGCTATTGGTGCAAATGGTCCTTCAAGTTAAAATTAAATATTCCATTTAGGGTTAATTTATAATTCAAGACATAACAAATCAAAATGAATATTGAATAGTTAAAAATTCCATAAGAAATAAAGAAATAAAATTAAAGAATGTGCAAAAATTTTATAAATTAGTAAAATTGCTGTCCGATATCTCGGATCTAAAAATAACACATCATTGAAATGAAATATTCCGAGCTTATAGAGAAATTCAATGTGGATGGGAGGTGAAATTGACAGTATCATGTGGTAATTTCAGGCAATGAACAAGAAAAAAAGCAAGCAAGGAGGAGTGCTTTTGTTGATGTGATGTAAACCATTCCGTGTGGTTGGAAAGCCATGCTCAACGAAATGGAGGATAAAGAGAGACAAAAATTCTTCTCTAATCAAGAGAGAAGGCAATCAAATTAAGGGAATAATTAATTAAAATAAGTGGACATTTGAGTCAGGCATCAGACTATACATAAATAACCACTAGTTGGTAAAATGTCTTTTGGCAGAGCTCAGTAGACTCAGCGTACGCTTATTTAAAATGGCAGTTGTCTCAAGCTTAACATGTAGATTCTGTTACGACGAGAATGAAGGAGGCATCAACCGTTCGTCCGTCGGAGAAGTGTGTTTTGAATTAAGAGCTCTCAAAGTTTTCACGCGACATACGTATTGTGTATTCTAAGTAGATTTTTCCTTATAACTTCGGAACGGATTGGCGCATCTTAACCAAATTTTGATAGTATTTAAGTTAGAGGAGTGCAGCCCTTGCGCTGACCAACTTCTTTCTTTTCCCTGATTTGGCGGAACTTGGTTAGTACAGGGACAGCGTTCACCCGTGGCATCACAACGGGCGCCGCCATGCGTGCTCAAGTGAGCTTTGTAATATCAGAGCTACCACTCCGACCTAACCTAAGCTAAGTTAAAGGATGAAGAATTTAAAAATGCAAGAGCATTAAAAAGTGTACTTAGAACGTTATAGAAAGGAGAAACATATTATTGGAACCTGTAGAATTTTTGGAATTGTCCTTGCCTAGTATATGAGAATAATCTTCCTAATGCATTTGTCTATAAAAGCTTTTATTTGCTAGTGCATACCACATATCACATGGCCAGTTCATACTAGCTCCATATAATATATCGTAGCGCTGGCTTATTGAAACTGCATGTTGTTTATGTCCAGATTATTGAATTTAGGCCAAAAAATTTGGTAATCGTAAACAAACAGTAACTTTTTCAGGATTCGTTGGACATTCTTAGGTCTCATGTGAATTAGCTTCGTCTGAAATTTGAAGCAGAGATGGATCTAGTCGCTGAAAATGATGTTTCTGTATATGCTTCAGAATTAGTTCAGCACACATACGTTATTGGCTTTGCTCGTCCTGATGATTTAGTAAAACAAATCGTTTAAATGACAAATAATTTTTTTTTTTTTGTTTAAACCAGCACTCAGGGGATGACCCCTACTCATGCAGTGCATTGTGCAGGTTTAGGAAAGGTAGAAAGAGGGAAGATGCGAACGGTAAGGAAACGAGTTGCTGCTGGTGACTGTAAAATGGTCAGTGCTATACCTTCACCATTAGACAGTCTACAGCAAACGTCCCAAAGAAGCCCGCAGTTTCTCACAACCACTTATGTTGTGTGTGTTAATTTTATACAGAAGTGGCGGGACCTACAGTTTGAAGTCGACTCCGAAAGACAGATTTTTGAGAAACAAGAAGAGAAAGAGAAGAAATCGCCGAAAAAATACTTTTTGTATTTTTTTTTTATTTTTGATGTCTGGCCTGGGAAAGAATTAACTTCAACAATATCAAAATTCTAAGTCCCTGATAGAAGACCCTATAGTTTGGCTTTAATTTTTTTTTTTCAACTAAAAAAGTTTGGTTTAAATGTCAAATCCATTAGAAAATTGCTTTGAAGCGAAAAATGTTGGATTGGACTGGATAGGTCATATTCTAAACAGATTCCCCAAATGCTCCTGAAGGGCTATCTATACCCGAGCATAATTTTAGAAATCATGAATTAGTCCCTAGTAAGGTTTCATTCCAATATGGAGGATATAAAATTCAATATTTTTTTTTTTATATTTCTTGTGTCATCAGAACAACTTGTTTCATCGATTGTTTGAAGGTTTTATAGAAAGGCTGTACATGAAGTCGCCGTGGTCTAGTGGGTAGTGTGTTGGCTTATTAGACGAAAGGCCCGGGTTCGAATCCCACGTCAGACATCAAAACGAAAAATATTTCTTCTGCGACTTCCTCTCTGCAGATTTCTGGCAAAAACTCTGAGAGTAAAAATTGCCATGAAAAGCTTTTCAAAAATCTGTCGTTCGGAGTCGACTTTAAACTGTAGGTCCCGCCACTCATGTATAAAATTAATGCACACAACATAAGTGGTGTGAGAAGCTAGGTCGTAATCCTGACTGAAGGGTTGTAATGGCCAATTGTGTATGTATGTATGTACATAAATGAATACAATATCAGATGCAATATCTTGCTATAATGCTAATTACCTCAGGCCTATTAAGACATGAAATAAATGCTAATTCATGGAATATGAAATAATAACGAAATATTATGAGCACAAACGTATACAAAACCCCTTTTTTTAAATATACACAACAATAATGTCCTTATTTCGCAATTAAATTAAACTGTGTATCCTCATTTTTTTTTAATGTCATTCTGTGTTAATTTGCCATATACCAACAACAAACACAACACTAAAAAATATTGTTAAAAATAAAAATAACAATAAAATTAAAAAAGGATATTAAAAAAAAAAGAATGAAATTATTATTGCTGCCTGGTTCACATACATACTATATACCATGGGTGGTAACGTGAAAATGTTGTTAAATTTTTTAATTACATGTCATGTCCTTGTTGTCATGAACGTGCATGTTATGGAAACAAAATTATACATACACACATACATACGTACCATTTTCTTTTTATGGCGTTGATATGAATCTCAGAATTTAAAATTTAAATTTAAATTGAAAAAAAAAAACGAAAAACGATTTCATGGAATTCTGGTATTAAATTCAAGGAGCTTGGTTGAATTCGTTGTACTTAAAATTTAGAAGAAAATGTGGGTTTGAACTTGGTTTCCATTGTTAAATCTTTATTATTTCAAATAATACCATCACTTTAAAAAGTAAGACGTGCCATTTGCCTGAAGGTGATGTAAAATCTCAGGGAGACAGTTAACATACATCACTTGTCGTAATGCGCCACTCATCCTATTACGTCTGCGCATTATTCCCTCTGGGCCCTCCGCAGTCCTCTCTGAGAAATCTCACACTCTGACCTTGACTATACTCGGTCTGAAACTAGTTTCGATAGAAAACCATGGAAGGCTAATATATTTAGCTCTGGTGATTCTGTGGAAGTTTACGTGTACAGTTTTAAACTTTCTTCGAAAAAGTTAACCTCCGGATATCTCTCCATGTCCTTATAGTAGTATCAGTATTGCCTTACAGGTCGATGTACGGCTCTCTGCCAGCTAGGCAGCAATTATATCTCATTCATACAGATTTTTGAGAAGCTTTTCATGGCAATTTTTACTCTCAGAGTTTTTGCCAGAAATCTGCTGAGAGGAAGTCGCCGAAGAAATATTTTTCGTTTTGATGTCTGACCTGGGATACGAACCCGGGCCTTTCGTCTAATAAGCCAACACACTACCCACTAGACCACGGCGACTTCTATATATATTATATCTCATTCAGGGGCAAATATTTCGGTCTAAACTGTTTATCATATACCTTGACTTGAAGACACAGTAAATCAATAATTGTAAGGCTTGAATATCGGTCACTTAAGAATGCCAATGGACTTGGTAACCACATACATAATTAGTTATTACAACCCTTTAGTTAGGATTATTGACCTAGTTTCTCACACCATTTATGTTGTATGTGTTAATTTTATACATAATTGGCGGGACCTACAAGTTTTAAGTCGACTCCGAACGACAGATTTTTTTGAGAAACTTTTCATGGCAATTTTATTTCCTCCCAGAGTTTTTGCCAGAAATCTGCTGAGAGGAAATCGCCGTAGAAATATTTTTTGTATTCTTCTTTTGAAGTCTGACCTGGTGCTCGAACCCTGGCTTTACGTCTAATAAGCCAACACACTACCTACTACACTACGGCGATTTCAGGATTTGGTAAACTTAAGAAATAAAAATGACATCACGACCTCTCAAGAAAGTTCAGAACATTCATTCTGGATGTTATGGAAACAGAATATGATGTGATGAGTCTAGATACATAGGTGGATCCCCATCTGGCGGTATCTTTTCGAAGTTGCCGGGTATAACTCATTGGATAAGGCTACCAGATCGTTATGGTGATTTTCACATGAAAGTAACGGCCATAAGGGTTGAAGTGAGGATTGCTTAAGATCACAATGAGCCTTGAAAATATATGAATATGCTTTCTGATAACCAGACAGCTGTTAGGACACTGGATTCTATTGTTATCAAGGAGATGGCATAGTGGTACACTGTTTACATCACAAGTCTACCCAATATATTGACAATCTGGGTGACTATAGAGCGGACGAATTAGCCAGATATGGTATAAACATTAAACTTATACACACATAAAGTATCAAATCGTCAAATATGAGAAAAAAAAATCGTCTAAATCGTCAAACACGCTCATGGAAATCGTCAAACTAATTGTCACAAAATCGGCATGAAAATTCAGTGTGATGTACGCTAGAACCGAAGAAGTCCTTTCTTTCATGTGATCTTCTTACTATTTACACCTCTTATATCTGAAAGCAAACGGAATACAACTCCCATATATAGGGGGCACCTCAGCGACTATTTTGAGACTTCTCGACCGCTCAGACGAAAGGCTGAAGTTGCCCGTTAATGACAGTAGGGTCCATTAATTCATTGGAGCATCGTTGCAATGTGATCTAGTTTCACTGTTGTAACGAAATTTTAGCGAAATTTGTTCAAGCGAAATAAGGGACTTGTGCCCGATAATCATGTATTGCTACGCAACACTTGTCTTTCACGGCGGACACATGTATATGTAGGTGATTGATTGGCTAGTGGATAGCTCACTGTATTACAGACAAAATTTATTCTTTAGTCGGACTATTAGTATGTGAGACACCCTTCGTGCAGGGATTGTAGTTTTTGGGCTTTTAAGGACTTAAGATACGGAAACATTTGGTAATAGCAATAACTGCAAAGGTAAATACAAAGCTTAAAGTGGCTTTTAATTTAATTTTTAAAAATCGTCAAAATAAGAACATAAATCGTCACAACGTCAATATGATATTTTTAGAGCACAAAATCGTCAAAATGAAGATAAATCGTCAAATCTGACACCTATGATTATGATTATGGAGGCTCAAAACTGAAAAAGCAGTAGTAGGTTCAGATAATGCGCTATGGATAACTTCGAATGGCTAAGAAAGCTCAACAAATCTAAGCAAAATAAAGGACGCACGCTTAGCGTGTTTGTCAAAGTAGTTACTGGATATTGAATCAAAAACACTCAAGAAGTATTGATTTTGGACATACGGTCAATGACTTTTGCATTGAAACTTTAATCAGAAGCTCGGGGAACTATAAAAAATGTATTCGAAATGAAATTGGAAATTATCTCAAACTTTCGTTTCATTTAATCCCAAAAGTTTTCTTCTTTCTCGACATATTGTTTCTCTTTCGCATGCCTTATAATCTTAATATGTTGGCATGTACCTTTATCATGCTATTGCCAAGAGTGCCATATGATATGGAAAGAGTAAGTGAAGCGAATAGATGATAATAAATGATATTAAAAACAACAAGGATATGTAAGGCAATAGCAACAACAAACATAAGGAAATAATAAATTTATGATCATTGTTAACGAGTGACATTGAATAAAAATGTAACAGCCAGTAAACAGAACAGTAAGGAAAAGAATGCTAAAGCAATGAGATAAAGAGTGTAAAAATACAACAAAAAAAAAATATATATATTTTATATCCTTTAACAAGGACCATAAGAATAAAATAAACATAAATTTATGTTTATTTGTAGCAGGATATAAAAACAAATAAATACGGCAAAAGAAAAGTGTGTCAAATAATAAAACAAAAGAAACACAAACCGTCTGTCTACCTTTTATGGTTTCTAGGAGAAAATAAAAAAAAGGACAACAAAACGTTATGAAATTGTGTTGTTATCCTTTATTTGTATTTTTTCTGTTATTTCTTATTCAAGTAAAGTTAAATTTTTTTTTATATTTCAAAAAGTATTCTAACCTTAAAACCACAATACCATCACACAATACAATTATTTTGGTAACGTTGAACCAGAAGAAAAGAAGAGAGAAAAAAAATAATAAAAATGTAACAGGTCCCTAGAGTCCACTAACCGAAAGCTTTTCTTATGTGGTTTGTTTGAAAATTATAATCCTTTATATGGCATTTGAAAGGACTTCCTTTAAGAAATCAAAAAGTAATTGCACGTAAGCATGCAACCACAATACATACGTATTTGTGGCAACAAAACATTATTGTTTTTATCCATTCTTACCAAGTTAGTATAACAATGTCCACCTCTGAATGTACAGTTATTACAACAAAAACAAAATGATAAAGACAAATTTATGTTTCTATGGGATACACTTGAACCTCTTTTTCTACCAGCCTATACCCTAGGGAGTACTTGTGTATAAGAAAAGTTGTACTAAAGATGATTATTAGTTGGAATCGTTTTTCGGTTGTTTTGTATTCACTTTGGCCTTAATTGCATGACAACAAAAATATGTTTATTGGCATTGCCTTATTGTTGTTATTATTGATATTTGTTGTAATGAAATTAAGTGGTAAATGGGCGTCCCAAAGTCATGTACATGAGAACATATTCGTTTTATCGAAGACCGCCACCATAACGTATGAGTAACGTAGTCGCGTTTTCATTCTGTATACGCAACGATCAAACATTATCGTTAAAAGGTTTTTATGGTTTGAATGAATTCATAATGAAATTCAATTTCGCATGTATGACAATAAAATGGAATCATATGGTGCCATGTATATTATAATTAAATGCATTAGAACCTATTTCCCTATAAAAATTCGTTAAACATTTTTGGGAACACGTAGGTTTGAATGCCAAGGCAGCATCTGGAAAGAAGTGCGTACTAAAAATACTTGCGTAGTTCGTTAGAGTATGTAACACATTCTAAGGCAATAGGCAATGATTTTTTTCATTTTATTTAATATTCCTTAAAGACCACAGAATTTCCTTTGTTTCAGTTTCGTTAATAAAGCTGCGGTCTGTTGTTTTCTCAATCTGTGAAAATACAGTCAAGCTCCTATAAATTGAATCACCAGTACTCAGAAAAAAACTTAAACTTATAGAATCTTCAAGTTAAAGAAGTAAAACCTGATAGAATTTCTTTCCAAGATGTTGTTGCTGTGCTTCAACTTATAGAAAATTCAAGTAATAGAAGTTCAAACTCTAGAGGTTCGGCTGTATATGGATTGTTATAATTGGGAGTAGTGGTATGAAATTTTGATCATTGAGAGATGAGAGAGAGAGCGAAAGAAAAACAGATGGCGTTTCCTAACCTTCTTATGATAACCTATTATTAACCTTATCTTTTGGAGAATTTGGAAATTTTCTGGATGAGTTATTTAGAAAGCCATTGAAGTCTATTAATTTTTTAAGTCAAAAGCTTTGAGCAAAATTTTTTGCCTTCTTCGCTACAAGTTTTCTCGGATTTCTGATCAATTAATTTAACCACTATAATATACACTAAAATGAAGAATACTGTCCTGGAGATTCTACTTAAAAAATGTAGCACATTTCATATATCATATTAATGGAGTATTTATAGCTCTTAAAATAAATGAAAATTAGTCGTCTACTTACTTTCTACATAATATGTTGCTTTTGTAATGTATTTCGATATTTATCATTGTTGGATAGACCAGCGGTCGCAAATGAATTTCAGTTTCATGGAGTTTTACATCAGGTACATATGATATGAAGATTCCAGGACATTTGTAATAACAAGATAATTCCTTCCATTTTTCGAAGAGTCCTTTAGGTGGTTTAATTCGTTAAACTGCAATTAAAAAAAAATCTCTTTTCAATGAAAATATTTTATTACCTTATAGTATAACTTGAAGACTGGGGTTTTAATGGGTAATGTGTAAGTATACTTTAAATTGAAGACATTTTGCTTTAGGTTGACAAAATAGGATTAGAAAAATTACTCTACCTAGGAGTGAAAACCAATAAATGAATATAAATCTTATATTTATACCAAGTACTGCATGATATTCTATTTAAACAAAATAGCATATTAGTTTTGGATTGGTTGATGTAAAATAGCATATCCGTATTATAGAAAATACAATACATACATACACATATCCATATAAAACAAACTATAATCTTATGTAAATTTTTATAAAGAGTGTAAAATTAACAATTATTTTATTTGAGTTATTATGCTATTCAATAAAATAACTTATACTACTCAATTTATATGAAGCAGAACAGATGGAGAATGAAAGTATTTGCTATTTAACGTATGAAAGAAGCCAAAGAATATTTATTCATATGAAATGTTACATCATTTGTGATTTAGCAGTAATAACCTTTCTCGAAGTATAGGATTAGCAAAAATCAAAGCAATTTATAATACTGCTAATGTATATATTAGGCCAAAGTTGTGTTTATTCTAGTAAATTAATGTAATGAATGAATAGCATATAACCTTAGAATATGATGTAACCATGGAATAGCATATAAAAATGGAAAAGCGTATATTCATGGGATAGGATTTAACCAAGGAATAGAATGTAGCCATGGAGTAGCATATAATCATGGAATAGGATGTAGCCATGGAGTAGCATATAATCATAGAATAGGATATAGCCATGAAATAGCATATAAACATGGAACAGCATATAGTCATAGAATAGCATATAAAGATTAAATAGCATATAACCATGGAATAGCATATAATCATGAAATAGGATGTAACCATGCAGTAGCATATAACCATGGAATAACAAATAATGATGGAATAGCATATAACCATGGAATAGTATATAACCTTGGAATAGAATGTAACCATGCTATAGCATATAATCATGGAATAGGATGTAACTATGGATTAGCATGTAGCCATGAGATAGCATATAATAATGAAGTAAGATGGAATACCCTATAATAAGGAAATAGAATATAGTCAGGAAATAGCATATAACCATGGAATAGTATATAACCTTGGAATAGAATATAACCGTGCTATAGCATATAATCATGGAATAGCATATAATCAGAGGATGTAACTATGGATTAGCATATAGCCATGGGATAGCACATAATAATGAAATAAGATGGAATAGCATATCATTAGGAAATAGGATATAATCAGGGAATAGCATGTAGCCGTGGAATAGAATTTCCAATTCATAAAAATATGTTAAATTCATATAACATTGTATCACTTGCTATTCATTTCAGAGTAGCGTGGGTTACATTATTTTTGTATTTTTCTATGAAATAGCATATTAAATATTATTTGGCATATTAGACGGGAAGTAGTGCTTCATATGTATCATCCTAATTAAGCATTAAAGTGGTCAACAAATATATTTAAATTTCTTTGAGTAATAATATCATTCTAAATAACCCTTTAATGAACCAAATTACTGCAACGAAGCTCTTTTTTGACTATTTTAATAAATGAAACGGAATTTGAATATATAATTTCAATTTTTCTTTTTTTATTTGTAGTAATTTTGAGGCGACGCATCGAAAAGTTTACTTTAAATGTCTGGTTCTTAACAACAACAAAAAAATCTTGTAGCAAAAACGAGGGTGTGAGAGGAGTTCATCTATGAGCATTTCTCTTAGCTGTTATAACGTGAAAATGAAGCTTTTGTAATCATAACAAAACATGTTCAGAATACTGATGAATACCCAAAAAATACTGACAAAGATTTACTGGGTGCGTGTCTAGCATTAGAAAAAAGATAAACGAAATTCATGAAAGTAAAAGAAATAAAAAACAGTCGAGATAATGATAAAGTAAGTTTAAAATAAAATTGATGAAGTCTTATTGGCTGGCTGGCTGATTTCCTTTACGTCTTATACGTGCTACGGAAACAAAAATTATTAGCAAAAAAATATATTTCTTTCACGAAACAAATTCCTGGTGATTGAATTTTAAAACCTAAACGAGACTGACTCTATTTAAAATAATAATAAAAAAAAAACCAAAAATATGAAATGAAATAAAAAATTTATAACAATCACGCCTTAAACAAATACTCTTAAATTTTTATTAACTGAAAATAGCATATGGTTTGATGCTATTATTTGGATTTGTTTATATTTTATTGTAAATATTTTATACATCATTTAGTGAAATTGTCAAAACGAAGGAAAAGAAAATCGAAATATCATCATGAGTAAATCTCATATGCCCTTCAGCTGGGATTTTATTTCGAAAAATTTCTTTTTTTTTTTGGTATAATGACGAGGAAAAAGTTTCTAATCATCCCTCTGCCATTATCATGCTAAAATCTAAATATCCAGAAGCTTAGCTAAACAAAAACGTTTCATGTAAATAAAACAAAAAATATTGGAAAACGGAAAATCAGTTCAAATCTTGTGAATTCATTGAGGCATAATTTTCAAACAAATACTCTGTCTATGTTAAGCAACCAACAAATATTATTTAAAAGTAATTGTCTATTCCAACATGAATTAGACTCTTGTGTCTCAGTCTCTGAGTATCATTCAGCGGCAATCTGTTGATTTCTGAAGTGAAAAAAACACGGTTTTCTCTTCCCCTTTTGCTTTTTTCAAAAGCCTGGGTATCTTAGAGCACGAGTGTATGACAATTTATACCCGGAAGGAAATGCAAGTAATTCATACATACACTTACGCCATATTGAGATTTTCACATAGACGAACACATCCTTTTAAAATTTGATAAAAAGAAACGAAATAAATTGTTTGTAATGGAACCAACTAAAGTAAAAACTTTCGTTTCTTTTTATGAAATTTTAAAAGGATGTGTTCGTCTATGTGAAAATCTCAATATGGCGTAAGTGTATGTTTGAATTACTTGCATTTCCTTCCGGGTAGCTAGTAGATTTTATCAGGTACTGTGTAGGGAATTATTATTGTTGACACCGACATTATACGCATACCCTATAAAATTAGAGGTGAGTAGATAAGATCGTATTGCCACAATACTAAGGCACCTCTTCATGACTATAACATCATTGCATGAGCACGTTTCTATTTCTTAACAGCTAAACATTGGATAAGAATCCATTTGGAACACGCTACATGGAGCATTCCTTCAATGCTGCAAAATTTTTCTGATCTGAAATTCCTTGTCCAAATGTACGATAACGTCAAGTGAAGACTGTATTATTCGGATATTAGCAGGGAATTAATACCACGATTTGGAATTTGTACGTACGCCGTGAAATATATCAACGATTTAAGCAAGCAATCGTCTACAAATAGCAAACTTGGAATAAGAGGTCTATCCTGACACTACATAGATTTTTTTAAGTCTTCGTGGCCTTAAGAATGGTGTCTGATGTATAGTAATAAACCCATTACAAGGAAAACGGAATTCGGAGCTGGTGTATTTGAGGGCAGGATTGTTTTGCCAATTAAAAAGGATGGTGAAGATTAAAACTTTCTTGTAGTGAACCAAACAAGACAAGGCTTTTGGCCTTTGGCACCTAATCAATAAACAGAATTTACTGGCATAATTCTAACGTATTATTTTAAAAAACTTCCCATACAATGCTGTGCTTCGGTCTCGTGGATACTTGGTTTTACCTACGTTAACGTACAAATTTTTCAGCCCAACTGTTAATGTATCGAGTAACTCAAGTGGGTAAAATATCTACCGGAAACATTTCCTAATTTTCTTCTTTTGTAATCAAATTGAGTTACTGCATATAACGCTTATCGCGCCGGTGCTTGCTTGCGTCACTACCGGCGGCATTGTCCATGTCGCCACTCATGTCCTGCATATATTGCTGATCGCGTCGCTGCCCGTCTCTGCCGGTGTCCATGATCGTGTTATTGCTCGAATCGCTACTCGCGTCGCTTAGAGCGTCACCGCATACGGCGGTTCTCTCTTCTCTACCTGCGTGGCTGCCAGATTTTCTATCGGGTTCGCCAAATCCAAAATAAATCATGCTATTGTAGCAATATTTCTATTAAAGATCTTGGACAGCGATGTCAGAAAATGAAAGGTCAAAAACTTCTGTGTCTCCATGCCAAAATCTGGGCAATATTTGGAATACCGAGTCTTTCGCCATGCCTACTGAAAGAACATTATCCTGTAATAGTCACTATTGTGCGATGGATAGCCATACGATTAAAGGACAAAAGTGGGAAGTGTCTGGCAATATGGCATGTCCCTTAGTGCTGCCAACGAGAGATTGATCCTCTCCGTAAAAGGAGTTTACAATATCCAAAGTAATCGAAGCAATGGGAATACCTATGTAGTTGCTGTAATCTAGTAGGTAGTGTGTTGGGTTATTAGATGTGAGACCTCAGTTTAAACGCCAGGTCAGATATCAACAACAAAACATATTTTTTTGACATCTGCCTCAGATCACAGGTCTGGCAAAAACTCTGAGAGTAAAAATAATTGCCAATAAAAGTTTCTCAGAAATCTGTCGTTCGAAGTCGACTTTAAACGGTATGTTTGCCAGCTCTGTACCTGCTTTGGCCTGCTCATCAGCAATGCAATTTCCAACGATATCCTTGTGTCCTGGTGCCCATGTAAGAGTTGCCTTTAAATGATTCGAAATTTCACTGAGAAATCCTCGGCATTCTTGTACAAGGACTGACACAAAAACAACGTTGGTAAGGGACTTAGACGCAACCTAGCTATCCGAGTAAAGTAAGAATTTTTTTTTGCTAATTTTGAGCCCATTTAACTAAACAACCAACGAAAACTAAAGAACAATAAAAAACCAGAAAAGTGAAAACAAATCTGAGAGAGTTAGAAATATGTTTAGGTAATATTTTCCTCTCCCTCTCTCACCTTTAACGGATAATTGTTAAAATTCCATGCCTTCTCTGTTGTTTACACGGTGATTTGAAGTACACACATCATAGTGTTTAGTTGGTCCTATTCAATTATACGTAAGTATATACGGCAGAATAATTTCGTTAATAAAATAATCAGACGTTTTACTTTTTTTTTTCTCACATTTTCATTTAAGATTTTTTGTTTTGTTGTTTTAAGCTTAAAAACGTAAAAATACATGCATGGGCTTTATATGGTGAATACATTAAGCATTTTTATAGAAATTTAATTTAGGAAAAATTATGAATATTATTATGACATTCAATATTCTTCACCCACATATATACGGCGATGATATTGGGTATATGAAAATGAAATTATACCCCCCCTCCCCCCTCCTGTCAAACACATGCTTTAAGCGAAAAAGGAATTTCAACCCCCTTAATGTTGTATTTTTTTTTCGAAATTTTATTTGCAGACTAAAACATGTCATAGTTTTTTTTCCATTTTGCCTTAGTGTGGATGGCATAATAAGTACTTTATTCATGTGTGTGACTGTGTGTGTGTCTGTTAAGGAATACAAAAAAAACAGGAAAATTCACATGGGGACTCTTATTTTAAATTACACCCCCATTGCTATTTGCCACCAGTCTATGAACGTTATTATTTTTCTTTTTCGTTTTTCATTTTTCTTCCTCTATATGCTGAAAATGATTCATTATATCTGTCTGATAATGTGTCATATCTGTATGTGCTCCAATCATTTATCATTTTTCTTGTGTTTTCAATGAGTTGGCACTAGTATTCCGACTACCACAGCTTAAACAGTGAAACATTGTTAAAGTATTTTGTGACATCAAGGGCGACTTTAATTAGATCCTCTACATAAAGGTTATCGATTATTATTATCGGTAAGCCAAGTAATATTTTCATATTTTTCTTGTCATCCATTCATTTGTCATTATTTAATGGCAAATCAAAATTTTTCTTGGTCATTTGACATGAAATTATTTATTAAACTTAATAAGACACTGTTAAGGCAATAGGGCATCATATATTGTACTAGAGCATATAGTTGAGTGATTAATTATGATGATGATGATGATGAATAGTTTTTAATATTTTGTTTTAAATGTATCGCAGTATAATTGAAATTAATGAAAAGAATTTGTCTTTTAATGAAATTATGTATTGTGGTAGTAATTTTCAAGCTAAAATGATTGCGTGTAATTAATTTTATAAAGCATAGTAAAAATAAATTCATTATTTCGTTAACAGATAAAGCGAATCGATTGAATATCGCTTGTCGCGAAGGTTACTTTGTGTTGGGGTTCTATTTCTCTTGTTCCTATCTCTATGATCAACAATATAACTTTCCGAAGAAGTAATTATCCCTACAGGCTAGACAATATGTGAGATTTTATACCGAAACAAGACAACATCAAACCACATTGTTAATAACTCGTTTGCTACTTTGAGCTTGATTAGTATATCCTTAAATTATTATAGATTTCTACAATATAAAATACTAGCTGATACCCTGCACGTGTTGCTGCGTCCCCAACTAAAATAAATTTGAAGGAAAGGCATTACACAAATGTCCATTCATTTTATTGATTTTGTTTCGCGTTGTCCTGATGATTTAGATAAACGGTATTAAGTAGTAAGCATTCGATCAGTTTCTAATTTCACTTCTCGTTGTTGAAATGGTTCATGTGAATGGGTCCTAGGGGCATATACTCTAAGATTTTCCAGTCACACCGCTTGTCTGTTTGTAAGGCTCATAATGCTCTTTTCTTCCGTGCTTGGGGTGTAGGTCGACCAATTGCTTGTCATTCATTATGGATAATTTTCAGTGACGCCATCCATCGAAAATTAATCGCACCAATTTCCGTCGGCTCATACGTTACAACTTTGCTAAAGAATGCACAGTTTAAAATTTAATTCATTTTAAGTAATTTTCAGTGGCGCCACTTATCGGATATTGGTCATACTAACTTAGAAATCTTCATCGGCTCATGTGCAACAACTTTGCTAAAGATCATAACATAATTAAATGCACAGTTTAAGATTTAATTCATTTTAAGTAAGTTTCAAAAAAAGTGGGCGGGGCAAAATTTTCCCTTGATTAAAACTTTAAATGGATAAATACAAACATTTGAAAGAAAAATTTATCAAATGTATGGAGTCGTTTTCTGATTTTAGATAAATAGAAAATGTAGGCGTAAAAGTGGGAGTGGCAAACTTCACATAACCCATCTACTAAATAGTCCGAACAAAGCCTAAACATTTGGCTTGGATAGCTGAGCCCGTTCTTGAGTTATAAAATTATAAATTAGATGTACATACAGTAGGTGACAAAACAATTGAAACTTTTTCAAAATTGCACCAAAAAAATCACTTCAAATTGCACTTCAAAAATCTGTCGTTCGGAGTCGACTTTAAACTGTAGGTCCCGCCACTTCTGTATAAAATTAACACACACAACATAAGTGGTTGTGAGAAACTGCAGGCTTCTTTGGGACGTTTGCTGTGGACTGTCTAATGGTGAAGGTATAGCACTGACCATTTTACAGTCACCAACAGCAACTCGCTTCCTTACCGTTCACATCTTCTTTCTTTCTTAAGAAATTGGCAAAATATTTGTGCTGTTTATTAATAAAAAAAACGATTTCAATGTTGAATTTCAGCAAAAATGATCCAATATGTGATAAATATGGACTTAACAAATCAGAACTTTCAAAACTTATTAGAAAATTTTTTGAGTCAAAAACTGTAAACACTCATCATTTTGGAGAAGGCTTCAACACTTCAGTAATATAGTTTTTTTATATTTTTATGCTTACTAATGAACTGCAATTTCCAATTTTTTTCTTTCCAATTTTGTGTGATTAGAACACATAAATAAATTTTTGAAAAAGTTTCCATTGTTTTGTCACCCACTGTATGTATATAGTTAACATGCTAAGAAGTTATCAAATCTATCAGGCTTAATTTAAATGTGGTCATTCGTAGTTTGCTGTAAAAATATTCCATTTTACCATAAAATGGAGTAATTTTGCAGGAGATGTAATCAATTTAAGGCGCCGTAGTTCAGTAGATAGTTGCTTATTAGATATGAGGCCTCGGTTCAAACTCTAGTCCAGACATCTCCAACAAAACGTAATATGAAAAGAAATATTTCTTCAGCGATTTCCTCTCAGCAGATTTCTGGTAAAAACTCTGAAGAAAGTCCCACGGAAAGTTTCTCAAAAATTTGTCGTTCGGAGTCTACTTTAAACTGTAGGTCCTGCCTCTCACATATAAAATTAACACACACAACATAAATGGTATGAGAAACTAGGTCGTTATTCTGACTAAAGGGTTGCCATGACCAATTATGTATATTGCTACGTCAAAAGAGTACTAAAACGTATTCGAAATTAAATTTATTCTTATTGATTATCCTATTTGAAACCAAAGAAATAAAACACAATCCCGGAATATAAAGAAACTTTTCCCCATTCAAGACAGCTTATCCGAAGTCAGGATGAAACCGGCATGTTCCCTCAGTAGCACTTTGACCATCATGACTAGATCTTTAAATGTTCTATCACCCAAAAACCAATTACGTTTGATTTGAAGTGTGGGGCACTCACATAAAAGGTGTTGTACGGATTTCATTCTTCTACATAATGACAGCTTCTACAGTAATCCTGATGGAACAAACCGAGCCTATCAATGAAACTGCAAATAGCACAGTATCGCTTTAGAACTCCTGTTAGAATGCGGAGCGATTGATTGGCAGACTTCTCTGGTTCTGCCGCTATCTAGAAATTTAATAGTCAAGCAGACAGGACCACCTAGGGTTTATTGAATTCCATGCAACATTCTCCAATTTGGAAAATTATTCTTGTGGAAGCGTATATATCCTCTCTATCGTTTCCTTTTTAGACATCACCGATCCCTAATGTGCCAGTTGGTCTGGTTTTTCGTTTCCCCCGCACAGGTCACAGGGGTCCTCCTATGAGAAACTAGGTCGTAATTTTGATAAAAACTTGTAATGACCATTTAGGTATTATGCAGACATATAGGGTGGAAAGAATCTATGCAATAAAGTTCTTTGACTGCTGTTTGACTGTCCAAGTTCGAGGTTTCAACCACAAGTTCAGGTTATTCAATAGCAAAAATGTCCGCTTGAAATACTCTGGCCGGTCAGGTTGCGTAGTTTACATGATCCATTCAATGGCAGTTTATCGGAATACATCTATGGCGTTACTAAAATTCTCATAAAGTTAAATTCATTAGAAATCAAGCGTAGGATCACTCTTGTCAACAGATGCTACTACGGTATCAATTGGCAATTGAGTGGGAGAGACTTCTTTCATCCTCCTATGCTTCTTTATGGCGCAGAAGCACGGACACTATTAAACACTGATGCCGTATTCTTTATAGTATTCGAGAGAAAAATCTTACGTCCAGAATGAGTTGGCAATGACTTCCGCATTCGTTCCAACAATGCGGTGTATGAGCTATTCAACGACGTGGATTTTGTGCAGCGTATTACATCCAACGGTTGCGCTAGCTCGGTGTTTAAATGAATGAGAGTGCTCGGGTGGGATAGGTATTTGAGGTTGGGATTAACAGAAGTCGGCGAAGAGGGCGAACTTTTTTGGGTTGGAAGGACTAAGTTGAGGAAGCCCTATTTTTTTTTTATTAAACCTGCACTCAGGGGATCACCCCTACTCATGCAGTGCATTGTGCAGGTTTAGGAAAGGTAGAAAGAGAGAAGATGCGAACGGTAAAGAAACGAGTTGCTGCTGGTGACTATAAAATGGCCAGTGCTATACCTTTACCATTAGACAGTATATAGCGATCGTCCCAAAGAAGCCCGCAGTTTCTCACACCACTTATGTTGTGTGTGTTAATTTTATACAGAAGTGGCGGAAGCTACTGTTTAAAGTCGACTCCGAACGAACCCTGGCTTTACGTCTAATAAGTCAGCACACTACTTACTAGACCACGGCGACCTCCTGTCGATTGGTGTGACCAGCTGATGTGAAGGTGCACAAGTAGCAGAGGTGGCTGTAATGCTAAAGTTGGATGATAACCGATAGTTGAGTTATTAATGGCCAATTAAGTAAGTATAAATATGGTTATTGGGCATATTAGGCGGTTGAGCATTGAAAGGCATCGTTCATTACAAACAAGTTTTAAAAATATAATAAATATTCTGCAGCATTTCTCAACAACTTAAACTACTCTTGCCTTTTGCTTAAGTACTGGGTTTAGATGTTTTAAATAAATTCTTTGAGTTTTCCCATCCTCAATCATTAACCATCAATAATTTCGTAATTTTCAAAACTATTTGCAGATTTTCCATTTACAATGATTCTCTTAATCGAGCTAAACTATTGGCAAATTTAAAATTCCACACAAATATCACACTCATCTAGATTTAATCGTAATAAAAAAAAATTCTTCATAGAATATTTTCAATTATATGAACATGATTTTCCTTTTTTTCCTAGTTTTTCTTTTGCAGTAAGACATTCAATTGGAACCATCATAAAATATTGACTGACTGCAGCGCAACGTTGCCAGAGGAGAATACAACCTGTAATACACATATTCAGTCGTTTTAAATGATTATGAATGAAATGAAATCATTTTTTTTTGAAATTATAACGGCAAAGATATGAAATGTGAAATGAATAAAATGAACCGTAAAGGATGAAGTTAAACAGGCAAACAGGAGGCAAAAAAACAAGGATAAAGACATGATTTGAAATGAACAATTTAAGCAGGATTCTTTTGCTTTTTCCTTCGTTCTTGTAAACTGTGAACTACAAATGAAGGTAATCACAAGCAACAATTTATTAAAACGGATACGGAAGTACAGAAAAATATTTTGCTAAGAAAAATCATCGTTATTATCATCATCATAATCGGAAGGAGCAGAGAAAGAAAAAGTGTTTTTGAAATAACAGCAGCATTCTAGACTTGCAAACGCTATTTGGTGTTTGGATATTTTAGAAATATTATTATTAACGAGGAGAAAGATACGTTTTAGCGAGATGAGATTATTTTGAAATAAGTTTAAACAAGGATAACAAGGATTTACTAGGTCTATATATGCATTTCTATATAAATAGAAAGTACAATGGCATCCCATCCGTAGTCTAGTAGGTAGTGTTTTGGCTTATTAGAAGTAAGGCCCGAGTTCAAATCCCAGGCTAGACATCAAAACAAAATACAAAAAAGTATTTCTTCAGGCGATTTCTCAGCAGATTTCTCGCAAAAACTCTGAGGGTAAATTAAATTGCCATTAAAAGTTTCTCAAAAAAATCTGTCGTTCGGAGTCGAGTTTAAGATATAAGTCCCGCCACTTATATTTAAACTTAACACACTTAAGTGGTATGAGAAACTAGGTCAATAATCCTGACCGAAGAGTTGCAATGGCTAATTATGTATGTATGGCATCGCATAATGAGATTAATGCATGTCTCACAAAGAATCTCAATAAAGCAAGGAGTGAATTTGGAGGAAAAAAAATAAATGGATTACAATGAAAATTACAAAAAAAAAAAAATTCATATCTCATGCTACAAATGAAGGATTTCATTTTCTAATTCCGAACAAGGACATCCGGATGATAAACATGATTTCCTCACCGCATATATTGATAGTTCCAAGTGTCTATAACGGGAAAATCTACATATACATTTCCTTCCGATTACCAGATCATTGTAGCGTGTTCATTGGATGCTAATCAAGAGTGCTCCATCCCGATCCTTTCTGATAAAAAATCTGTGTCGCCTTTGTCCTGCTTTATAGGAAGACACGTAGGCAAGACTATATCTCCAATCAAACGACTACCGCCGAGGTCATGGTTCTGCTGAAGAGAAGAAGACTATTATCCACACTCTCGCGAATTGCATAAACACGGGGGTTACGTTCCAATAAGTTCCAGCGCTAAACGAAACAACATTAAATGAAGCAATAGAAAAGATCCGTTCGTCCTGTAATTGCGACTTCGAAAAATACAGTTGGAGTCTTTATTCTGGACATTCTAACAAAAGAAGATTGAAAAAGATAAAAAGATGGTTAGTGCATGGCCGTTTCATTTGCAACCGTGTAATACTGAAACAGCATTAAGCGGAGTAGCGTTATAAGGGATCTTATTTAGATTATTTGGATTTCCACTCGTTGTTAGCTAAACAAAGTTATCATCTATTAATATCAAGGATATAGCTTCGTTTATAAACCTTTAAGCCTAGTTACCAGCTTAGGACAGTCGTACGCACCACCTAACCTGACCAGTGGAATCTGGTCATCAAGTCAGCTTTGGCATCAAAGCTACCACTCCAACCTAAATCTAAGAAACTCCTCTTAAGAGCATATGGTTTCTACAAGGCATTTTCCTTCTTATCCAGTTAGGTGCTGTTATTGCCACAAGTTCCCCTTGGTTTTTATTATATTTCTGTTGTTTCTGTTTAATTAAACTATTGTCGCTCCAGCTAAGCTGATGATATACCAGACCCTAAGATAATCTGCTACCCCAACTATAGTTGGCCAGAAATCTTGTCCTTAGAGTATATGCTCTAGTGGTGGCGAACTTTGTTAAGCGTTGATTCCTATTTTTTCCACACTCGAGTAATTAAAGGAGGATAAAGAAGTATCGAATGTGATTTATTGCTAGTTCCTTAAGCTACTCATTGAATTAAGATAACAATTGATGCAATAGTGCACATAAAAGGTTTGAATGGGAATTAGGAATGCAACATCGTTAAGAAAATCATTGAAGGTGAGACCATCATGTTCCAGAAAAAAAAAAAATTCATGTTGGAAAACATATTTGATACAACATTGATACACCATGTCACCGTAGTCTAGCAGGTAGTGTGCTGGCTTATTAGACGTAAAGCCAGGGTTTGAGTTCCAGGTTAGACATCGAAATAAAATACAAAAAAAAATATTTTTTCGGCGATTTCTTCTCAACAGATTTCTGGCAAAAACTCTGAGAGTAAATAAAATTGCTATGAAAAGTTTCTCAAAAACCTGTCGTTCGGAGTCGACTTTAAACTGTAGGTCCCGCCACTCATGTATAAAATTAACACACATAACATAAGCGGTATGAGAAACTAGATCAATAATCCTGACTGAAGGGTTGTAATGACCAATAATGTATGCATGATAGAAAACATACGTAATAAATCATCGATATATCGATACAGCATGTAGTTATTGGGCTTTTTAATTACACTATGCGACAAAATAAAAAAATTAAATACACCCGGCTAATGACATAGTGTAGGCTTCTTGTATGTATTTAAATCTTGCCGATGTATTGTTATTAAATGCCAATGTAAAAACATCGATGTTAAACATCGATCTTATTTTCCCCACGGTTTATGATTTGAAGTTTAAGGGAACTTCATATAAAACATCATCGTATGCCCTATGTAAAATTTAGCATTAGATTGCGATTACCTCAAATATTTGAGAAAAGAACATAAAAAAGTAATTTTCATTTACCCTAAAAGCCAATAAGTTCAGAAGTAACACACCCATGTAAATATGTATTTCGAGATGTGAGTCTTTACTTCTTTGATTCTCTTGAAAATTTTGTTCATTTTCATATTTTTGAAAATTTTATTATCGCCTATTTATTTACGTACATACAGTGAGCGTCAAGAGAAAGTGTACACCATGAATAAAATTCTAACAATCGTTAAATCAAAATTTTAACACTTTAGGTGAGTGCCCGAAAAAAATTGGCAATATTTCGAAATGTTTTTGTAATTTTATTTTTTTTTTTTGTTTCAATTTTAAAAACTGGCAATGAAATAATTTTGAAATAAAAATGACGATGATTTATTAATGTACTAGCAAATTGTACCCGGCGTTGCGTGCGTTATTTTTTCGCCCCTTTCCCCATTTTGATCCAACTTTAGAAACGTAATACCTCCAATAGCTATTTGGGAAACTGAAGCTAAATCGTAAAAAATTACCTATTACCATTTTTTCCCCATTTATCCCATTTCCCCCCCCCCTTCTGGTTAAAATTTTGAAATGATTTATAGCCTATAACCTGCACCGACAAAAGCCCGATCTATATCTTAAATTTCAAGAAAATCGGTCCAGGCGTTCAGGCCTGATTGGCTAACCGACTTACTGAAAGATTTATAATATATATTAGGATGTAAATTTTTTTTAGTGTACACTTTCTTTTGACGCTCACTGTACATATTCGTATGTACATATTGGTTTCTACATACATATTCACGTGTGAAGGTGTGAAAAATGTTAAATAAGCTTAAAAATCAAACGAATGTATGGAATGAAATGAATTGAACATTACATGGAAGTCAAATATATCCGTGTTCATATGTACAATCTTAACAAGGATATCTGCATACACATATTAACGTACATATACGTTTACATAGCTCGTCGTCGTGCAATCATATAAATTAAAGGGAAGACAATTATTTACGGAATTGTGTATTGAAATTCCTGTAATAAATACTTTCATGCTGAAATATGCCATTGAGACAGATGTAAAGAATTCGTAACGAATATGTTTTCATGTTCATGAAAATTATTGCAAAAATGAAAAAGAAAAAAATATTATTCCTGCATAGTAGTAAATAGCGCTGCTGCGAGAATGTAAAAGTGTTCACTCAAATGTAAATAATCGCATATGAAAACTTTTGTACTTTGTTTTATGGTTTTATAAGGGAAATGATTCCATGATATTGACTTTAAGGCTTTAGATTTTAGAGTGATCTGAAACTTATAATGACGTTATGAATTTATTATGGTTTTAAAAAAGTTTTCAAATATTACAATACATTGAAGGGTTATGCATTTAAATTTAATACACAGACTTTGTATGTCGCTGATATTCTATATTAAAGATTCGTAATGGAGGAGTATAAGACAGTAGTATTGGTAGGAAGTTTCTGTAATCATAGTTGTGGTAATTAATAGTTTTTATTAACAAGTTTAAAGGTGTAGTTTTTAAAATTCTAGTAGTAGCTTTAATTAACTATAATTTTACTGCCCTACGTATTCCTTAAATAGGGCCACATTCCCTAGGCAGTGTCACCCTAGTCTAATGTATAGTATGTTTACCTATTAGACGATAAACCCGTGTTTTAAACCTCACCTCAAACATCTCGAACAAAACGAAATATGAAGAAAATATTACAGAGCTTGTCGTTATATCAACGAATCGTAATAAGCTAATAATTTTTATTTTTTTTAAAGTCTACTTTTGTCAACCGTTTTGTTATTAAAACTCCATTTGCCGAAATTTTTGAAGAATGAGGCAAAAAGTCTTAAAATGTTAAAATTGGGGGTCGCCGTGGTCTAGTAGGTAGTGTGCTGGCTTATTAGACGTAAAGCCAGGGTTCGAGTCCCAGGCCAGACATCAAAAACAGAAAAATAAAAAAAGTATTTTTTCGGCGATTTCTTCTCTTTCTCTTCTTGAAAAGTTTCTCAAAAATCTGTCGTGAGAAACTGCGGGCTTCTTGGGACGATTGCTGTAGACTGTCTAATGGTAAAGGTATAGCACTGGCCATTTTAAAGTTTCCAGTAGCAACTTGTTTTCTTACCGTTCGCATCTTCCCTCTTTCCACCTATCCTAAACCTTCACAATGCACTGCATGAGTAGGGGTCATCCCCTGAGTGCAGGTTTAATAATAAAAAAAAAAAAATTATTATCCGACTAGAAACTCGTGTACTTGTTTGATAATGATATCCCATCTGCCAGAAGTCTTTAAGAGCTTGGTAGAAGAAATAATTCACTCCATTTGAGTATCTTACTAAGGAGTTTTTAATAAAACATAGTGTAAGATAAGTCGCAGCAGTCTGGTAGATAATGTGTTGATTTATTAGACGTGAGGTCACTGTTCAAATTACAGGTCAAACATCTCCAGCAAAAGGGAATATGAAAAAAATATGTTTACGACGACTTCTTCTCAGCAAATATCTAGCAAAAACCGTGAGAGTAAATAAAATTATAATGAACAATTTCTCAGAAATCTGTCTTTCGAAATCGCATTTAAACTGTAGGTCTCTTCAGTCATACATTAATTTAATACACACAACACAAGCATTATGAGAAGTTAGGTCGTAATCCTGATTTAAGGATTGTAATGACCAATTATGCGTATGTATGTAAAGTGATTTCAGACATATTTTACACAAAAATTTTGTATTTGTTTGAATTTTTTCAAATGTTTGAATGTCTACAAAGGCTTCTCTTGTGGGGGGGCATCTAAAAAGTCCAATTTTCCATAACTCTGGCTAATAAATTGGACTGAGTTTGACCAATGTCCTGAATATGTTGGCTTTAGGTTAGGTTAGGTTAGAGGACGTGTACCTGTCAAACTGGACAAGTACAGTACCCGGAGGTCGAACTGACCCATTGTACAACGTCCTACGTCCTAAAGGAGGAAAGGAGGGGAAAGGATGAAAGGAGGGTATGTAGGAGAACGGGGAGAGAGGGAAACGGAGGAATCACACAGACCAGATACAACAGAAAGGGTGGGAGAGCGCAACTACACCGATGAAGTCCTAGCACCTCTCAACCAGCCTAAGCCACTAATGAATCTGTGGAGAGCCTTGATCTCGGCTCTCGACACTGAATTCATGCTCCCAAAGAAGGTACTGCCAAGGGACCTCGATCTCAATCTACCAAGGACTGGGCAGTTACAGAGAAGGTGTTCAGTGGTCTCCAACTCCTCCTCATGGCAACATGTCCTGCAATAGTCCGGCTGGGATCTGTTCTGGATCGTCGTCAGCGACCTAATCTCGCATGTTGGCTGTAAGAACCACTGTAATTTCAGGTTTGTACGCATGCACCTGTAACTGCCGAAAAACCCACAAGCAAAAGAGTAATGCTGTTAAATCGCACGATCTTTGTGGCCATTTTACACCAAAATGTGAGCTGACCATACCCTCAAATCGCTTGTGCAGAATAGCGAATGCATGATGTGGCATATAGCGCCGTCCTGTTGAAATTTTATGTCACTGGAGTCCAGAGCATCAAATTTAGTTGAAAAGAAGTAATAATTGATCTAAAGTGCTAGCCGTTGAAATATGTATCTATGACATATCATCGATATTCACATCAGACACTGAATTTTTTGGAATTTATTGCGCAGTCATGGATCTTATATGTATTCACATGGTTCCAAATATGACAAATTTGTTTGTGCACGTATCGGTTCATCCAGAAATGGGCCTCATCGTTGAAGATGATATATAGAAGGCAATTGAATCGTTTACCAACACAGTTGTTAGCAAGCTAACGTCTTTATCTGTGATGCTTTACCTTCAGTTATAACACAACATCCTTCAAGCTGTGGTCCTCGAAACGTTGAATTTTTGTAATCCATACGAAATCGACTGCCTCCGATATTTATTATCATTTGGAAGATGTATAGATATCGATCGTTTACTGCAGCAGTGAATTTCAATTTATCTACCACATCCCGCAAATATGTTTTGTATTTGTTGTCGTATTTGTTGTTGTCATGGTGATTTGGAAAAGCTGTCTAAATAAATGACGACTAATTTGACAGATGTACAGTGGCGAGCAGAAGTGAGTGCATGTTCACAATACCGAGTTTCGTCATCCACAAAAACAAAACCATACAAGCAAATACAAAAAAAAAAATAATTTTCATTTTTTATTTTATTCTTAACAAATAGCAGTAAAAACATCAATAATTAATGAAATAAATTCAATGAGTTTGAATGAAAAAACGAAAATAACTCACATAAACTCAATTTTGCACGTTTCAAGAAAATTCAAGAAACTAACCGAATTTCAATATTTGGTCCATAGATCCTTGTTAGAAATAGTTTGATTTACGCGGTTTGACATGCTATCTACCAAATTATCAATAACATCTTTTGGAATTCGATTCCATTCCGCGTTTATTCGATCCCAAAGTTTGTCCTTGTTTGTTGGGGCTGCTTCGTACTGCCCGAGGCGGCTTTTTACGAATGACCAAAGATTTTTAATCGGATTGAGATCAGGACTTTCTGCTGGCCATTCAATCAACTGAAAATTTTGTTTCCCACACCACATCTTTACAATTTTTCCTGTGTGCTTCGGATCACCTGTTGGAAAACAATTTCTTATTCGGGATAAGCACATTTCTCCATAAAATTCGGAAGATGGGTTTGCAGAATCTGTAGATAGTCTTTTTTCGCATAATACCATCTACTAAATATAGAAGGCCAATATGCCACCATATTAAGCATCCCCAAACCATTATATTTTCGACGCCATGTTGAACAGTTTGTTTCACATGGTATCTTTGAACATTTTCCCCGGGTCTTTGTTAAAAGTACTGCTTTCCATCTTACTGAAAGTGGTTAAATTTGGACTCATCAGACCAGATAACACTTCTGCTTGCCACTGTATCTTCAATAAGACAACAACTTTCAACCACCAAACTTAAGAAGTCGCTGTTCGAAGGCTAACACAGAGATATTGTGTTAATATTTGTAACACCTCTTGGATAAATGGATTTTTATATTACAAAACTAACCCAATTAATCAGTGTCTATAATTGTTTCTTATTTATAGCAGTAGTCTCCTGCAAATTGCTTCCTTTTTCCTTTGATTTTATTTCCTTAAATTCAATATACAGTTTCAAAAAATGTTAATTTAATTTAATTTGTTGTGAGTACATTTTTTATATTCGCTCACATACCACTACACAAAACTTGTAGCCAAACTTTGATTTGATTTATGACTTCATAAACTATTTCTCTTTACCATTCCATTCCAGCTATGGTCATATGTTACCAGACAACCATTTAGCAGACTATACAGCCAATATACAGGATCCAGCAAATTTCTAGTTAATAAAAAAATATTTCCACCAAAAATATAAAAAAAAAGAAATAAGGGAACGAAACGAGCCAAACTGAAGTGAATGAATAAATTTTTATCACAGCAACATGTTGTCAGCAACTTGAGATGATGATAAATGTCCAATAACGTATAAAACTGATAACAAACAAACAAACAAAAAAAAAAAAATTGACTGAAACAACTTGTGTTAGAAATTTATACGCAGATTTTATTTGAAATTGCAAATAAAATAAAATTGAAAAACAAACAACACTTTTTATGGCTAATAAAAATGTATTGCAATAGAACGAAAAGAAAAATAGAAATTTTAATAAAAAAAATTTTGAAATTTATGGACAATTGGGCAAAAGCCACGGTGTGTTTAGCTACTTCAGATTACTTATGAATAAATTCAGCATTCAAACATACATAACTGGTCTTTGCAACTCTTCAATCACGATTATAACCTAACTTCTCACACCACCTACGTTGTACGTGTTAATTTTATTCATTAGTAGCTGGATCAACCTACAGTTTAAAGCCGACTCTGAATAACAGATTTTAAGAAAATTTTTCCTAGCAATTTTGATGTGGAATTTGGGTTAACGGCTTCATCGACAGATATTCCTATGAAAACAACATAGATCAGCACATTATTTTCAAAGGCAAGCACTTTAGGTCGATGATTACCAACTTCTCTTGGACTCAATTAGATGATTTGGACCCCAGCATCAGCAAGGTTCTTTGTGGCACCCAGCCGATATCACATTGGATATTCTGCAGGAATGATTTTTACGTGTGGAGGTGATGTGAGCCGCCCAACGAAATAGCGCGATTCCACTTCATTAAAATTTTTCTTGTGCGGTTTTTTCAAGTCTCAAATGTATGCGAATAAGCTACAAACCATAGTGGTTCCAAAGCCAATATAACTCATGTACTTAGTTCAATAAGGCCTGATTTATGCACAAGAGTCCAGAGAGCTCAAGGTGGTCGTTTGAACGATATTTTATTTCACACATGCATACATAATTTGAAGTCGCCGTGATCTAGTAGGTAGTGTGTTGGCTTATTAGACGTAAAAGCTACAGTTCGAGTATCGTATTAAAATAAGTATGATTGTATTAGTATTAGAAATTGTAAGTATGACTCGAATCTACTCATTGTTTTGAATACTCGTTGCTGATCTCTAGTTCAGACATATCAAACAAAACGAAATATGAAACATATTTCTTCGGCGACTTCCTTTCTTAAAATTTTGTCGTTTAAACTGCAGATTCCGTCACTCATTTATAAAATTAACACTCGCAACATAAGTGAGAAACTAGGTCAATAATTCTGACTGATGAGTTCTAATGACCAATTATGTATGTATACAATCCAATTAGTCGGGATTACAACCTAGCTTCTCAAATCACTTATGTTGCGAGTGTTAATTTATAAATGAGTGACGGAATCTGCAGTTTAAACGACAAAATTTTAAGAAAGGAAGTCGCCGAAGAAATATGTTTCATATTTCGTTTTGTTTGATATGTCTGAACTAGAGATCAGCAACGAGTATTCAAAACGATGAGAAGATTCGAGTCATACTTATAATTTCTAATACTAATACGTTCATATTTATTTTAATATGACACTCATACTCAAAGTTGAAAGTACTCGTCGTATTCATACTTAACAATATGCATGATGTTATTGACTCGTCTCTACTTAGCATTTACACGAATTACAAAATAAGTATGATTCGCTTACGAACACTACTATACTCACAAGAAGATTGTGTGTATGCTTTGCTTGTTGTCTTTGTTTTTCCTTTCTTCTTTGTTTGTATATGCAACAACAACAAAGGCTGTAAATTTTAACGAATGATTTGAATCACTCGAATCACTTATAAGTATTATAAGTAATTTTCTAAATTTATTAATCAGAATGAGTAAGCGTATGAATCAAACATATTTCGAATGTTGTTAGTTAGATATCAACGTCGCACTCATACTCATTGTAACCTGTACTTATAAGTCAATGTTGTAACGAGTTCAAATGAATCAGAGGAGTTGTATTTCAATTCTGTTGATTCATTCATACTCAAAATTGCATGAGTACTGATGAGTAGCGGAAACACGATTCATTGCGAATCTCTGGTCTGAACTAGGATTTGAACAGAGGCTTTATGTCTAATAAGCGAACACACTACCTACTAAACTACGGAGATTTCTGTTTCACACGTAATGGCACCGATATGTCCTTTAAATGATATACAAGCCAAAAATACGGCCAAATTGGATATTTCTAGAACCTTTTACATATAAAAGTTGCGAAGCACACTAGGACGACTTTATACTTCACACATAATGGCCACTCGAACTAGTAAGTTAGGTCGATAATTTATTTAAATTTAAAGATTGGAAGCGCTTAATAAAAGGCCTTTTAAAAAATTTCTAATTTTAAATGTAAAAATTATTTCCTTTCCGACCGGTCTGCTTACAACACCTCTACCTCTCTGCTGATGTTTTTTGTAGAACCATTAAGAATACTCTTCGTAAATAAAGCAATTTGAATGCCTTTGGCACCAGCAAAGAAATCAATACAATTATTTTACAATTTTGCCCACCTACTCCTGTAGAAACCACAAAATCATGAAAACGAAATTAAATTCAAATTCATTGCTCGTTAAAGGTAATTTTTTCCTCTTTGCATTATTTTTGGTTTTTTTTTCATGTTGGCATAGAGCCGACAAAAACGCCAACTCCCTTCTACACACTGCATATTGGAATGGAAAGGAAACATTTTCAATCCAGTGGGAAATTTAGCAAATCAACAAATCAATGGCACAGTTTTTCACGTTATTTTTAGGTTTGCAATTTTTGTTTTGGTTTTTTTTTACTTCATCAGGCAACAAGGCAAGAGCGATTTATCAAACGAGTATGGAAATGGTAATGGGTGTGTTCGAATTGTTAACAACAAAAAAAGAAAAACAGAAGAAAAAAAGTGAACAAAAAATTGTTTTGCAATTTTACGCAATTTTCAAATTTCATGGCAATACAAATAAAATTTCGTATTCTTACAATACCACCGGCACCACACATAAAAACGTAACAACAATAAATATTGGTTTTGGATTTTTTTCTTCCACCTCCTCCTGCTTCTTCTATGTATATTTATTGGAGAGATTTTGAAGATTTTAAAACAGGATAAAAATCATGAAAAACTGCCATACAAATGTGTCACAAATTTGTACTGTTTTGTTTGAAGGCATATCGTTTGCATATAAAAAACAAAAAAAAACTCAAAACGCGCTGTTGGAGATTCAAAAGCCATTTGTCAGTATTAGAAATGGTTTTGCAATGCGCTTTTAAGATTAAAAAAACCATAAAAATGATATGAATGAACGGAATTAATAAACAGAAAAAAAATCTATGAAAATAAACAAATTGCTGTTACAAATGTACATAGGTATGTAGTAGGGATGCCAATCGGGAAATCCCGAATTCCGAAATCCCGGGATTTTCGGGATTCACAAAATCCCGAATTCCGGGATTTTTAAAAATCGATCCCTTTTGGCATCCCTAGTACTTACTCAATTGATCTTTGCAACCCTTTAGTCAGTATTACGAACTAGCTTTTCATACCACTTATTTTATAAGTCGCCATTGTCTAGTAGGTAGTGTGTTGGCCTATTAGACGTCAAGTCGGGACCAGACATCAAAACAATATACAAAAAGTATGTCTTCGGCGATTTCCTCTCAGCAGATTTCTCTGAGAGTAAAAATTGTCATGAAATGCTTCTCAAAAAAAATGTGTCGTTCGGAGTCGACTTTAAACTGTAAGTCCCGCCACTCATGTATGAAATTAACGCACACAACATAAGTGGTGTGAGAAGCTAGGACGTTGTACAATGGGTCAATTCGACCACCAGGTACTGTACTTGTCAGAATTGACAAGTACACGTCCTCTAACCTAACCCTACCTTTAATGATATTTAATTATGATATACGTAATTAGAATACAAATGATTTTGTTAACAAAATATTTTTATTATTAAAAGAAAATCGCGAGCTTTTTGGAGCCCGAATTATCCCAAAATATCCCGGGATTTCGGGATCGGGATTTACAAAATTCCGAATCCCGGGATTTTTAAAAATCGATCCCATTTGGCATCCCTAGTATGTAGGTATATAAATTGGCTTAAAGTTCGATTTCTTTTATAAAAAATTATCGATAATTTTTAGAAACGAATAAATCTTAAAATGCTTTGCTGCCAGTCATTATAATGCTGGTATAAAATTGTTTTTGTACGATTTTAATATTAAGTATTCAACATTTGCCACTAAAATAATATAAAGAAGAAAACAGTATTACACTGCATTGCTCTTGTGCAATGATTAATGCAAAGTCCAGTGTTACTTTGACGCAAAAACCTAAAAATGTAAAATAGTTCATTTGTATTAGAGCCCTGTTTGTCTAATTAATTTGATAATTAATGGCGATTCAATATATTTGACAATCCCCAGATTTAGTATGAAATTCATTTACCATCTGAACAGAATAATTTTATATTTTCTTTTTTTTACGTCGAGGAGGGGTAAATGTACCTAAACGCACCATAGAGCTAGTCGTCACATCCTCCGTGTGTGGAACCTTCACCCACTGAATCCCCTCCTCATCTCGTGGACTGTTGTGACCACTCCGTAACTACGGTGGTATTACTTCGGAGAGGAGTCCTCTTGGACCTTTGGCCCCTGCATGCTCATATCCGCGCATGGATTGGGTATCGAAAGTTAAAGAGACATCTAATTGTATCTATTGTATAAGAAGTCGCCGTGGTCTAGTGGGTAGTGTGTTGGCTTATTAGACAAAAGGCCCGGGTTCGGATCCCAGGTCAGACATCAAAACGAAAAAATATTTCTTCGGCGACTTCCTCTCAGCAGATTCCTGGCAAAGACTCTGAGAGTAAAATTTGCCATGAAAAGCATCTCAAAAATCTGTCGTTCGGAGTCGACTTTAAACTGTAGGTCCCGCCGCTCATGTATAAAATTAACGCACACAACATAAGTGGTGTGAGAAGCTAGGTCGTAATCCTGACTGAAGGGTTGTAATGGCCAATTATGTATGTATGTATTTCCACCTGATTGGTTCCTGACTGGAATTTCATTTCATACGTGTGCAAGTGTCATCTATGCTGGCTTAGCCTCAAGATCTCTCTTCTTCAGTCTTAGAATACGCTCCACGTAATTTGCCACTAATTCTCTCTATTCGCAATCATAACCCCGACAATGTTAGCGGCCGTGATCGTTCCAATCATCGATGTCAGTACAAAGCGATAGCTCTGCCAGCGTGCATATTCGAAAATAGTGTGTTCTGTATCATCAATTACTTCCCCTTCTCATAAAGACAGAAAGGGGAAGTATATTCCTAAAATATCCGTAACCAATTACCATCTGCTTAACCTAGTAATTTACCTCTTCAAATTTCCGACTGATCCACGGTTTTATGTTTGGAAAAAGTCTCGCCGTCCACCTTCCTCTGTCTTAATCGTTCTATCGTCGTTGTCATTCTGAAATGGTGTTTTGCCTGAAGTGACCGGTTATCTGATTTCCAGCTGATTTCGCCTTATAAATCTCTATCCGCTCTGCTGCCAGCAGATCCATAGGGATTTTACATTAATATTCTGATGTCGCCATAACCTAGTACTATCGTTGGCCTATTAAACATGAGGCCTCGGTTCAAATTCTAAGTCAAATATCTCCATCTAAACGAAATATTAAAAATATCAGCAATGGAATGGTGGGGTACTCCAGGGGCAGAGTAATATACCCATCTTTGCAGATGGGTCTAAGTTAGGTGGATGTACTGGGGTTTTCTGTAGGGAACTCGGTTTTTATTTCCATTTCACGTTGAATGGCTGCAGCGTTTTTCGGGCAGAAATTTTCGCAATCTTGAAGGCTATTGAGACCATAGCTGATGGCTCAGCTTCGGATTCGGAATCTTACATGATCTTCGTTGGCAGTCGCTGCCCTTAGGACCATTACGTCGGTCTGGTGCAAATCACGGCTCGTTCACGAGTGTAAAGAGTCGTTGAGGACTTTTGGACCAAACCGTATTCGTCTATGCTGGGTTCCGAGTCACAGCGGAATTCTGGGCAATGAGTCGGCGGATGCCCTCGCTATGTTAGGTTCGCATTCAGGGGGCGATTTGATAGTTGGTCCTGACCCCCAGTCTGCTACCTCTACGGCCTCATCAATGGATGGGTCAGGGAGGAAGAGCAGAGGCGTTGGAAAAACGGATCGGATTGTTTTGTTCCTAGATGTCTATGGCGTGCTGTGGACAGTAAGAGAACAGGATGGCTACTGGGCTTACATAAAGCCAGCTTAATGTTGGTTGTCGGCTTTATCACGGTGCACCGCGAGATTAGGTCGCTGTTCCTGATCCCAGCCGGACTATTGTAGGGCATTCTATCGAACTCCTCCTCTGTAACTGCGCAGCCCTTGGTAGGGACCTTCTTTAGAAGCTTAAATTCAGTGTTGAGAGCCGACATTAAGGCGATCCAAAGATTCATTAGTATCTTGGTCTGATGGAGAGACGCTAGGACTTCACCAGTGTAGTCGCCGTCTCCCCCTTTTTGTTGTGTCTGGTCTGTGTGATTCCTCTGCTTCCCATTCTCCCCTTTCCCACATACCAAAAACTTTGAGAGTAAATAAATTTACCATGAAATGTTCCTCAAAAATCGTTCGTTCGGAACCGACATTAAAATTAATCCACAATTTAATTCGTGTGAGATACTAGGTCTCAAACTTGACTGAAAAGTTGTAATGAACAACAACAATGCTCGTGTACCTTCAGTTCTCGGGTTGGTTGTGGGCTGCGAAAATTCGAGTTCTAATGAGGTACTTGAAATCGACTGCCTCCGTTTTTCGTGTGCACTCTCACGCTTATATTTTCTGCATAGCTTCGCCGATGTGCTGGTGTTTGTCGCTCATTTAGTAGAGTTTATCAACGACATTGCGAGCAGTCAGTCTTCATGGCGAAGATGTCTTCTAATAAAATTATGGTCTGTTGCCTATGGAGGTCGCCGTAGTCTAGTAGGTAGTGTGGCTTATTAGACGTAAAGTCAGGGTTCGAGTCCCAGGCCAGACATCAAAATAAAATGCCAAAAGTATTTCTACGGCGATTTCCTCCCTGGTATGAAAAGTTTCTCAAAAATCTGTCGTTCAGAGTCGACTTTAAACTGTAGGTCCCGCCACGTATAAAATTAACAAACACAACATAAGTAAAGTGAGAAATAATCCTGACTGAAAGGTTGTAATGACCAATTATGTTATGTATGCCTATTTTCAGTTTGAATAAATAAAAAAACACGATGGACTAAGGGCAATTATTACAACTTGCCGTTAAACTTGGGTTTAGTTAAAAGCACCTTTAGCTAGTTCCCTAAAGTTACCTTTAACGGATTTTCATTATTACAACTTACTGATAAAATAAATTTAACTTTTTCAAAAATATGGCAATGCCGAAATAAAGTCGCTAATACTGTTCAAATTAACAAGTTTTTATTTTTCAACTTAGTGGCAACGGTGGGCTTCGCTTGTTTTTGTTGTATTTGCTCATTTTGTGTATATATTTGGAGTTGCCATATTGAAACATAAACTTAACTTTAAAAGTTACCGGTAGAATGATCCTCGCTTTAGATTAACGCTTACTTCTACCATATTGTTCACTTATAATAATGAAAAACAATTTATCTGTCTGTTAAAATCCTTCCTTTAGTTAACGGCAAGTTGTAATAATGGCCCTTAGGCTCAATTATTTTTCCTGGTGAAATATATTTTCATTGTGTTTAATTGTGAATTCTAATATCGATCATTCAGAACCAAAATTACCAAAATTTTATTGTATTCTGTTATTCATCAAAAACCATGTTTGATTTTCCTTTTTACCAAGTTAAAATACAAAATAACTGTTTTTTTATATATTTTTTAGACTTGTGTGTTAACAACAACAAAAAAATTTATTTCTACCGCAAGTACGGGTAAGAGTCAATCTCTCGACTCTTAAAAAAAGTAGAGGCAAACTTGTCTTTTTTTTATTGTTTGATGAACAAACTTAACTCAGACATCACGTACAGGAACGTACGAACGACAATGTCGTCATTTTGTGGTTTGAAAAATAATATTTGACTTTGAAAAACTTCTCTTAGCTCTCAATATGTGATATTGAGAGACGATGATTGTGTTTAAAAGAAAAACTTTCTTGTTGTTTTTTGCATTTGTTTTGTTAAATAATCATGTTGACATGAACAACTACAATGCAAAATGAACTCTTTCTCTATGTCTTAGCTAGACAGTGACTTGTTGTTTATTTTTAAAACACACACGCATACACACGTATGTACCATCTATTGACATGTCAACATTGACAAGGATATTAAAAAAATCCTTGACAAATCCAGTTGACAAATCTAGTAGACAATAAAGATAATAAAAATAAAAAAGGATTTTATAAGAGAGAAAAACAAAATACGGAATACATGTGGGATATGAATGTAAATATTAAAAACAATTAATTTTCTTTTAAAGGTTTTATAATAAATTTTTTTTTTATAACATTTGAGTATAGGAAGATCGAAAAGTCATGCAGAAGACAATTATAAAATAGACCCAATCGAACAAATTGCTGATTTTTTTTATTGTGGTTTCTCCGATCTCGGAGGATATCAAATTTGTTAAATTAAAGCTTTTTACGTTTAAGAGAAGTAGTAGTTTTGTGGTAGTAGACGCGTTGTCAAATGACTGCTATAAAGCCTGAACGTTAATTCAGTTTCCTGTAACTCCTGAATGAATAAAACTTAGGACTTTCTGTCAATACGTTGGTTTATAAGGTGCCAATCCAATAGCGTTTAAACCTATTCTTCTCATAGATATTGTATTAGACATTAGATAACCTTAAGGATGAAGTCGCCGTAGTCTAGTAGGTAGGTTCGTATCCCATGGCAGGCATCAAAACGAAATATGAAAAAAAAAATATTTCTTCGGCAATTTCCTCTCTACAGATTCGCTGGCAAATGCTCTGAGAGTAAATAAACCTACCATGAAAAAGATTCTCAAAAATCTGTCGTTCGAAATCAACGTTAAACTGTCAGTCCCACCACTCACGTATAAAATTAATCCAAACAACATGAGTGGTATGGGAAGCTAGGCCGTAATCCTGACTGCCTTACTGAAGGGTTGTAATAGCCAATTACGTATGTATGGAACGTCAAGGACATATTTTGAATTTTAGTTTCTATCTGGCAGAAAACGTGTTTGTAATCGTCAACATTTGCTTCACTTTTCTAAGTAAAAAATGTTACTCAACCCTTGGACAGAATGAAATTTGTTGATGTTGAAAAGAACTTGCTATAACGTAAGTCTTATCGTACATACTTAGCGTACATTCATTAAGGTTTAAAAATACTAAAACCACCACGTTCTAATGGATTTTATAAACAATAAGTATGGAAGTTACGTATAGACCGAGAAAATTGGGACTCCAAATAACTTCTCAAGTAAACAAAGGACGACAGTAGACTATAACGAAGCCACATAAATTGAAAAAATATTTCTTTGGAAACAGATTTCTGACAAAAACTCTGAAAGTAAATACGTCCGTTAAAAGTAATCAAAACAGTCACACAAAGCATACATGGTGTTGAGAACGTAGGTTGTAATCCTGAGTAATAGATTCTAATGAATAATTACGTACGTAAATAAAGGACCTCTGAAACATAACATAGGACACATAATAATGATAGATAGTATTTGTTCTCAGGAAAGTACAAGATTAAAACACAACAATTGCCATATAAAGGAACCTTCATTACAAAACAGCCAATTCGATGAGCAAATGAGAACAGCCGTATATGATATGTTGATACTATTTGTATAACATCCAGTGGTGGAAGAATATACATGCGATCTTTCAATGGAACTACCGTTCATGTTGTCGAAGCTACATTTGCCATTTTAGTTGTATTTTATTCAGTCTGTTTTGCCAAATCATCACGAACGACCAGAGAATCGTTGAATGAGTTTTGGACCAGTTGACAATAATACACTCTCATTTGGTTATTAAAATTATCTTCAGCGACGAGACCCATTTCTCGACAAATGAGTATTTGAGCGAACAAAATTGTCGATATCAATCGACATAAGGTTCAATAGCATTCTATGTGTCCCGTGTGTCCCGAAAAAGTCACTGTTTGGTGTGAATTTTGGGCTAGCGGTGCAGTCGGTACATATTTTTTTTTTATCAAAACCAGACCATCATTGTAATATGCGAGCACTATAGATGGATGATAACCAACTTCTATTGGCCTGAATTAAATGATTTGGATACCAGCGACAATCTGCACGGGCTTTTTTAAGGTCTTCTTCTAAGTCTTTTAACATTGAATGATTATTCGAATTTAGAACATGATTAAGTTTCCTTGTAGGACTCCTTAGTATTCTTTTTTCTCATAGGGATACTATGTGGTATGTGAGGTTTCTATTGGCAAAAGTGTAAACCGAAGGATTGAAATATGGACACATTTAAGGTAGGATCTATTCCTATCTTTAGTTAGTCACCAACGAAGTTAAGTGTACGGTTGAACTGTTTACAATTTCCTTACAAAACGTAATTTTTCAAATGAAAGTAATTAGGTTAAGTCACCTCAATTTTATCAATTTAACTTCAGTGTTAAATTACTTTCGATTATTCCTTTATAATAAGCCACTTACATGCAACCGCTCTGTTCTTTTAATCTAATTATGATTCCATAATACTTCCCTATTACGTAAGTGACACTGGTATCTTGTTTATTACAAAATGCTTTTGTTAAGAGAGAACTTTTCTCTCGAAATGACCACAAAGTAAAGTTCTTCAGTAAATTGAAGTTGACAAAGAAAAAGTTTCCTCTTACCAGCCAAATAGACAAATGCTTGGCTTAAGAAAGCCACTTGTGGGCCAGTAATAGTTGCAATTGCTTACTATTATACAACGTCATAGAAAACCCGCCACCATCATCTTTTAAAAAATTATGGAAGTATTACTATTACAAGCTAGCAACAACAACAACAACAAGAATAACAAGATTTAAAAATTATAGAGAGACTTTCAGAAGCAACAAGAGAAAAACAATTTAATTGTTTTTGGCATCATATTGCTAATGAAGATGAAATTTTAATTTGTTCCTTCAGTTGTTATAATTAAAAGTGACACAGTATTATAGGGTGTAACAAAAATTTATGAATCTATTTTATTTGCGCTCCATATATCGTATGTCAATACAAGCGCTTATAAGGTCTATCCTCACCTAAGCCATCTTGTTCAGTCCATCCTGTCTTGCCATTACTGGATTTGTGTTTTCTGTGTCAAGTTAGTTTTGAGGCAATGCTATGCTTACTACCCCAGGATATTTGTGTCAAATTCTTCTCTACTAAGTTGTCACTAAGGCTTAGAGGATTGCTTGTAATAAGTCTCTTATTGTCTACGTTCTAATTACACTGAATTTTTGGAAAACGATTACAATACCTTCCAGACATTCTTTAGCTGCGCGGCGCAAGGCGTATTAAAAATTGAATCAAGAATCTTCTGTTATCAGTATCAACGTAGGCAGGATTGCAACATTTAATACCTTCTAAGATGAGCTAGCATCTGTATAAGCGATTTGATGTGGATCCTAAGTCATCAGCCATTCGAGAGTCATATATGGGCCTAGTTACGCCATCGAACTTAATAGGAGTGAGGACATTGTTTTCAATCCAGAGTCCTCTGGTCTTTTTCTTTTACGTGAGCGTTAATTAAGTTTCTGAGGGGTTGTCGTTGTCATCTATTACAGTACCTAGTATTAAATGGCTTACTAAGCAAGAGGCCACGGTTCAGATTCCAGCTCAAATTCCAGATATGAAAAAATATATCTTCGGCGACAGCCTCTCAGTAGATTTCTGAAAACTCTGAGAGTAAATAGAAATTGCCATGAAAAAGTTTTTCAAAACTCTGTCGTTCGGAGTCGACTTTTGTTCGACGTTGTTGTCCTTAGATATCCGAATGAGGTGTCCCAGAAGTTGCTGTAGTCTAGTAGGCAATATGTGGGCTGATTTGACTAGAGCCTATGGTTCAATTTCTTTCGGTGCCTTCTTCTTAAATAAAATTTCCATGAAAAGTTTCTTAAATTTGGCATTTCAAAATCATGAATAATAACACAACAGCGGGAAGCTAGGTCATAGTCCTGAATGAATAGTGTAGAATCGAGGCTACATGTGTTTTTTTTATTTCTATTATCTAGACTGATTTAAGTGTAATTCTAGTAAATTTTTTTAAGAGGCACCAATTTTTGTAAGAACTGCGAAATGTAAACGGAAAGCAGGTCGTCTGACATCGCCGCTTGGATAATGTTCTCTAACCATTTGCATACTCCGGCATGGGAAACAACCGGAGTTTTCTGAGTAGTGGACCTTTAGATATGGTTAATATTGGTTATTGTACGATTTGAAGTCCCTCCATGTGTACAGCCTATCTAGTTCGGACTATTTTAGGTCGTAAATCAGACTATGTTCGTCTGTATACATGTATGTAGGATGTGTTATAGATGGGAATCAAGACTAAGGTTTCTGGGTGGAAGTGGGGGAATGGAACTGCTTCAGAATCATATCACTGTGTAGTGTCTAATTGATTCTAGGCTTGAGCACAACAAGTATGCGGAGAAGTAGGAGTCGTAATTTGGTATAGGACACACGAGTGAATTTAAACGATTGAAGATGTCTCTTTTTGTACACCCTTTAACATTTCGTTTTAAATAATCACAAAATGGATGATAAATGTAAATGTTGTAAATACAATACAAAAAGAAAGAAAAAAAAGGAAAACAAGTGAAAAAAGTGAAAAAAATGGCAACATTTGCAGCATTTTTTTGTTTTAAATTTCTTCATTATTATTACGCCGTCTGGTTGTTTGTGCCACTGCCACTGTTGTTGCAGTACTTTGTAGTACTTGACTTAAAATGTTTAAAAATAAACACAGACGAAGGAATAAATAGATGGAGACCTAGAGCTGGATACAGTGAATATGGATGTAATGAAATATTGTGAGTGACTGATTCCATTGAACGGATAACAATGGTGGAAAAAAAAAAGCTACAACAGAAACATTTATTTACAACAGAATAATAAATATTTCAAGAAGTTTTTTTTCTGTTGTTTTTAATGGCTACTTAAATAAAATTTAAAAGTACAAAAACCATTGCAATGAAAATTGTAAGCATTAAAGGTTGTTGTTAGGGAACGCTACGAATAGTAAACTGGTTTGATTTTATAAGTTATTCGAAGTCTTTAAAGTTTAGATTAGCTTTAGATTCTAAACTTAAAATTATTAAGAAAGCTTAACACTGAAAAAGAAAAGTCACAGTGACCTATTACACTTATCGTAAAACGTTCGACGACTTCGCATTCTTAGAGATCTGATCGTACTCAGGATGTAAACATCGACAATAAGATTAATTTTTACATTCGACGCATTGAGGTGAGGGCCAATCACTCTGCTGGCCAGGGTTTAAAGATATGTTGACATTGCTGTTGTAGTAAAGAGCACTTGTCCCCATATGGCTCTCAATACAAATATTCTTGCTACAATGGTTTGCATCGCAGTCCGACCAAAATCTTCAGGACTATGGGTGACTAGACCGTATGAATAAGCTCAGAATCTTGCTTTAGTTTCAGAAAAATTATCTGCTGTATCCTACTACTCAACTACTACTACTACTACCCAACTCGATTTTGATAGCCTTTTGAAGGAAAGAATCCCTTCTAGGTTGAGAGGTATACGTGCGTATGTTATGTGGATCTGATTAGACCTGTTGGTCTCTAGTCTTCTATCTTGCCCATTAGTATCAACTGGTGACCCTCTTGTAATTGCTTAGACAGTTAGGCGGCTATTGATAGGTCAGGTCGGGTCGGAGTGGTAGCTCTGTTATCACAAAGCCCACTTTAGCACGCATGGCAGCCACAGGTGAACACAGTCCCTGTACTAACCAAGTTCCGCCAAATCAAGGAAAAGGAAGAAGTTGGTCAGCGCAGGGGCTTTTGATAAAGTAAAACTAGATTCCTGGATGTTTAAATTTCTAAAAAAAAAATACTGATGGGCGGATTGCATTGTAGGAGGTATCCCTCAGTAGCGTATTCATTAGCGTGTTTTCAAAATGTCGTCTTCAACTTCGACTTTGAAAGTTGTTTTCTGAGAGCAGGAGAATTGACCCTCTAAGGTCAGACATCCCCAAAATTTAACAACAGTAGGTCGCCCATATGTCCCTAACAATGCATTAGTGGCGTGACCACCTACAATCTAAAGTTGATTCCGAACGATAGATTTCTGAGAAAATTTTTTATGGCAGTTTAATTAACTCCTAGAGTTTTTGCCAGAATTCTGTTGAGCGGAAATTGTCGAAGAAGTATTTTTTCATATTTCGTTTTGTTTGAGACGTATGGAACTGGAGTTTGAACCGTGGCCTTGTATCTAATACGCCAACAGCCAACCTACTTGACTACGTCGACCATAAGACAGTATAATGATCAGGATTATAGCTATGGTAATGCGGAATAGTAAGTGCAGCTGAGCTTTCTTGCTGGCCGCTTTGATTTTTTGGCAGCTGATTGTTTTAGGAGAGTTTCGTGAGAGTTTATTCTCGATACAGATGACACTTTCAGACAATTGATTTAGATGAACGAATATAAAGAACTTGCCCCATCACATAAGACTACGGGCAATGTGGTATTTATCAAAATAACACGCGTTTATACACATTGTGGTATTTATCCCTTGCCTATATAGCGATTTTAACTGGGCGTTGGACGAGAAGGCAGTACAGTAAGACCCCGCTAAACGCGGGGGATACGATCCAATAAGTTCCAGGGCTGAACGAAATAGTTTTAAACGAGTTGGTAACTAATAAAGTAATTGTGATGCAGGAAAGATGCGTTCGTCATGTGAATGCGACTTTGGAAAATAAATTTGGAATCTTTTTTCTGAAAAGAATAACAAAAGGGCGTTGAAAAAGATACATAATCCTTGTATACACCGCCGCTGTATAGTGCACCTCTTTTGATTAGTGCATGGCCGTTTCATTTGCAACCGCGTTAAAGTGAAACAGCGTTAAGCGGGGTCTTACTGTACAATGATCATCATAATAGCTGTGGTAATACGGAAGATGGATTAGTTGATGTAGGGCAACGGGAAACAGTATGCTCGAAAAGATGACATTTTCACACAACTTAATAATGAAAAGTGAAAATTAGCGGCTTGCCATCACATGGGATTACGTGTGCTTATTGTATCCTTCTTTATCTTTCTCACAGTTGCGTCTTAGAAATGCTGTTCAAGACTGTTGCTACTGTGCCGTAGTGTATTCAAAATTGATAAAAAAAAAATTCGTTGGTTTCATATTGGGTAATGTAGCGTATTTGCAAATCCATGAAAGCCACAGTAAAGTTTTATGCCACAAATTGGTTGTAATTTTTGTAATTGCTCAGTTTTCTATTATTTTTTGTTGTTTGTTGCTATTTCGTTTGCTCATTTCAGCATTATGATGATGCAAAGAAGAGGGCATCAAAATATTTTAAGTATAAAATAAATTACAAAATTAATTACGCAAATTTATAATTATTTATGTCTGTCTGTATAAACATATTTTAAACATGGTATTTAAATAATAAAGTGGTCAATTTGTTGCAAATTTCTAAAGCAAAAAAAAAAAACAAAAACAAAATTTTAAAAATTAAAACTTTAGCAGGGCTATGCAGCTGGTTTGAAATAAAGGTTTGTAATGCTTTAAGAAAAAGTTTTGAATTCCTTCTTGTTTCGTTTGTTTGTTGCATTGCAGCAATTGGCCTTAGGCCAAATTAAACTTGTGGAATTTAAGGGATTTTAAATGAATTTCAATGGGTATGAAATCCCCTAATAAAATTTCTATTAAATTTTACTTACCGATAGAGTGTATCATGAAGAGGTGTACGGCAAAGAGGTTCTTGTCCACATTACAAGTCTCCTTTAAAAGTCATTCTGTAAATAAAAAAAAATTTAATCCATCACAAGTATGTTCTACCCTTTCATGACTTGTCTTAATTTAGGTTTCATTGATGAACATGTGTTTGTGTTTGTATATTTGCTTGCATTTGTAATGTAATTTCGTAAATATGTTGCAAGTTGTCAAAATAATAAAATATATTGTTACTAATGCCACATTTTGTAAGTTTCTAACATCACTAGTCGTTTTGTATGTGTGTCATTGCATGTTGTTGATTGAAATCATGATGCTGTTTTGCCAGTTGGTTGTGTTATTTCTATATAGTATACCTTGCGCGTTTATATGATTTGTTGCAACAAATATGCAACTTCCTCATGTGTCATCAACACACCATGCATGCATCGTTACTGGATTTGCTGTGTTTAGCTGAAGTACATTGACACATGTTTCTTGTAACAACAAAAACAACACCATTTTTTTCCACCAAAAAAAAAAAACAAAAATAAAAATGAACAACAGCAACATTATGAATACAGTACGATAAAAAAGTTTTCAAACAATTCTTAAAGAATTTTTATTTAATTGTGCAGAATAAACAGAATTTTGCAAATCCTTAGTAAGTTTTTTTTTTCTAATCAAGCTCCTCTATGTAAGAAATTATTCAATTGACCGAACTTTACCTGAATTTAAAAATGCAGATGGAAACGACAATTCCATTCAAATCATTAAAGTATGATAAAGAAAAATTTTATCATTCTTCCAGTATTTATAATGAAAAGAGAACGATATAATACGATGGCATAGGAAAAGCACTTGTGAATACCGAAAAAATCGTCATGCGCTACAATGTAAATGTCACATAAATCCTGCTCTTTATACATACATAATGGTCACTACCAGAGATCAGCAATGAATCGTTTTTCCGCTACTCATAAACACTCATGCAATTTTTGAGTATGAGTAAATCAACAGAATTAAAATTCAACTACTCGAATTCATTCGTACTCGCCACAATATTGATTTATAAGTATATGTAGAAATGAGTATGAGTACAACGTTTGATTGATGTTTAATTCATACGCCTACTCATTCTGATTAATAAATTTAGAAAAATACTTATAATACATATAAGAGATTCTAGTGATTCGATTCATTTATGAAAATTTACAGCCTTTGTTGTTGTTGCATATACAAACAAAAAAGAAAGCAAAAAGCAAAACATATACACAATCTTCTTGCGAGTATTGCAGTGCTCGTACGCGAATCATACTTATTTTGTGCTTCGTGTAAATGTTAAGTAGAGACAAGTCGAAGTCAATAACATTATGCGTATTGTTAAGTCTGAATACGACGAGTATCATATTAAAATAAGTATGAATGCGTATAAGCATAGCATAGCATCGTAGATAGTGTGTTGAGTTGTTTGGTGCAAACCCGTGGTTCAAACTTTTTCGGCGGCTTTTTTTCAAATAAAATTTCATTGAAAACATTAAAAAATTTGTCGTCCGGAGTCGATTTTAAAGTGTGTGTGTTCCGTCACTCATGTATAAAATTAACAAAGATTGCATTGATGGTGTAATAAGCTAGGTTGTAATGCGGGATACTGGGTTGAAATGATCAATTAAGTGATCTTTTGGTTATAAGAGTGCTGAAAAGCAGTAGCCGAAAGAAATTTTGTTTTAAATTTCGTTTTGTTTGAGATGTTTGAGCGGGTGTTTCAATCACAAGATCTAATCCAATAAGCCAATACACTACCTTGTAAACTATGGCAAATTTAATCTAATTAAATAGTTGTTAAGAGGAAGTCGCCTTAATCCAATAATTATAATATAATAGCTTTTTGGACGTTAGGCCCACGGTTCAAACGGTTCTGGCGAAGACTCAGAGAGTAAATAAAAGTTTCTGAAAAAAATCTGTCGATTGGAATTGACTTTAAACTGTATGGCCCTAAACTGTAAATGTAAAGGGTTATCCATTTCGTGGTTTCAAAATTATGGGATTGAAATTCAACATCTGTCAAACTAAGTTGTGACACCAATTTTTTTCTTTCCAGTTGAAGGTCTGACATTGACGAAAATGGACCGTTTAACTATTACACCACAACGCATACAAGTTATCAAAACCTACTACAAAAATGATGATTCTGCCACAGGCACGTATCGTGCTTTAGAAGGAGATTATGGTTGAGCAATTGGTAAAATTGTAAAGAAATTTGAAGAGACTGGAGTAGTTAAAAATATTGAAAGGCCTATGCATCATCGTTCCGCCCGTTCCGCTGAAAATATCGCTATTGTAAGTGAAAGTGTTCCCAAAGACCTGAATGTGGCGATTCCTGTCTTACGTCACATTATGGCGTATTTTGCATTTAGATCTACACATAAATCCATATAAAGTCCAAGTCTTGCAACAACTGAAGCCAGCTGACCATTCACAACGTCGTAGATACGTGGAATGAGTGCTTGAATATTAGGCGGTGGACGGCAATTTTTCGAACAAAATTTTCTTCAGCGATGAAACACATTTCACACTCGGTGGGTATGTTAATAAACAAATTCGTCGTATTTTGGGTTCTGAAAATCCTGAAGTTATTGAAGAGAGGCCATTACATCCAGAAAAAGTCACTGTTTGATGCGCTCGTTGGTTCGAAGGTGTGATTGGATTTTACTTCATCGAAAACTACGATGAATGACTTTTTTGGCCTGCTATTGAAGAAGACGACGACGGAGAATATGCATGCACATGACACACAACTCCAGAGAATATGCCTTTATTGGAAGAGATATTTCCTGGCCGCGTAATTTCTCGTCGTGGCGATATCAACTGACCACCAAGATCATGCGATTTGTGTTGTTAGGACAAATTACGTATACATGTACATGTGTAAGGGGACATTAGAAAAACTGCGAGCTTTATAACTTACATAATTGGCCATTACAACCCTTCAGTCAGGATTACGACCTAGCTGCTCACACCACTTATGTTGTGTGCGTTAATTTTATACATGAGTGGCGGGACCTACAGTTTATATTCGACTCCGAACGACAGGTTTTTGAGAAGTTTTTCATGGCAATTTTTACTCTCAGAGTCTTTGCTAGAAATCTGCTGAGAGGAAGTCGCCTCACTATAATCAGATCATTAGAAGAGAATATAAATATTGGGTTGTAATAAATATATCAAGGGAATAAAGAAACTAACTTTTTATGCCTTTAACTTCCTCTAAGAATACCAAAACGGATTTAAGACATTCGCCATCAAGGGGTCAATTTCGACCTCCGGGTACTGTGCTTGTTATGACCGACAGGTACAAGTCCTCTAAGCTAGTAGCCATTAGTTTAAGAGTTCCCCTAGCTAAGTAAGAGATTAGTCTGGAAAAAATAGGCTCACTGTCTATCGTCGTTTAGATTTGTTGAGAAATGGTGTTGCTTGTTCCTATTGGTGGTTTAAATTTTACTCAACACTCAATGTAATCCCAATAAATACCTATGCGTCCACAGTGTACGAATACTTGTTTCAGCAACTTTCTCAGTTTAGCATAAGACAGCTTCTACTACATACTTATATGAGAATGATTTGTTGACAATTTTGTCTTGATCGTGTGTGCCACTGACTTTGCCGCCAATATTTTCCATATGCCTGTTGATGTTGGAAGCGTACATACTTGTGATGTATGATGCAATCGTATTTTTTACGTTTCATTTTTATTTTTGTTGAAGATTCATTTCGAGATTTTTTTTTTTGATTATTTTGTTAATTTTTTTTGTTTTGTTTAAAATTAAAACAACAATAAAAAAATATTTTTTGTTTATGAAAAATAGAGTTTTATTTGTCGTCTATATATTTTTATAAATGGAAAATTGTGCAGAAAAAAAAAAATTATTTTAGAAATCACAAGATAAAATACCATGCAACAGCTCGTAATGACGTCTGTGTGTGGCATATTTAGTCATGTTTCATCAAATACCGTGATGATGATGATGATGCAGACTATGATGATGATGAGGACGATGACGATTTAACAAATAAATTCTATTATTTTTGAGGCAAAGTGTGTAAGAATTAATTTTTTAGTCTTAATTGAAAAGATTTTAATTAAAAGTTATTAAAAGCCTACAATAAAACCTTTTATGAAGAGGGTATATAGCAAGCTTGGCCTAATGTTTGTGGTATTTTAGAGCCACTTTTAAAGATTTGTCAAGTTCTCTGGTTATCACATGATTTATTACGGAATTTATGCAACAAATGAAATCAAAAAATAAAAGTGAAAGTATTATTGAATAATTTTTCTTTTGTCTTTGTAATATTCCCTTTTATAAATGTCACAGGCATTAAATCATTTTAATTAATTATCTCTGAAGACTTTGAATGTAAGCAAAAAAAAAATTGAATTTTTTTTGCAAACATAATTCAATTATGCATGCAGTTTTTTCTCATTAATTTTTTTTTCTTTATAATTTTAAATAAAATCTTAACAATTCGTGTCTTAGACAATAGGATGCATCGTGTATTTTTTTTTTAATAAATTCACAGATCAAATCAATATCTTTATTTTTATGGTTAATTTATGTCATTCATCTGTTAAATTGCAAATGACAATAAAAAAAAAATTAATTAAATAAAGCTGCTGTAACATTACCAATAATACCTGACGAGCATTGCGACCATAGCTGCCAGATAAATGAAGAATCAATACGTCAAATATTTGAGAAAAAATCGTCAAAGACGTTCATTGAAATTGTAAAAAAATGGTCGAAACAAATAAATTAAAAAGTTTTAAATACAAAAACATATATAAAGTCAATGTTAAGCAGCAATAATATTGCATAACCTATACCCATGTGAGGTGTAAATATTAGGGAGTCAAAACGAAATTCTTAACATTAAGGGCATGAAAATTCAGCGTGATGCTCGCTAGATCTGAGACATTTTTCAATTCCTTGGTTTCTTAACATGTTGCAATAAATACTTCTTTTTATCTGATCTACTTACAAATGAGTGAAATACAACTCTCACGTATGGAGTCGACTTTAAACTGTAGGTCCCGTCACTTCTGTATAAAATTAATACACATAACATAAGTGGTGTGAGCGGGCTTCTTGGGGACGAGTGCTGTAAACTGCCTAATGGTGAAGGAATAGCACTGGCCATTTTATAGTCACCAGCAGCAACTCGTTTCCATACCGTTCGCATCTTCCCTCTTTCCACCTTTCCTAAACCTGCACAATGCACTGCATGAGTAGGGGTTATCCCCTGAGGGCTGGTTTAATAGAAAAAAAAATGTATGGGTAAGCCCTTAAAGTCTGTTATGAGGCTTCTCGACCGTGTACAGGTGAGGTAGGTCGTTAATCATGATAGTATTCCAACTCTATTGATTCATTGCAGCATCGTTGCAATGTAGCTTATGGCACTTTTCTATCGCTACTACAATGGATATTGCTTGAGGGAAATAAGGGGAGATTTTTTTTTGAAAATCATCTATTCCTACATAACACTAGTCTTTCTCATCCCATCCGTATGTGATCGATTGGTCAGTGTATCGCACACTGCATTACAGACAAAGTCCATTTTTTAGACGGACTGTTCGAATATGGAACTGCCTCCCAGCAGAGATCTTTCCTGTTATTTATGGTATAAAAATATTCAAACCTAGTCTCCATAAACACTTCTCCCTCTTTCCTAATTCCTATAGTATATATTCCTAGTTCCAAAAAGAATGTCAACCTCTGAGGGTTAATCGCATAAAAAAAAAAAAAATAGTGACACTTGCCTCTGTTCTTTCGTTGGTAATATTAGAAGCTACAATCGAATTTTTAAACTACTTGCAACGGCAAATGATAAATTATGCTCAGCTACGATATTATTTACAAATTAAAATTTTATTGGCTTTTAAGGGATTAAAACGTATAAAATACAGAAAAATCATCAAACAGCTATTCGAAAATAACTTAAAAATATAATGCTTTAGTTATTTAGTTTCTAAAAATCGTCAAAATAATGGCATAAATCGTCATATCGTCAAAATAACATTTTTGGGGCTTAAAATCGTCAAAATGACGATAAATTGTCAAATCTCGCAACTATGATCGCGACTATAACAGTTTCTATTCTGATTAAATCTACTACGGGATTGATTTAAGAAAAAAAAAAAATGTCATACAATGATGTAAATTTGTAATTTCTAAAAATCGTCAAAATAAGGGCATAAATCGTCATGCCGTCAAAATGACATTTTTTGAACTTAAAATCGTCAAAATAATGATAGATTGTCAAATCTGACAACTATAATCGCGACTATAACAGTTTCTATTCGGATTAAATCTACTACGGGTTTGATTTAAGAAAAAAAAAATGTCATACAACACGAGTGCAACGTTCTCAACTGTATTCATTTCAAATACCTCCTAATGGTCTAATTCAACAAAAAATAAGATTTTATTTGTCGGCTATTCTTACTCTTAGTTTTTCATCAGGCGTACCAATTGGCTTATAATTCTAAACTGTTGGCTATATAAGGTTATTACACACAGGTACAAAAGTGTACATACGGTTAAAAAATTTCAGAAATTGTTTAACCAATTCGTTTTCGTTGAAAATCATTATAATTGTCTGACATTTTTCCTCGCCTCGACGGTCTTTTGATTTGCATAAAAAGTGTCTGAAATTTGCTAAAGTTTGTGGGCCTGCACAGGCCTGGACAGGCTCACAAAAGTATACATACGGTTAACAAATTTCACAAATTTCTGAATCCAATGCAAAAAACCGCCTTAAAATCGAGGAAAAATGTTAGACAATTACAATGATTTTCAACGAAAGCGGATGGGTAGAAAAATGTCTGAAATTTGTTAACCGTATGTTTTCTTTAGTGGGCCTGTCCAGGCCTGTGCAGGCCCACAAACATTAACAAACTTCAAACATTTTTTAACCAAGACCGTCTTAAAACCAAGACCGTCTTAAAAGAAAACGGATTGGTTAAAAAATGTCTGAAATTTGTTAACCGTATGTATACTTTTGTAACTGTGTGCATATATTGAAGCTATTTGCTTACGAAGCTATCTATACAATTGACCCAAAGTTTTCGCTCTTTACGAACAATTTTCGGTGCTTATAACACAATTGATCTTTGCAACCCTTTAGTCAGTATTACAACCTAGCTTTTCATACCAGGGTTCGAGCCCCACGCTAGACATCAAAACAAAATACAAAAAGTTTGTCATCGGCGATTTCCTCTCTGCAGGTTTCTGGCAAAAACTCTGAGAGTAAACAAAAAACTGCCATGAAAAGTTTCCCAAAAAAAAATCTGTCTTTCGGAGTTGACTTTAAACTGGGACCAGTTATGTATAAAATTAACACACGCAACATAAGTGGTGTGAGAAACTATGGTTATAATAACCAAATATGTATGTGTTTAAGTGTTGCTAACATTGAAGACTTTATTTAACTACTTTATAATCTTCTTTCGAATTCATTTACTTCTATAAACTACGCCTTTGACTTTGGACTTACAAATCATAGATTGTCGCCTTTTAGCCTTCAGTATCAGTAGTTTTCAAAAGACTCCCCCCTTTAATCTTTTGCAAAAGATTAACTTGTATTTGTTTTTCTTGTATCATTTAAAGTTCCTCAAACCTTATTATCTTCTAAATAATAATAATTTAATTAAATTAAATTTATTTATAGTATTAAATACATACATAGGTTAGTTATAGTGTGTGTGTGCGTATAGTAATATATTGAAAATTGCTTATGTTGTAAATTATTTATGAGAATATGGAATAATTATTGCTTTATGTGTCTCACTGTCTTACTGTCTTTATTGTTTGTGTATTTGTCTGACATAAACAATAGTCGAGACAATTGCATTGATTATGAATTCTTTGACTCAAGTATTCTTATGAATATTCTTCCCTTTTGCAGTTACAATATTAATCTGAGATATTTTGATTTCTTTTTTTTTTTATTGATTATTTGAACTCGATTGTATTGAAAGAAATATAAACAAAAAATAAATGAAGACAAATTACAAATTAATAGACCAGTTGTGTAAATAATGGAACAATTTCAGTTGAGGAAAGTAAAAGTATTCGTTATTGTTTTTAAGTTTATGGTGCTTTTTAATCTTTCCTATAATTAGTCATGCAGCTTATAAAACTTAATGATCTTGTCTTGTGTTTGCCTCTTTTTTTAAGTAAACAATACATACGTACTATAGTACCGCCACAGGCCAGCATAATGCTTATCGCCGGCCTATTATTCTTAAAAAAAAAAAAAAAAAATAAAGAAGGCATTTAATTATGGTTGAAGTAGTTTAAAATAAATGATCTCTTATGAATGCTTATTTATAACTCGTAATACAGCAAACAATTTAAGGTCAACTGCTTGATACCCTATACGATAATCTAATCGCAAAAAATTTCACTTTCAACCAAACGTTCCTCATTTCCAAATGAGGATCATTAAACTGCAAGAGCAAATTTAAAGCGCGTAAGTATAGTTTTGGGTTCAAAACACACTTTAAAAGGAACTCTCCATTATTCAAAATTTTTGGTGCCAAGCTAGGGTTTTAGTTTAGGTTAGGTCAGCAGGTAGCTTGGCGTTCACAGGCAAGTTCACTCGGTTGCTCATATGACCCATTGTATTACTCAGTGTAACACATTGTTGCACCTTGTCACGATCTGTTATGGGTGGATTTGAACCACCTCCACCAGTTCCTTAGTAGAATTTTCATCATTCTGATCAGATATGTAAACGTCCACCTAAAAACCAATGACGTCTGTTTTGAAGTACAGACAGATTGGTACACATAAAAGTTGTTGTATCAATTTCATTTCTTCCATTTCCTGGCATCTTCTGCAGTTATCCTGGTGGGGCAAAAAGATCTTGTTAGCGAAACTGCCAATAACATTTACAGTCTACAGCAATCGTTCCCATGAAGCCCGCAGTTTCTCACACTACTTATGTTGTGTGTGTTAATTTTATATATAAGAGGCGGGACCTGCAATTTAAAGTCGACTCCGAACGACAGATTTCTTTTTGAAAAACTTTTCATGGCAATTTTATTTACTCTCAGTGTTTTTTGGCAGAAATCTGCTTTTTTTTTGTATTTTATTTTGATGTCTGGCCTGGGACTCGAACTCTGGCTTTATGTCTAATAAGCCAGCACACTACCTACTAGACCACGGCGACCCTGTTGGAGTGCGAGTCGTTCACTAGTCGAACTCAAGTAGTTGCTTGGTTTTTCTGCTGTTTACTGCTGAACACAGCCCGATAAATTGCATTCCTTCGATTTGTTGAATTCAATACTTATTTTTAATTTCATAATTTCTAATGGGCGCATATCTCCTGCATCGTCTAATTTGTAGATATTTTCGATTCTTTCCATGGCATTTTATGCTACAGTGGCTCAGAACAAAGCAGAGACCAGTGTTGTGTTGACGTATAGGATGTAGAGAGTTATTGTAATTCCTGAAGCTTTTAATTTAACAAAGTGAGATCCCAACCCTCCAGTCAGGATTACGACCTAGCTTCTCACACCACTTATGTTGTGTGCGTTAATTTTATACATAAGTGGCGGGACCTACAGTTTAAAGTCGACTCCGAACGACTGATTTTTGAGAAGATTTTCATGGCAATTTTATTTATTCTTAGAGTTTTTGCCAGAAACATTTTCATATTTTCGTTTTGACGTCTGACTTAGGTTGGAAGCCCGGGCTTTACATCTAATAAGTCAACACACTATCTACTAGACTACGGCGACTTCAAATTTAATACACAACTTGTTTACTGGTCACCTCTGTACAATGGAACGTAGGTCTTCAATGTTTAAAACTTTTCAGAAGAAAAGATGTCTTGATGATAATGAATAGGATCCAGTTTGGTTCGATTCGATTCTAAAGTAATGCAGACTAGGGATCAGTTTTTCCACGACACAGAGGAATACAGATAAAAAAATATTTTTGAGTTCTTTCGCTAGGGTAATCCGAATAGGCCTTCCAGTATAGTCTAATCCAAACTAGCATAACAGCACCACAGTAGAACTACTACCTAAGGAGTAATAATTATCCGAATGATGATCCAAGGGCAATTGAATACCTAAATGCAAATGATTGCTGCTTAGAAAATTTGACACTTCGGATGCGCTCCATCCAGAGAAACCGGGATAAGTATTTGAACGATACTCAATGGCTTCAATAGCTCTTTCAAACATTGATTTTTTTCAATATTAAATATAAAAAGCCCTTAATGAAATACCCGCTATAAAGACTAGGATTTGATAGATCTATTGACATTTCAATTAACGCCGTTGGCTATGAGGTAAGTTTGCTTGAGTAAATATTTTTCCTTTAACTTTCACCATTAGATACGTCAGCATTTCAATTTAAATTAAAAAAAAATTAATTTTAAATACAATTTTTTTTTCTTGTTTTTTCTATTTTGATAGCAGAAAATGACTGGACGAAATTCGTTAAGCGTTAAAGTGTTAAATGGCAAATATAATGAACAAAATATTGAAATCGAAATATAAGAAAAAAGAGAAAAAAAGAAAAATTTGTATTTCTGTTAATTTCACATTTAAATATTGTCAAGCGAAAAGTTTATTTATTTAAACAAGTTATTTAATGGAAAAAAACCGTTTTTTAATATTTCAAATTTAATAAAAAATTTTAAATTAATTTTTTTTTAAGTAAAAATTGTGTTTAAATTTATTTTATTATGGGAACTTGTTTAAATATACACCACAACTTACTCACATAAAGCTACAGAGTTATAGATACTCATACATCAATATGAAGTCACGTTTTTTTTTTGTAGATTTACATTGTTTTTTTTTTGGTATATTGTCTGTATATATACAGAAGCGAATGTGCGTTTGTTTGATTGTCGAACTCTATCCATACGTCAGGTTTACAATCTAGTTTCTCACATCACTTTCGTTGCGTATATTAATTTTATATCGGGTAAGCCATTAATCGGTCTAAATATGAACCACCGAATCTGGCAACACCTATCACAAAATTCAATATCTAATCGCCTGAATCGATTTACGCTGGAGCAATGTTGGAAATTTATTTCCAAAAACAAAGGCAAATGATTGGAAATCGCACGCAAATGTCGTATAAAATTTGGTTGCAGAGAGGACCAACAGTGCCTGGTATACGGAAGTTTATTATTAAAGTCCGTGAAATTGATTTCATTGTTGATGCGCCAAGACGTGAGCGTGGTTGCACTGTACGAACACCCGAAAATATCGAAATGGTGGCTGAGAATGTGTATGAGAATCCATCAACATCAAGAATTGAAGATTTCACACATCAGTTTGCGTTGAATTTTGTAAAAAGATCTCGGTATGACGCCTTACAAAATTCAACTAGTTCAAAAGTTGAAGCCACTTGACCATCCGTTTCGGTTTCAGTTCGCTAGATGAGCCAACGGGAAACTGCGCGATGAAAAAAAAAAAGAAAACACATCTTTTCTCGGTGGGTTAGGATAGGTTAAGTCGGAGTGGTAGCTCTGATATCACAAAGTATTTTTTCGACGATTTCTTCTCTTTCTCTTCTTGAAAAGTTTCTTAAAAATCTGTCTTTCAGAGACGACTTTAAACTGTAGGTCCCGCCACTTCTGCATAAAATTAACACACACAACCGAAGTGGTGTGACAAACTGTGGGCTTCTTGGGACGATTCCTGTAGACTGTCTTATGGTGAAGGTATAACACTGGCCATTTTATAGTTACCAGTAGCAACTCGTTTCCTTACCGTTCGCATCTTCCCTCTTTCCCTCTTTTCACCTTTCCTAAACCTGCACTGTATGAGTAGGGGCCATCCCCTGAGTGCTGGTGAGAAAAAAAAAAAACGTTCCACCACTATCAGGGAAGAGGAAGAAGTTGGTCAGAGCAAGGGCTACACAAGAAAACAGGACTACTCTGCACTAGAAAACCAGCCAGAAAGTTTAATAAACGAAGCTATAACCTTGATATCAATAGATTACAGCTCCGTCATTCTGACAAGGAATGGGGAACCAAATGACCTACATCCATATCTTGCAAGATATGGGCACTGATTGATAAAGAAAGTGTATAACAGTCTCCTCTTTCTCAGCAGATCTGCATCCATCTTGGTTGGTAGTTAATAAGCAAAATTACCGTATTTGGGGCTCAGAAAACTCACACGTGGTCTTACAGAAGCCAATGCACCAATTTCGAGTGAATGTTTGGTGTTGCTTGTTGAACGAAGGCATCATTGGTTCATATTTCTTTGAAAATCATTACGAACAGATTTTTTTGCACTCGTTCTTCAAGGTATTGACGTAAACGATGTTTAGTTTCAGCAAGATGGTGCCACGCATCTCATGCCTTAATGGAATTATTCCGTCCAACGTTTGATGGGCGTTTAATTAGTCAGAAAGCTATGATTTTACACCGTTGGATTATTTTCTATGGGGGGCGATTAAAGAAAAGGAGCTATTTTTTAATTTACTCTTCATGGTATTGATGGGAATGATATTTGATTTTAACAAGATGGTGCCACTTGCTACACATTTCAAGTCAGAATCGATTTATTACGTCAAACGTTTAATGGCTGTTAAATTAGCCAAGAAACTGCAATTTGACACCGTTGGACTATTATTGAAAATCATTATGGAACGAGAGATCAGCAATAAGTATTCAAAACGTTGACTAGGTTCGAGTCATACTTATAATTTCAGATACTTATACGAATTCATACTTATTTTAATATCATACTCATATAACTCACACTCGAAGTTGGAAGTACTCGTCGTATTCATACTTAACAATACGCATGATGTTATGGGCTTCGACTCGTCTCTACTTAACATTTACAAGAAGCACAAAATAAGTATGATTCGCGTACGAAAACTACTATGCTCACAAGAAGATTTTGTGTATGCTTTACTTGTTGTCTTTGTCTTTGTCGTTCCTTTCTTTTTTGTTTGCATATGCAACAACAACAAAGCTGTAAATTTTGATGAATGATTCAAGCCACTCGAATCACTTATAAGTATTACAAATATTTTTCTAAATTTATGAATCAGAATGAGTAGGCGTATGAATCCAACATATTTCATATGTTATGAGTTTGATGTCAACGTTGTACTCATACTCATTGCTACTTATACTTATAAATCAATGTTGCAGCGAGTACGAATGAATTAGAGTAGTTGAATTTCGATTTTGTTGATTCACTCAAAATTGTATGAGCGCTTATGAGTAGCGGAAAAACGATTCATTGCTAATCTCTGATGTGTGCGGTTTTTTGTTTAAACAAGATGGTGCCACTTGCTACACATTTCATGTCATAATCGATTTATTACGTCAAACGTTTAATGGCTGTTAAATTAGCCAAGAAACTGCAATTTGACACCGTTGAACTATTTTCTATGGGGCGCGGTTAAAGGAAAGTGTTATGCCGACAAACCAAAGGCAATTGAGCAATTTAAAGGCTAAATATCCGAAAACGAGTATGAATATAGGTCCGATCGAATGAGGTACTGTGAGGCCAAAGAATAATGTATTTTTTTTTTTTTTTTTTGTCAACAAAATATATTTTATAAGCATCAAATAGGTGTTGAATATAATGGTCGCAATGGTAGTAACGAAGCATGCCGGTAGTTTAGTTGGTTGTCTATAAACGAAAAACATTTCGTAGTTAATTAAAGTTCACAACTTTAAATAAAGCAGTAAAAACAAAATAACATTTTTTCTCTCTTTTTTTTTGTATATTTAATAGTGTTTTTGTTATTTTTATTTTGTTTCGATTTTGGTTTGGTGTTTTGGCTTTTTTTTTGTGTACGACCAACAGTATCATATATTAACCCCTGAAGGGTTTTGTCAATGTTGCAGACAGTACCTGCAGTCATATTGTTGGCGTAAAATGTTTCCAATTTTTTTTTATTTTGTTTTTAAAGTTTTTTTCTTTTTCTTTTTGTTTTTTTTATCAATTCAATTCATTTCGTTTTGCATTTTACATTTCGATTTCAAATTGAAAACTCATGTTGTTTATTGCCGGAGATACTATAACGAAAAAAACAAAATAAGCAGAAAAAAATAGAGAAAGAAAGTAATTTATTTGAAATTGAAATACAATATTTATTTTTTTTGCTTTTTTCGTTGTTGTGATAGATAAATAAATTCCCACCCAAAAGAAAAAGCAACAACATTTACAATAAACATCATCATTAATATTGTATCTCTGCTATTAAAAAACAAAACAAAACATAAAAAACATAAAAAATTTAAAAAAGAAGTTGCAAAAATTGGAAAAAAAAATCAACTGAGCTCAGTTAAATAAATAAAAACCATCATTGACACCTGTAATGTTTTAAGCAATTTAACATATTTGTTGCAGTACTAAAGCAACAGCAACAGCAACAACACGTATAACAAAGAAAAAGTCAATGAGCATTTTTTCTCTCTTTCATTAGTTTTCCATATGATGTTGCAATAAAACGTTGCAACCCATCCGTTGTAAACATTTGTTTTACGAAATTGCCGCCTCTGGCAATAATTTCATATTTTTTTTAAAACAAAGAAATCAAAAAAAACCCCAGAAACATTATTTAATTTCCAGTGATTGTAACTAAGAACAACAAGTTATGCGTACATGATGTTATCTTGAAATAGTAATAACTTCAATATTAATGAGTAATATCGACGCCTTCATTCTATAACATTCTAAGTTGCCAAAGAGTGTTTTGAGTTATGAGTTCTCATGCATATTCTAAGTAGATTTTTCCCTATAACTTCGGAACGGATCGGTTCAACTTAACCAAATATTGACAGTATTTAAGTTAGAGAACGTAGAATTAAGTACACTTAGAACGTTATAGAATGGAGGCATCGATATGTAGTATACACACATGCATAATTGGCCAATACAACCCTTCAGTCAGGTTTATTGACCTAGTCTCTCACGCTACTTATGTTGCGTGTGTGTTAATTTTATAAATAAGTGGCGGGACCTACAGTTTAAAGACGACTCCGAACGACAGATTTTATGGCAATTTTATTTGCTCTCAGCGTTTTTTTGCTAGAAATCTGCTGAGAAGAAATCGCCGAAAAAGTACTTTTTTTTGTATTTTATTTTGATATCTGGCCTGTGATTCGAACCCTGGCTTTACGTCTAATAAGCCAGCACACTACCAACTAGACCACGGCGACTTCTTCTATAAGTAGTATAACGAGCGATAATATTGCAATCTTCTACAATTCGTGCAACAATTTTAACCAAAATGTGCTTAAATGTTGCATTTAGGTATTCGATTGTCTTTGGATCAACAGTTGAACAATTACTACTCCTTAGCTAGTAGTTCTACTGTGGAACTGTTATGCTCGGATTACCCCAGCGTAATCGGATTCCGCTCTATCGTGGAAAAACTGATCCCTACATAATATGCATTACATTAGAATCGAAGCAAGACATATTTTTCTTCTGAATAGTTTTACATATTGAAGACCTACGTTTCATTGTAGTAAACAACCAGTAAACAAGTTGTGCATTAAATTTGAAGATGCCGTAGTCTAGTAGGTAGTGTGTCAAGTTATTAGACGTAAAGCCTGGATTCGTAGCCTAAGTCAGGCATCAAAAGTGGCAGAACCTACAGTTAAAGTGAACTCCAAATAACAGATTGGAAACGGTTTTCTCATTGCCATTTAGTTACTCTTAAAGTTTTTGCCAGTAGACTATTGTAAGGGGTAGTCAAAAGAAATAGTTTGTCAACTATACACACCAAAATGAGTTAATAGATCTTAGCTTGCAATGAAATAGACAAATTCGCCAATTATGATATCGATCAGGTAGTTTTCTCTGGGCCATTATTCACCTAATTGCCTATCATTGGCCTAAATCACATCTAAATTATTTTGAAGTTACGGTGAACTCGTATATGGCTTGCTGGCGGCCGTTGATATAAGATTAATCAAACGTTATGAAAATGTACACCCAGAAACTTTTTCCATTATTGTATAATGTAGCAAAGTGGATAATGGTTTCATTCCTATTCAAGTAACTGTAATTTCTTCATTCGCTTCTCCTGTGTCCATATTACACTATGACCAGAAATCACCACAATTACCGTGCACACTGATTATTAAACAGTGTACGTGATAGTGTGTTGGCTTATTAGACGAAAAGCCCGAGTTCAAATCTCAGATATCAGAACGAAAAACATGAAAACTTTCTTCGGCAAAAATTCTGACGTTAAACTGTCGACGTTAAACTGTCGACGTTAAACTGTCGACGTTAAACTATCGACCGTAAACTATCGACGTTAAACTGTCGACGTTAAACTGTCAACGTTAAACTGTGGACGTTAAACTGTCAACGTTAAACTGTCGACGTTAAACTGTCGACGTTAAACTGTCAACGTTAAACTTTCAACGTTAAACTGTCGACGTTAAACTGTCAACGTTAAACTGTCGACGTTAAACTGTCAACGTTAAACTGTCGACGTTAAACTGTCGACTTTAAACTGTCAACGTTAAATTGTCAACGTTAAACTGTCAACCTTAAACTAACGACGTTAAACTGTAAGTGGTGTGAGATACTAGGACGTAATCCTGACTGAAGGGTTGTAATGGCCAATTATGTATGTATGTACGTGTATTAAATTTTAGAACAACTCCAAAGGAGTTATTTAAGGCAAATAAACTAGTGTGTGTTAGTATGACAGGGATAATGACAAACTGTCCTACAAAGATGCTGGAGGCTCCCCTGCATATGGTAGTGATGAACAAGGTTTTGGAGACTATGGGTTGATGAATGGGAAACTAATCTAACTAATGAAACTGATTAGGGGAAGTCGGTACCTAAGGAACCATTAAAAATATAATTTTAAATAATTTTAAAAAAATACTTTGCACCGAGGCATAGTAAGTAATTAGTAACCTGGAAACAGCATGAAATTTTAAAAGTATACAAATGGATCAAGAACGAATCTTTTAATAGGATCAGAATTTATTGTCTTAAAGTTAAATATATCGAGGCAATGGGGATGCTCTCGTGCATTTTTTATGCGGAAGTCAATACCTGAGATACCAAATCCAGAATGTTGCAATACTATCTGAAATCCGGTAGCCATTCGGGCACTCGGCTTTTATGAGTTTAAATCGAGGACAGTATGGGACTATCTGGAGAAGCTGAATTGACTGTTTTGAGAAAATAAGATCGCCCTATGCGTGTTCCCAGATCATGTGGGAATTTTCTGCCATGAGAAAGCAAATAAACTTGTAAAAATCGGGTCAGAATTCTTCTGTGGGGTAGGAACGAATGTTTGGATAGGTATACTCAACGAAAGGGGAGATAGAGAAAAACAATGACTATGAAACCAAGTGGTATGGATGCAATTGAACTTTAGTTAGGATACTACAATAAGAGGAGATTTTAACCGGATCATCTAGGAATTACATGAATTTGGTAGTCGGTATTTAACCGGGCACTGTAGACTTAGGGTACACAAAATGGCGATTGTTTTGAAAAATCTGTTGTAATGCATCGCAGAAGCAGACATCTGGATGAATACTAGGTGTACGACAGAGAACTGTTTTTGTCGACTGCGATAAGCATCCTGAAAATAATCAGGATAATAGCCACGGAGATGGCATTACAGGATAAAGTTGTAGGTAATAGTAAAAGTAAAGTCTTCTTTGATAATAAATAAATTTAGAGAATGGACGTCTAAAAATGAAGGCGTGATCGTGGTGGTAAAAGCGAACTAGAATAAATTTGAATTTGTCGGACTTCAATTACAATTTCTAAAGAATATATGTGTGATGGACAAAGGGAATGAAAATTGAAAGGCGGTATTGGCTAGCAGATGTTGTCTGTAAGGTGAATATATAATGATTGAACTGTCCAGTGAGTATTATTGAGGAATGCTTTCTTGTTTGCAGACATAGCTGGACAGTGGCAAAGCAAAGGGATAAGATTCATATGCTCTTTGACATTGTTTCATCTTCTACAAATGTCACGTCATGTAGTAGTCTTCTTACATGAGCAATGATGAGAAGTCACCCTACCACTATGCGTTAGGAATTTATTAGGTTTACTTTGCCTTTACTAGCCGTAGTTGAAAACAATACAGCTATTGAAACGATTAAATAGTGTAGAGTACTAAATAATGTGTATACGCTTGATACTCCATTAAAACAACTGAAGGATAAGCACTTGAACTTGAGAACTGGGAAGTTCTTGAGAAACCAGCGCATGTATCGACAAATTTTGAAGATTGTAGCTAAACAGTGTTCAGTTAAAGTTATTTCACACATGCTTATTATTCAAAACAACACAATACCGAGACTAAAATTTTAAAACAGTTGGAGAAAATCACATGTTTGCACCAATTTTGTTGTCATACATTTTTTTTTTTGAAAAATTTATTCAAAAAATATTCAAAATAATTAATGAAGTCCCCCCCCCACTACAAGTTAAAATATATTAACATGTGTGGCATTTTTTTTGGCTTTTATTGTATTTTTATTATTGTTACTATTTTGTTAATCTTTTTTTCCTCCTCTATAAATCAATGTTTTCGAAATTAAAATAGGAAACATAGTTTTAGAAATTAAAAATAATTTATGGTCACATAAAGGTTAAATTATAATGAACAATATTAACAATAAAATCAAACAATATAAATACATAAATAAACAAATCACATTTGTGCATAATAAAATTACAAAAAAAAAAATAAAATAAAAAAAGAAGAGCGTAAAGCATATTTAAATGAAAATTTAAATATCGATTTCCATAACCACCATAAGAGGGTAGCAATCGTTAATCGATAAACTGAAAGACCATCAATTTTTTTTTTATTTGTTTCATGGCATTGTAAATCGAATAAAATTGTACTTAAAAGAAAATCTATAAAACCGCACAGAAACAATTGTTTTAAATAGCAGAGGTACCCAAACACCAAAATAAATTGGCCACGGAAAGATATTTTTGAATAAAAATTAAAAACTCGTCAAGACAACAAAGTTTAAAAAGTTCGTTACTAACAGAAGGCATTCATTCTGACCAAAGCTTTCTCGTTACCATATTTTCGGTCAATATACCTTTCAATCGAGTTCCGTATGCTCTATTGGCATATTGCGACCTTCAGATAAACCTATTCATGTTATCTTTGGGCCATTGTATGGACACTTTTGTAACCAACTCAGATGTTGTTGCATGCACTGGTATAATCGGAGCAATAAAAACCTGTCTTACGAAGCTCCTAGAATCTCTATTGGATTTAAATCTGTTTCTCATGGTACCGAAGACCAGGGCCATAGAGGTCTGTGGTTAAAACAATAGGAGATGGATTCCACCTCAACTAGGTATAAGTTAGTCGGAGACGGTAAACTCTATGACTTTAGGAAATCATTGGCATAGACACTGGGTAATAAAAATGCATCATAGTCTTTTAGGAGGGAGACTAGTCTGCGGCATGCAAATGGATTGCAAACTGTTGTTTTATCAGAAGTAGAGTTGTTGTACAGTGGGTCAATTCGACCCCCGGATACTGTACTTGTCACAGTTGACAAGTACACGTCCTCTAACCTAACCTACAAATCTTCTTCAAGCCTCCAAGTATTTTGCGGGCCCTTTACCGAGCACTTATACGGGCATAAGATCAATTCGAAAATTTTTTATGAAAAAGCAAATGAACTTGGTGGGAGAGTAGCTTCCACAATAATGATGGTGGCGAAATCTTTCTATGGAAAGAGAAAAGGGGTTCAGAAAGATATACTTCAAGAGTTCAAACAATCTATATTTAAGCTTATTTAAACCTTGCATTAAACTCTCCAATAATAGCCTGAGAATATTAACTGTAAGAGTATCGAAGCTGTTTGACTTTCTTTATACGTAAGAAGTATTGTGGACTCCTAATTATCCAAGAGAGGGAATAAAAGCACTTTTTTATCTCTGGGACAGTTGCGAGTAAGTTTTAGTGGTTTAGACCCCCTATAACTTATTTGTTCAATCCGGCATAGTGAAGTTTTAAGTTGCCCACGTTTGGTAAAAGGTTATAGAAACATCGCTGTCATTGTAAGTACTTCGCTATAATCTACCTAAGGCCTCATAGTCGTACTTTGATGATCATTCTTCTACCTTTTGTTAGTACAGTGGTCTGAGCTGGCAGCAATAATTGTAAATGCTATTAACTCCAGGCACAATTTGGGCGAAGGACTTGCTGTGGTACAGACATTTCGGCATATTCAGGTCGACTTTATGTTTCTTAATAATTTTTTAGCTTTAAGATTCCAACTTGGGACTGCTAGAATTACAATTCGATGCTGAACAGTTTCGGCATGAGACTTGTATATAGTCCAAATGAAATTTTGTGGGTAATTGATATATAAGTTCCAGGTTAGTGTTATCCTATATAATCGGTAACTATGTCGCTGATGGACTGGTCATTGTTCGGAATTTTCGACCTATTAAAGAACCTAAGTTTTCCTACTAAATTAGGCCATTGGTTACCTTTGGTTGGCATTTAAAAGGAAACGTTTTCGATGGCAGCAATTGGTCATATGTAATATGGATAACCTTTTCTTTACTTGTCCGATTTACACATCGATTTCATTATTCCAATTCTCAAAACCCATTGCCTTATTGAATGACATGTTATGTCATGACAGGACTCGGTATACCCTCGCCAGTCTTCTGCAGAAGGACGAGTTTTTACCTGTATATACTGTACTGCATAGTTGTAGCCGCCGAAGTCTAGTAGCTAGTGTATTGGTTTACTAGACTGACTGAACTCGGGCTCAAATCCCAGGTCAGACATCAAAACGAAAATATGGAAATCTTTCTTTGACGATTTCTTCTGAGTCGATTTCTGGCAAAAACTCTGAGAGTAAATAAAATTCCCACGAAAAGCTATAATGAGAAGTCACCCTACCACTATGCGTTAGGAATTTATTAGGTTTACTTTGCCTTTACTAGCCGTAGTTGAAAACAATACAGCTGTACTACATAGTTGTAGCCGCCGAAGTCTAGTAGCTAGTGTATTGGTTTACTAGACTGACTGAACTCGGGCTCAAATCCCAGTTCAGACATCAAAACGAAAATATGGAAATCTTTCTTTGACGATTTCTTCTGAGTCGATTTCTGGCAAAAACTCTGAGAGTAAATAAAATTGCCACGAAAAGCTTCTCAAATATTTGTCTTTCGGAGTCGACTTTAAACTGTAGGTCCTGCCACTTAGATCTAAAATTAACACACACAACATAAGTGGTGTGAGAAGCTACAACTTGATGCAGTGTTTGTATCTTTTTTTGTACATTGGTCCTTGCATTTACTGTGGGTGGAGTCTAATCATAAAGGTTGAGATAAGAAGTGTATACTCCTTTGAGCAAATCTGTCAATTATGAAATGTTTCTGAATCAAGTCGCCGTGGTCTAGTAGGTAGTGTGTTGGCTTATCAGACCAGGGTCGAATCCCAGGCCAGACATTAAAACTAAATACAAAAAGTATTTTTTCCGCCATTTTTCTCTCAGAGAATAAATAAAATTGCCATGAGAAGTTTCTCATAAAATCTGTCGTTCGAAGTCGACTTTAAACTGTAGGTCCCGCGCTACTCATGCATAAAATTAACACACACAACATAAGTGGTGTGAGAAACTAGGTCAATAATCCTGACTGATGAATTCTAATGACCAATTACGTATGTATGTGCGTTCTGAAACATTATATTGAAAGCTCACTTTCTAGCATAATTCAGAAACAGAAAACCCTTACAATGGCTACTATTAAACCATTTGAGAATCTCTGATGTGAACTATTTTTATTACAAAGTTCAAGTATGTTTATTGAGTAAATAATTGTTTAAAAAGATATTTTTTTTTATGGTTTTTGCATTGTTTTCTATTGTATTGCAATATCTTATGCTATATTGTTGTTGGTAATGTGATATTTTCTCTTTAATTTTTATTGCTCCTCTGTTTTTATTAAAATTTTTAATAAGATTTTAAATAATTAATAAATATATTTAAATTTATTATTATCCATTTAATTACAATGACGATTATAATAAATTTGTGCCACTTAATGGTTCTTTGTTTTAAAAACGTTTTATAATTAAATTGGGAATTTTGTGTGGAGTTTTAATTTCTATCTGCGAACAGTATTTATTGTTTAACTCTTAGTGATATTAGGTCTGTTCGCTTACTTACTTTATGGAAAGAACTTTTCTTTGCGAAAAGATGTAGGTAAAGTGAGTTCTATTACGAAGTCTTATGTCTATTACTGATGGTTTGGATGGATTTAACCCAAAATTAGTAAAATGTTATCGATCAAAACGGTACAATTGACTCAATAAAGGTCGGTTCGAGTACATGAAAAGCATGTTTTATTTTTGTTAAAATTTTTAAACAAACTTTCTCGAAAGACCAAAAAGATTCTTAAATGAATTTTAGATTTTTAAGACTCGGTTTGTATTTTGGGCACGTGTTCATTTGCAAATGTCATCTGGTATTTTAAAGTAGTTTTTTACGGAAAATATATTTTTTGTTTGTTTATTTGTTTTTCGTGCTTTACCCAAATGGTACGAAAACCGACCTATTAGTTATAATAATAAATACTTAATAGAAGTGGTTTCGGTAATAGGTTTTTTGGCTTTTTTGAATATTCTAAAACCAGTAGTATTTTCGATTTTAATTTAATTTTATTTTGTTTATTTTACTGAGTTTATTTGGACAGACGATAAATTATTAAAATTTTTTAAATATTTAAAAAAAATTGTTTGTACCCTACGCTATCTAGAGTATATACTGTAACCATACACACTGTTTCAACACTACTCTATTACGTCTCACTATATGGTTTTTTATGCTCAGTGGAAGGTGGATGTTACTGATCCTCTGGTTCCAGTATTTATTTCCGAACGTATATACGAAATAGGCATTATTTGGAGTAACCAATCGCATAAATATAAAGTTTCTGTTCCCGTTTAAATTACAAAGTAGTAGTAGAAAAGCATATAATGATTGAGTGATATGGCTGGATGATTGAGAGAGATCATTAGCATTTTTTGCTACTTGGATTAATGATCTCGTTGTTGGGTTAGAGATATGTAGTTTGGATAACCGTATCCATAAACTTGGAAATCTTTTTTTAACATCGTTATTGTATGGACATTTGGATCAACTTCTGTTCATATGGCCTATAAAACAGTGCGCACTAATAACATTTTGTTCGTTCTTAAAAATGGTTTGCGTACATTCATAAGGAGTGCGCACAAAAAAATGGGCCAGCTTTTAAGTTTATAACTTTTATCATAATTGAAAAAATGAATACCGTTACATTGTTTTTGTTAGTCATCTGTTTAAAATCCACGCAAAATTTAGTTTTTTGAAAATGGTTACCCAACAAGAATATCATAAAAAAATAATTGAAATTTTCAATAAAAAACCACGCCGCTTACAAAAAACAAATGCTAGGTTCGCAGGTGTTAACCAAAAAACGGTTTCTAAGGTAAGAATAAAACAATATAAGGAGAATTTGAGTATTGAGAGAAAGCGTGAAAGTGGAAGAAAAAAAAAAAAAAGGATTTGCCGACCAAAACAAAGCTTGTAAAGTAATACGTATCTAAAACACCCTAACATGTCTGGAAGAAAAGTGGCTCAAAAAGTTGGATGCTTTAAGACCTTTGTCAGAAAAAAATTTTTTACACAAAAGGAATTCAAATAATATTTACTTTAATTAAAATATAAAACGAAAAAATCCGCCATTTAGTTTTATTTCTATAACGAAAAGTGCGAGTCCAGTTTTTTTGTGCGCACTCCTTAATTAGCCATTACTATCCTTCAGTCACGAGCTATCTTCTCACGTCACTTATTTTGTGTGTGTTAATTTTATACATGAAACCGGGATCTACAGTTTAAACTCAACTCCGAACGACAGATTTTTGAGACACTTTTCCATGTAATTTTTGTTTGTTCTTAGAGCTGTTCGCAGAAATCGACAGAGAAGCAGCCGACATTTTGTTTGGGATGTGCGATCTAGGATTGGAACCCAGATCCTACACTACGGCGACTTCAATTCATATGGCCTATATAAAGAGAGAACACGAAAAACTTTTTGTGCATTTTGTAAGACGTTTTTGTTTTTACTCCCTGTATCAGTAAGAGAATAATAGAAATTTTTGTTGGTGTTAAACTGAAAACTGTTCCTTGGATTATAATAAATATGGCGAGATTTTAAATAAAAAACGATAATGTGAAGTTGGAAGAAAGAATGGTTGGTTTTAAGAAACTAAGTTTTATGGAGAGGAGTTTTATTGAGGGGAAAATGCTTTGATGAAGAAAATTCTATGAAAAAATTAAGATCAAAATATGTTTGAAATACATTGAAGACTTAAGCTTTAGATCCAGCTTTTTACATTTTAGATCTTAAACAACAATTTCTTTAATATTCGTAAAGGTTGAAACAGTTTTATCATTAAGTTTTTATAAATACAAGAGTATGACAAAATTTTTTCATGCGCACACCTTACATATATTACATGTATTACATGTAGGTTTCGGTCTAAAATTAATTAACAAACAATTAATGTTCATAGGTCTCCCTCATAATGAATAATTTCTTGACATATTCTAGGGCATCATTTGAAATCAGTTTGGTTTGTTTATAATTTTTCTACTGATTTCTACTTAATTTGTAATGTTTTATGAAAATAAATAAAAATTTGTCAGTAATTTGTTTTGTTTTGTTTTTTTTTTCTTAATATAATACGAGTATTTTATTTTTTTTTTGTTTTTATTATTTCTGTGATTAAAAATTCAAATTTTTTTTTTTGAAACATATTCCATTCATTAATCTTAGGAACTCATCAAGCAAATGGAGGGAGGGAGGTGGTAGAGTGCATGAGTAAATAAATAATGATAACACAGTATATGTGTCAAATGGTGGGAAGTAAAGATTTTGGAAATCACCGAAGTGCTGCCATAAATATTCATGATTGTTTAAATGAACAAGATTTTTGGCTTTCGAGACAAATGAATTATTAAAAAAAAACAAAAAATAAAAAATAAAAATATTTAATTAATCAATTATGTGACAGCAAAGAAAACGTAAACAAATAATTTATTTTTAAACATTAAAATTTTATTATTTTAATATGAAATGCCCTTTACAATATTTATGTCTTATAGCCTTGATGCATCTTTTAAGGTGTGCTTGGCAAGGGCCTTGCATAAACCTTCGATCAGGATGAGCTATATTCTTGGGTAAACTTATTATTATTGTATACGATAAAAATTTTTGTATTTTTTTTTTTTAATATATTTACCACAAAAAAAAAAAAAATAATAATAATAACAACGTTAAGAAGCAGAAGAATAAATAAAAAATATAAAAACTATAACGCGATATAATACTGAATAATAAAACAGTTTAGTTGGAGTGACTACTCAAAATTTTAAAACAAATACACAGAAGTATATGAATTGACATAAAAATTTCCGGAATAACTTGGCAGTAATACGTAGAAAGTCTTCGAAGAGGGGATATACAAAGACTTCTGTATCATAACAAAAAATTCACAAATTAAATTAGGTTAGAGGCTAGCTTGCCGCTCACTGGGAAGTTCACTCAGTGGCCTATATGGCCCATATTGCTACCCAAGTTGATACCGTTAGTGGTAGGTTTGAACTATCCCGAACTCTGGATGAAACCGGCCAGTTTCCTTAATGACATTTTTGCCACTATGTCCAGATTTTTAAACGTTTTGTCACCCAAAAATCGATCAGGCCTGACATAAAAAGTGTTGTACCGACCTGGTTTCCTCCACAGGTACAGACAGTGTCCCTGTCAGCGAAACTTCCAATAGCGTAGTGTTTCTTTAGAATTCCTATTAGAACGCGACCGGTTCTCTTGACGAACTTAATTAGTTTCCTGGCACTCTCGTTGTCCAATGCTGGACAAAGCAGTTTTAAAATTCTGCAACCAGGGCGTTTATATCCGTCTAACGCCCCCTCTCTATCCGTTTGCAATAACGTTAACAATACCAAGTTTTCAAAGTACGAAACGTTCTGTTAGAAAAGTTAACGATTTCTGCCATACTGGCAGCATTGGAATAAAATTTGGTACCGATTTCCAAAGCCAATTCGAGATTTTTTCGCAAAATTCGATGTAGACTGGAGTGTTAAATGTTCAAATCTTGAGAACGATGACAATATAAGGATAACATGAAGAATGAATATCGTATGAAAAAGTAAAACTTAGTAAACAAAGTTACACCCAACAAATCATCCCAAAATGGTTTCATAAATGGCAACTCTATTAATCTAGAATCTTTAACAACAGTAGACAAAACAGCTGCTTATCTAGAAGAACTGCGTTTGCACAAACGAAACAAAGCTTTTTTGACGATTGTCGTAATTGGATGGATTAGTTTACATTTTAAAATTTGCTGGAAGCATTTAAAGAATAAAATTTCATTTAGATTTTAATTTACAATATCAGAACCATAAAAGATAAACAGATTTTAACTTTTCGGCAACCAATACCGCATTTTTTTTTTCGAAGAGTCAAAGAACACCGATCTAGATTCCAGTGATCAGAAAATTGTCAGAAAGTTTTATTGAAACCAAATCCCGTTTCTCTGAAGGCACTTAGAATGAACCAGTCAACAAAGTCTCCTATGGAAGTCTCTAATGGATTTAATTTTTTCCTTATTTGAAACAGCAGCATTTAAAGGGTTAAAACCATACTAATTAACAATTCATATTCGTATTAAGGAAAAAAAAAATCTCAATGTGAGAATGTGAGGAAATTAAGCCTAGTAGTTTGATTATTTCGATAACTTTATTCGATTGCATATGGTTTCCACGACTAAAAATAATTTTATTAATTGGAGTTTTGTTGTTTTTGTTCTTCTGCTGGTGCTAATTAAATAATAATAAAGTTTTGGGGAGGGGGATTTCTTTCAGGAGGATGATATTCACAATTTGTGGGCAAATTTTATATCCGGGACTTCTTCATTTACTGATCTGGCACAATGTGATAGTTGAATTGGTTGTTTGAGTGATTTCACATTTATTCTATGATATTAAATGACCGGCTTCCATGCAAATAGTGTTTGTTTTTGAACACGTTATAGTTGAATGCACACCTTATTTTTAATATTAGAATTGTTTTTTCAAACAACACGTAATATATGTACGTACGTACATACATCTGTACGTATGTATGCATTTCGGATTGTGTGTAATATTCGAGTTCAATTTCAATAAAATTATTCAACAAAAAATCTTGTGTAATATCATGGATTAAATGGTAGAGAAATAAAAAATTCTTTGATATTTAATACTTGAGCCCAATGTAGTGTGTGTTACTAGCAAATTTATTTTATTATGCATATTTATTTTGTTGTAAAATTATTTTTCATATAATTATTGTTATTAAATTTGTTTTCCATCATTAAATATACTATTACGAGTGCAATAGAAAAACAAAAAATACAAAAATTTTACGAAAAACCCAAATAATATCAGTTGAGTGAGCAGAATTTTCACAAAAATACCATTTTATTGACGTAGGCAAAGCCAAATTGATCATCAACGCCTAATCAAAAAAACTTAAACTTAAATCATCATTATCTGCTTGTGGTAAATACTACTGATTAGTTGTGTTTTTTATAAAATTTATAAACAAACTTGTTTATTCAAAATGATGCAAAAATGATGTCAAATTGGGAATTCCTTTTCAAGGAATGAGTTCTAAGCATTAAATTCAGTTAGGTTAGCTGTTAACCGTCCTAGGCGAGATCATTCTGTGGCCAATATGGCCCATTGTGTTACCAAGTATAAAGTGTTCCTTTGTCATAGGCCGTTAGGAGTGGGCCTGAACTTTGAATGAAACTGGCCATTTCCCTTAATTTCATATCCGTTACTATGCCCATATATTCATACGTTCTGTTACCCAAAAACCGAAGTATTTTATTTTGAAGTGTAGGGCACTCACATAAACGTTTGTTTTAGTGATACCGTTTCATTTACATCCTGGCAGCTTCTGCAGTAATCCTGCTGGGAGAACAATATCAAATTTGATTTCCTTCTATGGTCCGAACAGTTCTTCTGTCGAGATCAAGTAGTTCCTTGGTTCTCTTGCTGACCACTGGTGGGCACAGAATTTTTGAAATGCGGTAATCACTCATAGTTTGTTGAATTCAATACTACTTTTTCCTATATGATCATCACCGATAACAGTTTCAGCTCATCCGAAAACAGTCTCTAGTACCATGTAGTGGAATCTAAAATCCGGGTGAGTCAGTTCTACTTCCTGCAATATTGAAGCGTGTCCCAACGTACATGACCTGAACATATCTAAGAATATAATTCACAAAGCAGCCATGTCTTGGTCCAATAGTTTTAGAAATATGATGACAGGATTTTACAGATGTGACAGGGTGATCCGGTATCATGTCTATCGAACATGGCCTAAACATACCTGAAAACATAAGCCTCAGTGCAGTTGTGGCAGCCATGTTTTGGTAAAAAGATTTTAGAAAAAAGATGGGACAGGGTTTTATGGTTCCACACCGAAATCTTTCGAGCTAATGGGAAAACTCTCGGATATCGTACAAACTGAAGTCGTGGTCATTGCTTAATTCAATTAAAATAAGTACTTGACAATAATACTTCTACCTGACAATTAGGACGCCATTCGAGCACTCGGTTGTTATGAAGTAATGTCGATGACAATATGGGACTATCGGGAAAAGTGTAATTGGCTAGGCGGCATAAATATGGTTACGCTTTACTGGGGCTTAGGTCATGTATGAATCACAACAATGCCACTGGGTTCCTTCTGTGGAGAGGGTGCCGAGGTTAGGAAAGATATGTTCATCGAAAGGGAAACGAAGACAGGCAAATACTCTTTTAAAACCAAGTGGGCTTGAGCCAATCTCCATTTAGTTGAGAAATTGGAATAAAAATAGATTTCAGTCATGGATCTCACTATTTAGGAATAATCTTAAGAATGTATGTTGGATCAATCCCAACATGTAGATTCTGTAGCGTTGAGAATGAATCCTCGCATCACATACATGGAACCAGTATTGAAAAATTGAAATTTTGAAATGGTACTGAACTATCACTGAAAGAGCACTTTTTCGCATCAAATGGTACTTTTGTAAAAAAAAATTGCATACATACATTACAACACTCCAAACAGAATCTTCTCACACCACTTTCGTTGTGGGAGTGGCGTAACCAACAGTTTAATGTCTACTCTGCATAATCGATTTTTGAGAAACTTTTTTATGACAATTTTATTTACTCTCGGAATTGTTGGCAGAATGAGGCTGCCGAAGGAATATTTTTCATTTTTCGTTATGTTGGAGATGTCTGACATGGAATCGCGGTATCACATCTAGTATGCCAGCAAACTACCAGTTAAACTATTTATTTATATTTAATACACGTACAGTACGAAATAGAAAAAGTAACACAAATTGCTGATTCTGAACGTAACAAAACGTAAAAGTTTCGTGTAGTCAAACGTCGACGGAACATTAAGGAATATACTTGGAAATGCGATTAGACACCGTTGGACTATAATTTGTGGGGTGTGGGTACCATTGGTGAAATACAGCTGCACACAATCGATAATGTGCTTAAAAATTGGATCGATCGTGTAGGCTACTGCATGGCCAGCCGAGGCAGCCATTTGAATGAAATTATTTTCCATTATTAACCGGAAGGATTGTACTTTCAAATAAAAAATAAATTTGACAAAATATTCAGTAGTTTTTATTTAAAAGTATTTTAAAAAAAGAAAATGTTATTTGGCGGACCCTTTAACTAGGCCCCAATTTACTATGTGGTTGTTCTTTTTCAATTAGTAGTTTTTTTTAAAGCATTTTCAAAAAAATAAAAGTTATTTGGCAGACCCTTCAAAAAAGTATCGAAAGCGTCGCGGGGGTATTGCGGTATTTTTGAAGTGAAAAGGTAATGAAAAAAGTTCTAAAGTACTGAATTTTTCAACACTGCTTGTAACACATGAAATGTTAGGGTATCCAGCTGTGGTTAGAACTCATAGGTGGTGGTTAGAACAATAGGTATGATACACGATCGGTCAGATCAGCTCTTGTATCATAAACCCAATCATATTTTGCCATATTACACAGGGGCTTGCAAGCATTTCTCTTTATGTTTACTTAACTCTCGAGTAGTTGTTCTGCGGATTACTAAGGAGGCTAGGAGACTATCCTCATGGTTTAGGTAGGCTATTATAGCATCTGATATGAATAGGTTTTGTGATCACATTACTTAATTGTGTGCGTAAGTAAACAACAACAATTTCGACAATTATTTTCAATATGAAACTTCAAGAGAAGATTTACCTATCAGTTAAGTGGACAAAATTAGAAGAATGACGGAATTGTTACAGGTTTGTATGCTGCTATATAAGGCCATACTTCAAATTAGAATGGACGGAATAGAATTCTATGAGAAGAAAATTTTAATTACATACATAATTGATTACTACAACTCTTCAGTCAGGAATATTGACCTAGTTTCTCACACCACTTATGTTGTATGTGTTAATTTTATACATAAGTGGCGGGACAGTTTAAAGTCGAATCCGAACGACAGATTTTTGAGAAACTTTTCATGGCATTTATATTTACTCTCAGAATTTTTGCCAGAAATCTGCTGAGAGGAAATCGCCGCTGTATGGCCTGGGACTCGAACCCTGGCTTAACGTCTAATGAGCCAACACACTACCTGGAATACATATGTATTGGAATAATACTGTTGTATGCTGTTATATGTTGCCTTTCTTAAGAGATGATTTATGTACCCTGCTTTCAAATACTGTTCCCATAATGAATAGATGTTACCGTTAATATTTTTCATTGACTATTCAATTTCAACTGTCACACGCGTTATAACAAATCACTCATTTGTAATGGAGGTTGTACAATTATGACAACAAAAAAAAAAAAATTATAAGAAAAAAAAATAAATAAAATTCAGATTTAAATTTAATAACAGACTAAACAAAGTTTATTTTGAACAATAATAAACCGCAAAAAAAGAAATAAAAAATAAAAAAATACACTCAACATGCTAAATAATAGTATGACTAGAGAAAGAAAAATAATAGTAAACAAATAATAAAAAATAATAAATAATAAAAAATAAAATCAAAATCAAAAATAATACAAAAAAAAAAAAAAATGAAAAACACTTGACAAACGCATTTTTTTATTTTCGAAAATTAAAAAACAATACAAACGCTAGCGTTCAGCAGCAAATGAAAATAAAACAGCTGTCAGTTGAAAGTCTAGTTACTGCGGAAGCTTGTGAAAAACAGCAATTGAATATTTTTGTTTGCCGTTGTTGTTGGTGTTGTTATGAGATTACGTTTTTGGAAAAAAATAAAAATAAAAAAAGAAAAAGAAGAAGCAGCTGAAATGTTTTAAATACAGCGAATTTATTAATAACAAACACAGTACTACTAAGTAGACTTTACTTTGAATTGACTTTTAGTTTAATGACTGATTGACTTACTTACTTACTGACTATCTATGTATGGATGTATGTATTTTTGTGAGTGTAAGTTACAGTTTTATATGTGACAGTCGGTACAAACATTTGAGCCATTGTGCAGCCACAAACGCTGTCTAAAGCTCTTGAATTTTTTTTTTTTTGATTTTTGTCTAACCACGGTTTCCCTCCTTATAATCTACGATCATCGGCTGCAGTTACTGCTCGCTGAACTTGACTTTAGGTAACGGTAGCTCAACGTATCAATGTGATTTTTAGTCACTGACTTTAAGCCAACGCTGACGGTTCAAAAAATTCAATAAAAATTTTTGTTTTTTTTTTTGGAATTGGATTACTCGACGGAGGAGACATTATTTCGTTGCTCGTTTCTTTCCATTTCTTTTTTCTCTCCAAGTTTTTGGTGTGTGTCTTGTAAAGTTTTTTGAGATTTCAAATCTTTTTTTTCAAAGGTTTTTATAATTTCTTTTTTTTTATTTTGTTTATTTTTTGACAAACGAAATACAATCAGGCATAAATAAAGAAAGAAATCGTATAAAATTAATGAACAATGAATATTTCTTCATACACAAAAGTGGAATAACTAAATAAATAACGTATTAACAAATAATAATAATAATAAAATAATAAATAATAATGAAAAACGACTAACTACTACGTATACGACTATTAAAGTTATTTGAAAAACAAAAATAATTATTCATGATTTTTTCATGAATAAATAATTAAAAAAAAAAAACAAAAATTAAACGAAATTATAAAATAAATCAAAATAATTATTATGATAGAAAGAAAAAAAAAATAATAAATTATTATACAAAAAAGAACTGAAATTAAACGAAACCTTTCATTAACAAAAAATAGGAAAAAAAAAATTTTTAAAAACATAATATAAAAAATAATCATAAATAATGTACGAAAATTTATATTTCTAAAAAACAAAACTAATCATAAAAACACCAGCAGCTATTAGCAATTATTTTAATTTCAAAAAGTTCTTTTTTCCAAATGAAAATGACAAAAATAATTCAATAATTTTTTTTTTGTCTAAGAAAAACAAACTTAATATGCAACAATAAGAACCAAAAGTTATTTACAATAAATAACTTTTATTTAAAAATTAAAAAAAAAATTTTTTAAATTTTAAATCGAGAAAAAAAAAACACCCTTTTGCACTTGCTTGCATCCGTTGAAAATTGTTGCAATTATTGTTGAAAATTTATTTTTTTTATTGCGTAATTATTGTTGGTGCTGCTGACTTTTTGCAATAGGCTTTCCTGTCATAACATCGAATTCGAGTTGAAAAGGTAATAAAATTATTGAAGTTTTTTAATATTAAAAATTTTACTTTAAAATTCATGTCATAAACGTTGTAATAACCAAGTCAGTCACCTGAAAGTATTATTCAAATACATAACATTTATTACATTGGCTGTTTAATTAAAATGGAAAAATAATTATGTATGATGACCATGGAAGCAAATAACTTCAATTCTTACTATCATCCGAGCTATTTGAATTGTTTTGTTTCTTGTGCATGGTTTCAAGGACAACTGATTTTGTGTTTTTAGAAGCTTTGCAGCTCTTAATTTGCTGAGAGCAGTTTTAGTGATTGCGTTAAGGTATGCCCTATCCTTCAAAATTTCCTCCTTCATAAGCCATTCATATTTATAAGAAAAGGATGTGTTGTCATGAAAACAATTTATGTTACTAATGGTAAGGAAAGCGCAAGAAAAAATTTAGGAATTTTTCTAGGCTTATATGTTTTGACAAACACAAGTTTTCGTTACTTTGTCTTATTTTATTTATACGGTGCAACAGTGTTGAAGACGTTATAGTCTAGTAGGTCACTAGCCACACTTGTTGGCTTGTTAAACTAAAGGCCCGAGTTCAAACCCCAGGTTAGGCATCAAAACGATAATATGAAAATATTTCTTCGACGACTTCCTCTCAGCAGATTTTTGGCAAAAACTCTGAGAGTAAATAAAAATTGCCATGAAGAGCTTCTCAAAAAAAAATCTGTCGTTCGGATTTTAAACTGTAGGTCCCGCCACTCATATATAAAATTAACTCACACAACAAAGTGGTGTGAGAAGTTAGATCGTAATCCTGAGGGAAGGGTTGTAATGACCAATAATTATGTATTATGTAACAGTGCAAATATGTTTCATCTGACTGGGAACATGTTGTTAGTTGTAAATTTAGTTCAATAGAACTATAACAAGTTTTTTTTTATACTCCTTGAACTTTTTGAATCTATTCTACTTGCAACATTTGTCTTTTTTTTAAATTTGTACACAAATTTATTGATTACGACCTAGCTTCTCACACCACTTATGTTGTTTATGTTAATTTTATACAATAATGTCATGACCACAGAAATATTTCCTTTACATTTCGTTTTGTTGAAGATGTCTGGCCCGGGGCTATGAAACGTGGCCTCACGTCTAATAAACTAACACACTACATTTTATACTAGCTTGCATAGATTATATGGTATGTTGATCAAATTTCATTTTTTCTTTCTTATATAAATGAAGCTTTATCAATGATTTCGAAAAATTAAAGCTCATTTATACTATGTTTAGACAGGCACTTTTATTGCGTAAATCGCAATAAATGCCATTATTGAGATCAATATTTTATATAAAATTTTAATTAATTATTGCTCAATAAATATGCAAAAGTACGTTCAGTTTGCATATTACAATTTTCCGAACGATTTCAATTGATATTAGACAACTCAAATGTCAACAGGACAAACAAATAAAACAAAAAATGGCGGGATTTCTTTTCTGCAAACTTTACCAAATTTTTCTTCCTCATTCTTCTGAGAGAAGCCATTTTGGAATCAAAAGTTGCCTTTACTAACCGCAACAGCTCGGGGTTCCTGTTACACACTATTAAGACCTTTTCCAATATTGAGTTGTTTTCCATTTTTTCACAATCATTTTCTGGAACTAATTTTCGCTACCAAAATAAAAACAATGTTGTTGAAACCATCAGCTGTTTTGTTTACCAGCTGCCAAAAAAAAATTGGGTATATTATGTATCTGAACACATAAAATATTGTACACAAATAAACGAATATTAACTCAATAAAAATGCCTGTCTGAATACAGTATTAATTAATAAACAAATTTAAAAAACATAATACGACTTTTATTTTTATAGATAATAACAAGGGCAAATTTTCGTCTGATCTTATCAAATCAAATGGCAAACGTTTCACATGAGATTGTATTCTTCGAATATTATCATTATTTGATATTTTTTAATTATGTTTTGCAATTATAAATATTCAAAATTAAAGTAAAGAGAAAAAGAGGCTCGTTTTATAAGTTTGCCCGTTCAAATCTCGCAACATATTAACCCTTTGCGACCGAATTAATTTTATATATGGGAATTATCAGAAATATCGGAATTAATTTTTTATGAAAAAACACTAATACAGAGTATACATGGTTGTGAAGGAAAAAGTTAGTGTTGAAAGAGTCAAAATAAATTTCGTCTTCGTTGCATTCAAAGTCACGGAGCACTTCCTTCACTAAATTTCTTCTTGCCATTTTATTAGAGTATTATTTTGAAATAAAAATAAAAAGCGAAATCGCCAAACCTAAGTTAAGAACAACTTATAAAATATCATAGTCGCCGTAGTCTAGGCTTATTAGACGTAAGGCCAAAGTTTAAACCTCAGGTCAGACATCAAAATTTCTTCGGCGACTGCCTCTCAGCAGATTTCAGGCAAAAACTCTGAGAGTCGTAATCCTGACTGAAGGGTTGTAATGATTATTTATGTATGTGTGCTATACACTATCATTTGACTTCACCGAATTTCGATAGCTTATCGATTGAGAGCAGACATATGGCTAGATCGGTGACAAAGCTTTGGTGGCTGAGGGCACACATACGACTGGAATAGTAAAAAATCTTTGGTGGCTGAGAGCACACATACGGTCGCAAAAGGTTAATTCAATAACTTTGAAAATCAGGCCTTGCTTATAAGTAACAATAGATGGATAGGTGGGCCAATCTTAACTTTCATGCAACATGCTACTGCGGAGAAATTATTTGCTTAGGTGGAAAACCATAATTAACGAAATAAATAATAAAAATGATTTGAAATACAATGATGACAATGAAGAAATTTAGTAACCGTATTTGTTGGGTTAAATAGTTTTTTTTTTCTTCCAATTATTCATTTAAGTTCTGAGCATTGTATATTCCAAAATAATCCAAATTCCATGTAAATCGTGGTGATTTTAAAACACCATTTTCTGCATTTTTTTATCTTTTTATAAAATCGACCACAAATCTTAAAAATTAAAATTTAAGAAAATGTTTTCTTTGAGTAAAATTTAAATTGTAATACGGCGAGCATCAATCAGTCCAAGATAATGCAGAAAGTATCCTCCTCAGTTGTTCTTATTATGACATTATTTTTTTTTTACAGCGTATAAACTTTTTCCTTCTTTAGACAATAGGTTTGAGGTTGAATTGAAACACAAATTTTTTTTTTAATTTTTTACAAGCAGACCTAAGTATTTATTCAGTTGCAATCGATTGATAAAAAAAATAACGAATGCGTTTGTCGTCGCAAATGAATACAATGCAGAATCAATTTTTTTTTATTTTATTTCAATATAATTAAACAACAATAAAATAACAAATATTTGTTATAAATTTGCGATTAAAAGAACGCAATTAAAAGCCTTTATTTCAGTAAGTAAAGCTTGAGAATTTGTTAAGAACATTTGAAAATAGAAAGAATGGAAATAATTTTTATTGAAAAAAGTTGAATTTCGGTTAGAATTGACCACACTTAACAATTTGTGTATTTTCTGAACTTGAGCCATGGTTATGCCCTTACGTTTAACATACTATGTTTAAAAAATTTCACCATTGGGTACTGCGGCAAACGTTAAATACCACGCAGTATCCGTTGTGCAGCATTATCATCTCTATCTCAAAGAATATTCTATAAAATGTTTTAAAATTTTCAAATTGTTTTCATCGTCGAAAACTTATGAAAGGAATCATTTTAACATAGCTTATTTCATTATTAAAATATGTAGTCTAGTATGTAGTGTGTTAGCTTATTAGACGTAAGGCCTGGTTCTAATCCCAGGTCAGGCATTAAAATGAAGTATGAAACAAATTTTTCTTCGGCGACTGTCTCTCAGCTGATTTCTGGCAAAAATTCTGAGAGTAAATAAAATTGCCATGAAGAGCTTCTCAAAAATCTGTCGGAGTGTACTTTAAACTGTAGCCCCCGCCACTCATGTATAAAATAAACAACATAAGTGGTGTGAGAAACTAGGTCGAAATCTTGACTGAACGGTTGTGATGACCACTAATGTTATGTACATATATATGAAATCATTCAAAAAGGACTAGCGGGGCCCATATCCCAATATCGGTCCTGCAATATCAATATCGAATGGGGCATTAGCTGTATGGCACGTAAGGACTAGCTGTTGAAATTATAAGTCGTTTGTGCCCACACCATCCAATTTAGACCAAGATATTGATCACCATTGACAAGTGCTCGTTCTCAAATAAACATTGACCCGTTGACGTCTCCAGGCCGAAATTTATAACACATAATTTCTTCTAACGGAATTCATTGAACGGTTATTTGATAATTTGGTTCGTTTAAGTGCTCATTTATAGGGCCTCATCCTTAAAGATGATTTTTGAATGAAAATTAATGTCAGTTTGATAATTGTTTCAGTGCTTTTTTCAGCAAACACAGGTCATTGTTTAGCTTCAGTTCCTAGGTACGAGTATAGGTATCGTATCGTGATTTGCGATAGGCTGGGTTTTTGCGAGCAACCTTAAACACTTTTCTTAAAATATACACAAGACGGACTGAAAATCAAAATCTCAGCTTATCATGAAACTCATGTTATTTGTGCTTACTTAGTAAGTATGTTGAAGGAACTGTGATTTCAAATGAAAATAAAGTGGAGAATACATACATAATTGATCATTACAACCCTTCAATTAGGAATACGATCTAGCTTTCACACTACTTATGTTGTGTGTGTTAATTTTATCCATTAGTGGCGGTGGCTACAATTTAAAGTCGACTTCGAACGACAGATTTTTTTGAGAAACTTTTCATGACAATTATTATTTATTCTCACAGTTTTGGTTAGAAATCTACTGAGAGGAAGTGGCCTTCCTTCTAATAAGTCAATACACCACCTATTAGACTATTAGACTAAGGGCCATTATTACAATTTGCCGTTAACTAAAGGGAGGATTTTATCGGGCAGATAAATTGTTTTTCATTATTATGAGTATCCAATAAGATAGAAGTGGTCGTTAAGCTAAAGGGAAGATCATCCTACCTTTAACATTTAAAGGTCACTTTATGTTTGAACTTGCCATATCGTATGCTATTTTCGATATGGCAACAACATTTAAACAAAATGAGCATATTTAACAAGAAAAACTAAGTTGCCACAGCGTTAAAAAAATTTAAAAAAGCCAACAGTATTATAGATGGTCGATGCTTGTACAATCGTGTTTCAACTGTAATACCAAATAAATTAATTTTTAACAAGTCTAACAGGCAATAGAAATCAAATAAATTTCCATTTAAATTTATAATTTATAAATATAGTAACGATTTTAAATTGATTCTGTAGTTTTCCAGACGTTTGACGTTTTTTTCTTTTTTTTTCGTTTCATAACCATTAAAATATTAATTTAATTACAGCCAAAAGTCGTGAATTGCTTAAACATTTTAATTCTTGTACTTGAAAATTATATAAAATCACAAGATTATTCAAACTTTATTGACTTGCTACTACAAGATTTTATTTAATTTTGTGTTATTGTTGTTGTTGTCTTTGTTAACATTGCATTAATATTGCAATTTTCGATGGTTGTTTGACCACTTAAATGATTTTTTTTAAACCCAAAAACAACTTAAATGTCCTCAATTCGAATTTATAGACAAAACACATAAATTGTGTAAAAGAAAAAAAAATTGATGAAAAAAATAAATTTTGAAAGAAATATGAATTCATGAAATTTCTGCACATTGGGACGAATGTTACCTGCTTACATACATATTAACAGAAGGTGCTAACATAGTGTTTAGCATTAAAACTAGAAAATAATAATCTATACAGCATATGTGTGTACAATACTATACAAACCTCATATTGGAGGCACTGAAGCATTCTATTCCACGCCTATTACCCTGAAAAACTTTAGGATGCTCCTTGGTTTCATCAGAAACAATTTCCTATCCAGCACATGAAATGCATTCAAGTGTTCCTTTGTGAGGTGCAGGTTCCAAAATTCTGTAATCATGATTAATTTGTTAATGGAAATCTACATTTTTGGTTAGCGTCGACCATCATTTTGAATAAGGGTACAGTAAAACCCCGCTTAATTGATACGTTCCAATAAGTTCCAGCGCTAAACGAAACAGCGTTAAACGGGGCAACTTAACACCTACATATGTATACACCTAGTAACGACCTAGACTAATAAATCAACTATGACGCAGGAAAAATGCGTTCGTACTGGGATTTCGACTTTGGAAAATACATTTGAAATCTTTTTTCTGTACGGACTAACAAAAGATCGTTGAAAAAGATACGTAGTATACACCGTCGCTGTATAGTGCACCACTTTTGGTTAGGTGCAACACCGTTTCATTTGCAACCGCGTAATACTGAAACAGCGTTAAGCGGGACTTCGTTAAGCGGGGTCTTACTGTACTTTAAATCTTTCCCCGTGTGGTAGCGGGAAGAGTATACTACCACAGTGATTACCATACATAATTGGCATACATAATTGGTCATTACAACCCTTCAGTCAGGATTATTGACCTAGTTTCTCACACCACTTATGTTGTGTGTGTTAATTTTATGCATGAGTAGCGGGACCTACAGTTTAAAGTCGACTCCGAACGATAGCTTTTTGAGAAACTTTTCATGGCAATTTTATTTACTCTCAGAGTTTTTGCCAGAAAACTGCTGAGAAGAAATCGCCGAAAAATACTTTTTGTATTTTATTTTAATGTCTGGCCTGGAACTCGGACCCAGGATTTACGTCTAATAAGCCACCACACTACCTACAGTGATTACCATACTTGTCGTGATACAGTGATTACCATACTCGACTGCTTAGCCTGACCAGAGGTCTTAATCTGGAACCATGGGTGCTGGCAGCCCCAAGGACTTGTCCCTGCCCAGCAATGGTGAGGTCCCTTCGGGGAGCACGTGGTGGCTGTGATTTAGACCCAAATCGCGGAGAGTGCGCGAATACGGTGTGGCGGTACATTCTTAACTCATTTGAAGGAGTTTAGATGGTCTCCGACCCTTAAACAAAAGGTAAGTTATGCCCAAATAGCATGACTTCGAATTGGCACTTACTTCCTGGCTGTAGCCAGTGTTTACAGCATGAAAGTAGGGGCGTTGGTCTGTGCATTATTTTCACCCAGTGCGAAGAGCACCATAGGATAAGGTCCACCTGGACAGGTACCCATGTAAAAACACACACATCGTTGTACTTTAAATCTATAGAGCCCTGTCAAAATACCGTTTACTAACCGAATGTTACTCTTGTCTAGTCTGATGTAATTTCCCAACAAACCTTTTGATTTCCTTATATCCATTTAGTTTCAAAAGAGTTTTTACTTCGCGTTACATTCATCGAGCACTTTCTAAATATTTGTCTTTACTTAATTGACTCAGTAGTCCCATACTGCTTTCAATACCGAATGCGCGAATAATGACCTAACTTTCAAATATATTCTAACCTTTGTACATACATACATACATTACAAACCTTCCGTCAGCATTACAACCTAACTTCTCACACCACTTATGCTGTGTGTGTTAATTTGATACATAAGTGGCGGTACCTACAGTTTAAAGTCGACTCCGAATGATGAGAAACTTTTCATGGCAGTTTCATTCAATCTCAGAGTTTTTGACAGAAATCTTCTGAGAGGAAGCCGCCGAAGAACACCGTTCGATTAGAACACATAAATGAATTGTATATCATAGACCGCAAACAAATGATTTCATGAAAGCATGGCACTTTGTTTTTAATAAGATTCGTCTGCTCGCCTCTGGCCAAATTCGGTCAAAATAATTAGAATCTTGATTGTGTGTTTCGAATATTGTTTTGGTACGAATTGTTGGCACTTAAAAAACCTTTGCTGAAATTCTTATATTGTCTCATAATAATCATATTTCTTTATCTGTAAAAAATATGGGGGGATTTACGTTTTTAATTTTTGTGTATTATTTTTCATCGTTTTGAAAATTTTCTTTCTAAAATAGATTAAATTTTTGTTTATAGCATTGTGACGGTTCTAAAAATAAATCAATTTTAATTCTAATTAAACATAGCTGAACATTAAATGTTAAATTTCGAAAAAAAAACAAACAAAAAAAAATAAATAGAAACAATTATCAAAATTTTGTTCAAAAAATTTTCCACTAAACGAATGGGTTGCGATTTTAAATTTATTACCACTTAGGACCATTATTACAACTTCCCATTAAAGTTGGCATTAGTTAATGGTACCTTTAGCTAAAGTGAACGGCAAAGTTACCTTTAACTTATTTTCATTATTACAACTTACAGATAAAACTAAAATTAACTTTTTCAAAAATATGACAGTGCCGGAGCAAAGTCGATAAAACCGCTCAATTAAACAAGCAACAGCGGACTTCGTTTTTTTTTGTTGTATATGCTCATTTTGTTTAAATTTGAAATTGCCATATCGAAATTAGTATATGATATGGCAAGTTCAAACATAAAGTGACCTTTAAATATTAAAGGTAGGATGATCTTCCCTTTAGCTTAACGATCACTTCTATCTTATTGGGTACTCGTAATAATGAAAAATAATTTATCTCTCTGATAAAATCTTCCCTTTAGTTAATGGCAAGTTGTATTGTAATAATGGCCCTTAATGGTGATAAATTAAGTCTTAATTATTTATTTTATTTTGTTTTAATTTTAATTTATTTATTTTTGAATTTGTAACTTCGTCTAATCACTTGGAAAAATAGCATCAACTAACCATCAAATCACTGACAATTAAATGAATGGCAGAAAATTAAAATTGAAAATCGAAAATAAATTGATAATAATTATTTGAAATATTAAAAACAAAACAAAAAATAGAATCTCATTAAATAGTAATTAAATAACGTGGAATATAATTCGTTCAATATTTGTTTATAATTTTTTTTTTTAATTTAATTTTTAAAATAGTAAACATGTGTAGATTAAATAGATTAAATATTCGTTTTAAAATCAATTCTATTTGTACATCCACAATAAAATATTACTTAATATGAAATGTTTGTTGTTTAAAAAAAAATATTGTAAAAAAATGAAATAAATTTTGAACATGCAATATTTTATTTAATTTACATTTGCAAAAAAAATAAAAAAAATAAATTAAAAAATTAACACTATTTGTCAACGTTCATATTTGAAAGAGGAACTATAGTGATTAAACATTTAATTATTTGACTTTTAATTCAATTTTTTTTTTATTTATTTGATTATTATTAATTAAATAAAAATTCAATTTTTAATGATAAGCATTAAGAAACGTAGCGTCACTCCTGCAAAAGGTTTTCAAACTGTGACGTTTTAATACCTTTGACTTCCAACAGCGAAAGTCTTCGTTATTTAATATTAAATAATCCGTTTTACATACAGTGTGCGTCAAAAGAAAGTGTACATTAGAAAATATATACATTAATAAATTACCGTTATTTTAATTTTAAAATTGTTTCAATAACGGTTTTTAAAATTAAATGGCAAATAATTTCGAAATATTATTAACTTTTTTCGGAGCCTCTCCTTTAAATGTAAAAGTTAATTTTGGTGTACACTTTCTTTTGACGCTCACTGTATATTTTCACAAATATTTTCTATTATAAATTGCTTTGAATATTTAATAATCTTTACGAGTTGAATTAATACGAAATTACCTTTCAATGAATGGATTTATGAACTGTACAAGGCCGTTATACCCTACAAGAGGTGACATAAAAGTAATGTTTCAATGAAAATTGCTTGTAATCCTCTTGAGAAATATGAAAAATGTGTTGTGTTTTGCCTTAGTTACCATATGTTTTAGGGAGACACTCAGTAGTACAATTTTTTTTAGAAAGCACCTTTCCCATCTTCATATTTCTTCATTAATTAAGTTTATCCAGCTCAGCAGATGCTAGCGAGAAACTTTGGTGGTAGACTCCTAAACGTTTTAAAGATATGATATTCCTCCCTTCGGTAGGTTGTAGAATTATTAGACATTAGGTTGCGGCTCAAACATCTCCAACAAAAAGAAATAAAAAAAATTTTCTCACTAGATTTCTGGCAAAAACTCTGAGAGCAAATAAAAAAAAATTTGCCATGAAAACTTTCTCAAAACTCCGTCATTCGAAGTCGACTTTAAACTGTAGGGTCCGCCACTCATGGATAAAATTAACACACACAGCATAAATGGTGTGAGAAGCTAGATTAATAATCCTGACTGAAGGGTTGTAATAACCAATTATGTAACTATGTAGATTATTTTCTATGTAGGTCTTTGCACCATAAGATCTGGCGATTTGCACAACCATTTCTAATCTTTAAAGCGAAATATCAATCCACTTTGAAATCGGAGTTTAAAAAACTCCTTCATTTATTGTGATGCGTAAGCGGTTTCTTTATTATACTGTGGCCAGTAATGCTTGAGACTCAATTTAACTTTTGCTTGAAAAACTTGACCGTGTTCTCTTTCTCAATTCGATAAATTAATCATATTCGACTCTCATCTCTATTATTGTGAAACGGTACATCTACAGATATTTAATAATGTCTTCGGAAAATTTTGAAAACCTTATTAGTCATTAGTTCTACTAAATAACACTGTTTAACAGCCTATTGTTCCTATATAAAAAGCATAAAAGGCATTGGTTACATTTTTAGAAGACCATATAAAAACCTTGTAAGAAATACTACAGATAGGGCCATTATTACAACTTGCCGTTAATAAGGGAGGATTTTAACCGGCAGATAAATTGTTTTTCATTATTATGAGTAGCCAATAAAACAGTGATCGTTAAGCTAAAGGGAAGATCATCCTAACTTTAACATTTAAAGGTGACTTTATGTTTGAACTTGCCATATCGTATACTATTTTCGATATGGCAACTTCACATTTAAACAAAATGAGCATATACAACAAATAAACGAAGTCTGCTGTTGCCAATGCGTTAAAAAAAATAATTGTTGAATTGAACACTTTTATCGACTTTGCTCTGGCACTGCCATATTTTAATTTTATTTTATCTGTAAGTTGTAGTAACGAAAATCAGTTAAAGGTAACTTTAGACAGACTTCCCTTTAGGTAAATCCAAGTTTAACGGTAAGTTGTAATAATGGCCTATAGCGTAGCATTTAGATGACAACTGATAAATAGTACTTTCAGTATTTTTGTGAAGAAAACATATTTATTCTGAAATAGTGTTTGAAATAAAAGCTCAACGGAATTGAAACAGTATGAGAGTTGAGAATATAGGAACTATGAAAGCATGTATGTATATAGAATGGTTAGAATGATACAGATAGCGTGGTATAGTGGTTAAGAGCTCAAGCAATTCAGGCTTCAATGCGGAAAAATTTCATTTTCAAATTTATTCGAATTTACAAAATTAAGAGTCCACAAAACCCTCACATAATCTTAGTAGAAATTTCATTACCCTTAGTACTTTAGAGATGATCAATACCATGAATGAAGGATTAAAACTCAAAATGGGTAGAACCCCGATGTCCTAGTAGATAGTGTGGTAAGCTTCAAGTGCCAAGGCTTGTGGGTTCGATTCAGATTCAGCAGAGATATATGACTATTGAGGTTAACTCAATAGAAAAATAAAGTGAGAATTATTACAAAATAATTCTTGGGAAAAATAGTGACGAAGGTTTTACGCTGGTCAAAAAACAACAAAAAAAACCAACAGGGTTTCACAAGGAAATTCCTCACACACTACCCCACTTACTCCTCTTCTCTTCTATAGCTATCACTCGGTTTTTCCAACAACTCTGTCATTTCCTGATGATGAACAAAAATTACCATGACTTCTCATCACTGCAACGGATTGAGCAAAGGCCGGGGTTTTTTTTCTAGACAACAATAACTGGCAACCCTATAATTCTAGAACTTGCTTGTTGCTGTAAAATTATCTTAATGCAAGGGAAATAAAACAAAACAATACTAAGTAGTTATGGCAAATGCTTTCCGCCAGCTTTCTCTTCAGTATAAGAATGAAAATGATTAAAAGAAAATGTATAAAACCTTGTGAAAGGTCATAGAATTTTTAACGATTTTTGTGTGAATTGAACAAATCCCACGTGGCTTTTTTTGGCTTTGATAACTCGGCTGATATGTTAATTTCTGATCTCAATGGCTCCCTTGTTATCATTTGTTTGAACAACAACAGATGACTTTTATGCAATTAATTTAATTATTTTTTTTTAGTTTAATAATTGGTTTGTTTTTTTATAAATTAGTGCTTGTATTAATTGATTTCTTTTAATTAAATCTACGTGATGTTAATACAAATATTTCATTAATTTCCAAAGCATTTTTTCAATGTTTTCAGAACAATATTGATCGAGTATGTGCTTCTATTTTGGTTCCTAAACAAAAAAAAGAAAGAAAGAACAATTAAATTATCGCTGTTTTTTTATTTTATTACGTGTTTAATTGTATGTTTTGGTTTTGGTGTGTTATTTTATAAATGAGAATAATTTTGTATAAAAAAAAAAAAATGGAATAAAATCGCTAAAAATAGCAAAATTTCTAACATTTTTCTAGAAGAAACACATTCGGCAAGATATTTTCCATTTGTTGTTACGTTATAACAAAAAGGAGAAACAAAAAAAGTTTTTTTTTTATACAACAATTGTCTTGAATTATTAATTAAAGCTTTTTGAGTTATTAACTGAGTTGGTTTTTATTTTACCTTAAATATTTAGTACCTAGACCCCTTGTAATAAATGTTTATAAATATTTTTAACACTAAATCTAACGATACTTCATGTATTCCTATTCCTACCAAAGGGGGTCAAATGAGCCCTAGCGGTATTTAAGGTAGATTGTATATATTTCTCGGTAAAAAAAATTAACAAATTAACGATGTATTTTGTAATAAAACCCGTAAAGGCAAACGGCGATGTGACAATGTTATTTTCAAGAAATTCTGACAAGAAGTTTAAAATGGGTCATTTGAACCGTCCATGGTAGATTTAGTGTTAATGTTTAATATTTAAAGATTTTCTTTATTAGAAAGACTTGCAAGCTTGTCTTAGCACGTACAATACAATCAAGGATTTTACAACTGCGATGCATATATCATATGCTGAAAAAATAACTCTTTTCTGGTAGCAAAATCGATGCCTACAAAGAAACTAACGAGTGAGATCCACTATTTAAATTTTAGTTGCTTTTAAGTCACTATTCGATGCAGGATATGATGAGAGTGCAGTTCAGTTGAACTGTCTTCTTCTTACATAAAAATGTAATGAAATATTTCTTTGCAGAAAAAGACCTTCGAGGTAGAGCATAGGGAGGTTCAGGCATTCCAATTAAGAAAGATTTAAAAACTAAATGCTGGTCGTCCTATGTAATATTTTTTTTTGAGGTTAACCCTCAAGAGATGACCCCTATTTATAGGTAGGTAGCCAGGAAGAGTTGGCCGTCCCCCCAAGGAAGTCGGACGAACGCACTTTGGCTACATGAGGCTCATTGCAATATTACAGTTTCCATCAATTAGCCTCCTAGTCCTGGAATCAGTTAAAGATTCCAATGAAGTGAACGTTCACAGATCACCCAGAACAGCGATATAGTAGGTGCTAAAAAGTCTCTTTCTCCTTTAACATAGTTCTGGGCATGTTCGCAGAAGGTGAAGAACAGTCTCATCTTCCTCCTTAACTTTGCAGTTTCTACAGAAATCATTTGCAAATCAATGGTGCAAGAAGCCTAAGCGTCTCGCGTGTATACTGAAGAAATACTTTTTATATTTTATTTTGATACCTGGCCTGGAGCTCGAACCCTGGCTTTACGTCTAATAAGCCAACACACTACCTACTAGACTATGGCGACTACTTGACATCATAATTTCTGCTAATTAAACGGCCAACAATCGTTTGTCGAATTAAATCGATTGTGGTCTTCCATCTAGCCTTGCCCAGATTTTCTGCGCCATTCTGCCTGTATTCGAAGCTGCCCTCCTGCTGTTTCTAGAGCCTGTGACCGAATCGTCAATAATCAGCCTACAGGTTCTTAAAGGGACTTTAATAGCCATGAATTCGTCAGAAAGTTCAATGCTCGTGCCTTGCCTGGACAGTTAATGTGATCTGCAGTTACTTGGGATATAATTGTCGCGGAACCCAAATGATGTGGATATCATATCTTTCCGCCACACTGTTTAGGTGTCTGCTTTAAACAATGACAACTTCCTGCCTACCACTCAGATGTTTTCTACGGAGATGCATTAATATCTTACAGTTTCATGAAATGTGCTTCGATGAGTCATACTCGTAGCCGCAGAATGTAATGTAAAATTATATGTATTCAGTCATTGTTAATGCCACTTTTCTGCCACAGAAGTCTTTTTAATGAACAATAATTGGTGTGACTAGCAACAGAATTAGTAGATTTCAAATGGAGTATTTTTTCTTTTAATTAAACGCTAAATTTTCGGCAGCTTTTTTAAAATTTATATTTTTAATAATTAATTTTAATTTAATTTTGTATTGTATAAGAATTTTTATAATTTTAATTTATATTTTCGCATATATTCGCTGATTTTTTAACACTACATTTACGTAATTGTTGTTATGCCATACTTTGTGAATTTACTAGTAGTTATGGACGATCATCGTATAAAGGGTAGGCCATTTAAAAGTTTAAATATAAAAATGCAATAGAAAAATATCGGTTTGTAATTTTGCAAAATTTATTTTTTTGTACTAAAGTACAAACGTTCTGGTTAGTAATGGAATATTAATTCATTCATATGGCTAGCGCGGCCCACAGTACTTCATACGATCGGACCAATTTTCGTGCACTTTTTCTTATGCAGGGGGTAGTATCTCGGCAATGGCATTAAGAATGTTGGCCTTAAAATGTTCAATTGTCTCTGCTTTGTCTACATAACACTTCTTTAACGGCGCTCCACAGAAAATACGGTGTCAAGCTGGGATTCTTGGCGGCCGCTTGACATCATACATACATAATTGGTCATTACAACCCTTCCGTCAGGATTATTAACATAGTTTTTCACACCACATATATTGTGTGTGTTAATTTTATACGTAAGTGTATAGCCCTGGGGCTCGAACCCTGGCTTTACGTCTAATAAAACAACACACTACCTACTAGACTACGACGACTACTGGACATCATAATTTCTGCTAATTAAACGGCCACCAAACGTTTGTCGAAATAAATCGATTGTGGCATGAGTTGTGTGGTAAGATCCACTATTCTGTTGAAGCCAAACATCGTTCACATCAATACCATGAGGTGCGGTACAGAAAAATCGGGTATCATGATGCCATAGGTGGCTCCATTTATCGCCATCTTCATTTTCAAAGAAATACATATTTGCCAATGATGTCCTCCGTTTCACAAGCCACAACAAATAGTCACTCGCATTGGCTTCTGTAATACCACGTGTGGCTATTCTGAGCCCCAAATACGGAAATATTTCTTATAAAAACGTATGCACCACATGAAAATGAGATCCATCCGAAAAGCGAAAGCAAAACGAAGCTAATGGTCATGCGGCTTCAACCCTTAATCCAATTGAACTTTGTAACGCGTCATACTGAGATCTTTTCGGAAGATTCAACGTAAACTAGTGCGTGAAATGTTCAATTCTTGAGAGAGCTTCCATATTTTGGGGTGTACGCGTCATCTCGACGCATCAACAATGAAACGAGTTATGCGAACTCTAACAATAAATTTGTGTATATCGGGAATTATTGGTCCTCCTGCACAAAGGACAGTTTCTGAATTTTTCCGAACAATTGTCTTTGTTTTGGAAATAAATTTCCAATAAATCCCAATGTTGCTCAAGCGTAAATCTATGCATTACTTTCAGTGGAGATAATTTTGTTGCAGAAGAAAATGACTTAAGTATTGTCAGATTCGAAATAACCGATGATTCAAATCTAAATCTATAGATGATCCACCCGATATATGTATGTATGTATCTACACACATATGTATGTGTGGTTGTATGTAGTATAACTTCCGTTTTAGTTAATTTACAGAAATTATTTGCCATTTAAATGCTTTGCTTTATACACCGTACCTCTAAATACAGACAAAAAGTTTATTCACTTACTAATTTCACTATTTAGATGAGCCGTTTTTGTTTTTTTTTTTGTTCTCGAGAGACTTAATTATTTTTATTTCTATTCCTTATTTCTTTTTATTTTACTTTTTTTTTAATTTTTATTATTTCAACAGATTTAAAGCCAGTTCAACTTGATTTAGTGTAAAAAATTTTATTTTTAATTTTTGTTGTTTTTGTTTCTTTGTTTGGTTTTTTTTGTTTTTTTTGTGATACAATGTCAAGTTTATGAACAATTATTTCTGTTTTTTTTATAGTTTTTCTTTATTTACATACACATATACATATATACGCTCACTGACGTGCACATATCCACTACATACTCCCCAATTTAATGAAATTTGAAATTTTATTCATGTTGCTGTGTTGCTGAGTTGTTGTTGTTACTGTAATAGTAGCTATTGTTATTATAATTGTTGTTGGTTTTTTTTTTATTGTTTTTGTTTTTCTTATCATTTTACAAAAATAATAATCAAATGTCAGTTTATTACGTTGTAAATGAAAAGCATGTGTCTAGGCGCCAAAAAAATAACTGTAAATTTAACACATATAAACCCCTCTTATGGATTTAATATTAGAATTCACACATTTACACACACTAAGGCCTCTCAATTAAATAAATCTTTTACTCTTGATGTTTGAATTTAAGCCGTTTTAATTAATGACAACAACTACAACAGCAACAACACGTTTAGTGTAAAAATTTAAACGAAAATTAATTGAAAATACACTCACACGTACAGACTTACATACATATGTACATAAGCATATGAAAAAGAAAATCTGATTAAAGTTGATATAACTCATTAGCTGAGCATATTTCTGATAATTGTTGTTGTTGTTTTTAGTTCTATTATATAAAATATTGTGTTAATTTATGAAAAACTTCTAATGATTCATTGAAAAAAGCATCATAGTTTGGTAGTCTAGCGAATGATTATATCACAGTTTAATGCAAAATTCAAAAAGATAAGAGAAAGCACTCCACTACACCCATTATACACATGTTCACAGATGGTGTGATAGATAGTAAATCTCTTATCCTAAGAATTACTACGGCAGACCAATCACTCAAGCTTAGCTTGTACGGCTTAAGATTAATAAAAGGGAAATAAAAAAAGAAAATTGTTTGAGAAACGTTGGGACAGCGCTGTTTTCTTTCAAATGAATGAAAAATTATAGATTGAATTATATATCTGCCGACATCCAGAAGGTGCCGCCTTCTGTATAAAGCCTTTAACACAGTGGTTTCTATCATTTTTGCATTCATCTCTTACTAGAATTATTCGAAATATCATAATCACACAAAAGCACTATAAATTTGTTTCTCTGACAGACGCGCTGACATCCAAGCACTCAGCTCCTAAAAAGTTGATTCGGTATTAGTGTGGATAGTTGAATCAGTTAGGTAGATATGGATCAAATTTCATGTGTACATTCGCGACAATAAGCAGGTGACCAGGCTGTGAAAAGGGCAGCTTCCACGTCAATGATGAGTCCTGAACCTTTTTAAGTAGGTTAAGAGGCTTGGAAGCAAAAGCTTGAAAGTTGAAAAAAAACCGCATATCAGCCGGGTTTAAGTCATGCACAGACGTCGGCACAAAGAGGACATGATAAAAATGTGAGTGTATTTGTGAGAGACATTTGTATAACCCAGAGGAAAATTGTTAGTAAAATTTTCAAACGTAGCCTAATATGTTTATGCTGTGGAAAATATAGAAAAAATGTACAACGTAAAATCCCTAAAGACTGCGTATTTTACATGACAAATATTCTTCCAAAAATTGAGATCATTTCTCATTGTTATTAGTGAATCTGATTAGAAAATAGTGAATCCTATTGTATCGGGTCTGCCATCTAACATTTTTTTCAACTAGTGCTTATTTCGTGAACGTGAATGGTAACACTTAGCTCATGTCTGATTTGACAGATAATTAGTTTTATACTTTCGCTGAACGAATACGGTTGTGTATACGCTAAGCCAATTAACCATCAAATGAGTTTTTGCTTCACTAAATGGGCCTGCGATCGACTTACAGAAGATGCCGATTTTGGCAAAAAAATCATCTTTTCCGATGAAGCTTATTCTGATCTTGGCGGGTATGTAAAAAAGTAAAATTGTCGCATTTGGGGCACAGAAAACCGGCATGCATACATTGAAAAGCCAATGCACCCAAAACGAGTCACTGTTGGGTGCGGATTTTGGTCCAAAGGCATAATTGGGGCATTTTCCTTTAAAAATGAGCAAGGAGTGGCCGTTACAGTCAATAGAGATCATTATCGGGCCATTTTGTACGAATTTTTGTTCAAAAAAATTGAAGAGGAGAATATTGGCAACATTTGGTTTCAACAGGACGACGCTACGTGCCACTCAGCTGAAGCTACACTCGATGTTTTGCGCCCTGTTTTTGAAGATCACATTATTAGCCGCAGAGCTGATGTTATTTGGCCACCTCGGAGCTGCGATTTGATACCGTTGGACTATTATTTGTGGGGTGCCGACAAGCCAGAGACAATTGACGCTTTAAAGGACAATATTCGTGAAGCCATTGGAGAAATACAGCTGCACACAATCGATAATGTGCTTAACAATTGGACCGATCGTGTAGGCTACTGCATGGCCATTTAAATGATATTATTTTCCGTTATTATTAAAAAAAGAAATTTGAGAAAATATTCAGTAGTTTTTTTTAAAGCATTTAAAAAAGAAAAGTTATTTGGCGGACCCTTTTTAAAAAAAACACAATAAATTTGTATCTCTGACAGTCATGCAGCCATTTAAGCATTCAGCTCCTAAGAGATATATTCGATATTAGTATGAATAGATGAATCAGCTGGGTAGATGATTAGTCCAGAACTTTTGTGAAGTAGGTTAAGGGGCTTGAAAGGGAAAGTTCAATGAAAATAATGTTAAAAAAAACGGGCAAATCAGCCGGGTTTAAGTTATGCATAATTTTTTTTTTTTGCTTAATTGTCAAAAGCAAGAGTATAATGGCCAAGTTAAAGCACAACCAAAACGCTGAGTTATGCCTTAGATTAGTTGTCGTAGTCTAGTAGGCAAAGTGTTAATATGGCAATGAAAGTTTTGTAATTTAAAATTAAAATCATTTCTAAATTGTATACTTAACCTTGATTTATTGCAGGTGGAATGTGAGAGATCTTACCTGAAAATAAAAAAACAGAGACAAAATGTATAATGAGACAAACTTTTAAATAGAACAAGACGTAAATTTAAATTTTAAAATAAAAATTGCGGTAATTTTGTTAATGTTTACATATATTTTTTTAAAGTACAGTTTCTTTTGGCGTTCACTGTATACATGGAAACCGTTTGGAAACTTCTATTTTTTTATTAAACAATAGGCAGGCAGTAATTCTTCTTATGCCGAACAAAGTATTGACGTTCGCCAGGACAATTGAATTTCCGGAGATATTACCTATGGGCAATTTTGTGTCATGTGACCCAATTTTTGAAATCGATGTCTTTCGATTTGGATGAAATTTGCACCTATTTTCAGCTCTATTAGTCAAGAACTGCCGGAGTTAGAGGCGGTCAAAGTTTGACATTTTGGTCATACATACAAGGTGTAACTTTTCACCTATTGGTCCCAGCAAAAATTAGATATTCCACTCGCATCCCATTAAGCGATTATAAGGGCCTTAAAGGAAATTGTATAACCTTTCTTTTGAGCAAAAAAAAAAGGCCCATTTTGAAAAAAAAAATAAAAAAATAATTAAAAAATAAATTTTTTTTAAATTAAAAAAATTATTTTTTAATTATTAAAAAAATTATTTTTGGAACCATTTGAAAGAAAGAAGAAAGACTGAAAATTTTTGTTAGGACCAATAGGTGAAAAGTTACACAGATTTTAAAAAAACTCTGCATGACAAAAATGTTAAACTTTGACCCCCTCTAACTCCGGCAGTTCTTGTCTGATAGATTTGAAAATTTGTGTCTGGCCTACTATCCAATAGTACTAACATTGGTGCAAATTCCATCCAAATCGAAAGACATCGATTTTAAAAATTGGGTCACTTGACACTAGGGATTTTTAAAAAACTTGTCCCGGGATTTTTCGGGATTTTCGGGATTGGGAATACATATGTATTTTGACCCTACAAAAGGTCCTGAAAAAAAATTTCTATATCACTTGACTTCGATAATAGCATCTCAGATGAGAAAAACCCTACTTCCAGTGATAAGAAATTATTTGATGGGATCGAAGAATGCAAAAGCCCTTTTAAATGAATTAAATGGGTAACTGATTTAGATACTCAACTGTCCAAAGGAATAGATTTGTTTACATCAGGAGGTGGTAGAGGTGAATATTTACAAACTGCATACAGCTATCTTGGAACTATTTTTACCAACAAATGTTGATTGCGAGAAGTGTTCTTCAACGGCAGGGTATGTTGGCAACAAAATTCGTTCAAGCCTATCAGATCACATGTTACATGCTTTAAGCTTTTTGTTGGAATCCAAATAATTTTCTTAAAATTAATGCACTTGACACTATATGAGGGCTATGCAATAAATCGTCTGCTCGTCGTAGTTAATTGCCCTCTTCTATACAATAAATTCAAATCGATTTTTTACTTTCATTTTTTTTTATAAAAATCAATCGATGCATTGCTTCTCTTGTATATTCGATCAAATATTTGCCAAATGGTTTCTACAACCATAGCTTAACTAACCGACAAATACGGTCTTGTCCTCATAATTTATACTCTAACTCTACTACCCTGTAATTTAACGGTGTAAATGAAGAAAGAGATTCCTTCTGAGTGGATTTTAGTGTGGTATAAAAATTACTTGGACTCACACCTTTTAAATCCAATCAAAATTTTCATTGTACAATTTAAATTTTTTATTGGGTTTAAGGGTCAAACGTCTAGTTTTGGTAGCGCCGTTGTAAGTCGCCTTAAAAATGTCGTTTGGAATGAATGCTTGGAATTTCGTTATTTGTTCCCTGTTGTTTTAAAGAATTTTAATTTCAAATCAAAAATTTTTTTAAGTGTATAATTTCCCCATTTCACTTCATTATTGTTAATTGCTACAACTATATTAGAATTGTAATTAATTAAACAAAAAAATAAAAAAAAGGCAAAAGGAAAAAAAAAACTGTATAATTAATTTGCAAACAAAGTTTTCCCACTTAAATTAGAACACATTTTTTTATTTTCAAATTAATTTTTGTAAATTAAATTCAGTTTGAAATAAATTTCAATCATTATTGACAAATTTTCGCATGCTTATCAGTTGGAATATCAAGAAAATTAACTCTGTAGGGGGCATGAAACATTTTCATTACATTTAATGGCGAACGTAGGCTTCAGACATAATTTAAAGATGCCGATTGTTTATTTTCCAAGAAAATTGACAACTTAAATTCGCAGGCAATTATGATTACACCTGGCTTTTTAATTCCTATAAAGAATCGGATTTATAATGGGGAATGCCAAACTTTGGCACTTGATAACGGCCATCTTGTTGTTGGAACATCTATCAAATTAGTATTTTCGCTGGGCCCCCTTGTACCGATATAACATTAAATATCGCGTGTAAGTAATAAAATTGTTTTTATCAAAATCTGCGTTCTTTTCGGGTAAAGTCCCGTTTAATATTATGATCAGCATAATCATCTTATTGAGAGGACTATTCGTAATATGACGATACGTAAGATCTGCCGAAGACAATGCCGCTATCTGCTCGCTCTTATGTGCAAGAAAATCCAGGTAGTCAATTTCGCGACACTTCTAAGAACTACTCCTTTTGCAGGCTACAATTGGCCGAATTTAACCATTTGGTTACGGCCTGCACCCATATAAAATTCAACTGACCTCCAGAAACTAAAGATAACCGAACATCGACGTGTGTTCGCTGAATGAACTTTGAAGCAGTTGGCTACTGATCGCAATTTTCATCGAATATTCATCACCAGCCTTATTCCTGAAGGAGTAGATACGTAACAAATTCAATTTAATTCAACACCATCCAATGTGTTCGGAAATAGTAATTTTTTGTTGTGGATTTAGTGCTGGCGACATCATCGATCGATAGGTTGATCTAGAGATCAATGAAATGTGGTCCTAAAATACGGCATTGCCTACCACACATGATGATGCACTAAATATTCTTCATGAGTGATTTGAGGGCATTATTGTCTTAGATGGAAGTGATATGCACTGGCCACTGAAATCGTATTATTGGATTAAATCTGACTATTACTTGTGGGATTTCTTAACCCTTAGAGTACGAAAGCCAATTTTCGACATAAGGTACGGGATAGGGATACTAAGGTCACCCAAAGAAAAATAGGATTTTTATGTTTTTATGTTAGCAGAAAAGAACTAAAAATATTACTTTGAAAGTAAAACATTCAACATTTAGTTTTTATTTTTAATTATCACATCAAAACGCATTAATTTAAGACAGAAAAAAATTATTTACTTGCGAAGTTATTGAAGAAAAACTAAGATTGGGGGACCTAAGTTACCCCACCCCGTACTCTAGTCGTAAGTCGTAGGTGTAAGCGAATAAGCGACAAATCTTATCAGTCTTCAAAGCAGAATTAACTTATGACATCCATTAAGCACAGTCTGGTTTATGCGCCAGAGGCATGGAAAAGTGGTCATTCCGAATGCGCCCTACCTAGAGAAGCCGATGCAGTCCAATATTTGCCGCTTTTTATTTATGCTTTGAAGTTGCTAATAGTTTGCAATTATTTAAGGACACCAAATTTTCAGGATATTGAGAAAAAATATTTTTAAACTATTTGTGACAGCGTTGTACATTAACACTTTGATTCGAGATTTTTTAGTCACCTGATGTTGCGTAGCACGCCCTATTACTTGTGCTTTGTGCGTTTCGTATGTCTCCGAACGCCAGGGTAATTATGTCACTCAATTTGATATCGTTTGGCGATCTTTTTGAATAACACAGCCCTACATGAGTTTTGCAAATAAGATGGCTCCAGGCATGAATCAAAAACTTTCCATCACGTCAGGTTTTCGAGAAAAATCTCCATTCAGGTTTAAAAAATTCAAAATGGCGAATCCAATATGGCGTTAACAATTTTTAAGTAAATTCGATTAATATTTATGAACCTCGACTACTATACTGGATCCGCCATTTTGAATTTTTAAAATCTGAATGGAGATCCCCCCAAAAACCCCTGAGTAACAATTTTCAAGTAAATCTGATTAATTTTTAAGGACCTCCGTAATGTGTTCCTTTTTCTCGTGCACCCCTTGACATAAACCCACCCCCTACTTTAAGGGTGCATGCAATCAATTTAACTTTGGGCTCATTTTAAAGAGCAAAGATCAATTGTAAATATCTGAAAATAGCGATGGTTCTAGCATGTCAGTGTTTAGCTCTACAATTTTTCAAAAATGGCCAAAAACGGTATTTTTCGGGGTTTCAACCCCCATTTTTTCTCGAAAACCTGACGTAATGGAAAGGAAAGGTTCATGTTTAGCGCTCAAAATGCTTTCGGAAACACCTGGACCCATCTTATTTGCACAAAAAAGTCCAAATTTGCAAGGCTGTGTAATTTTTGCGATGTGTTTTAAGATATTCCGTTACAAAGTGCACCTTTACTAGAACATATAAGGTCTTCAATGGGTTAAGAGTAGCATATTGATTTTAATTGTTATGATTATAAGTCATCGACGAAAAATTTATTTAAATTATAATTTTTGATTTCCACCATAAATCACTGAAGCATGTTCCTTCTTTCCCATAGTGGGTGCATGTGACGTCATAAAAATTATCACAACGATTTTCCCATTATTTTTGCACTTTCAATTGTTCACAAAGTATTTTTATTTTAATTTTTTTTGGGAATAAAAAAAACAAACAAAAAAAATTGAATTAAAAAAATTTGTTTTTTCCACAACTTAATGACAGCTTCATTTCACAATTGCCACAGCAATACAAAATAAAATTTCTAATTAAAAAAAAAGAGAGAAAAAAGAAAAAACAATTTCATTTTTGTTATGAAAAATGTGTGAAATATATTTTATCCCATAAGAAAATTTATTCATTCAGGGAATACAAACAAATTTCGTTACAAAAAAATAAGTTTTTCTTAGAAATTTCCAATCAAAATCCACTTCTCATTCTCTCACACACTGGCACACACACAGATTATATAATAATTTTCTCAGTTTATAAAAAATTAAAATTATGAGAACCATATGAAACACAAACACTCACAAGATAGTTCCCTTGAAAAATCTAGGATTTATGACAATCTCGAATAGAAAGTGTGCTCTCAAGAGAAAAAGGTCACTGAAGTGGGTCACAAATAATTTATTCTCTGTTAAATGAAACCGTTTTGTTTCGCTTTTAAGTGCAGGACGGCATATATTGTAAGACATCTTCAGCTAATTGAAGATGTAATGAGTCTTAATGGCGTAGACATTTAAAGTCTGCTCAACTCACTACAGTAAATGATTGTTTAACAAGTGCCCAGTTATTTATGTAAAAAGGCTTTTAAAAATTCGATAAAGGACGGACAAGCTATTCACTACCATTAAAGTTCTATAATGGGAACGAAACTGTTAAATTATAAAGGGTCTTTCATTAAGAGTTTCCTATCTTTAAATTATAAATAAATGTTGTGTGTATGAGATATCATTCCAACAATTTTATTCGTTTGAAAACACTATTGATGGCTTTCTGACCACAGGGACAACATTCCAGGTAACTGCAAGGCCGACGAGCTCGCCAGAACTGGTGCACTCCTTCTGGAGCCCTCGGTTCTGTCGAAACGCCAATTTATCCTGGGTGAGTAAGGAATCTTGTTCCACTGCTAGACTCAATTGTCTCTTGAAGAATAAAAGGCGCACCAACCAACTAATCAGAATTGATCGTCGATCACAGTGGCGATACTTACAGGTCATTGTGTTATCGGAAGATATGGTTAATGACTGCAGCAACCAGCTGTCCCGTGTGTGTCTGCTGAAAAGGAAGGATCTGCTGTCGCTTGAATTGCAGAAATAGATTATTTGATTCCCCATTACTTATCAGCTTAATGAGTTATCATCATTATTGATATCACGGATAAAACTCTCAGATTGGTTTTCAGCATAGGGTCATAGTCATACTTTTAAAATGCAGCCCTTGAGCTAGCAAAATTCTTTGATGTATTTGGTAGAATTCGGTAAAGATAATACGCTTATCTGGGCCGCTATGCATGCTTAAGTGAGCTAACACTTCAACCAGCCTATCTATCTACTGTTGATGGTATTATCTATGAAATATATGTATCACTGTCCACGACAGATGGTCTGGATAGAATGAAATATCAACTCTGGAGCATAAATCATGCTGAATTTGACGGATGGCATGAGCCAATCTTGCTTTGAAGACTTACATGATATGTGGTTTATTCGCATACACCTGCGACTTAAGAAAGTCCCACAATAAAAAGTCCAATGTGGTCAGATCGGACGATCTCATTGGCCCGTTGCCATCACCATGCCCTCAAATTGCTCTTGCAGAATACCCAATGTGAGGATACGCAGCATCCTTCTGTTTAAATCTTATGTTTTTAAGGTTTATAGTTTTAAATCGACAGCGATGGACTAGGCAATGTAGTTCTCAAAAGGAACTACGCTCTTGGATCTCATTTGAATTGTTGTTTTTCCAAATTCGATAATTTCGAGCATTCACATCACATCCCTACTCATTTAGAAATGGGCCTCATAGCTGAAAATGATTTTTAATGAAAATTATGGTCAGTTGCTAACTGATCTATTCAGCGAGTCATTGCTTTGGTTGGTTATCTTCAGTTCAGTTGAATTTTGTGCAGGCTTTTGGCATGGCAGGTCAGACATCAAAACGAAAAATATTTCTTCGGCGACTTCCTCTCAGCAGATTTCTGGCAAAAACTCTAAGAGTAAAAATTGCCATGAAAACCTTTTCAAAAATCTGTCGTTCGGAGTCGACTTTAAACTGTAGGTCCCGCCACTCATGTATAAAATTAACGCACACAACATAAGTGGTGTGAGAAGCTAGGTCGTAATCCTGACTGAAGGGTTGTAATGGCCAATTATGTATGTTTGTTTGGCATGGCAGAGTTCTCTGAAGTGGCGTGAAATCGACTACCTCCAATGCTCTTGCACACCCTCACGAATAGAGGCGATCAGATCTTGCGTTTGGTCGATCTTGCGTTTGGTCGACAAACAGGTGTTGATCAATCGCCTACTGAATCAGTGGACTCGAATTTATTCCAGATGTTGCGAGTAGTCTACATCTGGTGTATGGAAATAGCGCAAATACCACGCATACCCAAAGCCATTATAACCCATGTCATAGGCCACTTTCAGCCTGATTTATATCGCAGAGTCATGAAAGGTTGAAAGACGCCGTAGTGTAGTACGCATTGTGTTGACATATTGGACATGAGACAATGGTTCAAATCACAGATCAGACATCTTCACCAGAACGAAGTATGAAAAAATATTTCGTAGGCGATTTCCTCTTAGCAGATTTCTGGCAAAAACTTTTTCTTTAAAACCTGTAGTTCGGAATCGGCTTTAAACTGTTGGTCCCGCCACTCGTGTATAAAATTAACACACACAACATAAGTGGTGTGAGAAGTTAAGTCATAATTCAGACTGGAAGGGTTGTAATGATCAATTATGCATGTATGGAAAGTAGGATGTTTAGGATGCACTTCGCCCAGAGAAACCGTGGCTGTATGACTTATTTTTGTTTTCTTTTTCTATTTAAAGATACGGAATGTACAATGAAACACTTGACATATGGATAATGAAATATCCGTTTGGAATTATTATTGACATTAAAAACCTTCTTAAATAAATTTTTTTTATATTTTTTAGCTAAAAAATGGGCGCTTCTAATGAACCCGCCAAAGCTTTGGCCATCAGCAAAACGAAACTTGATGAAAAGCCGCCATTAACATGGCGTGAGAAGCTGGATAATGTTATTAAAAATATAACGGTAGAACCAGTAGTAGCGGCGTATATTATGCCAAGTGTTCTATCGAATTTAGCGACACAAAATTTAAATTTGGAAAAAGCCTGTCGTGTTAATATGAATTACGGTGATGATATATGTGATGCATTGACAAGACGTGAAACAGCAAATTATACCATGTAAGTCCATCATTTTTAATTCAGTACTAAAGGTACTATTTATAATCTTGTTTTTGATTTTAGGGAGGAGGAAACCATACAAAAAATGGTAGCCCACATGGTGGCCTGGAAAACTGTGATACAATCTTTATTTCCCTGTTTGCTGATACTCTTCTGGGGCTCATGGAGTGACAGACATCATCGTAGAAAACCTTGCATTTTAATACCCATTATGGGTGAGTTCTTAGGTACTGTTGGCCTAATGTTGTGTGTATATTTCAAACAAACACCCATGGAAGTGGCTGGCCTAACGGAAGCCATATTTCCCTCGCTGAGTGGCGGCTGGTTTGTAATGCTAATGGGTGTGTTCAGTTATATTGCCGATATAACGACCGAAGAAGAAAGAACCCTTAGAATTGGCATTTTAAATGTATGCTTTTCGGTGGGCGTGCCCATTGGCACCGCCCTCAGTGGTGTCTTACTCAAGTAAGTGTTTAGAATTCTAAAAAAAAGTTTTTTGTTTAATAATTTTGTTTTTTTTCTTTTAGGAAAATTGGTTTTTATGGCGTGTTCTCCATTTCGGCCAGTCTTTATGTGTTTTCGTTGGTATACGGGTTTTTCTTTTTGCCAGAACCCCGTCCCAAATGTACCTCGGTGGCTTCGAAGGAGAAACCCAAAAGCTTATTGGCCGACTTTTTCGATAAAGAGCATGTGGTGGAAACGTTCCGAGTAGCCTTTAAAAAAGGTGAAAATAAAAGAAGAGAACGTGTGATCTTACTTATGATTGTGGTTATGGTGGTCATTGGACCGATTTATGGTAAGAATACTTATTCTAAAGTGAATTAATCTTGATTAAATACATAAAATATCCTTAAAGGTGAAATGAATGTCATGTATCTGTTCACTCGTTATCGTTTCAATTGGAACGAAGTGGATTTCAGTGTCTTCAATACCTTTGCCGTGGTAACCGGTTTAGTAGGTGAGTGGATTAATAAAAATATGCCTTGAAGTTCATAAATTAATTTTTTTTATTATTTTTTTGCCTTCAGGTGTCCTATTTTGTGTGGGCATTTTATCACACAAACTTAAAATTGATGATGCCTTGATTGGTGTCCTATCGAGTACTTCGAAAATTCTTTCCGGTTTCGTTTATGCTTTTGCAACTTTACCCTGGCATATGTATGTGGGTGCCATTGTGGAAATATTTAATGGCACTTCGTTTATAGCCATGCGTTCTATGGCCACAAAATTGGTATCGAAAGATGAATTGGGCAAAGTGAACTCATTGTTTGGTGTTGCCGAGGCCTTAATGCCGGTTGTTTATGCCCCCATGTATAGTACATTGTATGCTGCCACGATTAAGGTTTTTCCAGGAGCATTCTATATACTGGGCGGTGGTATAACCGTATTGGCTGTCTTAATATTTTTGTAAGTAAACGTTTACGTAATTTTAAATACGATTTTCTTATGATGACTTGTAAAATCATAAGTACATACTTGCTGTACATAGCTTATTTAATCGTGTTTTTGTGTTTAACTCTTGAAACAATCCCCTAGAAAGTTATAAAAGTACTTCGTTCTTCCTAACTGTGTTGCACTTCATTTTGATAAATGGATGCCTTAAGGTATTCTATGTAAAAAATTAGTGACTAGTATCAGACAGTAATTAAAAAAAGTACTTTTTGAAAAATGTACCTTAGCAAAAAAAAGTACCTCAATGCATAGTACGTTGTGGTAAAGACATCACGATTCAAAAAGTCTCTGAGAGTTGTTGAAAAGAAAAATTGTCATTGGAGACTGAACCTAAACTTGGTCTCATTCAAATTTCTGAAAACTAAGCAAATGAAAAAAAAAAAACGAAAATCCTCTAACTTAATTTCGAATATTTGGATCTGTAATGATATTGCTGTCTATAATGAACAACTCCTAACGATATTGGACTTACAACAGAGTTGTATTAGTGTGGACAACCAATCTGACTTAACATGGGAGATCTTAAGGTTCTAAAACGAAGCATTTGGGTCATAAAAATGGTTTCCCTCTTTAAATATCTGCTAGAGTTTTTCAAATGTTTCGTTATCAGACTGAGTTTATTACAGTTTATAGTGAAAGTAGCAATTTAGTTGGCCATTTTCATTTCAAAGGGTCAAGGACTTATTGTGGTAGAGAAGAGAGGATGGTTGATTCTAGAGTACAATATTCAGAGGTCATGTAGAAATCCACGAGGTTTCTATTAGTAAAACGTTTCCCCATTAAAAGCTGTACTCTACTCAACACGTATCAGAAATATAAAGAAAGCGACGTAGCAAGGAATACCATTAGCTGTCCAAGCATTCTGCTCTTATAGGGTTCATGCAAGATTAGAGTAAAAAGCTTAATCAGCTGTCCAAGCATTCTGCACTTATAGGGTTAATGCGAGATAAGAGTCAAAAGCTTAATAAGATAGGCTTGGGATAATTCTCTGCATCATCTGGAGTCCTGACTTGTGGACCAGAAAAATCGATAAAAGGACAAGTGAAGGCACTGGAGCACCAGAAGTAGAAATGAATTAGGAAAGAAAATAGAAAGATATTAGAGTTGTAGACTCAAGGACCAATTAGTTTATAATATAGAGAACGATTCAAGCCTCTTGTATGTAGGTAGATAAGGTGTACGAATCACTAGAGCACCGCAGAAGGGAACCGCTCGGTTATTCTCTTTGACGCCGAACAGCATCTTAAAGATTGTTACTTTACATAGATTGAATTTAATATAAAATATCGATAATCTGATCGAGGAATTATGCACATCTACATAACAACAAGTACATTTTGTGTTATCGATAAAAAAAAAAAACATCAATACTTTTAATGTCCATTACAATCTTATTTTTTCTTTCGAATAAAAATGGTTTGTACCTCTCCATATCAGGAAACTTTTCAACAGTTTAAGAGCCCATTGATTGACAAAAATCATTCTGAGTACACTCAGCAACAAAAAATCGCTGTTGTCATTAACTAAAGAAAGTAGACTGCTTCGAAAAAATGAGGGGAAGTTTTTTTTTTACTTTTAAGCACTACTTAATTAAGGTATGCTTGTGAGAACACTAATTATGGCCTTTGAAGCTTTGATTCTCCGTGTTATTATTTTATCAGGTACAAAGTACCTATTTTTGAACAAATTTACACATAAGGTACCATTTCAAATTTGAAAGTAATTTATTTTTAATCAAAGTTTCATTTAAAAGCCTTAAAGTATGGCTTAAAAAATTAACAGCTAATTTCGAATACAATTTTTAAAACGAGTCTTTTTACGGACGGGCTTTAAATTTTAAGTTTTCACTTTAAATATGAATTTTTTAAAAATTTTACTACATGTTCTTATGCTACAGAACATATGAAATTTTTAATTAAAATTTCTTTAAAAAATAAAATTCTATTCTTCTTCCAGCTGGATGTACAACTTCCAACGTCAACTGAACCGTAAACTCCAGCAGAACGATCAGGAAACTGGCAAAGATACGAACGGCAATATCAGTACTATCGATGCCATCGCCTTAGCTTCGGAGGCGAAAGGACATTTGAATGGCATCGTTGCAAACGCTTTGCACGAACACATATGCGATCACAATTGCCACAAAGATAACTGTGTGCGAGCGAGTCAAACTGGTATCGAAAATAAGGGCTACATGCCCGATGTTGTGGATAATGCGGAGATTAAAGCGGAACACAATACGCATTTGTAATTATAGTAACGACAACGTGTAAGATTAAGAAAATTTTGTACATTTTCTTGAGACATTTTAAGTTAAAGTGATACGAGTATTGTTTTTATTTTTATTTTTAAAGTTTAATTGTTAATAAATAAATAGAAATTAAAGTGTAAAAAACAGAAATTAAAAATTCTTTGAAATTGTGTAGAACTTGATAAGTTATACAAACAATTCAGTTGAGGACAGATAGTTTTCGGGGAGGACAAACAGAACACTGGAATAGAATACATCTTTAAATCGATAAAACAGTGGAACACAATACAAGTTCTAGAGTGTGTTGTCGAGGATTCTCCAGATTTCATAATGCAGGGTCATACATGAGTTGTGTAAATAGAATAGAAAAGAATTCGATTGAGATATTTTTTGAAAGCATTATACATTCCGAACTAGTGTTGGGTGTATTGGGTAGTTTCCTACCTATTTCTTTAACTTTATGCAATCCAAAGCTACACATGAAACGCTAATAATTTTGTGTTTGTAAGTCTACAACCATTTAGGGTTGAAAGGAATTGTATCCTGATTTAAGCATCCATAAGTATGTGATTTTATCTATGTAGCTTTGGGCTCTACATTCTCATAGTGGCTTATGAAGACCACAGGTGGTTGGGTTTTCCATAATAATCCTAAATGTAATTGTCTTAAAACACTTGATTTACAAGTCCGTCTTAAATAGCTGCTGCGTCTAACGGTGTAGTTTCTGGGATAACAGGTTTTTTGAACTATCGATGTCTAGAAATAATGTTCACTCTTCCTCAAGAGGTAGCTTTCGCTGCAGGAAACTGGCTTTTGCAAGCGTATATAGGTACACCTCTGTGTCTACCATAATGCTGCACAAGGTAGAAATATATTCTGTTTTTTACAATCACTGTAATAGCCGAACAGGCTTTTTAAATTGCATCACGACAGGTTAGCAAAAACCTTCAGAAAGTGCATACATGCTATGTGGAATGGTTAGTGCTATACAACAAACTATTAATTCGGAGACTATTGTCATCGTCAACATTTGATCTTTTTCTTCAACTGGAACAGCTGAACTTAAGCCGAGTGATACTCGATTGGTTCAGGAGCGTTGATCCAATTGTTTTGGAATCTTGGATGTCGTCGAAAGCCGGAGAAAACCTGACTGTATAACTAGATTGAATAAGACGCGGGAAGACCAGATCAACCAAAGAACACTCCAAGACGTGTGATATTCCTGATCTTGTATGGGAAGGTTCAAAAATGACAGTATCACACTGTATCATCTGGGTACGCTTTGTAAAAGTCATGTATGTACATACTTCTAAAAGGGCTATTGGAAAAATAACTTGTTTATATGGCAACGCAAACATCTTTTCTACCAAACGAAGGCCAATTCGCCTAGTAAATTTCCCGATTTATAGGAGTGTTACCATGTAGTATTTTCAAAGTTAAAAATTTTTATTGTACCAACTTGCAAAACATGGTATATTCTAATGGTAGTTACAACGATATGTATGAAATAAAATACAAAAAATCTCGTAATAACTTTAATATTTGCGATAAAATTGATTCATTTCTATGTTTGCCCTTGATTTCCGTTGATCAAAAATTAGGAGTGCGAGTGTTCCTTTATAAATAAAAATATAACAGGACAGTAAGTACGGAAAAATGTAATTAGAACTTTTTCTACAGTGATTCACATAAATTTTTGTAATTTTGGGACGATGAAAGCACTTTACTGAAGAAAAGTGAGAACTAATTAAAAATTTTCGAAGAAAAAGGCAAAACTTTTAAAGAAATTAAGGAAATCATATGTAATTTCGATCAAATGATCATGCATTAAAATATAAGAAAATACTGAATCGCGTGGGCCCAAGGCAAAACATCAACTGTCATCAAATAAATTCTTTGGCGTCTTCAATAAAAATCAAAAGTATCTGAACCTTGTCGTAAGTGACCCTACTATTCGTAGGTGTCTGATGGACAACAATTAATTCGCAAGAAGTCCACCAAAGGTACCATTGCTGACTAAAAAAACAGGTAGCAGCATGCTGAAAGTTTGCCCAAGAACATATCAAATATCCCGAACCAAAATGGGGAGACGTAGTGTGGACCGACGAAAGCAAAATTGTTTTATTTGGTGGCACTCGGTCTAGAAACTATGTTAGACGTCTGCCCAACACGATATTTATAGCACACAAAAGACAGTTATACATGGTGGTGCGAAACTAATGATATGGAGAAGCTTTTCATATAATGGTGTAAGCCCAATACATCCAATTGGATACATAATGGATAGGAATGCCTATCTCGGCACTCTGGGATAAGCCTCTAAAATGGATATTCCAACAAGATAATGACGCGAAACACACCAGTAAATTGGCAAATGAGTGGTTTCGGGTTAATAGGATATTATCGTGGTCGGCTCAGTCTCCTGACCTTAATCCCATACAAAATCTATGGGAGTTGCAGAGAAACAATCTTCAAATGCATCAAATTCCTTTAAACGGATATCAAGATCTTATTGACTCAATGCCTCGTAGATGTGCTGAAGTCATTAGAAACAAAGGTTATTCAACCAAATACTAAAATAGCTTTTCTATTTTAAAATAATATCAAAATTTTGTGCCGTTTGTTTAAAAATTATTAGGTTGTGTGAAAAACTCTCCTATTATTTTGAACAATTAATTTTGAGAGTAAGTTTTATTTATATGAAATATTTTTTGTTTTTATAATTTTAATTATATAATTGAATAGTAAAAGCTTAGATAGAATATGAATAAGAAATAAATTTTAAGTCAAAAAATTTGATATTTACTTTTCTATTTTTCTTAATTTAAAACTTTGCTTTTAAATGAAGGGCACTCCTATTATTTTGAACACAACTGTATGTCAACAGTAGAAAATCGGTAACGATTACCTCCAACAATCGCATTTAATTTAATTCATTTACACATAAATTTTTGTACTATATTGAGCAAAGTAATTTATTTATCACTGATTTGTTTTACCCTAAACTACACGCTGTTACTGTAGTGTCGTTATATGAAAATAAAACAATCACGAGCAGTTGCAAATGCCTACTGACTATACTTTATTTATATAAAAATTAAAATGGTATAATAATTCAAGTTAAACAATTAAATAAACAATGTAGCATTGATTTCATATAAGAAGTTGTAAAGTAGTAATATTAGGGTAGCGTATAAATATCAATACTCTATATGCTCCTCCTAAAGCTGTTACAATATAAAACAATTTATATAATTACATTATTTTAGTTAGAAAATTGGTTTAAGTTACAAAAGAAATTGATTAACTATTTGGTGTGATAACTTTAAATTCAAGTGTGATTTTTTACTACTCTACCTCCTTCTCGTGGCCTGAGTTCTCTCCTAGTGCGTGAAACATCTGCCAGAGACTGCTTATCTTGCTCTAATGTTGAGCTGCTGTTGCAATTTTGTAAGGTTTGTAATTCTGCTTCAACAGGTTGTTGTGAAGTCGTTTGATTCCTGATCTGATCAAGATGACGTTTGATAACGTAATTGTTATGTGATAAAATACAAGAATACGACTGAGGTCCAAGTTTGTCTTTAATAATTGCTTGAGTCCAAGAAGGCTTGTTTGGATTACGATAGTCACGAACCATAACGTTTTGACCTTGCTTGAAAATTTCATTTCGATTTCCTTTGTGGTTAATAACGTTATTGTGTTGAGAGCGAACAATTCTCTCGTGTGTTGTAGGAGGTTTAAGGTTGCTGAAACGAGTTTTAAGTTGTCTTCCAAAGAATATTTTTGCTGGTGATTCGCCTGTACTACAGTGAGTCATATTGCGATAATCCATCAAAAATCTACATAAAATTTGATCTAAACTGGCATCATTGTTTTGATCTAAGTTTGCTAACATAGACTTCTTGAAAGTCTTTACAAAATTTTCTGCTTGACCATTGGTGGAAGGATGACCAGGTGCTGTTAAAATGTGCTTGATTCCATTTATTGATAAATAATTTTGGAATTCACTTGAAGTGAATTGACTACCATTGTCGCTGACCAATGTATCTACCAGTCCATAACGCGAAAACATTTCTCTTAATCTTCCAATAACAAAAACTGTTGTCATCTCCTTAGTTTTAAAAATTTCAACGAACTTTGAAAATGAATCGATGACAATTAGGAAATAAAAGTTTTTAATTGGACCAGCAAAATCGATATGAATTCTGCTCCAAACCGATCCACTTGGTGTCCATGGTATTAAACTGCTTCTTTCAGGGCTAGGTTGCAATTTTTGACATGACATACAGTTTTTAACTAAATTTTCAATGTCTTTATCAAGACCATGCCACCATATATACGATCTGGCAAGTGCTTTAGTCTTAACTATGCCTAAATGTGAAGAATGCAATTCCTTCAAAATTTTTGTTTTGAATTTTTCAGGTATTACTGTTCTATAACCCCATAATATGCAACCATATTCAACAGTGAGTTGGGTATACTTTTCTCTATATGGTTTAAAACGTTCATCTATTAAATTGTATAAGGTTCCTTTTAAAATACATTCTGAAACTTTAGATAAAATTGGATCTCGTCTAGTTTCACATGCGATGTCTTTAAAGTTTAAATTGAATTGATTTTCTTTTTCAATGAAATTTATGTATGAATTTTCTATAATATTATTATTAAATTTATGTTGCGGCATTCTAGAAATGCCATCGGCTTCATTTAGGCTTCCCTTTATAAATTCAATGGAATAATCAAATCCGGAAAGTATGACTGCCCAACGCTGCATACGAGCTGAAGCCATGCTTGGCAAGCCTTTATTGCTATCGAATATAGTGAGCAACGGACGATGATCAGTTTTTAAGATAAAAGTGTTTCCAAGTAAATATTGTTTTAGTTTGGTAACGCAAAAGACAATCGCTAACGCTTCTTTTTCAAGTGTACTATAATTTTTCTCGGATGTCGATAACGCTCTAGATACAAAAGCTATTGGTCTTTGGCCATCAGAAAATTTATGTGATAAAATCCCTCCCACTGCGCTGTTAGAAGCATCAGTAGTTAACACCAATGGTAATTTAGGATTGAAGTGCACCAAAACTTGGTCAGATGTCACTGCTTCTTGAATAGTATCGTAGGATTCTTGGCAAGATTTTGACCATATGAAAGGTACGTCTTTGCGCAATAAACGGTAAATTGGGGACATGATATCTGAAAAGTTGTTTATAAATTTTGAATAATAATTCGCCATACCGACAAAAGCTCTTAATTCCGAAATATTATTTGGAATTGGTGCAGAAAGTATAGAAGAAATTCTATCACTATTTTTGCTTAATCCATTTTTGTCGACGTCGAAACCAAGATACGAAACTTTCGGTTGAAAGAAAACCGATTTCTTAATGTTCAATTTTAATCCGGATGATTGCAATTTATTGAGCACTAGCCTCAATGTTTTAATATGTTCTGCCATGTTTTTACCTGTAACAGTAATGTCATCCTGATATACTACTACATTCGGAATTCCCCTTAAAACATTTTCCATGGTTTTCTGAAATATAGCAGCAGCTGTTTTGACCCCAAACGGTAAGCGTTTTACTTTCAAAATTCCAATGTGGGTACTTAAGGCACAAAGTAGTTGCGATTCTTCATCAAGAACAAGTTGATTGTATGCATTGGATAAATCGAGTTTGGTAAAAAGTACTCCGCCTCTTAATGACGCAAATATCTCGTCAATTCTTGGTAAAGGGTATTTAAAATCTATCAAAAATTTATTTATAGTGACCTTAAAATCGCCACAAATGCGAATATCACCATTGGGCTTTAAAACTGGAACTAGTGGAGTACCCCAATCCGAATTATCAACAGGTTCCAACACACCTGTTTCTATTAAATTGCGTAACTGTTTTTCGATTTTGTTCTTCCATGCAAATGGTAAGGGTCTTGGTTTACAAAATATGGGTGTAGCGCTTTCACTGACTTTCAAAGAAACTTTACTAATTTTAAACTCACCCAACTTATCCTCAAAAACTTCGCTAAATTCACTTTTTAATTGATTTACAATTACTGCAAAAGAATTGGCTTGATTTATGTTGTTTACTTGCATAAGCTCAAAATTAAATGAACGTAAAAACGATCGACCAAGTAAAGGTGGATTTGTAGTATCAGCAACAACAACAACGACAGATTTTGTACGACCTTTAAAAGTTACAGCTGCATCATATTCACCTACCAGTTTCAATTTATCACCATTGTAATTAACGTATGGAACAGTACAAGATCGAAGTTTCTTCTTAATATAATTTTCTTCATAAAACGAAATTGGCAACAACGTACATGGAGCGCCTGTATCACAAACAGCATTTAATTTAATTCCATCAATGATGATTGGCAGAGAATACACGTCACTAGAATTTCCCTCAGACACACTGAAAATAGAATGATTAAATAAATCTGTATTATGACCTTTATCACAAACATCATTAGATACGTAATTAATGCTTTTCTTCTTATCACGACACACGGAGGCCAGATGACCAATTCTACCACACGAATGGCACTTGCTGTTCTTGTATTTACAAGATTGAGAGTTATGATTTCTCCAACCACAATGAGAGCATGAAGAACTTTTTTTACGACCGCTTGTACCCCTGTCAACTCTTCCGTTACTTCTGCCGCCACTGCCCCAACTGCCTCTGCTACCACCATCACTTTTTTTTGCCTCTAGATTTTTTTGAAAATTTTTTTGCTTTTTGACAAAATTGACTGCTGGTTCCACTTTCACCTCTTTGCACATACCCTTCGTCTCAATAATCATTGCCTTTTTCAATGCACTTTGAAGTGTGAGTTTTTCATCTTCTTCACAAATTCTTTCAAAAATGAAATTTGGCAAACCCATCACAAATTGGTGTAAAACAAATGGTTCCAAGCTAATTCCAAATTTACAATTAAGTGCTAATGTCTTGACTCTGGCATACCATTCAGCAACAGATTCACTTTCAAGTTTTGTTGAATTATGAAATTTCTTCCGTTCACTGAAGACAATTGTTGGTGGAGTAAAATGGGAGTCTAGGATTTCACACAATTCTTCAAATGACTTTGACACAGGAGAACATGGACTGCACAAACTATGCAAAACTTTGTAGGAAACAGCTCCAATTGATTTCAATAAAATTGATTTTTTAACTTTTTCCTCAGTGCAGTTGATCTCACAAAAATGAATGTCCAATCTTTCTTTCCACACATTCCACGAATCCAGATTTGAATTAAATTCTTGTATGTTAGAAGTTTGAAGTACGGCCACTGGAGCAAAGCTTTGTTCTGTATCAGTTTTTGGAGGCATTATTTTTTATTTGTATATACAAAAATTTTTAAAACAGAATATTCTAGAAAAAAATTTTTTTTTTTCTTTGACTATTTTTTTTTGTTCCTCGTCGCCAATATGTAGTGTCGTTATATGAAAATAAAACAATCACGAGCAGTTGCAAATGCCTACGGACTATGCTTTATTTATATAAAAATTAAAATGGTATAATAATTCAAGTTAAACAATTAAATAAACAATGTAGCATTGATTTCATATAAGAAGTTGTAAAGTAGTAATATTAGGGTAGCGTATAAATATCAATACTCTATAGTTACGCATAATTTTTTTAATTTTTTTTTTCGATTAAGTACACAAATTTTTATTGTTGAATAATTGAAATTTTATTGTTGTTAAATAAGAATAAAATATCATACATTTGTATACGTTAGCAACAGTCATCATGTTAACATTGCCATCAATTGATGTTAATACATGCGCTTCATTACATTCCACAATCCACAGTAGAAAATAAGTTTATCAACACACTGTATTCGTTTGATACACGCACAAGTTCATGTACTTTAATAATGTATTAACAGTACTCTGTACAACAGTACTTTGTACAACAGTACTCTGTACAACAACATAATGTGAGTTATTATTTGTTGTAGTATTACTAACATTTCTCAACTGCTCTTATTCTGTTTACTTAGCATAAACAAATGTGTACTTCGCCACAGAGTGAGAACATGCAGTCGTGGCCGAGTGGTTAAGGCGTCTGACTCGAAATCAGATTCCCTCTGGGAGCGTAGGTTCGAATCCTACCGGCTGCGTTTAAAAGGATCCGTCTTATTTTTCTTTTTTTAATTTAAATTCTAAAAAAAAATTACAAATCCTGCTCATGCATTCATTTTCATAATTTGAATACAAGGAATATTAATTTCACGTATCGCAACACTGTTTGCGATACTTTTTTTTTATTAATTCACATTGCAATTTTGGTTCTATGCATTACGCAAGTCAGAAAATAATTGAAGAAGATATCGTCAACCGTTACATAGGCTTGAATGCGTTTATAGCCTGAAAGTCATAAGAGCAATAGGTCTAGGTTCGTCATAGAAAAATAAAATAAAAGAATTAAGGAATTGGAATAAAGGGTGAATACTAATCCTTTCGAAAAGTTTGAAGATTGACTATCCCCAGATTTTAAAAATACAAAGCCACCGCCAGCTTCATCTAACAAGGGTCTAACGGCCACAAATAATATGTTTTATTGTCCCCAACTTCTTTTCATCTTCACATACTCTGTAGAACTACATCTGAGATCTGTATCAGACCCCTTTAGCGACCTGACATCTCATTGTTCGTTAAGGAACAAATGTATCAGTCCAACGTTCGGCCGTATCTTATCAGTTTTACCACTGCCGATTGATGGCCAAAATTCCCTAAGCGATTTGGCCTCCTATAGCCTTTGCAGTTTCTCTCTATCTCTGGAGGATATCTAGGATTAACAACTACATCATCAATTGGCTTCTTTCTTTCGTTCTTAGGAAATCACTATGACCCGGAACATTGCAGGACCTCCTCACACGATTCAGTCCAAGTACTATTATGAAGTTCTTGCAGTCCCAAGCAACTTACGCATTAGGGGAGATGAGGTAAATATTCAATAATAATAACATAATATGTTTACGCCCGAGGAAGTTAGGAAAGAAACACCCAACAGGGGAAGTAAAAGAGACACTTGACTCCTGTAGTTTCCTATAAATTTTGGTACTTTCATAGAAAACAAGTTTGTTTTTTAAGCAAGGTTTTTTTTCCAGAAATAAAAAGTTTTCAAAAAAAGTTTCTGGCTGTGCAGGTTACCACAGGGAGCAAGAGAGTCTAAGGTACTGGTCAGCAACAATATGTAGCCTCGAGGGCCGAACATCTTCAAGTGTTTACACACATAGGACACGAATATCAACAATGTTCGTAAAAAAGAGAGTAAAAGTGAGCTCATTTGCTTGTCAGCTTCTTATGAAGAAAGCTTATGTCGATGTTTTCAGTTTTCAATTATACACCCAAAGAAATATTACGGTAAGCTTCACTAATAATCAATGAGATTCAGTACTAATAATGAGATCTTGATTTTTGGAAGAATATCTATCAAGATAAGTACGCTGTCTTTAGGGATTTAGCACAACTTTTTTCCACAACTTATAAATATTATTAGGTAAATATTACTAACAATTTTCCTCTAGGTTAACACATGCTTCTCACAACTACAATTACATTTTAATTATGTTCTCATTTGCCGACCACTGTTCAAAGTAATTATTACTTAGTAATATCAACAAAAAGAACATGAAATACTCTCTCCCTCTCTCACTAAATATTCTAACCACTTATGTACGGAAGTTTAGGAAACAGGTAACACCGTTCAGACACTCAATAGACATTGCAATTTGAAAATAGAGAGCAGTAAGTGAATCATAAAAATAAACAATAACAATGCAATTATATTTACATACGTCATTAAAAGAGCATGGAATTGGTGAACTTTGAACAGGTCTATCTCCGATTTTACGAGAACTAACAACAACAACTGCATTGTGTAAAATTGTTTGTGTTCGAATTGAAAAGCTAAAACAAAAAGATAAAAAACACCCCGCAACAGCTGAACGTCATTATTACGATCTTACAATATGGTTATGATAGAGAAACCTTTTACGACGTTAATTATTATCAATGAAGATGCGTAATACAAAACAGAGATCAATGAACCCAAAGAGTGTATATGCATGCAAATGGTAATAGTGTGAGAGAGAGAGAGAGAGAGAAAGAGCGAGAAAAGTGTTTATGAATGAGAGAAATTAAAAGCAAAAGTTATTTAAAAATAGAGAGTGTAACAAAAGCATGTTCAATCATGTTAACGGCAAACAGAAGAAAAAAATAATCTGATTGTTGCTGTTATACGAAAATTCACATATTTTGGGTGCCTTATAAAAATAGCACCGGTTATTAAGAACGTTACAATTACATATAATGGCATTAAAGCTTTGTTATTGTTTTACCTGTTTTCTGCTCCTTCTTCTGCTTTGATGAAAAATTTTCTTCTTTAGCACACATTTTATAACACTTTTATCATACAAACAAACACACGCATTTACACTTAAACTACCCTCATGAATTTAATACTTTTTTTATTACATGAATATAGAAAATTATTAACTTTTTTGATATAATTTTACACTCACACTTATATAGACTACATACTAAACACTTTCCACTTATTTTATTGCAATTATTTGATAAACTTTTAAACGAATTTTGCATTCTTTCGCAACAATTAATTATTTTCGACGCCACTCCACAACGGACGCGTGTTACACGATTAAACATTTATTGTTACTGTTTGCTGTATTGGTATATGATATTGTTTTTGCTTTTGTTTTGTATTCTTTTTCTTATGATTAGACTCTCTTGCTCTTTGGTTCACTGTGCAACCAACGTTGTTGTTGTTCTTGCTTTAGTTAAAAGTGAAGAAACATTTTTTCAAGTTCACCAATGTCATGCTCTTTTAATGACGTATGCAATTATAATTGTATTGTTGTTGTTTATTTTTGTGATTTACTCACGACTCTCTCTTTTCAAATTGCAATGTCTGTTAGGTGTGTAAACAGTGTTACCTGTTTTCCTTGCTTTTCGCACTTTTCGTTTGTATTTTACTGTTAAGAAGGGGACATTGGTCAGTTATATATGTTAACTGTTAATGTACTTTTGTACTATATGAGTATCAACTAGACAAACCGGAAGGTGGCAATACTAAAGTTTATTTGGTTTGTTTGTTTGTCAGTTAGCCGCTTACTTTGAGAGTGTGGGACGCGTCCATTGTTCTAGTAACTTCGAAAATAATTAATTGTTGCGAAAGAATTAAAATTCGTTTAAATGTTTATGAAATAATTTAAATAAAATAAGTGGAAAGTGTTTAGTATGTGTCTGTATAAATGTGAGTGTAAAATTATACCAAAAAAAGTTGATTATTTTCTATGTTCATGTAATAAAAAGTATTTAATTTATGAGGGTAGTTTAAGTGTAAGTGTGTGTGTTTGTTTATGTGATAAAAGTGTTATAAAATGTGTGCTAAAGAAGAAAATTGTTCATCAAAGCAGAAGAGGAAGCAGAAATCAGGTAAAACAATAACAAAACTTTAACGCCATTATATGTAATTGTAACATTCTTAATAACCGGTGCTATTTTTTTAAGGCACCCAAAATATGTGAATTTCTTATAACAACAACAATGAGATTAATTTTTTTTTCTGTTTGCTGTAAACATGATTGTTCATGCTTTTGTTAGGCTCTCTATTTTTAAATAACTTTTACTTTTAATTTCTCTCATTCCTAAACTCTTTTTTGTGCTCTTTCTCTCTTTCACTATTGTCATTTGCATACATATGCACTCCTCTGTGGGTTTATTGATCCATGTTTTGTATTACGTATCTTCATTAATAATAAGTAATGTTGAAAAGGGTTTCCCTATCATAACCATGTTGTAAGATCGTAATAATGACGTTCAGCTGTTGCGGGGTGTTTTTTTATCCTTTTGTTTTAGCTTTTCAAAGAATGCGTATTTGTTGCCTATGCTGAATAAGTATCCTATCAGGAAATGACTTAAAAAATTAAAAATATTTTTCTTTTTTAAAATAATTTTTTTTTTTCAATTTATTAATAAAAACGTAAATAAACTTGCAAAGTGTTTGAAAGTGCTTAAAAAAACTTTTATAATAAGGTTCGAATTAGAAAAAGAAAATAAAAATTAAAAAAAAACTAGCTGACCCATGCGAATATTTCGCACCGTTAGTTGCCATTTTTGTAACATAAAATGAAAATAATTAATAGAAATTTTATTAAAAGTATAAAAATATTAGAAAAATCATAATATCATCATACATTTTAATACATACATACGTATGTTTAAAGTGCTTTTATATTCTAAATTCTTCTTGAAATACACGTTAAGGTAATGGCATGATCATCGTTAACTTTTTGCCCGTACGAACCGTATAAAACAAATATCTTTAACTTCCGCACTCGAGAAAAAGCCACGTAATAACTGCCCATGTGAAAAGACCGGTTCTGGTAAATACACTCCTAACCGTTGGAAGGGATTGGCCTTGGACTTTGTTTATCGTCATAGCAAAAGCAACTTTCACAGGGAATTGTTTTCGTGTCATTCGGAAAGGCAGAGTTGGATCAGAATGTGTAAGGTTGATTCGGGGTATGAGTATAGTTTTATCGGTATGAATAATTTTTGTTGATATGATGTGCTCTCCCAAGTTTGTTACGATTAGCCTGGTACCATTTATTAACCCGTATTACTACACTTCATAAAACAAACAATGCCATAATAATAACGACATTACCAAAATAGCTTTTACAACTTTATATATTATTATGTGGAATAGCATTACAATTAAGCGACCCTGTTTATCGCACTTGATCTAACAACTACTGCAAAGTATTGCCAAAACAGCTTTTTACATATTATATATAATTGACTTAGTAATAAACGGCATTATAGTAAATAGCGGTATTGCCAGGATGCATTTTAATACATACTATATTATGTAGAACTGCATTACTAAAGATCCTGTATTACCACACTTGAACAAAAACATATAATCATAATGACAACAGTATTATCATGCAGTTCTATATAAAATATAATTTTATAAATATTCATTTTTCCATTTCTAATTATTTTTCGTCATTAGTGTTAGATATAAGCTTTAAAATGAGATATCATTCATTAAGTTTGATGCGGTGGTATGCGAGATATTTGCAACCGACAAAAAAAGTGCTTTAGAAATAATATATATGATATTTGAAACGTTTTCCAATTCCTAAAAATGGTTTATTTTACAAAGCAAAAAAAGGGATATTCACAGACGGGCACATACATACATATATCGGTAGCGACTACATATACTTACATATGCATGCATGTAAGTGGCACGAATAAGAAAATTAGCTGCCGGCTAAAGGAAGAGCATAGTATTCTTTAGGCTGAAGATTCCTCTATTTGTTCCAAAGAGTAAATTAAATCCTTAATAATAATACTAATAGGCATAAAAACCTCGACTTTTAAAGAAGCGCTACCAAAAGTACAAGAAAAAAATAATAAAAGTACATAATTTATAAAAGATTCAAAAAAGTACCAGAGTAGCATTCAAAATCTACAGAGCATATTTGGGTTGCAACAAAGTACTATAAAGGTACCAAAGTACTTTTTGAATTGCAGTAAATTAAAGTAACAAAGAACATTTCTTTTTTGCTTTAATATTCTTTCTTGTTTCTAGATGGTGTAGTCTAGTAGTAGCATGTTAGCCTATTAGATGTAAGGCAAGTGGTTCAAAGGTACGAGTCCAGTTATCAGAATAAAGAGTGCAGCCCTGCGCTGATCAACTTCCTTCTTCCTTTCCTGATTTGGCGAACCTGGTTAGTACAGGGACTGCGTTTTCCACCCGTGGCCATCGCAACGGGGCCGCCATGCTGTTGCTTCAAGTGAGCTTTGTGGATAACCGAGCACGACTTACGACCTAACCTAACCTATCCGAATAAAGAGAAATATGAAAAATATGCTTCCTCTCAGTAGATTTTTGCAAAATTGTAATGAAAAGTTTCTCAAAAAAATCTGTCGTTCGGAGAGTGGACTTTAAACCGTAGATTCCGGTGATCATGTATAACATATGTAAGTGGTGTGAGATGGTAGGTCGTAATTCTGAATGAAGTAATGTAATGATCAATTGTGTATGTAGGTACATATGTAGTTGTAGAGGAAATTGCTACTTCATTTTTTAACTTTTCAAGAATTTTTTTGATACGAAATTGGGTTATTAATCCAAAGCTTAAAGAATAAGACCTCTGTGAAACGGATGTTTCCTATTGTAGATCTAGGTCTGCCTTCATCTCTTATTTGTGCAGATGCCTGTAGCTATTTGGGGCTCGATTTCAACTTTTCTTCGAACCAGGTTTAGCATTGGATAGATTCGTAAGCTTGACTAATTGATATTGTATTCTCATTATTTGTGCCAAAGCAGCGTTGCCATTTTCCAAGTTTTCCTTTTTTCCAAGTTTCTCGAGATGAAAAAAGTTTTCATTAAATTTGTTTTCTAAACAATCTTCAATATTTTCAATAAATTCAATAATAATAAAATGATAATATTTACTCCCGAGCAAGTTAGCAGAGACACTGAACTGTGATATTTTCTTTTAAAATGTTGATACTTTGGTACTTTCGTAGAGAATTTTCGTTGTCCACAGCTTCACTTTTTGTAGGAACAGTATGCTTTATATCAGGCATAAAGATTTCTTTTCTCTATTCACGTATTGTGCGTGTGGTGGTCCATTAATTAAAACATTTTTAATGCCTACAACCGATTATATTTTACAATTTAATCATGGCTCTGTATTTCTCTGTGTATGATATTGAGGAAAACGTTTAAATATCACCCAAGAAGTAGAGTTTTTTCAACGTTTTCGATAACATTTTTGTTTTGATTTCTTTTTAATTTTTCCATGTACTATTTTTCATTAAATATATGGTGCGTTATGCATGATAAGTAGTCTTTTAAATTGCTAAACAACCTGTTATTAAAATTTATTGACTATTTCGTTGCTCACACACACACACACTACTTTGTAAGCGGTATCATTAATACATCATATGATAGGGAATTGAATTGCTCTTGTAGGCAATCTGAAACAGTCTCACTTTTTGTAAAGGCTCACTTTTTGATTGTATATAGGAATAAAAATATTATATATTAATATTATAAATATTTGCTGTTCCATAATTTCATATGGCTGGCAGCAAACTTTAAAGCTGTAGGCGTCAGGGCTTAAAGAAAGAAGAGCTTCCGCTAGAATTTCAAATTAGATTGAAGTCAAGTCTATACATACACACATGATTAGTCATTACAACCCTTCAGTCAGGATTATTGTCCCAGTTTCTCACACCAAGTCAAGTCTATAATTTTTTTGAAACGCCTTGTAGATCATTGTAAACAGTTGATTACGAAAAATTATAAAAATATTCTGATCAATTACAGTGTCTAATATCGGGTCCGCCATCTAATTTTTTTTTTCCCACTAGTGCTTATTTCGTGAATGGTGACAATTAGCTCATGTCTTATTTGACAGATAAATAGTTTTATGATTCCGCTGGACAAATATGGTTGTGTATACGCGTTTTCGGTTCGATAAGTGGGTCGTTTCGCTTTGTGAGTAAGGAATGGCCGCTATAATCAATGCCGATCGTAATCGGCCCATGTTAAACAAATTTTTGTTCACATAAATTGAAGAGGAGGATATTGCAACATTAATTTTCAAAAGAATGGCGCTACTTGCCACACAGCTGAAGCTACACTCGATGTTTTGCGCCCTGCTATTGAAGATCGCATTATCAGTCGCAGAGCTGATGTCATTTGGCTATCTCGGAGATGCAATTTGACACCGTTGGCCAATTATTTATGGGGTGCCGTCAAAGATAAGTGTTACCCCGAAAAGCCAAAGACAATTGACGCTTTAAAGGACAATATTGTCCTGGAATATCCTGAAGCCTTTGGTGAAATACAGCTGCACACAATCGATAATGTGCTCAAAAATTGGATCGATTGTGGAGGCTACTGCATGACCAGCCGAGGCAGCCATTTGAATGAAATTATTTTCCATTAATAACCGAAAGGATTATACTTTCAAATAAAAAAGAAAAACAGTTTTTTAAAGTATTTTCAAAAAAAAAAAAGTTATTTGGCGGACCATTTATCATATTCTGGTCACTTAGGTTACGAAAATTAATTGGCCACACTCTTTAGTAAGACTCTGTTGACATAGACTGTTATGAATTGGAATGCAACTTTCAATAGCTTTGATCGAAGACGGGGACATCTTTTGGCCTCGTGGAGCTGACAGTTTTCTTCTTCTTTTTCTTCTTGGCTTATGTTGTGAGGAAATCCCTTAAATCCCCCACTGTTCCCATTCCATGAAGTTACATTAGAAATCTGTTCATGCCTAAATACAGTTTGTATGCGCTCGTTTAGACTTTATCATCTAATGTTTGGCGCATATACAATATTAGTTGGACTGACACCTTTTAAATGAAAATATTTTGTTGATCTATAACGAATCTAGTTCCATAGCTCCTGTTATCACATAAAGAGCCCATGGTTTTCAATACCTTTTGATTCAATTGTTAAAGTACAGCAGGACCCCGCTCAACGCTGTTTCATTATTACGTGGTAGTATTGGGATTCCCCTAAATCGCGCATTGTATTGATACTTGCGGTGCACGATATAGCGACGGTGTATACTATGTACCTGTACTGTGCTGTACTTTTCTAAAGTTGCAGTGTATTCACATATGTAAGCTGCCTCGTTTAACGCTGTTTCGTTTAGCGCTGTAGCTCTGTAGCGCTGGAACGTATCTTACTGCATATCAGAACTCTTTACGTCAAGTTTCGATGGTCAACAAGTGTTGTAACAAGTGCTATGAATTGTTTCAAGTTTCGATGGTCAACAAGTGTTGTAACAAGTGCTATGAATTGTTATCGTAGAGTTCCTGAGATTCGTTCGTAGCCTTTATTATTTTCAGGTTCTTCTATCAAATTACTGATAGCTTGATGAACTCTTTTAATATTAAAAACCAAAAGGCCTGAAACCGAAAAGAAAAAAGCAAAGAAAACTAATTAAAGTAACGATGTTCTATGCAGTTTACAGGCGTAGCCATATATTTTAAATAAAAAAAAAAAGACAACAAAAATTGTATAAAAGAACGCGGCAACATTGTCAAGCTTTGGTGGTGCCAGCTGTCTGTCGTTTTCTTTCTTTCTTTTATTAAGTCTTTTTGGCCACATCTATTGACTTTAAGTTTTTGTTTTTTTCTGTTTCATTGCGCTATTGATACTGATATCGATACCGATTTGGGTGCTGCCACAAAATGCACTTGACGTTGTGTCGTGTTACAAACGTTTAAACTGTGGTTCCTCAAATTGCTGTTGTTGCTATCGTCATCGTTACTTATTTATTTGTCAATATGGCAGTTTAGCTGTTTGTTTGTGTGTTGTTGTTGTTGTTGTAACTCTGATGTTTTTGTTATTTTTATTTTTATTGTTATTGTTAAATTTTTATTTCGTTGTTTATATCCTCGTTGCCCTTTTCTCTTTAACCCTTTTCCCCCTTTTGAAACTTTTAAAAGAAAGAAAAAAAAACCATTGGTTGTGATGTATCATGTTTATCCATTTAAGTTGTTGTATTTTTGAAAAAGATAAACGATACCCGTGAGTTGGTTTTAAACAATTTTTCTCTCTTTTATTTTTCCCCATCTTTCGGTATTTATTTTCGTCCATTTCCTACACTGTAAAAATTTAATATGAAAAGGAAATTATTTTTGAAGCAAAGGATTTGGGTCCTTTAGATTCTTGGATTACCTTAGCTCCTTCTGCATTGTTCAGTTCCGAGCATAAACCGAGTTATTTGAGGGACAAATTTAGTCCCAATTTATTTATTTCATTCTTAATGCCTCATGACATAAGTTTTCGGAACAGATCTTCGAAAATTTCTTAATTCTTTGGATTTTTGTATTTTCTCGTTACAAGTTTTGATAACTTTTCGTTGGACTTAGTTTAACTAAGATAGAGTAGAAGAATTTGGAAAATCTTATTAAAAACGGGAGAAAGCAGCCACGTGTATAAGACCTCCAAGGCCATGATTTTTTTCACTGCATTGCATATGTATGTGCATAGAGTCTTCCAACAGAAATATTCGAATTTTGACAGTTCATAACGGCCATCTTGTTGAAGCTGAATCTGTCAAATTAATTCAATTTATTTTTGTCAAATCACAATGGAGGCCTACAGTATCCAACCATCCGTGCTTATAATAAAATTGTTTTATCAGAATGTAGGTTTTGTTCGAGCATCTGTTCAACGATTTTTCCACATTTACGATTTCATCATATCTCACATGATAACTCACACACACTTTGTTTTAATTTTTTGTGTTAATTTTATCCATGAGTGCCGTTACCTACAGTTTAGAGTTGACCCTGAACGATAGACTTTTGAGAAACTTTTCATGGCAATTTTATTTCATTTACTATCAGAAGTTTTGCTAGAAATCTGCTGAGAGGAAGTCGCCAAAGAAATATTTTTCCATATCTTATTTTGATGGGGATGTCTTGGGCCTCACATCTAATAAGGAATCACACTACCTACTAGACTACGGTGACTTCATACTAAGAAAAGATATGCTTAATGAAACACCGGATAGTTGTCCTATATTAAGCAGGGGATGGTGCGCGCACTGGAGACAGTTAAGGGATTGTTTTGTTAGGTTGCAAGGCCATTTTGTTGCAGAGATGATTACTGGTGATTGCCTAACAGACACTTTTGGCGAAGAACAGTGATTTCTACACGATAACTTCCGCTGATGCATTTTAGTATGCCGAGAAGAATGAGCCGCTAACCTGCTTTGTTCAGGACTAGGGAACTTTACCAGAACCCCTTATGCAAAACTTGGATTCATTGATGCTTGACTTGAATCCTTTACCTACAGTTTTTATGGGTTCCTGTAAACTTATATGAACTTGTTTCAATAGTTTAGATCTTGCGGCCTCACTAGGACCTACATTTTTGTCAAAGCAAGTGCTATTGCCATCTTGTGTTATAGCGGGAGTTGACTTCCGGCAATTAAGTCGCATGGTTTTTCTCTTTTATGGACTTGACTATCTCAACGTCAAAATGTTTTCCGATTCTCTCTCCTTTCATTGACCATAGGCCTTCGCTATTCCTTGTTCCACCAAAACTTTTTCTCTGTGTACATCAGCAGTTTATTCATTCGTTCGTTCTTTTATCGTATTTTTTTTTTGTTGTTGTTGTGCTTGTTTGTCCACCTCCTGTCTGACCAATTGATTGTCTATCACAAAAATTGGTATTTTCTGTTAAATACGTTATTGCTTTGGATAAATACAACCTGGTCTGGTTTCATTCGGTTCGGTTTACCAGCCAACAACTTCACTATGAAAAGCAGCATCAACTCTATCGATATCTGTATACCGGGTGTATATGTATGTATATGGGTGTATCTGAAAAAGTCTAACTGTGTATATGTGTGTGTGTGTATCTTTTTAAGGGGTTTGTTTGTATTTGTGTTTAAATGCAGGCGACATAAATGCCAATTATCAGTAACATGAGCAACTCAATCGTTTCAGTTAAATACAGGTTGCGTTTTGTTATCAAATGATCTCGAATGGAAAAATGGTTACAGCAACAATAACAATAATAACAACAACAACAATAACAAAAAGTTAAAACGTTAAATACCCACCATTTAACCGTGTGTACAGTGTGGTCATTGCTTGGTAATCGAAGTCTATCCAGTGTGGGTAAGTGTGTGAAGTGGAAGTGTGTCTATAATTTTGCCGGCACATTATTTTGTTCATTTAGTTTTTGTAATTCCAATACTTGTGTTTGGTTTGCTGGATCAATGTTTTTTTTTCCTCCTTCTTTTTTTGGATTCAATAATCGCACACTAGATTTGCTCCACTAATAACCGATACTAGTTCATGCATCGGTTAGTACAGGTACAGGGTGTTATTTAACTGTTTTAGGAATTTTTTTTATATTTTGCGTTTCATTATAAAACAGTCTTCTAGGATTAGGTATAATTATTAGCACTGGCCATTTCAACTAGAGCGTTTCGATGCCTGTTCTCTTTGGTAAATCAGTTAGATTTGCAAGTGACCACCTAGAATCTGAATTAAAATCTCAACTAAGTATTCTTACAATCGCCATAATCGTCCTACCGAGAGAGCTCTTCGCAGTGAGCGTCCTCAGCTTTAGTAAATGATCGATTAACACCCATACCTCGACGACTTGCAATATCTGTCATTACCATTGTTTATGAGAGGTTGCAGGACAATCAGAGGTAATTGTCCGTCACTCACAAGAACTTGGCCGTAATTCTTGCTATTTCTGTATCATGACTTGGACCTGCATCAGTACGCTATTAGAACAGTAGACAACTAACGCAAATTTTTATTTAAAAACCATTTCTGGATTATGTAGTTGCAGTTACCAATCCATAAGAGCTTTCAGTACACACTCCAGAAATCAGCTACGAGTATTTAAAACGATGAGTAGATTCAAGTCATTCTTTTAATTTCTGATACTTATACGCATTCATACTCATTTTAATATGATACTCATACTACTCATACTCAAAGTTGGAAGTGCTCGTGGTACTCATACTTAACAATACACGTGATGTCTCCACTTAACATTTACACGAAGCGCAAAGTAAGTACGATTCGCGTACGCGCACTTCAATACTCACAAGTAGATTATGTGTATGCTTTGCTTGTTGTCTTTTTCTTTTCTTTCTTCTTCGTTTGTATATGCAACAACAACAAATACTGTAAATTTTGATGAAAGATTCGAATCATAAGTATTACAACTATTTTTTATTATTTATGAATCAGAATGAGTAGACGTATGAATCAAATATATTTCGAAGGTTGTGAGTTTGATGTTAATGTTGTACTCATACTTATAAATCAATGTTGTAGCGAGTACAAATGAATCAGAGTAGTTGAAATTCAATTCTGTTGATTCACTTGTACTTAAAATTGCATTCAACTAATCGATCAGATCCTCATATAAGTGAGTACTTATACTCGCCTGAAAATCTTGAGGTTTGTACTGATGTCTTTAAAACGTTGACTAGGATGGCCTGTGGTATACATATTAAAGGTTCTGATATTTAATTTTCGGTAGTGTTTTCTAGACGAAAGTCAATGTTTGTTAGGTAGTGGAATTTTAGCAGAAAATCTCCTAATTTACTCGGACAATCAAGCTGAGCTTAAGTGTCTAACGAAGATACCTTCATGGAAAGGTAGCTCTTATTCAAGACTCTACGACATTGGGATATTATTGGAAAGTCTAATGGTGAAGTTGCCGTAGTCTAGTAGTGTGTTGGCTTATTAGACGTAAAGTCAAGGTTCGAGCCCCAGGCCAGATATCAAAACAAAATATTTCTTCGGCGACTTCCTCGCAGCAGATTTCTGACAAAAACTCTGAGAGTAAATAAAATTGCCATGAAAAGTTTCTCAAAAATCTGTCGTACGGATCTGACTTTAAACTACAGGTCCCGCCACTTATGTATAAAATTAAAACACACAACATAAATAGTGTGAGCAACTAGGTCAATAATCCTGACTGAAGGGTTGTAATGATCACTTATGTATGTATGGAATGGTGAATTATGAACTAGCCCAGGTTGGTATGGAGATCATAATCTCCAACATCTTACAGAGTATGTTATACGTGTTACGATTGCATCAGTTAGGACTAGGTTTTCTTCGCTCGGGTTACGAGGAGACTTAACCACGTGAACACAAATAAGCTCTGTTCGACTAATATGAATAAGTAAAGTGTTTAGATCATATAGTCATCCACGGCACAATTAAAAATTTTCAGATATGGCCGTAGTCCTGACTATAGTCAAATGAGAATCTGAAGAGAAGAAGAAAGAGACTGCCTTTCATCTCATGTGCCAGTTAAATGAGAATCTGAAGAGGAGACGAAGGAGACTGTCTTTCATCTTATATTTCCTGAGTCTTTCCCTTGTCAAGAAGAGAAGCAGATTCTTGACCACTTTCACTGAATAAAATATAACGATTGCTGTAATCGCACAATTTATTGTGAACTTGGATTGGTGTCCTATCGAGAATATTTAATATAGGGGTTGGGTCCAAATGCTAATCTAAGTGGATATTGTCATTCAAGGAGGGTTCACCATCTACTTACTTACTTATTTAATTGGTCATTAACAACCCGATTAACAGATTTCAGCCTGCCGCAACACATCCTTCCAGTCGCCTTTGCACAACGTCTATGTCGTTGAGGAGTTCATAAGGCTCACTGTTGGATCGGATGCGGAAATCATCGCCAACTCGTACAGGGCTGAAGATCAAGGCTGCTGCATCAGTTTTTAATAGGGTCCATGCCTCTGTGCCACAAAGAAGCACGGGTGGGATAAGCGTCTTGTCATCGTCTAATCCAACTCAATTTAGCCTGTTGATTGGAGAGTCAAAAACATGGTTTGTAAAGGAATTCTAAGAATTATTAATTGGTATGAGGGGCTCAAATCAAAATTTCAAATTCTAGGACAGTTTTTTGAAACTACTGCTACCGTTCGCAAAGAGCACACAGCTTTTCTTCTTGGGCTCTAATAAATTCTGAACGATAAGGTTTCCCTCAGCAGACATTTCTTTATCTGATGACCTAAAAGATTTTACCTAATATGGCCACCTTTAGGAGTACCCTGTTTAATAGTTTTTTTGTTTTGTCTAACGATACCGGTAACTAAGTGAGTTGATGTTGTTGTTGTTGGTTTAATGGTTCAACTGAAATTACTTACTTTGTTAAACAATTTCGAACTTTTTTTTTGTTTTTTTCTTAATTTTTTTGTTTTAATTTTGATCTTTACAAATGAGCCTACTATACTCCATACGAGTGTGGTACTCAGTTGTATTTGTTTAGTTGTTGTTTTTATTATTGTTGTAAATTGGTTTTTAATAATTTTTTTTCTTCTTCTTGTTTTCTATTTTATTTTATGGAGTGTATTGAAATTAGAAACGTTTTCATAGACATAGCGCCGCCAATTATCCCCGTCAAACTTATGCAGTAACACCACCGCCATACTACTCCATATGGAATTACTTTGGTTAGATCGTTATTGGAAAAAAGATAAATACAACAACAACAACAACATTAGACATGTTCACACATCTACTGAATGTCTATAAGTATAATAGGCTTGGACAGACAACCGATTAAACAAATTCTCGTTGTTGTTTGTGTTATCTTGTGTGTGGAAATTTATTTTTTTTTCTGCATTTTCTCTCTCTTGGGTTTTTCTTTATTTTATTTGATTTTATTGATTGGAGAGGGGCTTATTTTTTTATTGAATTTTTGTTGTTGTTTTTTTGTTTGTTTTTTTTTAAGAAAATAAAGTCATTATACCGGGTGTCTGTCTGCCTGTCTGTCTCTTTGTATACCAAAGAAACTTTCAATAGACAAGACACTTTAAAGATAAACAATGTTGTTAAATTGAAATAGACTTACTTACTAACTAACTAACTAACTCACTGACTGACTGACTGGCTGGCAGTCAGTTGTTTCTTTCTATTTCTGTATTTTATTTCATTTATTTTGGTACAAAGAGCTGAGTTGAGTTGAGTTTATTCATTAAGTAGGCCAAAAAGTATTTTTAATTCGAGGTGTTGTTAACAAAAGTGTTTTAATTGGTTTAGAAATCAAAGTGTGAAATAGAAACAAAAACAACTGAAATTTGTATTATTTGTAGTCACTTAATTAAAGGTCATTGTACGACTATATTTGAATATTCATGACGCGACTTAACCATCTATCTGATCATCATATCTGTCAGATTGTTATTTTTGTAATCGAATCGATTCATGTTGCAGACAGAAATTGTGTTGTAGATAAGAAAGTGAAAGCATTTTTGTATTTGTAGGCATATCACGTTTAATATCAATGCGACAACGATTGGTATTGGAAAAATTGAAAAATTTAAATCGATATCTATTGAATAAGAAATAAAATTATTTGAAAAAGTTGACAAATTTTAATCATTTTAAGCAAAACCTTAACAGTTGGAAAATTTAATGGGCAAAGGATCTACTTCAATTAGGATAGACTGTTACATGCATGGCATGGAGACTGTATATAAACTTCTCGAACTTCATCTGGGATCAGTAGCCAAATATTAACTAAGCAATCTAACGATCGCCGTAATCGCCCTACCGAGGAAACTCTTCGCAGAGAAAGTTCACAGGTTTAGTAAATGATAGATCAACAACCGTACTTCGACAAACTGCAATATCTGTTGAAAATATTACCACTGTCCGTAAGAGTATGCAGGCGAATCCGAGGCAGTCCGTTTCGCGTCACTCATAAGAACTTGGCCTTAGGCAAACCACAATTTTGACGAATTTTATATTCTGACTTGTGGCTGCATCTGTTTCAACAAAATTCAACTGACTTGCATCAATCAACCATAAAAGGAACAGAATGTAGATTTTTCGAATGCCATAATTTTATTTTTGGAAATGATTTCTCTCCAACATTTCTATAAACAACATAGTTGCGCATATCGACACCTCCATTCTTTAATGTTCTCTAACTTAAATACTGTCAAAATTTGGTTAAGATGTGCCGATCCGTTCCGAAGTTAGAGGGAAAAATCTACTTAGAGTACATATCAGAGATCAGCAATAAATATTCAAAACGATGAGTAGGTTCGAGTCATACTTATAATTTCAGATACTTATACGCATCCATACTTATTTTGATATCATATTCATACTACTCCTACTCAAAATTGGATGTACTCGTCGTATTCATACCTAACAATACCCATGATGTTATTGACATTTATACGAATCACAAAATAAGTATGATTCACGTACCAAGACTACTATACTCACAAGAAGATTGTGTGTATGCTTTGCTTGCTGTCTTTGTCTTTCCTTTCTTCTTTTTTTTTATATGCAACAATACAAAGGCTCTAAATTTTGATGAATGATTCAAGCCACTCGAATCACTTATAAGTATTTTTCTAAATTTATGAATCAGAATGAGTAGTCGTATGAATCAAACATATTTCGAATATTGTGAGTACTTATAAATCAATGTTGTTGCGAGTACGAATGAATCAGAGTAGTTGAATTTCAATTCTGTTGATTCCCTCATACTCAAAATTGCATGAGTGCTTATGAGTAGCAGAAAAACGATTCATTGCTGATCTCTGGTACACATATAGTGGAATGTGGCGTAAAAACTTTGAGAGCTCATAACTCAAAACACACTCTTTCGACTTAGAATATTATAGAACGAAATATGTGACGCCTGTTATGTATGTAATTTCATCAGATTTGCCGCTGGGCATCGTTAGATAGCATCTGGGTTAGTATGGATTGGGTGCTAGAGTAACTTATTGGCAAAATTTCCTGTAACGATTAGCCTCGTTCTTGGTGGAAAAACCAAAGGTGACTGTGGAAATAACACTTTGCCAGAAAAAATATTTGTGTGGTGAACAGGTCAGCCATCAAAACGAAAAATATTTCTTCGGCGACTTCCTCTCTCAGCAGATTTCTGGCAAAGACTCTGAGAGTAAAAATTGCCATGAAAAGCTTCTCAAACATCTGTCGTTCGGAGTCGACTTGAAACTGTAGATCCCGCCACTTATGAATAAAATTAAGGTACACAACATAAGTGGTGTGAGAAAGCTAGGTCGTAATCCTGACTGAAGGGTTGTAATGGCCAGTTATGTATGTATGTATGTGGTGAACATTATGGTGTCATAATCGTCAATTTAGCGGGCTATGGCCATATGATAACCGATTTTTTTTTGTTAACTATTGAAAATTATGAACTGGGCGGTGTGCCAAGCCTCATTTAAGCTTTATTGTGTGAAGAGTTTCCACGAAGAGTTATCTTTTGGCAACGTGAAGTACCCTCACATAGATGCGATTTTGTACTTCTACAACAGTGCAATGATTATTTGAACGCCCGGAGATTGAGATATAAATCAATCAAAACCATGGTCCCAATGCTGTAAGGCTCAATTATGCTGTTGAAAAAGCGCAATTACGGAAAATTTGAATAAAATTGTGCAAATTTTTGTTTGCAAGCATTAGCAAAACTTATTTACAGTTAACGAACTGCATCTCCACATGTTTTGGCATCAAATAAAATTTTGATATCAAAAAAAGCCCCCAGTATTCCTCAAACATTAAAGCTCTGTACAAACTCCAATGTAAACAAATGAACATAAATGTGGTGTGTGAGTGTGTATGTGACATTAATTAAAATCAACAGGTGTCGTCTGTTTCAGTCGAAAACCACATCTGTAAGCCAACAAAGGATTTCATTTAAAATTTTTCAAAGAAAGTTTTTCAAATTAATTTTCAAAACCATGATAAATAGGAAATAATTTGTTAATAAAACTCCTCTTATAAACAACAAATAAAAGAACCGCTCTTACACAAACACAACTTCTTTTATGCTATTCGGGTAGCAGCAGTGTGTCAAGCAGCCAGCAATGGGTGGTCCAATTGAAATCATGGAAAAATTAATGTCTTTTGAATTTCCCATAAACACTTCAAACGCATGCACACGAAAAACATTTTTTTTTGGTTTTTTAACAAGACATTCGTAATTTGGAAAGAAACAGAAATGAACATGAGCGTATAAACATACACGCTTATGTGCCTATAGTCGGGTTAGAATAATTAAACATATTTTTAACAGCATATTAAACTGTTAACAAATTATGTTGACAGTGGTGGCAAACAAGAGACTGGTTATTAACACTTAATGTCGGAGAAGACTATGGCAACAAGTTGAGAGGCGATAAAATTCATGCGTTGTTTAGCAACATGTTAGTTTTGTAGCTAACACTTAATGTTGCTGAAGACTGTGTCAACAAGCTGAAATGCGATATATTTTTGTTGTTTAGCAACATGTTGGTTTTGTAGTTAACACTTAATGTTGCTGAAGATTGTGGCAACAAATTAAAAGGCAATAAAATACATGTGTTGTTTGGCAACACGTTAGCTTTGTAGCAACATATACAAAATGTAAATGAAAAATTTTAGTATTAGAAGAGAAATAGAAGAGCATCTAAATATGTTGCTTAGGATCAATGTTGAAAAATTCAGTAATTTAGTACTTTTTTCGGTACTTTTCCGATACAAAAATACCACATTACACCCGATACAAGTTCAGTACTTTTATATTATTGGTTTAGCAACATGTTCCACAGAGTGCTAAAAGTAGAATTAGTCTTTAGTCCTGGTTAGCCCAACGTCCCTGCAAAGTACGTTCGTTTTTTAGAATATGGAAAGCAATGAAAATTATTGACTAACCACAATGTAATTTCGACATTTGAATAAACTGTTTTTGTTTTGTATATGAGAAACATAGTACATAAGTTGTTAGTTTATCTATTCCATTCCTTGTCAAATATTAAAAGAAATGTCCATACATCACATGTTTCGAAAGGCATTATCGTTACACTTATGCGTTGACTTTAATGCGAAAATTAAAAGTGACAACATCAGCAACTCCATAGGTGAATAGAATTGCAGCAAGTCCATTTTTCCACAATTTATTTTACCCAGATACTGTTAAGAGAGTGAATTTTTCAAGCCCGATTTCTCAAGTTCCAAAATTATTTCGGATATACCACTTATTAGGTATTATTAGGAACACCTTAGGCTACAATTTGTATATGGAGTGGTGTTTGCAGCAAGTCCTATTTTTCCACTATATCGATAATCCTAACCAGACTGTATACTGCAATGTTAACATACTGAATTTTTTAAGTTCGATTTCTCAAATTCCAATAATTGGGATATACTACTGAGCTTTATTAAAGGGACCCTGGGCTACAATTGGTATATGGAGGAATGTCTGCTGCAAGTCCTATTTTTCCACTATATCGGCCATCCTACTCAGGCATTATTACATGTTTTTTGTTCTAGTTTTTCAATTTTCAAAAAAATTCAGAAATTACCAGAGAACACTCAGGAACGTGTACTGCATAATTTTTAAGGAATCTAGAAGATATTGCATTCTCCGATAGTATATCTGCCTTATTTCTTCCTTAACCATTTTTTGTATTTTCTGTTAACCACTTAACATTATTGTGTTAACTTTAACATTAGCTTTGGTAAAATTTTTGGTTTTTGTCTTTGCTACTTAAATTCGAATTTTCTTCTGTCCTATATATAGGGACAAAGAATATCAACCACTGTCGTAGTCAGCAAGGGCAAAATACTAGAGTGAGATTCGAATGACTTCATAATCTGTGAAGAAAGTTGAGAATATTTTAATTGTAATTTTTTTTTTTTGAATTGTAATTGTATGAAACTACAAGTAGGGATTTATAAATACCTCTCATTTACATACAGAACAATATAGCCGTCGCCAGGGATCAACTCAGTTGATATGCACCAGCCTCGATATTTCTACCACTGTGGCGACATGATTTTGACCATTGATTAAAACAGATTATTGACGTCGAAGCTTCTCTGTGGGGAAACGCAACAGAAATGTTCAATTTGTTATAATCCTGGGGCATATATCAGGCTAAATTTGATCGAAAACATTAATTATGTTGGCTTTGTGAACCGCTTTGGTTTGCATGAAAAATGTTTCAAGTGAGAGGGCAATGACCTTAAATTGTTCATGTTAAATACCAAATCTAACATGAACTGTGTAAAGCGTTGCGCCGTCCTGACAAAACCACGCGTCTTTAGTGTCCAGATCACCATACTACATACATACATAATTGGTCATTACAACCCTTCAATCAGGATTATTGACCTAGTTTCTCACACCACTTATGTTGTGTGTGTTAATTTTATACATGAGTTGCGGGACCTACAGTTTAAAGTCGACTTCGAACGTCAGATTTTATGAGAAACTTCTCACGGCAATTTTCATTTACTGAGTTTTTGCCAGAAATCTGCTGAGGAAGTCGCCGAAGAAATACTTCGTATTTTGTTTCGATGTCTGGCCTGGTGCTCGAATCCTGGCTTTACGTCTAATAAACCAATACACTACCTACTACAAACTACAAATAGGGACTTTTAAATACCTCTGATTCATATGCAGAATAATCTGGTCTATCATCAGTGTGCACCTTAGTTGGGATGGTTCGGCACCGATATTTATACCCTATAGTGGTATGATATGATTTGATTTTGACCATTAATTAACATAGATTGTGTGAAATTATTGACGTCAAAGCTTCTCTGGGGGAAACGCAAAAGAAATGTTCAACTCGTGATAACTCTGGGGCATAAATGATCGAAGACATTAATTATGTTGGCTTTGTAAACCGCTGTGGTTTGCATGAAAAATTCTGACGTCTGAGATGACGATGACCTCTAATTGTTAGTGTTAAATACCAAATCTGATATGAGCTGTGTGGAACGTTGCGTCGTCCTGATGGCATAACGCGTCTTTGGTGTCTTAAAATGCTTGCCGTTGATAGTATTGAACTGAACAATCTCGTCTTCAAAAAAATATGAGTAGATGATGCCGTCAGCCCTAAATTTTAACGATACAGTGACTTTTACAGGATGCGGTGGACACTCTTGGTTCTTTTTTGGGTTGAAAACGCCTCAAATTCGACAATTTTAGGTCTCATCCCTGAATAAGAATTTTCGATGAGTATTAGAGAATACAGCTCAGTGAATAGTCGTTGTTGTCTTTGGTCCTTTATCTTTATTTTCTGAATCAGTGATATTGTGTACAGGTGCTGATCTAAGCCACGATCTAAATTGTGCCAAGTTGTGGTCTGTGAAAGTTTGAATCGATTGTACACTCTCAAGCACAGCGGATTTGTTTTCGGCAGATCTTGCATTTCGCCAGGCGTATGGATGTTGAAATCCATTATGTTACGAATATTTCCCTAAATAGGTTGATTATGGTGATTGAACGTTATGAATGGCAAACTGAATTCCAATTAATTTTACAGATACAGCTTCAGCAAGATGGCCTTTATTAAATGGCAAAGTTCGGAAGTTCCTGTTGAAAGACCCGATACAATAATATATTTAATGCAACAATCTTGTTAATTTTTTTTGCAAACAAAAAACATAGAACGACAGTTTGATGAGAATAATTTCCTTTCATCATAAAGAAAAAAACATCTGCTCTTAAAAAACTCACAAAAAAGGCACACATAAACAGATACGACACACACACACATACACACAGAGAAGTGGGTATTCTAAACATTTCAATTTAATAGATCATTAACATTAAAAATTTGTTCCTCATATGTTGACTTAATAACAAACTCCCATATACACACACACACACATATGTAGGTACAGACACATAAAATTTTACAAATTTTTAATGAGGGCCCCAAAGAGACCTATAAACAAAAGAGTATCACTTTGGTAACAATAGCAACAACAACAATAATAAAAAATAATTATTTTAGAACAAAACATACAATTACATGCATCGTTAAAATATTTGAAAATAAATTTTATATAAACATTAACACATACATACATACACACAACGCATAAAGAGAGTGAGAGCAGACAACCATAAAACAACTCTAATAAATGAATGAATATACAACAACAACAACAACAATAATAATGTAAAATAGAAGTCTTTTTTTTATGGTAATTATGCCAAAGTGTCACTGTATATGTACGTGTGTGTTCGAAAGAGAAACAAACAACAACTGAAAACAATTATCATAAAAGAAAAGTGACCAACTCTCTGTCCTTCACCCACTCTACATGCTCTCTCTTGCAAAGCATTAACACAGATGTTGAACACATAAAAACAAATTTGATTGTGTTGGTTTTTTTTCCTTCTCTACTTAACAGAGGGTGGCTATTTTAAGGAGGACTAACAAAGATTTTATAATAATAGCAGTAAAACAAAAACACCCAACAACAACAACAACAATACGACAAAAACTTTATATGGGTCATTATGACAAAAGGAGAATAAAAAGAAGGCAAAAAAAAATGACAAGAAATTATGAAAAATATTATTTGAGAACAGGAATTAGAAACAAAAGTACACAGAGAGGAAGAGAGAGTGAGAACAGGAAAAAAAAAATAGGATGAAAGGCCTTTCATACCCTTTATGCGGTTGCTATTTTGTTCCAATTTGCTTTTGTCCATTACGAGTGGTTTTATTGAGAGAGAAACGATTAAATGAACTGTTGCATGAATAATGCTTTAAAAGGCAAAGAAAGAAAGACCAAATGAAATGAAAAAGAACCACTTTTTGTGGTTTTGTGCCATTTTAAAAAGACAAATTATGACTTAATTTACGGCCAAATGAAGAAAATAAAATTTTTCATTTCAGTTTTGAATACTGGAAATTGTAAATAACAACAACAACAACAACAACTACTACTACAACAACTACAGTAAAAAGAAAATCTAAAATGAACAATTTGGAAATTTAAATGAGAAACCACAAAAGCATAGACGGCAAATGGAATCTATTTACGTACACAAATAGGGACTATAGGGTTACCGTTTGCAATGAAAATCAAATGCGAAATGGAGAAAACATTAATTTCAATGGTTTTTAGCTTTTATATGCAATGGGCGTAAAGATTTTAAAGGATGATTCCAAAAGTTCTGTGTCAACTTATCTTCTGAATAAGTGTTCGCATTTGGATCCTTATTTTTATTTCCATTAACCAAGTCCCTTTCCAGCTAAGCAGATAATTGGTTTAGTAAAGCAGTCCTAAGATATCCAGCTGTCATCTGTCGTTATATATAGGGTGGGTCTTTTAAAAGTTTAAATTTGAAAATGCTATAAAACAATATTTGCCAAATTTATTTTTTTTTTGTTGTGAAGTACAATTCTTCCGGTTCGTAAGCGTGCCACGGCTCACCTCACGGCACCTCATTCGATCGGACAAATTTTCGTGCACTTTTTTGAGTATATAGGGTCGTATTCCAACAATGGCATCACAAATGTTAGCCTTCAAATGCTCAATTGTTTCTGGTTTGTCGGTATAACATTTCTCTTTAACGGCAGACCTACGAAAAAGTCGTAGCTTCTTGGCGGTCCAACGAACGTTTGACGCATCATATCGATTATGGCATGAGATATGTGACAAGTTGCAACATCTTGTTGAAACCAAACATCGTTCACATCATTCGAATGCAAAAAATAAATCGCTTCGTAATGATTTTCAGAGAAAAATGGACCAATGATGCTTTCATTCCATAAGCAGCACCAAGCAGTCATTCATAAGGGGTGCATTGGCTTCTGTAGGACCACGTGTGGGTTTGCTAAGCCCTTAATTTAGCAACGTATCCATCAAGTTAAAACTGAGTATCATCCGAAAAGAAGTGGGCAGTGTGTAGGCCCAGGTTCGAATCCCAGGTCAGACATCAAAACGAAAAATATTTCTTCGGCGACTTCCTCTCAGCAGATTTCTGGCAAAGACTCTGAGAGTTAAAATTGCCATGAAAAGCTTCTCAAAAATCTGTCGTTCGGAGTCGACTTTAAACTGTAAGTCCAGCCACTCATATATAAAATTAACACACACAATATAAGTGGTGTGAGAAGCTAGGTCGTAATCCTGACTGAAGGGTTGTAATGGCCAATTATGTATGTATGTATCATCCGAAAAGATGTTTTTTTTAACAAACAAATATCCGAGCAATTGCCTTTATTTTGGAAATAAATTTCCAATAAATTCCAACGTTGCTCAAGCGTAAATCGATTCATTCCGTTATGACAGAATACATTGGCATAATCGATGTTGCATAATTAAACCGATAGGTGGGCCACCTGATAGAAGCAAAATTCTCTAGTCGCATTCTATTTCAGGATTTCGTACTGATTTACCGTTCTATGATGTTAGTTGTTAATGTTGTTCTACTCATTAACATCCTTTAGTCAGGCTCACAAACTAGCTTCTTACTCTAATCATGTTATGTGTTGTAATTTTTTAATGTGTGTGAAGATAAATTTTAACAGAGCTAATGTTAAAGTTAACCAAGCAATGTTAAGTGGTTAACAGAAAATATTGAAGGAAGAAATCACAAAAATATACGATAACACGTATTCCATTCGTTTAAAATTGTGCTCCACACATTTCTAAAAGAAACAACTGCTCTGGTAATTCGGTAATTCTTTTGAAAAATAAAAAAAACTTCGACAAAAAATGTATCAAATTGTCTTGTTAGGATGATCTATATTGTGGGAGAAGGGGACTTGCTGCCCATATCCCACTATATACATATTGTAGCCTTAGGTGTCCCTAATAAAACACAATAAATGGTATGCCCCAAATAATTTTGGAACTTGAGATATCGGACTTCAAATATTGCCTATGATAACAGTGTTTAGGTGGGATGATGGATATTGCGTTCTACAAAATCACAAAATTACAACAACTTTAGAGTTCATAATGACATTTTTGGCTGTCGTAATGTATGTTGCGTATTATACTAACGATATGCAACTTAATAATGACGGTGAAAGATGGATTTTTCAGAACATTTTCATGATAATTTTTTATCACTCTCAGAGTTTTTGCTAGAAATCTGCTGAGCGGCAAGCAGTTGTCGAACAGATATTTTTTCATATTTCGTTTTGTTGAATATGTCTGACTAGGTTTAGACTAGGACGACTTCATAAGACAATGCAAATCCTTAATTTTGGTAGAAAAAAATGGCCTCAAGAGTTTATAAAAAAAATCAATCGCGAGTTATTGCATGACTTCAAAAGAAATGCTTTTTTGTATGTGGATCTCGTCATAACAAGCCAACGTACTAACTACTAGATTACGGCGATTGGGATACATTTCTAGGTGCAATACTTCCTTTTCCATTTTATAAACAGTCACGTATTAAAATGTTTTTCGTTGATTTCTGATTTGAAGCGCTATTTTATAAAAAAAAATTAAAGCAGTTAACTTTTGTTCTTCGTTCATACACAATTCCCACAAAAACCATTAAAATGGTTACCGAACAAATGCTAACATTCCAAGAGCAGTGGTAACACTTACAAATTTCAATTTCTTCCAATGCATGTACATACCATTAGTTAGCATGTGTGTGTGTGTGCGTATGATTGTTGTATTATTACTGGCATTAGGAAATGTACGATATGTGGACAAATGATATGAAATTTGGTACAGAGAGAGAGAGAGAGAATGAGAGTGAGAGTGAACATCCGTTTGCCATATAAAACCAAACAGAGATTTAGAAAATAAAGAAAAACTACTTGCCTAACAACAAAATGTGGGTGAGAGTAATAAAAACAACAGCAACAACAACTACTACTAATACACAACAAATGAGCAAATATGTCTAAAGAGTGGTCAAACAAATAGTCCTTTCGTCTCTGAATTTCTCATTATTTTGGTAAAAATAAAACAACAACAACAACGACAACTACAACGACAACATTAATAACATGAAAAAACTTTCGGCAATTGATGATTACGATTATGATAATGATTATTGCTGGCAAGGGAAATTGTACCGTTTTTATATTCTCATTTTTCTTGATTTTTTTTCTAACATCAAGGCTGAGAGAGAGAGAGAGAAAGTGGGCTCATAATGAGGGTTATTTTTCTCTATTTCACTGCTTCCAATACGAAATGTGGGTGCTGACAGCATGTACTAGAAGTTGGAAGTGGCAATGGGTTAAAATAGTAACCAAAAGGGGTTTTTAAGTCAAATTCTACTTTGACCTTAACAACTATAAATAAGAAAAGTTTTTCCTTGTTTTCTCTTTAACTTTTTTTTTCGTTTATTTTTTGTTGTTTCCTTTGTTTCCTTTTTTTTTGCTGTTTTGCCAAATGATTTTGTAATCAACTCTTTTTGCATTTGAAATGTTTTAGGAAAAAAACAAAACCAAAGGAGAAGATCATTTTGAATGACATTTTAAAAAGTATTTTCATAAGTAGTAAACAAATAAAGGAAGAGAGAGAGAGAAAGACAATATAGTACACTTACACAAACAAAACTATTGTTTGCAATCAAAAAAAGTTTAAAGAAGACAAGAAAAACAAATTTCCGCTTGTTTAATAGACCTGAGAGTCTTGTTTTAATAATGATGTCGACAAACATGTTGTTGTTGAGTTTATTATATAAAGTTTTGCGAAAAAGCATAATATGACAAAGAAATACAGTGGTGATAAAAATATGAGCAGTTATAAATAGGTTTTTTTTTTCTTTTTTTTTTGGCGTGTGAGGTAAGGTTCAAAATGCCTTCGCACTTGCAGTGATCGTCACCAGCTGCGTCGAGTGGTGCTTCCACTAAAACAATCCCTCCGCCTTCTGGGGATACTCCCTTCCCGGGACGGCTATCTGCATTACTTCAGGAAGGGCCCAGAACGACGTCCAGTTAAGGAGCGTTGTCTACTCTCCCACGTCTGGGTACGCCATATTTGAAGCCAGCTTCATGCTATTGGCTCGTCTTCTCATGTATCATTCCGTTGTATTGCATCAAGGTCGAACTTCTTTCTGCGGAGTACATATTCAACGTATCTTCTCACAGCGTTCCATTTTATCTCACTTTCGAGCATTGCTTTCACAATGGTGTCGGGTGTAAATTCACCAATTTGTTCCATCAACATGTTCTTCTCGTCTTGCCATTTAATGCAATGGAAGAATGTATGTTCAACGTCGTCACTCATTTCCTCGCAATAAATACAGCTAAGATCAGTCACCTTGCCCATACGGTATAGGTATTTTCGGAAATAACCATGACCAGAGAGAAACTGGGTCAGAACCCAAAGGTTCTCCGTATCCATGCCTTTATAAATGGGATAAGTTTATAAGTCCATCTTCCGCATGTTTCCTCGGTCCATCTACTTTGCAATCGTCGTAGTGTTTGAGATCTGATATCTGGGCTACTAATTGGGAGATTTTCCCTCTTCATTCTCCAAGATTTTCTTCGCTCAAATGCCTGCAGGTCAATAGGTATCTCAATAGGCGATCACTAGGACTGCGGCGCCCGATACTGTGCGGTAGGCCGAGGCAACTCTTAATGCCGCTGTTCGCTGCACCGCTGCTAATATTTTCCGCTTAGATTTAATCTCCAGCGCAGCTCCCCATATCTCGCTTCCGTATAGCAATATCGAGTTCGTCGCCGCCATAATCAATTTTCGTTTGGCCTGTGTTGGCCCGCCAATATTTGCCATCATTCTGCTTAGCATGCCCGTTAGTTTCGCTGCCTTGGTAGCTGAATGCCCAAGAATTAAGTCTGCAGTCGAGTCTTATGCCCAAATATCTAACTGGCCTTTTTGTGGCCAGTGACATATCACCTATCTGCATATCAATTTCGAGTGGGATGTGGGCCATTGTCATCAGTATGACCTCAGTCTTGTTCTTTGCGAGCTCTAGACCATGATCCTCAAGCCATATCTGAGTCCTTATCATGACTCGATTTAGTTTTCTCCTGGCATCTTCAATGTCGCGCGCTGAAATGACTGACACTATATCATCCGCGTATCCCACGAGGTATGTGTCCTCTGGCATTTCTTTACCTAAGATTTCATCATAGCTCAGGTTCCAGAGATCTGGACCAAGAATAGATCCCTGAGCTGCACCAGACATGATCTCCACGATCCTTCGGTCATCGGGTGTGTTATATATAGGCTGAGTTAAAATATAATGACTTTCTATCGAAAGTTTTAAAATAATGCAAATGTTAACCGCGACTGCATACTCTTTCCAACATTTCGGCCGGTATCTCACGAATAAATGCTTCAATGTTGTCTTCCAATATGTCAATTGAAGGGCTTGTCTGTAAAGACATGAGCTTTAACATAGGCTCATAAAAAATAGTTAAAAGGCGCTAAATCGCACGAGCTAGGCCGCCAATTGACCGGTCCCGAACGTTATCCGTTTGACTGTCAAAAAGCAAAATTAAAATTGAAACACGAGAAGACCCTATAAATCTTTATATATAGATTATAAGAATTTTGTCGATTTTTTTATTATAATAATTAATTATAGTTTTCGAGCAGTTTTTGAACGTTCTCGCCAGAATCGCTTAGCAGTCGAACGGTTAAATAAAATGTTCCTGAACTCGCCTCTCAATAAGTCCATTGTTACGCGTGCTGTGCGGCATGTGGTACCGTCTTGTTGAAACCACATGTCCTGCAAGTCAAGCTCTTGCATTTTGGACAAAAAAAAAGTTCGATGTCACTTCGCAGTAGCTCGTACAATTCACAATTACGTTACAATTCGCAGCATCTTTGGAGAAGTAGGGTCCAATGCTTCGGCAATGCTTCGGCTGATCTTCACTCAAAAAACGACAATTCTGTTTATTTACGTATCCATTGAGCCAAAAATGAGCTTCGTTGCTGAACACAATTTTTCGAGAAAGAAGTAGATCTTCGGCCAACTTTTCAAGAGCCCATTCACCAAAAATTCTACGTTGCGGTAGGTCGTTCGGCTCCAAGTCTTGCACTAGCTGTATTTTGAAAGGCTTCACATCTAAATCCTTCCGCAAAATTTTCCACGTTGTTGAGTAACAAAGGCCCAATTACTGCGAACGGCGGCGAATCGATAATTGATGGTCATCTTTAATACTGGCCGATACAGCTGCGATATTTTCTTTAGTTCGCACTCTACGTAAGGGTGTTGGTAGTTTAATAGCCGCTGCAGTGGATCAATTAAACTGACCATAAAATGGAAGAAGTGCGTAATGAACTTTCTTAACAGAGCACCCATTCTGATAATAAAATTCAGTGATTTGTAAGCGTTGTTCGTTTGTAAGACGATTCATGGTTAAATTATAGACCAAACTGAAGGTGTTTGACAGTCAAAGGATAATAGCTAAAAAATCACCGGATAAAATCTAATTCAAATCAATTTTATAAAAGAAGTTTGTTGTTAATATGCTATTAGACGTTCATCCCTGGCTGTTAATAAATTCTGTCGTCGTCTTAGCTGTTTGTGAGATGAAATATGTCCTGATTTTAAAACTGTTTCGACAACAGTTTGGTTGTTGAGGTTGAGCTTATCGTTTACTTCATATGATGAGAGTTATTTTTTTTAGGCATATGTAGGGTCTTTCATTAAGACTTACTTTCTATTCTTAAGTTCAAAACACAGCGTAGGTAAGATAACATTGAAATTATTTATTCGTTGCCATTATGTATGCAAAGTAACTTCACTTAGATGGCCCCGGAAACGTCTTATTTTCTGTAATAGTGGGGCATAAGTCAGGTTAAGTTTGACCAATGGTATTGGCTATGTTGTCTTTGAGAACTGCAATGGGATCGCACCATCTCTATGCTGATGCTACATCACATCCATGATGACCACCCATAAAATGAACATTTTTGTACAGAATATTCAATATTGTTGAGCTCTGTGGCACATACTACTCTCCTGTTGAAACCACATACTGCATGTATTGGACACTCTTGGATGTCTTGTCCGATTTTTCATGATTTTGGTGCATAAATCAGGTTGAATTTGATCGATGGTATTAGTTATGTTGTCACTAAGGACCGCAATGGTTCGTGGCTTAAATAGAAATCCAGCGACTAAAGAAAACCAACAAGAAAATAATCTCACAACCTCCATGGACAATTCGCCTGACCTTCTCGTGAGTTGAATATGACCCTGAATGAGTGAGTGAGTTTTGTGGCACATACCACCGCACTGTTGAAACTACATGCATGCATGCATGGACGCTCTTGGATCTCATGTGAATTGGCATCGTCCCAAATTCGAAAAAAATTCTAGATGCACAAGACCACGTTATCTTAGTGTCCCGAGTGTCGAACCGTTTTTTTCTTATTATTTTTCTTTGTCTTTTCAGATTTTGCTGTAGTCGTTGTGAGTAGGGATGCAAACGATACATAGATGTTATCGAAACAACATCGATGATTTTCTTAACGATGTTGCATCCCTAGCTGTAAGCGGCCTGTTATAACTAGAATGAGGTTTTTAGTATAGACTTTGGTTAGGTTTGTCTGTGTTTCCTATGTATGTGGGTTAATTTTTCAATTATTTCCTTTCTGAGTGAGTATACTCTGTGTGAGAGATCAATTGTTTGCCCTACTGCAGAGATATGATAACCTCACATTTGAATTTGTTAAAATTATCAGTTTCACCAGCACTTAAAAATGGGTTTGGTTCCCTCTTTCCAGTAATCCACATGGGGATAACTGTTGAATGTGATGACACCTTTATCAGGGACACGCAGTATTCTACAGCAATTACAGCAGTGGTACACAAACTACTTACAAATATAATGCTCGCTATACTGTCCGTAAAAATCTGATATAATCGATATATTCTGGTACTATCGTGTCCGCCATCTACCGTTTTTTTTTTCAACTAGTGTTTATTTCTTGAATGGTAACACTTAGCTCATGTCTGATTTAACAGATAATTGGTTTTATTCTTCCGCTGGACGAATATGGTTGTGTATACGGTTGAACAATTGAAAATCCAATGCGTTTTCGTTTCGCTAAATGGGCTTGCGATCGACTTACAGAAGATGCTGATTTTGGCAAAAAAAATCATATTTTCAGTTGAAGCTCATTTTGATCTTGGTGGGTATGTAAACAAGCAAAATTGTTGCATTTGGGGCACAGAAAACCCGCACGTATACATTGAATAGCCGACGCACCCAAAAAGAGGTACTGTTTGGTGTGGATTTTGGTCCAGAGGCATAATTGGGCCATTTTTCTTCGAAAATGAGCAAGAAGTGGCCATTACAGTAAAAGGCGATTGTTATCGGGACATGTTGAATGAATTTTTGTTCACAAAAATTGGAGAGGAGGATATTGGCAACATTTGGTTTCAACAGGACGGCGCTACGTACTACATAGCCGAAGCTACACTCTATGTTTTGCGACCTGTTTTTGGAGATAGCATTATCTGCCCTTAAGCTGTTGTCGTTTGATCACCTCGGAACTGCGATTTGACACCGTTGGACTATTATTTGTGGGGTGCTGTCAAAGATAAGTGTTACGCCGACAACCCGGAGACAATTGATGCTTTAAAGGACAAAATTCGTGAAGCCATTGGTGAAATACAGCTGCACATAATCGATAATGTGCTTCAAAATTGAACTGATCGTGTAGGCTACTGCATGGCCAGCCAAGGCAGCCATTTGAATGAAATTATTTTCCATTATTAAGCGGAAGGATTGTACTTTGTTATAAAAAAAGAAATTTGAGAAAGTTTTCAGTAGTTTTTTTTTAAAGTTATTTGGCGGACCCTTTAGATTCATGCAGTGGCAGTTTTTATATTCGTTAATTTAGTCTCAGTTGGACTACAGATAGTTCATAGGATAAACTTAGCTTCAGCTGATTCAAAAAGACTTTGATTGGAATCTGTAAGTGAGTACTTGCACATTATTTTCCTCACCATTGTAAGAACTAGAGTATTCCACTGGACTCGTTAGAGCGCTACATTAAAATTGATTCGTTTTTTTTTTATTTCAATATTAGTTTTTCATAAATTTATTAGAATTTATGGCAACAATTTTCATCAACCATCTTTTTGCAATGAACCAACTTCTTCGCTGAAAAATCAAATAATAATGAGAGAGAGAGAGAAAGACCTTTTCATTCACCTCATTGAATCACAACTGATTGGTTTATTACTACATTTGCCGACATTAAGTTGAGATTTAATTTAAATACTCTATTCACTGCCCCAGAGAACATTTCGAAACTCTTAATCTGATGAATATTAAAGAGCAGAGGGGGCTTTTCTTTCTTCTTTTAACCCCCCTTAAAACTTTACCTTTCGCTTTTATAATGTATGCGTAGTTCTGTTGTTTGAAGGGGATTTTTTCTTAGTTTTTCTCTTCCCATTTTGTTGTTGTTGTTATTATTGTAAATGTCATTGTTGTGTGCTGTTATTTATGTTGAGAATGCAAGGAAAAAGAGAAAAAAGGAAAAACACTTAAGTAAACGAGAGCATAACAAATAATTTATGTTGTTATTGATAAAATATTATTGGTTTGATTTCACTTCTCTGTTTTCCATTTGTTCTCCATATTCAGCTTGCGGTGATACTTTCGTTTCCACGTTGTATTGTTTGTCCCCCAACACATAATCTCTGACCCTTTGAGATTAAATAGGAAATGAGTAAAACCCAGAAAGCAAAATAGATGGAAATCAACAACAACAACAACCATAATAGGATAAAATAATAAATAAGCCTCATATATTGTTAACGACAAATTGGTTGTTGTTGTTATTTTTTTCCTAGTTTGTTTTCTTTTTTTTTTACTTAATTTAATGCTTAAGTCAACAGATTTATTGTTAATAATGTTTTAAGCCATTGTAAGGATATTCACTTAGGTCTCGTCGACCTTATAAAAGCTTAGATAACCTAGGAAAATTAAAGTTTTTAAAAAATTTTTAAAATTATTTTGCATTAATAATCCTCAACTTATTTTGAGTTCCTAAAAGGCTACAGTAGTACAGAAAATAATAGGGAGTGCCTGTCAAATCTCTGGTTATCAATTTCGGATTAATTCTTAGACAGTATGGGATACATGTCATTGTAATTTGATAAGAGTCTTTCCCTCTTTTTATTCTAACTTTGTGTTGTACTTCATCAAAGCTGTGGAAGCAAATGACCTGGTACCCAGCAAAAGGTAATTTTTTTCTGCCCACTTAACGGATTCAGCTTCTTCAGACAGTTGCATCTTCGATTTAAGTTTATAAGAGCCGAGTGCTCGAGTGGAACCCTGTATGCCCGACATACACATACGTAATTGGCCATTACAACCCTTCAGTTAGGATTAAGGCCTAGCTTCTCACACTACTCACGTCGGGTGCGTTAATTTTATACGTGAGTTTCGGGACCTACAGTTTAACGTCGTCTCGGAACGACAGATTTTTAAGAAACTTTTTCGTTGCAGGAGATATTTACTCTTAGAGTTTTTGCCAGAAATCTGCTGAGAGGAAGTCGCCAAAAAATGTTTCTTGTTGCCTGACCTGAGATACGAATTCGTTCTTTACGTCTAATAAGCCAACACATTACCTACTAGACTACGGTGACTTGAATGCCTCACTGTATTGGTATATTCTTGTGTTTTATAACTCCTAACGAAGTTGCATTAGGCACACCTTTCGATGGCATAGACTTCTGATTGGACGTTTAACGAATTTTCCCACAGGATCGGAATATTTAATTCTGAAAACAAAAATTCCCGCTTTTGATTCAAGATCGGTTCTAACCCATCTGTATACCAGCAGCTTTTATTCGGGCTGTCCTTTCTGGAAGCAAAAAATCCTCGCATGGGAGCGGTTCGTGATGACAACTTGTTAGAAACAGATGTGCAGCTGAGATCAGCAATGAGTATTTAAAACGATTAGTAGATTCGAGTCATACTTATAATTTCTGATATTTATATGCATTCATACTTATTTTAATATCATACTCATACTACACACATTCAAAGTTTGTACTACTCAACGTACTCCTTGAAGATTTACAAGAATCACAAAATAAGTATGATTCGCTTACGAACACCACATACTCACTTGAGAGTTGTGTGTTTGGTTCACTTGCTGTTTTTGTCTTTTCTTTGTTATTCCTTTGTAAATGCAACAACAACTAAAACTGATAATGATGATTCGAATCACTCAAATGATTTGTAAGTACTTTTCTAAATTTATGATTCTGGATGAGCAGGCATATGAATCAAACATGTTTCGAATGTTATGAGTTTGATGTCAACGTTGTACTCATACTCATTGTTAACTGGACTTATAAATCAATGTCTTAGCGACTACGAATTAATCAGAGTATTTGAATTTCAATACTGTTGACTCAATTACATGAGTACTTATGAGTAGCGAAAAAACGAATCATTGCTGATCTCTGGTGTGCAGTTTAGATTATAATTTTCTATTGCAGGTCGCCGTGGTCTAGTGGGTAGTGTGTTGGCTTATTAGACAAAAGGCCCGGGTTCGAATCCCAGGTCAGACATCAAAACGAAAAAATATTTCTTCGGTGACTTCCTCTCTAGCAGATTTCTGGCAAAGACTCTGAGAGTAAAAATTGCCTATGAAAAGCTTCTCAAAAATCTGTCGTTCGGATTCGACGTTAAACTATAGGTCCCACCACTCATGTATAAAAATAACGCACACAACATAAGTGGTGTGAGAAGCTAGGTCGTAATCCTGTCTGAAGGGTTGTAATGGCCAATTATGTATGTACGTAAGGCTTTGAATTGCTGGCAAAGGTTCTTTATTTTCCATAACACCTTTGTCAGATCGATAATTTTGAAACTCGATATGCAAGGTCCCGATAATTTAATGTAATCCAATGCGTGCATACCCATATTGTACAATATTTCCTAAAGGTCTTCAGTTTGTTTTTTTTTTTTTTTGTATTTTATTTGATTTGATTTGTTCTCCTGCTTTCTTTTTCTTCTCGATTTCGCTTGAATACTCTGCAACGGGTCTCTGTTGTTGTCATTGTTATTTCTAATCAATATTCTTGTATTTATTGTTCCCAATTCTGGTTATTGTCGTTGATTGAGTAGTAGTATGTATGGATGGATGTATGTATGCTCTTGTTTTTGTTTATATGCTGTTATTGATTTTGTTGTTATTGCTTAAAGGCAACCATGAGAATGATATTAAAAATGGTGTGTTGTTGTTGTTGTTGCTGTTGTTGTTATCCAATAGAGCAGTAAATAAATTTTTAATTGATTGTTTGTAATTTGTTTAAAACATGCATCAGCAGCATATGCCATCTAAAGAAGTTTGTATACACACTCATACGTACATGTGTACAAGGAAATAGGCGCTCAATTGAAGAGTGCGTAAAGGGAAGATGTATTTCATAGGTGCAAATGTATGCAGGAAATATTTAGTCAGACTTGATTATTTTGTTAAAAAAAACACTAACTTTCACAAATTCAGCATAATTTCCTCCTATCAAAATACCTTCTTCAAGAATTTTCACAAAATTCTTACTCAGAATATCCCACCGTCCACATGCCACTATTGTCTGCTACTGCAGTCGATTGAATATCCATCAGGCTTGTATTAATTTCATGAGTGCTCTAGGCCTTTGCTCTTAATCTAACCCTTTTGAAGATTACAGAAAACTCGCACAAATAGTTGCAAATTCTTTTCTTAAATTATTCACTCTCATCTGACATTCAGATCATATCCCAATAGAGTCGCATGATTCTCATCTGATATTCAGAATAGTTTTCCAAAAGAGTTGCATAATGTTCAGCAGAAAATCTGATGAAGCTTGTCGACTCATAAGCCTTAAGTAATCATCCGTAGTTATGGTTAATGGAAGTATTGCGGAGGCGGAATGAAGACGTAGATAGTGTGTTGGCTTAGACGTAAAGTTAGAATTCGATAACCAGGCTAGACATCAAAACAAAGTACAAAAAGTATTCCTTCGGCGATTTCCTCTCTGCAGATTTCTAGCAAGAACTCTGAAAGTAAATAAAATTGCCATAAAAAGTTTCTCAAAAAAATCTGTCGTTCGGATTCGACTTTAAACTGTGTAGGACTCGCCACTCATGTACAAAATTAACACACACAATAAAAGTAGTGTGAGAAACTAGGCCAATAAATCTAACTGAAGGGTTGTAGTGACTAATTATGTATTGCGGAGTGAATGTTTTGATCTTAGAAATTAAGCATTGGCTGTGCAGCCCTTAAAACTTTGTAAAGCTTTTGAACTGTGAACGGCTAATTTATCCACCAAACGATTTCAAAAACTGTGTTTATGCCACCAATATTTGCAGCTGTCTGAAGCGATAACAGTAGTGGTTAAAAAGTCTATCTCAGTGCAATGCTATGCTATGAACATTGCATGTTGTTCCTGCATACTCTGTCCAGCAATTACACAATCACCACTTGTGTTTCATGCGAAATCAAAATCTATGGACAACAGACATAAAAGTATTGATGTGTTCCAATGCTATTCGCGGGAAAGAAAATTTGTTTCATAAAAGATAGTGGTTGCTGCTTTGGGAGAGTACAAGTGTTACCAATTTACACGACCTATATCTTGTTGCAAAATGGTTCGAGTCCAGTAACTCGAAGCCTATATGAAACTATTGCTTTAGAGCTGGTATTCATATTGAGTGGTTATAAGAAAGCTTTCAGAAATTCAGAAAACCTTGTGTTTCAGAAGCATTTGGTTTGGATCAATCTTTATTGCAGTTTCAGAGCAATTTTTTTATAAATAGTTCTCCTTCATTTCCCCTAACCTAATAAATTTCATGGCAAAGTAAATATGGCAACCACTTCCCGATTGTTGGTCGTATATAAAGAAGGTCCATAAAATTCTAGACGATAAATTGCTCTTTTCAAATGCAGTTTTATAACAGTTTTGAACTCGGCGTCTAGTTAATGCTGCATGGCATTCTAAAAGAAAGCTGAGGGTATACAGTTAACCCTCCTATAACGCGGTACTCTCAGAACGCGGTTTCCAGATAACGCGGGGCTGAAATTGCGACAGCGGTCTTACAACGCCGTACTTTTATAGCACGGTTTGCGTGCAACTTCATCCCATAAGTTCCTTAAGCATAGCCTATGAGTGAATAGTAACTAGATATTGAAGTTGCCGTAGTCTAGTGGGTAGTGTGTTGGCTTATTAGACAAAAGGCCCGGGTTCGAGTACCAGGTCAGACATCAAAACGAAAAATATTTCTTCGACGACTTTCTCTCAGCAGATTTCTGGCAAAGACTCTGAGAGTAAAATTGCAATGAAAAGCTTCTCAAAAATCTGTCATTCAGAGTCGACTTTAAACAGTAGGTCCCGCCACTCATGTATAAAATTATCGCACACAACATAAGCGGTGTGAGAAGCTAGGTCGTAATCCCTACTGAAGGGTTGTAATGGCCAATTATGTATGTATGTATTGTAAGAGGATTTAGTAGAAGTTTTATTTTCGACGCAAAAGCTCAATCGAGAGACAGTGCTGTGTAAAACACTAGCAGTTGTATTTTCAATTTAAAAAAACAATGAATGAAGCTGAACCAAATGAGGATAAATACTAAAAAAATTACATTATTTTACAAGTCTTTCTTAATTTTGTTGGAAACCAGACTTTTACTTTAGTTTTGATTTAATTTTCTTATCAATCCTTATATGAACTCTTGAATTCAATATTAATAATTTATAATTTATCTTGCCTTTTTGTATTTCTTGGTCTCCATATAACACGGTACGAATGATGTGATTTGTACTAATTCTGTGTTTCTTATAGTGGGGTTTCCATATAACGCGATAGACGGTTTCCAAAGAACGCGCTACGCTATTAGTCTGGTTTGTACCTGAAATCCGGGTTTCTTATTTTTCGAAATTTCTCTTTCTTCAATAGAAATTAGTTCAACAAATTAATCAAAAATAATAATCTTGTTTAACATGAAATTTCATTTGTGAATGAATAATTTTAATATTCAAACAATTGTTTCCCAGAAACATTTATGGTTTCTTTATATTTTCAACATTTAATTGCCATCTCTTGTTGTGGAATAATTAACAGAGCATTCGAACTCGAGCATATGTTTGGTTTGTTCCTCTGAACAAGAATTGTTAGTAAATGTACAATAAGACTTACCTGGTACCTAATAAATCAAGTGGCATTAGAATTTATTTGAAATACAATATTTCAAAAGGATTATCCATCATATTACATGGCATTAAAATTAAAATTAATAAACAACAACCAACGACCATCATACCGAGTGCCATGCGAGTGAGATGCTCACATGAAACAAAACTTTTCCTATGAAAGTGTAAAAGCATGAGTGAAGGTATGAATCGTGGGATGATTGCATGTGAATAGAATGTTAATAGAGGCTTAAATTGGTAGATTGTGTTGTGCCACTTTACTATGACAACATTTTCTCTGATAATTCTGTTAATTTTAATTGTTATGCAAATTTTAGTGATCATCATTAGCAACATGTGTTAGAAAATTATCTTGAAATTTCCTTCATCTCCATAATAATTTGTCATGAATTTGAAAATTTCTTGTGTTTGGTCGTAACATTAATTGCCATATTGAATAGGGCATTATAGTGTTTGGAAAAACTAGAATTTAGTTTACATTACAGACAAATTCTGGTGGAATATGTTCTAATGATGTATTAAATTACATGGCAAGAACTTTGTTAGTAATACTACGAAGTAAAAGGCTTTAGTTTATAAATATATCGGGTCGCCGAATAGAGTTTTCCGCTCATCTTGTTGACAATACATCTGTAAAATTAGTTGCCATTTATTAAGTCTGTTTTGCCAACTCACTATGGAAGACCATTGACAATGAGATGTGTTCGCTGATTGGGTTATGAAGTAGCTGGCAACTGATCTTAATTTTAATCAGAAGATAATCTTCGCTCACTACTCTAGTAATGACTTATTAGAGGATAGAGCACGGGTGACCCCAGGTCAAAAATATGAAAAAAAAATTTTTCGGTGACCATCACCATCTGGCAAAAACTCTAAGAGTAAAATAAAATTGTTCTGAAGAGTTCCTTAAAATTCTGTCATATGAAGTCGACTTTCAACCGCATAAAATTAACATACGCAACATAAGTGGTGCAAGAAACTAAGTTGTAATCCTGTATAAAAGCTTGTAATGCCCAAATACGTGTGTACGTGAGTAAGACTATTTTCAGAAATGAGGCTGGATAAATTGGTACGTAAACAAACCAAATTTCTGACAAAAACTCTGAGAGTAAATAAAATTGCCATTAAAAGCTTCTCAAAAATCTGTCGTTCGGAGTCGACTTTAAACTATAAGTCCTGGCACTCATTTATACAATTAATGCACACAATATAAGTGCTGTGACTGAAGGGTTATAATGACCAATGTTGTATGATGAACGATCCAAGAAAGAATACTGTTTCTTGTGGATTTTGGAGAGCGTCGTCATTGGCTTATATTCCTTTGACAACAGTGATGGTGAAGTTATTACCGTCCGTGATAATCACCATACTCTTTTGGTCTGAGTTGGACGACTGGAAACCAACGGAATTTAGTTTGGAGAGAAGTGTGCACTGTGCTGCCAAGATTATATCACATTGTACACAAGGGACTAGAGGGCATAGTAAGTTCACGTGCAGGCGATGTGAACTAACCACTAAGAAAATACGGTTTGTCCCCTTTAGATATTTTCTTCTCGCGGATGTTTGGGAATAAGCTACAAACCACGGTAGAACCCAAAGCCAACATTACCTATGCCATCGGTGTAAAGAGCTGCCATACATTTACAATCAACCCTCCTATAACGCGGTGAGGGCGTACCGCGTTATATGGAAACCGCGCTATAAGAAACTCGCATTTCAGGTACAAACCAGACTAATTCGTAGCGCGTTCTATGGGAACCGTCTGCCACGTTGTATGGAAACCGCGCTATAAGAAACACAGAATTAGTACAAATCACATCATTCGTAACGCGTTATATGGAAACCAAGAAATACAAAAAGTAGGATAGATTATAAATTATTTTTATTGAATTCAAGAGTTCATATAAGGATTGATAAAAAAAATTAAATAAAAACTAAACTTAAAGGCTGGTTTCCAACAAAATTAAGAAAGACTTGTAAAATAATGTAATTTTTTAGTATTTATCCTAACTTGGTTCTTCCTCATTCATTGTTTTTTTAAATTGAAAATTCAACTCTCCTCCTCTTACTATATCTAGTTACTATTCTTTCATCGGCTGTGCGTAAGGAGCTTATGGAATGAAGTTGAACGCAAACCGCGCTATAAGAGTACCGTGTTATAGGAGGATAGTTGCAATTTTAGCCCAGCGTTATATGGAAACCACGTTCTGAGAGTACCGCGCTATAGGAGGGTTGACTGTATACATAACTGGTGATTACAACAATTCTGTCAGGATTGTTGACGTAGTTTCTCACACCATTTATGTTGTGTGTGTGTGTTAATTTTATAGATAAGTGGCGGGACCTACAGTTTTAAGTCGACTCCGAACGATAGATTTTTTTCAGAAACTTTTTATGGCAATTTTATTTTACTCTCAGAGTTTTAGCCAAAAATCTGCTGAGAGGAAATTGCTGAAGAAATACTTTTTGTATTTTGTTTTGATGCCTGGCCTGGGCCTCGAACCCTGGTTTTACATCTAATAAGCCAACACACTACCTACTAGACCACGGCGACTTCAAGAGAACTACCAATGAACCTTCATAACGTTGTTTGCAGCGATTTTTCGTCAAGCGCTGTAAATACTTCTCCAAGACGAATAAAACTACAAAGTTAATGTCAATGAAACATGGTCTCCTACGATGATTATTCACACCAAAATCCAAGAAATTGATTTCATTGATATTTGATTTGAACAAAACTATTCTACATCCTATACAAAATAATATTTCAAGAACTTTTTAGAAGAGTTTCTAAGCTATAAATTTCATGTTTTGGACTAGTCCAATAGATTATTTATTTTGATCTCACAGGCATGGCTGCCAGATAAATGATGCATCAAATCGTCAAATATTTGAGAAAAAATCGTCAAAATCGTCAACGACGTTCATTGAAATCGTCAAAAAATCGTTAGAAAAAAATAAATAAATAAATTGAAAGGTTTTTAAAAACGAAAACATAGAAAATTAATGTTAAGCAGCAATAATATTGAATCACCTATAGCTATGTGTGGTGTAAATCTTAGAGAGTTAGAGGATCTAGATTTTATGGACATGGAAATTCTGTGTGATGCTCGCTTGATTTCTTAAAACACCAATTACACCAATTATAACCAGTCGAAATTGAAATACAACTTTCATGTATGGGTGGGCCCCACGTGAGACCCTAGTAGGTCGTCAATCACGTTAGTGTTGCAACTTTATCGATTCATTGGAGCACCGTTGCAATGTGACTTGTGTCACTATTCTGTCGCTGCTACAATGGATATTGCTCGAGCGAAAAAAAAGGGAGATGATTATGAAAATCATGTATTCCTACGTAACACTCGTTTTTTTGCGGCCCGCTTATCCGTATGTGGTCGATTGGCCAGTGTATCACACACTACATTATAAACAAAGTTTGTTTGTTAGACGAACTATTAGTATGTGAAACTGCCATCCAGCAGAGATCTTTCTTATTACTTATGGTATAAAAATATACAAACCTAGTCTCCATAAACACTGCTCCCTCTGTCCTCAATCGTATAATATATTTTCCTAGTGTTGATCATAATAAAGAAAAAATAATAATGGCATTTGCCTTTGTTCCTCCGATGGTAATATTAGAAGCTTTAATCGAATTTTTAAAATTGTTTGCAACGGCGTATGATAATTTATTATCAACTATGATGTTATTTACGAATTGAAATTTTTTGGCTTTTAAATGATTAAAACGGTATAAAATATAGAAAAATCATCAAACAGGTATTCGAAAATAACTTAAAAATATAAAGCTTAAGGAACCCTAAAGTAAAGAAAATTTTGTAAATTTTTAATTGCTAAAAATCGTCAAAATAAAAGCATAAAACGTCATGTCGTCAAAATGACATTTTTGCAGCTTAAAACCGTCAAAATGACAATAAATCGTCAAATCTGGCAGCTATGCTCACGGGACTATTTTTTTAAGGAAATAAAGAGGCCGAAATGCTAGCAAGAAGTATGCGAAATTTGATATACCTATAGGCCTATGGCATAACTTTGACAACATTTACGTGGTTTAATTCTCACCGTTAGTTGATAGCTGCCTGCCTATTCTGTTAGGTTTTACTTATAACTCCATTAATTGAACCGGGGAAAAAAAATGAAACTTTAAAAATTTTACATTTAAACCTTTGTAAGTTAACATCTAAGCTCTTCTTATAACCATAAATCTTAATTAACGCTTTATTACAGTGTTTATGTCCATAAAAATCCCGTGGTATATACATTAAACGGGTAGATTAAATTACTTTCTTTGACTAGTCTTGACAAATTTTATATTTTATTAATCAATTTATGTTTGGTTATTTATTAAATCAATTTATATTCAAATAAAGCCATGTTTTTAGTCGTTTTTACATACAATATGCATCAATTGTTAATATTTAATTTGATTTGATTATTGTTGTTTTGTGTTGTTATAGAGCATAACGATATTAATTTTTGAATGAATAAACCAAACCCACAATAAAATTCAAAAATCATAGAGCCGAGCCATTGTAAAGGAAACAATCACTTGATGTTGTTATTTTTGTTGATTTTTTATTTCACAATTCGGTTTTTATATTTGTCTCAACTTTTCTACCACCTACGGTGCGTTTGCAACAATGGGTTTTGTGGACTAACATGACTCAAATGATTGTTAAACCATCTTATTTAGGCAATGCGTACCATACATACAGAGAGTCATGGAGATAGAATAGAAAGTAATGAAAGAATATCAATTCATTCATATTCATTCCTATTGACGTGCATGAGGTTATCGATATTCCGATATGCCACCCATAGCTTGACAACAGGAATCATAGAACAACATACAAGAGATACCGAAACGACAAAAATTGTCCACAAGCGAAACAAGTGTCCCCTGGAATGCGTAATAAAAACAATAACAAAAAAAAAAAACACACACAAGGAATATCGTTTTGAAGTGGCATTGTTACCCAAAAATATTGGTCCTCCATCCATTATAAAACCAATTGAAATTTTCATTTGATTTCATTTTATTTTTTTTTTTATTAAAAATTCTGTTTATTTTTCAAATATTTTGCCTTCATTTAAAGCGATTGTTTATTTTGAAAAAGTCACAGCAACCGAATACACCATTTTTACTCGACAGTAAATTAAAACGAAACTTGCAACAGAAAGAAAAACCCTTCAAATAAACAATCCAAAGAAATAAACAGAGATGCCTTTTGTATATAAAAGTGATTGAAAAAGGAAATGAAATAAAGAAAACAAAAACAAAAATAAAAATAAAATCGAGAAAATACAATTTAATAAAACCAATTAATAAAGTCATCAGTTATAAATATTTATCTGTGGGTAATACTGTAAATATACGATTAGAACCGGCATGATATGACGAGTCTTATACAGTGCAGAATATAATTTTAAATACACTCATTACTCTTTGCCACAGAATACATACATAACTCTACATTACAAACCTTCAGTCAGGAGTACGACCTAGCTTCTCATACCACTTGTGCTGTATGCTAATTTTATAAATTCTTAAAGGGTGGGATCTACAAAACAGAAATCAATTCCGAACGACAGTTTTTTCTTTGAGAAACTTTTCATGACAGTTTTATTATCAGCTTGAACCGATCCAGTTGAATATATTAGTGTCCATATCTTTTGAAATTCGTTTAGATAAAGATGCTTTCGATAGCATTTTTTTCTTATGAGTTCGGTGTCGCCAGTCACAACTCTAACGTCCTCATGTTGCTGCATATTTAGCCTAAGTAAATATAAGGAGTGCGCACAAAAAAAGAAAAAAAAAAAACTGGACTTACACTTTTCGTTATAGAAATGAAACAAAGTGGCGGATTTATTTCATTCATAACTCTTTCTTTTTAATTAACGTCCTCAAGTTGTCGTATATTTAGTCTAAGTAAATATAAGGAGTGCGCACAAAAAAAGAAAAAAAAAACTGGACTTACACTTTTCGTTATAGAAATGAAACAAAGTGGCGGATTTATTTCATTCACAACTCTTTCTTTTTAATTAACGTTCTCAAGTTGACGTATATTTAGTCTAAGTAAATATAAGGAGTGCGCACAAAAAAAAAAACTGGACTTACACTTTTCGTTATAGAAATGAAATAAAGTGGCGGATTTATTTCATTCACAACTCTTTCTTTTTAATTAACGTTCTCAAGTTGACGTATATTTAGTCTAAATAAATATAAGGAGTGCGTACAAAAAAAACTGGACTTACACTTTTCGTTACAGAAATAAAACTAAGTGGCGGATTTTTTTCATTTTATACTTTAATTAAAGTAAATAATATTTAAATTCCTTTTGTGTATAAAATTTTTTTTTGACAAAGGTCTCAGAGCACCCAACTTTTTGAGCCATTTTTCTTCCAGACATGTTTTAGAAAAATACGTATTATTTTACAAGCTTTGTTTTGGTCGGCAAATCCTTTTTTTTCCACTTCCACGCTTTCTCTCTATACTTGAAGACTGCTTATATTGTTTTATTCAGCTTTGCGAATTTTACATCATGACTTTTGCTCCTCCTTTCTAAGTTGGCCATTAACAAGCCGATTTTTGGTTTGACTACTTGGGCCTGTATAAAACTGTATACCTGTAAACCTGTATAAAATTCAGGAATTGAAGGTAAACGATCATAGACAACAACGTGTCTTCCTTGTTCTGAATCAGTTGACAACTGACCTTAATTTTCATTGAAAAATCATTTTTAATAATGCGGCCTATATTTGTATTTCCACATAAGATCCAAGAGTATTCAATACATTCCGAAAAACTGCCTGTTTGGAGTTGATATTAGGCTGCCGATATTATCGGTCCTACATTACTTTGAGAATAATGTTGGCCGAGTCATCTATGGTGACGTTTGGTCTGAATTGTATGATTTGTATAGCAGCGATATGTGGTTTTAACAGGACAGCGCTACATGCCACACACGTTATTCCACTTTGGATTATGTAGGACCAATTTATGGGCATGGTCATATTCGCGTGGGGGTAATGTGAACTGGCGATCGATGTAGTTGTATTTGACACCGTTCAACTTTTTCTTATGGGTTTTCTTAATTTGATGTTCAATGCGAATAAGGCACAAGTCACAGCGGTTCTCATAATCCATGTCCATCGGGGAAATTCAGTTTGAGTTATGTACCAGAACTTTAACAAACTAAATATATCGGGCCTCTGTTAGTTCGAATCTTAAGCATTTCGCTCTTCTCTTTTCCATTTGTGGGAGCAATTTTAACATTTTGCCTAAGTAATTTTAATTTTAGTTCCACCATTAGAATTGTGGTTGCATTCTTAGCAAGCATAGCTATAGTGTGGACCGAGATTGATTGATTTTTCATGTTAAATAAAGTAAGTAACTGAAGCTTGGTGCTTAAGTTATTTTTATTTTTCAATAAAATGAGAATCCTTTACCCTAAAATTATTACCAGCACTGTTTGTCTGCCCTGTAACATCTTCACACGGCGACACATGAGAGAGGAGTGTGTATGAATAAATATTATTTTTACGTGCCTATTTTGTTATTGTTATTATTTGGTAGTTGGTGTTGAAGTTATTACTGTTGTTGTTGTTATTGTTATTATTTGTTGAACGCTTGACTAACTGACTGACTGAATGAATGATGAAACGTATAAAAAGTAAGGAAAGACTAAACGGATAATTTGATGAGTTTGTTGTTGGTTTGCTTGTGTTGAGATATTTGTTTTCTTGCATGATTGGCTTAAAGACAAGGGATCATAAAAGATACTGAAGCGGATTCATTTGATTTTTTTTCCATCATTTTTTAATCGTCTTTCTAAAACCCACTTGAGTTAAAGATTCTGGTTTCTTTATCTACAAATTGTCTTCATAGTGTACAGTGTTTCACTGTAGAGTGTTATATTTTCGCTGTAAGATTTTAATTTTAAATTTATTGAAAGTTGTAGGAAGATTTTTGTTGTTTTAACAGGGTTGAGTATTAAAGGTTCAACAGTTGTATTGCTTATGGGAAACTTATTATTTTTTACTTGAAGATTTTAATAAAAGATTAAAAGCATTTAATTTTTACATGTTAATATCAGTTTTTTAATTTGGTTTTAGAAAAAAATAAAACATCGAAACATCCTCGAAAAGAATAAATGCTGACCTGACCGTCCCTTGCAATTGAAGTTTGTCATGAATGCGCAGTTACTTAATGAATTTTACTCAAGCTTACCTTGTCGAATATTTAACACTTGTTAAGCACAGCTTTTGTCAGATATAAATTCAAAGACTATCTTTAAGAAACAATATCCAGGCAACAAATAATTTTTCGAGGAATTAATTTTTTTCCTTTTCTTTCTGGTAATATTTGCGACAAACTGAATTCTATCAACCATACACATCTGCCTTCAAAAGCCATTCTTAGGTATTCGAGATTTTAAGCACATTATCGATTATGTGCAGCTGTATTTCTCCAATGGCTTCACGAATATTGTCCTTTAAAGCGTCAATTGTCTTTGGCTTATCGGCGTAACACTTATCTTTGGCGACACTCCTCAAATAATAGTCCAACGGTGTCAAATCGCCGCTCTGAGGTGGCCAAACGACATCAGCTCTGCGGCTGATAAAGCGATCTTCAAAAATAGGGCGCAAAACATCGAGTGTAGCTTCGGCTATGTAGTACGTAGCGCTGTCCTGCTAAGACCAAATGTTGCCAACATCCTCCTGTTCAATTTTTGAGAATAAAAATTCGTTCAATATGGTCCGCTAGCGATTTCCATTGATTGTAAGGATTACTTCTTGCTCTCTGGACCAACATTCGCACCAAACAGTGTCTCGTTTTGGGTGCATCGGCTTTTCAATGTATCCGTGCGGGTTTTCTGTGCCCCAAATGCGACAATTTGGCTTGTTTAAGATCAAAATGAGCTTGCCATGATCAAAATGAGCTTCATCTGGAAAGATGATTTTTTTTTTTGGCGAAAAGCGGCATCTTCTGTAAGTCGATCGCAGGCCCACTTAGAGAAAACGCATTGAATGGTCAATTGGCTTAGAACCATATTCGTTCAGCGGAAGGATAAAACTAACTGTCTGTCAAATCAAACATGTGCTGAGTATTACCATTCACGAAATAAGCACAAGTTGGAAAACAAAGTTAAATGGCGGACCCGATACATAATTGGTCATTACAACCCTTCAGCCAGGATTACAACCTAGTTTCTCACACCACTTATGTTGTGTATGTTAATTTTATAGTGGGCTCCGAGCGACACATTTTTTTGAGAAACTTTTCATGGCAATTTTAATTACTTTCAGAGTTTTTGCCAGAAACATGCTGAGAGGAAATCGCTGAAGAAATATTTTTTGTATTTTGTTTTGATGCCTGCCGTGGGGCTCGAACCTTGGCTTTACGTCTAATAAGCCAATACACTACCTACAAGACTACGGCTACTAGTGGCGGGACGTACACCTTAAAGTTCTCTCCGACAGATTTTTGTTTTTGAGAAACTTTTCATAGCAATATGTATTTATTTACACTCAGACTTATTGCCAGAATCGTTTTGATCGAGATCTGCAACGAGTATTCAAAACGATTGGTAGATTCGAGTCATACTTATAATTTCAGATATTTATACGCATTTATACTTAATTTAAAATGATAAATTAAAATGATACTACTCATACTCAAAGTTGGAAGTACTCGTCGTATTCAGACTTAACAATACGCATAATATTATTGACTTCGACTCGTCTCTATTTAACATTTATACGAAGCATAAAATAAGTACGATTCGCGTACGAACAAGAAGATTGTGTTTGTGCTTTGCTTGTTGCCTTTGTCTTTCCTTTCTTTTTGTAAATTTTGATGAATGATTTATAAGTATTATATGTATTCTTCTAAATTTATGAATCAGAATGAGTAGGCGTATGAATCAAACATAATTCTAATGTTGTGAGTTTGATCTTAACGTTGTACTCATAGTCATTGCTACTTATAGTTATAAATCAATGTTGTAGCGAGTACGAATGAATCAGAGTAGTTGAATTTCAATTCTGTTGATTCACTCATACTCAAAATTGCATGAGTGCTTATGAGTAGCGGAAAAACGATGATCTCTGATCGAGCCACACGTCTAATAAACTAACATACTACCTACTTGACTACGGCGACTTCTGTTTTAATTTATAGTTTGGCTAAGCTCGTAGTAAATTTAGAAAATTTTATAAGGGACTGTGTGCCATTTTGTAGACTCGAAAAGAATTAGTACAGCAATCATGAACAATTTATAGTAATTTGATGTTGTTTTTATGACCAGAAAATTTTTTTTTGTTTTTCTAAACTTAGAATACAAAAAATTTTCATTTTTTTTAGACATTTGTTTACATTAGAAAATTAGAATTTTATCATCACCTACATGTTGATGCAATATTATTAAAATATTGAAATTCTAAGTTAACAAAGTTTTACTAGAAATAATAAGAAAAAATAAGGTTTTAAGAAAAAAAAATATTTTCTTAATTCTCCATCAGTAACTCAAAGATTATACTCCATCTTAACTAGTTAAATTCAATTTATAAATTTCAAATTGTATTTGAAACAACAATCTTTACTGTCGATTGTTAAATAACTTGTCTTTGAATTTTAAAATCCTTAAAATACATATTTTCAGGAATTTAAAGGATTTATGCCTTTTAGGATTTCCAATGCATTTTATTTTATTTTATTGGAAAAAATTGTTTATTTTGTCTACCCAAAAAAATACTATTTTTAAGCATATTTTGGTTTTAAATTTTATGCTACGAAGATTTGTATGCCAAGCACATCCATTCCAAAGTTTATAGACAAAATGTGTAGAGAACTTCTAACCACAAATTTTAGTTTTTAATAACTTGCCATGAATTTTTATAAGGCTGTAAATATACTCCCTTTTAATTTCAGATAACATTCTTTGATCATTTAGTTGATACATGTTTACTAAGGCTAGGGTCAAATGAGAAGTGAAAGGAAAAGTTTCTTTATATCGCTTACATACATTCACACTTAATTGGCCATTAGAACTCTTTAGTCAGGGTTACAACCTAGCTTTTTACACTACTTATGTCGTGTTTGTTTATTTTATTAATGAGTTCCGGGACCTGGAGTTAAATGGTGATTCCGAACGACAGATTTTTGAGAAGCTTTTCATGGCAATTTTATTTCCTCTCACAGAGTTTTTGCCAGAAATCTGTTGAGAGGGAATCGCCTAAGTAATATTTTCTATATACGGGGTTATCCATTTCGTGGTTTCAAAAGTAAACGTAAATAAAACCCATATAAAACGCTGACATTATGTGTGAAACACTATCTCATTTAAGTGACCTCGACGCGAAGTGTTTCAAGCAAGTATTGATTCTTTTGAGGTAATTTTCGACCACTTTTTCACACATATTGGGCGACACCTCAGCCATAACTTGACAAGAGTTGAGTGTTTATCTACATAAACACGGTCTTTCGCGTAGCGCCACAATAAAGTCTAATGGTGTCAAATCGCATGATCTTGGTGGCCAGTTGATATCGTCACGACGAGAAATTAGGAAATGCCAGGAAATATCTCTTGCAATAAAGCCACGCTCGAGTTGTATGGCATGTGGCATCGCCTTGTTGAAACCACATATCCTCCAAGTCGTAGTCTTCAATAGCAGGCAAAGGAAAGTCGGTTTTCATATGACCATAAGGCTCCGTATTCACGGTGACAGTCGTTCCATCGTCGTTTTCGCAGAAGTAAGGTCCAATCTCACCTTCGGACCAAAGAGTACACCAAACAGTGACTTTTTCTGGGTGTAATGGCCTCTTTTCAATTACTTGAGGATTCTCGGAACCACAAATACGACAATTTTGTTTATTGACCTACCCACCGAGTGTGAAATGTGCTTCATCGTTGAAGAAAATTTTGTTCGAAAAATTGTCGTCCACCGCCTATTGTTCAAGCATCCATTCCACGTATCTACGACGTTGTGAATGGTCAGCTGGCTTCAGTTGTTGTGTGAGCTAGACTTTATATGGATGTAGGTGTAGATCTAAATGCATAATACGTTAAACTGTGCCGTAAGACAGTCCTAGTTCCTGAGGACGACGAAGAATCGACACATTCGGGTCTTCGGCAACACTTTCACTTACAATAGCGATATTTTCAGCGGAACGAGCGAAACGATGATGCACAGGCCTTTCAATATTTGTAACCAATGGCTTGCTTAGTTGGACAATTATGTAAACCATAATCTCCTCTTAAAGCACGATACGTGCCTGTGGCAGAATCATCATTTTTGTAGTAGGTTTTTGATAACTTTTATGCGTTGTGGTGTGATTCAGATTTTCGTCAATGTCAGACTTTCAACTGAAAAGAAAACAAAATTGGTTTCACAACTTAGTTTGATAGATGTCGAATTCCAGTCCCATACTTTTGAATGGATTGCTCTTTACTTCGTTTCTGTAGATACATTTGATCTGGGGTTTGAACAGTGGTCGTTTTGCTTACTAGAGCACAGTGACTATAATCGCTTTATATCGTTTACTTATTCTATATTTAATAACAGTAAGACCTCGCTTTACGCTACCCCGCTTAACGCTGTTTCAGTATTGCGTGGTTGCAAAATGGTCGTGCGCTAACCAAAAGCGGTGCAGTATATAGCGATGGTATATACGAGTACTATGTACCTTTTCCAACGCTCTTTTGTTAGTTTGTCCAGAAAAAAGATTCCAAAAGTATTTTCCGAAGTCGCAGTTACAGTACGAACGCATCTTTCCTGCCTCACCGTTGATGTATTTGTTGTCATTAACGTTACTAGGTGTACACATATGTAAGTGTTAGGTTGCCTCGTTTAATGCTACTTTGTTTAGCGCTAGAACAAGAACTTAGTGGAACGTATCCTTCGCAATAAGCGGGGTTTTACTGTCCAACAATTTAGTCAGGACATGTAAAGCAGAGGTACTAGCTTTACACCACACATGTTGTGTGTTGTGTTGTCTGTGTGAATTTTATCTATGTTTGTGTGTGTCACAGAGTTGGGGTTTGAACTACAGCCTCTTGTCTAATAAGCTAACACACGAAATAGAAGACTACGGCGACTTCTAAGCTTCTAATACTGCAAATAAAATTAAAATTTTTTTTATTATTTCAAAAACTTTTAACTTTTCTAACTACCCACGGAAACACGTATGCTTTTAATAATAGTGTATAGTAGTGCTTAAGGGTTTTTAGTAAATATTGCAGGTACAATATTTACTTTTTTTCTTTTCTCTTTCTCACTCTCTCTCTCTCTGTATCTCTCTTTGTCTAATTCTTAATTCTTTGGCCAACATCAAGTATTAAAAGTTCTTTTCTTCTCATTCTTCCAGGTCCTTAACAGAAACCATTGTTATGTGCTGGTCTAGTCTGGTGTTTATTTTTTGTTGTTTGTTTGTTTTTGTCTTGAATCAATCGTACATACAATTGTAAATACAATCAATATGTAGTAGAAAAGTGCAGTTTATTTACTTTTAATAAACTTCCATGACTAACTTCTTTTATTACAACATTTCTATTCGTTCTTTTTTTCTCGTATTTTTCTAATGATTTCCTATGAATTCAATATTAGAGAGGAAAATACAAACAAACAAAAAAAAAAACAATTGCAGACATGCACAAACATGTTTTGTTTTGTTTTGTTTTATTTTGTTATTATTTATTTCTTGTTTTTTTTTTTTTTGCTCTTAATTAATACAAGAGGGCCATGCTAAACCATAGAATTGTTTATGAAAAACGTATTCCATTAAGGTTGCCAGAAGGAAAGGGTATACGGACGGGAGTGCATAGGACTGAAGAGAATTTAATGATAAAATTTCTTGAAATTTATTTCATTTTAATTTTTTAAAGCAGAAAAGATTATTTGAATTGTAATGTTACAGGATAGAAAACTACGTATTCCATTTATGCTATTATGTATTGTGGAAGGAGGAGCAGGTATTGCAAACGTCTCCAAGTCTTACAAATCGCCCCACCCTAAATAATCACGTGAACTTCTCGAAGAGAAAAAAAATAAAAGATGCAATTAGCCTAGACTCTCTTAGATATAAACCGGATAGTGTTTTTTAGTCTAACTGCAGGCAGTTCCATCCTACTTACTTACTTAATTGGCCATAACAAGTCGATTAACGAATTTCGGCCTAGCGCAACACATCCTTTCAGGCGCCTCTGCTTCTTGCACGCCTACGCCAGTTGGTCACACCAATCGATGATAGGGCTTCCTTGATTTGGGCCTTCCAACGGATACAAGGTCGTGCTCTTCGCCGACTTCCGTAGATCCCCGCATCAAATACTTGTCTCGCCGGAACATCCTCCTCCTTTCGAACGACATGGCCAAGCCAGCGCAGCCGCTGGATATTAATACGCTGTACCACGTCCATGTCGTTGAGGAGCTCATACAGCTCACTCTTGAATCGGATGCGAAAATGATCACCAACTCGCACTGGACCGAAGATCTTACGTAGGACTTTTCCCTCGAATACTCTCAATGCAGTTGTATCTGTTCTTAATAGGGTCCATGCTTCTGCGCCATAAAGAAGCACGGGTAGGATAAGCGTCTCGTAGAGTATTAGTTTAATCTTCCGAAAGAGGTCTCTTTTACTTAATTGCCTATTGAGACCATAATACCATCTGTTGGCAAGAGTAATCCAGCGCTTGATCTCCAGACTGGAATCATTTTTGGTGGTAACGGCGGAGCCAAGATAAATAAATTCCTTGACTGTATCAAAAGTATAGTTATCGGCCGTAATCTGAGAATCAATAGGCCGCACGTCTCTACTTGTCGACAACATATACTTCGTTTTGCCCTCATTTACTGCCAAACCCTTCTTCTTAGACTCCCGTTCAATAGCACTAATCGCAGCAGTGACATCTCGTTTGGTACGGCCTATGATGTCGATGTCGTCAGCGTATGCAAGCAACTGGACACTTTTTTGAAAAGATAGTGCCATTGCGATGCACTCCCACCTTTCGCAGAACACTTTCCATAACGAAGTTGAAGAGGTCGCATGATAAGGGATCTCGTTGTCTGAAACCTCGCACGGTATCAAAAGGTTCGGAGAGGACGGAGCCGCAGGTATTGCTCAACGTCATTCTGCTTAGCCTTATTAGCTTAGCAAGTATACCGAGCTCAGACATTGCGGCAAAAACACGATCCCTGATGGGGCTATCGAAAGCTGCCATACAAAAAGACAAAAAGATGGTATGTGTCGGCTTGATTTTCGTGAGACTTTTCCAGGATTTGGCGTAATGTGAAGATCTTCTGGTCGATGGTGGACTTGCCAGGTCTGAAGCCGACTGATAAGGTCCAATCCGTGTTTTGACGAGTGGCTTCAGTCGTTCACCCAATACGTCTGTGAAGGCTTATAGCCCTATAGTTGGCGTATATCGTAGTGTCTCCCTTTTTCAGGACAGGACAGAGGGCATTGAGGTTCCAATCGTTGGGCATACTTTCGTCTAGCCATGTTTTGTAAATAAGCTGGTGCATGCGCTCTACCAACTCATTACATCCGGTCTTAAAGAATTCAGCGGGGAGGCCATCAGAACTTGGCGCTTTGTTGTTTTTAAGTCGCATAATCGCGACTTTAACCTCTTCATGGCTAGGCGGTGGGATCTCCATGCCGTTATCATCGATCGGGTTCGAAACATCATCTCTAGCGGCGGTATTGATGTTGTCATCGTCTTGTAGCAGAGTAGAGAAGTGTTTCCTCCACAACAGCAGCACCCCCTGCGGATCTGTAACCAGGTTTCAATACTCATCCTTGCAGTTCCATCAGAAATGCGAAAAATGATGTTTCCAGAGCTAACGAACTTGTTTGCTCAACTAATAGGCAGTAAACCATTAAATTCCACACAACCTCTTCTATCTGCTCCATGTTTTAACTTCTGAAAAAATCGTACAAATGCTCACTATCAAAAGAGTAACCAATCCAACAACTTAAGATATGTCCAGTCGATAGTGAAGGAGGATAAAAGGCATTCCATTCTGTTGCATTCTGATCAATTTGTTTACAACATAGTATTCTTAGATAATAATTGGAAGTCGCTACAGTCTAGTTGTTCAGACCCCAGCTCTGACATTACGAAAAAAAAATATAAAAAAATCTTATTTTTCTACGATATCCTCTCAGAGATCTTCTAGCACATTGACATAAAATAGCTGCTCAAATATGTTTTTCGCAGTCGAAGTTCAACTATAGGCGCAAGGTGGTGTGAGAATCTAGGTTGTTGTTTTGACTAGAGGCTTACAATGATAAGTCTTGCAACTAAGTAATTATACTCTGCTCCTAGGCCAAGACATTTGTCTGGCTAACTGCGGCGGGTATCCTAGATACAGCGTTTTCTGTGCTTGTATCTCGCGATTGAATCCAGTTTTAATTCAGAATGTTTTTTCTTTCTCCTGTAACACACATTTAAATGCAATATCCTGCATAAGCAGACTTCATCTGCTGAGTATGGGTCACACCTAAACGGATATGATCATGTTACAGTTGGACCTAAGACAATATGGATACCATTTTGTGGTTGGTTAGGCATAACCTTTTGGTTTCAGAAGTAAGGATAAGAAGTACAAAAAACATGAAACAGCAATACTATCGTTAGATAGTTAGATCGCCAATCGAGCACTCGGTTGGTATAAGGTTAAATCGAAGATAGTATGGGACTGGCTAAAAAAGCAGAATCGGATAGATAGACATGGGTCAGGACGTATGGAAATTCTCGGCAATGAGCAAACAGACGAGGTGGCGAGGTGCTGAAATAGTATGCTTAACATAAGGGAAGACAAAGAGAGTCAAGAACTTTTCTCAAGTCAAGTGGAGAATCAAAGTTTTTGTTATGAAATTACAATAAAAAGAGATTCGAGTTAGACATTAAAATATGAAGATTGACAAGCGTTCTTTTAATAAGGCATTGCAGACTCGGAGATACATGATACATTTATATTTAGGATTAGGTTTTCTTCAAGCCTAACATGTATTCTTGGAATTATCGGAACACATTCGAGGAATTTATGGCACATTCATTACTTGGCGTATTGTAGTTGCCGTAGTCTAGTATGTAATATGTTCGCTTATTAGCAGTGCAGCCGTGATTCAAGCCCCCAGGTCAGACATCTCCAACAAGACGAATTATGTAGACATATTTTTGCCTAAAAACCCTAAGAGTTAATAAAATTTTCATGAAAAATTCTCTCAAAAATCTGCTGCTCGCAATTAACTTTAAACTGTAGGTCCAGTCGGTCATGTATAAAATTAACATTCACAAAATAAGTAGCGCCAGAAGCTAGGTCGTATTTATGTATGTGTATGGTGCTTTAATGCATCCCAGGAAGAAACGCTTGAGTGCTGGGCAATATTGACGTCGAGCAACATATTCGTTATAATGCTTATCGTTCTATTTAAAGGCATTTAACATTGCCTTCTAGTTCATAAACTAACTCCACCAATTCCAGCTTAGATGATATCCAGTTCCATTTGTTGTTCTTAGCTTTTTGCTCTATTTTTGCGTTACTTATGGAATCCTACAGTCGAATATTTTTTGTTTTGCAATAAATTTTTTTAAACTTTAACTTGATATTGGCTTGTTTGCAAATGCAGCTGCAGCTGTTGCGAGTAGAAGGCATTTCATATGCATAATTGATTGGAATTAAATGGAGTTATTATTGCATGTTGCATGCAACATTTATGAACATAACGCAGGCTTTAAATACATTGTGGCTAATAAAGTGACAATTCTTAAGCTTTTCAAAATAACACGACTCTTCACAATGTCATGAGAGTAGTGAGGAAAAACTTCACCACACAAAACCTCTTGAATGAGGATGACAAAGTAATAAAAAAAAAAAAATATTTTCTTTATAATGGCCAGTGGCCATTTGAAATGATTGCAATTGTATTGAATTGTTATTAAATTAACAATTTCTATGTACAACAATGTAGTAAGACTCCTATGTTCCACTCCAATATGCGACTTTTAATGTAGATGTCCGTAGTTCCATTGGAATCGACTTTAAATAGCGAAAATTCCAAAGCAACAACTCAATTTAACCTGAAGAACAATGATTCTTTAAGTACCATCACCGCCACCGCCACCACTACCTCCAGTTTCTCTTTCCTCCACGTTTTTTCCATGCATCAGTTAGCATTTGTGTTGGTAAGTTTCTGTCCCCCGTATGGCCTGCATTTTGGTTTTCTTTTTTCGGTGTTTATGAGCATTTCAAAGAACAAAAAGCCTTTTGGCTCTGATTTGATAATGAAGGTGCTGATGATAATGATGATGGCGATGAAACTGTTTTCGTTTCTGTTTCTGTTTTGGTGCTGCTATCGGTATTCGGTATTATTTCTTAATGTTGCTGCTGCTATTCCTGTTGCTATTGCTATAGTTACGTTACCACTACTGTTGTTTACTTATTTTTGCAATAATTTCTATGTGTGTGTACGTGTGTGTGTCTGGGTATGTATTAGTGTATTGTCGATAAATTGAAGGTGGTGATTTTTGGTTTTCTTCATGCTCCATTGCCGTGTTTCGGAATTTCAAATTTAGTTGTTGCATGTGTTTCATAAGTATTTCAGCAATGTCTGTGCACCCTACGCTTGGAAATGAAAGGGATTGCAATTACGTCAGGCTATTGGTAACAGAAACCAAGTGGTTACTTCAATTTCTCTTTTTTCGTTTGTTTGGAAAAGAACTGTTGGACCGAATGATCGATTAGATAGTTCTTGACGACGTGTTTATCTCTGAGTTGTACGTACTCAGTTTCTTACAGAACTGTGGGGACCATTTAATTCCAATTTCCATGGATTGATTAAAACACGATGTGAAGTCCTGGTGCTGAGTCATTTGTGAGAATATTTGGCTGGTGTTTCAATATCGGATAAAAGACAACTGCGCCATTATCAGTCGGAGATATTTGCTATTTTAAAAGCAATTAACGTTTTACTCACGTAATTTCCATAGCAAGTCAATCAGCTTTGAGAGCAAGGTAAGGCTCCCATAAAGGCTTTTGGTTCGGTTTAGTTTTCGTTAGGTTGCATTGCAAAGTGATATTTCAGAAAACGAGATGATTGATGGCCTTGCTAGGTTGGGTTCTCATTTAAAGTTGTTGCTCGTCATGAAGTCATTGTTTCTCCTCACCGATCAAACTGATACCCGTTTGGGCACCCCGAAAAACAGTTTCAGAAGACGGACTAGATGCTCTGGGAGAAATGTTACATTTCCAGGAGTCAATAAGACCAAACTGAGTCGGATAACTTTCTTCTTATGGGGACAGTATCATATCACGCCTCTGATGGAGAACTGAAAGAGGTTTTGTACAGATTTCTGCGGATCTGATGCCCTTTTTTATTCGTTAGGATATAGGTCCGGAAAAGAGAATGAAGACCTAGGAGACTTTAGGCATCTATACTATATTTCTAGAATATTTTTCCATCTATGTATGGATGGTAGAGTTTAATAAGGTCAACGTGTGTCGGGTTACTTTGACAAGGATCTGAGACATGTTTCGTCACGATCTCTACAGATCTGGTATCCTTTTATACTCTTCGGAAAATAGGTTCGAAAAGGGAAAAAGAATTTGAGAATAATTTTACATTTTTAGGAGATTTTGGACACCCATATTCGGGGATAGAGCTCAATAAGAGCAATAAAACCAACGTGAGTTGTGAAACTTTGTTCTTTAAGAGACATTATTATATCAGGCCTCTAGCGGAGATCTGGAAGAGGTTTTGTAGAGGGTATGCTGAGGATTAGGGCACAATAGAGCATTCCCTTTAAAAAAGGTTGAATACATGGGCAAGAATTTATCCAAGGCTATAAATTCTGCATGGGTATCTAATTTCAGAGTCTGTTTAAGTTTATTACAGTTTTACGGTGGCCAGAGGGTAGGCCACAGCATAGTAGTTAGTGTATAGGTTTATTAAACATGAGGGCTCTTTTCAAATTCCAGGTCAGCGACTTCCTTTAAGCAGATTGCTGGCAAAAACTCTGAGAGTTAATAAATTGCCTCGGAATCGAGTTTAAATTCCAGGTATTACCACTCACATATGAAATTAACACACACAATAACAGTGGTTTGCCTTGACTAAAGGGGAATTATGTACGTGCGTCCGGGTAGGCATCCATTCTTGCACAGCTTATGCCTTCTGTTTTTGATTCTCTTTTACTTCCACTTGAAGGCATATTTTAAGTTCGACTCTGATTGATTCCAAGGAGATAGTAAAGTAGCTCAGTGTAGTTGCCTGTTTAAACTATTCAAACATTTCTTCTTTGGTTAGACTCTCATAATATCGTATTTGCAGGTTGGTTTTGTCTACCAACATATACGTCTTATGCCTGTCCGTCTGTTCTCCTTCCATCTGTTTGTCATGTTTAAGAAGAGTTTTACTGAATTGTGGTTAAATGCGGTAGCAAAACATTTTAGTACAAATGATGCCTTAAAATTTCATTTCTTCTTCTACTCCGTTTCAATAGAAGCGACCAATGCTACGCTCCTATTTACCACTAAATCGGTAAGAGCTTTAATATTGAACATGTAATTTAGTTTGCCTTGAGGCTTTTCATCACAGTTAAGAAAAAAGAAGGAAAAAATAACCATCCAACGATAACGTTAAAGAAGAAATATTTTGTGGTTTTTCATTAAATATTGGCATCAAGGTTGTGGTTTTAGAAAAAAGTAAAAACATTGCGTTGTTCTTGTTCCTTTTTAAAGTCGTTTGTTCTTGGTTAGATGAGAGTTTGGTTTGGATTGGTTTGTCAAAGTAGCAGATGCGTTATATTTTTGAGGTTGGGAGACTGTGTGATTAAAAATATTTGATTTTAGTTGTGGTTTCATTGAACACTTTCTAAAAAAAAAAGTTCTTTAAAATACTTATGATGCACAAACAAAAACATTTGTTGCCAACGAGAGTAATACCATTCTTTTAAAGTTAATCAATCATAATCTTATTCTTAGTATATGAAAAAATTTTGTGATAGTTTCTGCATAAGAGTTTGTGTTGAGGCCAATTGCTAGAAAATTTATCCAAAATATGGGGGATTATTTAAATCTTCTATTCATCATTCATCGTGATTTAAATTTCTCTTCGTTCCTTAATTCTTTCTTTACTAGCAGATTATACCCGGCTTTGCGCGGGTTATAAAAAATCCAGTTTCGAAACCAGCTTCTTAAAAAAACGCGATTTTTCAAAATATTCGGAAACCGGTTTAACAAAAAACCCAGTTTTTTGAATACTCTAAGTCCTAAATATAAATGCATGCAATTTACCCGTTTTTCACCCCTTTCTCTCTTTTTGGACCCCTTTTGGTCCAACTTTATAAACGGAACACCTCCAATAGCTATTTGGGAAACTTGACTAAGCTAAATCGTTAAAAAATACCCTTAAAACACATCAAATACAGCATTTATGCAAAAAGTACTAATTTTTGCCCTTTTTTTTCTCCCTTTGCCCCATTTTTTCTCCCGTTTTGGTCAAAATTTTGAAAAGATTTAGAGCCTAAACCGACAAAAGCTCGATCTATATTCCAAAATCGTTCTAGTTGTTCAGGCGTGATTGATTAACAAACAAACAAAAAAACAGATTTACAAAAAGATTTATAATATATAGAATTGGGAATAGGATAAGCTGCACTCAATTTGCCCGTTTTCGGTCCCTTTCACCCTTTTTGGACGACGTTTGGTTCAACTTTAGAAACGGAATACCTCCAATAACTATTTGGGAAACTTAACTAAGCTAAATCGTAAAAAATTACCTATTACCATTTTTTTGCCCATCTGTCCCATTTTTTCATTTCTGCACCGACAAAAGCCCAATCTATACCCCAAATTTAAAGAAAATTGGTCCAGTCGTCCAGGCGTGATTGGCTAACAAACAAACCAACAAAAAAAAAAAAACAGACTTACAGAAAGATTTTTAATATATATTAGGGTTAGGATTAGAATTCTTTAAACCTTAGTTTCTGATTACCATTTTAGTTAACTTTCTGGCCGATTTATATATCGCCGATTTTATAATAAAAACGATTTGTGGTCTTCAATAGTTGTTGTATAGCATAGAACAAGACATGAGTAAGAGAATATTGAGTAGACTGCACTACATACATACATATGTAATTGCTCTTACATCCCCTCAATCAGAATTACGCCTTAGCTTCCGACCTAGCAGCCAACCAATCATTACTTATACTGTGTTTGTTAATTTCATATATTGAGTGGTGCTACCTACAGTTTAAAGTTGAGTCTGAACGGCAAATTTTTTGAGAAACTTTTTCATGGCAATTTTTATTTACTCTCAGAGTTTTTGCTAGAAATCCGCTGAGAGGAAGTCGTTGAAGAAAGATTTTGTTTTTGTTGGAGATGCCAGACCTGGGGCTTGAACCGAGGTATCATGTTTAATAAGCCAGCACAATATCTTATAGACTACTGCGACTCCTTTGTTTACATATTTTTCTTAATTAAAATTTGCAATAAATTCTCAATAATTTGTTTTATTTTTCTTTTAATTTTAGGTAAGTGTTTGGCTATACAGCCTACTCTTGATTGAATGATCAATATTAAGTAAGTAGTAAACATTAAAATATTTATATATCGGAGAAGTTTTCAAAGGCTGTACTTACTTCAATTGATGCATTTCATTAGATACGATTGATCGCTTATCCAAAAGCATTACATAGCTAAGTAAACCTTTAGTTTGTTTCACGATCCTTCACAATATTCACTATCTTCTACCTTTTATTGACAATTTCATACCTCACAGGTCTTCTTCAACGTAATCTTTGCACTTCGTTCTCTTGTCTGCTGTTCGCAATGCTTGCGCAATTGTGCATGATTCCAAGTTATATTTTGATTCAGAGATTTTCTACTTCTCAAAGTATGCCGTATTTGCTCCCTGTAATGAATGAAACATACTTTTGTCTTTAAACGCTTAAGCAATTCAATATTTTCCATTGTAATAAAGTATGAACGGTATGCCACCTAAGTTTGGCTTTCAGATTTTCTTGACTTTGCAGCTTTGATTCATATTACTACAGATGATGTGATGCATACCTACTGAAATCTAAATTCGAAACCCCAGCAATGAGTATTCGAAACGATGTGTAGATTCGAGTCATACTTATAATTTTTGATACTTATACGCATTCATACTTATTTTAATATGATACTCATACTACTAATACTCAAAGTTGGAAGTACTCGTCGTATTCATACTTAACAATACGCATAATATTATTGACTTCGAATCGTCTCGACTTTAACACGAAACACAAAATAAGTATGATTCGCGTGTGAACACTACAATACTCAATAAAAGGTTTTTGTCTTTTTCTTTCTTTTTTGTTTGTAAATGCAACAACAACTAAGATGGTAAATTTTGTTGAATGATTCGAATCACTCGAATCATTCGCAAGTATTATAAGTACTTGAATCAAAAATACTTCGAATGTTATGAGTTTAATGTCAACGTTGTAGTCATACACATTGCAACCTGTACTTATAAATCCATATTGCAGCGAGTACGAATGAATCAGAGTACATAGTTGAATTTAAATACTGTTGACTCATTCAGTAAAGGGTTGTAAGTACCAATGATCTATGAGTGTATGTAACTTTCCCCAGGATAACCAATACGTTCGATGCAATATTTCTAGAAAAAAACTTCATTCCATCATACAGACTCAACATAAATGGTGCGAGAAGCTAGATTGTAATCCTGACTGAAGGATTATGCAATAAGCTCGGTACAGCATTTCTAGAAAAATCTACATTCCGTCCTTTGATTTTCCTTTTCCTTGTATTTTATTACAGAAAGAATGATTCAATTTAGGAGGTAGAAAAGTAAACCGTAGCAACTAATTCTGGTAAGTGGAGTGTGTAATGGAGCCCTAACTCAGTGACCTCCTTGGATTTTCGTTTTCCTTGTATTTTATTGCAGAAAGAAAGATTCAATTTAGGAGGTAGAAAAGTAAACCGTAGCAACTAAGTCTGGTAAATGGGGTGTGTAATGGAGCCCTAACTCAGTGACCTCCTTGGATTTTCCTTTCCCTTGTGTTCTATTGCAGATTAAATTTAGGAAGTAGAAAATAATCCATAGCAACTATGTCTGGTAAATGGGGTGTTTGATAGAGCCCTAACCCAGTGACCTCCTTGGATTTTCGTTTTCCTTGTATTTTATTGCAGAAAGAAAGATTGAATTTAGGAAGTAGAAAATAATCCATAGCAACTACACATAACACACACATACATAATTGGTCATTACAACCCTTCAGTCAGGATTACGACCTAGCTTCTCACACCACTTATGTTGTGTGCGTTAATTTTATATATAAGTTGCGGGACACTACAGTTTAAAGTCGACTCCGAACGACTGATTTTTTTGAGAAACTTTTCATGGCAATTTTATTTCCTCCCAGAGTCTTTGCCAGAAATCTGCTGAGAGGAAGCCGCCGAAGAAATATTTTTTGTTTTGATGTCTGACCTGGGATACGAACCCGGGCCTTTCGTCTAATAAGCCAACACACTACCCACTAGACCACGGCGACTCCTACAAACGACATAGCAACTAAGTATGGTAAATGGGGTGTGTAATGAAGTCCTAACTCAGTGATTTGAGACATCGAAATAGTGAATAAGAGAACTGCTGCTCCATCACGATGAAACAACTCTTGGTTTTTGTAATTTTATCGCTTCAGTGAGCTCAATATTTCTTTGAAGTTTTTCCGTCCAACCTAGTGTACAGAACGAGACGCTTTTAAGTTGATATCTTTCCTTTTCTTTTTTCAAAATCTTTTTCTAAAGCAATCATTAATTATTTCCTGTTTCGATATATTTGTGTTATCGATAAAAATGTCTTTTTACTGTCATAATATTTCAAAAATTATTCATTAAATATTAATTAAAATTGATCAATTGATCGTATCGTTTTATTGTTTTAATTAAATTTGCAACATCATTTTCAACGCCCTTCGAAATAAAGATCAAACCTTTTTCGACACAAAACCCAAAAAAAATTCTTGAAAATATTTCGTTTTCTTTGCGTTTTTGCGAAATAAAAGAAATCGTTTTGAAAAGATTTCTTTAGTCGCACCAGAAACATATCGATAATGGCACATAAGTTCGTGCAACCAGCAATCGAAAACACCTCTCAATAACGGCAATGCAATGCATGCCATACGATGGCAACAACATTATTAATATCAACAACATCATCGAAACATAATTTAACTTTATGCCACAGGGGAAAATTGTTTTTTTTTCTGAGACACCGTCCATCATTATATTTTACATTCCACTTCTTATGCTTCTTTGTTTTGTTTTTGCTTTGCTGTTTCGATAAGGAAACACGCAAAAATGAAATTAAAACGTAGTTAGTTAGGGGGTTTGGGGGAGCAAGTTTAACAGAAATCTGACATTGAAAGTTAACGACTACAGTTTTTAAATTATTTAAATTATGGTTGGCTAGTACGGAATGCGTGGAAAGATGAGTATAGTGGTCTAACGAAAGTGTTTAATTCAGTTGAACTCATAAGCCAACCAGAGCTGCTTGTGATTGATTTTTTTTGTAAAAGAAAAAGTCTTGTAACCTCAATGTCCTGTCCTTTGTAGACACCATAACCTAGTAGGTAGTGTGAAGGTTTATTAGATGTGAGGACACAGTTTAAAACCCTGGTCGGACACCTCTCCTGTTGGAAGTTGGACGAAACGCTAGAGGTTTAAAACTTACTCTTACTTCTATCGCTACAGAGAACGGCTGCACTACGTATCGCGTCGGCATGTCGCACAGTGTCCGTCCCAGCCGTACTTGCGATAGCAGGTACAAGCTCTATGGATCTGCTGGCAGCAGAGCGGATGGAGATTTATAAGGCGAAATCGGCTGGAAATCACATAAACGGTCACTTCAGGGAAAACACCATTTCACAACGGCAACGAAGATAAAACGCTGAAGATAGAGGAAGGTGGACGGCCAAACTTTTCCTGAGTATAAAGCCATGGAATGGGCAGAAATTTTGAGAGGTAAATTACTACGTTATGTAGATGCTATCAGATAATGAATATTTTAGGAAATATCTACATAGAGTGGGAAAGACCGCCTCCCCTTACTGCCTTTACGAGGAATGTGAAGTAATTGATGAGCCAGAACACACTGTTTTCGAGTGTGCAAGCTGGCAGAGCAATCAGTCTGTACTGAAGTCAACAGTTGGAACGATCATGGCCGTTCACATTGTCGAGGTTATGATTGCGAGTAGAGAGAATTAGGCCTCAGTGGCGAATTACGTGGAGCGTATTCTAAGACTGAAGAAGAGAGATTTTGAGGCTGCAGAATATGTAGGCACGCCGGCATAGTAACGACACTGGTACACGTGTCAAATGAAATTCCTTTCGGGAAGCAATCAAGAGGAAATAGTGAAAACACTTAAATGTCTCCTCAACTTTCGTTATGCAATCCGGACGCGGATATGAGCTTGCAGGGGCCAAAGGGCAAAAAGCGCTGCACTCTGAAGAAATACCACCGTAGTTCCGGAGTGGTCACTATAGTCCAGGAGACGGAGTTGGTGGACTAGGACGGAAGACGGGGGATGTGACGACTCCTCGGCGAAAAAAAAACACGTCTCCAACAAAACGGCGACTTCCCCCCAGTAGAATTCTGGAAAAAACACTCTGAGAAGATATAAAATTTGCTGTGAAGGGATTCCCAAAAATCTGTCGTTCGAAAGTGACTTTAAACTACACAACATAAGTGTTGTGAGAAGCTAGGTTGTAATCCTGGCTGAAGGGTTCTAATGTCCAATTATGTGTGTAAATATGAACAATTAATAGGATCTGCTTTTTGTCAGAGGAATATACGCTCTCGCCTCTTAGCCACAAAATGAATTGCCACCCTTTTTATATTTTATAGACAAAATGGGATTCTAAGGATTGTGGGCAAGATTTTATTCTCCACAAGTAAGAATACAAATTCAAATTTATATTAGTAGGTGGAGGGTGTAGGGTATTTAAACATATTTTGTGGCATTTAATATTTCAGCCATACCTTCCTTCATTAATTAGGAAACATTAGCTTTTTGGCTTCTTTGATTTCTTTACTCATAAATTTAATTGAAATCTTTTCCTGTCCCTCTAGCCAGCCTTATTTCTTGCAAGATAATGATGGCCTCCATCAGAAAAATGAAAAAAGGCAAGTGTTTATCCATTTATTTGGACATAATTAATTTGCCCTTTAGCCATTGGGCATGGGCTTCCTTGTTTTTTTATTTGGTGCGTCAATAAACGCAATATTTTCTTTTGGCATTAACAACAATAACAACAACAAATTTCGTATGCCACATTTTCGTGGCATCTCTTAGGCCGGTAGTAAGTAATTTGTTCTTGTTTTCATTGTGGTGTGATTTCCAACAGGTATTTATTACCAGAGCACATCATTTACTGCTGCATCAGAATCAAAACTTACGCATGCCACGGCATATGCATGAAGCAAAAGCAAGAAAAAGGCAAATGAGAAAACACTACCAATTTAATCTTTCAATTGCCATCATTCGAAAACTGAATGATGAAGGAATTGCGATGCGGTAGTATTTTGTATTCCTCTTAGTTTTCTTCTTTCTGTGCCTTGTTTGCTTGTTCCTGTTCTCACATTTCCAATTAGAAGGAAAACATGCATTTAAGCTTTCAGCAAAGAAGCATTAAATTCTTTTGCTTTTTTTGCATTCTTTTTTTTTTTTTTGGTCATCACTGATGGCCAGCAAAGTTAATGCATGCCGTACTCTATACTCCGTTGATATCTTGACTTTTGAGCCACTGCACACACTGGTAATAAGAAAAACCACCCATATTAATGGAGTTTATGGCAAAGACCACAGAATAAAAAAAATCAAAAAGAAAAGAAGGAGTAGCAAATCTCTTAAGTGTAATCATTGGTTTAAAGAGTTGCTTGGGAAATTATCTCTTCATTAGATTTGAAATTCTATTGAAATTAGAATTTCTTGTTGCGGTTGGTTGTCTTACTACTCAGACGAGTGCTTTATTATTAGAGACAATTTGCAGCAAATGGATTTCATTCTAAGCAGTCTGATGAAATTAAGAAGATTTAAAATTTTTAAAGATTTTTTTTTCTCTCTCTCTCTAAATTAATTGCTTGATTTAAATGATTTAAATTCTATTACAAATATTACAGAATGTTTAAATTTTAAAACAAGTTTAATTCAAGAGACGTTTTCAAAGTCTTTCAAAAAATATTTTTTCGGTGATTTCTTCTTCTTAGAAGATTTCTTGCAAAAACTCTTAGAGTAAATAAAATTGCCATGAAAAGTTTCTCAAAAATCTATCGTTCGTTGTCGACTTTAAACTATAGGTCCCACCACTTATGTATGAAATTTACACACACATAACATAAGTAGTGTGAGAAACTGTGGACTTCTTTTTTTTATTAAACCAGCACTCAGGGGTTAACCCCTACTCATGCAGTGCATTCTGCAGGTTTAAGAAAGGTGGAAAGAGGGAATTTGCGAACGATGTGTGTTAATTTTATACAGAAGTGTCGGGGCCTTTAGTTTAAAGTCGACTCCGAACGACAGATTTTTTTTGAGAAACTTTTCAAGAAGACTAAAGAGAAGAAATCGCCGAAAAAATACTTTTTTTATTTCTTATTTTGATGTTTGGCCTGGGGCTCGAACCCTGGCTTTACGTCTAATAAGCCAGCACATCTAAGACATGTAAACGAAAAATATTTCTTTGGCGACTACCTCTCAGCAGATTTCTGGTAAAAACTCTGAGAGTAAATAAAAAATTGCTATGAAGAGCTATGAAGAGAAGTCGCCGTGGTCTAGTGGGTAGTGTGTTGGCTTATTAGACGAAAGACCCGGGTTCAAATCCCAGGTCAGACATCAAAACGAAAAATATTTCTTCGGCGACTTCCTCTCAGCAGATTTCTGGCAAAGACTTTGAGAGTAAAAAATTGCAATGAAAAGCTTCTCAAAAATCTGTCGTTCGGAGTCGACTTTAAACTATAGGTCCCGCCACTCATGCATAAAATTAACGCACACAATATAAGTTGTGTGAGAAGCTAGGTCGTAATCCTGACCAATTATGTATGTATGTATGAAGAGCTTCTGAAAAAATCTGCCTTTCGAAGTCGACTTTAAACTGTCGGTCCTGCCATGCCACTCATGCCAATACTTATTTTTAGCCATTATTTTCAGTCTGAAATCAACCTGTTTTTTGCTGCAAAACAGTTACGACCTAGAGTAGCTGAGAGTATGTGCCTGTCTATGTACCTAGTACAGTTAACCCTCCTGTAACGGGGTGAGTGCGTACCGCGCTATATGGAAACCGCGCTATAAGAAACTCGGATTTCAGTTACAAACCAGGTTAATTCGTAGCGCGTTCTCTGGAAACCGTCTACCGGGTTGTATGGAAACCGCGTTATAAGAAACACAGAATTACTACAAATCACATCATTCGCACCGCGTTATATGGAGACTAAGAAATACAAAAGTCAGGTTGAATTATAAATTATTTTTATTGAATTCAAGAGTTCATATAAGGATTGATGAGAAAATTAAATCAAAACTAAAGTAAAAGTCTTGTTGCCAACAAAATTAAGATCCTCACTTGGTTCTTCCTCATCCATTGTTTTTTTTTAATTGAAAATCCAACTGCTATTGTTTATCTCGGCTGACATTTTGCATCGAAAATAAAACTTAAAACTTATTAAACTCTCTTACAATATCTAGTTACCATTCATTCATAGGCTGTTCGGAAGGAACTTATGGAATGAAATTGAACGCAAACCGTGCTATAAGAGTACCGCGTTATAGGAGGGCTATCGTAATTTCAACCCAGCGTTGTATGGAAACCGCTTTCTAAAAGTACTGCGTTTTAGGAGGTTTGACTGTATATAGATAGTCGAGTGACAGTTGGTGTTTCTTAATGTCCTGTGTATGCATGCCTCTTCATGTTTAATTTATAACTTAATTCCCATTTTGTTGTTATTGTTTTAACATTTTCTTTTTTATTAATTCATAAACATTTAAAATAAATATTTATTAACTTGTAATGTTGTTGTTGTTGTTGCTTTAGGGTTTCTTTTTTTGCTTGATGTTTTCCCAAAAACATAAAAATTTATTCGCTGTTATGAATACGCAAAAGAAAAAGGCACGTTTCCCTGCGCATGTTGTAACAGAAACTGTTGATAATCGAAGCTAAAAACATGAGAAGTAACACTGGCTGCAATGGCAGTATGTGAAACTGATGATGACAGTGCCGGTATTTTGTACGTTTCTAGGGTCTGGTGTTTGTCTCCGAAGTCTGTTGTTGTTTGGTTAACTGACTGGGTCGCATGACATTGTATGTGACACTGTGTTGGAAATGTAAATTTTATTTTGTTTTTGTTGTAAAATTTAATCTATTTAAATGCGGTTGTTGTTGTTTCGGTTTTTTTTTCTGTGTATTGTAAAGATTACAAACAGGATGCTCATGCAGATTTAAACTTCATGTGGATCTTTTCCTTTTTTTCTTGTACGTTCACTCTCAAGTTGAATTGTGACATGGGGATTTATGTTTCTGCTGCTGCTACCTATGCTTTGATTTTGCTTATGGATATGGATTTTAATAAAATAAACGATAAATTTTTCATTCTTATTTTTTCCTGGTATTGCCTGGTAAAATATAAAATTTAACCTTGAATTGGGGATTTATTTCTGTACAGATTGTTTGCAATTAAAAAGGATTGCATTATAGCCAAAGGGTTCTTGTGTCCTAAAGATAATCACCTGATTTATAGAGTGTAATTTATTAATTTGATTGTCTTACATTTTGCGTAACATCATGTCCAATTATCCTTTTGCTTTGATCCTTTCAATCTTGATTAATACCAAATATAGTGGCATCATTCCCAGCTTTGAAGGGAAAACCTCAAAACATACCTTGACTGTCATAAACTAATAAATCATCGTCTTAAATAAACAAGTAGAGCAAAGCCGTCATATCATTTTTGTGTTGTAACAGGAACAGCTACATCATCGCCATAAAATAAATAAATTTTATGAGATTGCAAAAAATATAGAGTGTTGTGTGTCCAGGCAAAGCTTTAAAGTTATGTATTCTCTCCTTATATTTTTGATAAATGCGAGGTACACCTGAGAAAGCATGCAGGAGTTCATGTTTTATTTTAAAGGGCTGACTAATCTTTAAACATATACAGTCAAATTCGTTTATAACGAACTCGGTTATAACGAATTCTTGGTTATTCCGTACATATTTTCAAGTCCCAACGTTTTAATAACTATTTGCATACAAAAATCTTTGTTTATTATGAACTCGTTTATAACGAATTCTCGGTTAAAAGGAATTACTTTAAATGGTCCCAGTAGCTAAATTTCATACATTTTACCTTTTTTATAACGAACCCTCAGAAATAACTTTGAAGTGTGGCAATAGTCTCTACTTTTATTTAATATGCTAGCATTAAATTATAACTCATCATCTTTAATCAGCTGATTGGTAAACGGAATTAACATATATTTTTGGATATTAATAAAAAAAAAAAAATAAATAAATGAAAATAAATTCTTTATATTTTATATTTTCTTCTATGACTTCACCCCGTTTACTAAGAATTTTGCCTATAACGAACTATTTTTTCAAGTCTCTCAGAGTTCCTTATAACCGGGTTTGACTGTTTTTGAAAATATAAAGTAAAGTAAACAGACTGTCTCACCGGAAGTATAAGGAACTTGACTAAATAATTGTTATAATTTTTTTTCTGTAGATCAAACTGAGACTCAGAACTGGTTACCAACAATTGTGGTCAATAGAGAAAAAGTCATTACGATAGTCTGGATCACAATCTAGCTTCTCACACCACCTATATTACCAACACATACATAATTGGGCATTACAACCCTTCAGTCAGGATTACGACCTAGCTTCTCACACCACTTATATTGTGTGGGTTAACTTTACACGTAAGTGGCAGGACCTATAGTTTAACGTCAATTCCGAATAACAGCTTTATGAGAACCTTTTTAATGGCACGTTTATTTACTCTCAGAGTTTTTGCCAGAAATCTGCTGAGAAGAAATCGCCGAAGAAGTATTTTTTTTTCATTTTTTTTGTTTGGATGGGTGATCTGTGATATGAACCCGGGTTTACTTATTAAACTATGGCAACTTCAGAAATCTGCTGAGAAGTCACCGTAGAAATATTTTCACATTTTCGTTTTGATGTCTGACCTGGGGTTTCAACTCGGCCCATACGCCAACACACTACCTACTAGACTACGCTGCGTATTAGTTTCATACATGAGTGGCGGGACCTATAGTTTAAAATCGTTTCCGAACAATAGATTTTTGAATAGCTTTTCATGGCAATTTGATTTACTCTTAGAGTTTTTGCCCAGAAATCTACTGAGCCACAGTTGCCGCAGAAATATTTTTGATATTTTTTTTTGACTGATCTGAGGTTTGAACCGAGCCTCGTGTCTAATAAGCCAAAACACTACCTACTATATATTCCAGGACTTTGAATATGATGTTAGAAACTTGAATTATTGACTCATGTCTGTTGAGCCGTTTAATTTCATTCATTCATTTAACCCTTCAGTCTGAATTATTGACCTAGTTTCTCACACCACTTATGTTGTGTGTGTTAATTTTATACATGAGTGGCGGGACGTAAAGTTTAAAGTCGACTCCGAACGACAGATTTTTTTTTGAGAAACTTTTCATGGAAGTTTTTTTTTTACTCTCAGAATTTTTGCCAGAAATCTGCTGAGAATTAATGCCTTTTGCATTTTGTTCTGATGTCTGACCTGGCGCTGGAACCCTGGCTTTACGTCTATTAAGCCTACACATTACCTACTAGACCAAGGCGACTTCAGTCTGATTAAAACATTTTATATTTCATGAAAATTAACATAATTAGGGCATTTCAATTTACATAAATATTTTTTGTGGTGCGACCCTCGTTAAATTTGTTATTTTGACATATAGAGCACCGACAAAAAAAAAAAATTTAAAAAAAAATAAAAAAATTGGATCCATTTTAGCCGAATATTATTATTGCTGCTCTTAACTGTTGCTTGTTGACTGTCTGACTGGTTGCCTGGCTGCCTTACTGCCTGCTCTCTGACATGAAATTTCATACAGAAGAATAAGCAAAACAAGCGTTACAAATTGATGGGCACTCATTGGAGACACGCAAAGGGTATATGGCTTAGTGATACACTGACACATACTGCTGGAGAAAATCAACAAGAAAAGAAACAAAACAAAAAAAAAGAAGAATACTTAAGTCCAATGCAAAAGATTCATTCACCTAAGAGGTAAAAAAAAAATACGAAAGAAAACAGAATTAATTCAGGGAATTTGTAAAATAAAAAAATCTTAAAAACAACATAAGAAAAATTGTCTTTAAAAATATTGTGGGACAAAATTTAAAAAAACGTTGGTCAATTCAATAAAAATGCGGTCAAACAGTGTAACTTTATACCCCCATTCTTATTGTACTTATTCATCTTGTTCTTGCTCTTCTTCTTCTTCTTATTTTGATTGTTATTCCATATTGTATTGTTCTCAGTGGACTAACCGGTGAGCTTTAAAATTAGTCTCTAGAGGAAGAGCTTAAACTGGCTGGCATTTTAGTTGCAATTCGTTCGTTGTTTTTTTTTTTGTTTTGTTTCCTTATTTTTATTTGTGTAACCTTAAGATGATGTATGTCTACGTCTGTAAGAGATAACTTTGACTTCATCTTTCATTTTCATCGCCCATCGTCGATACATATTTTTTTTGTCTTACAAGTGCAGCAACAATTTCAAAAAAAAAATCGTTTTTCTTCTATTTCATGTAAGGAAACTTTACCTAAAGAGGTGTGTGTATCAGTTTCTGTAACTCTGACTTTAAATAATATTACAATACTAACGTAGGCAACAGCAACAACAACAATAAATAATAATGAGATACGAATAATCAGAGAGAGATATGGACCAAACATGTCTTTATGCCACTTATAAAGTATTAATATCAGGCAGACAGACAAACGGGCAGACAGACAAACGGACAAACCGAAAACAAAAGAATAAAAATTATTATTGCAGAGCACACATGAAAAATGCTACTTAAGCAATACATTCTTATTGGGTAGGGGAAAAAATATATTTCCAAATGAAAATTCTTAATATTTTCAAATTTTAAGTGTTGTAATTGTGTGTTTTGAAATTCTTTAGCAAAAGTTTAGCTGCTTGGCAGTCTCAAATTTGGTAAAAGCACTTCTAAATTATAATTCATTATGGACAACCAAGGACCTGATATATTAAGTAATTACAACGCAGTTCCATGCATTAAAAATTAAAAGATTCTTAAACATTATTACAATATATACAATAGTCCGAAGGAAGCCTATAGGTTAGGTTAGGTTAGGTTAGAGGACGAGTACTGTGACAACTGTGACAGATATAGTACCTAGAGGTCGAATTGACCCATTATACAACGTTCTAGTTTCTCACACTACTCGTGTTAAGTGCGTTAATTTTATACATAAGTAGCTAGACCTACAATTTAAAGTCGACTCCGAACGATAGATTTTATTGAGAAGCTTTTCATGGCAATTTTTAGTCTCAGAGTTTTTGCTAGAAATCTGCTGAGAGGAAGTCGTCGAAAAAGTATTTTCATATTTTTGTTTTCAATACCTAGGATTCGATCTCGGGTATTTCGTCTAATAAGCCAATACACTAAAACTATGACACGGCGACTTCATAAGGAAGACCATTTCTTTTACCAAAAATCATGTTGCGTCCTAGTACAATAATTTCTAACCACAATAGTTCACCGATACCATTCCACTTAAATATTTCCGAAATAGAAGGACACATACGAAAAGTTCCGTTCAAACACAATAATTATCTGTTCAGGACGGACTTATTCCTCATTAGCAAATGCACTGATAGGCCAAAAAGTTTTCTATGTAGACAATAATATTTGAAATATCCTTCCAGTGTATTGCGTCGTCGCCGTAGTCTAGTAGGTGTGTGTTAGCTTATTAGACGTGAGACCACAAGGCCAAAAGTTTGTTTTTTTACATAACATTTTTTGTAAATTAAACGATTTTTTCAAACTAAAAAGTGGATATAAACATAAAAAATAATCATCTATGTAGGCTATTCTGTACAATTTCTGCAATATATTGATAACTAAATTTTGAAGTCGCCATAGTCTAATAGATAAACACGGGTTCATATCACAGATCAGGCATCAAAATAAAAAAATTAAAAAAAAAATAATTATTCGGCGATTTCTTCTGAGCAGATTTCTAGCAAAAACTCTAAGAGTAAATAAACCAGCCATGAAAAAGCTTCTCAAAAATTTGTCGTTCGCAGTCCACGTGGAACTGTAGGTCCCACCACTCACGTATAAAATTAACGCACACAACATAAGTGGTGTGAGAAGCTAGGCCTTAATCCTGAGTAAAGGGGCAATTATGTATGTATATTTGTAAGTATATATCGACGTCTCCGTTCTATAACATTCTAAGCCGAAAAAGTGTGTTTTGAGTTATGAGCTCTCAAACTTTTCACGTGTCATACGACTATATGTGTACTCTAAGTAGATTTTTCCCTATAACTTCGGAATGAATGGGCGCATCTTAACCAAATTTTGACAATATTTAAGTTAGGGAATATAGAATTTAAAAATGCAAGAACATTAAAAGCGTGTTACGTACGCTCAGAACGTTATAGAATGGAGGCATCGATATTTGTATATGCACTTCATGCTCACGTTACAAGACCTTTAAATAAAACATATTTTTAAATAGCTGACTGATATTACTTTCTACAAAACAGATATTTTCGTTATAGATTTTAGGTGTTCATTTTTTTTATCTACATACATTGATGGTCATTCCAACGCTTCGGTCAGGATTATGGACCTAGTTTGAATTGAATTGAAATGCATAATTTTTTTTTTAAATATTTTATCTTTTTGTGGAAATCCTAATACATACATACATACATAATTGGTCATTACAGCCCTTCAGTCAGAATTATTGACCTAGTTTCTCACACTACTTACGTTGTGAGTGATAATTTTATACATAAGTGGCGGGACCTACAGTTTAAAGTCGTCTCCGAAAGACAGTTTTTTGGGAAACTTTTCATGGCAATTTTAATTACTCTCAGAGTTTTTGCCAGAAATCTGCTGAGAGGAAATCGCCGAGGAAATACTTTTGTTATTTTGTTTTGATGTCTCGAACCCAGGCCAGACGCTACTTACTAGACCACAGCGATCTCTAAATCCTAATCCTAATCCTAATAGATATTATAATTCTTTCTGTAAGTCTGTTTTTTTGTTTGTTAGCCAATCACGCCTGAACGCTGGACTGATTTTCTTCAAATTTGTGGATATGGATCGAGCTTCTTTCGGTGCGGGTTATAGGCTATAAATCTTTTCAAAATTTTCACCAAAAGGGGAGAAAAAATGGGACAAAGGGAGAAAAAATGGTAATAGGCAATTTTATTCGATTCAGCTTGGTAAAGTTTCTCAAATAACTGTTGGAGATATTCCGTTTCTATACTTGGACCAAAATAGGTCCAAAAAGGGGGAAAGGGGCGAAAAAATAACCCGCGCAACGCCGGGTAAAATCTGCTAGTAGGAACATAAATCATAAATATAATCTGTACCTAATTGAATCTTAATGAGATTTAAATTTATTTTGTAATTTATATGAAGCCTAATTATTAATAAAGAATATCTTTTCTTTTTCTCGTAGATTAAAGAAAAATAATTGGAGTATGAATACAGGAAACGATGCGCTGAAGTCATCCAATGTAAGTTTAATTCTATGCTTTTTATTAATATGGAAAAAGAAATAACTACGACTTACTTTAGAATATAAAAAAATTAAATATTAAAATAAAATTAATTACAATGTTAACTTTAGTTGTCAGCAAATAACATAAATTTTTCGATTGTATTTGTTAAAACTTTTCCTGGCAGCTACAGTCACAGAAAAAGTCGTTTAACAGCTTATGACAATCCAATAATGCCTTGGACATGATTATGCAACGATAGAGAGCCTTGAGAACAGATTGACGGTTCCAAGGTCGTATTCTTGTTTGTGCAACATGTAGTAGAATACATAGAGTAGAATGTAATAGAATTATGAATTTCTTGTTCAAAAAACTAACTGTGTTCTGGGAATCGTCGTGTATTCACTTTGCAGAACATTTTGAATCATTTTTGAGTCATATTTTAGCCATTCTAGGTACGTTCCGTAATCTTTTACGGTTGTAAAAATCACACTGAACACAGAGTTTAAATCTTCCTTTTCTATGAATGATAATTGGCCACAAGCATCTTCCGCCACTTTAAGCTGTTCAAGATACATAGCAGCCTTTATGGTTGACGTTCGGTGCTGTTGTAATGCGTAGGCATACAAGACTCTTTATCTACGTAGCTTCGAGATAGCTATTGTTTATTTAGGGCCTTATTATAGCGCAAGCTTTATTAGTTCACCCAAAAGATTATTTTAGACCTCAGGCTCCAGGAGAGATCAATTAGTTATCCCGTACATCAAAAATGTGGATTAAAAAAAAAAAATGCGTACACATGTGGCATCACAGATTCTCTACTATCAACGATTCGGTTTTTTGTTATCATTACAGGAATATTCCTGAGGTCGCCGTGGTCTACTAAGTAGTGTGCTGGCTTATTAGACGTAAAGCCAGGGTTCGAGTCCCAGACCAAAAATGATTTCTTTGGCGATTTCTTCTCTTTCTCTTCTTGTTTATCAAAAATCTGTTGTTCGGAGCCGACTTTAAACTGTAGGTCCCGTCACTTTTGCATAAAATTTACACACAAAACATAAGTGGTGTGAGGAACTGCAGGCTTTGTGGGGACGATTGCTGTAGACTGTGTAATGGTGAAGGTATAGCACTGGCCATTTTGTAGTCAACTCGTTTCCTTACCGTTTACATCTTTCCTCTCTCTGTCTCTCCACCTTTCTTAAAAAACTTGCACAATACATTGCTTGAGTAGGGGTCATCCCCTGAATGCAGGTTTTATAAAAATAAAAAAAAATCCACCCTGAGATCAATTTGGTTAATTGTTACGTGTGACTCTTGTGATTTTCAAAACCAACTATTTTGTAACCTTGCAGAATATGGAACGTTGCTGTTTGTGATATTAAATATTTTAAGTTTCCCTGGACCGCTTTGATACCTGCGGAACCAGGGACCTGGGAATTTTCGATCCGTTAAAGCTTAGTTAAGCCATAAAGTCAGGTAAAGAACGATTAAAGAACGCATATCAGCAGAACGCTGCTGCTTGTGATATAAAAGAGTTTAAAGTTCCCTGGACTGCTGTTATCAAAGGAACCTGGAAATTTTCGATCCGTTAAGGCCTGGTTATATCATAAGGTCTGATAAGGGACGCATGTCAGCATATTAAGTGCACTACACTCTACAAAGGAAGAAGAAGTTCAGTTTGTAAGTTTAGAAGAAAAATCAAGAGATATTCCGCGAGCTTTTCGAGATCATTTGTTGTACTGAGTGCAACTTATTATTACTAAAGCATGACTGATTTACAATATGCCGGTAGAAGTAATACATTATGTAGTACTGATCGTCTTAGAAGCACTGAAGATTTTAACAAATGAGTCTCTAAAGGAACTGAGTACTGAGTAGATCAACTGAATACACAGAGATAATTGGCCTTTACAACCTTTCAGTCAGGGTTACGACCTAGTTTCTCACACCACTTATGTTGTGTGCGTTAATTTTATACATGAGTGGCGGGACCTACAGTTTAAAATCGACTCCGAACGAGAGATTTTTGAGAAGCTTTTCATGGCAATTTTTACTCTCAGAGTCTTTGCCAGAAAATCTGCTGAGAGGAAGTCGCCGAAGAAATATTTTTCGTTTCGATGTCTGACCTGGGATTCGAACCCGGGCCTTTCGTCTAATAAGCCAACACACTACCTACTAGACCACGGCGACATTCCAACTGAATAGAAGACGCAAATATTCGTTCAAGAAATTTTGCCCCTACCCATGTATTTACATGATATTTCGTTTTGACTCTTAAGCGTTATTATTTATTCAAAAGTCTTTTAAATATACTGCAACACACACACACACACGCAGCCTTATATGAAGTAAACAGAAAACGGCTTACAAACATGAATCTTTGAATTGTTTCAAGTCAAGTATTTTAGGGACAAAGGAAAAAAAACGATCAAATTCGAGCATATAATGCCATGGCACACGCATTTCTTTCTACGGCCAAACAAAACGAAATATTTCAAGTGCTTTTAGCTCAAACAACTTTGGATATGTATTCTGCAGCCATTCTACCAATTTTTAAAACTTAATATCGAAAATGGAATCAACAGCTACAACTCACAGCTTCCTACAGGGAGTCTTTGTCTGATTGTCCGCCTGAGACGGCATGTTTGCTGTTCAATTGTCCGTCTATAGAGGTTCGCCTCTCTTGAGTTCTTATCACATAAACATGCGACATGCATATGAATTTATGATTTAAAATTGATGATAAAAATAAAGATTCGGCGAAAGTGAAAAGAAGTTCCAAACAACAGGAAAACCCAAAGCTAAACTACACGAATTGATTAAAAAAAAATTTTGTTGAATTCATATTGATTTTAATATCATATTTGAGAGTAAAAGTGTTTCCTTTTCTTTTCTGGTAATAGTTGAGGAAGGTTTAAGAATGTGAATGTGTGGGTAAACAAAAATAGACAAAAATTTTCTCAAATTTCTTCAAGTCATTCATTTTGTGATTCCTGATATGATTTACGATTCATGCCTGATGTGGAAACCACACACACATGAGGGACTCCCCTCACCCCCTTTTTTTTTTAAATGCCACAAGCATATCAAATAAAATGAAATAAAAACTATTCCACTGGCATTCATTTATCTTTTCCTTTCATTGCATATCTTAAGCTTTTGATAACCACACGTTGGGGTTCCTGGCACCCATGGGTTTCATTGGTTTTAGTTAGTGGGAGAAAGAAATTTTTGCATTGCGGGTGACAATCTTTACAATTCGATTCATTTGACCATTAATAAGCATTTCGTGACATCATTAGATGTGGGTGTGGTAAAAAGTTTTTTAACTTTAAAGTTGTGATAAAAAACATCACATTTCATGACTGAGAATGTTGTGTGAAGAAAAAAAAAAACGATATTTTGGTGAAACATATTTCACAAGCATTTCAGTTGTTCACAATCAAAGAAAATTTTTTTAATAATCAAAGAATTAAAAGCTCTTTGATTGTGAAAAGTATGTTTGATTTTAAAAGAATGTACCGGGTTATCCATTTCGTGGTTTCAAAAGTAAAGAAAACACGTATAAAATATTTTTTTCTCTTGATATTTCTTTTTTATTGTAAAGTTTGAATGGCCTCCACGCGAACTGTTGCAAGCATTGATTCTTTTGAGGTAATTTTCGACCACTTTTTGATACATATTGGGCGGTATCTCACCCCTAACTTGATGAATGTTTGGTTTTTAAGTGCTCAAGAGTTGAAGGTTTATTTGCATAAACACGGTCTTTCGCGTACCCCCACAAAAAAGTCTAATGGTGCCAAATCGCATGATCTTGGTGGCCAGTTGATATCGCCATAACAAGAAATTATGCGGCTAGGGAATGTCTCTTGCAATAATGCCATATTTGCTCGATTTGTGTGGCATGTGACACCCTGTTATTGAAACCACATATTCTCCAATTCGTATTTTTCAATTGCAGGCCAAAAAAAGTCGATTAACATATGACTATAACGCTTCGAATTGACGGTGACAGTCGTTTTCAAAGAAGTAAGGTCCAATCACATCTTCGGACCAAAGCGCATACCAAACATTGACTTTTTCTGGATGTAATGGCCTTTCTTCAATTACTTAAGGATTTTCAGAACTCCAAATACAAAAATTTTGTTTATTAACATACCCACCGAGTGTGAAATGTGCTTCATTGCCGATGAAAATGTTGTTCGAAAAATTGCCGTCCACCGCCTGTTGTTCAAGCACCCATCCCACGTATCTACGACGTTGTGATAGGCCAGCTGGCTTCAGTTGTTATGTGAGCTCGACTTTATATGGATGTAGGTGTAGATCTAAATGCAAAATATGACATAATGTGCCGTAAGACAGTCCTAATTCCTGAGAAATACGAAGAATCGACACATTCTTCGGCAACACTTTACTTACAATAGCGATATTTTCAGCGGAACGAGCGAAACGATGATGGACAGGCCTTTCAATATTTGTAATCATTTCACAATTTCGTCAATTGCTTGCGTAGTTGGACTACATAATCGTCCAATCAGAATCCCCATTTTTGTAGTTGGTTTTGTTCATTTTTATGCGTTGTGGTGTGATAGTTAAGCGATCCATTTTCGTCAATATCAGACTTTCAACTGAAAAGAAAAAAATTGGTTTCACAACTTAGGGTGACAGATGTCGAATTCCAGTCCCATACTTTTGAAACCACAAAATGGATAGCCCTTTATTTAAGAGTTTAGAATAGTGTATTTAAAAGAGTGTCGCTGTACAAACTTCTAATGAAAGTTTTAGTTCCTGAAAGGAAATAAATTTTAGTTTCAGCATTCAAGCAAACTTGCTTGAAGCGGATTTTTAGTCAAGCGAAGCGATCATCTATTAAATTACTACACACAAGAATGCTTTAAGCGAATGACGCACTCTAATAGAAACTCTTCTTTTATATATGAAAACTATAGATTTTAATTGCTCGTTAAATCTATGATTTCAGTATAAAGTCTCTTTCAACTTTGCTGCCTAGAATAAACTTTAGAATCCTGGTCAGTGTGTATGAGAATACATGCGTACATAATTGGTCATTACGACTCTTCAGTCATACTAGCTTCTCACACCACTTATGTTGTGTGTTAATTTGATACTGTAGGTCCCAGTTTAAAGTCGATCAGAGCCTTTGAAAGAAGATTACAGAGAGGCAGAAATATTTGTTTTATATTTCGTTTTGCTGGAGCTTACTGAACTATGATTTGACTGTGGCCTCATGTCTAAATAAAAATAATTTTAAAATACCAACAACACACTTCCTACTAGTCATATGCCGGATTATGTAAGTAAGGATAACTGCCAGCCTAATACTCGATATCACGCACTTATGAATCCTTCTGATATACATTAGCATCGCACAGATCTTAAGCATTATGTTCAATTGATTCGGTCTTCCGACCAATATTGGACTTGGGACAATTCTTATTAGCGTTCATTAAGGATATCAGCAACTATTGTAACCATATAACAGATAGCTTCTTTTTCCTTTACTTGCCTAGCAAAACTTTAGGCTGTCTTAGATCCGTGTGGAGTGAGAGAGTTTGTCTCATCTTTTATATTCAATTTCGCTAAACATGACCTTCGAAACTTTTTTTCTCTCTTCCGAGACATGTAAACTCCAACGTGAACAGTTCATCTGCCTGTTATATGCTCTACAAAATCTTATTACCCTTACCGAACTTATAGCGCATTCTCAGAGGGCCTTAGCACCCAAACTCAGCACATTTCTGGCAAAAACTCTGAGATTAATTAACAATGCCATGAAAGGTTGCTTAAAAATCAATTTTTCAGAATCGCTTTAGGTCCCGCCATTCTTATATAAAATTAACGTACACAGTGTAAGTAGTGTGTGAAACTATGTTGTAATCCTGACAGAAGGGCTGGAAGGACAAATTATGTATGTATGGGGCATCCAAAATATTAAGTGATGACTTGCCTGAACTCTGTACTCTCTCCTCTGTTCTTCCTTTCTACAGACCTATTGAAATTCTGGATTCTACCGGCAATTGTTCCGATAGATATTATATTCCTTATAGGCTGTATTAGGTAGATTAAGACTGAAATTGTAAGGATCTATTTTTCTACGAATTTTTCAACTAATCCGACAACAGTAATGAGTCGTATGTCTCTACAGAAGAAATTTTTCAAGGTTTTATTTTAGTACGACTGGAAAGTGATGTATTATTAATGATTTCATTGGAAAATTTCTCAAAAGGCATTATGATTTGCAGTAGTTGTGCAAGCAATGCATTTGAATTACGTGCAACTATAAGAATATTTGGAGAAAGGAAAGGACACTGGTAGAAAAATGTTAGGTTAGGTCCGAGTGGTAGTTCTGATATCACAAATTTCACTTGAGCACGCATAGTGGCCCGTTGTGATGCCACGGGTGACCGCAATCCCTGTACTAACTAAGTTCCACCAAAATCAGGGAAGAGGAAGAAGTTAGTCAGCTCAAAGGCTCCACATCAAAAGCACGACTACCCTGAAAGAAGGGAAACATTACAGATTTTAGTTGTACATACATAAATAATTGGCTATTACAACCCTTCAGTCAGGATTACGACCTAGCCTCTCGCACCACTTATGTTGTGTGCGTTAATTTTATACATGAGTAGCGGCGGGACCTACAGTTTAAACTCGACACCGAACGACAGATTTTTGAGAAGCTTCTCATGGCAATTTTTACTCTCAGAGTCTTTGCTAGAAATCTGCTGAGAGGAAGTCGCCGAGGAAATATTTTCCGTTTTGATGTCTGACCTGGGATTCGAACCCGGGCCTTTCGTCTAATAAGCCAACACACTACCCACTAGACCACGGCGACTTTTTAGTTGTAGCAAGCAATAAAATTTAGTCAGGCACCATCATACATCTGAAGATAATAAGTAACGATCGCCTAAGGATCGTGGATTATGTTTGCAGAATGCTTCTATTTATCAGGGATTCGTCCAAATGTCAGGATTCAGGAACAAAAAATTCCTGCTAGTGATGCCTAAATATTGCTTTAGCAAGAACGAAATAACATGGCAATTTTCTCAGATCAGTTATCACGGTTGTAGTAAATAAAGCTCAGGCTCCCACGTTGGAAAATCTCTATTTCTGCCCTAAAAAGGAGCTCGAAGACGGAAGTAAAATTTAAATAGTTTGGGAAATGGAATAGTTCCCCAAAAGTGTGTTAAAAGTTTATTTGTAATTTCTAGGCAGCAGTGATGCTAAGAGTTTATGCGACACATTTACTATAAAAATTTTAAACTGGGAATCCATTGATATGTGTCGGGGAATCCAAAAAATCCTATACGTCATCCAAGTGGTTAGAAATAAAATTTATTTAGAATGACAGAAAAAAAAATACAAAACTAAAGAAATAAAAAGCAAATAATTTTTATTTAAAATTCAATAAATACTTCATGACTTTGTAAATAAAAATTGGTGGAAGAAATATCCAACAATACTTCTCTATCGATCACTGTCACTGTCATAAACATTTTAAGCAGTTTTCTTTCTCAGCATTTTTTGTTTTAAGCTGTAATCTGACCATTAGCAACAAAATTATTCACGTTTTTTTTCTTCCTGATTTTCTATTTTTAATTACACATGGTGGTGGCCAAGACAAACTACTTGACAAACGGTTAAAATCTTATTTTACATTGAATGGTTAATTAAAAATTTTTTTATGCATGAAAAAAAAAAGAAAACAGAAGCATTTGAAAGGATAATCTCGTGTGCATGAAGAAAGTGTGAAAGCGCTTTGCAGCGGCAGCAGCAGCAGCAGCAGTAGTAATCTGTGTGTGACTAATGTTGCACATCAAGTATCAAATATCACAGAGGCAACAACAGTTGTAGAGGAAAATGTTACGCATCACAATTCATTCATTATTTTTAACACTTCAAACCCGTCTGAAATTCTTACTAACAGAGGCAATGTTGTTCATAACATTTAACAGATTTCTAGTTATTATGGAACGTTTCGTGTTGTAGAATACAATCCACATTAATGGTGAGAATATAAATAAGAAATCAGAGAGAGAGAGAGAGAGAGAGAGATTAAATGTTAAATAATTGTTTACGTTTTTCTTTTTGTTTAAGAGAGAGCGACGGGGAGACTAAGTGAGAGAAAGAAAAATTCTGTGTGATACCTGGTGATGAGTTTGTACAAAAAAAACGTAAACAATGTTTGCATTTCTTGTCCAGAAACTGCTAAAGAGCGAATGTGTTGTGATTTTCATTACCAAGAGAGTAAAATTTGTATTTTGTTATGGGTATGTGTGATTGTTTGTTGTTGTATTGTGCTGTGGTGTAGAGTGTTTGTGTTGAATTTTCTTTAGCATCAGTATTAATTGAGCTCTCGTGTGGTAAACAACGATACGACGGTCTAAGGGAGAGTGTTTTACGTGTTAACGGTAAATTGCGTGAAAAAGAAACAAAACGATACGTTTTAAAAGCAATAAACGATTGTTTACGAGTGTTATGCCAAAACGTTTTAATCAACAAACAACAACTGTATATGCATGCCATACTAACGGGTTTTACGGAAGTGTGGTGAATATATTAAAATTGAAATTCAACATGTATGTTAAACATCATACCGTACAACAACAATAACACTAATAAATAGTAAAACAAACAAATGTGTTGATTATAATTTCGTTAGTATTTTGAGGATAATTTCAAAAGGATAGTAAAGCATCGACAGAGCGTGTGAGAGAGAAAGATAGAGAGAGAAAGAACGAGAGAAGGTGTACGTGTGCGAAGAAGAAGAAAGGGATAGAGTGAAAGCTTTTCGTTTCGATATTTTTCGTTTGTTTAAGAAAGTTATTTTTGTGTTTAAAATACCAGAATAGCGGCAGCAGCTGATGGTTAAGGACCATTATTAACGGATGCTGGCCGCCAAAGTGCAGGAACCAAATAAAAATTTAACACTTGAGAAGACGTTCAAAGTCTTCTACTTCTATTTACAATTCTTATTGGCGTATCAGTTAGACTAACTGGCATTTTCTTTGGCAAAAATGTTTTAGTGTTAACAACTAAAAAAAAAAAAAAACAACAACAAAAGAAAAACGAAAACAATAAGGAAAATATGCTAAATATTGCCAGGTTGTTGGTGTTTTTGTATTTTGTTTAATGTCGTTGTTGTTGTTGCCAATGCAAATTACTGTAAATTTTCATTTTTACCGGTTTTACGTTGATTAGCAAGTGTTTGTTATTATTTTCTCAAATTATTGCCTTTTATTTACACTTCATAAGATCAGGGCAGCCTAAAAGAGAGAGGGCAAAAGAAAAGTGAAAGAGCATAACACAAAAAGAAAAATAAAAAAAAGTGTGTTTATCGTTTAATCATTAACATAATGATGTTTAAGAGGTGTTAACCAAGCAACAACAAGACCCAACAAAAAAAAAAAAAAAAAAACATTTACAATCTTGTCTAGCCAGTTTGTTTGTGTACCTCTAACCGAAAAAAAAAATACAAAAAAAAAACTCCGAATGTAATTAAAATCAGAAGAGAAAATAAAATAAAGAAAAATTCTTAAGAAAAGCCTCAAAAAAAAAAGCAAAATAAATTCCTTAAAAAGCTTGAGAAAATTATTTTTCGCGCAAATTGCAAAACGTGTTCGTACATGCACGTGCGTGCTTAAAATCGTAAATTAAAGTGAGTGTTTTATAGTGTTAAGGCAAGAACGTACTGCAACAACTCAAATTTGAAAAAAAACAACAAAAACAAAAATTCCTTTAACAACGAAAATGTTTCTTTGTGGCCAAAAAAACACTGTGTTGCTGAGCATCAACATCAGCAGCATCATCGTTTTAAGTTGTCTGGCCTCTTTGGCCTTTGCGAAATCCTCCTTAAACGGTGGCAGTCACAATAATGATCCCTGTTACTATGAGGGCAAGCCGCGCAAATGTTTGCCTAGTTTTGTTAATGCCGCCTATGGTAATCCCGTACAGGCTTCGAGTACTTGTGGTGCCCATCAACCCGAAAGGTATTGTGAAATGAAGCGTGATGGCACTTTGGAGGAGTGTCGCATGTGTGATAACTCCCGGCCAGATATGCGTTTTCCGCCCCAATCGCTAACCGATTTGAATAATCCGAACAATGTCACTTGCTGGCGTTCGGCCTTAGTACCGGTGCCATCAGATCCCGATACAGCACCACCGGATAATGTTACTCTGACCTTGTCGCTGGGCAAAAAGTATGAACTTACCTATGTCAGCCTGTCATTCTGTCCCAAATCACCTAAGCCAGACTCCATGGCCATTTATAAGAGTTCCGATTACGGGCAAACTTGGCAACCTTTCCAGTTCTATAGCTCACAGTGTCAAAAGTTTTATGGGCGACCAGATCGTGCCAAAATCAGTAAATTTAATGAGCAAGAAGCCCGTTGTATGAATTCCCATCATGATGGTAATACCAATCGTTTTGCCTTCAATACTCTAGAGGGCCGGCCCTCAGCCAATGATTTGGATGCTTCTTTGGTTTTGCAAGACTGGGTTACTGCCACGGATATACGTGTTGTATTCCATCGTTTAGAGTTGCCCAAGGAACTCTTGAATATGCAATCGAAAATGGATTCTAAACCTGATGCCAACAGTTTTAGCGATGAAATGGCCAGTAGCCAAGAAGACGATGAGGAGGATGAAGAAGATCTACCAGATGATGAATATGATTACAATTTACATGATAATGATAGTGTGCCGTATGAGGATGATTTGGAGGAATATGCAGAGCCTAAAAAACACTTGGAATTGGATGATGACTTGGATTTGGATTATGCCAATGATGGCATAAATATTATGGCTTTAAAGCCCAAACGTATCAATAGCCACAAACAAAAGTCTTTAAACTATGAAAAGAACTACAAAAACAAAAACGCCAATCTAATGGCCTCCACCAGCTCTACAACTACAAGCACCTCTACCAGTTCTACTCTGCCACCCTCCACTACATTGAAAAACTCGAAACTGTCTTCATATCCTTCGAAATCATCTGTTGTGGTGGAAAAAACCACTCCTTTACCCACGACACACGAGCTGTTGGCCAATTCTCAACATTATGCCGTTTCAGATTTTGCTGTGGGTGGCCGTTGTAAATGTAATGGCCATGCCTCTGAATGTATTGCTCGTGTCAGTTCTAATGAAGCCAATCTTTTTAATGACGACGATGATGATGGCGATTCGCTGGTAGATACTTCCAACTATGGACGCTCATCGGCTAACATAAATTCAAATTCAAATGCTGGTGGTGGTAGTCTTGCAATAAATGCAAAATTAACAATGACCTGTGCCTGCCGACACAATACAGCCGGACCGGAATGTGAACGTTGTAAACCGTTTTATTTTGATCGACCATGGGGACGTGCCACCGATACGGATGCCAATGAATGTAAAAGTAAGTCTTAAAAAATGAAATCCTTTATTCTGGTTTTATTTTCTCTCTTCGTTGTTTTTTTGTTTTTTTTTGCTTGCTTAGTGTCATATGCACAGAACGGTACATGAACGTCATTATCGTTGTCAGTGAAAAATTTTGAAATGAAAAGAATTTTTTTTCTTGTTTTTTATTTAAGCTTCAAATAAAGAACATGTTGACAGATTTTGGTTGTTTTGAGTTTTCAATTCATTTGATTTTAACTGGAATTTTTACTTCTTTTGTTTTCTGATGCACAGTGTTTACATTAGTTTTTTTTTAATGCTGTTGCTGTTGACATTTTCTCCCAAGAGGTACAAACTATATTCGAAATTCGGTTTTAGGTGGCACTAAGTTCTTTATTTTTTTTTTGAAGCTTTAAAGTAAAATTTAGAAATTCTCAAAAAAAAGCATCTGCTGACAACTTCAAATATTTTTAGGGGGCTTAATTTATTAACGAAAAGTCTTTTTCTTTTCAACTCTTTTTAATCTTTTATTACCGCAAACTTAAATCTTTTTTAGAATCATTGTTTGTATAGGAAAAAGTTTAAAAAGTAGTCCAGCTAACGGAAAATAAACAATTTTTTTTTAAATTGGCATTGGTTCAAATTACGAAAATTTTCGAAATTGTCTAACAAAAATAAATTTTCGAAGCAGATTTTGCAAGTATGAAGTCCTTCTTTACACTTTTAAAAAATTGTTTGGAATTTTAATTCACGTTTTACAAGGTTAGGAACTTATCTTATAGTGATAAGGTTGCCGTTTGAACAATGGGTCAGTTGCAACCTCCGGTTACTGTTCTTGTCTTAACCGACAAGTACACGTCCTTTAACCTAGAGGTTGCCGTAGTCTAGTAGGCAGTGTGTTGGCTTATTAAACGTAAGGCCCGAGTTCAAATTTCAGGTCAGCCATCAAAACAAAAATATGAAAATATATCTTTGGCGACTTCCTCTCAGCAGATTTCTGGCAAAGACTCTGAGAGTAAAAATTGCCATGAAAACCTTCTCAAAAATCTGTAGTTCGGAGTCGACTTTAAACTGTAGGTCCCACCACTAATATAAAAAATAAACGCACACAACGTAAGTGATGTGGGAAGCTAGGTCGTAATCATAGCTGCCTGATTTGACGATTTTCTGCTCCAAAAATATCATATTGACGATGTGACGATTAATGCCCTTATTTTGATAATTTTTGGAAATCAAAAATTTTCTTTATATCCCTTACTATAGTAAGCTTAAGCTTTGTATTTACTTTGCAGTTATTACTATTGCCAAATTTTTCGGTATCTTATGTCCTTAAAAGCCAAAAAAATGGTTTCGAAGAGTGTGCCCAATCCATCCCCAATTGCGTCTCCTTATATCCTTCTCAATTGGTTGCTGCTCTATATCTGACCAGAGTTGGGCATTGGATATTACAGAAGGCCAGTACACATGCATTTGTTAACGAATACCTGAAGAGACTGGAAATCGTGCGGTGCCATATTCCTCGTTTCGCAACCGTATAGTAATATGGATTTAACGTTGGATTTGAAGCTTTTAATTTTGGTGCGACTCGATATGTTCGATGATTGCCAGACAGGGTTAAGTTGGACAAAACCATTGCGCGTCTTATTAATGCGACTGGCAACATCCGCTGATGAACCACGGGATTTATCTATTATACTGCCCAGCAGGTAGCAAAAGGACTCTACATCATCATCCATTTCCTTGCCGTATATTACGAACTTACGTTCTATATTAGCATTTAACCTGAGTGTATTGCTTTTGTGAATATTTATCTTCAGTCCAGCTATCTTTGCGGTTTCCCAGAAAGAATGACTTATCAAGCATATATCATCTGCATAGGCTAGATCTTCTTATCAATCTTGCAGACCCCATGTAATCCCTCTTCTATGACTTGTTGACTTTTGCATCACTATATCGAGGGCACAGTAAAAAAAGAGTCCTGACAGTTCAAATCCTTGACGGACTCCATCAGTAGAATTAATTAAGCAAAATTTCCTCATCCACAACAATTCCATAAATCCTATGTTTTCATCATTCTACAGCATGCTACAGTTGAAAGAAGTAAAAGTAATAGGAAATAGTAAGGCCTTGTTCTGTTGGAACTCTTAGTGTATTAATTGAATTGATTGTCTCAACGTCATTATTTGGTCAAAGTAGAGATCAGAATGAGTCGTTTGATCAGGTTGTAAAAGCTCCTATGGAATGATTCTCCTTCCATTTCAATTAGACACATCCTAGTTTTACTTCGACAGGAAAACTTTGTTTTGCTTAACCTTTTCCATTATTTCCTCTTATTATTTGCTTTAAAAATTTAAATTTGCTAAGGCATATGGCATCCGAATATCTAGCTTCCTTGTGTATCCAGCCTCCGTCAAATAATTAATAACTCGTTTGGTAATGAATTCTCTATCAATGTACTCATTGATTATTTACGAGTTTTTTTCAAAATTTGCAGAGTAGTTAACATTGCAATTATAAGATGGAAAAAGAGGAAATCATTCTAAAATGATTGAATACACAGACTTTTCAGGTCTAAAATGGAATGGTTTGAATCTTTTCAAGAGTGTTCTCCTGCGGAATAGAAATAAAATGAGGAAAAAAGTTTTATTAACGATTTTTATAGCAGCAAAGCAAAGTAATTTAGATAGCTTTAGAAGGCATTTATCAGAGATAAGTATGTTTTAAATGCTGTTTCAATCCTTCTGGATCGTAGTCTACTGGATAGGTACTGTGTAGATACTCATCACAACTCTGTCAGACATACTACCTTCTTTAGAAGATATGTTGACTTTTTATTTTTTTTACGCTGAGGAGGAGTAAATGTATCTAACCGCACCATAGGGGTAGTCCTCACTATACCCCGTGAGTGGGGCTACCCCACCCACTAAATCTCCCCCTCTTTTTGACTCATTTTGCCCACTCCGGAACTACCGTGGTATTACTTCAAAGTGGAGTCCATCAGGCCATATGGCCCCCTCACATTTATATCCGCCTCCCGATTGCGCAGCAAAATTCGAGAAGATGTTTAAACATCCACTCTATTTCCACCATCTAAATCAATTTTCTTCGCTTTCAGTAAGATTTCAGCATAGTCGACTATGTTTTTCCAATTTTCCTCGCTGTTCAGAACCACACCGCAGAAACCTCTGACAGTATAGGCGCCGACTTTAGCCTCAGGATTCCTTCTTTCCAATCTGTATTTCTCATAGTGAAAGAAAGTTTGTTCCGCATCATCAATCGGCGCATCATCATAGATGCAATTTGGTCGCGTCAGCTTTCCCATTTTAAACAGGTACTTACAAAAATAGCCATGTCCAGATAACAGTTGTGCCAGTGTTCTTGTTTTCTTAGAACAGCTTTCAATTGAACCGCGCTGTTAGATCTTTAATTTTATATTTGAACGTCGAATATCATTCAAATTCTCAAAAAATCGTTTTTCATTGAAACCATACGATATAAATGGTAACATTTTTTCAATATATTCTCATGAATGATATTCTATTATTCTTTTCTCTCAAACTTTATTTTGATTTTCTTGTAAATTAAATTGAACATCCGTGTCACTACAGATTGCAAATCATAAATTTGAAATATTCACAACAGAAAATGTTGCGGGAAAAGAAAAATAATAAAAATTATGATTTAAACTTAGTTTGGGGAGCGGACACTTGGTAAAGAGTAAAGGATTGCCCTAATATAACTCACTCGATACATATTTCTTTGAAAATGATGTGCTCCAAGTCATCACTGTCAACGGCAAGTACTATAAATCGTTGATTATACTTTTTTAATTTGACGTGCCAACCACAAGTGGTTTTAAGAAGACGGCCCTCTCCATCCAGAGTGTAAGATCTGGAGTAAGAAGTTTTGCCGTCCATCTGCCACTCGTCTCAGTGTTCCATTGTTCTTGCCATGGTTGTATGGCTCGCTTTCTGGCGTCATCGACATTTACTGTCTCTTCATGCACGTTTTTAGCCTGCCAAACTCTCTTCCGCTTACCAGTACTGCTGACTTGGATACAGTCCTACACGTAGATGCTACTCTAAGAGCAGCGGTTCGTTGTACCGATATTAAAATTTTCCTTCTAAATTCGACAGGCCTCTGTGCCGTAACGCAAAATAGAGTCCATTATTGCCATCATCGATCTGCGTCTGCTTTGTATAGGACCACCAATATTCGCCATAAATAAGCTGAGTAAGGAGGTAACCTTAGCTGCCTTGGTTGTAGTGTGTCGTATCTAGGGCCAGAACGTCAGTCTACGGTCCAGTCGGATTTCAAGGTAGTTGACCACTTTCCGCGTCGTCAGAGTGGTGTCGCAAGTCGTGATGTCGATTTCCAGCGGTGTACACTTCTTATATCTCAAAATTCCTATCGGCATTATATCGCAATATTGCGATGGCCAATTTAGATTACCATCACGCATAATGACCGTGTGCTCAAACCGCTCGTGGAGAATATAGAATGTGATATGAGTAATGGACAGGTCGCTGGTGTACTTATAAATAAATCAATATTCATCGACCTATAATGCTCATGGTTGATACTGATGAGCTAGTAAAATTTGACAATCTTTTTTTTTAAATAACTTCCAAACGATTCTCTGTCATTGAGAGGTTTAATGTAGACGGGGGAAATATATTCTTTAAAAAGACCGACTTTTTTTTAGCTTTTCACATAATTATGGAACCAATTAAGCCTGATAATGTATACCAGAATATTGAATGAAAGAATTTTTTTCTCCAATTTATTCGAATTTAAATCTTATTTTTTATTTTTTTTGAATAATTTTAAAAAATACAAGTTCGTAACGTAAAAACCATGTTAAAATTTGCCTTAAATTATGCTTGATAATTGTGTTGCAAGAAAAAAATATTATCCAGCCTTCATTTCCATCAAACTTTGCTGCTGGCATAATTTTCCAAGTGGAAAAACTCATTTAAAATATTCAAAAACTTCAAAAAGAAAACAAAAAATAAAATAAGCAAAACAAGGGGAAAAAAGTATATTTAAATGCGATACACAATACAACAGACATTTTAAATAAAACAATTTAAATCTTTTATTTCAACTTTAAACGATAACTTGAATTTCCCTTTTTTTTAAAAAGTGTGCTCCAAACTTTATTTCCCTTAAACCTTTAAAAAGTTTCATTGTAAATAACAATCGTGGCGTATAGGAATGTTTTGAAAGATAGAGGAGAAGGAGTGGGGTGGGGTGTAAGGAAAACCAGTCAATATATTTTCATTCTAACAGCTAAAACCGAACAGGAGAAATGACATCCATGGTCAGCAGCAACAATATCATTATCAACATCGTTATTGCTTTTAAAAAAAAGCAACAAAATAGCCATACAAATACCACTAGACGACTTATTTTACCGTATTGAACAACATTTTATAGCCCTTTAGCATTTTCCTGTTTTTCCTTGTTTTTTTTTTCTTTTCTGTATTGTTTTTTGCTTTTGAAAAACAATTCTTTTTAAAAAAGTTTTTCTAGATTTTCATTTTTAAATGTCAGATTTTTTCTCCACTCTCTCTCCCTCTCTTTTCCCCTGTCGCTCTGTGCATTTATTTTTTAGGAAAACATACATCACCCATGGCGAAAAGTGTGTCTCACATCTCACTTCACTTACTACTTTGTGCTGTGCAGTTAAAATTATCGATTACAACAACATTCTTCCGGTATATTAAAGGATGTGTACAGTCATTGTGGTGGTAGTGGTGGTAAAATTTTCCTCTTCTTCGTCACACACACACACACATTCACACCCACAATAAATGCCAAAGTAGACTATTTAAGATTTACCGACAAATTCTAAATGAATGACTGAATGAATGAACATTTTTTTTTTTGTTATTCCAATTGTCCCTTCTGCCTGCGAATCTGATTGTCTGTTAGTCAAACGATTGCGGATGGAACTGTCTGTGGTTTATTTTATTGTTGTTGCTATAGCTGCTTAACCGCTTTGTGAATGTCAATGGTTTGTAAATTTTAATGAAATGAAGTATGAAAGACACACACATAGGCCAGTGGAAAGACGGAAACAAAATAATTATTTGCATGACGTTGGATAATCAAAGTTTTTAATGAAATTTTGTTTTCAATTAAAAGTCGTTGAGATTTGCAAGTTAGAGAAAAGGCTAGTAAGGGAACATAGGCTCGCTTCAAATAATAAAAAATCCTTTTGATTTTACATAGTTTGCTGGTGTTAACGTTTTATCTTCCGCTGTTAGGTTGTATTGTTTCAGCTCTTAGGTTATTATGCTTCCCTAAACTTTCTTTGGTCTCGATCATGAGTCCTCCTGATGGTAGGGTCAAATCCACTTTTAGAGACTTATTCATGAGTACTTGTAGATTTTGCGTTTCTGTACATCCATACTTAGGTTACTTAAACGCTTCATTTCGAATTACAATTTAGCTTTTCACACCACTTACGTTGTGTGTCATAATTTTATACATGAGTGGCGGAACGTACAGTTTAGAGTCGACTCCGAACGATAGATTTTTAAGAAACTTTTTCATGCCAATTTTATTTACTTTCAGTGTTGTACTTAGAAATCTGCTGAGATGTCGTCGTCGAAGAAATATTTTTCCATATTTCCGTTTTGTTTGGGGATGTCGTACCTGGAGTTTGACCCTTGGCTACATGCCTAATAACCCGATATACTAGACTACAATGACTAAATAAGTCTATATTCTATAGCAAACAGCTTCTGCTTACAGATTGCGTTTGACCGAATCCTTTAGTTGTAAAGCCTACTGCTTTGTGTTTCTGTTTGCACAACCGTCCTTATGTTGTGTACTCTTATGGCTTTAGTTATTTAGATTTGAACTATGAGCTCCCGTTTAATACACTAACAAAATATCTTATCGACTTACTCTGACTGAGGTTAGGTTAGCTGATAGCTTGACATTCACTCGGTGGCCATGTATAACCCATTGTGTTATCTTGTAACACGTTTGCCACCTCGTAAAATGACCTCCAAACGCTCTGTTTCGCAAAAACCGATTGCGTCTGCTGTGAATTGCAGGGCATTTGTAAAAAAGGTGTTGCATCGATTCTGTTTCCTCCACATCATGGCAGCTTCTGCGGTAATTCTGGTGTGGCAGACCAGCGAAACTGGCAATAGAGCCGTATCCCGTTAGATTTCCAATTATAGTGCTAATCGATCTCTTATCTAACTCAAGTACTTTCTTGGTTTTCCAATAGCTTTGAAATTTTGCAACCAGGTATGTTAAGACCGCTTAGGGTTTATTGAATTCAATGCTGCTTTTAAAAAATTTTATAAAGAATTATTGTAGGGACACATACTTGTGTACAGGGTGGCTGATATATATTGCAACACAGTAAAGAGCTATATTTCTTTTATTTTATTTAAAAGCAAAAAATGTTGCAAATAACATCAAATAAGTTTAGATTTGTTCAAATTGGCCACCTTTGGTACGAATTATGGTCTTCAAACGGCCGAAAAAACCATCACATGCTGCACGAAAATCGCTTTGCGTTATTTTGGCCCATTCCCGGCGCCACTTTGGTATTTTTTAGTGAGAACCTTACTCTACAAAATGCCCCAGGCGCAAAAGTCCAACGGATTGAGATCCGGAGATTTTGGTGGCCATAGTAAGGTAGAAATGAAGTGAGAAATGTCTGCTGAGTGCGGTGGTACTAAGTTCTGTTGGAATGTCTATGGTCTGAGGCCGAAATGTTCGTCTGGCCAAGTCTTCAATACTGTCTTTAAAACATTTTCCCGATAATATTCGGCATTTATTTTGACCCCACGGTCGATGAATACGAGCAGAGAGCGACCATTGGCCGTTACGGCGGCCCATACCATTACCATCGGTGGCGCTTGAGTTCTGGGGGCCAATCGCCTCTTTGGCAAGTAAACCCTATCAATTTGTTTGTTCACAAACTCCTCAATTTGGAATGGCTTCTCATCGGAGAAAACCAAATTCGGTAACTGGCCACTTTTGTGCAAGCGACTGGCTCTTTCCAGTCTAACATTTTTTTGTCCACCGGTGAGCTCTTGCACTTTTTGGAACTTCAATGGCTTTAGTCCAAGCTCACTTTTCAATATGTGTTGCATCCGTTCTCGCGATATGTTCAGCTCACGAGTAATTTTTCTACCCCACTGAGGCGTGGATTTCGATCAAATATGGCCTTCACTTTACGGATCATTTCTGGTGTTGTTACCGTTTTTTTTTTCTTTGTATCACGGTAATGATTAATCGTACGAGAATCAAAATATTTATTCACATTTAAATGCTGGAGGGCTCTAACGATAGCCACCTGTGGTTTTCCAGCCAAATATAAAGCAATCACACTATCGGGCTTGAATTCCGAATCACGAATAACTTTTTTTCTGAATGCAATAGATCAAAATGCTTTTGTAAGCTTGCAAATAATAAAATGAACTATCACTGGAATAAATCTGTCAGCTGTCAGAGGAGTGGTTTACAAATGATAACAACCTAAAGTTGGTTGCAATACATATCAGCCACACTGTATCCTCTGTTATGTCTCCTCCTCAGACAGACAGACAGACAGACAATCGTTCCCTTCTCGACTTAACTTTGATACTTTCCCAAAAGTCAAATCGTATCGTATTTTAACGGATAGGACAGGTTTTTTTTGAGAAGCTTGTCATGGCAATTTTATTTACTCTAAGAGTTTATGCTAGAAATCTGCAGAGAGACAGTAAGCCGCAGAAATGTTTTTTTTTTCATATTTCGTTTTGATGCCTGACCTGGCATACAAACCCGATCTAATAAGGGCACATACTATCACTAGAATACGGCGACTACAGGTTTAAGGATAAGCAATTTAAATACGAAACTTTTATCAACGTTCGGCAAGGTTTATATAAAATCCTCAAAAAAAAAAAAAACATTCCATTACAGAAAGTCTAGTGCTAGTGCAGGGCTCGCCTTTTATTTAAAATCTTTCCTATTATGCTTCTATTTAAAGCATGAACTGCAATTCACTTGCAGCTGTTGTATTTGCAATTTTCCATTTTCCATTTTCTTAATGAAATTCCACATTTTAATTAATTTTTTTTTCAATATTTACCGCATCATTCAATTGTTTGTACAAAATTTAAAACCATCTGACTGTCATTAACATTCATCCATTAATAGCTGGCGCTCGTTTAATTCTTCTTAAACGGCCGCCACAAACTGCTGAAACACACTTACAATGCAGTGAAAAAGCGACGGGCGAGTGAATCGTTCAACAAATTGCAGAGATTTGCTTGTAATTTCTAATTGACTTGAACGTTTTTGAGTTCTTTTAAGTGCATTTACGAAAGCAAATTTCTAACAGCTGCAAATAACATTTTCATTCAATTCATTCAATTGCTTGGATTTACTTTTACAAACAAGCGTCAATGGTTTATGGTCGTCGTTTAATAAAATCAATTAAAATGCGAAAGATGTGGCCCTACTACACACTGGGACTAGTATCATTATTATTATTGCTATTGTAAATGCAAAAGAGAAACAATTTTCCGAACTTTTTTTTTATTGTTTAGGCAAATTTTTTGTTTCCCAAAAAATGCTTTGTTTTGGCCCACAGGCAAACGCATAGGCAGCTGGTATTTTTTCGTATTGATTTCCAATATTTTGTTTTTTCCCCTTTATTTCTTGCACATTTTCCCTGTAATAATATTTTCTTTAACTTTTTTTCGTTGTTCTCTATCAATTTTATTGCTAAATGACCACATTTCATTGGAAAATCTTCTCCTCTTTTTTCCTATTTTTCTTTGGAGTTCAACATCATATGGGTTTCATGCCCGTTGGTTTTTTAGTTGTTTTTTTTTAACGGTTTCTACCACAAATATAAAACCACAATATTGGTTTACCATCACCATCATCGTCATCATCATCATCGACAACGTCCCTAACATTATCATCTCCATCACCACTGGCATGCCCATTCCCAGCATTGTCCCCATTTGCCTTTGACGGCATTTTGAAAAACTTTACCAGATAAACCCATATATTCATACCGATATTGGCATGATAGTGTAGTGAGTGCATTACGTCGTCTACAAACGATGTCATAAATATTTCAAACTAAAAACTGTAAAAGACTTTTACTTTGAATTTTCCATAAACGTTAGACGCATAAAATGAAGGTTTTTTGAGGTTTTATTGAAAGGCAAACAGTATGATGATGTTGACAGGGAAAGAAACGGGGTATTAAAGATTTTACTAGTATATGCGCCTTAAATGTTCTTTAAAGAATCAAAGAAAAAAAGAAAAAAAGACAAAGAAAGAAGGATAACTTTTTCAAAAAGTCTCTGAAAAATTATTGTTTTCGCGGCATAATGTTTTTAAAAATGTTTGTTAAAATTGCCACGATTTTCAATATTTCAATAGGGATTACCCCTACTCATGCAGTGGAAAGAGGGAAGATGCGAACGGTAAGGAAACGAGTTGCTGCTAGGTGACTATAAAATGGCCAGAGCTATACCTTCACCATTAGACAGTATACAGCAATCGTCCCCAAGCAATCGTTCCTCACACCACTTATGTTGTGAGTGTTAATTTTATACAGAAGTAGCGGGACCTACAGTTTAAAGTCGATTCCGAATGACAGATTTTTGAGAAACTTTTCAAGAAGATAAAGAGAAGAATGTCTGGCCTGGAACTCGAACCCTGGCTTTACGTCTAATAAGCCAGCACACTACCTACTAAACCACGGCGGATATTGTTATGGATATACATACATAATTGACCATTACAACCCTTCAGTCAGGATTACGACCTAGCTTCTCACACCACTTATGTTGTGTGCGTTAATTTTATACGTTCTCTGAACGACAGATTTTTGAGAAGCTTTTCATGGCAATTTTTACTCTCAGAGTCTTTGCCAGAAATCTGCTGAGAGGAAGTCGTCGAAGAAATACTTTTCGTTTTGATGTCTGACCTGGGATTCGAACCCGGGCCTTTCGTCTAATAAGCCAACACACTGCCCACTAAACCACGGCGACTTCATTATTATGGATATTGTTATGAATATTGAATGGTTGTTTGTAGTTTTGTTGTTGTAGTTAAAAACTACAAAAGTAGTGTACCAAACTGCTTTAAACCTCTTCCACTACTGATCTCCGGCCCTATACATAGAGCAAGCTTTGGCGACTTTAATCGGATAAATACTGTTAATCAATATCCACTCTCAACTAATCCTATAATCAGGAATCTTTCCATTGGTTTTAAAGATGGAGTTACTATACAAAAACAGACGATTCAACTAAATCCAGAACTGAAGAAGAGAAAGGATAATTTACACTATAAGGCTTTACGTACGTAGGTTAGGTTAGGTTCGGTTAGAGGACGTGTACTTATCAACTGTGACAAGTACAGTATCCGGAGATCGAATTGAGCCATCGAACAACGTCCTAGCTTCTCAAATCACTCGAGTTGTGTGCGTTAATTTTATACATGAGCGGAGTGTGTGACCCACAGTTTAAAGTCGACTCTGAACAACAGATGTTTGAGAAGCTTTTCATGGCAATTTTATTTACTCTCAGAGTTTTTTCCAAAAATCTGTTGAGGTGAAGTCACCGAGGAAATATTTTCGTATTTTCGTTTTGATGTCTAACCTGGAATTTAAACTTGGGCCTTTCGTCTAATAAGCCAATTCACTACCTATTAGACTAAGGCGACGAGTAAACGTACGTAATGTCGAAAAGAAAATTTAATGTCAGATATTTTTGGGTTTACAAGTAATTAGTTAAATAACAAAACAAGGTAAAATGAAAACAAGCATTTCTCTGTACTCGTATTTGTTGGCTTAAGGATATATGCTTGGTCTAATGGAGTATAATGCGTAACTGCCAAATTTTCATTCGTATTTTCTCTCGCTGTTCTACGGTCTTATTACATTGGATTTACACGCTACTATCCGCTCTCTTTTAGACAAAAACTTGACGTAGAATATGTAAATTCACGTAAATCCAGCTTGAAATAGTTTCGAACCTTATCAATACAAGTATATCTATATTGCTTGGGCGATTCGTTACGAAAGCAACGAACTATATTTTGCTCTGAACGATTCTGTGTTTTATCACAAAACTATCCTCAACATTAATGTCTAAGAATTTGGAAAAAGCTAATCCCTTAAGGTTGTTTGGTTGACGTTATGTTGTAAAAGAGTATCGGAAAAATTTATTCACTATGGGTCTTGTGATTATAATAAAGTTGTAGAACATATAAATTGACATCAAAAATTTAAAAACTTAACATGGATGAAAAAAATTGTTCATGGATTTGATGCCACAACACAGTTTAAGTAATTTTAAGCGAACATTTCTGAGAAATGAACAAAATTAAATTTAAAAAACCTTTAATAGAGAACGGAAAGTCTCTTTAATGAATATACAGTAAGTCCCCGCTTAACACTACCCCGTTTAACGTTGTTTCAATATTACGAGGTTGCAAATGAACGGTCGTGCATTAATCAAAAGGGGTGCACTATATAGCGACGGTTTATACGAGTACTATGTACCTTTTTCAACGCTCTTTTATTAGTCTGTCCAGAAAAAAGATTCCAAATGTATTTTCCGAAGTCTTAATCACAGTACGAACGCATCTTCCCCGCGTCACAGTAGATTTATTAGTTTTCATCAACGTTATTAGGTCGTATACATATGTACGTATTAAGTTGCATCGTTTAACGCTGTTTCGTTTATCCCTGGATCTTATTGGAATGTATCCCCCGGGGTCTTACTGTATATACATAATAATGAGCAATTGAAACAATCTTGCTTGTAGTGCCTTTAATGACGTTGTTCGAATAAAGGACAATATTCGTGGAGCCATTGGTGAAATAGAGCTGCACACAATCGTTAATGTGCTTAAAAATTGGACCGATCGTGAAGGCTACTGCATGGCCAGCTGAGGCAGCTATTTAAATGATATTATTAACCGGAATGATTGAACTTTCAAATAAAAAAATTAATTTGAGAAAGTTTTCAGTAGTTTTTTTAAAGCATTTTCAAAAAAAAAGTTATTTGGTAGACCCTTTACAACTATCACGTGATTGGCATAAACTTTTTCCGATATCCTAAAGGTCATCGTGGTCTAATAGATATAGTGTTGGTGCAGTTCGAAGAACTCGTGAGTTCAAACTCCAATGAGAGCAGTCTCTCTTTTGAGAAATCTACTAACAGAGTATCTGAGACTAAACAATTATCGAATTTAAACTGTAGACTCCACCACTGAAGATTAAAGACATACATTTATTGATCCACCCTCGTAAACTAATAATTACTAGTTTTGTATATGAATTCTAGAAGTTCTTTTAAGATTTATACGCTTACGTTTAATATTTTTTTTTCTTTCGTAATCGTGATTATTACACCTTTAAGCCATAAAAACATTCCAAGATGATTTCCAACCCGCCATTAATATTGAATATGAACAGAAATTTACTCTTTGCAGGCACCCTTGAAATAAAAAAATGAAAGAAATAATTTCTTTTTTTTTTTTGCTTATTATACAGTGTGTATATAAAAGTATTCCGACTACTTTAATTATGGCCATAAAAACAAATTCCAACATTTTTCTTTTACTTGCTTTTTTCTTATTCTTTTTTTTATTTTTAACATAAAATGACATTTTTATAACACTTTGGGGAATTTACCACAAAAAAATTGTACTAAAAAAATAACAAAAACAACAACAACAACAATATAAGAAAAATAAAATTTCATTTCAAAATGTTTGCTTTTATGATTTGGCCCCCCCATTATAATACTGATGGGCCTACAAAAAATAAAACCTTAACGAATTTCGTACGTTTTCATATTGTACGCGTATCTTGCAATAATACAAGGCTCAGTGGCTCGACTGTTTGGCTGGATGGTTGGTTGGTTGGTTGAATGAATGCTTTAATGTGGCACCTTAATGTCTACAGAGTTACATGTTAAACATATACACACGCGCTAAAACATTTATAACCGCTTTATAGAGCAAAACATAGAGAATGTAAAGATAATAAACTCACACACACACACAGACATACGCATGTACACCAGAAAAAGGAACATTTTATAAAACTGTGCATACAAGAGATAGCAATCAGGGATGGAAAACTGAAATTATTGATATGGTACTGAGATTTGCTTTAAAAAAGTACTTTTTTTTAGTTGTCGATAATGGCATTTGTCTTCGTTTTCTTTCTCTCTTTTCGAAAAATCGCTTCACTAATCAAAAGTTTTTTCCAGGGGAATAAAATATCGCTTTGAACTTCGGTACTTTTATAACCATTAGAGCCTGAATGAATGTCCCAGATGTTTTTGTTTTGTTAACCGAAAATACTTGTAAGAGTACTTGGATTTTGTAATTTATTCGTTTATTTATCTAATCTGTGGGTAATCTAGAATAGTTTACAAGAACTAATCGAACGTTAGACAATCTGCCTTTATGTGGTAACGATTTTCATTTTGAAAGCAGGACAGCATTCTGAAAAATTCTGAATTAAAAAGCGGTATCAGTAAATTGATCATTTTATCGGGTATTACTTACCTTATATGGGGCTCAAAGATTCTTTAATAATTTCAAGAAATAAGCGAAGACCAAATGAAGGCTTCAATTCAGAGATCTTTAAGAAAACGAAATACGAAAAAATATTTCTTCAGCGTATTTCTCTCAACGGATTTCTAGCGAAAAATTTGGGCGTTAATAAAATTCCAATAAAAAGTGTCTCAAAAATCTGTCATTCGGTGTCGAAAATTAATACACCCAACATATGTACATGGTGTGGGAAACTATGTAAGTTGTAATCCTGACCGAGGGTTGTAATAGTGAATTATGTATTTATGTTTAAGACATTCTTCCAGGCGGCTTTGTTTCTAGTGCGCCGTCTCCAAAATGGTCCTTCCAACCAGAGATCAGCAATAAGTATTCAAAACGAAGAGTAGATTCGAGTCATACTTATAATTTCATATACTTATACGCATTCATACTCATACTCAAAGTTGGAAGTACTCTTCGTACTCATAGTTAAGAATACGTATGATGATGTTGATTTCGACTCTCCATGACTCAAAATATACACCAAGCACAAAGTAAGTATGATTCGCGTACGAATCATACAAGCATACCAAACCATAATAGAAGGTTGTGGGAAGCCAGGGTTCGAGTCCCAACCAGATATCAAAATAAAATACAAAAAGTATTTTTTCGTATTCCTTCTCAGCAGATTTCTGCCAAAAACTCTGAGAGTAAATGAAATTGCCATGAAAAGTTTCTCAAAAATCTGTCGTTCGGAGCCGATTTTAAACTGTAGGTCCCGCCACTTATGAATAAAATAACACACACAACATAAGTAGTGTGAGAAACTAGGTTAATAATTCTGACTGAAGGGTTGTAATGACCAATTATGTATGTGTTTGGTTTGCTTGCTGTCTTTGTCTTTTCTTTCTTCTATTCTATTCTTTGGATAGAAATAAATTAAATTATATTGAATGATTCGAATCACTCGAATCATTTATAATTATTATAAGTATTTTTCCAAATTTATGAATCGGAATGACTAGGCGTATGAATCAAACACATTTCGAATGTTGTGAATTTGATGTCATACTCATTGCAACCTGCACTTATAAATCAATGTTGGACAGAGTACGAATGAATCACAGTATCTGAATTTCAATATGGTTGACTCATTCATCCTCAAAATTACATGAATACATACGAGTAGCGAAAAAACGATTCATTGCTGATCTCTGCTTCCAACATAGTCGTTCCAAGATTGTTCTCTTCGCCAAATTCTATAAATCTTCACATCAAATATCGATCTCTCTGGGGTGGATATCTTCTTCCATACAAACGACATGACCGAACCAGTGCATTCGCTAGATTTTAATGCGTTCCACAACGGCCACATTCATAAAGCTTAAATGGATTAAGCGTTTCGAAATAATAAATCAGATGTTCAACTTTTCTTTTCTTCGCATATTGCAATGCTAAACAAAATAAGGACAAACCGTCTTTCCTGGTACTAACTGGTACTAGTAAACTAAAAAAAGTTCTTCAAAAAAATAGTACCAAATTACTGAAATTTCCATAGCTCATATAGAAAGTAATGTTAACTACACAATATTGAATATGTATGTTCACACACAAACGTTTATAAAAAATTTTATATGCATACAATACAAAAACAAAAACAATAATTATGTCAAAAGAAATACTAAATGAAGGTCGATTTTTCCTTTTTTCTTTTTTGTGTTGTTTCAAACATTATTAACCATCTAAAGTGGTAAGAGGCAGAATATAGAAAATAAAAGGAGAAAGAGAATTGAAAAACATAAATTAAGGGATGCTCTTCATACAAAAAAAAAAAAAATTTTTTTTTTTGAACATAAAGATTTATAGTTTATGTATATGGACACGCAATACATATACTGGGTTAACCATTTCGTGGTTTCAAAACTAAACGTAAATAAATAAAACCCGTATAAAATATTTTTTTCTCTTAATATTTCTTTTTTATTGTAAAGTTGGAATGACCTCCATGCGAAGTGTTGCAAGCATTGATTCTTTTGTGGTAATTTTCGACCACTTTTTGATACATATTGGGCGATATCTCACCCCTAACTTGATGAATGTTTGGTTTTTAAGTGCTTAAGAGTTGAAGATTTATCTGCATAAATACAGTCTTCAGCGTAGCCCCACAAAAAACAGTCTAATGGTGTCAAATCGCATGATCTTGTTGGCCAGTTGATATCGCCTTGTTGAGAAATTACGCGGCTAGGAAATCTCTCTTGCAATAAAGCCATATTCGCTCGAGTTGTGTGGCATGTGGCACCGTCTTGTTGGAACCACATATTGTCCAAGTCGTATTCTTCAATAGCAGGCAAAAACAGGTCAGTTATCATATGACCATAACTCTCCGAATTGATGGTGACAGTCGTTCTATCGTTGTTTTCGAAGAAGTATCACACCTTCGGACTAAAGAGCTTACCAAACAGTGACCTTTTCTGGATGTAATGGCCTGTCTTCAATCCTCAAGTATGAAAATTCTCAGAACCCTAAATGCGACAATTTTGTTAATTAACATACCCAGGAAGTGTAAAATGTGCTTTATTGCTTAAGAAAATTTTGTTTGAAAAATTGCCGTCCACCGCCTGTTGTTCAAGCACCCATTCCACGCATCTACGACGTTGTGAATGGTTAGCTGGCTTTAGTTGCTGCGTGAGCTGGACATTATATGGATCTAGGTCAAGATCTAAATGTAAAATACGCCATAATAAGACTGTTCTAATTCCTAAGAACTACGAGGAATCGATACATTCGGGTCTTTGGCAACACTTTCACTTTCAGCAGAGCGAGTGAAAAGATGATGCACAGGCCTTTCAATATTTGTAACCACTCGAGTCTCTTCAAATTTCTTCACAATTTTGCCAATTACTTGCGCAGTTAGACTACTTAATCGTCCAACCATAATCTCCTTTTAAAGCACGATGCGGGGCTGTGGCAGAATCACCATTTTTATAGTAGGTTTTGATAATTTTTATGCATTGTGGTGTGATAGTTAAGCGATCCATTTTCGTTAATGTTAGACTTTCAACTGAAAAGAAAAATAAAATTGCTTTCACAACTTAGTTTGTTAGATGTTGAATTTCAGTTCCATACTTTTGAAACCACGAAATGGATAGCCCTTTACAAATAAAAACACACACACATATACACACAAATTGCATTGAATTGAAAGGAATACAGAGTGAGTGAGTGAGTGAATGAGTATCAAGCAAATAACCCATAATGTCTAAACATGGCTTTTGCCACACTCTGCGTGTGTTTGTCTGTCTATCTTTCTGTTTGAGTCTATGGATGGCTTACTATTTGGCACGTGTGACAAAAAATATCGTCTAACTGTCTACCTAAATAATCCTGGCAATGTATTCAATACCTCATAAGGTTCCCTTTTTTTTTCTTGTCCAAACGTGGGCACATGTATGTGTGTGTGTTTGTGTGTGAGTGTTTCTTTATTTATTCATGGCATTGGTATGGAATAGTAGTAGAAATAGTGGCTGATACGTTATTTTAGGTGGGTGTTTTGTTCTGTTCTTGTTTTTTTCTTGTGTCTGTTATTTGCCTTTACTTTAGACCATTGTTATTGATGTTGTTATTGTTGTTGTTGTTGCTGTCGTTTTATAAAAAAAAATTTGTAAATGTCTAATTTAGTATGAAATGCATTAATTTGTGTTTGTTTTTTTTTTTAAAGCAAAATGATTTTCATTTCCTATGGCATTTACAGCAATACCATCGTCATTATTTCTATCAACAACTGTTGCTTTGCTTTACATTCACTTCACAAATTGTAAAAGATTGCTTTGTGTTGCTTTGTGTATACGATACAACAACATTTGTATTACAATTCATATTCACTGTTTTGTCTTGCCATTAAAATTATTGTCATTTCCAATTCATTGATTTCATCTTCATTTATGGTCTACGAAAACAAAAATTTTTTTCCAAAGATTTTCTTTGTCAAGCAACGAGTACAATTTTGCATTGATTGAGATTTCCCTTCAAAAGCTTGGGGGTTGATTTTTGTGAAATATTGAAAACATATGTTCCGATTTCATTTCAAATGTTTAAAGAGCATTTAATGTAATTAAAACCTGCAAAAAAAAACAAAAAATTGTACCGCTCGGATCCAACCCTATTGTTCGTTCTTTACAAGCCACCACAATGTTACGTTAACGTTAAACAGAAATCAGGATTTTTTTTTTTATACCGAAATGAAAATAAGAAACTTTTAATTTTTAATTTTTTTATTCCACAAAATTGCTATTCATCACCCTCTATTACCTATCGAAGTCGTGTAGTCTGGTATAAGCGTCAAAGTTAATTATTTCTGTAAGAAAAACTTTCCTGTATAAATGGCTTCAAATCGAATAAGAAATGGACTTTTGAAGGAAATGTACCTAATGTGCTGGATGGCCATGATATCAAGGATTCCAAAATAGGTTTTCTTACAATCGAGCGTTACTTGGCACCAGAGATATAGGCCTTGAAACTAGCTGTGCCCATTAAATGTGCAACGAAAAGGGTTTTCATTCGAATATAAACTGAACTTGTGGTGGAAAATGGACCTAGTAAGTAGCTTAGCTAAGGTATTAAGGATTTTAAAATGCAACTTCTTACGATTGAGTGTTACTTAGCATCTTAGATTTAGGCAACGAAGCTAATTGTTTTCTACAAACGAGTAACAAAATTTTTTTTATATAAATCAGGGAAATTTATCGCATTGCAATCCTTTTGTCGATAACTTGTTTTTTGTTTTTGTGAAAGGCTTCTATTTTTTGTGTTGATGGCATTGTTAGGTCGATGACTTGCATCTTTTTTGATCGATAACTAACATTTTTCTGATCGATAACTTACATTTTTTAGGTTTATTACTTACATTTTTGATCAACGACTTGATTTATACTTTTCTTGGACGATAACTTGTAAATTTCTTTTTTGATGGGTTCCATTTTTTGTGTTGATGGCATTGCTTGGTCGCTGACTTCCCACTTTTTAGTCGATGACTTCCATTTTGTCGATGACTTGCATTTTTTAGATAGTTGTCAATCTACTTTACTTTTTGGCAGATTGCTTGCATTTTTTTGATCAAAAATTTGTTTTTTTTTATTTGGTTTTGGTTTGGTTCTTTTTTGAGTTTGAAAACTTAATTCTTATACAGATATCGATCCTCAATGTGATAATGGTGAATGGAGAAGACATTTCAATCAGGTACTAGCATGAACATACATAGGTGCAGCTATCTAAAATGTACAGGTCAAATCATGCAAATTTGTCGCATTACAGTCCTTTTGTCGATGACTTGTTTTTTTAAGTTTTTTTTGTTGTGGGTGGTTTCCATTATTTGTGTTGATGGCATTATTTGGTTGCCGACTTGCTATTTTTTTGGTGGATGGCTTTCAGTATTTTGTCGATGACATGCATTTTTTGGATCGATAACTAGCACTTTTTGGATCGATAACTAGCACTTTTTGGGAGATCGCTTGCAGTTCTTTTTTTTGATCACAAATTTGCATTTTTTGGTCAATGACTTGCATTTTTGACCTATGACTTTTCTTTATTTGATCGTTGACTTAAACTTTCCTTGGAGAATAACTTGCAAATTGTCTTTATTGAATTTGAAAACTATAATCTTATACAGATAGCGGAGAAGACATTTCAATTAGGAACTAGCATGAACATATATTGGTACAGCTATCTAAAATGTACAGGCCAAATCAGGCAAATTTGTCGCATTACAGTCCTTTTATCGATGACTTGTTTTTTTTTTATTTTTTGTGGATGGCTTCCATTTTTTGTATTGAACGCATCGTTTGATCGCTGACTTGCTATTTTTTGGTCGATGACTGTCAGTATTTTATCGATGACTTTCATTTCTGTGTCGATAACTACCACTTTTTGGCAGATCGCTTGCTTTTTTTTGGTCGATGACTTGCATTATTTGGACGATAACTTACAAATTTTCTTTTTGGAGTTTGAGAGCTCAATCCTTATACATACATCGATCCTCAATGTGAAAACGATGAGCGGAGAAGACAATCAGGAACTAGCAGGTATCGGAAATGTTCAGATAGCTTGCAACAAATTGTGCACAATATGCCGGCAAAAAGTTTTTCAAATGTGAACAATTGTTGGCAGAAGATTTGATCGCCTGAAATTCAAATGTGTAGACTTGGTAGGATATATTCCGAAGGAACTTTGAATACCTAACTGAAATATAAAATAAAGTATTTCTAATCTAATATTTTAAAACAACCTCTTTTAAAAATATAGACCTTTTTAGAGCGACTTCGGTTCGCATATTAAAATTCAACTCAAGTTTAAGGGCTATTGTAGAGTGTCTTTTTATTTCGTTAATGTCATATTGTTGTTTAAAAAAATTTAACAATTCCCCGTTTTTCATTTCCAATGCACTGAATTTGATTTGATAGTGGTGAATAAGGCTGCCTATCTACCGGTCTGCGTGTCTGTCCGACTGTTTTTCTTCCCTGGTGTATGCAATATCGAATATAAATTTCAAATTACATTAAAGCTTGGGGTTGTTTGACGTTTTATTTTTTTTTTTTGCTATTGATGTTGTTGTTGTTGTAGTTATTGCTGTTGATTTTATTATTATTGTTGTTGTTATTATTTACAATTGTTGTTGTTGCTTATATTACTAACGATTATACGCAGTAAAAAGTTAATCAAAGACATCTGTTGATGTTGATGTTGTCGTTTCGTTTCGTTTTCATTAAGTATTCGATAAATTACGTTGATTTTGTTTTGTTTTTTTTTTTTTTAAATTTTCTTTCACTTTTTGTAAACAAACCACTGTCAGTCACTGTTCAGTCAATAAGTCCATTGGCTGTACATAGACTGACGTTCTTTAAAAACAAACAAAAGAAAAAATTACTTTCATTTGCCTTTATTTGCAATTTCAATGCCATTGCTAATGCTGTTGGTACTTTAAATCGTTCTTTTCAATATTTTTTTCCAAATGAAGTGATTGCATCAATGTCAGTAACGTTGGCTGCAGCGTCATATGAGAACCCATGGACCTGTTTTTCATTTTACTTTTAGCACTTGTTGTGATCCACAGCCTGATTGCTTGGATATACATGATCGTATTGAAAATTTCCAAGTACTAGTGAGGCTCAAGTGAAGATCGTACGTTTTGATTTTGATTTCTTATTGCTTAATGACGACTTCACGTCTGTCCGTATTTAACACTTGATTTTTATTGTGCATCGAATTGTCTAAAACGAATTGCTGTTAATGGAAATTGTCATTCGGTGACAAATACTTGTAGTCAACAGGCAACACTGTTTTATTTTTGTTTTTTATTCTTTCTTTAATTGTTTATTGCAATCAAGATCATGTAATTATTTTCAATTTCTTTGAAACAAGCTGGCAAATTAATATTGACAAAACGTTATTGATGGCTGCATGGAAATGTAATCAATGTAAATTGATTGGAAATAAATTCAATGCAGAATTAGGTTTGAACCTGAAGAATCTAGTTTTTATACACACAGACTCTACTAACAATTAATTCTTTGAAAACTTTTTTTTTTACAAATCATATGCCATTTATTTCAATTTTAATATAAAGCCGAAGACCCATTTATTTTGCTGAGTTTCTAACAAAATTTTGTACGTAAATTACCTTCTTGCACATGGTAGTGTAAACCAAAACTTTGGAGACTGAAACTAATAAAGTTCCCTTTGTAGGTCTTCCTTCGACAGAAATAGTAGTCTCTGTGACTATGGAAAATGCTTTGCTAAGTACAAATTCTTTTAAAATGCAGTCCCTTTTGTTGTAGCGTGAGTTTTTGATTCTATAAAGAAATATTTTAAGCCCATAGTGAAATTCACGGTTAATTTCCAAGCGGATTCGAGCCCCAGGCCAGATATCAAAACAATATACAAAGAAAGTATTTCTTCGGCGATTTCCTCTCAGCGGATTTCTGGCATAAACTGAGAGCAAAAAAAAAACCTGCTATGAAACGTTTTTAAAAAAAATGTATCGTTCGGAATCGACTTTAAACTGTAAGTCCCAACTCTCATGTATAAAATTAACGAGCGCCCTGGTAGTCTAGTGGGTAGTGTGCTAGACTATTAGCGTGGGGGTCGTGGGTTCGATTCCCACCAGAGGCTCTGGTCTGTGACACTACACCGGGCATATGGTCGAAGTTACTCAGCTCGTATATGATTATAATATAATTTGTAATTGTATTGTAAATCTTAAATAAAAAATAAAATAATAAAATTAACACACACAACATAAGTGGTGTGAGAAACTAGGTCAACTGAAGGGTTGTAATGGGCAATTATGTGTGTAAGTAGTCAAGTCGCCATCTGAAAATTTTATGATGCGAAATCGAAGATAATATGGTCCCAGTTTCTTCGGAGATGAGCTGGCGAGGAGGAAGATATCATTGCACTTCCATATCGCCAAAATTTTTTATTAAGTGGAAACAAATTTTTGAAAAGGTACAGTCAACGAAAGCGAAGTTGTTGAGAGACAGACAACTTTTCCCGAACCCAATGGGTTTGAGGCATCAACAAATGGAAAATTGCAATAAAAGGAGATTTGAGTTACGATCTAGATAATACAGAGACAAGTTGGATATAGTACCATATAGACTGAACATTTGTTCAGAATGACGATAGCCTCGAACTAAACAAGTTGATTCTGTGATGATAAGAATAAATATTTTTGGTGTTCTCAGAATGTAATAGGCATGTAATTATCTTTCTTGACACTTACCAGCACTCTGAAGTTTGTTAGAACAACAGGTCTTGAAGAAGACCATTATAAGGATAGCCTAAAAGACATAAGGACAGTACAATAGATCATATGACCGAAGTAATATGGCTACTTATCACGATAATAATAAAAATAAGATAGAATTTTGAAGAGAGTAGAAGCATTAAGCATGTGGTCAGGTCTGCGTATCATTACAATGATGTATTTGAAGATAGATTTTAAAATCTAACTCCCCAGACGCAAACCAATTAGTTAACAGAGCTCTGTTATGTTATTAACAGAACTCTGTTGGACAATTAATTTGAGGCTGGGAACGAAAAAAAAAGGAAAAATTAATTAAATTCCTGGGTAAAATAACAAAAATAGTATAAATTGATAAAATAACTCCTATAGTTAATCACTGTAATAAAATATTGCGTAATAAAAACTAAAATAAACATATAATCAAACATTTCTGAAAGCTATTGTAATCCGATAAATAAATCAATATTGTGGGAAAACAGGACAACATGGGCGGACAATGAAAGTTGTTTTTAAAGCATTGGACGTCCCTTTAACTAAATCAATCGCCAGAACCATTAACAGCAGGCGATTTCATAGTAGATTTTGAAATTTTTCCAGATTTCAGATTTTAAAATCCACTGAAGGTCCTTTTGCTCGAAAACAGGACGACATGGGCGGACAATGAAAGTTGTTTTTAAAGCATTGGACGTCCCTTTAACTAATCGCCAGAACCCTTAACAGCAGGCGATTTCATAGTAGATTTTGAAATTTTTCCAGATTTCAGATTTTAAAATCCACTGAAGGTCCTTTTGCTCGAAAACAGGACGACATGGGCGGACAATGAAAGTTGTTTTTAAAGCATTGGACGTCCCTTTAACTAACCCAATCGCCAGAACCCTTAACAGCAGGCGATTTCATAGCAGATTTTGAAATTTTCCAAGATTTCAGATTTTAAAATCCACTGTAAGTCCTGTAGCTCGAAAACAGGACAACATGGGCGGACAAAGCTTTTGAGGAAGAACACGGTAGAAGATAAGCTGCATATGTCCATTCTAATTCGTTTTCAGAAATTGAGGCCTTTTTATGCCTCATTATAGCTCATTATAGATTTGTTTTTTCGCGTCCCCCCTTAAGAAACAAATCACAAGCAATAATTACAGTCTTATGATCACTAATAGTGTTCCACAACAGGCTTTAAGTGCTAATATTACGTAGTCTAGTGGATTGTGTGTGAAGTGACGCTGCGGGTCAAACCTGCTGGTCAGACATCTCCAAGACGAATTAGGAAATAACATTTCTTTGGCGATTACCTCCCAGCAGATTTGAGACATAAACTCTCAGAGTAAATAAAATTGCCATGAAATGCTTTTCAAAAATCTGTCGTTCAAAGTCGATTTCAAACTGTTGGTCGCGCCACTTATTGATGAAATTAACACACACAACATAAGTGTTGTGAGAAGCTAGGTCGTAATCTGATTGAAGGGTAATACATACAGTAAGACCCTGCTTAACGCCGCTTAATGTGCTTAACACTGTTTCAGTTTATACGCGGTTTCAAATGAAACGGCCATGCACTAATCAAATGTATACGAGTACTATGTACCGTTTTCAACGTTCTATTGTTAGTCTGTCCAGAAAAAAGATTTCAACTGTATTTTCCGAAGTCGCAATCACAGTATGAATGCATCTTTCCTGCTTCACAGTTGATTTATTAGTTGTCATCTAGGTGTACGTGTTAAGTTGTCTCCTTTAATGCTGTTTCGTTTAGCGCTGGAACTTATTGGAATCTATCCCGTGCTTTAAGCGGGGTTTTACTGTACATACATAGTAATAAGAGCAATTGAAACAATCTTGCTTGTTGACGTAACCATCAAGTTGAAGATAGCTGAAGAAAATTTTTCTGGTTACGTCAGGAAGCAAAATTGTTTCATATGCCACTCATACAAATCAAAAATGATAGCAAATAAGCCATTGTCTCCACACAAAAATGACCGTTTAGTGCGCATTGTGGTCTAGAGGTGTTATTGAGCCACATGTGTTCGGAAATGAGCCCGTAGAGACCATTGTCGTCAAATCAGAGCATTATGCTAATATGACAGCGGACATTTTTTGGCTGAACAGTATGTGGTTTCAACAAGAAGGTTTCAGGAAGATTCGATTTTTTATTTATTGCATTAGAAGTTGCCTGCAAGAAACTGGATGTCATTAGGCCAAAATGATTATGCGATTTAAAGCATGTTGACTTTCAAACATGGCATCTATATGGATAATCCCCAAAAAGTTACTGCTTAGAGACTGCTCGAACTGTGCGAAAGAGTTTGACTGCTGGAACTATCCGTGCTTAAAAAAGCTGCTCCTACCTAAGGCTTATGATTACTTGTGAGCTTTTTAAATTTCTTATTCAATCAGATTTTTATTATGAAAACAAAGAAATTTTAGCACAAATCAAATCAAATATATTGTAAAACAAAATGCTCAAATGAAAGTCCCCCAGCAAAAACATTTTTACCCTATTCTCGATGATACAAGTATGCAATTAATTTGACCAAAAATTTAATATCTTTTGACTTTGGCCCTGGCCGCCTCACAAACTCAACTATTATTTGTAAACCCAAGTTTATTTGGTTTGCCATTGTCAAAGAAGAATAATAAAAACCCCCCCAAAAATGATTTTCACTTCCCCCCAGTATTTTTTGCGTTAAAGAAAATACGGACAAACACCCTGAACACCCTTTAGAGAGTGTGCCTAACTGTATTTATTACTGACCTCTGAAAGAAAGTTTATAGACAGGGTTGTTGTTATGAGTTTAAAAGGTAAATTTTGTTTTTTTTTCTCTTTTTCTTTTTGTTGAGGTATGGGTTAAGTCTGGCTATTACATACAGGGGTGGGTGGTTTATTGCATTGTGGCCAAAGGTGTTTTTGATTTTGTCCGGGAGTTTCTTTTTTTTTTCTACTTTTGTGGCATTTTCTAAACAATTGTTGGTGTTTTCTTTGATTAATTTCCACAGTTTTTAAAGGGGAGGTAAAAAGTATACCCAAATAGTTAATCGTTTGGTAATTTATAGTCTAGCATGGATTTGTTTGTTTAGCTAAATCGACAATTTGATAAGAATGACGAGGTTTTTTGGTTATATTTTCTTTCCAATTTCTTTAATTTTGCTTTACAGCCAACTTTACATGCCATATTTTCCAGTTAATCAGCCTGTCTGTCTTGCTGTGTGTCTCAGGTTTTTTCTTTTTTTTTGTTAAGATTATTCCCCAACATGAAATATCATTAATTAAGGCCTGACACTCAAGTGAAATATGAAAACCAACAAGGAACGAAAAGAAAAGAAAAAGAAAGAAGGAAAAAAAAAAAATTTAAAGGAAAATCTAGGAAAAAGTCTTACACACGCAAAATTACAATCACAATACGTAGGTATGTGCAATAGCAACAACAATTTATGCTTCGTTTTTAACTTAAACATAAAACATACTCAAGGATTTCCTGCATCATGCACTTATTCCAACCAAACCAACCAACCATCCAACATCGTCAACTCAACCTCCAACACACTGTGCTTGTACGCATACAAGGCATCCCTTCAAACCCCCTGTGTATGTATTTATTTTCATTTTTCCAAGGCAGTTTAAGAGAGATTATAGTCGTCGTTGCATAGTTACCATTTAACACACTCTCGCCTGTATTCAAAAATTTCTAGATTTTCATTAGAACGTACTTTTACATAAGCTAACTAAATCTCTCCTTTCTCTATATGTGTGCATGCATACTTATGTATGTGTGTGTGTGTGAGTGTATGCTGTATGGTTTTTGTAAGCAGAGGCATTAGTATGAAAGTAATTCTTCCATAATAAACGTACAGATTTCTGTTGTATAGGATAATTCTTATTGTTGTAAAGGTTGTTGTAACTTATTGTACTTGTTATTGTTCTTGTTGCCTGTATATTACTGCAGTAAAAGATTGCTTGTATTACTGTATCACCCTACTTGCCCATACAATTCGACATTCACGCACATGTTGTACATGCTGTTGCAAGTAGAGGATGCACGTTTGAAAAGTAGGCAAAAAAAGAAAAGTGTGGAGAAAAGGGGAAGAATAAAAAAATGGGAATATTTGTTAAAGTGTTACTTTTCGGCATAATGTAGAGAAATGTTTTATAGTAATGATGTGATTGCCAAATATCCATGAAGAAATTTACAGTAAATCTATAAGGGAAAATCGATTTAACATAGTCGATAAGCTGCCGTAGTCTAGCAGGTAGTGTATTAACTTATTAGACATAAAGCCAGGGTTCGAGCCCCAGGCCATACATCGAAACAAAATACAAAAAAAGTATTTCTTCGGCGATTTTCTCTCAGCAGATTTCTGGCAAAAACTCTGAGAGTAAAAAAAAAAATTGCCATGAATAAATTTAACACACACAACATAAGTGGTGTGAGAAACTAGGTCAATAATTCTGACTGAAGGGTTGTAATGACCAATTATGTATGTATGATAAGCATATTAAAGGATTGGCTATTTAAAAGTCTAAAAACGGTTTGAAATTTTGCTAAAAATTTGTTTTCTATTGTGAAGTACAATTATTCCCATTAGAAATGTAATATCGACGCCTCCGTTCTATAACCTTCTAAGTCGAAAAAGTGTGTTTTGAGTTATGAGCTCTCAAAGTTTTAATGCGTCATAACACTTTATGTGTATTCTAAGTAGATGTTTACTCTATGACTTAAGTTGGAGAACGTAGAATTTAAAAATCCAAGATCATTAAAAAAAAAAATAAATACACTTAGAACGTTATAGAATGGAGGCGTCGATATTATTTCTTTCATATGGCTGCTGTGGACTCATTCGATCGCACCTAATTTTCGTTGCACTTTTGCGAGTGCATTAGGTCATATCTCGGCAATGGCATTACGAATGTTGGCCTTCAAATGCTTAATTGTCTCTGGTTTGTCTACATAACACTTTTGTTTAATGGAGCTCCACAGAAAATATTTCAACAGTGTGAAAGCGCAGCTTCGCCAACTACAGGGGTATAAGCCTTCTCCCTATCGCATATAAGGTTCTTACAGGCGTATTGTGTGAACGACTGAAGCCACTCGTCAAAACACTGATTGGACCTTATCAGTGCGGCTTCAGACCTGGCAAGTCCACCATCGACCAGATCTTCACACTACGCCAAATCCTGGAAAAGACCCACGAAAATCAAGTCGACACACACCATCTTTTTGTCGATTATAAGGCTGCTTTCGATAGCCCCATAAGGGATCGTGTTTTTGCCGCAATGTCTGAGCTCGGTATACCTGCTAAGCTGATAAGGCTATGCAGAATGACGTTGAGCAATTCCTGCAGCTCCGTCAAGGTAGGAATGGACCTCTCCGAACCTTTTGATACCGTGCGAGGTTTCAGACAAGGCGATCCCTTATCATGCGACCTCTTCAACTTCGTCATGGAGAGTGTTCTGCGAAAGGCGGGAGTGCATCGTAATGGCACTATTTTTCAAAAAAGTGTCCAGTTGCTTGCGTACGCTGACGACATCGACATCATAGGGCGTACCAAACGGGATGTCACTGCTGCCTTTAGTGCTATTGAACGGGAGTCTAAGAAGATGGGTTTGGCAGTAAATGAGGGCAAAACGAAGTATATGTTATCGACAAGTAGAGCCGTGCGGCGTATTGATTCTCAGATTACGGCCGATAACTATACTTTTGATACAGTCAAGGAATTTATTTATCTTGGCTCCGCCGTTACCACCAAAAATGATTCCAGTCTGGAGATCAAGCGCTGGATTACTCTTGCCAACAGATGGTATTATGGTCTCAATAGGCAATTAAGTAACAGAGACCTCTCTCGTAAGATGAAACTAATACTCTACTAGACGCTTATCCTACACGTGCTTCTTTATAGCGCAGAAGCATGGACCCTATTTAGAACAGATGCAACTGCATTGAGAGTATTCGAGAGAAAAGTCCTACGTAAGATTTTCGGTCCAGTGCGAGTTGGTGATCATTTTCGCATCCGGTTCAAGAGTGAGCTGTATGAGCTCCTCAACGACATGGACGTTGTACAGCGTATTAATATCCAGCGGTTGCGCTGGCTCGGCCATGTCGTTCGAATGGAGGAGGATGCTCCGGCGAGACGAGTGTTTGATGCGGGGATCTGCGGAAGTCGGCGAAGAGGACGACCTTGTATCCGTTGGAAGGACCAAATCAAAGAAGCCCTGTCATCGATTGGTGTGACCAATTGGCGTAGGCGCGCAAGAAGCAGAGGCGCCTGGAAGGATGTGTTGCGGCAGGCCGAAATCCGTTAATCGGGTTGTTATGGCCAATTAAGTAAGTAAGTAAGAAAGCGCAGCTTCTTGGCGGCCTATTGACATCATCATTTCGGCTAAACCACCATCAAACGTTTGAGTTAATAAATCGATTATGGCATGAGATGTGTAACAAGTTACACCATTACCATTAAGAGCGGGTACAAAAAATCGGTTATCATGGTAAGACTGTAATGGTTGAGTTGTCCTCATTTTCAAAGGAATATAGGCCAAGGATGCTTCCGCTCCAGTAACCGTACCAGAAAGTCACTCACAATGGATGCATTGGGTCCTGTAAAACCACTTGTACGTTTTTGAGCTTCAAATACGGCAATTTTGCTTATTAACGTACCCACCAACGTGAAAATGAGCTTCATCCGAGAAGATGATTTTATTTTTGTTTCAAATTCCACATCATAGTTCAGTTTCCCGTTGGCTTACTAGCGAAGCGAAGACAATGCGCTTCAATTCTTGAACCAATTGAACTTTGTTAGGCGTCATACCGATATCTTTTCTCAAAACTCGACCTAAACTGGTGCGTGAAATGTTCAATTCTTGAAAACCATGGCGAGTTGATGTTGACGGTTTCTCACATATGCTCTCAGTCACAACTTCGATATTTTTAGGTGTACACACTGTACGAACACCCTCACTTTTTGGCACATAAACAATGCAACTATTTGATGAAATCATTTTCCATTATTAACCGGAAGGGTTGTACTTTCAAATAAAAATAGAAATTTTCATTTCCAAAAAAAAAAAAGTTATTTTGCGGACCCTTTATTAAAGTTCGGAAGTTCGTGTTGGAAGATTCTAAACATTTTCCAAAATTGTCGCATCTGGGGCACAGAAAATCCGCACGCATACATTGAAAAGCCGACGCACCCAATACGAGTCACTGTTTGTGTAGATTTTGTTTCAGAGGTGTAATTGGGCCATTTTTCTTCCAACAAAGGAGTGGCCATTACAGTCAATGACGATCGTTATCGGGCCATGTTGAACGAGTTTTTGTTCTCAAAAATTGAAGAGGAGGATATTGGCAACATTTGATTTCAATAGGATGGCGCTACGTGCCACACAACAGAAACTACACTTGATGTTTTGGGCCCTCCTTTTGAAGATAGCATTATCAGCCTCAGAGCTGATGTCGTTTGACCACCCGGAAGCTGCGATTTAACACCGTTGGACTATTATTTGTGGTGTGTCGTCAAAGATAAGTATTAAGCCGACAAGCCATTAGTGAAATACAACTGGACACAATCGATAATGTGTTTAAAATCGGTCCCCATCGTGTAGGCTACTGTATCGCCAGCCGAAATTATTTTCCATTATTAACCGAAAGGATTGTACTTTCAAATAAAACAAGAAATTTGAGAAAATATTTAGTAGTTTTTCTTAAAGCATTTTCAAAAAAAAAGGTATTTGGTGGACCCTTTATTAAAGTTCGGAAGTCCGCATTGGAAGATTCTAAACATTTTCCAGTGTTTTCATGCATACTTATTGACCTGTTGTATAGAGGTTCAATCAAAAGAGAAGTATTTTTGTGTTTATAACTAAACTCTGGCATCCCTGTTTATGAATATATGCATTAGATTTTTTGCATATGCCTTTAGTATTATGCTCTCTCTCTCTCTCTCTGTGTAATGTTTTCTTAATATGACGTTTTTTTATTTACTGTTTTGCTGTTTGGTTTTGTACGATTCCCTTTACCCAACAAAATTACTTGGAAACACATTTTTTTTCCTTAATTTCATATCACTGATGCTGCCGATGCTGCTACTACTGCTGTATTTATATAGCGGTACATTTCACCCGAAGAGAAAAAATTCTGTTTATATTTGAAATACAGAGAGTAAGAGAGGAAAAACAATTTTTTTCCACATCTAAGCTGTTGTGTGTACGTTTTCTAAATGTATTCGCATGAAAAGGATACACTGAAACAACTCCATTCGAATGGATGTGGCCACACAGAACAGTGAACCATGAAACTAAAGGATCTTTCGTTCTCAATACGGAAATGTCCTTTATTTGGTCGGCTTTACTGTATGTGTGTGTGTGTGTGTGTAAAGAAAAAGGAATTGCATATGTAAACATAAACGCACAACAACTTTTTAAATGAATGAGAAGAAAAATAGTTGCATTATATTCATCTGTGTATGTATGCGTATTAATATGTGTACATAACTGTGTTACAAATTGCAATTAGTGTTGACTTTTGTAACACGAATGGAAAAACGAAGAGATTGTGGTGAAAAAAAAAAAATTTTGTTAAGCCAACTTAAAGCCAAAGTCAAAGTAGTTGTTGGTACTTAAAAGTATGAAAACAGAAAAAAGAAATCGAAAAAGAGTGTACCAAGTAACCTAACAAAGTACGTACTACAGAAAGCAAGTCTTAAGCATTAAAGGATTTTGAGGTTTTAATTGTAGACGGTATTACAGAAAATAAACGAAGAGTTGCTACGAAATGGCAGAATTAAAAAAAAGAAAAAAATTGTGGAATTATGGAAAAAGAAAAAAGGAATTGCTTTTAGTAGTAAAAAAAAAATTTTTTAAAATGAAAAATAAAATGAGAAATTATTGAAAACTATTCTGTGAATCAAATTTTTGTCGTCAGTAAGACAAGGCTTTGCTACACGTATACGAAAATTCGAATTTTAGGGGAACGCATTCTGGACTCCGGTTCACGGTTCGGAAAAACAAGCCGGTTCGTTCCGGTTTTTGTTCCGGTTCGGGTTCGATTCAAACCCTTGTTTATAAAAATGCATATAAAAATTCGTCAAAAATTGGAAAAAAGTTCTTCTATTTAATTTTTTTCTTCAAAACGTCAGCCAATTCTTGTTATCAGAAATCATTTCTTGTTCCAGAACACGTTCCTGTCCAAAAAGGAAGTACCGGAATGACGTTCCGGAGCGTTCCGGCTCGACAACACCACTGAATTTAACTATAAAAGGCACAGGAAAACTTTTTTTTATTCATTTTAATAAAACAATTGGCTTTGTCGCCTATAACTCTGATCCAAGTAACGATTGACGGTAAGAACATCTGTTTTGGATTCCTTGATACCATGTCAATCAAGCCACTTGGTCCATCTCCCCTACAAGTCCATTATTTATTCGATTTAGTCCCATTTATACAGGATTTTGTTTTTTGCTTATTTGAATTAGCTCCGTCGACTATACAATAATACTTCGATTTACGTCGCCTCGATTAACGCCGTTTCGAGAAACTTATTCATGGGAATTGTTATTACTCTCGGAGTTTTTTGCAGAAATCTGGCAAAAAGTTTCGTATTTCATTTTGTTAGAGAAGTTCGACTTGGTGTATGAACCGCGGTCTCACGTCTCATAAGCCGATACACTATCTACTGGATTACAGCTGCCAATTTAACCCAACCTAATTACATTGTAGTCGCCGTGGTCTAGTAGATAGTGTGTTGGCTTATTAGATGTAAGGCCTAAGTTCAAATCCCAGGTCAGACATCAAAACGAAAATATGAAAATATTTCTTAGGCGACTTCCTTTCAGCAAACTTTTAAGTGTAGGTGCCGAAACTTATGTATAAAATTAACGCACGCAACATAAGTGGTGTGAGAAGCTAGGCCGTAATCCTGACTGAAGGGTTGTAATGGCCAATTATGTATGTAATTACATTGTACAGAAAAGCTTACAAAAACAATTTCAACGTCCATTTAAAAATAAAACTATTGGAACGCCTTGTGCTCAAATGGCGGATATGGAAAATACTTAAAAGCATGATGAAAGTGATGCTCGATCTACATATATATTCATGAAGATAATGTAAATCTACAGCAAGTACAAGATAACGATGATAATACCATACACAAGGAATAACAGTTGAAAAGGAGACAAATCACTGATCACTGATCACACTCTAAAGTAGTACTGTGTGGGATTAAGGATTACTGAGAGCAATTAACTATTTCGATGGGTTTAATCGGTAGGAATCCTAGAAAAAAAAAATTAATAGAAGAGATGTTGCTGCAACGAATACATATTGAGTAATCTAAGCTCAACTAAGCCCAACTTGGTCGAGCATTCCCCAAAATTGAAACGTATACCCTAAAGGCATAACTCGAACTGTAATAGAGTAGAGTCTACGAGGTAGCTCTTTCAAAAACTAGGCTTACTTTTCGGTGATGTGATAAAGAAGCAATTAAGGGGAGCAAATTGAAATTCTGCCACGCCTACTTTTATAAATAAGAAGGTAGCGATGTGAATCAAGTAATTTATGACAACTTTAAATGGCTTTAAACTAGAAACTAAACTAGAAATTGAAGGAAGGACTCCCATTAGTATCCTCTGTGTTGTATATACCTCATAAAAATAAATATTTAACTGTTTACTGTAACACCTAAAGCGTATAATCGACAAACTAATTTGTTTGGGCTTTCTTTACTAACAAAAAAATTTTTCCTTTTTCTGTTATTCAAGTCAACCCTGCATAAAATCCAATTTTCTCCAATTTTACTGCTTTCTCACCTTTGAATTAATTTCAACTTTATTGCCATGATTTGCGAAAAATAAAAAAAAAATCCCTTTTAGCCATCCATGTTCAACAATTTTATTTAGCCATAAACATACAGACACATACACACACACACAAAACAATGGTCAAAGTCAATAAATCTTTTGTATTTGTAATTTAGTAAGTTAATCAGATTTGAATAAAAATTAATGCAAAGAACAACCGAGAAAAAAAAATAAAAGAGGCAACGGAAGAGAGTATGATTATGTACTTGAATTGCAAGTCAAGCGGCCAGGCAGTAATGCAGCTAAACAGACAACCAGCCAACTACGATTCCAATGAACCCAAACACTTCAAATACAATTTAAATTAATGGCAACAGACGCCACACAAAAGACATGATGGCGTTGTGAGAACGATACAGTCCGGGCATCAGGATAGAAGAGGATGGGAAGAGAAATATTGCACTGACAATGAAAATCATACTGCTGTGCGCAAAGGGCGAGACAACCTCCAAAGGGTCAAATCACTCTTTCAAATGCAGAGATGCACCACCGACCGAGTCGAATCATTTGTAAAGAAATCGAAAACGAAATCCATGTAATAAAATGAAATAAATTTTATATTGGCAACAGCAACAGCAACAGTGCCGCGCTATTGTCTACAGGAAAGGTGATGTTCTACTATAATAAAATCAGCCAGTAAATGAAACCAAAAGAAGTTAAGAAGAAAATAAAAAAAAAACGGCAACAGCAAGTTGAATAAAAAATTGGCAAACAAGGTGAGAAATGGAAATAATGTAATAAAGTGTATGCAAAAGAAAACAAGAAAAAACAAAAAAATAGAAGAGGATTCGATTACTTTGAACATTCAAGCAGATACAATAATGTCATTAAATAAATGGAACACAGTCTTTTAATAAAAACACAGAGAAGGCATTTAACACTGATACACAGAGCCGATAAGTCGACTTTAGTAGGCTCTACCTTAGAAACACCACACAACAGACAACTTTGTTTAGGAATGTTTGAAGTCGCAGGGGTCTAGTAGGTAGTGTGCTGGCTTATTAGACAAAAGGCCCGAGTTCGAATTCCAGGTTAGACATCAAAACGAAAATATGAAAATATTTCTTCGGTGACTTCCGCTCAGCAGATTTCTGAGAGTAAATAAAGTTCGGAGTCATGTATAACATGAACGCACATGAGTGGTGTGAGAAGCTAGGACGTTGTACAATGGTTCAGTTAGGCCTCCGCGTACTGCTATTTGTCACAGTTGACAAGTACACGTCCTTTAACCTAACCTAACCTTAAGAATGTTAAAATAAAATTCTTAATATCTTCACAATGTTATTGCCACGCCTACTTCAGGGTGATGTGATCACTTCAATTTCGTATCAAATTGTAATTGAGGAAATAAACGTGGGCCAGTTAATTCCTTAAGAGAAGACTCTAATGGTCTGCCAAAATGTTCATGAATGTAAAAACTGGCTCATTTGAAGGTTTAAATTTCAAAGTGAAAATAATACACAAAAAACGGTTTCATATTTTGACAAATTTATTCTTTTGTTATGAAGTTCAATTGTTTTGCTTAGAAATTATTTCATTTATTTGGCTGTTGCGTTTGATCTCGCAGTATCTTATTCGATCAATTTTCTTGCACTTTTTCGACTGCATGGGGTCATACACTTATAATTGGTTATTACAACCCTTCAGTCAGGATTACGCCCTATCTTCTTACGCCACTTATGTTGTGTGCGTTAATTTAATGCATGAGTGGCGGGACCTACAGTTTATAGTCGACTCCGAACGACAGTTTATTTTTTTTTTTTTTGAGAACCTGTTTATGGCAGTTTTGTTTACTCTTACAGCCTTTTTGCCAGAAATCGATTTGAACTAGGGCCTTACGTGTAATAAGCCAACACACTATCTACTAAACCACGCTGGCTACAATGTAATTAGGTTGGGTTAAATTGGCAGCTGTAATCCAGTAGATAGTGTGTCGGCTTATTAGACGTGAGGCCCTAGTTCAAATCGATTTCTGGCAAAAACTCTGTGAGAGTAAATAAAACTGCCATAAAAAGCTCCTCAAAAAAAAAAAAATCTGTCATTCGGAGTCGACTATAAACTGTAGGTCCTGTGGTGTATGAACTCCAGGTCAAACTTCTCTAACAAAATGAAATACGAAACTTTTTGCCATAAACTCTGAGAGTATTCTTACTCTCATTCTTATTCTTATTCTCATGAAACAATTTCTGAATTGTCCATGATTTATCAGCAAATAACACAAAAATGTTTTGAAATTTTGCAAAATTTAGGTTTTTCTTGTGAAATACAATTGTTCCGTTTAAAAACGGAATAATATTTCATTCATATGGTTGCAGTGGTTGGCCTCACAGTCAGCCTCAGCAATGGCATCACGAATACTCAAATTGTCTCCGATTTGTCGGCATAACAAAAATTCTTTAATGGCGTCCTATAGAAAATAGTCTAACTGTGGCAAATCGCAGCATCTTGGGGGCCAATTAACATCACCATTTCGGTTAAATTAACGGCCATCAAACGTTTGACACAATAAATCGGTTTTAGCATGGGATGTGTGGCAAGTTGCACCATCCTGTTGAAACCAAACTCCTTTCACATCAATGCCATAAAAAACAAGTACAAAAAAATTATTTATCATGGTGAGATAGTTATCTCCATTGACCATAATGGTTGTGCCGTCCTCATTTTGAAAGAAATATGGGCCAATGATGTCGGTTTTCTAAGCCCCTAATATGGAAATTTTGTTTATTAATGTACCCACCAACGAGCTTTATCCGAAAGGATGACTTTTTTTTTGGTTGGCAAAATCGACATCATCGCCCGGTTTCCCATCCCAGAATAGAATGACAAAAGTATTGTCAAATTTGATGGTTCAAATTTAAACCAAAAGATGGCTCACTCTATATTTGTTTTTAACATCTCCCTTTACAAACCTTTAAGCGAATTGATAACACCTAACAAAAACCCTGAACTGATGGCTATGAAAACAAAGGAAAGTCTCTTAACGTAGACAACACGGCTAAAAAGTTTTAGGCAAACACTGGAAATAGAAAAAAAAAAATTAAAATTTTTTATCGATAAGCAAAAGAATCAAAGAAAATTAAATGCACTGATCAAATTAATTAAGTGGACTTAATTGCAGACACTTGAACTCTAATAGAAATTAAAGCCGCAGGAAAAAAATGGAATGGAAATGAAAACTAGAAGGAATTGAATTTTAAATGAAGTAGATGGCGATTTGATGATTTTTTTCTTCCAATAAATAGGAGCAACAAAAATTTTTTCTTTTATTTACATAAATATTGCTCTACATTGGACGTTTTTGATTCACACAGAGATGGGATTGTTTGCTCGTTTGCTGGAGGTCTTAAGCGATTGATTACAGGATTGTGTATGACTACAGATCATGGACGAAACATTCTGAATCTTCGTCAAGATATTTTGATTGCTTAACACCAAAAATATAATGCTGTAGGGTAGGTTAGTGCCATTCATAGGCAATTTCACTTGGCTACCCATAAGGCGCATTGAGTAACCCTGTGTATGATAAGCGCCTTCCCAAGATCCGTTAGTGAGCTTCGGACGAAGTGACACGTTAGCCACAATGTCGATATCTTTAAACATTCTGTTATCCAGAAACCTATGACGTCTGTTTTGAAGTGTAGTACACTCACATAAAAGGTTTTGTAATAAATTTGCTTCTTACATATCCTGGCAGTTTCTGCATTAATCCTGATAGGGCACACCGAGCTTATTAGTCTGAAAATATATTTAACGGTTGCAATTGTTTGTTTTTTTAATAAGCGAAAGAAATCATGAAATAGTTTCTATTCATGAAATTTGTCATTACAACCCTTCAGTCCGGATTACGATGTAACGGCTCACATCACGTATGTTGTGTGTGTTAAGTTTATAAATGTTTGGTCGAAACCAACCACAGATTTTTAAGAATCAGAGCTTTTGCTAGAAATCTGCTGAGAGGAAGTCGCCGAAGAAATATTTTTTTCATATTTTCGTTTTGATCTATTAAGCCGATACCCTACCTTTTAGACTATGGCGACCAGAGGTCAGCAATGAGTACAAAACGATGGGTAGATTCGAGTCATACTTATAACTTCTGATACTTATAGGCATTCATACTTATTTTAATATCATACTCATGCTACTCTTATTCAAAGTTTGAAATGCTGATCGTATTCATATTTAACAATACGCACAATTCGACTCTCCTTGATTTACAAGAATCACACAGTAACTACGATTCGCTTACGAACACCATAGTATTCACTAAAATATTGTGCGTTTGCTTTGCTTTCTGTCTTTATCTTTTCTTTCTTCTTTCCTCTTTTACAAATGCAACAACAACTAAGACTGTAAATTTTGATGAATGATTCGAATCACTCGTAGGTATTATAAATATTTTTCTAAATTTATGAATCTGAACGCCTACTCGTTGAATGCATCAAACATATTTCGAATGTTGTGGGTTTGATGTCAACATTGTACTCATACTCATTGCTACTTATACTTATAAACCAATATTGTAGCGAGTATGAATGAATCAAAGCAGTTAAATTTCAATACTGTTGACTCACTAATACTCAAAATTTCATGAGTACTTATGAGTAGCGAAAAAACTATTCATTGTTGATCTCTGATGGCGACTACATGAAATACATTGTATTGAATGTAGGATAGTAGGCTATAAGAATGGGAAAAAAGGGTCTAGCATTATCAGTTTTGCAAATGTTTAAAGAATCTAAAATCATACTTCGAGGGGTCATTTCCTGCATGAGACATCAATTTCACTTCCGGCTGGATGGTATGGTTAACAGTGAGGCATTCACTTTACAAAGCGAAAAATATTGAAAATAACATCAGATTTTAGAATCAGTTTAGATTTGTTCGAATTGGCAACCTTTGGTACGAATTATGGCCTTCAAACGGGCGACAAAGCCATCACAGGCTGCACGAAAGTGGCTCTGCGATATCGACACTTTGGTATTTTTTTCCGAGAACGTTACTCTCCAAATGCCCCAGGTGCAAAACCCAACGTATTAAAATCCGGAGAATTTGGTGGCCATTGTGCGGTAGAAATGCTGCGAGGAACCTCCTTTTTAAGCCATTCTTGTTTGACGCATGCTGAGTGCAGTGGTGCTGAGTCCAGTTCTGTCCATGGTCTGCGGCCGAAATGTTTGTCTGCCCAGGGCTTTAATACTATCTTTAAGACATTTTCCCGAAAATATTTGGTATTTATTTTGACCCCACGGTCTCTGCTCTTTTCAGTCTAACTTTTTTTTTTTTTTTATCGGTGAGCTTTTGCACTTTTTGGAACTTCAATGGCTTTAGTCCAAGTTCATTTTTCAACATGTGTTGCATCGGTTCTCGAGATATGTTCAACTCACGAGCAATTTTTCTGCCACTGTGGCGTGGGTTTCGATCAAATCTGGCCTTCACTTTTCGGATCATTTCTGGTGTCGTTATCGTTTAATTTTCGTTCACTTTTTAGACGCGATGCAACACTGTCAGTATCACGTTAACGAGCAATGGTACGAGAAACAGAAGACTTATTCACATTTAAATGCTGGAGGGCTCTAACGATAGCCACCTGTGGTTTTCCAGCCAAATATAAAGCAATCACACTATCACGCTTGAATTCCGAATCACGAATAACTTTTTTTCTGAATGCAATAGATCAAAATGCTTTTGTGAGCTTGTAAATAATAAAATGAACTGTCACTGGAATAAATCTGTCAGCTGTCAGACGAGCGGTTTACAAATAATAATCACCTGAAGTTGTTTGCAATACATATCAGCCATCCTGTAAACATAATTTGTAAAAAGTTTATTAACTTCTAATTTCTTTTCTTTTCAGGTAAGTAAAAAATTCTTCAAAAAATGACTAAGAGTAAGTAAAAAGATACAATAAATATGAGAATACTTGACTTTAAATAATTTATAACAAGTTGAGTCAGCGGGTAAGTTAGCTCGCTATTTAGATTAAAACTTAGATTAACAGAGTATCTGAATTTGTTAATTAACTATCTCAGCAGCAATAGTGTTGTTACTGATCATTATTTTCTCCGGATTGCGCGTTTTTTAAATTCATATAAAAATTAAGAACATTTTTTTGTTAATTTCATATTCAACTGATGAAGGTTATCTGATTTATTATTATCGCAAAGATATTTTGAAATTATGATTTCATAGCACTTAGACAGCTAACATCGCAAGTGATGCATCATCACACTGATGAGCAATACATACATACTGCTGTAGAATTAGGAATCAAAACTAAAACTTAAAATCTGGCTGATTTAATTGAGTTTTTGCTTGACAACATTGTTAATAGAAGATATCAGAATCCATTGTTTGGCCGGATTGTAGGTAGATACAGCCTAAATATATCTCAGTTAGGGAAGGTTAATTTTACTACTTCGTTCATGGTTTTTATTACATATGATTGTAGTATGAGAATTACTGTTGATCGATAATTCTTATGGCATCCAAACATAGAAATTGTTTGTGAAAGTAGCAATCTTGAAAGGGTTGGCTTCCACAGCGAGGTCCTTTAATATCTTCAAAATTATCCGATCGGAAACAAACGACATCAATCTCTCTAATATTTTTCTAGATGCAGCATTAGAAAATATTTTCAGCAGATTGTGATGTATTTTTACAAAATTAAACTTGAGTTGTCACTAGTAAACCAAGCTACAGCGTTGTTGATACAATTCTTACTACCAGAAAACTGAAACTAATCATTTGAATTGAGTGTTTGGATTCGACTGTCACTGAATAAGGTTTATACTAAGTGGGTTCCAAGTCCTGGAGATTTGACTACGCTGCTCGGATTACGGATGATAGTATGCGATCCAGGAGGGGGAACGGGGCGGCCGTGTATCATCAAGACATGAATTATTCTGGAGGTTCAGAAATTTTACCTCGTTTGCATGTACCCGATCTTATTACTGTTGCCTTCAGCTATTTTGAAAGATTCTTTATTAATATTGGTCTAGCATTAAATGAGGCTAAACGTAGTGGAGCTATCCGACGTATTGGTTCCGAGATACCCGTACTTTCGATGTAGTCAGTAAATTTGTTTACCTTGACCTGCCGTTACCAGGAAATAAAATGTTAGCAGTCTAGGAATCAAGCATAGGCCCACTCTTGCCAACATGATCTCAATTGGCAATTGAGTACTAGTGACCTCTCTCATACGACAAAACTAACACTCTACAAGTCGCTTATCCTCCCTGGTCTTCTTTAAAGCTTTAAACACTGATGTAGAAGCCTCGAAAGTATTCGAGACAAAATTCCTACGCAAGATTTTCTGTCCAATCCAAATCGGTGATTTCTGCATCGGTACCAACAATGAGCTGTATGAGTTTGATATGGATGTTGTGCAGCGCATTAAAGTAGTTGCTTTGTAGTCTAGTAGGTAGTGTGTTGGCTTATTAGACGTAAGGTTCGAGTTCAAATACCATGTCAAAGGAAAAATATGAAAATATTTCTTCGGTGGCTTCCTCTCATAAATAAAATTGCCATAAAAGCTTCTCAAAAAATCTGTCGACTTTAAACTGCTGGTCCTACCACTTATGGATAAAATTAACGCACATAATTGCTATGAGAAACTAGGTCGTAATCCTGACTGAAGGGTTGTAATGACCAATTATGAATGTATGTATGAGGCGCATTAAAATCCAGCAATTGATTCGGCTATGTCTTTCGGATGGAAGAGGATGCAGTGCCGAAGAGGGTATTTGAAGCGGATATTAACGGAAGTCGCCAGTAGGTAGTGTTGTAGGTTGTATGTTGGCTGGTTAGACGTGAGCCTACCGTTCAAACCCCAGGCCAAATATCTCTAACAAAACGAAATAGAAAGAATATTTCTTTGGTGAAGATTTCTGGCAAAAACTCCTTGAGTAAAATTAAATTGCAATGAAAACTTTCTTAAAAATCTAACGTTCAGGATCGACTTTTAACTGCAGGTCCTCCTGACTCTTGTGGATAAAATTAACGCACACAACATGCTCGTAATTCTGACTGAAGGGTTGTAATGATGGATTATGTTTTTATGCGTGTATTAGGGAAGTTGGCGTAGAGGACGACCTTAACTGCTTTGGCAGAGACAAATTGACGATCGGTATAGTCAACTGGCAAAGGCGCGAAAAAACAGAGGCGTCTGAAAGGCATTTAAGGCAGACAAAAATTATCCGTTTATTGGGTTGTTGATGACTAAATAAGTAAGGCGGTTTAGATTTCCATTTCTATTGAACATTTTGTTGTGTTCTGTTGTGCATTTGATTTCTCTCAGTGCCGTTTAACACTTTCATACTCTACTTGTTACTTTAAATGGAGTTACAATTAAAACAAAAACAATTGCAATCGGAAAAAAATGTATGCAAGCAATGCCAGTAAGGCCTGAGGCTTTTTATGGGAAGACACTATAGCAACAACAGCGACAACGACAACGACAACAACCATAAACGTCATTATAAAATACAACAACTAAGGAAAAAAATGACATGAAACAATTGTTTAATGCAAAACCCAGATAAAGTTGAAAAGGAAAAACAGAAAAAAAAAATTTGAAAAACAGGTCGTAAGTAAGAGAAGAGCAAAAAAAAGAAAAGAAAAAGGTTCAAAAGCAAATAGATACGACGGATACAATTACATTTAAACAATCTCTCAACCCGGTACCTTCAACCGACAAGCAGACTGAAGGTAGCCAAATCCAAAACTAAATGAAAGCGTTCAAAACAAAGAATTCGAGAGGAGAGAAAAAATGTTCCATCATCATCATCATACAAAACACTTCATACAACAAGTACTCGAGTGAATTTCTATGTTTTTCTCTCCTTTTTTTTGGTTTTTGCTTCTTCTTTCGAATCACTTCAAATACAACAACAAATAAAAATGAATTGAAAACTCTGTGCTCCTCTGTATCGTGCCGTGTTGAGTATTTAAAATAAAGGAAAAAAAAATTTTTTTTTCAAATAAAATATTGAACGAAAAGCCAACAACACCAAAATCAGAGACAATAGACAAGGAAATTGTTGTTGTAGTTCAATAGACGAAAAGGAAAAAAATAAACTAAAAAACCCAATAAAACTATGCCAACAGCAAAGATAAAGAGGTGAAAGGGTATTCCAAGTGGATTTCTGTTTATAAGGCGAACAAGAAGGGGCCGGGGGGGGTACCTGTATTATACGAACATGAATTAATGCATCGAAATCGAAATCGTATCGTATCGTAGCGTATTGATATCATATCGTGTATTGGTTGTTGCCTTCTTAATAGTTTGTAATAAAATTGTGGGCTGGTGCTGCTGCTGCTAACAGTACTCTCGCATTCATATTTGCATTGATACCACATTTTTATGTTGTCATAGATGTTGTTGTATTGTGTTGTATTTGTTTTTCTGTTGCAGTTGCATGTTAAACTCACAGCATGTTGCCTAAGTATATGCGGCACTTGCTGTGTATGATTTTGTTTTTCTGTTTATTTTACTCGCTCTATTTATAAGTCTTGTAGTGTCATGTGTAAAGTAATGCATAAAATTCAAGGCATATGTATTGAAGTGGTGGTGTAGTAGGCATAAATGACTTGAAAAGTACCCAAACAAAACGGTAGACACGGCGAATTTAGCCCGAAATATCTCACAAGTTATGTCCAGGTATTATTGAGTAAGAAAACTTAATAAAGATCATTTTTGAAAGTAGTTGCATAGTACTCATTCATGAATAAACATTGTTTGTGTTATGGAAACATCAATTCCTCTGAGGCCTTTCTATTAATTCTACACAATAAAAAACCAGAATTTTGTTCACACTGGTGATATGCAGATCACGCAAACTATTTTCGGTTCATATTTCTAAACGATGAGTGCCACTATATCTGACTCTTCACTTGATAATTTGCAATGAATTAACTTGCAAGGATACTCCTCGAAGAATTATCAAAATAATGAAGACATGCTGTCAGTAGATTTCTGACAAAAACTCAAAGAGTAAATATAATTTGCCATGAAAAGTTTTTCCAAAAAAAAAAGCTGTCGTTCAGACTCGACTTTAAACTGTAGGTCCCGCCACTTATGTATAGAAAAAATTACCACACACAACATAAGTGGTGTGAGAAGGATTACGACCTGTAATCCTGACTGAAGGGTTGTATGTGCGTATTTGACCCAGTATGCATAGTTGTTCTACATCTCCCTGGAGTCGTTAAATGAAGTAAAATTAAAAAAAAATTCAAAAGTTCGTGAGCACTACGTCCAACTTATACTCTTAAGGTACATTGCCACTAGACAACGACGTTTATAGCTAACATACAGCTACGTCTACATCTACCAGTCTTACATCTGCCACTGTAAACAAATTATTATGAGTCTCCAGTGGGTTATTAAAGTGCTGGTTATCTATCAAACTCAGATCAGTTTTTGATGTACAATATGACGCCTCTATTCTATAACGTTCTAAGTGTACTTAGAACGTTTCTAATGCTCTTGCATTTTTAAATTTTACGTTTTTTAATTTAAATACTGGCAAAATTTGGTTAAGATGCACCGATCCGTTCCTAAGTTATAGAGAAAAATCGATTAAAAATACAAATATAGTCGTATGACGCGTGAATACTTTGAAAGCTCAAAACTCAAAAGACACTTTTTCGATTTAGAATGTTATAGAACGGAGGCGTCGATATAATGCATGATCTCTTGAATGACAGATATCTTATGGTAGTTTCTTAACAAAAGATTTAATTGGCCAAAAACACTTGGTTTGACAAGAGTTTTTTCCTCACTTTATCATTCTTTCGCTGGCCATAGATTTTCAAACATTCACCTCCACTCCACGGAAGTATTCTAATCCTACTAACGGCGTTGGCGTTTCATTTCTCGCAAATTCGTCTGCTTGCTCGTAACTGAGTATTCTCACATGATCCAGGACCCAGCCGAAGGCATCCATATTTTGGCGATTCAATTTCTTCATACAGTTGAAGACTGTATTCGATTCTTTTGATTTATTTATTTATTGATTAGAATACAATTACAAATTATATTTAATTATTAGGAATTGAAAACAGAGTGTCTGGTTAAAGCCGAATCCACAACTATCACGCTAACGGTCTAGCATACTAACTAGTAGACCACCAGGGCATTCAATCTTCTATTTAATCTCATAAGATCAGGGTACTCGAATAAGAGCCTAACTGCCTGTCCTGTCCTCTATACATCCTGTTCCATAACCATAAAATAACTTTTTTTTATAGCATAGGCCGCTTCCATTCATTTTTGTTTCTAAGGTTGATCACAAAGCATTTTAAAAAGTCAGGGTTTTGTCGAGCGGACATTTGAAAAGAGAAATTTCAGCTAAATGGTTTCCTAGATCTCGAAGTGCCCTAATAAATTTCATAATAAACTTTGGCCTTTACTACTATGGGCAGTAGACAGAGCCAATAACGTTTTCTGTAACAAAAGTTCTCATTGCCCCTATTAGCTCTCCTAAGCGAGGGGGAAGTCATGTCCAAATACATGGCTTCGATTGGTACTCAGATGTTACAGTCTGTTACATTTAGGGGCTTTTGTAGACGCATTCTATTTCACCCTGTGCGAAGTGCACCGTGGGATTAGGTCCACGCGGACAGGCACCCACGTAAAACCAATCATCGTTGCCTCTATTAGCCAGCACACGCTAGCCTCTGTATTTTATTTAAATCCCATAGACTTATTTTAAGATTTATTCTATCTGGGCAGACAGACTATATGGGTCAATAGTCGTTATTAGTCTGAACGTTTCGGTATGCATCCAGCGCATAATTCCTGAGTTTCAATTTATATTCGTTGTTATACCTTTACATTTGATCTGCATTTTCTGTAATGTTGTCTCACTCTGGGGTCGAATATTCCTCGCTTTTAAAAGCCTTTTTCCTCTTGTAAATGATACAATTGTGGTCATGGCTAGTCTTGGTCTCTCCACCCTATATTTAGGTGGCTGATATATAATGCAACAAAGTAAAGCGCTATATTTTTTTAATTTTATTGTTTAAAAGCAACAAATGCGGGAAATAACATCAAACTTTAGAATCAGTTTAGATTTGTTCAAACTGGCCACCTTTGGTACGAATTATGGCCTTCAAATGGACAACAAAGCCATAACAGGTTGCACGAAAGTGGCCCTGCGGCCCGTTTGGCCCGTTACCAGCGAAGCGCCGTCTTGAGAAGATCGACACTTGGGTATTTTTTAGTGAGAACCTTATTCTCCAAAATGCCCCAGGCGGAAATGTCCAACGGATTGAGATCCTGAGATTTTTGTGGCCTTTGTGCAGTAGAAATAAAGCGAGGAACCTCATTTTTAAGCCATTCTTGTTTGTCTGCCCAGAGCTTCAATACTGTCTTTAAAACATTTTTCCGATAATATTTGGCATTTATTTTGACCCCACGGTCGATGAATACTAGCAGGAAGCGACCATCGACCGTTACGGCGGTCCACAACATTACCATCGGCGACGCTTCAGTTCTGGTGGCCAATCACTGGTGTAAATTTTCAGCTGACCTCGTTGGCATGTTAACCAGGTCATTTTGTTTGTTCACAAACTGCTCAATTTGGAATGGCTTCTTATCGGAGAAAACCAAATTCGGAAACTAGCCACTTTCGTGCAAGTGAAGTAACGCCTTGGCTCTTTCCAGTCTAACTTTATTTGTCCATCGGTGAGCTTTAATCTAAGCTCATTTTTCAGTATTTGCTTCATCCATTCTCGCGATAAGTTCAGCTCACGTGCAATTTTTCTACCACTGCGGCGTGGATTGCGATCAAATCTGGCCTTCACTTTTCGGATTATTTCTGGTGTTGTTACAGTTTTTTTTTCGTCCACTGTAATGAGCAATTGTACGAGAAACAAAAAATTTATTCACATTTAAATGCTGGAGAGCTCTAGCGATAGCTATCTATGGTTTTCCAACCAAATATAAAGCAATCACACTATCACGCTTGAATTCCATCACGAATAACTATTTTTCTGAATGGCTTTGTAAGCTTGTAAATAATAAAATGAACTGTCATTGGAATAAATCTGTCAGCAGTCAGACGAGTGGTTTACAAATGATAACAACCTGAAGTTGGTTGCAATACATACCAGCCAGCCTGTATGATGCAGAGAGTCTCTTCAAAATTTGCCTCAAACCATCAAGACTATAACATCTCCATATACCTAGCGGTTAATGCCCACATCAGATGGTTTTTTCAGCAGTTCATGCAAAATCGTGCTTTACATGGTTGGTCAAAGGACAATACCTTGTAGGTATGCTTGGTTTATAATTGCCCAGCCCCATAGTATACTTTAAAAAGTATACTATGCTGTAGGGTATCTTCTGGCAATGGCTGACTGATTGTAACTTTCAAATGATGAGCTTAAGGAAGATAAAAAATTAAAATCATTTTATGACAGTTGCAAAAACGATTTAAAAATCTTTTAATTTTGTTGTTATATTTCCTTAAATTTGCTAAACGAAATCAATTAATTTCGCCGACAACTTATTCAAATATAAACCAAAAACAAAGAATTGAATTTTCTTTGTTCTTATGGTGCAGTAAGGAAAATTAAAATTTTTAAAACCAATTCAAGACTTTATAAAACTGAATAGGAGAGAGCTTAGCTTAGAATTATTCAGAAATATACCAGCAACCAAGTTGTCATCATTTTTAAATCATGAATTGAATTCCATTCCAGTTTCGGAGACAATTTAAAAAAAAAAAAATTCATAACGATTGGAGCTATAAAATTAAAACTATAAAAAGAGAGTGAGAGGGGGGGGGGGGGGGTTGGTAAAGAGCATGTGTGAATAATTTTTAAATTGAGGATGTTTAACAGCAGACATGAGAGCATGTGTTAAACAGCAGGCATTCATTTGAATTCTATTTTATATTCATTAACAGAAGGCAAAAAGAAGAGAGAAAAAAATGTATTTAAACGCGGCACGAGTCTTTTAAACCATAGACATGGCTTTGCTTTTTTCTTCTTCTTCTTGTTTTTTTTTTTATTAGTAATTACTGCTGCAACTGGTAGTAGTGGTAATAACATGAATGCCACAAGCTAAGCTGCCACATGATGTTTAAACATAGCAGCACAGTGCTGCACAGTAAACAATATTAGAAGCTGTTGCTTTATATTCTGTGCTGACTGGCGATTGTACATTACGATTGAAGTTCGGGAGAGGGGGGGAACGGGGTTTTAAAACGTTTTTAAAATCGTTTTGGTTAATGACAATAAATACGGTTTTGGTCACTGCCACATTCCCAGCATTGGTATCCCACAGTTAATGCAATAAGTAAGAGGCATTGATTACTTTGGCTTTGTTTAACAGCTTTGACTACGACTATGACTATGACACACAACACAACACAACATAACTGGCAGCGGTTTGTTTCAGGCGTGTGTTTAAACATTTAATGGCTGGTTTAGATTTTTTTCTTTTTAATTTTCTAATTCAAAGAAAAGTAATTAAAATCGTTAATTTTTTTTCCTTGCTTTATATACAAACCACCACATCAGTTGTTTACTCCTATACTCGCATTATTAACAATCATTAGACACGTTAAGATTTCTTAATTGAAATTCCATTTATCAATTGCCATGAGTGCTATGCAGGGAAGAGATAGACAGAGAGAGAGAGGCAGAGTGAGAGACAAAAAAGAATTCTTTTTAATTAATTATTTATTTTATTTAAAAATTTTTTTTTATTCATTTTCTTTAAACAGAATTATTGAATTGTTAATAAATTTTTTTGTAACTTAGCTTATGAGTTTCTAAGCTTGCCTGCCAGGCTTTATTTAAGCCATTCATGTGTAACGAAAATAATTTATTTCTGTCTAAACTTGTAATGCATATTCATTATTTATTTCTGAAAACATTTTAATTTACATTTTTATCTCATTTGATTAGAAATATTTTTGTTGTTTTTCTTTTTTTCTTCCAATCATTTTAATAAATCTAACACCTCTGGACAACACACACCATTTATAGTCACAGCAACTATTTAATGATTTATTAACTTAATTAAGAGAAAATATATAAATTACCTTAGGGGGGTTTTGAAAATACTTGCATATAATTAAACATAAAAAAGAAATTAAATTTAATTGAGGTCCGATTAACCCGTTTCCGGAATGTATTTCTTTGGTATAACTATTGCAGCGTAGTTTGCAGCTCCTGAAGATTTTATTTTATCTGCAGAGAGTTATTGTTATTACGACTGTTATACAGTATTCCCTCGATTTACGTTGTTTCGATTAACGTCATCCAAAATTTTGTTCCCTTCAAATTTGCGTCGTCATTCGATTTACATCGCCTCTGTTGTTTATAAACAAAACAGTAGCTAGCGTGCTGGCTTATTAGACGTAAAGCCAGGGTTCGAGTCCCAGCGAGCTAGGCATCAAAATAAAATAAAAAAATTATTTCTTTGTGGATTTTTTCTTAACAGATTTCTGGAAAAAACTCTGAGAGTAAATATAATTGCCATGAAAAGTGCATCTGATAGTATGAGTTCCTTGAAATACGATTTACGTCGTTTCGATTAACGTAGCCTTTTTCCGCAACAATCTACGACATAAATCAAGGGCAGACTGTACACAAATTTACTAAACGTAGATTTCACGTCGTCGAGGAAGCCTTGTCATCGATTGGTGTGACCAATCTTGGCGTAGGCGCGCAAGAGCAGAGCAAGAGCAAGAGCGCCTGGAAGGATGTGGCGGCAGGCCGAAATCCGTTAATCGGGTTGTTATGGCCAATTAAGTAATTAAGTAAGTAAGTAAGATTTCACGCCTGATTAATAAAGTCGTCTCACTACCGTCAAAGTTGTCACCTTAGTCTAGTAGGTAGTGAGTTTGCTTCTTAGATATGAGCCCATGCTTCAAGTCCCAGTTCAGACATCTCCAACAAAACGAAATATGTGAAAGCAAATGAAAAATATCAATAGCAGGACTAGAGGTTTTTGAATCCGCAAAGAACAATATTAAATGTTTAATGCCTGTGGGTATCAAAGGTCAACAATTAATCGTTTTTCCTCTACTCATAAACACTCATGCAATTTTTAGTATGAATGAATCAATAGAATTGAAATTCAACTACTCTGATTCATTCGTACTCGCTACAATATTGATTTACAAGTATAAGTAGCAAGGAGTATGACTATAACTCACAACATTCGAAATATGTTTGATTCATACGCCTACTCATTCTGATTCATAAATTTAGAAAAATATTTATAATGCTTATAAGTAATTCGAATGATTCGAATCATTCGTCAAAATTTACCGCCCTTGTTGTTGTTGCATATACAAACAAAGAAGAAAGGAAAGACAAAGACAACAAGCAAAGCATATACATAATCTTCTTGTGAGTATTGCAGTGTTCATACGCGAATCATACTTATTTTGTGCTTCGTGTAAATGTTAAGTAGAGACGAGTTGAGGTCAATAACATTATGCGTATTGTTAAGTATAAATACGACGAGTACTTTCAACTTTGAGTATGAGTAGTACGTCTGTGATATCAAAATAAGTATGAATGCGTAATTATTAGAAATTATAAGTAAGACTCGAATCTAGTCATCGTTTTGAATACTTGTTGCTGATCTCTGATAACGACCTAGTTTCTCACACAACCCATATTGTGTGTCTTAGTTTTATACATGAGTGGTGGGACCTACAGTTTGAAGTCGACTCCGAATGACAGATTTTTGAGAAACTTTTCATGGCAATTTTATTTAATCTCAGAGTCTGAAATCTGGTAAGAGGAAGTTTCTGGAGAAAATCTTTTTCTTAATTCGTTTTGTTGGAGATGTTTGATCTAAGGTTTGAATCACGGCCTTATGTCTAATATGCAAACACTCCACCTGCTAGGCTACGACTAGGAATGCCAAATGGGATCGATTTTTAAAAATCCCGGGATTTTCACGGGAAAAATTGCGATTATCTCTTAATAATAAAAATATTTTGTTAACAAAATCATTTGTATTCCAATTATGTATATCAGAATTATAAATCACTAGATGACCCGTGCAAATATTTCGCACCGTTAGTTGTCATTTTTGTAACATAGAATGAAAATAATAATAATAATAAAATAATAAATAGTTCGGGGTATGTGTACAGTTTTATAGGTATGAATAATATTTGCTGATATGATGTCCTCTCCCAAGTTTGTTACGATTAGCCTGGTACCATTTATTAACCCGTATTATTACACTTCATAAAACAAACAATGTGATGACAATAATGACATTACCAAAATGGCTTTTACAACTTTATATATTATTATATGGAATATCATTACAATTAAGCCACCCTGTTTATCGCACTTGATCTAACAACTACTGCAAAGTATTGCCAAAACAGCTTTTTACAACTTGATATGCATATTATATATAACTGACTTAGTTATAAACGGCATTATAGTAAATAGCGGTATTGCCAGAATGGATTTTAATACATACTATATTATGTAGAACTGCATTACTATTAAGCGACCCTGTATTACCACACATTGCACAAAAACATATAATCAAAAAAACAAAAGTATCATCATGAAGTTCTATATAAAATATAATTTTTATCAATGAAAATATTAATTTTTCAATTTCTAATTATTTTTCGCCATTAATTAGATATAAGCTTTAAAATGAGATATTATTCAATAAATTTGACGCGGTGATATGGGAGATATTTGCAACCGACAAAGAAAAGTACTTTAGAATCAGAATTATAAATCATTAAAAACAACAAAAATAAAAATTATTCATACTACGTATGAAAATGCGCTAGTTTTAAGAAAATTATTAGGATTCCAACAAAAAGATTAAAGCATCTAACATGTGATCTGATAGGCTTGAACGAATTTTGTTGTCAACATACCCTGCCGTTGAAAAACACTTCTCGCAATCAACATTTGTTGGTAAAATAGTTCCAAGATTGCTGTATGCAGCTTGTAAGTATTTACCTCTACCACCTCCTGATGTAAGGAAATCTATTTTTTCGGACAGTTGAGTATCTAAATCAGTTGCCCTATTAGGTTAGAGGACGTGCACCTGTCGGTCAAGACAAGCACAGTACCCGGAGGTCTAAATTGACCCATTGTACAGTTGCCCTATTAACTCATCAAATAATTTTTTATCATTGGAAGTACGGTTTTCCTCATCTGAGATTGTAGTACCGAAGTTGAGTGCTATAGAATTTTTTACACGACCTTGTGCAGGATCAAAATATGAATATGAATTCACAGTCCCGGAAATCCCGAAAAATCTCGGGACAAGTTTTTAAAAATCAGGGGATTCGGGATTTTGTGAATCCCGGTTTTCGGGATTTCCCGATTGGCATCCCTAGCTACGACGATTATTCGCCACCTATATTCTGTACAGGTGCATTAGTTCCTTCACTTTATACAGACCATGGTGAACCGATAAAATGTTGGATGACATCATTGTTTTACTCTAGTTTAGTTAAGAAGTTCTGTGGCCATTGCGTAAACCTGAGGAAAGGAGCTATGATTCTTCAAGTAATTTTCTGTAGTTACACTTGAGTTCAACTAAAATCGATTTTCTTTATTGATTTTAATTACATTTCTGAACTAAAATTATATGCCAACATCGCTTTCCGCATTCATTCATTCATTTCGTTTTTGTTCATTACTTTAAGCACCAGCAAACTGAAATTATTTCGTGTCATATTGTATACTCGTCGGTGATGTTAAAACCGTTGCCTTGATGTTTTAAGACGCCTGTCGACACTTGTAATGGCAAATCAACTTCAATAACTTCATTAACTTCAGCTTCTTCTTTTAAGACTCTTATTGACTTAAAAGCTTTACGAGAGCAATGATTTCGTTTCGTTTTGTTTTGTTTTGTTTCTTTTTGCATCACTCCACTCCACAGTTTCTTGCGTTTAATTCTTAATTATTTCTCCCTCAATTAATTACATCTGCGTTTATGTACAAATAAATTTGCTCTTTTAGTTTTAATGCTGCTGCTGCTGCTGCTGTATTCTTCTTTTCTATGGGATTATTGGTTGCTTTCTCTCTTTCTTTCTTTCATTCTTTCTTGGTTTTCATTCTCGAAATACATTAAAAAGAACAAATTACGCTCATTAAATGTACATTAAAGACATTTTGAAGTTTGAAGGGAGAGAACAGAACAGACAAAAACAAAAAAATTCGAATATAAATCCGAAAAACAATTGGTAAGTGAAGTGAAATTATAAGCAAAAAATAAAAACAACAACAGCAATAGAAAAAGAAATGAAAAAAAGGAAATAATTTACCAAAATCAAAGTTTTTGTTTTGGCCACAGAATAAAAGCCAACACAACTAATTACACATACTCTTCCCTTTTCCTCTCTATGCCATCCCCTGATCCACCACCCCATTTAATATCTTAAAATTCTTGCCATATGCATGCCATTCATTCCACACAATTTGAAGTAAAAAATTTTTTGGTTTTCTTTTATTTTCCAACCACAAGACCAAAGGAAATAAAACATTTCGTACCGAAAACGTTGTTGGATGGTAGGGGCAGTGGCAAATATTATGAAACTTCTAAATGAAGCGTAAATAAAGAAAATTATTTGCAACAGTCATATCAGCTCATCAAACAGTGTATAATATTTGATCAAAAGCATTGTTATCTTTAATTAAAACTCATTTGAAAGAGTTGGTGCAGTTAGGTATATGTCCTCCAGTGTAGATCTCATAATAAGCTGCATGGCATGCTGTAATGCAGGCATAACCAACTGCTCTGCTCACTCATAATTGTTGTTAAAAAAAACTAAAAAACAATACAGTAAGACCCCGCTTAAAGCTGCTTCGCTTAACGCTATTTCAGTATTACGCAGTTGCAACTGAAACGGCCATGCACTAAGCAAAAGCGGTGCACTATATAGCAACGGTGTCCACTATGTGTCCTTTTCAAAGCTCTTTTGTTAGTCTGTCCAGAAAATAGATTCCAACTGTATTTTCCAGAGTTGCAATTACAGTACGAACGCATCTTTCCTGCCTCCCAATTGATTTATTAGTTGTCATCAACGTTACTTAGGAGTATACATATGTACGTGTTAAGTTGCCTAGTTTAACGTTGTTTCATTTTGCCCTGGAACTTATTGGAACGTATCCTCCGCATTAAGCGGGGTCTTACTGTAATGTGATATACCGCTTCATATAAGCAATTAATAATTGCAGAATTTTTTGTTAAAAATTCGTAAAAACAATCAGCCAAAAATGACGACTTGTGAATGGTTTGAGGGGTTTTTTTTTCGGCATTTTCGTTTTGCCACAACAACAGTGGGGAGCAAAAGAAGTAGGCAGAAAGAAATTAATATAATACTCTAGGGCATTTTATGCGGCTGAACATAAGATTAACAAAGCTTGGGACCTTGTATATCACTGCTATTGACATTGACTGACATTCATATCTACGCGTTTTCTAAGTCGACTATCAAGTTATTCAAACCAAGTGATGTTCCTAATATCACCATTAATGAAAGGCAACATTTCTCTATCGCTTGCATTTTTTTCATTGAATCAGTTTTTTCGAAATTTCTTGCTAGCCCAGCTTTTCGTTTTCCAATGTATATGTCGAGTAGTTCTTCTACCGTTTGAAGATTCCTCGATAAAATCACATTGTCACCTCGTATAAGGCCACTCAGTTTTCTACGTAGTCTCTAGCCTAGCCTATACTGTAATACTGTAATAAAAAAAAGAGAAATTAGGCGCTGTTGTTTCAATATTACAACTGCACGAAAAGCATAAGCTTCAACCGGAGTTTTGAAATTTAAGAGTCTTATAATATCTCTCTAAAAAAAATTATTTAAGAAACCCCCAGAGTCCAACGAGTTCGGATATGATAAATTCCACAATGAACATCAAAGGAAGAGTTAACGTTATCTTGTGTGAAGCCTAACATGTAACTTGTAAGGGGATTTTGGACCATACGGCTGCCAGTTTCCTCCCTAACAGTTCCCTGTAACAGACACATCAGTTTTGGTTCCAGAATGACATTTTCGGAGCCTATGGGGGAAACTTGCAGGTATCTTCCAAATGGCTACTACGCCTTCAAACCCCAGGTCATCTTCAACAAAACAAAATATGAAAAATTAATATTTCGGCGACTGTTGCTATATGCGACTGTTAATATTTCGGGAAATGTTACTCAAAAAAACTTGTCGTTCGGAGTCGACTTTAAAATGTAGGTCCCACCACTCATGTATAAAATTAAAATACAGTATTCCCTCGATTTACGACGTCTCGATTTACGTTGTTTCGATTAAGTCGTTAAAAATTTTGTTCCCTTCAACTTCGATTTGCTTCGTCGTTCGATTTACGTCGCCTCTATTGTTTATAAACAAAAACACGGGAATTCCCTCTTTAAAAAACATTCAATACATGGAATAAAAATTTAATTATTTTACTTTTTTTTGTAAAATGTACACAAATAAATGCATCTGATAGTATGAGTTCTTTGAAATTCGATTTACGTCGTTTCAATTTACGTCACCTTTTTCCGGAACATTTTACGACGTAAATCGAGGGAATACTGTACACAACATTAGTGATGTAAGAAACTAGGTTGTAATGCTGACGGAAGGTTTGGATCGGAATATCAAGATTCAGTTCTTACGAAGTTTAAATCCAATATAGTACAGTAAGACTCCGTTTAACTGCTACCTCGCTTAACGCTGTTTCAATATTACAGGTTGTAAATGAAACGGCCATGCACTAATCAAAAGCGGTGCACTATATAGCGACGGCGTACACTATGTAACTTTTTAAACGCTCTTTTATTAGCCTGTTCAGAAAAAAGATTTCAAATGTATTTTCCGGAGTTGCAATCATAGTGGGAACGCATCTTTTCTGCGTCACAGTTGATTTATTAGTTGCCTCGTTGAACGCTGCTGTATCCCCCGCGTTAAGCGGGGTCTGTGTCTCGAGAAGCTGACCCACTGGTGGATCCCAGGTCGTGTGTGAATTTTCGATAATAAGCAAGCAGATGAGCTTACGTAGCGTGGCGTTCCACCTTGCTAACGCGACCTAACTTTTCAGTGAAGTGGGATCATATGTTTGGAACGGTATGCTTAACGGAAGAGATAATAAAGAGAGTCAAAGACTCTTCTCAAACCAAGTGGTTTTAAGCTAACAAACATTTCTAGTGGGAAATTGCAATAAAACGTGATCTTAGACCACATAAAAATAGCCTGAAGTCGGTAAGCGGTGTTTTGACAGACCAATGTAGACTTAAAGTGAACTATAGGATCGTGGGAATCGCTTCGCACTTAACAAGAAATTTCTCTGACGATGAGAGAGTACCTGTTAGGCATTAGCGCATTCCAAGAAGAAACACCTGCAATCACATCAGAAGCTGGACAAGGAATTGGCGTTGTTAACCTAGAGCAGCATCTTGAAATATAAATGCTTGTGAAATTTTCTCGCAATATAGGTGATCAACTTAACCGCAAACTATGAGCTTAAAGCATGTGCGGCAATAAAGTCGTGACTACAAAGTAAGGAGTGCGCACGAAAAAAAACTTGACTTACACTTTTCGTTATAAAAATAAAACTATGTGCCGGATTTTTTTTCGTTTTATATATCAATTCAAGTAAATGATATTTGAATTCTTTTGTGTATAAAATTTTTTTCTGACCAAATTCTCAGAACATCCAACTTTTTGAGCCACTTTTCTTTCAGACATGTTAAGATGTTTTAGAAAAATGTTTTGGTCGGCAAATCCTTTTTTTCTTTCACCTCCATGCTCTCTCTCAATACTCAAAGACTCCTTATATTGTTTTATTCTTACCTTAGAAACTGTTTTTTAGTTAACACCTGCGAGCCTAGTAATCGTTTTCTGTAAGCGGAGCGGTTTTTCATTGAAAACTTCAATTATTTTTTTACGACATTCTTGTTGGGTGGCCATTTTCGAAAAACTATTTTTGCTATTGCAATGACATTTAGCAGGTGGATTTTGAAACAGATGGCTAACAAAAACAATATAACGGTATTAATTTTTTTCAATTATGATAAAAGTTATAAGCTTAAAAGTTTGTGTCTTTTTTTGTGCGCAGTCCTTAGTTGCAAATAAGGTAAAAAGCTCAAATAACTGCAAAGAAATCGGAAAATGTAGTATACATCATAGGGGTTTGGATGCCCAAGTATATCACAATATAAGTACAGTCAACGCTACTATAACGCGGTACTTTCAGAACGCGGTATCCTATATAACGCGAGGCTTGCAATTGCGACTGCCGTTCTATAACGCGGTACTCTTATAGCGCGGTTTGTGTTCAACTTCATCCCATAAGTTCCTTCCGAACAGCCTATGAATGAATAGTAACTAGATATTGTAAGAGAGTTTAATAAGTTTTAAGTTTTATTTTTGACGTAAAAGTTCAGCCGAGATACAGTACCGTGCAAAACAATAGCAGTTGGATTTTCAATTTAAAAAAAACAATGAATGAAGATGGACCAAGTGACGATAAATATTAAGAAATTACATAATTTTACAAGTCTTTCTTAATTTTGTTGGAAACAAGTCTTTTAGTTTCGTTTTTATTACATTTTTTTATCAATCCTTGTATGATCTCTTGAGTTTAATAAAAATAATTTATAATTTATCATGCCTTTTGTCTTGGTCTCCATATAACGCGGTACAAATGATGTGATTTGTACTAATTTTGTGTTTCTTATAGCGCGGTTTCCATACAACTTCGGTAGAAGGTTTCCATAGAATGCGCTACGAATTAGCCTGGTTTGTACCTGAAATTTGAGTTTCTTATAGCGCGGTTTCCATATAATGTGGTACGTACTCACTGCGTTATAGGAGGGTTGACTGTATAACAACAAATTTTATTTCCTGTTAGATTTCAGCCTGTTTCTTTTCTTTTTTTCGAACATAATTAAGAATGAAAAATGCATTAAACTTATGTGAATAATATATGTGCCATGTAATGATTGTAATTGTAATTCATACCTGAAATTTATTTTGCAAATATTCTGCTAAACACTAGCCACACACATAAAAGTCAAACAAAACCACAGAAATTTTGTTGAAATTTATTACGACTCAGAAAATTTTATTTCTAAAATTCGACCAAATTTTCATGGAAATGAAAAATAAATAAAATAACAACAACAAAACACACAAAAAAAATTTTTAAACAAACTTGTCGATAGTTGTTGGCAGACAGTTGTTGTATGAGAGTGTTTTTTTTTGCCATCTTCGCATCGCATCTTTCATCATCATCATCAACATGCGACCACCAATATACTCAACAGCAACAGCGATTTTGGATACAAAATCGGAGGGAGTATGTTTGTTTTTCTGTTTTTCGGTTTTTTTTTTGAATGTGCTTGAAGTAGAAATGATGGACCAAGTGGGTGGCTTTTTTGTTTTTCTGTTTTGTTGAATTGTTAGTGAGGCGCCCGTTTTTCTTTTTACTTAAAAAAAAACAATGAAAAGAAAAAAATTGTAATGAGTGTGTTCTAGTGTAGACAGCTTTACATAGTAATAATTTTTGTTGATTTTTTTGTTTTTGTTTTGGAAAATTTTCTTCTCATTCGAAATGAAAATTTTCATTTTCAATTAAGTTTTTAATTTTTTTTCTTTTTGAATGTTTCTTCTCAAACTTTATGGATTTTTTTTTTTGTTGTGCTATGGTATTAAGCAAAAATTATTAAGTTTAAACAGTAATTTGGGAAAGTATCCCTATATACAGCAGACACTAAACGTTTCAATAAGGGTCTTCACTTGGATCCATCGCAAACGATATTGATAAGCCCAGATTTCTTGGCATTCTGCTAAATTTTGCCATGTGTGTGTCCCAGGTCAGACATCAAAACAAAAAATATTTCTTCGGCGACATCCTCTCAGCAGATTTCTGGCAAAGACTATGAGAGTAAAAATTGCCATGAAAAGCTTCTCAAAAATCTGTCGTTCGGAGTCGACTTTAAACTGTGGGTCACACTCTCCGCTCATGTATAAAATTAACGCACACAACATAAGCAGTGTGAGAAGCTAGGTCGTAATCCTGACTGAAGGGTTGTAATGGCCAATTATGTATGTGTGATAGCTTTGTCGGCCGTTTGGAGGCCATAATACGTATCAAAGGTGGCCAATTCGAACAAATCTTAACTGATTTTAAAATTTTATGCTATTTCCAACATTTTTTTGCGCTTTACTTTGTTGCATTATATATCAGCCACCCTGTAGATGAACTATTCGGTTACTTCCCTTTTAAACATTTTTTTTTTTGTTGGTTGTCATTCGTGTGTTTTCAAATATTCTTTCTTAAATGCGGAGTTTTTTTTGTTTTTTTGTTTGTAATTTTAACTCCATTTTAACAACTTTGTTGGCATCGCCTTTGGCTTTCATTATAACAGTCAGCCAAGTAAAACAAGAAAAAAAGAGGAAGAAAAATCGTTTTAAAGTGCTGGTTGTTTTCACTTAATGTTAACGTTTCTTTTTGCTTTTCATTTTTGGCCATTTGCTCTGGTAATTGTACAGAACATTGTAACTGTAAATTCATCGAAAATTTCTTCATTTTTATTCTCTTCTTCTAAATTCTTCTAAATTTCTTTCAAATCCTCCATATTTGCTTAGATCATGCTTTAGTGCGTGCTTCTATTCGTTGAAGAACTGTGTGTGTGTATGTGCGAATAGCATGTCGGTCGGTGAAGTGTTTAAAAATGAAATATTCGTCCATCGTCTTCATTCATGACGACCATTGATTTGTTCAAACAGAGTTTGGTTGGACACTGACTTGTTGTATGCACTTGTATGGATAGAGAATGGATAGAATGAATATTTTTTCTTTAAAGTCAATTTTCTATTTACACATGTTCTACGAGTACAATTTGTGTTCGTTTCTCCCCACATTTTTGTAAAAGTTTTGTCGGAGTTATTATGGGCCTGTAATCGTTGATGTGTATTTTTGGGATACTAAAACCAAAGCGTACAAACAAAAAAAAGGGAGAAGAGAAGAAGAATTCGTTAAAATTGATTTTAAATTGCTTTGTAATTGATTTGCCAACACCAAAATAATTTATGGCTTTACTGCTGTGTGTTGCTGTGTTTGTTGCCGGTATCGTCTGACGTTGCGAATGATGACGATGATGATGAGTGGGATATACTAGACCCGGCTATAAAACACAGCTAAACCTCAAAACATACATCTTTTCGCTTCAATTTTCTTTAGTTATACTTTAGATAGAGAAATTAAATTATTCTTAAAATGGTTTTCACTTAAAATAGCTTTTAAATCTTGGAAATTCATTGATTTTCCTCAGTTTTATTTAATTTCAAGATATTTCCACAAGAAAATAAAATAAATAATAACAGGAGAATGTCTTTAATGCATCCTGTCTCTAATGTTAAAGAAAATTTAAGGTATTGCATACAAAGCTCTTGGGTTTTTAGCCTTTTTGTATGTTTTCTGAAGACGACGGTAATGCTAACTAAGGATACCAGTTCAAATGTTCTTCCTTTTGATGTAGAATCATACCTATGCTGATTATTATTGCCGTTTGGAGGTATTAAAGTACAAAGTGATTAATTTCACTGTATTTATTTCATATACGGTTTCTCTATAATACCTTCCCCTAGAACTACCTCATAAAAGTGATAAAGTTTGATTGCATTCGATAATGGAAAACATATGACCACTCATACAAGATTATATACAGGGTGGCTGATATGTATTGGAACCAACTTCAGGTTGTTATCATTTGTAAACCCCTCGTCTGACAGCTGACAGATTTATTCCAGTGACAGTTCATTTAATTATTTACAAGCTTACAAAAGTATTTTGGTCTATTGCATTTAGAAAAAAGTTATTCGTGATTCGGAATTCAAGCGTGATAGTGTGATTGCTTTATATTTGGCTGGAAAACCACAGGTGGCTTTCGTTAGAGCCCTCCAGCATTTAAATGTGAATAAATTTTCTGTTACTCCTACCATTACTCGTTACCGTAATACGAAGAAAAAAAACGGTTACAACACCAGAAATGATCCGAAAAGTGAATGCCAGATTTGATCGAAATCCACGCCGCAGTTGTAGAAAAATTCATATTGAAAACTGAGCTTGGACTAAAGTTATTGAAGTTCTGAAAAGTGCAAGAGTCACCGATGGATAACAAAAGTTAGACTGCAAAGAGCCAGGAGTTACTTCGCTTGCACGAAAGAATTTGGTTTTGTGTTACCGAATTTGGTTTTCTCCCAAGAGAAGCCATTCCAAGTTGAGTAGTTTGTAAACAAACATAATGATCGGGTTTCTTGCCAAAGAGGTCAGCTCAAAATTTACACCAGCGATTGGCCACCAGTACTCAAGCGCCGCCGATGGTAATGGTGTGGGCCGTCGTAACGGCCGATGGTTGCTTCCGTTCGTATTCATCAACCGTGGGGTGAAAATAAATGCCGAATATTATCGGGAAAATGTCTTAAAGACAATATTGAAGGCCTGGGTAGACAAACATTTCGGCCGCAGTCCATGGACATTCCAACAGGACTCGGCACCACCGCACTCAGCACGCATAACGCAAGAATGGCTAAAAAAGGAGGTTCCTCGCTTTATTTCTACCGCACAATGGCCACCAAAATCTCCGGAACTCAATCTGTTGGACTTTTGCGCCTGGGGCATTTTGGAGAGTAAAGTTCTCACTAAAAAATACCAAAGTGTAGATCATCTCAAGACGGTGCTTCATCGGTAATGGGCGAAAATACCGTAGAGTCATTTTCGTGCAGCCTGTAAAGGCTTTGTCGGCCGTTTGAAGGCCATAATTCGTACTAAAGGTGACCAATTCGAACAAATCTAAACTGATTCGAAAATTTGATGTTATTTCCATAATTTTTTGCTTTTGAACAATAAATTAAAAGAAAAATTGAAAAAATATAAATGCTTTACTTTGTTGCATTATGTTTCAGCCACCCTGTAATTCGTCATTACAATCATTCAGTTAGGATTACAACCTAGCTTCTCACACCACTTATGTTGTGAGTTCATTTAATACATGAGTGGGGAGAGATCTACAGTTTAACGTCGACTCCGGATGACAGAGTTTAGAGAAACTTTTCAGGTTCTTTATAGAGAATTCCTTTCTATATCGCGAATCTGTTGTAGAATATTAACAGTTGGTTCAGCGAAGGCTAATACAACGTTAATTACAACTGCATTTGCTTATAAGTCCTTAGGCCAATAACTATCTAAGGATAGGTTAGATAAAGTAAGGTGCTAGATGCTGCGTTAAGGAAAAGGTCCCACTTAGGTAAAACATTCTCTTGATTAAACCAACCTATGCACAAAGAAAGATGCCCGAAAAAGTCGTCTAACACATGATGTCCTGCATAGTGTTCTTCCTCCTTAGACCCACAGCTCCTGCCGAAGACATTTGTCGGAGTGCCATGTAATTTAGCAGGCCTAGGAAAAAAATATTGGCCCGTAAGAATGGTTGTTGTGTCATGCGATTTAAGCATAAGGTCAGTCGGTCTTCTTATTCATGCATTTCCAGCAGAGTCTAGCAATTTTATGCACTAATGTATGAAATTAACACACCACGACATAAGTAGTGTGAGAAACTGCAGGCTTCTTGGGGACGATTGCTGAAGGTATGGCACTGGCCATTTTTTAGGTCACCTGGCAGGAACTCGTTTCCTTGCCGTTCGCATCTTCCCTCTTTCCACCTTTCCTAAACAATGTACTGCATGAGTAGGGGTCATCCCCTGAGTGCTGGTTTTAAAAAAAATAATTTTTTTTGCAAGTATCCTCATGCTACTAACGGTCTCAAATTCTCTCATTTTGTTTGTTCATAATTTTTTGAAGTTTAAATTACGGTTAGTTTCTCAATTGTCTCAAAGCCCATTCGGCAAATGTACATGTCATCAATGGTCATTTCACTGCAGATGTTACGATGTAAAATTTGCCAAGTTGTAACCTGCGAAAGGCCAAGTTCATAACAGTAACGTAAAATGAACTGCATCGGATTCTCCTGCACACTCTCAGCATCTACGATTTCGGTAAATCTAGAGTTTCGTCTAGGTGCAGGTGTGGATGCACTCAAATTGGGAATGGTTTTCTCTGGTGGCGATCGTGAAATGGATGAAGCACACATTCCGTTACCATTTTGCTAAAACAATTTAATTATTTGGACGTCGTTGCTCGACTTTGACTGAAGTAAAACTAGTCAAATCAAGTCGCCGTAGTCTAGTAGATAATGTCTTGCCTTATTGGAAGAGGCATTTCGATGTAACGTAATATTAAAAAGATATTTTTTTCGGCAACTTCTGCTCAATAGCTTTCTAGGAAAAATTCTGAGAATGAATAAAACTGCCAAGAAAATTTAAAAAAAATTCTCAAAAATCTAGTTATTCGGAGTTGGCTCAAATCTGCAGGTTTTGACGTTTATGGACAAAATTAATGCACACAACATGGGCAATGCTGGGAATTAAGTCGTAAGTACTCACTGAAGGGTTGTAATCAAATCCAGATATTCAATTACATAAAGTAGAGTAAACTTCAGAGATTTGTTGACAAGATAAAGACACTTTTCAACAAAATAATGAAATGCTGCAAATGAATACTGCGAATGATATTTTACTGAAATACAGCTGTCGAACTATGCGACATTTGAACTCAAAATCAATAAATATCTGCCATTAAATTCAATAATGGATCGCAAAGAATTTATGATGTCAGGTGTTCTATATTAATGCCATAGAGTGCTACAATAGCCCGATAATTTTTTTTAAATCTTACATTCAGAATTCTTATTTAAAAATTCATTTTTCCTTGTTAACTATGGTACAAGAATCTAAATGCAGTTTTAAAGAAAATGCATTAAAAGTTTTAAAATTTTCCGTCCTGCTGGTATAGATCTACTTAAAATACAATAAAAAATCATAAATTTTCTATGAAGTGAAAGTGTGGCCCTTTTCGAAACTAAAAAAACAAAACAAAATCCAGAAGTTATTTGCCAAAGACTCTGCTGAATTTACACAAAAAAAAGCGATACAAAATCGTCAAAATAGTAATACACTGCACGAGACTCTAAAAACATTGCATTGGATGAGGAAAACATATTCGTTTTTGAAATAAAGGCGAGCGGGACCAAAACGGAAGAATATTGGTGTATGGAACTCACAGAGTTTATTTATGTTCATACTTTAACGGGTGGCGTATTTTATTGGTTTTTATTTTATCTTTTAAAGAGAAATAAAAGCAAAACAGCATTAATGCGCGGCTAACGACGAGAGCAGGAAAAAGTCAATTTTTGAACACCTTTTGCGGCAAATTGTTTAAAGTTGTTGTCGCATGGTTTAATGAGCTGTGGGTTGTCTACTACGCACTACTGTTGCTGCTCCATGCTGCCATCAAATGTGGCATGTTATTTACCATTCCCTATGTTTTTGTGCCTTTCTAATGTCGCCTGTTTTTATTTCATTTAATGTTGAACACAAAACCCATAAAATAAATTAAAAGAAAAATACTATGGGACGTGCACGTCTACGTACACTGTCGCACACTCATTCATAATGGCTTTAGGAATATCTTCTATTTATTGATGTTTTTAAAATTAAAATGCGTGAAAATTTGTAAAATCATTAAAAGGAAAAACACAAAAAAAAAAAAAAAATCATCCACGAAAGAGTAAAAAACTTTTCTATTTCCAAACTGACACGATGACAATTTTAATCGCTGCTTTCATTTCTCATTAAAGAACAAAAGGAATGATGTTACAGGGCCAATGAAACTCAAATGAAATGCTCTGACAAATGTGTTATAAAGTACTGAAGATGATGCTGTTGACAATGGCTACGATGGTGTAATGATGCTGTCTTCTAAGGTGGTGGTGGTGATGGTGGTGGTGTTGATGTTGGTGGCGTTGGTGATGCTGCTGGCAAATGAAGGTGTTAAATTTCATTAATTTAAAAGGAAAACATAAAAAAAAACGAAAATGTTTGAAATAATTTATTAACCAGATACTCACTTTTTAAAATAGGGAGTGAAAAATACGCTAAAAGGGTAATAAAATAAAAGAATTTCAAATGATACGAAATTCTGCTCATTTTAATTGATGTTCTAAATTGATGCTTTTAAAGTATTTGACAAGCATATACGTAGATTTCATGGCAGGTCCTAACCTGACAGAGTTTATATTGTGCTAGAAAGTATTTTTTTTTCTTCATTTTTATTATTTATTAGTACGCCCTCGGATATTATTTATCGTAAGGCCAACTGCACTCTACAAGCCCCATATTAATTGCAATACCCTATATTATCCGCATAGGCCATTGGTTGTTTTCTCCAACGGTTAAAGGTTTCGATTTCTGTGCTAATTAAGCTATATGAATATGTAAATTCTTGTAGATCTAATCTCGATTGAATTACTACTTTTTTGTTTAGAAGAATAAACTTTCCATAGATTTCTATTTAAGTGTCTTGTTATTTTAACATCCCACTCTGTGGAACTGTCATGTGTTATAATTTCACAGAGTTGTCAGCCTTCTAATCTTCCATTACTCAATCCTTTCCGCATAGCCTGTATAACCCTGTGCTTGGAGGAGCATAAATTTTGTACGGATTATTTTGTGCATAAGTCCTCTACGGCCCTCGGAGAGAACGAAAAGCCTCAAATTACTCTCTCAGAGTGTTTAGAGGAGCATTGATTGAACAGTTTTCTAATGCAATTGGTTGCCGGAAGTTGTTAAGAAATTATGGGGGTCGCCGTGGTCTAGTAGGTAGTGTGCTGGCTTATTAGGCGTAAAGCCAGTGTTCAAGGGCCAGGTCAGACATCAAAATAAAAAATTCAAAAAGTATTTTTTGGGTGATTTCTGCTCTTTCTCTTCTTGGAAAGTTTCTAAAAAATCGGTCATACGGAGTCGACTTTAAACTGTAGGTTCCGCCACTTCCGTATAAAACTAACATACATAACATAAGTGGTGTGAGAAACTGCGGGTTTCTTGTTGACGATTGCTGTAGACTGTCTAATGGTGAAGGTATAACACTGGCCATTTTATAGTCACCAGCAGCAACTCGTTTCCTTACCGTTCGCATCTCCTCTCTTTCCACCTTTTTTGCACAACACACTGCATGAGTAGGGGTCCATCCCCTGAGCGCTGGTTTAATAAAAAAAAGCCAGTTATTGCAATATAAGGTCGCGCTCTTTTCAGGAACTTTAATAAAACAAATAAAACCTCGTGTAACCATACTTCCAGCAATTTTCCAAGCGTCAACTGGATTTTAAATGATGGACTACGAACTTTTGTAATGCTTCAGATAGATATTGATTGACAATATTTTAATAATATTTGTAGCAATTGTGGCAGGAGGGTTTTCTCACTGTGCTTGAAATGCCATCCTCAATATAACATGAAAAATTATCGAAAAGTTTAGAATTTCCTGAGAAAAACCTAGCATCTCCGCTTTTTCGGTTTTATCTGCTTATTTCTGCCTACAAATCTGATTTTCAGCTTGTGATACAATTTGACTACATTTGTTGGGGTTTTGGCATGACAGTCTTTTACCCTCGTAAATCGCATGGAAAATGTATTTTTCATTTGAATTTTCTTAGTTTTTCATATTTAATATGAATAAAACAATTGCTTAATTACTCAACACTTTTTTATTTGAACAAAAAAGAAAACAAAAATTATTGATTATTCAATGAAAAACCCCTGTTCAATACAAAGAGTGTAAATTCCATTCTAATTTAATTACCGGATTAATGTGTTTAATGTTGCCACATTTAAAAGCAACAAAAACGGAAATACTTTAACATCATTATGCAAAAATTTACAATAAATTAACATTTTTCTTTTGAATTGTGTTTTATTTTTTGCGTTTGCCCACTAAAATTAATGAAACCAATTAAAATTGGAAAAAAAAACAGAATTTTTTTGTTTTTGGGACGACCCAACTCAATGAACAATGGCTGCTGCTGGACAGCATTCGCATGCAGCAAATAAAATTTCAATAAATCATTTGAGTAAATTATGTATTTTGCATTTAAATGCCATCATTAAAAACGGTTTTTAATATATCCTTCCTCCCTCCCTAAATAATGAACTTGAGCATAATGTTGGTGGTTGGGGATTGGCGTAAAGCCATGGAATATTTAAATTTTAATTGAAAATTTAAGCTGGCGATGGTGGAATATGAAATGTTTATAGTGTTTGAAACAAAATCTTCCCATTCTCCCTCCCCTTCCCTACATTCCTATATCCTCCATTTCCTTCCTCCCCTAAGGACAATGTACAATGGGTCAATTTCGACCTCCGGGTACTGTGCTTGTCTTGACCGACAGGTGCACGTCCTCTAACCTAACCTAACCTAAATACGACTGGAAGAGCACAAACAGAATACCGATGTATTTCAATATAAAACATACATCTTTTTGGAAAGAAGTTTAAGTATAGCCATGCACAGATCTCCAAAGGTTCTGTCACCCAAATACCATTGACGTCTGTTTTCAAGTGCAGGACACTCATGGTATTGTAGCAATTCCACATCCTGGCAACTTTTGCATTAATCCTGGTAGAGAGGACTGAGATTGTCAGCGAAAATTCCAAAAGCGCAGTGTCCTTTTAGATTTCCTGTTAGAGCGTGAACCTTTCTCTTGTCGAACTCATGTAGTTTCCTGCTTTTCCTGCTGGAAACAAAAGTTATGAAATTCGGCAACCAGGTATGTTGGACAACCTATGGTTTGTTGAATTTAATATTGCTTTTTCCCGTTGGAAAAATTTATGTTTGTTTCCCTCTATCGGAACTTCCCCGAACAATCCCTTCCGATGCAGTTCGTTCGTCTTTTCGTGGCCCGGAATGTGCTGGCTTATTAGATATAAAGCCAGGGTTCGAGTCCCAGGCCAGACAAAAAGTATTTCTTTGGCGATTTCTTCTCACCAGATTTCTGGCAAAAACTCTGAGAGTAAAATAAAATTGCCATGAAAAGTTTCTCAAAAAATCTGTCGTTCGGAGTCGACTTTAAACTATAGGTCCCGCCACACTCATGTATAAAATTATCACACACAAAATAAGTAGTGGGAGAAACTAGGTCAATAATCCTGACTGAAGTATTCTAATGTATGTATGTATACGAGGTAGAGGTCGCTGTGGTCTAGTAGGTAGTGTGTTGGCTTATTAGACGAAAGACCCGAGTTCGTATCCTAGGTCAGACATCAAAACGAAAATAATTTTTCGATGACTTCCTCTCAGCAGATTTCTGGCAAAAACTCTGAGTCGACTTTAAACTGTAGGTCCCGCCACACTCATGTATAAAATTAACGCACACAACATAAGTGGTGTGAGAATGGGTCAATTCGACCACCGAGTACTGTGTTTGTCAGAATTTACAAGTACCATGTATACGAGGTAGTAAGCCTGACACTCTTTGATTTGACTAGGTCGGCTCCTAGCGTTTGTATTGCTGCTTGGCTGTTCATACATATGATCAAGTTTGTAGGAGATACGATCCTGAAGATCACGAGTTTTGAATCACACGTACAGCTTGTTTAATAGCAACAATCTTCACCTGATATATGCTGGCCTGGTTAGGTAATCTGTGGGATCCGTTCAATACCAGCTCATAGAGCCATAGGTGAAGATCATTATATAACCGTCATCGACGGCAGTTTCAGTAAAATATCCTTCCTGTACAGAAGTGTAAGTTTTGTACGTTCGTTCGAAAACAGCTTCTCCACCTAAAACCAGGGTGATTTGGTTCTATTTTAGGCAGTATCGTAACGCGCCTTACTGTGCATGACTTAAACATATCCGAGCACTTAAACCTCAGTACAGTTTTAACGGCCTTTTTTTAGTAGGAAGATTGTCAAGTGGCTCTAGAGATAATATGATAAGATATATATGAGATAAGATAACCCCAAGGCCAGTGAAGCTTCTGAAGTCTAGCGCACCCGTGGTGTCCAAGTATTCTAAACTCTTTGTTCTGTTTAAGATCATGCTTTTTAGTAGCAGTTTCCCTTTCCTGACGGTGATATATGGTAAGGCGGTACCTTTTCCAAAGTAGGACACTAAAAGCTATCTTACTAGACATAGAATATTATTGCGTTCTGTTAGTCAATAACATATTTATGTTAATGGCCTTCTTTCTATGTCAGTATTCATGGGATATATTTCCTTTAAAGCATAGAGTTTTATGCAACAGATTTGGCCTTCCGAACCGTTCACATACGTCAAAAAAATAAAGGAAATTGTTGTTGCAATAAAACCATAAACGGGATCATATATCGACGCCTCCGTTCTATAACATTCTAAGTCGAAAAAGTGTGTTTTGAGTTAAGAGCCCTCAAACTTTTCACGCGACTTACGACTGTATGTGTATTCTAAGTAGATTTTTCCCTATAACTTCGGAACGGATCGGTGCACCTTAACCAAATTTTGACAATATTTAAGTTAGAGAGCGTAGAATTTAAAAATGCAAGAACATTAAAGACGTTCTAAGTACACTTAGAACGTTATAGAATGGACGCGTCGATACGTAAATTTGAAGCTGATAATTTGGAGATAATGTTTCCTTCACAAGCAAGATTTAATTCCATTCTATGCAATCTATTATTTTCTATTACTAAATTTGGTAATAATTTTCTGTGGCAAACGACTTGTTAACGATAAAAATAAAGGAGATTTTTGAAGCTTTTTTTTTTTTATTAAAACCAATACTCAGGGGATGGCCCCTATTCATGTAGTGCATTATGCAGCTTTAGGAAAATAGGTTATAGGAAGGAGGAAAGAGGGAGTAGTGTTTGTGGACATTCGATTTAAACTCACCAATATCGTAATTGACGGAAAAAACTTTCGCAGGAAGATCATTGTGCGGTTCCCTGGACAATCAACCACAAAGGGATGTGCTCTGTGAGAAGCTCGAGTACCACGTAAAAATATGTGGTTATCGGGAACCAAGCCCCTTATCTCGCGAGAGCACCTCCCATTATAGTACCGATAGAACAAATAAACACACGCCACATTGCGACGATGCTCTAACGAATCAATAGAGTTGGATACCCTGCTGTCATTAATAAGCACCTTCGCCCTCTCCTGTACGCGGTCGTGAAGCTTCAAAATGGACTTTGGAGCACCGGCCCATACATGAGAGTTGTAAATAGTAAGAAGGTCGGATGGAGTGACCGTTTCAAAAAACCAAGGCACTTGAATATTTCCTTCGACACTCGAAAAATGTGATCGTTCTAACGAGCATCACAACTAATTCTCATACCCAGAACATCAAGAGCATCCGCCTCCTCAATATTTACATTACCCATAAATACAGATGACAGAACACCAGAGCAAGCATCACGCCGGTGTGTCAAAAAACCAACATTGGGTCTTGCGCGCATTGAAATCGACCCTGTTCGCGCGGCCCCACTCAGAGATTGCTATCAGGTCACCTGTGAGTGCGTCATTCATGTTCGACCTCCTTGCCCCAATCTCCAAAAGGCTCGGCCTCCGATCAAATGAATATGAATGACAAATGTTGCTGTCATCCGCAATAGGATTCGAAGTAATAGATAGAAGATCATTGAGAAAAATAAGGAAAAGAGTAGGAGAAAGAACAGAGCCCTGCGGTACCCCTGAATTTATACTGAACTCGTCGGAAAAGACGCCATCTATAACAACTCTAATAGTGCGATCTTGGAGAAAGCTCGATATAAATCGAGAGAAGCGACTACCGACACCAAAAGCAATTAACTTTGATACCAGACCCTCATGCTAGACCTTATCAAACGCTTTTGAGATATCCAGACCAACAACCTTGGTCACACCAAAGCGATGAATGGAACCATTCCACCTTTCAGAGAGTAAAGCCAAAAGGTTGCCAGTAGAGCGCCCTTTACGGAAGCCGTACTGGCGAACATGCTAGACCTTATCAAACGCTTTTGAGATATCCAGACCAACAACCTTGGCCTCACCAAAGCGGTGAATTGAACCATTCCACCTTTCAGAGAGTAAAGCCAAAAGGTTGCCAGTAGAGCGCCCTTTACGGAAGCCGTACTGGCGAACATTTAGCAAATACCTCACAAGGTTTTGATTAATCATGCTCTCCATTACCTTTGAAAGAGCAAAACATGCAGCTATTGGGCGGTAGTTTTCAGGGTTATTAGCCTCACCCTTCTAAGGCATTGGCGTAACATTAGCAAGCTTCCAACATGAAGGAAAAATACCGGCACGATACGACAAACAGAAAAGCTTAGCTAATGGACGGGCCAACGTCGAAGAGCACTGTTTCAGGACCAGTGCTGGTATACCATCCGGCCCAGAAGACTTGTTCACGTTGAAATCCGCAAGAAGGCTAACTGCCCTGGCTCGAAAGAATATACTAGGCATAGTAACTGATACTCTTCGGGTAGTGGTTGAGTGCTCGCCGGTAGGTGAGAGTTACCTGCAAACAATCTAGCCAAAAGGTTCGCCTTCTCAATCGGGTCAGTAAATGTTTTGTCATTCATTATAAGAGTTGGAATCGAACTAGCATTATTCCGTAAACAAATGACCAAAAAAGTTATTTCTTAAAGTCTCTAATAAATTTTAATTAAAATTTTCTTTTGTTTTTTGAATCTCTGCAAATACTACAAGTGTGTACTTTAAATTATTCCATAAATGTCAATTAATTTTTGTTTTATAAACACTTGGCAAAAAGAAAAGGAAAAAAAATAAAAATTAAAGAGAAAATGCAGAACAAAAAAACAAGAAAAAAAACTAATAAAGTAAACGCCAAAGATTTCTTTATGGACCCTCAAAATAATATAAAAAAAAAATGGAAAGAAGAAATTTCTTCTGCTTTTTCTTTCTCTTTTTAAACAATAAAAATGTTTTGTAAATAATAAAAGCAAGACAAAATTAAAAAAAAAAAAGTAATGAAAAACAGAAAACAAAACAAAATTTCTGGCTTTTAATAACAATTCCAGAAGTGTTGTTGAAGCGATACTACAACTTCATAAATGGAAAGAAAAAAATAAAAAAAAAAATAAACATGGACCTACCAACCACCTTTTAACAATCAAATAAGAAATTAAACAGAAAATCATAAAAAGAAAAGAACATTTTTCCGAAAATAAAACAAAAAACAATAAACAATACAAATGCAAACAATTTAGTGGAGAATATTAAAAAATTTATTTGTTTGAAAGAAAGAAAGAAAGAAAAACTGGTATTTTGGTCTTAAGAAGTAAACCACTACACTCCACTCTACTCACTCCACTCTACTAAAAGAATTTTTCTTTTTTGGATATTTAACAAGAAGGCCAAAATGCTCTTTTTCTTTTCCTGGTTCAAACAGGCTGTATGTTTATATATAGGCGGCCATATAATTTGTTTCCATTATGAATACCTACAAATGCAACATATTTACTGAAATGTTTATTTAAAATTTTTCCAAATTAAAATTTATATTACCAGAATTTTTATTGTTTTTGTTTTATTTCCTATTAAAATACGTACTTCCTATGGGGACAATTGTTGATATTGAAATTAAAAGAAATTCTATTCCCATATTTGAAACAATAAAGTACTAGGTAATCTACTCCATATACCTACAATGACTTTTGCTAACTTGAAAATAAAAATTTGCTATGAAACAAAGAGAATTTTGTTGGGTCTTCCAACAAGTACTTCCGAACTTTGGCAGTTGCTAAGGACCACCTTGTTGAAGCTACATCTGTCTAATTAGTTGCCATTTGTTCACTCTGTTTTACTAGGAAATCTGCACGGACGGATAAAGCATTCAACAATACATAAAGACAGGATTACAACCTAACTTCCAACACCTCTTATGTTGTGTCTGTTTGAATAGCGGGAGCTATAGTTTAAAGTCGAATCCAAATGCCAGATTTTTAAGAAACTTTTCAATACAATTTTTTTCTCTCAGAATTTTTTTTTTTTGAAGTATGCTAAGAGGAAGTCGCCGAAGAATAATTTTTTCAGATTTCGTTTTGATGTCTGACCTGTGGTTTGAACTGTGGCCTTACGTCTAATAAGCCAATGCCAATTTTTTATTTACTCTCAGAGTTTTTCCCAGAAATCTATTGAAAAGCAGTCGCCGTAAAAAGAATTAAATTTTTTGGGCAAACGGCAATATATAAACACACAAAATTACCGAATAAGGAACTTTATCAATTCCCATGAGATTCGCAAAGGTTCAGTACATCTAAAAAAAGGCAGCTTCATTAGTTCAAATTTGTTTGCGAACGACGTTTGTCAGGCCATCTTTGTCAACGGCAACCACTACAGATCTACGATTACCAAATTTTTTTTCACGACTGAAAAATTGGAATACTAAAGACATGTGGTTTTAATAGGACTGCTCTATGTAACACCCAATTCATGCAATATTAGATACTCTGTATGAGCTTTTTGAGAGCAGGATTATTTCACGTGTGAATTTACCCAAATGACTCAACTGCTTTAAGTATTCCTCTGCTACAGATATGAAGTGGTAGACAAAAGTCTCGTCCATGATTAAAAATCAACACAAAATTGGTTGGTTTCATCTTCATGAAGTTTTTTTTTTATTAAATGGAGAGTAAAGTCTGAAAGCCAAATTCTATTTGCTTGCATATTTTTTTATCTTCCAATTTTTATTTCATACTGTATGCCTAGTACTTTGAGTCGTACCTGTCATACATATGTGCATATATACATACGTAATCGGTTATTACAGCACTTTATTCAAGATTACAACTTTGGTTATCACACCACTTACGTTGTGTGTGTGACGGGACGAACAGTTGAAAGTCGATTTCGAAAGACATAGTTTTGTGAAATTTTTTCCTGAGGGTTTTATTAACACTCCCGGTTTTGGTCAGAAATTTTCTGAGAAGATGTCATCGAATAAATATTTTTTTCATATTTTCGTTTTGATGTCAGAGTTGCTGTTTGAAGCGTGACGTTACGTCTAATAAGCCGACACACTACTTACACACTACCATCCTAGACTACGTAGTCTGCTTCAAACAGCAACTGTGTGTTGCTTTATTAGAACGTAAGGCCAGGTCGACATCAAAACGAATTGTAAAAAAATATTTCATTGGCGACTGCTCTCAGCGTTTTCTGGCAAAAACACTGAGAGTAAATAAAATTGTGATGTGAAGTCTTTCAAAAATCTGTCGTCCGGAGTCGACTTTAAACTATAGGTCCCCGCCACTCATGTATAAAACGCTCATAACATAAGAAGTTAACTCGTAATCCTGTCTGAAGGATTGTAATGACATGACCAACTATGTATGTATGTGTACAACCAGTCTACGGTGACTTCCTGCCGTTTCAATTTATTTAATTACCTTCAGTCGATGGTCTTGTGGATTTCTTGTTTAGCCGCGCAATTTGATGTGCTCTTGGCCAATGTCTTGTTTAATTTTTCGACCTTCAACTAAAAATGCAATATAGCCTCTATCGACAAACTTCCATCGTTCAGTTTAAGATTGGTGGCTTTGTTACTCTATCATGTTATTTGAAAAGAAATTGGAGAGATTGAATTCGGCGAAAAGTCACAATTTTCTTCAATTTTAATTTTGGACTTAGAACCGTAATCTAGTTGATCCAACAGGATGTAATGTAATTATGTTCCTTTTTTGAAGGAACAAAATTATTTTACTAAACGTTAGTTTAGTTGTCTTAAAGGAGAGTAGATTTTTCTTGTAAAACATACTATCGCTTAACTATCACACAAAACGCATAAAAATTATCAAAACTTACTAAAAAAATTATGATTCTGCCAAAGCCACGTATTGGCAGTTTTTCGTAAAAAATTTTCTTTAACGATGAAACATATTTCACATTAGGCGGTATGTTAATGAATAAAATTGACGTATTTTGGACTCTGAGAACCCACAAGTAATTGAAGAGAGGCCATTACATCTAGAAAAAGTCACTGTTTGGAGCTCTCTTTGATTTGAAGATGCGATCGAATCTTACTGCTTCGATAACGACAATGGAACGACTGTCTCCGTTAATTCGGAGCGTTATGGTCATATGATAACCGAGTTTTTTTTTGCTTGCTATTGAAGAATACGATTTGGAGAATATCTGGTTTCAACAAGATGGTGCCACATTCTATAAAACTCGAGCGAATATGGCTTTATTGCAAGAGACATTTCCTGGCCGCATAATTTCTCGTCGTGGCGACATCAACTGGCCACCAAGATCATGCGATTTGACACCATTAGACTTTTTTTGTGGGGCTACGAAAAAGACCGTATTTATACTGATAACACTGCAACTCTTGAGCACTTAAAAACCAACATTCGTCAAGTTATGACTGAGATATCGCCCCCCCCCAATATGTGTCAAAATGTGGTCGAAACTTATCTCAAAAGAATTAATGCTTGCAAAACTTCGCGTGGAGTTCATTTAAACGATGTAGTCTAGGGATGCCAAACGGGATCGATTTTTAAAAATCCCGGGATTCGGGATGATGAGTAGCGGGACCTATAGTTTAAAGACGACGATAGATTTTTATGAAAGTTTTTAATTTTTTTTTAATTTCCAAGTTTTTGCCAGAAATCTGCTGAGAGGAATTCGCAGAAAAAGTATTTTTTTTCTTTGTATTTCATTCTGATCGAGTGGGTTCGATCGGTGGCCTCATTTCTAATAATCCAACTCACTGCCTAGTATAATACGGTGAATTGAAATGTAATCATACTTACAAATTAATTTCAGAACTCTTTTCCAAGAAAATATTTTTACTATATCTTCTGATTCTGATTTACTTTATGATTCCCTAATGTGGTGATAAATCCATCTTGAAATTCCAGGGGCAATTAAGTGCAATTTATTGAATAAAATTTTCTTAAGGGCTTTGTTTTCTAGAAGCGAATAATTAATGTGTGGAAATAGAGACTTGAAGTTTGAGAGAGGTTTATATAGAATATTTTTTTTACATTCATTCATTCATTCATTAAATAATATTTCATTGTATTTGATTTTCTTTCCAGGTAAGTGTCTTCTAAAACCTATTTGTTTTCATTTCAAATGGAAAAAACGAGTGAGTATTGAATGATTGTTAAAGTTTATTATTTAAATACAACAACAAAAATAAAACTTTGATTTTCCTTGTACATAAAACTTTAAAAGAAAATCATTTTTTTTTTCATATTAAATGCCATCAAGACGTATGATTAATATTAATGGCAGTGTTAAATGGGATTTTTCATAATTTTCATATTTTTGGTTAAATGTTACGAATAATTTACAAATTCTAAGTACAAGGAAAACTTCAAAAGATTTTAATCTTCTTCCCCAAAAGCTTTTCAATTAAATTTCTATTTAGAAAACATTGCATTAAACTTTACAAATCTTTTTTAAAAAATCTTGTAAATTTAATTAAAATTTTTTATGTTTTTTTTTTGTGTTCTTATAAAAACTTGTCTTAGATTTTGTTTGTTATTGTTAATGCGTTTGTTTTCTTATAAACCGTTATATTTTTACCTGTATCTTTAAGGTTTTTAACTACCTGTACTGTACCCAAAAATATTGTTACATTATGTTTAACAAGGAGTGCCAGTTAGTCAGTCAGTCAGATAGTCAGTTGTAAAACAAAATTCTCATGCATAAAAACAAAAATCTTTAAAAGATAAAATAATACATACACACGTGCAAACAAACAGACAGAAAATTTACATTTTTGTTTATTTAAATATGCTCTGTAAATGGATACTGTACTGTATCTAACAAATAGTATCAGTTGTTGTGTGTTTTTACGCTTCATTTCAGTTCTTTGAATATGTCATATTCAAATAAATGTAAATGTAACTGGAAATTACCATGAAATTATATTAAAAACCAAAATACCAAATATCTCAATACATACACACACACACACTCACACATACATATGTATGCGTATATAACAACAATAACGATAATAATAATAATAATAATGGAGTCAGTGAGATATTGTCATTCATTGTCACTGACAGCATCATAATAAGATACAGTTATACAGGGTGAAACGAAAGTTGGTATCAATTCTTTTGGATATTAAATTTTACCAAGTAAACCGATCTTTATTACTAGGCTATAGTATAATAGAATTGCCATCGAAAGGTATGTTAAATTTAACTTTGATGGCAGATACAATGAACAGGACATTAATCACTATTTAAGCTTTCGGTTCTTAAATCGAAGATAGTATGAGATGGTCTAGCTGAATCGCTATATTCCTGATCATATGAAAATTTCCAACAATGAGCCAACAGACAAGTTTGCGTGTAGCGAAGTTTCAACGTCCCTGATGGAACCAGAACCTTTCTGAATGTGGAAAGGTATGCTTAACATAAGGGAAAATACAGAGAGAAACTACAATAAGAGAAGATCTAAGTTATGCATAGAGGTGTGCACAAGACATTCTGCTAGCTTACCCTTCACCGAATGCAATACTGTAGTGTACACTTTTCGGTTGCTCTTGATTTTACGAGTGCACTGAAATGTGTATTTCTCATTTATTCGATGTATACAACAGCACTCGTTTGCCTGTGAAGTGCAGTATTGCCATATGAATGTCAGTAGTGTAAAAAAAGGTTTTTACGCAGAAATAAAAAGTTTAAAAAAGTTGCTGGCAATGCTGCCGTCGACGAAGGTGTTCGCTTGTCGACACCGAAAAAAGAAATGCATGTTGTGACTCTATGAAGAGTACAATATTTTTGTTGTACTCTTCACACAACTCTCGTTTATACTGTTGTACCATGGTTTACGAGTGCAGTTGTTTTTTTGTTGTACTCTATCTTTGCTTCACACTTATTTATATTTGCAGCAATATTGATTGGGTCTTGAGAAAAATGCAATAGTTATGCGTCACACTGTTCAGGAATAACCAGAGGTTCGTACATACATCCATAATTGGTCAGTACAACCCTTCAGTCAGGATTATTGACCTAGTTTCTGAAACCACTTATGTTGTGTGCATTAATTTTATACATAAGTGGCGGGACCTACAGTTTAAACTCGACTCCGAAACTTTTCATGGCAAATTTATTTATTCACAGAGTTTTTGCCAGAAATCTGCTAAGAAGAAATCACCGAAGAAATACTTTTTTAGTATTTTGTTTTGATGTCTGACCTGGGGCTCGAACCCTGGCTTTACGTTTAATAAGCCAACACACTACCTACTAAACTACGACGACTTCAGGCGTTCATAACCGGTGTTTTAATAGAGCACCGCAGATTCAGGGTACACTTATCCAGAATATGGATTGATTCGAGTACAACAAGTACATTCGGTCGATGATAATCAAAATGAATTACTGAAACACATTTTTGGAATCTTTATAGCATTAACGCATATCAAGTGCTAGTCAAGAAGAGAAACTCCGTGCAGTATACATATTGAAATTTATCAGAGCAAATGGCTTGGAGAAGATATTACATGGATTTCCTACAGATTGTATGAACGTAGTATTGAAGCGCCTCTTTACGACAATAATTATGAGGCCCTCTTTGAAAATGGACTGGGATTTTAGTCTAACGTCGGCAGACATACCTCTAGTTGATGTAAAGGAAAATCGACGAAAATAATTCATTAACTTACTTCGAACTTACAAATACATAATTGGTCATTACAACCCTTCAGTCAGGATTATTAACCTAGCTCCTCACACTACTTATGTTGTGTGCGTTAATTTTATACATAAGTGGCGGAACTTACAGTTTAAAGTCGACTCCGAACGACAGATTTTTGAGAAACTTTTCATGGCAATTTTATTTTTACTCTCAGAGTTTTTCCCAGAAATCTGCTGAGAAGAAATCGCCGAAAAAATACTTTTCGTATTTTATTTTGATGTCTGGCCGGGGACTCGAACCCTGGCTTTCAGTTTAATAAGCCAGCACACTACCTACTAGATCACGGCGACCTCTTCGACTTCGAACTTAGGCAAGGTCATATTCTATGCTGCCAATTGAAGTAATCCTATCATCGAAACATCATCATCCCTTTAAATGACATGGTCTGTATAACTGCTGCAGGTTAATGCGCCTAACAAAAATCATGTCATTGGAAAGCTTATAGATATCATTGTTAGTTAGGATGCAGTGATCCCTCAGGATCTAGTAATAGAGTTTACTCTCTTTCATCCAAAAGCGTAACAGCGTCCATGCTTCCACACCCTAAATCTCATTTTTATTGCTTACCTTGACAATATCGAAAGTAATCTGGAATCCAATCTGCCACACGTCCATAATATGGATAATATTATCCTTGATACGTCCAATAATGTCGATCAAGCATGCTATTGAAATTAATACTCTACATGACAAAGTTGACGAGGTCACTTTGTATGAAACATCACACGATTGCAAACGGACCACTCTGTTAGATTTTTGTTAATCAAAATCTTATTAAAGCTCTAACGAAACTGCGTTAATTGTGTGGGAGTAAGTTTTGTGGCTTAGTCTAGTAGACTGAGTATTGGCTTATTAGACTGAAGGCCCGAGTTCAAACCCTAGGTTAGATATCAAAACGAAAATATTTCTTCGGCGACTTCCTCTCAACAGATTTCTGGCAAAAACTCTGAGAGCAAATAAAATTGCCATGAAAAGCTTCTCAAAAGCTGTTGTTCGGAGTCGACTTTAAACTCGCCACTCATGCATAAAGTTTTTGGTCATTACAAACCTTTAGTCGGGATTACGAACTATCTCTTAAAGTAGCTTACATGTATGTTGTGTGTGTTAATTTTATACTTAAGTGGATGGATGGACTTACAGTTCAAAGACGATTCCGAACGACAGATTTTTCAGAAACTTTTTCATGGCAATTTTATTTAATCGGATAGGGTTCTGCTGAGAGGAAGTCGGCGAGGAAATATTTTTCCATGTTTCATTTTGCTGCAGATCTCTGACCTCAGGTTTGAACCGTGGGCCTACATCGAATAGGCCAACATACTACCTATAAGACAACAGCGACTTGATTTGGAAAGCAAATATTAAAGCCGATATACGACATGCAAATAATTAAGTTGTTTTATCGATATATGTGTCCTATTCGGGCAAAACGATGTGTGGATGCTTCATCCATTTTACCATTGCCATAATCATCCTAACGACAGGACTATTCGCAATTTGTGCTCACAGATTCAGTAAATGAGGAAGAGAGATCTCTAAGTCAAGAATCTAGGACCTGACGTCTAATAAGAAAACACACAATCTGCTAGACTACGACGACTATTATTAATAATTATTTTAGATAGGTTAGCGCTCGTGTCAAATTTAAACATTTCCAGGAACAATTTAAGCACTAATAATGACTTGTGGCTGTTCAAAAAATGTTTAGTTTATCAAGACATCAAGATTGCGTAAAAATATCTAATAAATGCTCTTTAGTTATCATATATTTATAGAGAATGAGTTAATTAGCATCATTTTAGATATGTACAGTTAACCCTCCTATAACGCGGTGAGTGCGTATCGCGGTATATAGAAACCGCGCTATAAGAAACTCGGATTTTAGGTACAAACCATACCAATTCGTAGCGCTATGGAAATCGTCTACCGCGTTGTATGGAAACCGCACTATAAAAACCGAATAAGTAGAAATCACATCATCTGTACCGCGTTATATGGAGACCAAGAAATACAAAAGTCAAGATAAATTATAAATTATTTTTATTGAATTCAAGAGTTCATATAAGGATTGATAAAAAAATGAAATCGAAACGAAACTAAAAGACTGGTTTCCAACAAAATTAAGAAAACCTTGTAAAATAATTGAATTTTTTTAGTATTTATTCTCACTTGGTTCATCTTCATTTATTGTTTTTTTATAAATTGAAAATCCAACTGCTATTGCTTTGCACGGTACTATGTCTCAGGCTGAGCTTTTGCGCCGAAAATAGAACCCTCTTACAGTATCTAGTTACTATTCATTCATAGGCTGTGTGTAAGGAACTTATGGGATGAAGTTAAACGCAAACCGCGCTATAATAGTACCGCGTTATAGGAGAGCTGTCGCAATATGGACACCGCGTTATATGGAAAATTGCGTTCTGAGAGTGCCGCGTTATAGGAGGGTTGACTGTACATATTTGCATACATAGGATAAAGCTTTTAGTCAGGATTACTATGTAGTTTCTTACCACTTACATGTTGTGTGGGTTAATTTTATACAGAAGTTTCAAGATCTACAGCCGACTCCGAACCATAGAAACGTTGAGAAACTTTCATAGCAAATTTATTTACCCTTAAAGTTTTAGCTAGAAATCTTCTTCTCTTAAACTTTGATTTTGGAACTTGCTAAAGCATAACTTTTTACTTGAAGGCGTTGTAACTTTTTATTGTCTAATGGTTCACCCTTTATTGAAATCCTATTTCAGGCAATATAATTTTTTATTTTTTTTCCATTTGTTTGTTGTTACAGCGATAGGGCAAATAAATATTTGCTTGATATTCAAATGTCATTATTTGTATTGATATGCAAATTAAATTTAGAAAAAGAAAAAGAATTAAATTAAAAAAAGGTTCCACAGATAAATCTATTTTGTTTGCCGAACAGAAAACATTCAAAATAATTTATTTTTATTCACATAAACAAGTTGATATGGAAAATTTATTGTTAAAATCTTTGCATTTGTACTAGAAATACAATTTTTAATTTATTGACAAACGCCAGTTAATAATCAGAAACAATTTAAGTTCTGTCACATCAGGAAACTATTTGCTGGGATAGACAATTTAATGCTTTACGGCAAATGCTTGTACAGCAAAAATGAAAAAAAGTAAAATAAATTCAACTCAACTAATGATATTTATTGAAACAACCCCCAGCTAGCAATATTGAAAATTTGTAATCTTCTGCGCGATTAAAAAGCTCGAATATGTGCTCATTTTCTGATCATAAAAGAATCTTTCGTTGGGAGAAAAAAGTTCCTACGAGCGACTCTTCATAAAAACTCACTTATGAGTCATTTTCTATATTAGTTTAGAATAATTTTCGACATTTTTGAATTACTTTCGGATCATTTATTAGTCTTATTTACCTTCGTTTATGATTCTTTTTCGAAACGTCTTTCAGTCATCGTTTAATTGCATACGAGTCTTTTATGAGTCTTTTTATTGTCATTTACGAGTCATGTTCGTATTAATTTGCACTCGTTTTTATGTCATTTATGATTATGATTTTAGTCACTCGTACTTATAATTCTATTTTAATTTCTTCAAGTGTTTTTATTAGGTTTAATGAGTCCTACGTTTACACTACAGCGATTTCAAAAATCATGATTAATTTCCAAATGCAATACAATTTTTTATTGTATTTTAAATCGAATTCATTTTACTCATTCGGCGCAAATCATTTTTGAGTCCTTTTTTATTCATGTAATTGACTAATAAGTTTTTAATCACCAAAAGTACTCTAAAAAGACTCAGCAAGGTGATTTTTATAAAAACAATCTACCGAATGCTAGCTGGGATTCTACTGAAGATTGAAAACCCAAGATACAATCCATAAATTTTTAGCAGCGCCACATTTAGCGTTAACAGTTCACAATTTGCTCTTGATAGACCAAAATTTGTCTTTAACAGAGCACTGTTCACTGTTTAACAGTATCCATTTGAACAAGATCACTTGTTTAGGAGGTAATTTTAGGCCATATAGTAGGTCTATGAGTATCATATCATACTCAAGGGATTGTTCCAATGCCTCTTATTATAATCAGCAAAAAAGTCCTATATGAAGTTAGTTGTATAAATTGGCTTTGAAAATATCAATTTTTTTATTGAAAATTCTCTAGCAGATCAGTGGCCATTTGGGAACATATAAGAAATTGTAACCCATATAGACTATATGCAAATGGTAGTCCAGAGGGTTCTCTTTCCAACCGCGGTAGTGGGATAGCTGAAATAATTTTGTGAGTCGAGATATTGAATTTTAAAAAAATCGATTTTTGGTCGAAAATATATGAGAATTCTCTAGAAGATCAGTGGCCATTTGGGAACATATAAGAAATTGTACCCTATACAGACTATATGCAAATGGTAGTCCAGAGAGTCCTCTTTTCAACCATAGTAGTGGGATATTAATGGCCACTTGGGAACATATATTAAAAAGAGTAGTCTAGAGGGTCCTCTTTTCAATCTCTTTTCGAAAATATATGAGAATTTTCTAGAAGATCACTGGCCATTTGGGAATATGCATATAAGAAATTGTACCCCATACAGACTATAAGTAGATGGTAGTCCATAGACTCCTCTGACTTATAAATGACAGTAAAAGGACTCATAAAAGACTCGTATGCGATTAAACGATGACTGAAAGACGAAGGTAAATAAGACTAATAAATGATCAGAAAGTGACTGGAAAATGATTATAAAGCTACTAGAAAAAGAGACGAAAATTACTCTAAACTAATATAAAAAATGATTCATAAGTGACTTTTTAAGAAGAGTCGCTTGTCTCCCAACGAAAGATTCTTTTATGATCAGAAAATGAGCGCATATTCGAGATTTTTAATCGTGCAAAAGAATAAAAAATATACACGAATTTGATTAAAAATTTTCAAAAATGCTGGCTGGGCAATTTCCTATAAAAACTTTACTGGCACTTTTACAATTGCACTTACGTGTGTGTGTGTGGATATACTCTCACTTCTATACATATGAACATATATGCATATGTATTGTACATGTGTGAAGAGTATAAGTAAAACGATAGTAATTTAATAATATTGTAGTTTGTTAGTGCTGTAGTTGTTGTTGTTGTTTTTTATAATAAAATTTATTATTGCATAATTGGCTGCATAAACATTGACATTCAATACTATCGAGTTGATGTCACAGCTCGTACACATACACATACAGATACACACAAACACACACAGATGAGTATAAATCAAGCCAGGGTATGTTGTCAGCCAGTTCCCATCTATGCAATGCCATCGTTAACAACAGTTTATTGGCAGAAGTCATCAAACTTTTATTGGAAATTATTTTCAAGAGAAGCGAAGAGAGAGAGATAGAGAGAGCGCTAGAAAGAGCAAAAAACAATCATTTTATAAATGATGTGAAATGACAAGTAGTTTTTACTGCTGTTGTTAGTTTTTATTTTTTTCATATCAAGATGAACTTTTTCCAGGGTATTTATTATTCCTGATATTTTTTCCCCTACTTTTTTCTTGTGCAATATTGATGTATGATAGATCAATCATCAATCGAATGTCTATTATTTATTCAATTAAAAGATTGTGGCAAATTTATTTAAAATAAAATAGTTTCACTGGTTATATGCGACTATGTTTGGGCTACATTTAACAGAATGCGAACAAAGTTAATATATTCTGAATGTCACCGTGGTCTAGTAGGTAGTGTGCTGGCTTATTGGACGAAAAGTACGAGTCCGAATTCCAGGTCAGACATCAAAACGAAAGTATGAAAATATTTTTTTGGCGACTTCCACTCAGCAAATTTCTGGCAAAAACTTTGAGAGTAAAAATTCCTATGAAAAGCTTTTCAAAAAAATCTATCGTTCGGTGTCGACTCTAAACTGTAGGTCCCGCCACTCATGTATAAAATGAACGCACACAACACGAGTGGTGTGAGAAGCTAGGACGTTGTACAATGGGTCAATTGGACCTCCGGGTACTGTACTTGTCACAGTTGATAAGTACTAACCTAACCTCTAACCTAACCTAATATATTCTGTCTAAGAAAAAAAGGCAAAAAAAACAAACAATAATTAGGTTAGGTAAGATGGCCAGCTTCCTTTAAAGGACGATGTCCCGATTTAGAGCCATTGTGATACTACAATTAGTTTTATCCGGGAGTGAAATATTTCCTCTAGTCTTCTATATTAGAGATCTCGGTTAAAGTTATAAACGTGAGAGCTTTTTCTCAAAAGCAGAACCCTTGCAATATAAATGATAGGCCATTTAAAAATTTAAATTTATAAAGTACAATAAAACAAAAACAATTTAAAATATTGCCAAATTAATTTTTTTTCGTTGTAAAGAACAATTGTTTCGTTTAGAAATGGAACATTAATGGGTGATTTTTCAAGAGCTATAAGAAAATTTTTCCAAAATAAAAAAACACATAAAATTTAGAAAAATGCATGAGATCTTTATTTGAATCGATAACACGGACCATATAATTTAATGTTTGACCTTAAATTGTCCATCTGCTTAGTCCAATTTTGGCTTGCTCTTTCCAACATTTCGGCCGATTCTCAGCATCTTTGAAAAAGTACGGTCCAATGATGTCACCTGCTCATAAACCGTACCACACTTTTTCTGTATGCATTGGATGATCTTTACTCCAAAATCGACAATTCTTCTTTTTTAAGTATCCATTGAGTCAAAAATGGGTTTTGTCGCTGAACATAATTTTTCGATAAAGAAGTGGATCTTCGGCCAACTTTCCAAAAGCCCATTTCGCCCGTTCGGCTTTAATTCTTGCACCAGCTGTATTTTGTAAGGCTTCACATCTCACTCCTTACGCAAAAATTCCAATGTTGTTGTGTAACAGAGACCCAATTGCTGCGAACGGGGACGAATCGATCAGCACTGGCCGATATAGCTGCAGTATTTTCTTCAGTTCGCACTCTATGTAAGCGTGTTGGTGGTTTAATGTCCAACAATGTAAATTTGGTGCGAAATTTAGTCACAATAGCCAGCATAGCCGCTTCAGTGGGCCGATTAAATTGACTATAAAATGGAAGAAGCATGCGATGAACTTTTTTAACAGAGCACACATTTTAATAATAAAATTCAATGATTTGCAAGCGTTGTTCGTTTGTAAGTCGCCGTGGTCTAGTGGGTAGTGTGTTGGCTTATTAGACGAAAGGACCGGGTTCGTATTCAAGGTCAGACATCAAAACGAAAAATATTTCTTCGGCAACTTCCTCTCAGCAGATTTCTGGCCAAGACTCTAAGAGTAAAAATTGCCATGAAAAACTTCTCAAAAATCTGTCGTCCGGAGTCGACTTTAAACTGTAGATCCCGCCACTCATGTATAAAATTAACGCACACAAGTGGTGTGAGAAGCTAGGTCGTAATCCTGACTGAAGGTTTGTAATGGCCAATTATGTATGTATGTATGTTCGTTTGTAAGACGATTCATGGTTAGACCAAACTGAAGATGTTTGACAGTAAACCAAAACACGAAACGTTCGAAAGCTGTTTAAACCAATGTTGCTAAAAAGATAATAGAAAAAAAATCACCCTTTAACATTCATATGGCTGTTGCAGCTGGCCTCAAATACCTCATTCGATCGAAGCTATTTTTGTGCACTTTTTCAAGTGTATGGGGTTGTATCACGGCAATGGCATCTTGAATGTTGGCCTTCAAATGCTCACTTGTCTCTAGTTTTTCGCCATAAAACCTTTCTCTAATGGTGTCCCACAGAAAACAGTTCAACGATGTCAAATCGCAGCTTCTTGCTGGCCAATTGACATCAGCATTTCGGCTAATAGCTGCAGAATTCCTGTTAAAACTGAACATCGTACACATCGCATTATGGTGCGATAGGTGTCTCCATTGACCGTAATATTTGTGGCTCATTTTCAAAGAAATAAAAATCAATGATGCCTACGCTCCACAAACCGCATCAAACAGCTACTCGTAATGGATGCATTGGCTTGTGTAAGGCCATGTGTGGCTTTTCTGAGCCCTAAATATGGATATTTAATAGCCACCAAAATGAAATAGAACTTCATCTGGAAAGATATTTATTTCTGGCAAAATCGACATCATCGTGCAGTTTCGCAGTTGTTGTCAAGAAATTCCAACGTTGAGCAAGTGTAAATCGATGCATTACGTTCAGTAAGATATTGGATTGTGCAACAGAATAGAGTGGCATAAGTATTTTCAAATTCGAAATAACCGAGTTTCGGATTCTTCGGTATTTTGGGCATCAAAAAATCGACAAGTTTGAAGAGAATCTTTTTGGCAATATTTCAAATCATCTTCCGATTGTAAGCCGCTGTTGTATGTCAACAAGAACCGAAATTAAACAGAACGAAACCAAAGAAGCTGCATGAAAGATCAAAAGAATACTCCTTAAATGGTGGCAGTGTGCTATATTTTTTAACACCACTTTATGTAAAATATTTTGAATAATTTTACTTTACAAGTTTACTTGACTTCTCTTAAGATTTATGATTTTTGATTAATTTCCCCTCCCCCACCCCGGTAAACTTAATAATAATTAATCACTAGTTTTGTGATTTATCATATCAAACCGAAATGCTTTGTATTGCTTTGTATTTTTACTACAGAAAACTTTTTTAATGAAAACTTCACTTCTAAAATTTTATAAATTACGTACATTTACTCAGCGTACTCTGACTTATCTCTTCTAAAAAATTAAATTTTATTCATAATATTTCATAAGAAAGAGTGTTTTTTTTTGTTATTCGATTCAAAATAAACCAAAGAACGAGAGAAAAAATTAAATCAAATTGACTTTTTTGCTTGATTAACATAAAATGTAATTAATCTTCTAGACAAGTGAAGTAAACAAAAAGGGGCAAGAAAATGGGTTTAACAAAAATATACGGAATTAGTTTTGTCTATAGATATGTGTACGTATAGTTAGATATCAATGCGTATATATGTTGTGAATCTTCCTGACATGTTGAGAATAAATTACTGTGAACCACCTCTTTTACAGAGTCCGAATTTTATTATCGCATAGAAATAATTGCAGCTACGATAGAAGATAGAAAGAAGATAGAAATTGTCTGGTGTAGCAAAATCAACTGGGCAGGAAATATAAAGTAACCCTCTGTTGGATCGCAAATCATTTGGGAATTTTCGGCAATAACCAAGTAGACGAGCTGGCGACAGAACAACGCTTCTATTCAATAGGAGGACCTTATTTATCATACCAAACATGTTGATGTGTGTGAAGATAAATTCGAATTTGAAAATCCAAGACGCAACCCATAAATCTTAGCAGCGCCACACTTAGCGCTAACAGTGCACAATTTGGTCTAAAAAATGCACAATTTGATCTTAACTGAGCAAAATTTGCCGTTAACAGAGCACTGTTAACTGTTTAACAGTATCCATTTGAACAAGGTTACTTGTTTAGCAGGTAATTTTAGGGTCTATGAGTACTATATAATACTCTAGGGATTGTTCCAATGCCTCTTAATATTATCAGCAAAAAAGTCCAATATGAAATTTTTGATTGAAAATTCTCTAGAAGATCAGTAGCCATTTGGGAACATATAAGAAACTGTACCCTATACAGACTATATACAAATGATAGTCCAGAGGGTCCTCTTTCCAACCGTGGTAGTGGGATCGCTGAAATAATTTTGTGAGTCGAGATATTGAATTTTAAAAAAATCGATTTTTGGTCGATAATATATGAGAATACTCCGGAAGATCAGTGGCCATTTGGGAACATATAAGAAACTGTACCCCATACAGACTATATACAAATGTTAACGCTAAGTGTGGCGCTGCTAAAATTTATGGGTTGCGTCTTGGGTTTTCAAATTCGAATTTATTTAAAATATATATTTATTAATATACACACATAACATGTTGTGTATATTAATTTTAAAGTCGATAAATTTTCTTTGAATGTCTCTGTGGTCCAGTGGTCGAATCCCAGGTCAGACATCAAAACGAAAAATATTTCTTCGGCGACTTCCTCTCAACAGATTTCTGGCAATGACTCTGAGAGTAAAAATTGCCATGAAAAGCTTCTCAAAAATCTGTCATCCGGAGTCGACTTTAAACTGTAGGTCCCGCCACTCATGTATAAAATTAACGCACACAACATAAGTGGTGTGAGAAGCTAGGTCGTAATCCTGACTGAAGGGTTGTAATGGCCAATTATGTATGCATGCAAATTTTCTTTGATACACTTTTCAAGGCAATTTTATTTATGGTCACAGAGTTTTTTTTTTTCCAGAAATCTGATGAGAGGAAGTCACATATTTTGATTTGTACCACGGCCTCACATTTAATAAAACCAAACATTGCCTACTAGCCTAACAGTGACTTCAATTCTACTCAGCAAGAATAACCTCTGGTTGGTAACTGGTCTTCTGAATGAACCGTGCATTTAGATCTGGCAACGATGAGAACGACACTTATTGGAACATGTTTTTTCAAAACTCGTGGGACATTCAAGTATATCAAGAAGAAACACCGGAATGTATATCAAGTGTTAGGCAATGAATCATCATTGTTAAAGCCAAATAGTATTCTGTAATTTGTCAGTGTAAGCCCATTACATTACAGGAGACATTAATGGCATATTCTTAACTGTTTAAGGGCAGTACAATAGATAACATGGTCGTAGTACTGAGCCATCTCTTCATGACAATAATCGTAATAATAAGGCCCCCTCAGAAGATGTGATGGGATATTGGTTTTCACCCTAATATGATCAGGTGTTCCTCTATATAATGTAATGCAAATTGATTGAAAGGATCGCAGATATCTGCATTAAATTACCCTATTATTGAATTGTCTTTATTAGCACTGAACAGCATCACTTTTAATCTTTTCACAACCTATTTCCCTATTTTCCAAAACAATGCACAGGATGAATAGTGAATAGCTTCGAAGTGTTATTGTGGTATAAAAGAAAAAACCTGTCAAATACTTGACGTTTCATACTTAAAATCATTCTAATTATTTAGGTATTCCATGTGACATTATAAATGAAGTCGCCGTAGTCTAGTAGGTAGTGTGTTGCCTTACTCGGCGAAAGGCCCAAGTTCAAATCCTAGGTCAGACATCAAAATGAAATTGTGAAAAAATATTTCTTCTGCGGCAATCTCTCAGCAGGTTTCTACAAAACCATGAAAAGCTTCTCAAAAATCTGTCGTTCGAAGTCGACTTTAAACAGTAGATGGCGCCACTCATGTATAAAATGAACACACACAACATAAACGGTGTGAGAAGCTTGGTTGAAGGATTGTAATTGTCAATTATGGAGGTATTATAAATCTGCTGCAAATATTTTGAATAAAATCGTAAAACTGAACTCTTCGCCGCTTAATGTTAACAAATTCTAATACACATCCAGTACACAGGCATCTATTCTGGTTGTAACATTACTGTACGTAATCAGATCTCTTAGTTGTGCTGGCGAAGCACACCCGGGTTTTTTTTTTTGCAGTTTATTTCAGTAAAACTCACAATTTTATAAGCAAACCCTTCACTTTTTGATTGTGTATGTATTGCAACATTTGGTATAGGAAGAGAGAGAGGGAGACAGAGAGAGGAAGAAGAAGGGAAATAGGAAAATGGACAATTTCAGAGAGTCTGTGAGTTTTGAAGTATTGAATTTATATTTATTGTTTACACTTAACGGTAATTAAACTAAATTACATTAAAAATGCACAATCAATCAATTCTCCACTATCCGCTAACACAACAACAACAACAACAATAAAAAAAATTACAATAGCAACAACTACAATTAGTCTGTTAAAATAATTAACAGAGGAAAATATGAAAATAAATGGTTTTACACCATTTGTATGGCTATGTAGGTAAGTGTATGCAAGTACACTGAAGTTCGAGTTATAACGCCCCTTTAGGTGGCACTACAATTCGGTGACATAAAGAATATTATTTTTTTTTTTTTGGTTCTTTGTAAATAAGACACTTATTGACATACTGATACTCCGTTCACGAGGATGTTTAGAAAAATATGGGACACCACGGGTCTTTAGTAACCCATAGGCAAAATTTTGGCTAAACCTGTGTGGACTTCTGAGTATCGGCTGAACGACATGTGATACAATTATGCATCAATTGGTGTTCCTTACTCATAATTTGGTTAAAACACTTGCGGGTTTTCCTTTAAAAAGTGCACAAAGAGCGTCTGCTGCTAGGCAGGCATGTGTAACCTACGACCTCTGCTACAAAAAAGAACAATCCACCAGAGAGGAGGATAAATTTTCGTTAAAAATCACAATAAATGTCGGATCCCAGTTTACTGTAAACAGAACGAAATCTAGAAAAAATATTTCTTCGGCGACTTCCTCTCAGCAGTTTTCTGGTAAAAATTCTGTAAGATTAAATAAAATTGCCATGAAAAAGTTTCTCAAAAATCTGGCGTACGAGGTCCACTTTCAACAATGGGTCCCGCCGCTCATGTATAAAAATTATCACACACAAAATAAGTGTGGAACGAGAAGTTAGGTCGTAATCCTGATTGAAAGAAACTCCCACTCACAGTAGTTACTGTAAGAAGTTATGTTTGAGTGGGAGCCGCAATCAGGTTTTATTTTAACAGTGAATATTAAGCGCCACAGAGCCATGTTAAATGCCATTTTTCTAGCTCAACTTGATGAATTTTGGAAAAGATGGAACAACGAATCATTTAGCTTGACAATCAAAATTCAGAAGGCTACTTTTCCCAATCACATAATCTCTCGCATTACAGCTATCTCTTTATGTGGTTGCTTTAAGTACAAATTCATTATAACTATACTCCACTGTAAAATTGAAGTAAATATTTGAAAAAAAAAAATAAAATAAACATTTTCCCAGTACGGTATGCTATTAAGGTAACACAATGGAAGTATTTTACAATGGAAACGACCTATTCACAAACATTTTTAAATGGACGAGTAAAACTTATTTGGAACGGTACAATTAAATTTTATTGTTTTTATTTTTATTACCATTGACTTTGGATGGTTGGTTGTTGTTGTTAACAATTATCGTTATTACAAGTATAATAACAACGATGAGATGATTATTTTGGAAAATTTTTAAACAAATTGTCTCACGTTTTTAGTATTTTTTTTTCTCTTTTGAATTGAATTTGAATAAACTAAGTATCTTTTTGGTTATGCGTGAGAAAGTTTATAAATCGCCCAGAGTAAATAATTATTTCTGCCGATAATAATTTTTAAAAATTAGAAATGATGATCGCCTATAAGCCACAATGAGGTTACATTGGACTTTTTCGACTTACCTTACACAAATCGCCATATTTTAAATGTACTCTACCATTTGTTTTATTAGAGAAGAGATCATGGTTTAGTTCCATCTCGAACAAAACAAATATAACTAAGGGGACTTCCTTTCTTTCAGTACTCTACTGGCAAAAGCTCTGTAAGAGTAAATAAATTGCCATCAATATTTTTTAAAAATGTGTCGTTCGGAATCGACTTTAAACTATAATTCCCGCCACTCATTGATAATACACTACATGGCTGGTTTAGGATACTAGGTTGTTATCCTGACTAAAGAGTTATTGGTAAGATCGCCTATAAATTGTAAGAAACTAGTTTTTCTTTATTTTAAATGAGATTTGTAAAGCCAAACCCAAGGCATTTTTAGCGATAACATACATAATTGGTCATTACAACCCCACAGTCGCAGTTATTGACCTAGTTTCTCACACCACTTATGTTGTGTGTGTTAATTTTATACACAAGTGGCGGGACCTACAGTTAAAAGTCGACTCCGAGCGACAGATTTTTTTGAGAAACTTTGCATAGCAATTTTTTTTTACTCTCAGCGTTTTTGCTAGAAATCTGGTGGGAGGAAATCGCGGAAGAAATGCTTTTTGTATTTTGTTTTGGTGTCTGGCCTGGGGCTCGAACCTTGGCTTTACGTCTAATAAGTCAATACACTACTAGACAACACACGACTACATGTAATTGAGTACCTGGATTTGAAAAGTCTAATTAATCGTTACAACCTAGTCTTAGTTCAGTCAAAGTCGAGCGATAACGAGCGATGTTTTAGCGATAATATTTGGGTTAAAGTTTATCATTCCATCTTACAGGTCTCTATGGAGCTTTAGGCTCTGTACGGATACACCATTAGACTCTGTGGATTACAAAAGATAACCTGATAAAACAAAATCCGATCTATGTGGGGGCATTTTATCCCAGTCAATTTCTTTTAGCATCTGTCGGGTTATCAAAGATATCAGAGACAGAACAATTTTAATGGTGATCGATTCAGGCAATATTAAATAAATTATCTGGTTAAATTTAAATTATGGTCAAACTCATAAAGACCAAACCGTTTTCAATCCTAAAATACAGACAGACATTACTTTTCTTGGTGTCAACCTGTTTTTTCTGTCATCTACAAGGCAGTCGTAGTCTAATATATAGTGTGTTGGCTTATTAGACGTGAAGCCACCGATCAAACTCTGGCTTAGATCTTGGACAAAAGGGAATATTAAAAAATATTTCTTCGGAGACTTTCTCTCACGCCATAAGTGGTGGGAGGAGCTAGATCTTAATTCTAAATGAAGGGTTGTAATACTTGTTCTTTTTCACACATTATTGTGACATCATTCGTTTTCAGTTAGGATTTGACCTAGCTTCTCACACCACTTATGTTGTGTGTATGTTAATTTTATGTTTGAGTTGCAGAACCTACAGTAAGTGGCGACAACTACAACTTAAAATCGATTCCGAATGGCAGAGAAGCTCTTCAATGGCAATTTTATTTACTCTCATGGTTTTTGCCAGAAATCTGCTGAAAGGCAGTCGCCGAAGAAATATCTTCATATTTTCATTTTGTTGTCTGACCTGGGATACAAACTCGTTCTTTTCGTCTAATAAGCCAATATACTACTACTGCATACAACTTAATACACAAACTGCATGAATTTCGTTTTATTTTCGAAATAAATCGTCCGATTGTCCTTGATATTTGCAATAACACAGGCTCTACCAGCAAAGGACGACTGCAGTATTCAAAATTTGAAGTTTGAATAACTTTTCACGGAGTCAATAATCCAGACTGAAGGGTTGTAATGATCAATTATGTATGTATAGTCATCCTACCGAAAGGACTACTTGCAAAATTGGGCTCACAGGTTCAGAAAACGATGAACCAATATGTCGGAGGAAGTCGCTCAAGAAGTGTGTTTTCATATTTTGTTTTGTTGGAGACGTCGACTAAGCCAACTTACTACCAACTAGACTATGCCCACTTCAATGCTATAACAAATCCAAAAAAGTTTAATTTTCGGTTAATTATAAACAAAATACAACAACAACAATATACTTATAAAATAGTAATAAATTGTTTTGAAAATTCATACACTCAAGCACACTCAAGCACACACATACTCAATAATAAATTGAAGTAAATTGTGCACAATTTTATTACATTCGCTCGATGTAATTAAAAACGGCTTTTGAAATAGAAAAAAAAAATCAACCTGGTGAGCCACATTTAAAAATAAAACAAAAACAATGAAAATGTTTTAAATGGTTTTTATAAATACAACAACAATAACAATAACAACAATTAAATAAAATTAAGTGATAATTTAAATAAATTATTTACGTTTTCAAAATTGTTTTTGTTGCTATTACTGCATTTATTGTTGTTGTTGCTATTGTTTAAAGTGTAAATAATTTGCATTGAAACAATAAAATTTCCCCATTAAAGTTTAAACATTAATTAAAAGCAAAAACAAACAATTTTACAAATGTAGAATGTTCATTCATACATCCATACATATTTACATTTGAGTATTTAATGTTTACATACATACATACGTACGTATGTATAATACTTAAAAGGAAATGTTTATTTGCTTTTTAGTTTGATTGCCTGATCGTTTCTTTGAAAATCTTATAAATTTTGTTAATAATTTAAGTGCTTCTGGCACCTGCTGCCCACCAGACAAAGGGAATTTTAATTACGCCATTTTGTACAAACTAAAAAAAAAATATCGTGTGCCTAGTTGCGTTTCTTACGGTTCTGTGGTTTATACTGGTGCGATGTTGTCAAAATGCTACACAAAGTAGCAGCAAAGCGTATCTGCAAGCGCATGATCATTCACTGCACTATAGCCAATCTTATGGGCCACTTTCCTATTGCTAGGAGTTCCGGCAAATGATTTATGCTGATCATATGATTATCCAGAGCAAGTGTAATTTTCTTCTTTTTGTCATTACCGTTCTATGTTCGTTGAGAAAGACGTTGGTCACGACAACACTGTCAACGGCCTGAATTGAATGTCCTGAATACATATACAGTCAATCCTCCTATAACGCGGTACCCACAGAACACGGTTTCCATCTAACTCTAGGCTGAAATTGTGACAGCCCTCCTATAACGTGGTACTCTTGTAGCGCGGTTTGCATTCAATTTCATCCCATAAGTTCCTTCCGCACAGCCTATGAATGAATAGTAACTAGATGTTGTAAGAGGGTTTAATATCATCGACGCAAAAGCTTAGCTTGAGATACAGTACCGTGCAAAATAATAGCAGTTGGATTTTCAATTTAAAAAAAAAAAAACAATGAATGCGGAAGAACCAAGGAGAATAAATACTAAAAAAATTCCATTATTTTACAAGTCTTTCTTCAATTTTGTTGGAAATCAGTCTTTTAGTTTCGTTTTTATTTAATTTTTTTTTTATCAATCATTATATGACCCTCTGAATCCAATAAAAATAATTTATAATTTACCTTGCCTTTTGTATTTCTTGGTCTCTATAAAAGGCGGTACGAATGATGTGATTTGTACTAATTCAGTGTTTCTTATAGCGCGGTTTCCATACAGTTTCCAGACAGTTTCCATAGAACGTGCTACGAATTAGCTTGGTTTGCACCTGAATTCAGAGTTTCTTTTAGCGCGGTTTCCATATAACGCTGAACGCACTCACCGCGTTATAGGAGGGTTACCTGTACACATATTTGGTCACTACAAACCTTCAGTTAGAATTACAACCCAGCTTCTCACACCACCTATATGTTGAGGGTTAAGTTTTTCCATGAGTGGAGGGACTTACAGTTAACAATCGACTCCTAACGATAGAATTTTGAAAGATTTTTCATAGAAATTTTATTTACTCTCAGAGTTTTTAACAGAAATATGCTGCCATGAAGACACCGATGAAGTATTTTTTTATATTTCTGGCCTTAGGTGAGAGCCGTGGTCTCTCGCCTAACAAAACAACACACGGCAATTACGGCGACTTTATGATCTGAATACTAACAATATTTGAAGCCAACAAGTCCTCTCTATGTGAAACATTGGATTGATTATCTCACTTGGATGAAATTTGTGCGTTTGCCTAGTAGACTGAAGGTCCTAGTTCAAATCCCAGGTCAGACATCAAAACTGAAATTCAAAGGGTATTTCTTCGGTGACTTCCTCTCAGCAGATTTCTGGTAAAACTCTGAGAGTAAATAAAATTACCCTGAGAAGCTAAATATCTGTCGTTTGGAGTCGATTTTAAACAGTAAGTCCCGCTACTGATGTATAAAAATTAACGCACAAAATATCAGTGGTGTGAGAAGGCAAGTTAGTAACCCTGACTGAAGCGTTGAACTGACCAATTATGTATGTATGTTATGCATGCAGATGTAATTTTAACTGGCCATCGAGATTGTGCGATTTGACTCCGTCAGAAATTTTCACGTGAACTGCACTGCATAGTAGGTGTAAACGAATAAACTACAAACCATGTCATCTGTCTAATTGAATCTGATTTATGCGCCACAGTTATGCTTACTGACCACAGATCAGCAATAAGTATTCAAAACGATGAGTAGGTTCGAGTCATACTTATAATTTCAGATACTTATACGCATACATATCATACTCATACTACTCATACTCAAAGTTGGACGTACTGGTCGTATTTAACAATACGCAAGATATTATGGAATTCAACTCGTCTACTTAACATTTACACGAAGCACAAAATAAATATGATTCGCGTATGGATACTACTATACTCACAAGAAGATTGTGTGCATGCTTTTCTTGTTGTCTTTATCTTTCTTTTCTTCCTTCTTTGTATATGCAACAACAATAAAACCCTGTAAATTTTGATGAATGATTCAAGCCACTCGAATCACTTGTAAGTATTATAAGTATTTTTCTAAATTTATGAATCAGAATGAGTAGGCATATGAATGAAACATATTTCGAATGTTGTGAGTTTGAGGTCAACGTTGTACTCATACTCATTGCTACTTAGACTTATATGTTATAGCAAGTACGAATGAATCAGAGTAGTTGAATTTCAATTCTATTGATTCACTCATACTCAAAATTGCATGAGTGCTTATGAGTAGCGGAAAAACGATTCATTGCTGATCTTTGTTACTGACCCAAACGAACCTTGACGGACATTTCAAAGATAAGATCGTGAAAATTTTTTTTACGAAATGAGTAGCACTTTTTGAAATGCGCATCAGTTCTGATGTGATCACCTCAACTAAGCAATCAAGTTTATGATAAAATTTTTTTTATTTTATAAAATAATTTGCATATGAAAGGGGAAGGTGCTGTCATAAACCTTAAATTATATTCAATTTTTATTTATTTGTTGGACGCATTATAGCCTCTTTTGTTACTTTAAAATATCTTTAGTTTCTTGGAATTTAATTTAGTTTTTCGTTTTGTTAAGTCCCTTGTTTAATTTTTTTTTTTTTTTTGTCAACCTTAATATTTCACTTGTCAAGAGAGATTTAAATTTGAAGAAATAAACACTAAAGAATTAAAAAAAATAGAAGAAATAAGCAAACAAATGTGAAAAATGAAATAAATTTTAAATAAACTCTTCTTCTTCTTCTTGTTCTTCGGCTACCACTCTACTATGGCTCTAAGTAAATATTCCTTTTGTCACTGAAATTCTAAAGAACTGACAACAGAACTTAACTGAATAGTCAGTCAGCCAGCCAGTCTTTAAAATACGTACTCAACTATGGAGTACTTTAAATAAGAATAAACGAACCAAAATACAAGGAAACAACATTTCAAATCCCTTTTATTTTTCTTATTTTTTGAATATTTTCTAACGAAATTAAAAAAAAAAATTTTTTTTTAAGGCATGTCATGCATGATGCATGCAACAACACGAACTGAATGAAGCTGAGAGAGTGAAGGGAAAGAATTTGAAAATTTTTGCGTCACAATCAGAAGCTTAAAATGAAAAGAAAAACCAGAATTATTTTTCCAAAGTCTTTAAATGTTTAACCAGATATTTAAGGTGTAAGACATTGAAATAAAGTGGCACGGGTGGACAGAGGTAGTAGAGTCAGAGGTAACCAGGCGGAGGTATAAACAATAACTTGTAGACAAGGCAAGACAAAAGAAAAACAATAAAAATATAAAAAAAACAAAACAAAACTAGTAAACAATAACAACAAAAAAGAAAAAAAGAAGCCATAAACCTATAAGACACAAAGAAAACGAAAAAATAAATAAAAAACAGCAGCATCTCTCCATATGCATGCATGTATGCTCTTTGCCTGATACTCCCTGTTTTACTGTCATACTTTCTCTTCATCTTCTATAAATCCCGAGTACCCATAATTGCATTGGTATCTGCAGGAGAGCATGTTGGAAAAATTCCTATACTCTTGCAGCAGCAGCAGCAACAGCAGCAAGCGATATTGTAACTTGTATGATGTATGATGTATTATAATGGAAACAACAACAACAAGATGCATATTGTACATCAATATCAAAGTCAGGTTCTAGTGTTATTCATTTTCAATATGGCACAGTGGAATCAAAAGTCTAATCCAAAGAAAAATGTACTAATTAATGAAATGAAATCAATATTAGCCAATTTGCCTTAAAATATTTTTGGATTTTTTCTCCAAACAAAAGAATAGTAGTAGTAGTATAGTAGTATAGTATAGTAGCAGTAGAATAGTGGTAGTAGTATAATAGCAGTAGTATAGTAGTAGTAGTATAGTATGGTATAGTAGTAGTAGTATAGTAGTAGTGGCATAGTAGTAGTAGAATAGTAGTAGTAGTATAGTAGTAGTATAGTAGTAGTATAGTAGTAGTATAGTAGTAGTAGTAATACTTACTTATCGATACCCACCAGAGATCACCAACGAGTATTCCAAACGATGAATAGATTCAAATCATACTTATAATTTCTGATACTTATACGTATTCACACTCATTTTAATATGATACTCATACTGAAAGTTGGAAATAATCATCGTATTCATACTTAACAATACGCATGATGTTATTGACTTCGACTCGTTTCTACTTAACGTTTACACGAAGCACAATATAAGTCTGATTCGCGTACAAACACTACAATACTCACAAGAAGATTGTGTGTATGCTTTGCTTGTTGTCTTTCTTTGTCTTTCCTTTATTCTTTGATGGTATATGGAATAACAACAAAGGCTGTTGATTTTGATAAATGATTCGAGCTACAAGAATCACTAATAAGTATTATAGTATTTTTCTAAATTTATGAATCAGAATCAGTAGGCCTATGAATCAAACACATTTCGAATGTTCTGAGTTTGATATCAATGTTGTAATCATACTCATCGTAACTTGTACTTATAAATCAATGTTGTAACGAGTACAAATGAATCAGTGGAGTTGAATTTCAATTCTGTTGATTTACTCATACTCAAAATTGCATGTGCTTATGAGTAGCGGAATAACTGTTCATTGCTAATCTCTGATGCGCAGATGCATGTGCATCTCTTCAACTATCGTCGTGAACAGCGTTTTGGGAAAGGCAGAAGTGCTTTCTGCGCACTGCTAAGGATATGCACAACAATGTTGTGCTGAACTTGGAGTTCTTTTAAGGGCGTCTTTTGATTACTTGCGAGATTTCAGATGAGACGATAAGACGATACTCTATCATGCGACCCCTTACACTGCGTCATACAGAAGGTTAAATTACGTTTGATGACTATATGTTCGATGGTGAGAATGAATGATTTTCTTGCCACCGCCGTTTGTAGCAAACATAATGTGAGCTTGGAAATCAAGCGTAGGATCTGTATTGCCAATAGGTGTTACTGTGGTTTCAATGTGCAATTGAGCAGCAGAGACCTCACTTGCGGAACTCTGCAAGTCGCTTATCTTCTTCGAGCATCTCTAAGGCGCAAAATTATAGTCCGAGTTGGTGACGCTGGTCCAATTCGATTGTTGTGACCAACTGCAGATGGTTCGCGTGAAACAGGGTTGTTAAAATCAGGGTTGTTTTAATCATTACAATCTTTCAGTCAGGATTTTTTCCAGAAACTTTTCTTGGCAATTCTATTTACTCTCAGGATTTTCCCAGAAATCCGCTGAGAGAAATTCGCCAAAGCAATAGTTTTTCGTATTTCATCTTGTTTGAGATGTGATCCTACTATACTACGGCGACTTCAAATGTCTTAAGGACTTTATTACCTTCCATGGACAACAATTGAAATTTTTTCATCACATATTTCGCCAATGTGACTGCTGTGCACATGTGTGTGTTAGTGTGGATTTCGTTGGTAAGCATGTGAGTAAATCTCTTTGAAAATTATATTGTGGAAAGCAGCACGTACTTGTTAATACAATAACAACCAGAGTTAAGAAAACACAAAAAAAAAATAACAGAAGAATTACCCAACAAGCCTACAAATCTAAAGGAATTTATCTCAACCATAGACAACAACCGAACCACTCGACTATCATAGTACGTTTCTTTAAAGTTCTTTTTTTGCCTGCTTGTTCCAATAGAATTACAAAGTGTATTTTTTTTTTAAATTCTTTTTTTGTTGTTGTTATGCTTGTTGTTATGGTTGATATTGTACTCGACTCTAAGTCAAGTATTTTGTATTTTCAAGTATCATTTGCACGTTGTATTACAGACTGCTTTGCAAACAGTAGTAGCGAGAACACAGTGAGCCAAGTCATGAAGCCATGGCATTTACCTTCTTTTTCATTTCTTCTTTTTTTTCCATTTTGTTTTTGTTTCTATTCTTCTTACCATTTTCAAACTCATCCTTTGCCACATTTATCATCATCGTCGTTGCACACACAAATGTATAGGAATTTAAACACGGCGTAACTCTCTTTTTAGTTGGTTTAATAAATTCCATTCATTAGAGGATGCGGGAAAGGGATTTTTATAGGTTTTGGAAAGTTTCCGTTTTTTTATTGTATTTCTCCCCGTTTTTTCATTCTTGGAAAAATGTTTCTTAATGTGACATTTTCTGTATAGAATTACCGCCTGATATTGTTTTTGTTCAACGTCCGGAAAATTCAAGTTTTTTTTATAAATTTAATGACATTTTTTTAATTAATTTGAGCGGGTTTTAGATTTTAAAGAATTGTAGCGGAAATTTCTGTTATCAACACTGTGAAACTGAGACTTTCAAACGAGACCGAAAAAATGTCCATTTTTATAGCGAATGTAATCAATTATTATTCGATTTTGGCAGTGGAAGAGAATTTTAGACAGTCTGTCATGTAATAAGTGTAACTTTAAGTTGATTTAGTGTCTAGTAGGTAGTGTGCTGGCTTATTAGACGTAAAGCCAGGGTTCAAGACCCAGGCCAGACATCAAAATAAAATACAAAAAGTATTTCAACGGCGATTTCCTCCCTGCTATTAAAAGTTTCTCAAAAATCTGTCGTTCGGAGTCGACTTTAAACTGTAGGTTCCGCCACTTCCGTATAAAACTAACACACACATAACATAAGTGGTGTGAGAAACTGCGGGGACGATTGCTGTAGACTGTCTATTGGTGGCGGTATTGCATTGACCATTTTATAGTCACCGGCAGCAACTCGTTTTCTTACCGTTTGCATCTTCCCTCTTTCCTAAACCTGCACAATGCACTGCATGAGTAGGGGTCATTCCCTGAGTGCTGGTTTAATAAACAAAAAAGTACATAGTGGCCTTGCATCATGCTAAATACAAGGATAGGTTTAACACCCTTCCGACTTTAAAGGACTGTTGAACTTACCACTACTATTCATTTAGGATGTGTGAAAAGATAAATTTTAACAGAGCTAATGTTATGTTGTCAAGAGAATGTACAAAAAATAATCAAGGAAAATATGTCCCAAATATACGATATCGGAGAATGGAATCTCTACTTGTAATTCGCAAATTCTTTTGAAAATTTACAATTTCAGACCAAGAAAACGTATTTTTGTCTGGAAAGGATGATCGCTATTGTGGAAAAATGGGCATTGCCGCGATCTTAATTTTACCCAAGGTATCTCTAACAAAACCCAATTAGTGGTACAGTAAATTAGGTCGCCGAGGTCTAGTAGGTAATGGGCTGTTTCTTCTCAGCAGATTTCTGACAAAAACTCTGACAGTAAATAAAATTGCTATGAAAAGTTTCTCAAAAATCTGTCGTTCGGACTTTCGACTTTAAACTGTAGGTTCCGCCACACTCATGTATAAAATTAACACACACAATAGAAGTAGTGAGAGAAACTAGGTCAATAATCGTGACTGAAGGGTTGTAATGACCAATTATGCATGTATGTAGTGGTACAGTAAGACCCCGCTTAAAGCTGCTTCGCTTAACGCAGTTTCAGTATTATGCAAATGAAACGCCTATATATCAGCCAAAAGCTGTATAATATGTAGCGATGGTGTATACTATGTATCTTTTTCAACGCTCCATTGTTAGTCTGTCTAGGATAAAGATTCCAAATTTATTTTCCAAAATCACAATCACATTACGAACGTATCTTTCCAGCGTCACAACGTTTATGGTTGTATACGTACGTACGCATTAAGTTGCCTCCTTTAACGATGTTTCGTTTAGCGCTGGAACTTATTGGAACGTATCCGGCACGTTAAGCGGGGTCTTACTGTACATTCTAAAATCGAGGATGACCTTACGGTCGGGTGAAGGCGAACGAGACTCATTGTTTTCTTCAAATGAGCAAAAAAAGGCGTTCTCTATAAATGTATCTGTATAAATCGGATAAAAAATGGACTCGTGGGCGAACTAAACATCGTCTCAGACTTAGCGGGCAAGATAGCGGGCAAGATAGACACTTCCTAAAACTGGTTTCTCTACGTAAGGCTTTACTTAGGTCTGAAGATATACGCGGTGAGTCGCCCAAAATAGGAAAAAAAAAGCTGTACTGTATAAATGGAACGAAATCGGGAAAAAATGGACTTAACCCAGATATGACCATTGCATGATCACGATAATTTTAAAATTTTTACTTATTTTTATAATATTCAGTAATTCAATAACTAAATAATTCCATCACATAATCTCCCACGAGGTATTGATGAGTACTGAGTGTGTCAACAAAAAAACGGTACTTTGAAAACGTGACGCATCATATAAACAAGAATGCACTACACCCAGTGATAGTTATAACATCACTGTCATACTTGTTGTCATGACATCACTCTCATACTTGGGACAGGAGTTATAGGCGACGAAATTGACTAGAAAATAAAATTGAACTTAAAAATTTTAATAATTCTCTTTGAGTTAATATGCACTGAAAGGCTCCAACTCGTATTTTGATAAAATCGAATCGAATCGAATGGAATCACAAAAAATCAATTTCGAAAAAGGTTTCAGTTAGGGCCTTTTTACATGAGACTAACGATATATTCATATAAATATCAAACTTCTTTTTTGGTAGATGATTTGCATTTTTTTCATGACTTTTTTTGTTGGCCCAGGATTTGCAGATTTTTAATTGAAGACTTGTATTTTGTGGGTCGATGGCTTGCACTTTTTTGGTTGGTGACTTGTATTTTGTTTGGTTTATATGCATATTTTCGGCTGAGGGCATTCAGGTTTTGATTGATAATTTGCATTTCTTTCGATCCATGACTTCTATTTTTTGACCTATGACCTTGAATTTTTCTTGGGTCGATAACTTGCAGGTTGAAGGACAATAACTTGGATTTATTAGGTCAATGACTTGCATTTTTTCAAACGATGACTTGTAGTTCTTCGTTGATGATTTGCATATTTTTGGTCGATGATTTGCATTTTTGAATGATAGGCGAGTATTTGATGCAAGACTCAGTAGGAATCGACGTAGAGAAGAACATTATTCAAAAGGATCGTTTCGATAACCGATAGGTCAACTCGTGGGGTTTAGTAATCTGAGTTTTTTTCATTTCTAACAGAAGCTAATATTTTTGCTGTACCTGATTAAAAGTATGGGGAATTGAAAATTTAAATGTCTGCTTGACAATGGAATAAAACAATAAATAAAAAAAATTGTTCTAAATTATCATTTCAATTAAAAATTTTTATTATTTTGTTGACTTCATTTTAATTTATGTATGTACACTCTTTATCTATCATGGGCCTATTGATTACAATTTCATTTTGCTGTTAAGCTATTTAGCCTTTGGTTTTGAATTTCATCTTTAAGTTTCATCATCGTCATTAAGTTTCCCATGGCGGGTTGTAAAAATATGGCTTAAAAACACACACCCATAATGCCAACGAGCAAGAGATATTCATCATATTGTCATGTTAAATCATGTCTCAGATAATGATTGTTAACAAGTTTTCAATGACTTGTAAACAAGTCAGTTAATTTATTATTTTATAAACGGTTTTGTAAGACTTTAAACAGTTTGATTTTGTAAGCCAAGATTAAAGTCATAAAACTGAATTTGTTAAAAATCTAGAGAGGGATTTTTTTTTCGAAAAAAGTTAACGTTTTTTGGAATTCATAAATAATTTACATTTTAAATAAACGTTACAAAATTTATTTGTTTAAAAAATTTCAAACAAATTAAACGTTTTATTATCTTGTTCAGTGAAGATTTGTATAATCATCTGGACCAGTGGTATTTGGGTACATTGGATGTCTTTAGATGACCTTCAGCAAATTTTTTCTTTTGCAGCAACATGGATTTCATTTTAATGTAAAAACCGCCACCTCCAGATACCGTTCGAATCAGAAGACATAACTTAGAGATATCATCTATCTTAACTTTGGTTTGACTGCACTAATTCACATGCATACATAATTAAGTGGCCAATACAACCCTTAAGTCGGGATTACAACCTAGCTTTTAACACACCACTTATGTTGTGTGCTTTAATTTTATACATAAGTGGTGGGACCTAAAGTCGGCTCTAAACGACTAAATTTTCAAGGCAATTTCATTTATCGTCACAGAGTTTTTGCCAGAAATCGGCTGAGAGGAAGTCGCTGAAGAAATATTTTCATATTTTCCTTTTGATGTCTGACTTGGGATTTAAACCCGGGCCTTACGTCTAATAAGCCAACGCACTACCTACTAGACTACGGTGAGCTCACTAATTCGCTTCGTTAAACACAAGCAGGCCGCCCATTGTGCGATACTAAGAAAGTGTTGCTATCAGTTTATGCTTGAATTTACTTCAGTCCAGTTTAATTGCTTCTTGTTTTGGGGAGTTTGTTTCAGATTCAGTAAGTTCGATTACTATATTGCAGGAGGTCCTAGACTAATATACATAATTTCCATATGGCCATGCCTCTAAAGAGCACATTGTATGAAAGTGCCCTGAGTTGTTGTATTGAGGGTATTAGGGAAGAACCATGCTCGCAGAGTCACAAAATGACGATGTCTATGCTTCCTATAATAAGGAGTGCGCCCGAAAAAAAATGTCATAAAAAAATAATTGAAATTTTCAATGAAAAACCGCTCCGCTTACAAAAAACAATCGCTAGGTTTGTAGGTGTTAACCAAAAAACAGTTTCTAAGGAAATAATAAAACAATATAAAGAGTCTTTGAGTATTGAGACAAAAGACTCTTTAAAGTGAAAGAAAAAAAGGATTTTCCGACCAAAACAAAGCAAGTAAAATAATACGTATTTTTCAAAAATACCCTAAAATGTCTGAAAGAAAAGTGGCTCAAAAAGTTGGATACTCTGAGACCTTGGTCAGAAAAAAATTTTATACACAAAAGGAATTCAAATATTATTTTTACTTTAATTGAAATATAAAACGAAAAAAATTCGCCACTTCTATAACGAAAAGTGTAAGTCCATTTTTTTTTGTGCACACTCCTTATTTATTCTCTTCGCTTTGAACTGGCAACGTGTCGTCTGCATAACGATGTGTGATAAGGTGTATTGAGGTTGTAGACAAATTAAGTTCGATTACGTAAGATACAAATTACAAATTTGTTACTAAAATAGGCTTTTTCGTTAAATTTCAAAGAATTCTGTCAGTCAGTTAATCACGTTTGACACTCAGCAGTTGACAATTCACGTAAGACTTGTACAGGCTTGTCGTTGGTATTAACTGCTGCCGAGGTCGAGTTTTTTTTTTTACTACATGGTGTGAAGAGATTCACAGGGAATAAGGCTGAGGTGGCATTTTCCAGATGTTTGGTGATTTTATTTAACCTATGGCAACATGAAGATTTTACACCCGAGTATACTATGCGGTTTTGCCATGACCTTTATTTAATTTGTGTGCAACATAGTTCTAAAGGACTTGTGCGATTTGAATCTTCAAATGAATAACCTGTAATCGTTCAGTTCTCGGCTTATAGATTCGTTTCGAACCAGAGATTCTGAAATGTTATACATACTTAATTACTATCCTACAGTGAGGATTACAACCTAGCTTCTCATATCATCTATGATTGGCAGTACAGTAAAACCAAACTTAACACGGGGTATACGTTTCAATAAGATGTAGCGCTAAACGAAACAGCATTCAACAAAGCATCATAACACATGCGTATAGAAACAGTTGGAGTCTCTATTCTGGACAGACTAATAAAAGAGCCTTGAAAAAGATACATAGTATACACCGCCGCTATATAGGGCATCGTTTTAGGTTGGTGCATGGCCGTTTTATTAGCACACATATACAACAAGTATCAATACACTGTGCGATTTAGGGGAATCCCAATACTACAGCGTAATACTGAAACAATGTTAAGCGGAGCAGCTTTAAGCGGGGTCTTACTGTACCTACATTTTAAAGTCGACTCCGAACGACAGATTTTTTGAGGACATTTTCATGGCAATATTATTTAACTTCAGAGGTTTTGCCAGAATCTCTTGGAGAAAAAGTAGTATTTGTTCAAATTTCGTTCTGTTCGAGATGTCGGACTTAGGATTATAGTCGTGTAAGTTTGCTACGATTGCTACGATCATATCCCCCTGATTTTTAAGAAGAATCCCGAATAACTCAAAACTGAAGAATATTTGCGACTAAGGTATTGCAAGGACGCTCTTATTTTTCGATTTGACTAAACAAAAGATGAAAATTTAATTGATTTCTACGAGATAATTTATAAACAAGTTTTGCTACAAATCCAACTCATTGAATTTTGTTTGTCATTTTATTGAACTTTTTGCTGCCTTAGAAACATGAAACTTTCCTGAGATGCATCTTGAGGTTTTAATCCATTAACGCCTGACCCCAGAATCTGTAGTCCGGTTTCGGTGAAATTTGGCACAAACAGTATTTGGAGTATTTGTATGGATTTCAATATTTTTAGTTTTTTTTTTTTTAAGTGTCGTGGGGGCCTCTGTAGGGCATGGGTATTTTTCTACCCATTTCGGCATAAGTGTGTTCTAAAATAAAATTTTTTTCTCTTTGTTATATGGCGACTAGACAACATAGTTAAGCTATTTTTGAGAGTTTTATTGAAAATAACACGTTTGTGACAATAATAATCTTGACAAGAATGATAAATCTGCCAAAATTACTCTATTAAACAATGCATTAAATAAAAAGTTTATGCAATTTGGCAAATTTTCCCATAGACTTTCTGTGAATTAACAGATAGATGATAGCATATTATGGTCGCCATTTGGCTACAAATACTCTGTGTTGTCGTCTATGACAGGATATTGTTATTCCTTTATCCCATATGCTAGCGCTTCTGCTAAAAATAAGACTGACTACGGCCCTGAAGAAAATGTGGTACTACGACTATTAGAAAATATTTTAGATCCAAGTCAATATAATGTCCCAGACCAGACATCAAAAATAAAAAAAAATCCAAAAAGTATTTTTTCGGCGATTTCTTCTCTTTCTCTTCTTGTTTCTCAAAAATCTGTCGTTCGGAGTCGACTTTATAAAATTAACACACACAACATAAGTGATGTGAGAAACTACGGGCTTCTTGGGGACGTTTGCTGTAGGCTGTCTAATGGTGAATGTATAGCACTGGCCATTTTATAGTCACCAGCAGCAACTCGTTTCCTTACCGTTCACATCTTCCCTCTTTCCACCTTTCCTCAAAAAAAACCTGCACAATGCACTGCATGAGTAGGTGTCATCCCCTGAGTGCTGGTTTTATAAAAAAAAAAAATGTTACATTAACAACTATCGTATGCGAGTCCGCGGAAGAAAGTGGTATTGGTCGTTAGTCACTAACGCTATTGACGCAGTTATGGTAAAGGCATGGAAACTACTCTGCTTGTGCAGTTGACGTGAAGGTTTGCCACCTATGAGCCAACTCGATTTTCGGGTTAGAGTTGTTGAAGTGTTGGGTAAAAATCGTGAAAATCGACGCGGTGATGGAAAAGTTGTCGCAAATGCGCAGCAAATAGCAAAACTTACTGACAAATTTGACCACATGATTGATAAAATTGAAAAACGCGGTCGCTGTTCGCAATGTGGTTGAAAAATAGATTACGGTTGTGCAAAATACAGTTTGCATGTGCATCCAAGGGATTCTTTTGCAATATTTCATGCCGGATCTATCAAAAATATAAAAAAGTAGGGAAAAATAAATAATTTGAAATTCCAGTTTGAAATTAATTTTTAAATGTCTTATGAAAATTATTTCATACCCATGTCATTTAATCGCACTTGTAGCCTAGATAATTTTTATCAGGTAGAAGATACATTATATTTCATGGCATCCAAAGGTTTTTCTGAGAATGTCATCCATACATATTCCACAGAAGTTTTTTCTACAAAATTTTGATTTTGAAAAATTCGTGATCTTTGACCTTTCTTCTGTCATCCAAAATGTGTGAATATCAGGCCTTACTAATTTTTTTTTTTCAACAGTTCTATGTATTCGTTCTTAAAGAAAAGTTTGGGCTATCGTTTAGTTGGGTTAAGATAGAATTTTTTAAAATAAAAACTTCTTTTCTTTTTGGGTATTTTTCTACCCATTCGGCGTTAATGGGTTAATTGGGAATAAAGTTTCCAAACTGAGACATCCAATATATAAAAAACAATAATTTTTTTCATAAAAATTTAAACACAAAGACTATACGAGTACGCTTTTAATTCATTTAAAAAACAATTAAAAAAATTTAAAGAAAAAAACTCTACTCATAATAGACCACAGAGGAGTTCCTTTTTAAAATTGTTTTCTTAATTCCTTTTAGCCTAGCTGCACTGGATGTTTATTGGCTAAAACCCTTCTAAGAAAGACTTTATCTAAAGCATGTTTATCGTTTTACTGACAGCATTTATGGCTTAAAAAAAAAAATAATACAGGCTTTAAAATTTAAAGAAGAATGAAATAAATCTTCCACTAATTCCTTTGATAACCTAAAGGCATTGGCATTAAATTGGTAAAAAGAAATAAAAAAAAAGAAAATTGGGAAACAGGCCGCATAGGGAAAAAGTTAAATGTGCCTATAAAAGTTTGGCTTGTGATTTTTCATTTTTAAACTGCAATTTAAAGATTTTTAAAATGTTAATTTTAAAATATAAAATTTAAATAAATTTTGTTAAAAATTTTAAGATTTTCAAACACAAAACATTATGAATAGAAGACGGCATTAAACAATTACTTCATGAAAGTTTATTGCTCTATAGGAACCCTTTATGAAAATTAAACTATTTTACAACATATGTACATACATACATACGTAGAGAATTTTTCCGTTAAGAAAAAAAGAAACTACAACAACATTCCTTAACTTGAAATACATCATCAGTGCTTTAGGCTTATGTGGTAATAGTCTGTGATGATGATACTTAGCAAAGTAGTACTGAGTAGTAGAGAGATAGTTCTTTATCCAGTGGAAATAAAATATTTTCTTATTGTTTTTGTTGTTGTTTTAACTTCTCATGTTAGAGTTAAAAGTAGTTTAAATATGTTTTAAAGATTAAAAGATTGCAGACACAAGGACGGTTTGTTAAAAGCTGACTACCTTTGGCAAAAAGCCAAGCAGCCAAACAGCCAAACAGCTAAAACGAAAACATGCAGACACTGATGTCAGCCAAGTAACATGAAGTATTGGCAGCAGCTTTACACATTAAATTTTTTACTTTTTTCTTCTTTGATTTTCTCTAAATCATAGGAAATAGTTAACTAGGCGGCAAAAAAAAGAAAAACTATTTTAAAGAAGATTTAAACAAAACTGCAGATAAAATGCATGGTACCCTATATTGTGTTATACTTTTTACAATTTTTATTTATAAACCGAGAAATAGAAGTCATGACTCGTGTAAACATTTCCATAAAATTCTTTCGTTCTTAAATATTTTGTAGAAAGTAAGAATTCTGGAATTCTGAAGTAGCCCTAGTCTAGTAGATAGTATGTTGGCTTATTAGACTGAAGGCCCAAGTTCAAATTTCAGATCAGACATCAAAACGAAAATATGAAAATAATTCTTAGGTGGCTTCCTCTCAACAGAGTTCTGGCAAAATCTCTGCCATGAAAAGCTTCTCAAAACAATCTGTCTGTTCGGAGTTAACTTTAAATTGTAGGACCCTCGACTCATGTATAAAATTGAAGCACACAATATAAGTGGTGTGTTAGAAGCTAGATCGTAATCCAAACTAAAGGGTTGTAATGACTAATTATAAAGAATTCTGCAAGTAATAGAGAACCTTCTGCACAATCTTATATAAAAAATTTAATCATTAGTTCCTTATATTTCTATTAATCAAATTGTAGGACTGTTCTCTCCTACTGCCTCTTTTAAGAGCTTAAGCATTTAATATAACAATTCAGAAAACAAATATTATTTCAAGGATATGTTTTTTTATTATAAGGAAGCATATCATGTACTGGCATTTATTTTTTAAATATAATTTTCAGCATAAATTTGTTCACTGCATCTTAACTTATGCGATCCATTTGATTAGTCCAATTTTTGATTGCTTCTTTTAATAAATTTTAAAATAAACGGTCAAACTCGTTTATAACAAACTCGGTTATAACGAATTCTTGGTTATTACTAACGTGTTTTGAACTTTGATAGCTGATAGATGTCTAGTATTTAAGGTATTAAGGATTCTGTAGAATTTGGATACTTATTTGAATTTCCATTGAAAAAATCATCTTTAATAGTGAGGCCCATTTATGTATGGATAGGTACATGAACAAACAAAATTATTGAAATACCAATCGTCATGAGGTACTAGAGCGATGTCTTTGCATTAAAAAAAAAGACTCTGTTTGGTATATACTTTCGATTGGCGATTGGATTAGCCTTCATTCCTTTGCCATTATTCATTTGACGACTGCCACTCAGCAGTTTCCTAGCAAAAACTTAGTGGGAAAAAATAAAATTTGCCATGAAAAGTTTCTCAAAAATCTGGCGTTCGAAATCGACAAGTAGTAGGTCCTATCACTTATATATAAAATTAATAAACACAACATACATAAGTGGTGTGAGAAGCTAGTTTGTAATCCTGACTGTATGGATGTATGTTTTCATTTTTATTATGTATTCGGAATTTTTTTTTCTCCAGTCTGGTTAGACCGGTCCTCTTCACGAATGTTTAGTGGTGTTACTTTGGGTATGAAGCGCTACTCAATAAGTTCCATTTTTTCTGGAGAGTGAACACAACCTGATATTCTTCGAACATTCATTGAAATTGATACTTTGCCTCAAATTGGAAAAAATCATATAATCTTCATCTTTACGAAATAATACCTCCAATTCATTATCTTTGAATTTTTTTTTTATTGATCTGGATGATCTTCAGTGTAAAAAACGCTACTCTTAATCTACACAGTTTATCTCCTGCACATTAAAATCAACATACGCTTCGTTGAGCAGTCCATCTAATACCTTATTATTATTATTTTGGAATTGTGACAGTATTGGTCCAAACTAAAATGAAATGACAGCTGTTTACCCTCAAACAAGGTACAGTCAAACTCGTTTATAACGAACTCAGTTATAACGAATTCTTGGGTATTACGTACATATTTTCAAGTCCCAACGTTTTAATAACAATTTTCATACAAAAAACTTCGTTTATTACGAATTCTCGGTTAAAAGGAACTAACCGGGAATGGTCCCAGTAATTCTATTTCATACATTTTACCTTTTTTATAACGAACCCTCAGCAATAACTTTAAAGTGTGGCAATAATCTTTACTTTTTTCTAATATGTCAGCATTAAATTATAACTTAGCATCTTTAATCAGCTGATAGATAAAAAGAATTAACAGATATTTTTGGTTTTTAATAAAAAAAACTTCTTTTTTAATAAATGAAAAAAAAAATTCTTTGTATTTTATATTTTCTTCTATGACTTCACCCCGTTTATTACGAACTTTGCCTATAACGAATTATTTTTTCCTGGTCCCACGAAGTTCATTATATCCGGGTAATACTTCACACCTTGCTATACAAACCTTAAGGAAGCCTTAAATGCACGAAATTAAAGAAAATTTTGTAAATTTTTAATTGCTAAAAATCATCAAAATAAAGACATAAATCGTCCTGTCGTCAAAATGACATTTTTATTTATTATATTGAGCGTTGTTTATGGTGCTTAATTTTTTAATATTTCTTTCACACCTTCACTAAAAGCCTTGGCCTTTTTGCTTTGCTGAACGTGTAAACATGTATAGAAACGGATTATGAGTATAATAACTACACCTTTCAACATTATCGCTTTCTTTTACTCTCTCTTTCTTATTTGAACATAACCCTACAATGTACTCTTAACCTTTGAATATGTTAACCTCTTCTAATATTTCTTATTCTAAGTTTGAAATGCTTTGTAAATAAAATAGAAAAACTTTGAACACTTTATTAACAGCAGAAAGCAACAACAATAAAATATAAAGAAAATAAAAGTAATAATGGCCGCTGAAAGAGCGATCTCTTTAGCTTCTCTAAAGTAAAAAGTTTGTTTGAAAAAAAAAAAAAACAAAACAAAACAGAATCAACTAAAGGTCATGTTATGATGTGTTTTTGTTTGCTCATTAGAAAAGTTACCCAAAAAAAAAAAAAACAACAACAACAAAAAGAAATTGAAAAAAAAGAGTACAAATAAACCGGCTTTCCTATTCACAAAGAGAAAGTAAACACCTGATTTAGCACCCACATTCTCTTTTTTCTTCTAGAAATTCTTTAGCCTTGTGATTGAAATCAAGTGTAAGAGTGAGTGCATGTGTGATAACTGATGAGTGTGTGTATGTGAAAAGTGTTGTAAACAAATACTTGATGCCAAAGAAATAATTATTTATACTCCTATGTACGAAAAGCTGTGGAGATGTGTGCATGTGTTTGTATGCCTTTGATGGCATGCTTTATGATGTTGTATGTGTTAAAAACTTGATGAGAGCATTATTAAGCAGAGAGAACAATAGAGATACAGAATCAGAATCTTTTTTTTCTTTAGACTTGCTAATGTTATTTATTACGTTGTTATAATTGTTGTTGCTGTTGTTGTTACTGCTGTTGATGATATTTGTTTGAAAGCCCCTGTGGCATTACTGTTGTTGTTTGCTAGAACTATAAAGAGTGTTACAGTGTCTGCCAGGCTCCTCTCTAATTCAAAGAAATCTTAGTGGTATGATAAGAGTACTGTTAATATTGTTATTGTTGTTGCCTCTTCTGTGTTTAATACAAAAATACGAATACATTTCTCTGTCTGTTTACTTTTCAAAAAAATAATTGTTAAGCGTACAGCCTAATAATTTACAAGTGCTATGATATTTACGACAGACAGAAAGAGAGACAGAGAGAGAGCGAGAGCGAGAGAGCAAGTGAAAGACTGTTTATTTGTCTAGAATTGTTATGGAAATCTTGTAAAAATCATTAGCAGACAATATTATATTTTTTGTTATTGCTATTGTTGTAAATGAATACAATTCATATTTATTACTGGGCGTGCTATAGTATGTGTATGCTGAAGAGGCATTTACTCGTACAGTGTACACAGCAACATTTTGCATTCATTGGCAACATTTGCTGTGAATGTTGCTTTATTTGGCTTGCAGGCATAATTTCATTTACAAGCATCATTTATATTGTGTATGTTGTAATGCTTTTGTTGTGTCGTTACTGTTTGTTTGTTGTTGCTATTGTTGTTGTTGTTGTTGTTGTCATTATTAGAATTTTGTAATAATTTCATAAAAATTATGCTTTTGTATTTGCTGCCATATACTCAGGCTGTTTTCGAATATAGACACCCACAAAGCAGAGCGGAAACTTATTAGGCACGGAAGTAGTAAAAGGAAATGTAAAGAAAATATGTTCGAAGGCTAGTGGCAGAGAGTGGGGGTTAGAAAATAAAAAGAAACTAAGCAGGATTTTGATTTTTTTTTTTAGCCATGCCTTACGGGGTTTTATATTTTTTTAGATTCAAATTTTAATATTCGGCTAGAAGGCAGTTCTAAATCAAAGCAAAAAGAATTATTTGTCAGTACAAATGAATTTTTAAAATTGTTCTAGAGAGAAGTTGTCAAAGAGATTCCAATTTATATTGCAGGACTTTTTTTGACCTCCTAATAATATAGTCCCAATCTTTAGTCACTCTGTCGTTGTAATTTTAAGGAATTTTAGCAAGAAAAAATAAACAATGCAATGAAATATTGCCTATCATTAGATGTGTGGCAAGTTACACTCTCGAGATAGTAACAAACATAGTTCACATCAATGCCATGAAGAGTGCATGCATTAAATTCGCTTATCATGGTGCGGTATGGAGTCTATATTGACTGTAATGGTTCTTATTTTCAAAGAAATGTGGGCCAATGATACCTCCCTTACACAAACCGCACCAAACAGTGACTCGTAATGGCTGCATTGGCTTCTGTAAGTCCTCGTATGGGTTTTTTGAGTCCCAAAAGCGGGAAATTTTGCTTATTAACGTTCCCACCAAGATGAAAATGAGTTTCACTTGAAATGGTGATTTTTTTTTTGTGGCAGAATCGACCTCTTCGTGGAGTTTCTCAATGTCCCAAAAAATCCCAACGTTGGTCAAGCATAATTCGGAATTTACGTTCATATTGGATTTTGTGACAGAATAGAAGACATACACATTGCCAGATTCGAAAAAACCATAGTGAAAATTGGTTCATCTTTACCTGGATACCCCAGTTTTTCGTCAACTTGTTGGTAGGACATCTCCATATATTGCTTGATTGATTTATAAAGAAATGGATTCCATGTATCCATTAAATTAAATTAATGTAATGTAAAGCTTCCTAACCCTACAAAAGTTGCCCATTTCTGTTGCCTAAGAAACTCTTACAAGCGAATGAAGGGCGTTATTCCCATCATTATTATTTACAGCCAACATCTGTAGAAATCAAATCTGTTTCTTGTTTTCCACACAGCGCTTAATGGATGCGTCTTGTAAAATTTTAAATTTCTTAAGGCAATTTTCGCTTTTCTTTTACTGTTCTAAAGCACACACTCCCATACATGCATGCTTTCTATGGTATTGCAATAGAAAAGAGTTGTGAAACACACTAGAACCAGATCTTTAAATCTCAGGCCAGACATTTTTATGACGAACTCAACCAACGGAGCAAGGAAAAAGATGGTTAATTATGAACAGATAGACAGACAGAGAGACAGACAGATAGATAGACAGATGGAATAGCAGACTGATAGACAGAACACACATGTAGAATACACGTGCTGAATATGTTCTATTTGGCCTGGCTTCCTTGGTCTATCCTTTCCTTCCATTTCTTTCTCTAGTTGTAGTATAACTAGACAAGTAATTATTTTTTATATTTTAATAGTGGGTGAATTTCATTTTTCTTTTTATTTCCCCGACAACGAAAGAAAATCATAAGCAGCCGTAGTAGGAGTAAGAATAGAATCAGCAAATCAGCAAAATTATGCGTTAAATTGCTGGACGTTTTGGTGTGTTAGAACATTTCTCTTCTGTTATTTTTTTCTTGGCCATTTTCATAAAATCCCTTTTAATTTTTGTGTTTTGATTTTTCTACTCCTTTTTTTCCTTTATTTTTTCCCCTTTTTTTCTTCTTCTTTTTTCTGGCCATAATATTAAATAATCGTGTTGTAAAAATGTCTAAATTTTAGGGCTTATGTTTCTACGAATATTATTGCCACAAGGAAAAACGAAATCTCTGTTTTAATTTCAGTCTTTTTTTCTTGTTGTTGTTGTTCTTTATGGCCAATTTATTGCAGAAGATTTTCTAGGAAATCTTTCAAAAAAAAAAATTCTCCTTTCACGTTGGCTCATGTTGATATCCATGTTGTTGAGGTAAAGACGTTGCATAAGAATTTCATTCTGTTCAGTATTCGTTATTTTTATGATTTTTATGAGCATTAATTGCATTCTGGCCAATTAAATATTAAATTTAATTGCTATTGGTAGTATTGGCATTGCCGTAACAGAAATGCACTTTTGTATGGAATTTTAAGGCAGTTTAGTTTGTTTTACGGAAGTATAGAATTGATATTATGGGGGGAAATATCCCACAAAAAAGTACCAAATCTACAAAAAGTTGTAATTTAGATAACTAAAGAAGGCATTTTTTATAAAAAAAAGGTACTTACGATGTTGGTACATAAATAACTAGAAAAAACATCTTAAACGTACTAGAAATATTTCAAAAAATCTAAAGGCCTACCAAATAAATTTACGAAAAAGGTACCAAATGTATTTGCTACATAAAAAAGTACCAAAGATACACACATATATACAAAATTGGTCATTACAACCCTTCAGACACGACTACGGCCTAGCTTCTCACACCACTTATGTCGTGTGCTTTAATTTTATGCACGAGTGGCGGAACCTACAGTTTAAAGTCGACTCCGAACGACAGATTTTTGAGACACTTTTTCATGACAATTTTTATTTACTCTCAGAAGTTTTGCCAGAAATCTGCTTAGAGGATGCCACCTAAGAAATATTTTTTCACATTTTCGTTTTGATGTCTGACATGGGGTTTGAACTCAGGCCTTCAGTATAATAAGACACACTACCTACTAGACTACGGCGATGATTTCGGGCCTTCAGTATAATAAGACACACTACCTACTAGACTACGGCGATTTCAAAGATACTTAGAACTAAAGATCTTGGTACTAAAGATACTTTGTACCAAAGATACTTAGTACCACAGATACTTAGCATAATTTAACAAAACGATTGACAGTGGTTATCGGTCTAGTTTAGTGGGCAATGTATTCACTTACCGGTTGAGAATACTGAGTTAAAACCTGAACTCTAAGATTTTGAAGAAACGAAACTCAGGGAACAATTTCCTTTTGCGTGGTTTACGCTGTAGACTTCTAAGAAAGGGTGTGAAAGTATAAAATATGTAGCGGTCTTTAAATTTAAGGATCTAAGCAAGCAGAGCTTTGGTTTCAGTCAGGCGAGTAGCTCGTTCAATAGCAAAATTTTCCGCCTGAAATACGTTGGCCTGGTTAGATAATCTGTATCAACCGTTCGGTGAAAGTTTATCAGAATAGACAACAGATCTAGTTCCGCATTCTCTTTTTGAGCCATCGGTGACCGATGACAGCTTCAGCAACGTATTCTTCTCGTGTATGTATGATCTTTCGACAGCAGTCTCCGGCTTCTCACACCACTTATGTTGTGTGCGTTAATTTTATACATGAGTGGCGGGACCTACAGTTTAAAGTCGACTCCGAACGACAGATTTTTGAGAAGCTTTTCATGGCAATTTTTACTCTCAGAGTCTTTGCCAGAAATCTGCTGAGAGGAAGTCGCCGAAGAAATATTTTTTCGTTTTTGATGTCTGACCTGGGATACGAACCCGGGCCTTTTGTCTAATAAGCCAACACACTACCCACTAGACCACGGCGACTTCTATTCAATTGTGTCATTACAACTTTATAATCAGGATTACAATCTAGTTCCTAACACTACATATGTTGTGTGTGATAATTTTATAAATAAGTGGGGACTCACTTTTCAGAACAATTTTTATTTACTCTCAAGGTATTTTCCGATAGCTAGAACTTGGAACTGGTAAAAATTCTTTTTATGTGGTACTTTTTCAAACTGCAATTGAAATGTTTTGTTTTAACTTTAAACAGAACTACAAAACTATTAGGTGTTCATTACAAAAGTTAATAATTTTAATGATTTGCTTTAATGTCATGCTCATTAAATTAAATTTCATGCAGATGAGCTGCTTGGGTTAGGTGTGCAGTTTAATTATATTTTTTTGAAAGAATTTTCTTCGCCTTTGTTTGTCAAATGCTTAGTTCAAGGAGAACAATAAACACTAAATGATTTCCATAAAATTTGTGGTATTTGAAATGGTAATTAACAAAACATTTTTTTTAATGCCATTGGAAAATGTTACTTGGAGTTTCTTAAACTAAAGTTCTGATAATAAAATTCTTACCTAAAGGTGTTCGTTTGCAGTACATTTGACTGAAATGTTGTTGGTTGTCTTAGGCTACAGTTTATTGGACTACAGTTTGTACAAAAGCAATTATAATTACATTGATCGGGTATAAACAATTGATTCTAATATTTATTTTATTATTCCAAGAAGTGATTCAAGACACATAGTGAAAAACTTACAAAGTTTTATTACAAAAATTAATAAAAACATCATAAAAACTACCCCACAGCTTATGATGAATTTTAATAAGTTTGCTTAATTACAGTGCTCACTCATAATTATTATGTCTTGCCCATAAATAATTAAATTAAATACGCTTTTGACACTTTTTTTTTATAACACAATCAATATGACCTTGTGAAAATAATTAAATTTTTCCCATACCTTTGGCTATGATTAATAATAAATGGTGTGGAGGGTGTGTATGTGCTATATCAGTATCGTATTTTGATTAATCACTTAAGTATTCTTAAAGGTGCGTTGCAAATAAAAATTATTTTTAAGAGTCCGAAAAATTTAAATGAATATTCATTATAAAAGTTCTACAATGAATGTTAATTACACTCTTAAATAATATTGTCAATAATAAATTAAAACTATTCCTATACCATACATGGTACGTTTGCTGAGAATATCAAGCTCTATTCACATTTCTGTTCCGTGAAACTTGGCAATAGATCATGAATTGTTTAACAACAGGACTTCACACACTTCATTCATTTCACGGTTAACTAGGCTCGGCCTAGTTAGCAAGCATCTATTGAACGTTTCTGCACTAGTTTTACTCATTTCGATTCAAAACCGCTGACAAGACAAAGGCAGTCTTTAAGAAGACAGTTTCCTTGGGTTTACATGGATCTCACTAACCACAAACTTTTTAAAATTGCCGTTAATCGTCATCGGATTTTCTTTTAGCTGCCATGACCAGTCTTTGTCTTTCCATTTAGAATCGGGATTTCTAAATGGCACAATCAATATGTCTGTCATACATGGAATAGGCCATGCGGAAAAGAGGGAGAATGATTTATGCATTCATGAAGGTCATCACCACCTCATGGTATGTCAAACTCTCTCACTGGATATACCGACTAAAAACCCGCCTTGTCTCCTCACCAGGGTATCATTCCACCTCGGAACCACGGTTGCATTACATCGAGGTGGACCGCTTTTTGGCACCTGTGCCAGTTTCATCATTGTCAGCCTGCGTCCAGGCTCCGCTCTTCCATTATTCTACTGCGCCTAGGTCATATTTTTTTCCTTCGCAAGACAAAATTGCTTTACTGCGCAAATTGCTTTACTGCGTTCCAGTTTTCTCTGCTGTTTAACATTTTCGGCACGACGTTAGGGATTTTAGCCTCGAGACTCTGACGTCTTTCGTCCCATCGACTGCAGCCGAAGAAAGTGTGTTCGGCATCGTCTAACATTTCCCCTCCTCGTAGAGGCAGAATGGCGAGCGACATTTTCCCATGCGATGCAGTTACTCTCTGAAGTATCCATGGCCGGTTAGCATCTGGGTTGTACAGTAGTCTACTTTGCCGTTTTTTCTGTTTTTCCACACTTGCAATTCTGGAATCAGTTTATGTGTCCACCTACCATGCCGTTCATTTTCCCATCGATATTGCCATCGATATTTAAGAGGACTTCCTGCTGTATAGTTTCTATACTCTGCGATTGAATCGTGCTTGTCTAGCGTTGTAAATCATCTGGCGTTCAATTGCTTGAAGGTCTATAGGAACCATTTCAGCTATTATTAAGGCGGCTTGTGTCGATACTGTGCGATACAAGGATATGACCCGTAAAGCTACTATTCTCTGCGTAAATAGTAGTTTTTTTGGCTCTGGTTCGAATTTTCGAAGTAGAAGCCCAGATTTCAGAGCCATAAAGGTGTAACTTCATCCTACTTGGAAGTGGTCTTTAGTATTTGCCATCAGTCTACTCAGTTGTGTTATTATTCCAACTGTTTTTGCTCTTGCATATTCTATCTGCTCTGAGTAGGTCAGTTTCGAGTCCAGTCTAATCCCAAGGTATTTAATCGATCTCTTTGTAGGTATAACCTTTGATCTCGGTCGGAATATGTCGTCTTGTTAATAGCAGCAGCTTCATTTTAAGTATGGCCACTGCAGGCCGTGAGATTGCAGCTAGTTCTTAGTGCGCATCATGACTTGTCGCTGTATGCGTTAAACTATTTCTGTGTTTCTACCTCTAATGACTGCCGCAATATCGTCTGCGTATCCGACTAGGAAAGTATCCTTCGGCATTTCGATTTTCAGAATCTCGTCATAAGTTGTGTTCCAGAGGTCTGGTCCCAATATGGATCCTTGTGCCACTCCTAAGGCCCTTGGCGTGTATCATATGTCAGCTCTCTATGCTTTCTTTTAATTGCATTCTTTTTTGTATCAAATGAAGTTAATCATAATTCTTTGTGTCCTTTTGATGTCTACTCTGAAAGAAAAAAGTATTTCTAAGGACTTTTTAGCAGCCCTATTAGCTTAGAGGACGTGTACTTGTCAAGCCCTATTAAATTTAACCTTTGTTATGGCAATGCCGAAAGTTTTTGTGTAAGGCAGCATCACTTCTTCAGTTAGATTAGGACACTGCTAGTAAAAGTTCTTCACCACTTAGTCAATCCCTAGTTAAAGAAGGAATTATTTCCTGACTAGTGCATCTAATTTGGAAGACGCATAAATGTCGATTCGAAAAGATGAACGCACTCAGTATGCCAATTATTTGATCATTTTCAAATGAATTGTGTTTAGTGACAATATCGAATCGTCGAGACGATACTCAAGTCCTTAACGAATCACTATTAAGATTAACTGGTTCAGCCAGTTTATACGTTGGAGCTGCCATTATGGTATATGACAGTATGTGTTTGTTTTCCCAACACGGCGCTGGGTTCCAACAAGATGCCATACAAAGTGATTCACAAATGATTTATTGCGAAAGCAATTTGGTGACATCTTTCTAGAAGTGAATCGGTGCACCTCTATACTAAGCAGGTAGGTAGAGGTGGCCCTTGTAGTCGCTGTAGTCTGGTAGATAGTGCGTTGGCTTATTAGACTGAACGACAGAGTTCAAACCCCAGGTTAGAGATCAAAATGAAAAATATGAAAATAATTCTTCGCCGACTTCCTCTCAGCAGATTTCTTGCAAAAAACTCTGAAAGTAAATTAAATTGCAATGAAAAGCTTCTCAAAAATCTGTCGTTCGGAGTCATAAGTAGTGTGAGAAGCTAGGTCATAATCCTGACTGAAGAATTGTAATGACCAATTATGTATGTATGTAGATAAAGGTGGCCTTATTCCAGGAACCACTTAGAGCTTTCAAATAAAGCCAAACCACAAAGATCATATATTCACTGAGCACCAAGATGCCTTGTTTCTTTTTTGTCATAGGCCTCTGTACTACTTCTTTGGCAGTTTTGTAAAGTCATATGCTTTATGATAACAAACTAGCAATTGTTTGCAGCTAATATTTAAGCTATCGTTGAAGTCAAGTGGTGAGATTTTAGAAAATGTTGTTGGAATTTATTATGAAACATTTTTTTCCAAGCTTTTGAAAACAACACCTTACTAGGCATGTATGCATACAGTGGTGGCCTTATAATTAGAAACGACTTAGCAACCTATACATATGTTTGATAATTTATTTTTAAAACTTTGTAACTCATTTTAAATTGTGTACCTATGTAGCTGGAACCAAGGGCTTTATTTGGAGGATGTCTTACACAAGTTTTTCCATCAGATTGTAATAATTAAACTTGGATTCGTTACTCCAGAGAACTCTGTTTCAGAAACGCTGAACTAGTTTAAGCATTTCCGTTCCAGACTATAACCAATTTTTAATATTTTTTTTTTCTGAAATATGCAATTTTTTCTGAGCAATGCACTCTTGAAGTCCCGGCTAATGTAAATTACTTCTTATAGTCCGTGTGGATGTTTGTGATGTTAAAATTGTCCAATTTCAGCCTTTATTCTACGAAAAGATAAAGAAAGGGTTTCTCTTCCTGACCCTTCAAATAATTCTGTCTTCTATTGGAATGGTTTTTCTGGCTCTAGACTTCCTGCCTAGGGTTTCAAATAATTGTCAAAAGAGGTCTTAAGAAGAAAAACCTCCGAAATAAAGATGAATATCAGTACAAACATGCCAACCTTTGATACAAAGTTTTGAAAAGAGATTAACAAACATACATATTGCTAAGTCGTTTCTAATTATAAGGCCATCACTGTATAAGGGTACTTTTTATTTAATTTTTACCTACACCATCTAGCGAACGATAAAGTACATAGTCGTCTACGCCAACTATACTAGAACCTAAAATGTCATTCTTTAAAATGGTTTTCCGCCAGTACATACATTTCAAAGTCTCTTCACAATTTGCCTCATAAGAGCGATTATCCTATCGTAGAGTATAGTCCCTTTTGCCTTCTGTACAATGGGTCAATTCGATCTCCGGGTACTGTACTTGTCACAGTTGAACAAGTACACGTCCTCCCACCTAATACACTTCAAACACTCGATACATTTCATATGATGCAACCCGTGCCTTGCTGAAATGATGCTTTATAATCTATTGGCAGTATCTGTAGGTGCTACCCTAACATCTTGCCAGGATCTGTTCAGATGCTCTTTGTGAATCATTATTATTCTGTTGTTAGAATTTTCTCTACTTACAATTGCATATTTTGTGGTAGACATTGCGATTATGTATGGAATACCATTCAATACTTGGAATTCTTTAGTTGGCTTTAAAAAAAGGAATGTTCTAACCAAAGCAGAAATTTTTCTATCACAATTCAAAACCTGTTTTATTTCAAGAATTTATAGAAATCCATGGTTATTACCGCAAATGTCATTAGTTCAGGCAATTAATATCAATCATACGCTCTAGGGTAAACACTACATACTAAAGGCATATCGAATTTCATTTGCAAGCAGCAATAAAAATATCATTTTTACTCGAGAATTTTAACGCCTTGATGACAACAAGTTTATGTCATTATAGCAGAAAAATATGCTGTCATTTGAATGCTAAAGAATTGTCAATTGAAGAAGGGTCTGTGGTGGAAGCAAAATGAAAGAAGTGACAGACAGAAAAAAAGTAAAAAAAAAACTGAAAAAATAACAAACAATTAAACGACAAGCATAATGACATGACGAAATTTAATATTCTTTTCATTCATTCGTTCGTTCATTTATTCGTTCATTTATAGCCCATTTGCAACTGCAACACATGTTTGGCGAGACAACATACAAAAACAAACAATAGACAGCATAAAAATGAATGAATGAATGAACGAATGACAAAGTAAATGACTGAAAGTGAAGGACTGACTGTAGGCAGTAAATCTGCTGCTGCAAGAGACATTATCACAATTAATTTCACATTAGGATTGCAAGAAAATGTAATAATCATGGAACAACACAAATAATAACAAAAAAATAGAAGAAAAAAATATTAAAAAAAAAAATTAAAGCAGACATTAGACAGACACATAGAAGATTAGCAAATGATGCAAATTTAAAACAGAAAATATTTGTTGTTTTTTTTGGCCACTGTCTACTACTCCAGCTTATTGCAGTAAATACCCGATAGGCAGGTACACCAAAAAAATCATCAACATCGTGACCAGACATATTGCTATCATTAAACGAAAAGCATCAACAGCTACAGACCAGCAGTATTAGAGTTGCATATTGTAAAGGGCTATCCAAGTCGTGGTTTCAAAAGTATGGGACTGGAATTCAACATCTGTCAAATTAAGTTGTGAAAGCAATTTTTATTGACGAAAATGGATCGCTTAATTTCAGAATCTCGTCATAAGTTTCGTTCCAGAGGTCTGGTCCCAATATGGATCCCTGTGCCGCTCCGGAAGTAACCTGCATTCTCTTGGCCCTTGGCTTGTATCATATGTCAGCTCTCTATGCTTTCTTTTAATTGCATTCTGACATTGACGAAAATGGATCGTTTAACTGTCACACAAAACGCATAAAAATTATCAAAACCTACTACACAAATGATTATTCTGCCACAGCCACGTATCGTGCTTTAAGAGAAGATTATGGTTTACATAATCGTCCAACTACGCCAGCGATTGGCAAAATTGTGAAGATATTTGAAGAGACTGGAGTGGTGACAAATATTGAAAGGCCTGTGCATAATCGTTTCCTTCGTCCCGCTGAACATATCGCTATTGTAAGTAAAAGTGTTGCCGAAGGCCCGAATGTGTCGATTCTCAGGAATTAAGACTGTCTTATGGGACCTTATGGCGTATTTTGCCTTTAGATCTACACCGACATTCATATAAAGTCTAGCTCACGCAATAACTGAAGCCAGCTGACCATTCACAAAGTCGTTTCTTCTTGAAAAGTTTCTCAAAAATCTGTCGTTCGGAGTCGTCATTAAACAGTAGGTCCCGTAACTTCTGTATAAAATTAACACACACAACATATGAGAAACATGAGAAACTGCGGGCTTCTTGGAGACGATTGCTGTAGACTGTCTAATGGTGAAGGTATAGCACTGACCATTTTATAGTCACCAGCAGCAACTCGTTTTCTTGCCGTTTGTATCTGCCCTCTTTCCAGCTTTCCTGAACCTGTACAATGCACTGCTTTAGTAGGGCCATCCCTTAGTGCTGCTTTTATAGAAAAAAAAGGATACGTGGAATGGGCGCTTGAACAACAGGCGGTGAACGGCAATTTTTCGAACAAAATTTTCTTCAGCGATGAAGCACATTTCACACTCGGTAGGTATGTTAATAAACAAAATTGTCGTATTTGGGGTTCTGAGAATTCTCAAGTAATTGAAGAGAGGTCATTACATCTAGAAAAAGTCAATTTTTGGTAAGCTCTTTAGTCCGAAGGTGTGATTCGGCCTTACTTCTTCGAAAACGAGGATGGAACGACTATCAGCATCAATTCGGAGCGTTATGGTCATAGGAGAACCGAATTTTTTTTGCATGCTATTGAAGAACACAATTTGAAAAAATTAATGGTCCGAACAAGACGGTGCCACATGCCACACAACTCGAGTGAATATGGTTTTATTGCAAAAGACATTTCTTGGACGCGTAATTTCTCGTCATGGCGATATCAACTGTCCACCTAGATCATGCGATGTCAAATCATTAGATTTTTTTGTGGGGCTTCGCGAAAGACCGTGTTTATGCAGATAACACTTCAACTCTTGAAATACCGCCCCCCCAATATGTGTCAAAAAGTGATCGAAACTTACCTCAAAAGAATCAATGCTGGCAACACTTCGCGTGGAGTTCATTTAAATGATGTAGTGTTTCACATATAACGTTAACGTTGTTCAAACTTTACAATAAAAAAGAAATATCATGAAGGAAAATATTTTATGCGTGTTTTATTTACGTTTACTTTTGAAACCACGATATGGATAACCCATTATATGCAACACATTTACCATTTGACAAAGTAGCGAAGACTATTCATCATGGATTGAACTACAACAAATACAAATACAAAATAAAACAACAAAACACCGTTAATTAAATTGTTGACACGCTGTGTCATGGCAGTACACATGCCACAGAAATGTCATGTATAGGTACAGGACAACCGATACTAAAGCTTGCCTCATAGGCTACCTAAATACTACGAAAACATATTACAAACGATTTCATTGCAAAATTTTTTCTCTGTTTATTTTACAATAAGCTTACCAGAGATGGAGCTACTCGAACAGTGTAAAAACTATTAAGAACAATGTTGCAGGAAATATTTTTTTAGTGAATCTTTCTATTAAAGAGAAATGGACTACGACTAAATAGCAACTGAGCGATTGAAAACCTTCCATTATTTGACAAATGGTTTCTCAATGGGCTTTAATCGTTTTTCCGCTACTCATAATCACTCATGCAATTTTGAGTATGAGTGAATCAACAGAATTGAAATTCAACTACTCTGATTCATTCGTACTCACTACAACATTGATTAATAAGTATAAGTAGCAATGAGTATGAGTACAACGTTGACATTAAACTCACAACATTCGAAATGTGTTTTATTCATATGCCTACTCATTCTGATTCATAAATTTGGAAAAATACTTATAATACTTATAAGTGATTCGAGTAACTCGAATCATGCATCAAAATTTACAGCTTTTGTTGTTGTTGCATATAAAAACAAAGAAGAAAGGAAAGACAAAGGCAACAAGCAAAGCATACACACAATCTTCTTGTAAGTATTGATTGCAGTGCTCGTATGCGAATCATACTTATGTTGTGTTTCGTGTAGATGTTAAGCAAAGACAAGTTGAAGTCAATAATATTATGCGTAATGTTAAGTATGAATACGACGAGTACTTTCAGTTTTCAGTATGAGTAGTATGAGTATGATATTAAAATAAGTATGAATGCGTAAAAGTATCTTTAATTATAAGTATGACTCGAACATACTCATCGTTTTGAATACTTATTGCTAACCTCTGGTGTGGTCATAATTAAGTATTTCGTCTTCATGGCATGTCACATAATATTTCATACATTTTTCAGTTTATTTCCGAGTTCACGAAGATCGCCTGGGACCATTCTCCTCCCAACGTATACAGAGCATTATCTTCAAGTTATGGTTACTTCAATGCACATAGATTTGCTTGCTTAATTGGGCTTAAACACACGTTGTGTTGTGTTTAGGGTTGTCTATAAAAGATCCATCTTTCCTGGTCTGTAATGTGACAGCAGTATTCCTAACAAAAAAAAAGGTTTTTCAACGGCAAACTGTAAAACTTTACTGCACATCTTCGTTTATCTTATGATCTACCTAGTGAGCAAGCAATTATAGAACGTTTTCGCACTAGTTTTACTCTTTTCGATTCAAAAACCAAACACTGTCTAGAAAAAGTGCAAAACAAAAGACCTGATACCAGGATTTGATGCGTTACTCAGGTCTTTTCTTATTGTAGTTTCTCAGAAGAAGAAAATAGTCTGCAGTAGTAGGTCCAAAAATCAAAATACTGACATTGTCTGACATTACCTCTTTGTGAGATGACCATGCCCTCAAAATTCGTCGTGCCGGGCTTTCAATGCTAAATGGGTTGTGTTGAAACTACATCTTTTTGGAATCCAGCTTAATCACATACATAATTGGTCGTTATGACCCTTCAGTCAGGATTATTGACCTAGTTAATCGCACTACTTATGTTGTGTGTGTTAATTTTATACATAAGTGACGGGACCTACAATTTAAAGTCGGGTCCGAATGACAAATTTTTGAGAAACTTTTCATGGGTATTTTATTTACTATCAGAGTTTTTGCCAGAAATCTGTTGAGAGGAAATCGCCAAGGAAATACTTTTTGTATTTTGTTTTGATGTCTGGCATGGCACTCGAACCCAGGCTTTTCGTCTAATAAGCCAGCACACTACTTACTTGACCATGGCGACCTCAGCTTAATCAATTTGGGGGAAAAGAAGAAGAATCTGGAAAATTTCAATCTCAAAGGAATATGAATCGTAAAGCTACCAACCTATAATCAAAAATAAAGCTGGACTTTTTTGGAACCGGCCAATCTTTTGGATTTTTTTTTATTAGAAATCCATTGAAAGTCAAAATTGTGGCTCAGTATGGATTTTATAAATGCGTTGCATAGTGTCAAACGACTCGTTGCCATTTTTTATAGTGCGGCAGGACATGTTAATCCTTAACTAGTGGAAATTAGAAATTTTCATCACACATGGGCTCTTTCTGTATTGAATAAACCACCATCGTTTTAAAACCCTAACATTTTCTTTTATCACAGACTGTATGTAACCCGTCTAAGTTGTTGACTCATTTCACTCAGTCATTCAGACAGACCAACAGCCACTTGCTTTACGATTTTCCGTAAAAAAACAAAAGCAAATCATTTATCCAACACATCTGAAATTGTGCAATTCAACCAAATCCAACGAATGCATCACGTCTACGCTACTTTCATGCCATAAAACAAAATGTACAGAAAGGTGTTCATCTGTGCACGTCAGTCAGTCACTCTCTTTCATTCCGAATGAATTTCTAGAACCAGCGATACATATTAAATCACTATGTTTGTCGGTTTGTATGTATTTTGTATTTGTTTTTTTTTGTTGTTATTGTTGTTGTTGTTGTTGTTGTTTATGAATTTGGTTTCATAAGCGATTTGAGCGTAATTAATGAAAATTTATTGAAATTTTGTATTTTTAATTAAAACACATACACTGACACCGACACAGGCACAGGCGGACACAATATTTTCACACTCCGTAATGCCTTTCAGGGTACTTATGCCGTTGTTAACGTTGACTGCAAGTGACGGTGTTGTGTCCAGTATTTTTTGCATGTAAAAAATGAATTTTAAACCTGAAAACTGTGCTTCAAAGGTAAGAATATTTCTCAGGGGTTTTTTTGTTCACAGCAATTGTGTCAGATTTTATATTTCTGGTGATGATTTTGATCTATTCTTTGGGTTTGGTCTTTCCAGAAATGCTCTTCGTCAGCCTAGATTTACGACCTAGCTTCACACACCACTTACGTTGTATGTGTTAATTTTAAACATGAGTGTCGGAAGATTATGTTAGGTTAGAGGACGTATACTTGTCAATTCTGACAGGTACAGTATCCGGTGGTCGAACTGATGCATTGTACAATGTCCTAGCTTGTCACACCACTTACGTTGTGTGTGTTAATTTTATACATAAGTGGCGGGACCTACAGTTTAAAGTCGACTTCGAACGGCAGATTTTTTGAGAAGCATTTCATGGCAATTTTGAACCTCAGAGTTTTTGCCAAAAATCTGCTGAGAGGAAGTCGCCGAAAAAGCCTTTTCATATTTTCGTTTCGTCTTTTCATATTTTCGTACCCCCTAGACCACGGCGAAATCTACAGCTTAAAATCGAACACGAACGATAGATTTTTTTGAGAAATATTTTCACTACAATTTTGTCTCCTCTCAAAGTTTTCTTCTGCAACCAGCTGAGTGGAAGTTGCCGTAGCCTATTGCTCTGACAAATTTCAGGATTCTGCTCAGTGTCAACAACAATAATTTCCTGTCTAGCACTTCCTAGTATGCATTAATGGCCCACAGGTTCTCAAAATGTGTTGCAATGTTTTATACTCATCGTCACAGAATATCGGGCTTAAGACAACATCGATTCCTAATAAAAGTATCTTGAGGCTGCAATACTCTGTGGAAAGACCATTGGATAGCCTGAGACATGATATAAATCTCTTGTTCTAGTAGTTCCTAGTATGCATTAATGGCCCACAGGTTCTCAAAATGTGTTGCGATGTTTTATAAAAGTATCTTGAGGCTGCAATACTCTGTGGAAAGACCATTGGATAGCCTGAGACATGATATAAATCTCTTGTTCTAGTAGTTCTGAAACTTCTGCTAGGGGTTTCAATTGTCTGAAACACACTTGCTTTGGAAGTGTTTGCCTCTCTTTTTCTTTACTATTGTTAAGCATACATACATACATAATGGGTCATTACAACCCTTCAGTCAGGATTATCGACCTAGTTTCTCACACCACTTATGTTGTGTGTGTTAATTTTATATATTAAGGGAAAGCCCTACAATTTAAAGTCGCCTTTGAACGGCAGATTTTTGAAAAACTTTTCATGGCAATTTTATTTACTCTCAGAGCTTTTACTAGAAATCTACTGAAGAGAAATAGCCTCAGAAATACTTTCTGTATTTTGTTTTGATGTCTGGCCTGGGGCTCGAATCGTGGCTTTACGTCTAATAAGCGAACACTTCATCGTTAAGCATACCTTTTTTATTATCCGTCCCCTCTCCATCAATTACATTAGAATGATGAAGGCTTTGCTGCTCACTTGCTTCCTCATTGTCCAGATGTTGTCGTGGCCTATTAGGAAGGATGTTGGCTTTTTAGACTTAAGGCCAGACTTCTCCAACAAAATGAAATACAAAAAAATATTTCTTCTGCAACTTCCTTTGAAAGTAAATAAAATTGCCATGAAAAGTTTCTCAAAAATCTGCATCCACATTAAACTATAGGGCCCTACACTCATGTATAATATTAACTCACATAACAAAAGTGCTGTGAGAAGTCGGGTCCTAATACTGGCTAAAGGGTTGTTGTGCATGTATGTATGCTTATCCATTGGTTAAAAACATTAGGCTTTGATTTATCTTCTATTGAAGGTGGCATTAAAGTTTCTATTGGCATTTTCCTTTTCAGTAAATTGTTTAATTCCGTTTTACATATGAAAAGTTATTCAAAGGAGTTGTAGTAAAAAAAAAAAATGAATTGAAATTTCCTGTAGAAAAAAAAAAAACCAAAAAAAAACTAGAGAAACTTTCAATTGTTAAAGCCTAAAACAACCACAACAAAACCTAGAAAGTTTTGCTATTAAAAGTTTTAAATTCAATACAATTTCACTTTTTATTTTGCCTATGATTTCATTGGCCAGCCAGCCAGCCTAGGCCTATTTTGTTAGCCAACAATATCGAGGAGAAGGTTGAGTTTTTTTTTCTGTTTTGCAAAGTTTATGTCTCTATTTGATTGCATTTGTGCTGTTATTAGCCTAAAGGACTTTGTTTTTTTTGCCATTCATACTGTTGAACAAAAGTTTCGTTTGTTTGTTTGCTGCAGCAACAGCAACAGCAACGGCAACAAAACAAAAACAAAGTCATTGTTTTAAACTTGACCATGTTGTAACAATGGCTTGTATTTTGATTACACATACACGTTGTATGTATGCATCTGCAACCACTACTCTGACTCCACAGATGAATTTTATAAATTCTTATGCCACCTGGCCGCCATCCTACGCTGCGGAAACCTTTTGTGTTCAATTTGTATTGTATGATTAAACGCCCTCAAACGGCCCTCTCTCTCTCTCTCACTGTATTGAAACCGACTGGTCAGTTCAACAACAGTTACAATATGCCCGGTGTCTTCTGCAGACAAACAAATTCACTCACATCCACCCACCCATAGACCCAGTTTTGGTAGAGCTGTGTGGTATAGCATGCAACAATGGCAACAATTTTTTTGTTGTTGCTGTTTTTTTATCCAATTTTCAATTTTGTGTTTTACTGTTACCAACAGTTGTTTGCACAAAGGTTGGGGGTTCATTTTCAATCATTGTTCGTATGACCAGCTTTCTGACCAAAAGGCTTTCCGCACTTCTCTACCTGAATGATTTTTGAAATTTTTTTTCTCCCCTCTCTTGCATTTGTTCGTGTTTCTTTGGTTTTAAGGGAACTACTCTATATGGGATGGCATTTAAGGATAACTACAGCCTTTAAAAAAAGAAACTTGTATTCCCTGATAAACACTGTTCGGATAATTTAAACTAGCTTTTTAAGGAATTTTCTAATGAATTTAAAAGGACTCTCATCCATGTTTGAACTTTTTCCCCTAATTAAATTGAAATTTCTTCTTTCGATTGCTTATTTAAATTGAGTGGGTCAGTTGAGGCAAGGATAGCACTTCCAAAATGGAAAAATACTCTACAAGTAGATGAGATGATCTCGTTTGTGTATCACAACCAAACATACATTAAAGCCCCGTCGTCACTATAATTACTCTTGCATTTGGCGGAAACCGTTTCTTGTCGCTTTCCCTTTTAGAACTTTCTCCTCACAGTTCCATCCTTTTCTACCAGCTACTGGTTTGTCAAGCTAGTATTAGAACACCAATAGAGGACCAACAATGCCTGGATTTTACACTTTAATTGATACCTCATACTAAAGGTTTTGTTATCCACAAATATCGACTATTTTATCGTCGACAGCGAACGTTCCAGTAATTTTGCATTCCTCTATGACACCTTTTCCTCTATCACGCTTTTAACTATATCTGCAAGGCCCCTTTTTGATTTTTTATATTCCACGTCTCTCATTACAATTTCAAAATGAGACGAGCTTCGTTCCCACTTATCCTTTTCCTACTTCTCTGATGGCAACTCTATTTTATTCTTTCTCATTGGCTTATTTGACTTCCCTAGCTATTCTCCAGCTTCTCCTCTTTTACTATACATTGGATATGCATTGTTCGGCTTTATTGTGAATTTTCTGATCATTGCTTGGGTAAGACAAATTTGAAGATATTTTAAGTGGAGTTAGACAAAACTCAGACACGTGAATACATTTTTATAAACGAAGTTGACCTACAGCGGCGCAAGAGGCTTTGTTGGTTGTAAGTCCATTACGTATGGAAACGAGCAGCAAAACTGGGGTTTAGGTAGTTGGTGAAAAGTCTAACACAATGAAATATCGAACCTGAAAAATCATATCACAGGGAACTCTCCTTAATTGTGTTTTCTTTATTTTTGGTAACTGCTTTGTAATATGCAAATGCATCTTCTGCAGGACCAGTAAACTCTCTAATTTATGGAACTGCATCACATAGGACTGAGTCATCGTTATGAGATTGAGCGGAACAACTACCAGTCTACGGATACACAAGATGATTGTCGAAAATAAAAAGTTTGAGGAGATTAGGAGTGTTCGGTCGCACAGGCAAATATTCCGAACTCATGATGTTACCCGTAAGTATCATCCAATCATAATCGACATCGAAAGATTTGTTCAATTCAATTTAGATAGGGACTACAGAGAATGGAACGCAGCTCCTCTATTTATTAGTCAGTCTGTCTGCACTCAGCTTTTATGATTTCAAGATTTTTATGAGACTGTCTGTACAAGCTGAATCGGGTAGCGATGAGAAATAGGAATTCTCTCTGCTGGTTTCTACTGCATAAAGGAATTTGAGACAATAAGAGATAATATCCTACGACGCTGAAGAGACTCTAATTATTTTGTGGAGTAGGAAAAAACGTTTTCAAGGACATACATATTCGGCAAAAAAGAAAACGAAAAGAGACGGGAGTTCAGTATGAAGAGATTTTAGTGACATACATCAGTTTATCTAGAAAAAGCCTAAAGGTATTCTTTATAATCGTCGTGAAGAGGTGTATTCGTACTCTGACCATACGGTGTATTATGGTCCGTTCCAACCTCTTAGAATTTTCCTATAATACCACCATCAAGCTTAATTGCCCTGATAATTCCTTGCCTTGCACTTGGTATACACCCAAGTGCTTCCAACTGTGAATGTGTTTCGATGTTGTGGTCGAAATAACCAAGATTTTGAATAATTATATCTTTGGCCTATAGGGCTCTGTCAAAAGATTTGTTACCAGATTTCGGTTATTCCTGAATTATCTGATGCATTACTCAGATCTTCTCGTATTTAAGCTTCCCTTTATCTTGCATTTCTTTGGCCATTGGCGTAAAGATACTAACTGGATTTCGGAACGGACATTGTCGAATCAATAACCAATTGCTCTGAACAGGGAAGCTGTCGTAGTCTAGTAGATAGTGTGTTGGCTTATTAGACGTAAAGCCCGGGCTCGTATTCTAAAACAAAACGAAATATAAAAAAAATTATTTCTTCACTGATTTCCACTCTGCAGATTTCTGGCAAAAACATACTTACACATACATACATAATTGGTCATTAGAACCCAGTAGTCAGGATTATTGACCTAGTTTCTCACACCATTTATGTTATGTGTGTTAATTTTATACATGAGTAGCGGGATCTACAGTTTAAAGTCGACTCCAAACTACAGATTTTATGAGAAAGTTTTCATGGCAATTTTATTTTACTCCAGGGACCCGAATCCTGGTTTTTATGTCTAACAAACTAACACTCTACCCACTAGATTACAGTGAATTCTGTCAAAAACTCTGAGAGTAAATAAACCTACCTATAAGAAAGTTTCTTAAAAATCTGTCATTCTGAGTCGACGTTACACTATAGGTCCCGCTACTAACGTATAAAATTAAAGTACACAACATGAATGGTGTGAGAGCCGTAAACCTGACAGAAGGGTTGTCATGGCCAATTATGTATGTATGTCTGAACAGGGATCGCTTGATGACGAATTTATTGATTCTATTATTATACTCTACAAAACGTACCCGTGCTTCTTTATGGCGTAGAAGCATGGACCCTATTAAGAACTGATGCAGCTGCCTTGAGAGTATTCGAGAGAAAAGTCCTATGTAAGATCTTCGGTCCAGTGCGAGTTGGCAATGATTCGCATCCGGTACAACAGTGAGCTGTATGAGCTCCTCAACGACATGGACGTTGTACAGCGTATTAATATCCAGCGACTGCGCTGGCTCGGCCATGTCGTTGGAATGGAGGAGGATGATCTGGCGAGACGAGTATTTGATGCGGGGATCTGCGGAAGTCGGCGAAGAGGACGACCTTGTATCCGTTGGAAGGTCCAAATCGAGGAAGCCCTGTCATCGATTGGTGTGACCAATTGGCGTAGGCGTGCAAGAAGCAGAAGCGCCAGGCCGAAATCCGTTAATCAGGTTGTTATGGCCAATTAAGTAAGTAAGTAAGTATTATTATGAGAACGAATTACCAAAAAATACATGAATTCTGATCAAGCGCTGGGGGCAAGCTACACCATATAGTCTAGCAGTATAATGTATCGCTTGGTAACACTTCTCTGGCACCAGTTTTCGTAAGCGAAAAAGAAGGCTTCTGTACCATTAGAGGCCTTATAATGATAGGGACACAATGTGTGGTATTGATCCAGTATTGATCATATTTATAATCAAGCAGAGTAGCCCGCCTTAATATAATTACAACTTTTTTAACCATTTTTATGGATCCGTCATTTCAAATGATTTTTTATAATCCACATGATGTCATCACAGTTCCTTTATCTTTCTGGTGGAGTTTTTGCTAATTTATATGATCATTAACAACACAGGGATTCATTAGCATAAACTCTGTTGGTGTAACTTTACATTATTGTCTGTAGTTGTATACGTTAGTAACCATCACTGGCCAGTAACTGCACTTGTTCAATTACAATTACAACGTTTTGTAACATTGTTTCAAGGACTCTCTTATATGACTCACACCCCCAACACTGTTTGTATTTGGACATCCTTCCATCTACTCCTGAACATTTCCAGACAATTTCAAGAGTGCTTGTCTGTAGCCGTGTGTTGGTTAGAGGAGGCAGGAAAGGGAGGTGTATGAGAGGAAGAAAAAGAAAATTGTAACAGAAAACAATATTTTTATTCATAGGCTTGGCCTTCATTTTGTTTTTCGAGTAGTATTGTTGTAATTTTCGTTTTTCTGTTTTTTTGCTGTTTTAATAGTATTTGTTGCTCGATTGTTCTGTTGTTTTTCAGTTTTTTTTCGTCCGTTATTGAATTTTCTTTGTTTTCATTTTTCTTTTTTTTTATTTTCGTTTAAAACCTTTTTTTGTTTTTGGTAATGTTACTGGAGTGTACAGAGAGGGAGAATTTGTTTACAGGCTGTTTGAATATGCGGTTAATTTAATTCTTTGAATGCATTGTTTTTTGTTTGCACATTTTGACTTTTAAATCATCGGGATAAAATAAATCCAATCTTTAGATATGTAAGTGATCGTTTATCACCTCAGTTCTGTTGCGACGAATTTCCCAAAAATTACAGAGTTTGCTGGTTCTGATGAAGACATATTTAAGAAAGGAATTGCCAGTCATTGGATTTTTTAGATTCGACATCTCTTAGTGTTAGACTTGTTTTCCATTATCAAATCACAGCGTAGGTACTCACTTCTTCCATACGTAAGGAACTTAAATCCAACTTGGCCTTTAGCGCCGCAGTGGTTCAGATTCTCATTGTTGAGTGCCTTTATACTTTATCCAGCCCCACTAAAATATCCTCAAATTTGTCTTGCCTAAGCAATAACCACAATGGACTCTATTAAGCTGCCCATCATGGTACATATCCCATGAACGTGTATGAATTTTTAGGTAACAAAGATTTTAGATACAAGGTGGCTGATATATAATACAAAAAAGTAAAGCGTTATATTTTTTTATTTCTATTTTTTAAATTTTATTGTTCAAAAGCAAAAATAACATCAAATTTTAGAATCAGTTTAGATTTGTTCGAGTTGGTCACCTTTGGTACGAATTATGGGCTTCAAATGGATGAAAAAGCCATTACAGGCTGCATGAAAGTGATTCTGCGGTATTTTAGCCCATTCCCGCCAAAGTGCAATCTTAAGATGATCGACACTTTTATATTTTTTAGTGAGAACCTTGCTCTCCAAAATTCCCCAGGCCCAAAAGTTCAACGGATTGAGATCCGGAGATTCTGGTGGCCATTTTGTGGTAGAAATGAAGCAAGGAATCCCCTTTTTAAGCCATTCTTGGTTAACGTGTGCTGAATGCGGTGTTGCTGGGTTGGAATGTTGGAATGTCCATGGTCTGCAGTCGAAATGTTTATCTGCCCAGGGCTTCAATACTGTCTTTAAGACATTTTCCTGATAACATTCGGAATTTATTTTGACCACACGATCGATGAATACGAGTGGGGAGCTAACATCGGCCGTGACGGCGGTCTACACCATTACCACCGGCGGCGCTTGAGTTCTGGTGGCCAATCGCAGGTGTAAATTTTCAACTGACCTCTTTGGCAAGTAAACCCGATCATTTTGTTTGTTCATAAACTGCTCAATTTGGAATGGCTTCTCATCGGAGAAAACCAAATTCGTTAAATGACCACTTTCGTGCAAGCGAAATAACTCCTTGGTTCTTTCCAGTCTAACTTTTTTTTGTCCATTGGTGAGCTCTTGCACTTCAATGGCTTTAGTCCAAGCTCATTATTCAATATGTTTTAAATCTGTTCTCGCGATAAGTTCAGCTAACGAACAATTTTTTTACGTGGATTTCGTACAAATCTGGCCTTTACTTTTCGTATAATTTCTGGTGTTGTTACCGTTTTTTTTTTGTCCGTTTTTTGGACGCGATGCAACATTGCCAGCATTACGGTAACGAGAAATAGTACGAGAAACAAAAGATTTATTCACATTTAAATGCTGGAGGGCCCTAACGATAGCCACCTATGGTTTTCCAGCCAAATATAAAGCAATCACACTATCGCACTTCAATTCCATTACGAATAACTTTTTTTCTGAATGCAATAGATCAAAATGCTTTTTTAAGCTTGTAAATAATAAAATTCACTGTCACTGGAATAAATCTGTCAACTGTCAGACGAGCGGTTTAAAAATGATAACAACCTGAAGTTGGTTGCAATACATATCAGCCACCCTGTACATATTTATTTATTAAGAAAAAAATCAAAATTTCTCGAAAGCTTATGCGGATTTTGTTTCTTTGTTTATACTACATTTTTTCTTCATTAAAATTTGCAATAAATTATTTAAAAAAAATTGTTTTCTTATTTCTTTTATTTTTAGGTAAGTGTTTGCCTGTACAGTTTACTCTTAATTGAATGGTCCAATAGTAAGTAAGTATGATACACTGAACTATTGAAATATCAAAGAAGTTTATATAAACGTATTTATATCAACACTTATGGAATATAATTGAATAGTTTGATGCAATTCGTAAGAGAAGATTGCTAGACTTATTAATAGACTTTCTATTTGAAAAGGTTATGATTGTAGAAATTTATTCCTACATATCATCCTCATCCTTATATCGTTACAGCTAAGTAAACATTTAGTTTCTTCCACAATTCTCTAAAATGTTCTCTATTTTCATCTTATTGTTACCAGTTGCATAATTTACAGCCTTAAAAATGTTGCTATATTTTCAGCTTCATGGACTAATAATTTCATTGACGTCCTGACATAGGATATCATGACCATTTCCATAATTTTCGAAATATGTTGTGCTTCAGAGATTTTATTCTTAAGGTATGCCGTATGTGATGTCATTACATTACATTACTGTTAGAATTATGTACAGTAAGAATTACGAACTGGCTCCTTACACCACATATGTTGTGTGTGTTATTATCTACGAGAGATAGGCTCCACCTATAGTTTAAAGTCGACTCATAGCGGCAGATTATAAAGAATGTTTTTGCCAGTAATTATTCAGAATTTTCGCCAGAGATCTGCTGACAGGCAGTCGCCGAAGAAATATTATTTCGTTTGTTAGACGTTAGGGTGGTCCAAGTCACACAACTTCAACAAAACAATTGCCTTACGTTTAATAAGCTATCACACTACCTGTTTTATATACATATTTCTGTAATTTCTCAAAAGAATGCCAAAGTCAATAAAGTTATTCGAACTCCTTTTCTCTGATATGGATATACTTTATTGTATTACATACTTCATCAGTTCTTAATTTACGATATATCTTTACTGCGACTTCGTGGTCCTTAAACGCCTTCTACATACACGCGAATGATATTTGTTTTATATCTGAAAACGCTAGACAACCGAGCTTTTCTTATATGAAGGTAATGTAGGCTTATTAATGCGACCATACGATCTATTGTAATCCCCTTCACCTTTATTAGTATTACCCTGACAAATTTAAAGATTTTGCTGAGTGTTTCAATGCTGGGATTTTCTATTTGAATTGCTAAGGTGTTTCTTTTAGAGATGGGATAATGTCCTTCAGATTCTAAAAATGTGTTAAGAGGAGTCATTCTGACTGTCACGGAATCTAAAAGTTGTGCTTGATGTGCAATTTCGCATTTTAAATAAGTGCACCCTGAGCCTTTGCCTTGTCAAAAGTTCAGTTATCAAACGTAAGCAGATCTTGGATAGGCCGTTGCAGATCCCCACTTATTGTAGTGTTTCAAAAAAAGTTTCGATTCGTTTAACGCATTTCATTTTGGAAGAGTCTTTGTCTCTTTTTATCTTCCTTTTCGTTGATTATAACTTTACAAACATTCGATCACAATCCACAGAAGGGCTCTGGTTCTATTAATGACGCGAAAGCTCTCTTACTCACTAGCTCATCTACATGCCCATTACACAGATTTTCTACATGAGGTGGATTCCAGCGGAGGGCAGTTTTCCTCAGAGGGCAGTTTTCCAGACAGTCTAACATAGTATGGATTTAACATCTTAAGAGTCGAATGATCGTATAACGACCTGATTGTGGGATAGTATTCCTATATACATAATATATATAATTGGTCATTACAACCCTTCAGTCAGCATTATTGACCGAGTTTTTCACACTACTTATGTTGTGTGTGTTAATTTTATACATAAGTAGCGGGACCTACAGTTTTAAAGACGACTCCGAACGACAAATTTTTGAAAAACTTTTCATGGCAATTTTATTTACTCTCAGAGTTTTTGTCAGAAATCTGCTACTAGAATCCTGGCTTTACGTCTAATAAGCCAGCACACTACCTACTAGACCACGTCAATTCCTATTGCTTCACTTCAATTCCTATTGCTGTCCTTTATATATCCTACATAAATTCAATTGAGCACAACTTTCTTTGGATTGGATTTTCACTTGGCAAGATACCCCCAAATTTTAACATGAGCCGAGTTATCGTATGGTGGCTAGCTGGGCAACTATTGATCTGACATTCATACATTCACAGCTTAACTTCTGGGTTGAATTTTTAACGAAATTAAAAACGAATGTTTCTTACCATTCTAACAATATACTGCCGATAGTCGAACTAAAAATAAAAAAAAAAAATATTAAAATTGAATTTTAAACTCCTCCACCCACACAAAATTCGTCATTGATTTTATGAATTTTTAATCATCATTCATTAATTAACAAAAAAAACCCGAATATTATTTATAGGTTTTCGTATCATAACTTTGAAAAAACAACACCCTCTTCTGTGTGATGATGATAATAAAAAATACAGAAAAAAACAAGAAAATAATTCCCAGAATTTTAAAGGCTTAAAATTGATTACAGAGAAATCGAAAATAAAATTAGCGGCTGTGAACCTTTTTTCTGCTTTTTTTCCTTTTTTGTTTTCATTCTCGCTAATTAGTTCACGTATTTAGCATTTTTTTGCTTGGGTATTATGATAACAAGCAACAGCGGTGGCGATATACATACATACACTCCCTCTTATTTAAAAGCTAACACCAAATTATAGGCGGGTTTTAATGAACGGGTATGGGAGAGGTATGGGAGAGATATGGCAGAAGAGAGAGGGAGAGAAAAAAAGATAAAAAAACCCCGTATAACACCCGAGATTATGTGACAAATCCCTTTTTATAAATTTTTTTTTTTATTTCACTTTTAAATTGTTTTGTTTTCACTTAATAAGATCAGAAATATTTTTCAAATAAAAATAACAAAAAAAAATTTTTTTTTTTTTTGTATAAAATCATAAACGAACAACTGTCCCCTCTGTGTGGAGGGAAAAAAAGAGAAAAATTTAAATAAAAAATTCAAAAACAGAAATTGAGGAAAAAAAAGACTCTGGCGCAGACTACAAAGCATTATAAATCATAATTTGTCAGCAGGCAGTCTGCTGTGAATTTCTTACTCACTTACCGACTTGCTATCACACGAATAGTAGTCTCTCTAGTAGCCTGTGCTGTTGGAATAATATATTATTTTATGCGTTCTTGGTTGATGGCTGGAAATTTAAAAGGGCAACCAACACCGACACCGGCACATCACGTTACGAAAGCAAGGGACGCAAATTTATTACAAACATTTTAACACGTTACCACCTTAGGACATGCTTTTGCGGAAATATATACTCTGTAGCTTAAAAAAGTTCCCAAAGAGTAGTGTGTTGGAGTCTCCAACAAAATATAAAATTTAAAAACGAACATTTTTACGGCGACTTCCCCACTGGCAAAAACTCTGAGCGTTAAATAAAATTGCCATGAAAAAATTTCTAAAAATAATTTTTTGATCGACTTTAAACTGTAGCTCCTGCCAATCAGGCATAAAATTAACACACACAAAAATAAGTGATGTGAGAAGCTAGGTCATAATCCAGATTGTAATGGCCAATACATACATAGTATGTATTATGGTTTTACTTACCGATTCCATAAATTACTGCACGGCAGTTATTCTGGAGTTTATACAACACGAGCCTGCTGAACTCTAGATGCACTGTCCTCAGCTTGTTTGTTAATTGAGAGATGCAGTATGGCAAACAATTGCCCAAAGACTATAAAGACCACAATTCTTCGTTCAGAGTTGCTGTATTCAAGATTTCATAGGCCAACATCATTCGCGGAGTTAGTTCCTCAACAATTATTTTCTGTTCTTGAAACCTAGAAAACTCTCGCTAGGGCCGATATATGCGGTATAAAGGGTGAGTTTTTACGAACTATAGGAAAATTTTTCAAACAAAAACACATATAATTGAATGTTTAAATATTATTTCAAGTAAATGTTGATCGCGACTGCACCTCAAATGGTCCATCCGCTTAGTTCAATTTTGCAATACTCTTTCCAACATTTTTCGGCCGGTATCTCGCGAATATATGCTTCAATATTGTCTTCCAATACGTCAATTGAAGCGGGCTTATCTGTAACATAGCACCACAAAAAATAGTCTAAAGTCGTTAAATCGCACTATTTAGCCATCCAATTGATCGGTCTGATCCGAATGTAAAATAAAATGTTCACTGAACTTGCCTCTTAATAAGTCAATTGTTACGCGTGCTGTGTGTTATGTGGCACCGTCTTGTAGAAACACACATCGGAATCCTTTTGCAAAACTTTCCACATTGTTGAGTAACAGAGGCCCAATTGTTGCGAACGGTTACGAATCGATATTTAATGGTCACCATTAACACAGGCCGATACAGCCGTGATATTTTCTTCAGTTCGCACTCTACGTAAGCGTTTTGGTGGTTTACTGTCCAACAATGTGGTGTGAAATTTGGTTAGCCGCTTCAGTGGAACGATTAAACTGTCTATACAATGAAAGAAGCGCGCGATGAACTTTCTTAACAAAGCACTCATTTTGATAATAAAATTCAGTGATTTGCAAGCGTTGTTCGTTTGTAAGACGATTCAGGGTTAAATTATAAAGCAAACTGAAGATGTTTGACAGTGAAACAAAACACGAAACGTGCGTGAGCTGTTTAAACCAGTGTTGCCAAAAAGATAATAGCTAAAAAATCACCCGTTATATGGTTAAGGATATTGATTCTATAGGTGAAATGAAAGTAAGTGGAATACAACCTTAAACTTTCAAGACTTCTCTACATCTCTACCAATTAATACACAAAACAAAAAATAATTCTCTAGGAAATTGAAAATACAAAAGCTTCTGTCTGAAACGATTAAATATCTTCGACTAGATTTCTTAAAAATTTTATGCTCAAAATTTTGGAAAACTAAACTCTTGATTAAGCGAATAACAACAGTTTCACTTCGAAGGGTGATACTCATGACACCTCTCGTTGGTATTTGGCCTTTGTATTGTTCTGAATGGAAGCTGCGGTTGAAACAAATGCAACAACTTGTTGGAGTTGTAAAATTTTTGTAATTTTTGTATTCTACAAAATCAACAACAAAACCTTACAAATAAAAAAGAGAAGAAGCTGCTACTATAACAAAAGTTTTAAATGTGAAATGTTTTTTTAATAACAAAAAAAATAAAATCCAGAAAAACACTGAAAAATTTAAATGCACGGCATTATTCTTCATTAGTTTTGAGTTGTTTTTTTTTTTATCATCTTTTCAATGCTTTTAAAATGTAGGGAAAGTGATAGAGTCAGAGGAATAGCATCTGCAGCTTTATTGTCTTGTTCATAAATTTTCAAAAAGAAAAATGAAATATTTTGTACAGCTTATACTCAGTGCACAGTGGTAGCTCTGGTGTGTTTGATATTCAAATTATAGTTTCTGTAGTAAAGTAACATGGGTTCTTATTTTAAAACACAAACAAAAAAAATTTTTATTGTAGAACGTTCTTGTATACCAGAGATGAGCAACGAATCGTTTTTTCGCTACTCATAAGTACTCATGACATTTTGAGAATGAGTGAGTCAACAGTATTGAAATTCAACTCACATACATACATAATTGGCCATCACAACCCTTCAGTCAGAATTACGACCTAACTTCTCACACCACTTATGTTGTATGCGTTAATTTTGTTTATGAGTGGCGGGACCTACAGTTTAAAGTCGACTCTGAACGACAGATTTTTGAGAAGCTTTTCATGGCAATTTTTAATCTTAGAGTCTTTGCCAGAAATCTGCTCAGAGAAAGTCGCCGAAGAAATATTTTTCGTTTTGATGTCTGATCTGGGATACGAACCCGGGCCTATCGTCTAATAAGCCAACACACTACCTACTAGATCACGGCGACTTCAACTACTCTGATTTATTCGTACTGACTACAACATTGGTTTATAGGCATAAGTTGCAATGAGTATAAGTACAACGTTGACATCTAACTCACAACATTCGAAATATGTTTGATTCATACGTCTACTCATTCAGATTCATAAATTTAGAAAAGTATTTATAACACTTACGAATGATTCGAGTCACATATAATTGCAACATTACGCGTATTGTTAAGTATGAATAGGATGAGTATTTCAAACTTTGATTGTGAGTAGTATGACTATGTTATTAAAATAAGCGTGAATGCGTAGAAGTATCTGAAATTATAATTATGACTCGAATCTACTCATCATTTAGAATACTGATTGCTGATCTGTGGTGTATACTATCGTTGGGTTAAGTAACGTAACGTAGTATTAAGTTAGTTACGTAAGAAATCACAATTATGTCCAACATAACTGCGCAATATATTTTTGCAGACGGTGATGGTCATAGGCAACTATACCATCTGTTGAAATCGCCGTAGTCTAGTAGATAGTGTGTTACCTTATTAGACGTAAAGCCAGGGTTCGAGTCCCAGGCCAGACATCAAAATAAAATACAAAAAAAGTATTCTTTCGGCGATTTCTTCTGGCAAAAACTCTGAGAGTAAAAATAAAATTGCCATGAAAAGTTTCTCAAAAATGTGTCATTCGGAGTCGACTTTAAAACTGTAGTTCCCGCCATTTATATATAAAATTAACACACACAACATAAGTAGTGTGAGAAACTAGGTCAATAAGCCAAACTGAAGGGTTGAAATGACCAATTATGTAAGTATGTATGAAACTTAACCCTTAACTTTTATTTTATGGTTTCTCCACCGTTTACAGGAGAGACCGTAGTCCAACACTTTTGATTCTATCGCTTTTACAACGGATATTGCTAGAGTGAAATAAGGGGATTAGTTTATGAAATTCATGTATTCCTACGTAACACTGGCCAGTGTATCGCACACTGCATTACAGGCAAAGTTCGTTTGTTAGACGGACTATTCGTATGTGGAATTCCCTTCCAGCAGAGATCATTCGTCTTACTTATGGTATGAAAATATTCAAATCTAGTGACCATAAACACTGCTCTATCTTTCCTCCCTCCTATAAACCGTTTTCGTAGTTCGAAACACAATGTCATCCCCTGAGTGTTAGTCGTACGAAAAAAAATATTTAAAAAATTAAGGATAAAAAATAATTGCCTTTGTTCTTCCGATGGCAATATTAGTAGCTGTAATCGAGAGAGTTATATTCCATTCTCGGTCAGTTTTAGCGAACATCAGACTGGATGCCTATGATGTCAAGATCTTCTGACTCCCTAATATTTACACCACACATGGGTATAGATGATGAAATATTATTCCTGCTTAACATTGATTTTAAAAGGTTTTTGTTTCTAAAAGCCTTTCAATTTATTAATTTATTTTTTCTCACGATTTTTTTACAATTTCGATGAACGTCTTTGACGATTTTGACGATTTGTTCTCAAATATTTAACGATTTGATGCTTCATTTATCTGGCAGCTATGTACCTACCTTTCAATGGAACTTAAACCTTGAATTATAATTTCTTATGAAAAATTTGTTAAAAATTGTTTGTTGTTAAGCCAGTTGACCTTTTTTAGTTTCAAATTCACAACACAAAATAATGATGAAATTAAGCGTTACTTCTTTACCAATATTCTGTTTATTTTACTTTTTTCGATTTTACATTCAACTTGCCCACTGTAACGCCTTGTCGACCACTATAAGGCCAGTGTAATGCCTGTGATGGTGATGATGATGATGACGATGACGTTGAATATACATGACTTTATTAATATTTAACTATAAAACCGAGTGTCATTTGTGACACCATTGGTTGTTTAATTAGTTTTACTGTTGTTGCAACTACCAGATTTTAACTTACTGTTGCTGCTTGCTGCTGTTGCTTGCCGCTTGCAACTATTTGCTGCTGGTCATAATAGCGGTGATGTGGTACTGTCACTGTGTTGAGTTGAGTCTACAAAAAGGCGTTTGTACGTGATAATGGTGATGATACCGATGACGTTGATTTAAATTTGCCTTTTTTGTCTGATTTGTTGCAAGTTGTTTATTTCTTAGTGGCTTCTTTAGTTGCCACAACAGGAGACGAAGAAGAAGGCGCCTAGTGTTTTAAAGGTTTTTTTTTGTGTTGTTTCTTTGGAGTTTGTTTTATTTTCTTTGTGGTCATTTCATTATTAATCTCTTCATATTTATTACAACACTTTGGTTTTAATTTTTTCCTTTCATGACATTTTTAAGCCATAAATTAACAACGAAAAAAAAAAAAACTTTACTATGCCTGGTGTTTCTGTTACTGTTTTCATTCATTTATTGGTATGTTTATTAGCCTTCAAATAAAAATAAATTAAGAAAATATTAGAAAGAAAAAAATAAAAAAAGAGAGACGTTAATGAAGAAATATCGGTCATTACCATTGTTGTCATTGCTGTTGTATATTGTATGTTGAAGGCATATCTGATATGCGACTGCTATTTCTGCGACTTGTTGTTGACATTCACATTTGTATGCCATCTAATGGCGTGGCAACATTCATAAATTTTATTTTTGTATCTTTAATGTCCAGTTTATCATTTCTGTAATTGGAAACCTTAATTGTTTGACATTTTTATGACACATGTTTGCTTCAAATGGTTGACTTCAAATGACTTGTTCTTGCCATATATTCATCTCTTGCGTTATTGACTTGTTCAGATAAACAACAGCAACTGCAATAGCAATATCAATAGCTGTAGCAACAGCATAAAATCTTTCAGACGACAATATTCACAGACAATTATTTTAAATCAACAAATAAAACTATCACCACTGATTTATAAACATACACACTTACAAACACACATACAAAAATTTCTATGGTTTGTAATTTATAGCCACTAGTGTGTGTTGTCTATCTGTCTGTCTGTCCCATAGTTTAGACATCTTTTATCTTTTTGTACATACATTTTCAATATGACATTAATAATACCACAGTTTCATGTTTATTTAATTATTTGTGTAAACCTTGTATGCTTCGCTACACATCACTGCAATGGTTGGGCCATTTATAGGTTTAAATTTAAACCATCAATTATTTTGAATCTGGCAATACTTATGCTTTTCTATTCTTTTACAAAAATTCAGAATGTTATACTATGTTCAGAGCGCTGGTATCTAGTGGGTAGTGTGTTAGACCGTTGGTTCGATTCCCACCAGAGGCTCTGGTCTGTGATACTACACCGGGCATATGGTCGAAGTTACTCAGCTCGTATTATGATTAGAATATAGTTTGTAATTGTATTGTAATTAATAAATATGTATACTATGTTCACATATGCAATTTAATTGAGTCAATATTCGCTTAATTGAGAACAAACTTTTAACCTTTCAGGTATAATAAATATACGCAATATTCAGCTTATTCAATATTCATTTGATACTTATGCTTTTCTATTCTGTTACAAAATTCAGAATGTTATATCCACTGAATGAAATTAATCGATTTAGAGTTGAGCAACATTGGGATTTATTGGAAATTTATTTCCAAAGCAAAGACAATTGATCGGAAATTGTACAATAATGTCGTAAAAAAATTCTGTCGTAGAGAAGAACCAACAGTGCTTGACATACGCAAGTTTATTGCTAAAGTTTGTGAAACTAATTAAAGCGTCAACACGTGAGCGTGCTCGTATAGAGCGTACACCTAAAAATATCGAAACTGTAGCTGAAAGTGTGCATCGCAATCCATCGACATGAACCCATCATTATTCTTAAGAATTGAACATTTCAGTTACCAGTTTATGTAAAATTTTGCAAAAAGATATCGGCATGCCGCCTTACAAATTTCAATTTGTTCAAGACTTGAAGCCGCATGACCATCTGCTTCGCTAGATGGGTCAACGAGAAACTGCACGATGATGTAGATTTTGCCAAAAAGAATAATCTTTTCGGATGAAACTCATTTCCATCTTGGTGGTACGTTACAAAATTGCCGTATTTGGGGCTCAGGAGACCCACACGTGGTCTTACCAAAGCCAATGCACCCATTAGGAGTGACTGTTTGGAGCGGAGGCCTCGTTGGCCCATTACTGTCAATGCAGACACCTATCGCACCATGACAAACAAGTTATTTGGACCTCCTTTTCATGGTACTTATGTGAACGATATTTGATTTCAACAGAAGGGTGAAATTTGTCACATTTATAGCACCAAACGTTTGATGGCCAACATTTGTGATGCCATACACTCGAAAAAAAGGACGAAAATTGGTGCGATCGAATGAGATACTCTGAGGCCAATCGCGGTAGGTATATGAATGAAATTCATTCATACTTCCAAAGAGCAAAACAAAAAATGCATATTAGTGGGTAACATTATTAAACAAAATTGCCGTATTTAGGGCTCAGCACCCACACGCGGTTTTACAGAAACTAATGCACTCATTATGGGCGACTGTTTGGTGCGGCTTGTTAAGCGGCGCACTATTAGAGTCAATCACGCTATGGTAATTGACTTTTTTATACCCGTTCTTTGTGGCATTGATGTGAACAATGTTTGGTTTCAATAGAATGGTTCAATTTGATACACATCTAATGACATTATCAATTTATTGCATCAAACGTTTGATGGCCTTTAAATGAACATAAAAGGTGATGTTAATTGGACGCCAAGAAGCTGAGATTTGACAACGTTGGACTATTTTCTATGGGCACTTTTAAAGAAAACTATTATGCCGAGAACTCAGAGACAGTTGGCCATTTTAGCATTTGTGACGCCATTCCTGAGGCCAACTGTGAGCATAGCTACCAGATTTGATGATTTGTCGTCATTTTGACGATTTTGATCTCTAAAAATGTCATTCTGACGACATAACGATTTATGTCTTATTTCGCTCGGGTAATATCCATTGTAGTAGTGATAGAACAGTGACATAAGCTACATTGCAACTATGCTCTAATCTATCAATAAAGTTGCAATACTATCGTAATTAACAACCTACCACGGCCTAATCTGTACACGGTCGAGAAGCCACAAAATGGACTATAAGGGCTTACCCTTAGATCAGAGTTGTATTACATTTTCATGGTGTAATTTGTAAGTAGACCAGATGAAGTGAAGTATTTATTGCAAAATCTTAAGAAACCATGACACTGAAAAATCTGCCAGTTCTAGCGAGAATCACATTGAATTTTCATGCCCAAGATTTTTTGACCACCTAATATTTACACTACATTTACATAGGTACAGATGATGCAGTATTATCGCTGCTTAATGCTATGGTCAGACATGTACTTTTATTAAATCAATATTTATGGAGAACAATATTTTTAGCGTTCAGACATATAATACGCGAAAATTTATTTGACAGCTGTTAAACAAAACAGCTGATTTAACAACAACATTTCTTTTAATTTAATCGCGAAAATTAGTGCCAAAAAATTTTGTTTTAGAGAAAATGAAAAACAATTTAACTTTGGAAAAGGTATTGCTAATGATTAACCGTAACGACGAGCTGTTGCGGTTAGTAGGGACTACTTGTGACAATAAAGTGGCTTTCCTCAGAAGGATAAGAGATAAAAATTTGATAATATTGGATGGCTAGCAGAAAAGAAAGCTTATACTTATGGCACTGTTGTCGTTTACATTTGAGTTGTCAAATGTCAATAGGAAGTGTTCGGAAAAATGTATTATACTTACTGAACGTACTTATGACAGTGTTGTATTTCAAGTTTTAATCAATATTTTAACAATTTATGAATTTATTGAAATTTTGAGATCAATAATGCGATTTAATTGCGATTTTCTCAATATAAGTTCATATTCGAACATAGTATAACACTGAGTTTATATGTTTTTGTTTTTAAAACCTTTCAATTTAATTTTTTGGTTTTTTTTCTGAAGATTTTTTTAACGATTTCAATGAACGCTTTTAACAATTTTGACGTTTTGTTCTCAAATATTTGACGATTTGATGCTGCATTTATCTAGCAGCTATGACTGTAAGGCCAACTGCAGCAACCATATGAATGAAATAATATTTCGTTTATAACCGAAAGAATTTTAATTTGCAACAAAAAACTAAATTTTGGAAAAATATCAAAAACTTTTCAATGGTCCACTCTTTATTATAAAGCCACGCCCTTTTGAGGTACGCTCATATGTATGCTGAAAATTTCAAAAAATCTCTTTGATTTTCAAACAAACATACATATTGCATATGGATAAGGTATATGTTCATATATATTTGTATTATATTTATGACCATAATAACAGCAGCAGCAGCATCATATTTCCAATAAAACTATCAAAATTATCAGAAAATAATTTGTTTACTAATTGGCCTTAATGAGTTGGGATATTTAAAAGATCATTTTACCTTTTATTTTTTTTCTTCACATTCTCTCTTCTGTTAATAATGAAACAACGCTCTCCTTTGTGGCTTTCATGGGAGATTGACTAACTAACTTACTGTCTGTCTGTCTGTCTGTTTGTTGTTAGTCGCCATTAGAAAATTTTATAATTAATTCATGTGACTTGGCTCTTGGTTGCCATCTCCATTTATTCTATTGATTTTGTTTTGTCCAGTCCATAAAGAAATTTGTCACAGTTTGTGGTTGAAGTAAACAAATTAAAAATCCATAAATTATTGCTTATTTGCTAACGAGGCTAAAAGCATTGCTTAAGCATATCTATTTAGGAAGTGTTTAAAGGCGTTTTGAAATGAATGCAAGATAATGCAGCAAAGTGTTGGCGTTCAGTTATTGATATGCTGGTAAATGACGGTTTATGATAACTTTTTTTCGTTTTTCTAGTTTTCCAATGTTACAAAATAATATTATGAACGGGCGCATGTTATAATAAAATTATAATTTTTGGTATCAATATACTAACAGATACATACATACTTAATTGGTCTTTACAACTCTTCAGTCCGAATTATTGACCAAATTTCTCACACTACTTACGTTGTGTGTGTTAATTTTTTACATAAGTGGTGAGACCTACAGTCTAAAGTCGACTCCGAACGACAGATTTTTGGCAATTAGTTTTTACTCTCAAAGTTTTTGCCAGAAATCTGCTGAAAGGAAATCGCCGAAGAAATACTTTTTTTGTATTTTATTTTGATGTCTGGCCTGGCACTCGAACCCTGGCTTTACATCTAGTAAGCCACAACACTACCTACTAGACCACTGCGTCCCTCAGATATCATTCAAAATTTACAATTCTTAAGCATTTCCGTTGGAAACACTCTTTTCGTGACGGATTATGATTCCTCTTCTACAAAAGATTGAAACTCGAAGATGAATGGGGGTGAGATTTTCTGTCTGTATGAACAAAATTAAAAAATACAAATAAATAATGTCAGTGGTGTAAAACAGAGATCAGCAATGAATCGTTTGTCCGCTACTCATAAGCTCTCATGCAATTTGGAATATGAATGAATTAACAGAATTGAAATTCAACTACTCTGATTCATTCGTACTCGCTACAATATTGATTTATAAGTATAAGTAGCAATGAGTATGAGTACAACGTTGACATTAAACTCACAACAATCGAAATGTGTTTGATTCATACGACCACTCATTCTGATTCATAAATTTAGAAAAATAATTATAATACCTACAAATTCCTTCATCAAAATTTAAAGCCTTTGTTGTTGTTGCATATACAAACAAAGACGAAAGGAAAGACAAAGACAACAAGTCTTCTTGTGAGTAGTGCAGTATTCGTACGTGAATCGTACTTATTTTGTGATTCATGTAAATGTTAAGTAGAGTCGAGTCGAAGTCAATAACATCATGCATATTGTTAAGCATGAACACGAAGGGTACTTTTAACTTTGACTATGAGCAGTATGAGTATCATATTAAAATAAGTATGAATGCATATAAGTATCTGAAATTATAAGAATAAATTGAACCTACTCATCGTTTTGAATACTTATTGCTGATCTCTGGTGTAAAGAGCAAGCAAGATATATCCTTGCATCGCCTTTCTGCCTAACAATTTCAACTGTAAAGTCGTCATACATATTGATCACAAATAACTATTTCTGGTCTATTCTTTCAAGTTCAGGCAATAAAAAAAAATGTACTACCCAACAGCAATATACAATGGGTCTTGCATTAATCACCTTCAATTGCTCTATGACATAGGTTATGTTGGTTATGAGGGTCGCTGTGATTTGTGGCTTATTTGCATAATCCTACGTTTCCAGAAAATCCCACGAAGAAGAATCCAATCTGTATTGCACATAGCTTTATCCTTTTGAAATCACATGTCGTTCGTATTCAAAACTTCCAAGACAGAACTCGTCGCTGGGAGTTATGGTCAGGCTAAAGTCATTCTCTAAGGAATATGGAACAGTGATGTTCACAGGCCTAATTCCACACCAAATAATGATTTTCGGAATGCTTTGAAAGATCTTTGATCTAAACTGTATTATTTGTTCGTGTAACCATTCAACTGCAAATGATGTTCAACGCCGAGAATGATTTTCAATGAAAATTAGGGTTAGATGATCACCCATTTTGATCAAAGAACACACTCACGTAAATGGTTATCCTGTAGATTTTTCCCACAAGTATTTGTAAGCTATTGACCTTCATCCAGTTTGTTGGTTAATCTTCGTAAAGACTGGGCAGACATTCATCATACTTGAGCTATTATTGTCTTAAGGAAGATAGCGCCCAAAATGTGTGTGAATATAAATTTAAATTGAACTAGCAAAGCCAAAAACCAAAAATGTTAATAGAGCTAATATTAAAAGTAATATTAAAGCTTATGTTAAAGCAATGGTAAGTGGTTAACAGAAAATATTCAAGGAAGAAATCACTAAAGTATACGATATCAGAGAAAGTAATACCTATTTCATTCCTTTAAAATTGTGCTCCACATATTCCAGAGTGGAACAGCTGCTTTGGTAATTCGGTAATGCTTTTGAAAATTAAAAAGCATTGACAAAAAATTTATCTGACTGTCTAAGTAGGATGATGGATATTGTGGAAAATTGTTTCCTGCTAGACATATCCCACTTTATACAAATTGTAGCCTAAGGTGTTCCTAATAAAACACAATAAGTCTTATCTCCCAAATAATTTTGGAACTTGAGATATCGGGCTTCAGATATTGCCTATATTAACAGTGTCTGGGTGGGATGAGGGCACATATTCCGCTATATACATATTCTAGCCTAAGGTCTCCCTAACAAAATGGAACACTGTTAACATAGAGAATATTTGAAGCCCGATATCTCAAGTTCCAAAATTATTTGCACTGTTAACTTTAACATTGGCTGTGTTAAAATTTTTGGTTTTTGTCTTAGCTAGTTAAATTTAAATTTATCTTCATACTCATGCGCCCAACCTGTTCATTTAGTTTGTCAAGTCGCTTTTTTAGGGACTATGAGACCGTATTTTTAATAAAAAATATCTACAGTCCTCTTCAGTTAAGCGGCTAGCAATACTTTGTTTGTATTTACAAGATATTCCACTCCCGTGTTGTGGTATTTTTGTCAGCTAATGTGGTTTGTGAAATGCGAACTAAAAAAATCTTACAAAAAAGTTTACCATGATTTTGGTTCATATTACCCCTTGTGAGAGGATAATGTCCTTTAATTTCTGGTACTGGAAATCCAATGTGGCATCAGTTTCATATGTGAAACCACCAGTCGTTAACTAATAGATTATTCCACTGGGTCCAAAAGAAATTGGTAATCATTATACTTGTTATTGTTAGTGACATCCTGGACGGTGTTGTTTTCTGAAATTCACTTCTAATATTACATTTTTCGGCATGAATTAGACACCCTTGGTTCTCATGGGGATTGTTATCATTTTGAACTCAACAATTTCTATTTTATATATACATACATACATAATTGGTCAATATTAAGTATATTAGGTTTACTATCTACGTAGCTTCTCACACCATTTATGTTGTATGCGTTTATTTCATCCACAAATGGCGGCATATACAGTTTAAAGCCGACTCCGAATGACAGATTTTCGAGGAACTTTTCATGGCAATTTTAGTTTATACCCTCAAAGTTTTTGCCAGAAACCTGCTGATGAGATTTCAACAGAAACCTGCTGAGGAGAAGTCGCCGACGAAATATTTTTTTGTATTTCATTTCGTTAGAGACGTGGGGTTTGAACCACCGTGGCCTCATGCCTAATAAGCATAGCTGCCAGATTTGACGATTTTGCGCTGCAATGTGATGATTTTTCTGTGATGATTTTACTGTGGTTTATACTCTTAAAAGCCAAAAAATTTCAACTCGTAAATAACATCGTAGTTGATAAAAAATTATCATATGCCGTTGCAGACAATTTTAAAAATTCGATTATAGCTTCTAATATTACCATCGGAAGAACAAAGGCAAGTGCCATTATTTTTTTTGTTTTTTTCATACGACCAACACTCAGTGGTTGGCATTATTTATGGAACTAGGAAAATATATTATAAGAATGATGAAAGAGGGAGCAGTGTTTATGGAAACTAGGTTTGAATATTTTTATACCATAAATAACAGGAAAGATATCTTTAGGAAAGAAGTTCCAGTCCGTCTAACAAACGAACTATGTCTGTAATGCAATATGCGATACACTAGCCAATCGACCACATACGGATGTGCTGGCAGAGAAAGATGAGTGTTACGTATTTATTTAGGTTAGGTTAGAGGATGTGTACTTGTCAATTCTGACAAATATAGTACTCCGTGGTCGAATTGACCAATTGTACTCCGTCCTAACTTCTCACGCCACTTATGTTGTGTGCGTTAATTTTATACATGAGTGGCGGCACCTACAGTTTAAAGTCGACTCCGAACGACACATTTTTGAGAAACTTTTCATGGCAATTTTATTTTTACTCTCAGAGTTTTTTTTTGCCAGAAATCTGTTGAGAGGAAGTCACCGAAAAATTATTTTCAAATTTTCGTTTAGATGTCTGACCTGGGATTCGAACTCGGGTCTTTCGTCTAATAAGCCAACACACTACCTACTAGACCACGGCGACCTCGTATTTATTTCACTCGAACAATATCCATTGTAGTAGCGATAGAACACTGACACAAGCCACATTGCAACTATGCTCTAATCTATCAATAAAGTTTGCAACACTATCGTGATTAACGACCTATTACGAGCGAGAAGCCACAAAGTGGACTTTAGGGGCTTACCCCTAGATGACAGTTGCATTCCATTTTCATGGTGTAATTTGTAAATAGACCAGATGAAGTGAAGTATTTATTGCAATATCTTAAGAAACCATGCCACTGAAAAATCTGAGCATCACACTGAATTTTCATGACCATAACGTCAAGATCTTCTAACTCCCTAATATTTACACCACACATAGGTATAGATGATGATGTATTATCGCTGCTTAATATTGATTTCATACGTTTTTCTTTTTAAAACCTTTCAATTTATTAATTTATTTTTTCTGATGATTTTTAGACGATTTCAATGAATGTCTGTGACGATTTGACGGTTTTTTCTCAAATATTTCACGATTTATCTGGCAGCTAGGCTAATAAGCCAGCACACTAGCTACTAGATCATATACTTTACTGTATGTATATATGAATACACATACAACAAGCCTTTTATTAAAATTCTTAAGGAAGTAAAAACAAAAGTCTATTAAAGACCACTTGGATATAATTTTGAAAAAAGTTATGAAGAAGAGTGTACGAATCTGAAGTGAAATTATATTGCTTGGGAATGATGGAATTTATCAGAAGCATTTTACAAAGACTCTATGCTTTACCGAAAGATTTCACTAAGTGCTTAGGATAAATTAAAAAAATATTTTAGCGGCTATAAATATTTTAAATTTTAACACTTTGATGCATAATTTTACGCACATATTAAAAGCAAAATAATTGGTGCAGTATTCACATTTCTCGCATTCGCCTTTCCATTACTGATGTCAATTGGAGGAAAAAAGAAAAACAAATTGTGTCGCATGCCGTAAGTCTTACCATTACTTATCCATATGGATTGAAATGGTTTCTTGCCAGTTGTGTCTGTAGAAAATCCAAGATTTTCTGTTTTTATAATAATACCCGGCTGCATAAGGCACAAGACAAACTGCTTTTTTTCCCTTTATTTTGTTTGCTTTTTCTGATTGTAAAAGCTTGTCTTCTAGAGGATTCTTAATAAAATTTATTTTGTTTTTTTCATGTGCAAAATAATCATGTTTTTCCCCTACCGCGTTTATTTCCTTAAGGCCTTAAAAGCCTACAAAGAAGAAGTAAAAATATAGAATGTGCTTTACTGCTTTACTAACAGACAAACTGAATGACTGACTGACTGAATGACTGACTGACTTCATGCAAATATCATATGGAGGAGAAGTATTTTATTTTTATTTTTAGGCTGTCGTCTGTCATGCCTGTAGATTTAAGGAAACATGCATGTTTTCATTGTCTTACTCAATCTCTCTATCTTGTTGCCATGATTCATTTGGCCCCTCTATGCCGTATTGTAAGTCTTGACGATATTGTCGATTGTTATATGCATTTGTCTGACGTTTTTGTCTTTAGCTGTTTGATATTCAGCTTCTTGTCATTTACACTCTCTTCAAATAATAAAAAAAAATCATTATTTTGGCAGTTTCTGAGCAAGTCTGTCTGTTATGTCATGTAATAAGTTTCAGTTCTTTTGCTTTTTTTTCTTTACACAACATTTACTGGCTTTTTTTCTTGTCTTTCTTATTTTTAGTTTTAATATGACAAACAATTCTTCTGTCATCTGTTCAATTTGAATATAGAGGAGGGCTTTTTATTTTCATATCGATGGAATCGAAAGCAAATTTTATATGCAAATATGCTGTCATCATTTAATTTCTTTTATTTTTATTTCGAAGCCATACATGAAAAGCAAAACAAATTATCGGGTATCATAAGTAAAAAAAATTTGCGACAAAACACAAAATTTCGTTAAAAATAATTTTTTTTTGTGATGATTTTATAGGTCAGTGACTTTAAAACTTGGATTGTTCTTTTCACGTTTTTGTTTTGTTGTCGTTGATTTGCTGTTTAATATAGCCGCTTGAATTTTTATCAAAATTCCACTGAAACTACTGACTGTCTATACAGGGTGGCTGATATATAATGCAACAAAGTAAAGCGCTATATATTAGAATCGATTTAGATTTGTTCTAATTGGCCACCTTTGGTACGAATTATGGCCTTCAAACGGCCAACAAAGCCATTACAGACTGCACGAATGTGGCTCTGCGGTATTTTGGCCCATTACCGGCGAAGCGCCGTCTTAAGATGATCGACACTTTGGTATTTTTTAGTGAGAACCTTACTCTCCAAAATGCCCCAGGTGCAAAAGTCCAACGGATTGAGATCCGGAGATTTTTGTGGCCATTGTGCGGTAGAAATGAAGCGTGGATCCTCCTTTTTAAGCCATTCTTGGTTGATACGTGCCGAGTGCGATGGTCCTGAGTCGTGTTCGAATGTTCATGGCCTGCGGCCGAAATGTTTGTTTGCCCAGGGCTTCAGTACTGTCTCTAAGACATTTTCCCAATAATATTCGGCATTTATTTTCACCCCACCGTCGATGAATACGAGCGGGGAGCAACACCATTAGCCGTTATGGCGGCCTATACCTTTACCATCGGCGGCGGTTGAGTTCTGGTGGCTAATCGCAGCTGTAAATTTTCAACTGACCTCTTTGGCAAGTAAACCCGATCATTTTGTTTGTTCACAAACTGTTCAATTTGGAATGCCTCCTCATCGGAGAAAACCAAATTCAGTAACTTGCCACTTTCGTGCATGCGAAGTAACTCCTTGGCTCTTTCCAGTCTAACTTTTTTTTTGTCCATCGGTGAGCTCTTGCCCTTTTTGGAACTTCAATGGCTTTAGTCCAAGCTCATTTTCCAATATGTGTTGCATCCATTCTCGCTATATGTTCAGCTCATGAGCAATTTTTCTATCCCAATGCGGCATGGATTTCAATCAAATCTGGCCTTCACTTTTCGGATCATTTCAAGTGTTGTTACAGTTTTTTTTTGACCATTTTTTGGACGCGATGCAACACTGCCAGTATCACTGTAACGAGCAATGGTATGAGAAACAAAAGATTTATTCACATTTACATGCTGGAGGGCTCTAAAGATAGCCACCGGTGGTTTTCCAGCCAAATATAAAGCAACACACTATCACGTTTGAATTCCGAATCACGAATAACTTTTTTTCTGAATGGAATAGATCAAAATGCTTTTGTAAGCTTGTAGATAATAAAATGAACTGTCACTGGAATAAATCTGAGGTTTACAATCGTGAGGTTTACAAATGATAACAACCTGAAGTTGGTTGCAATACATATCAGCCACCCTGTACAGCCTACATTATTTGCAATTCTTTTGTGTTTGATTTAATTATGATTTTTTCATTAAAAATTTTGTTTCAATCACTTTTTTAATGTATAACGTACGTAATAAACAAAAAACCTGTAATGTTTAATTAATTCAACAATACGTATATTCCATAGAGCGTAACGAGAGTTAAATTTTTTAGTTTTTTTTTTAATTGTTAAAAATCGTTTTCCAAACAAAAGCCACCGGTAGTTGAAAATTGTCTAAAAAAAAAGAAAGAAATTCAATTTGTTTTAAATCTACCATAAAAAACTGAAATTCGTGACAGCATTGTCAGCCGTAATTAATGCCAGATACGACAGTCTGTCGTTCATATCGTTCTCATTTATTGTATTCCACAACAACAATATTGCCGATGTTCACTTTTCATTTATAAAATAACAAATAAAAAAAAGACTATAAAACTACAACTGATGATGATGAATTAATCTCCAACGGAGAAAATCCTTTCTCTTTTTAAAATAATAAACAATTACTGCGTTTTCCTCTTTATAAAGACCAATTAAAAACCCGGTAAGCTTTTTGGTTATGTCCAATGTCACTAAAGACCTATAAAGTTAAAAAAAAATTTCCACATTCAACATTGAGGTGTTCGTAGGAAGCTGTTCAAATTTAAAATGCTGTCATGAAGCTGTGCTTTAATACTGGCATCATACGTTCCATTGTACTTTCTTCCAACTTTATAGGGTACCCGTATACAAGCCATTTGGCCTGACAAAGTTCAGGATGGTGTTTGGTGTCAACAATGACAAATCCCTTCCTTGCTTATGGTATACCAATAAGCTTCTTCCTGTTACAGGTTCTGAGAATAGCTTCCGGTGATTCATTCCCATTGTCACAGAATCTATTTGTTGTGTTCGAAACAACTCCCATTCTGAATAAGTATATCGTGAGTCTATTGTGTCCTGTACTCGTATTGTAATTTCCTAAATTTTGTTGTGAAACCACTAGGGTTGATAAGAGTTTTTGCCTCTCCTTATCTTTATGTTTCTTTATGAATGTATTCATGCCCCTATGGGTTCCAAGAATGTATTCCGATGATTTATATCCAACGTCACTAAATTTACTTGTTGGGCACAAGACAACTCCCATTCTGAGTAAGTGTATCTTGAGTCTATACTGTCCTGCTAAAATACTGACAGGTTATTAGCCTGATGCATAGTTCAGATCTCCTCTTATTTTAATTTCCCAAATTTTGATTGCCTGAAACCCATTTCGTTTGATAAGAGCCTTTACCTTTCGGTAAGCATTCGTCCCCACTTTCCAATAGGTTTCTACTTACGTAAACGGTGTGGTAGTTCGCCTACTCGCAAGCTCGTCTAATTGTTCATATCTTATCTTATAAGATTTTAATGTTCATTACGTATGCATATGGTACATGAGATTTTACCACTTCAAACTGCTAGGAGAGAGGCAGATTGAGCAATCGATTTTCTAGAATTGTTTGAGGAATAGTACAGGAAGCTATAATACTATAGTCTTTATAAACAACATTCCAGGATAGCATTCGAAATCAGTCTTTATTTAAATAATTCTTTAGAATTGTTCATACAAAGTCCATATCCTAGACGTGATCGAAGTCCTATTAGCAGAATTAAAATATTCTCTGCTGGTCATGTTATAGAAGTCGAGGTACATACATATGTAGCAGAGATCAGCAACGAGTATTCAAAACGATGAGTAGATTCGAGTCATATTTATAATGGAAGTGCTCGTCGTATTCATACTTAACAATACGCATGATGATATTGACTTCGACTCGTCTCTACTTAACATTTACATGAAGTACAAAATAAGTATGATTCGCGTACGAGTACTGCAATACTCACAAGAAGATTGTGTGTATGCTTTACTTGTTGTCTTTGTCTTTCCTTTCTTCTTTGTTTGAGTAACTCCAATCACTTATAAGTATTATAAGTATTTTTCTAAATTTATGAATCAGAATGAGTAGGTGTATGAATCAAACATATTTCGAATGTTGTACTCATACTCATTGCAACTCGTACTTATAAATCAATGTTGTAGCGTGTACGAATGAATCAGAGTAGTTGATATTCAATTCTGTTGATTCACTCATACTCAAAATTGCAAGAATGCCTATGAGTAGCGGAAAAATGACTCATTGCTGATCTCGGTCATATATGTTTCGCGGTCCTGTTAGGTCGTTATAAAGTCACAGTATTTTGGTAGATATAAGTGGCTTATTAGATATTATTATTAGAAAATATTTCTTCAGCGAATCAGATTTCTGCAGCAGATTTCTGGCAAAAACTCTGGGAGAGTAAATAAAATTGCCATGACACATTTACTCAAAAAAATCTGTTGTTCGGAGTAAACTTTATGGTATAGATCATGCCACTTATATGCACCTTGCACCAGATAAATGGTGTGAAAATCTTGGTCATAATTCTGCTTAAAGGATTGCAATGACCAATTGTGTCGTTTATAAATGTGGTATAGATTCCTATATGTGGGTTGTTTAGTGCAATAGCAACATGTTGTACCTCCACCTGTTACAATTCATTGTCGAGTCGTTACAATTGTTCTTTGTATCCACGGAGTCAGAAAGTGTTTGTATTCAAAGAGAGTTATATTATGCAATCAATTCTGTATCAGGCTTGGCCATATTTTTGGTGTAAAAGCGCATGCTTTTCCTAGCGTTGTCTTTGGCGCATTGATATTCCTCATTTTTGGAGCTATTTCTGCCCAGATCGAGACGTGGATATTGATGCAGGAAATCTGTTATAAATATGGGATTGACGTTAGAAAATCCTTACTATTGTTATGGTTGATGGACAGTATTCCTATTAATTAAGCAGAAAAAGCAACCTTTAAATGTAAACTATGTTTATAATTTTAGCGCTGTAATGACCATTTGAAAGCAATTTTAGTATCATCAAATCTGTTCCGATATTTTTGATGTTAAAGTTGCACAATTCCAACAGCAATCCTAATAAATGTTGAATTAAACGTAGAATAATGGAATATTCATATGTTAGCATATTTAATTCAAATTTAATATAAAAACTTTACAAACATTTACAACATTTTCCTCCGCTTAAAGTCTTAATTCTATTTACAAACTCTTGCATTGTATGTGTGTTTAATGTCATTCACCTACTTTTGATGAGCCTCACTTTAAACACTTTGTTTATCATTCCACATCCTTGCCTTTGTGTTTGTTTTCTGCTTTAGTTCCTTCTGTGTTCTCCAAATGAAATACTTTCAATAGAAAATAAAATAAAAACTATACTCCCTATGTGCCTTAATGGTGTTAGAATGGCTCTAATTATCATCATTGAATGCCACATTGCTCAGAATTTTTTTCCTTCTGTTTTCTTGCATTTGCCATATTTTTAGCTTTTGTTCTAAATTTTACCTGTTTTTTTTCCGTTTTTTCGTTTGTTTTTTTGCCTTTTATTTCATATTTATCTTTGTATCATATTCTGTCGTTTTTATTCTTTTTTTTCTGGGTTCTTTTCCTTTTTATTTCGCTTGTTTTTAATATGTTGAGAACACAACTTTGGCTTATCAAATGTACTCTCTCTCTCTCTCTCTCTCTCTACGAATATACATCACAAACGTCAACAACATCATCACTAAAACAAACATAAATGTCGTCATCATCATCATCATCATCGTCGTTGTCATCAGCATAGTTCATCACCATCGTCATCACCATAATAATTGCTATTATCAATGCTTTTTTATATTTTTGGAACGTATTTCATAAGGGAGACCGTTGTTGGTAGGGTGTTGGAATTTAAGAAATGCAATCGAAACTATTTTGCATCAGTTTTTCATGTCACGAAATGTACAGAAATTTAAATAAAAAAAAAAAAAATGTCGGAATATCCACTAAAGGGCGTTGTGAAAAGTTGCACATGGATTGTATTGCCTTGATCACATAATCCTAATGTGGAATCCTAAATACGTCTTTGGCATGAGACAATTAATTCTGTCGCCTTGTTTCAAAAAAGCCTCATGTTTTATGCTTAATAAACCCCGGACGTAGCTAGATAACTAAAGATCGAAAACTAAACACGGATAAAAGAGTAGGTGTCCTCTCCATCCCCTACTACCAGATATATCACCCCCTCATAAGTGACTTTTTCTGGATAGAATAAAAACTGGAATCTGTTGGGAAAAGCATGAAACACAAGACTTCCTTTGTACAATTGTATCGTCATAGTCTAGTAAGTAGTGTGTTGGCCTATTAGGCGTAAGGCCATGGTTCAAACATTAGATCAGACTTCTTCAACAAAACGAAATATGAAAAATATTTCTTCGGCGGCAGATTACTGAGAAAATCTCTATGAGTGTAAAATAAATTGCTATGGAAAGTTTCTTAAAGACCTGTTGTTCGGAGTAGTTTTAAAACTGTAGGTCCCGCCACTCAAATTAATTACAACATAAATGGTGTGAGAAGCTAGATCGTAATCTTGACTAAATGATTGTAATGATCAATTATGTATGTATGCATTGCTTGAAATCGAACTTGAATACTTGTTTTCAATTGATGACTATAGATTATTTCTATCGACTATTCACTACACTTCATTCATAGAGCGGGGTTGTTGCTATTTAAATAAGGTTTTCAACTTGCCCCTTTTCTTTTACTTACTTACACACATAATAGACCATAACAACCTGATTAACGGATTTCTGCCTGCCTTAACACATCCTTTCAGGCGCCAATGTTTCTATAGTGGGCCTTCGCCAGTTGGTCACATAAATCGGTGACAAAGCTTTCTCGATTTGGTCCTAACAACGCAAACAAGGTCGTCCTCTCTGTCAATGTCCGTAAGTCCCCTCTTCAAATACTTCTTTAGCTGGAGCATCCTCTTCCATTCGAACGACGTAGCAGAGCAAGAGCTGCTGTTGGAAGTTAGTATGCTGCTCATCAGCACCCCTGCTGTTTATTGTTGTATCCAATGAGGAAATCAATGCCTGCTCCCACTGACCATATGTAGAACTTTTCTCTTGAATATTTTCAAAGCTGCTGCATTAGTGTTTAATAGTGCTCCATCCTCTGCTCCATAAAGAAGCAAAGGGAAGATAGGCGTATTTTCTCTTTAAGGACAAGTGTCGTGAATTACTGAGATTTACTGGGGGCGTGGCACTGATAGTTGTGCAATAAAGCTTTATTAGTCCCTCATTCTTGGCCACAAAAGGCCGTAAAAGATATTTAATTCGCAGCATGTGACTTTGAGCAACCTATTGTGTATGATAATATTTTTACTGAGTTCATTGGAAAGAGTGCTTTCGAATGGGTGACTATAAAGCTTTAGTCTTGCTTATTGAAGATTTAATATCTGCTAATGTACCCGTATCGTTCAAGTTTTAACATTTGCTAAGGCATTTGCATGAGAATTTATGATGATATTGCGGTTGGCTCACAGTCGAAGTCTCATTTTCATAATTACGAGCAAACTAATGCGAGCAGCCATTGAGAGGAGGACATTAATTTGATATACAAGAAGAACAGAGTTCACGTCTTAAAGCACGATGTGTGACGTCTGTGCTGTAGAAAAATAAATCGGTCACCATAATTTTATTGTCTTTAGATGACTATAGGGTGTGGTGACTCTTTCTCTATCTAAATACATACATAATTGGTCATTTCAACCCTTCTGTCTGGATTATTGACCTGGTCTCTCTCACCTTCTGTAAAAATTTATATTTGTATCTACTTCTTGGTGCCCTCTAATGAAGTAAATACCAGATTAGATTAGGCTATGGGCCACTGAGTTACCCAGTGTGAGGTCAGTCCCATCGTCATTAACCGTTCTTGGTGAATTTGAACCACCCCGAACTTTGGATGCAACCTGCCTATTCCCCTAATGATACGATCGTCACCTTAACCAGATGCTATACTATTATGAAGTATAATGAAATATAATGAAGTATTATGAAGTGTAGTGCATTCGCATAAAAGGTGTTGCACCTATTCCGTTTCCTCCACATCATGACAGCTTTTTCAGAGCAGACCAGAGATCAGCAATGATTCGTTTTTCCACTACACATAAGCACTCTTGCAATTTTGAGTATGAGTACAATATTGATTTATAAGTACAGGTTACAATGAGCATGAGTACAACGTTGACATCAAACCTCACAACAATCGAAATGTGTTTGATTCATATGCCTACTCATTCTGATTCATAAATTTAGAAAAATACTTATAATACATATAAGTGATTCGAATCATTAATCAAAATTTACAGCATTTGTTGTTTTTTGTTTAGATGACTATCGGTTCTGATGACTCTTTCTCTACCTACATACATACATAATTGGTCATTACAACCCTTCTGTCTGGATTATTGATCTAGTTTCTCACACCACTTATGTTGTGTGTGTGTTAATTTTGCATATAAATGGTGACTCCGAACGACAGATTTTTGAGAAAATTTGTATGGCAAATTTTATTTCACTCTCAGAGTTTTTGCCAGAAATCTGCTGAAAGGAAATTGCCGAAGGAATACTTTTTGTATTTTGTTTTGATGTCTGGCCTGGGGCTCGAACCCTGGCTTTATGTCTAATAAGCCAACACACTATCTACTAGACTACGGCGACTTCTTTCTCTACCTATCTATGCTATATTGTCGATATCAGAATACTCTTACTATGACATTTTTTTTGCTCTTGACTGTAATTACACCTCCTTTTAGACCACATCATCTTTACATTGTAAAACGACCCTGAATTGTTACAGTCATTGTGCAGCAGCAGTAGTCGTAGTAAATCCTGAAGAGCAGTAAATATTTCAAGTGGAAACTATGAACTATTCTAGCCAAGTAGCAAGCAAGGAACTCTTCATCATCATTAGCAAACAGATTATGACTGTTAAACGGTGTGACGGTGTCATCAGTCAGTCTATGATAATGATGTTAAGGATGATGTCTAGAAGAGCACAACAATTATCATGATGATGCTGCTGCTGCTGATGTTGATGATGATTTCGTTCCCTTTTCTTTTTGTTCCTTTTTGATGTTAAGCTGCAGGCATTTACAGCTTAACAAGTAGTTCATTACAGTTATTTTTATTGTTGGTGTTTTAGATGTTAGTGTTGCTTTTGTTTTAATTTTAGCTATTGCAGTCGTTGCTGTTACAATTGCATTAAGGGTTCATTGTACATGCCATCATACTGCACTGTATGGAGCAACAAAGTTAAAGAGCTTTAACTAGAGCCCTTCATCACTAGCATTTCTACTTATTTTTCTCTGCAGAACGAAACTGTTGCAGTTTCAAAAACAGAAACAAAAAGGGCCAGGTTAAGCAGTCACTCTAACCGTTAGGCAATTAGGCAGATACATACTTAGATAGTCGTCGCCATCGTTAGCGGGCGTTAACAATGTTGTGTTAAAGTTGCTTTTAATTTTATTTTTTAAAGCATTTTATGCTCCGATTTTTGTGCGAACGTTTTTGTTTTATATAAACAGGTCTCTGCTCCATTTTCTATGAGTATTTTACTGCTTGTGTGTGTCTGTGTATAGTCTTTTCCGTTACAGCAAATGCTTTATAGCCTTCGGCTGTTTAGGGGTCTTTGTAAATTAGGTTGATGGCTCATAATAATTCATTTTGTTTTTAAGGTTAATAACATTATTATTGTTTTTATTATTTCGAAATCTTTTTTTTTTTGTAATTTTTTTTTTCTTTTGCCTCACAACTACCTCTACACAGAGAAGTTAACAATGATTTCATTGAAAAAAAAAAAATATATTAACGGGTGATTTTTTAGCTATTATCTTTTTTGGCAACGCTGGTTTAAACAGCTCACGCACATTTCGTGTTTTGTGAATCGTCTTATAAACGAACAACGCTTGAAATCATTGAATTTCAAAATGCATGCTCTTTTAAGAAAGTTCATCACGCGCTTCTTCCATGTTATGGTCAGTTTAATCGACCAACTGAAGCGGCTAATCAGGCTATTAAGTACCAAATTTACGTTGCTGGATATTAAACCACCAACATGCTTACGTAGCGTGCGAACCGAAGAAAATATCGCAGTTGTATCGGCCAGTGTTAATGATGACCATCAATTATCGATTCGTCGCTGTTCGCAGCAATTGGGCCTCTGTTACTCAACAACGTGAATAATTTTGCGGTAGAATTTAGGTGTGAAGCCTTTCAAAATAAAGCTGATGCAATAATTGAAGCCGAACGTCCTACCGCAACGCAGAATTTTTTGTTGAATGGGCACTTGGAAAGTTGACCGAAGATCCACTTCTTTATCGAAAAATTGTTTTCAGCGACGAAGCTCATTTTTGGCTCAATGGATAAGTAAATAAGCAGTATTGTCGATTTTAGAGTGAAGATCAAACAGAAGCATTATCAAAGCTACCAATGCATCCAGAAAAAGGCACAGTTTGGTGCGGTTTATGGGCTGGTGGCATCATTGAGCCGTACTTCTTCAAAGAAGCTTCAAATCGTAACGTAACTGTGAATGCTGAGCGCTTGCGTGAGATGATATCCAACATTTTTTTTCCCCAAAATGCAAGAGCTTGCCGTGCATGACATATGGTTTCAACAAAACGGCGCCACAAAGCACGCATAACAATGAATTTATTCAGAGGCGAGTTCGGTGACCATTGTGTTTTATGTTAAGGACCGGTCAATTGACCGCCTAGATCGCGGGATTTAACGCCTTTAGACTATTTTTTGTGGGGCTCATATCTATACATACAGGCCCGCTTTAATTGACGCATTAGAAGACAACATTTATTCGTGAGATACCGACCGAAATGTTGGAAAATTGGACTAAACGGATGGACTATTTGAGGCGTAGTCTTGGTCAACATTTGCATGAAAAAATCTTCAAACATTAAATTACATGGACCGTACTATCGATTCAAATAAAAATTTCATGCATTTTTCAAAATTTTATGTTTTTTTTTTGAAAAATGTTCCTATAGCTCTTAAAAAATCACCCATTAAAATAAAATAAAACAAATAGAACAAATGGTACAGTTGCTTAGTTTTCTTTGTGTCTCAAGAAAAATGTTGAAACAATTAATTTAAAAACAAAAAAAATATTAACAGAGAATAACAGAATCAAGGGAATCTGTGTTTAATTGCTTACTGATAAGATTAAACTGTCAAGCCTACCTACCTACTGCTTTAATTATGATGCAAAATTGACCCCCAACCTTTAGCGAAATATGCTAACACAACTTATCTTTATTAAAGAGGGGGAAGTATTTAAAGAATTTCATACAATAAACGCTACACAATCAGTTGAAAATTTTATTACGGCCTTTAAGATTTTAAGCAACAAAAAACCTTCTGTGGAAATTTAGTATTTGAAAACTTTGTTTAACAAATTTGTTTAATAATTAATGCTGCCCTTTAATGAAGTAAATACCAGATTAGATCAGGTTAGCGGGTATCTGGCTATTTACAGTCATGTTTGCTTCCCATATCCCCTATGGCCCATTGTGTTACCCACTGCCTATTCCCCTAATGATACTATTGTCACCTTAACCAGGTTCTCAAATGTTCTGTTACCCAAACACTGATAACGTATATTATGAAGTATAATGCATTCGCATAAAAGGTGTTGCACCGATTCCGTTTCCTCCACATCATGGCAGCTTTTTCAGTAATACTGGTGGAGCAGACCAGAGATTAGCAATAAATCGTTTTTCTGCTACTCGTAAGTACTTATGCAATTTTAAGTATGAGTGAATCAACAGAATTAAAATTCAACTACTTTGATCCATTACAGGTTGCAATGAGTACAACGTTGACATCAAACTCACAGCATTCAAAATGTGTTTGATTCATACGTCTACTTATTCTGATTCATAAATTTAGAAAAATACTTATAATACTTATAAGTGATTCGAGTGATTCGAATCATTCATTAAAATTTACAGCCTTTGTTGTTGTTGCATACACAAACAAAGAAGAAAGGAAAAACAAAGACAACAAACAAAGCCTACACATAATCTTCTTGTGAGTATTGCAGTGTTCGTACGCGAATCATACTTATTTTGTCCTTCGTGTAAATGTTAAGTAGAGACGAGTCAAAGTCAATAACATTATGCGTATTGTTAAGTATGAATACGACGAGTACTTCCAACTTTGAGTATGAGTAGTATGAGTATCATATTAAAATAAGTATGAATGCGTATAAGTATCAGAAATTATAAGTATGACTCAAATCTACTCATCGTTTTGAATACTCGTTGCTGAACTTTGGAGCAGACCGAGCTTGAAAGTGAAATTGCCAGTAGCGCAGTGTCCCCATAGAATATCTGTTAGAGTGCAAACCGATCCCTTATCGAACTCAAATAGTGCCTTCTGTCCACTGCTAGACACAGCAGTTTTGAAATTTACTAACCAGGTATGTTAGACCACGACGGTTATAGTCAGACTGCCTGACAACAAGGCCTCGATTTGAACACTTTGATGAGATTAAATCGAAGACAGCCGAATCGGCTAAGTAGGGTATAAACGCTGTACTGGTGACCAGATCTTGAGTGAACTCCCGGCAAAGAACAAAAGGATTAGCTCTTGAGGAGGAGGATTTTCCCTTCGCCGATGGCACCAGAAACCTTCTGCCGAGTGGTAGCAGATATTTGGAAATGTATGCTTAACAATGGGAAGATAAAAAGAAAAAAGATGGTTCTTAAGCCCGGTTAATTTTAGGCAATCAAAACTTGTGTTAGGAATACAACAAAAGGAGATCTTAATCATCAGCTTACCTGGGAGTAATGTGATATTGATAAGTGGGTTAAGAATTGGTGTTATCTCGAGCAAAATATGAAGACTTTGTGCTACTGAGAATGAATAATCGGAAGATATTTTTTAAATTATGCTCCACAGGAAGAAACTCTTGAATATCAAATACTAGGCAGGATATTACCGAGTAGGATCCTGAAATTTATCACTGCAATGGGCTTGCAGGAGGCATAATTAAGTTAGGCCAGGTTAAGCGGCGGACCCCCTCGATAGAATAGGTGCTAATTAGGCCAGCATTGTGATACCACAATTAATTCTATCCAAGATGAATCGTTCCCTAGAGAAAACTATGACGAGTTCAGAATAACTCTTGCTATTGCAGCAACCTTTATATTAGGAAGCCCAACGACATAAAAAAGGTAGAGGACGTCTGAAATCTCCGTATTTTTATGGTGAGAGCAAGGCACTGACAGTCTCTTCCTCCTTCTCAAATCCACAGGTTCTGTCATTTTTTGGAATGCCAAATCTTTACTGATCCGTAAGGATAACCATTGTGCGATGGAAGGTTCAAGGACAGAAATTAGTCAGTCAGCTCTTGTCCATACGAGTGCAGCAGGGTCTGGCAATATTGCACGTACCCGCTTGCTGTTAATAGGATTAAGCCTCGTCGTAGAAGGAGTAGACAAAATCCAAATTAATGAAAGCTATTGGAATACCACTGCTTACTTGGAACCTATTGGCTCCATCAAAATGAGCAGCTATTGGCAGGCGGCACTTCAAATCCATCCTGAGTTTTGATTGAATTGTTAACCATTTTTTTTTAAATTTCTGAACCTGAAATATTCTCGAATTCCATTAATTATTGGCCTAATATTTAAAAATTTTTAAAGTTTTTCCCTTTGCACCAGAGTTTGGATAATCTATACGTTCTGGGATTTGGAAATCGTCATGCTACAGCAACAAATAGTTTATGCAACTAAAACAACATGAATTTCATTTCTATCTCTTCCTTTCAATATAAACCGGATGGTTGATCTCACAGTGATGCAACGGAAAGAGAATTTCTCTATGCGACCCAAAATGGAAAAAGTTGGAAGTGGGGGGAGGGTTGGAGGGCGAATCAATGCCATAGTTTTTCTTATTCATTGTGTTGACTGCAGTGCTGACTCGTTTCCGTTTTATTTTTTCATCTCTTTTTTTTTTTATTAAAATTTCAACAGTGATGACATCCATATCCTGTGTATTCGTATGTACATATGATATGAGTGTACAGCAGTGTGTGTATGTATTAGAGATGAGCTGACATGTAACCGCCATTAGTGAGGCGCTAGAGCTTTAAGACTCACCAAGGCATACAAGAGAATTTAGTTTTAGTTACAGCAGACTAAAGAATACCAGAAAAAAGAAGGAAAACAGAAACCAAATTTGTGAATTTTTTTTCAAGCTCAACTACCTGGTGGATATCAAACATGTGTGTGGATATGTATTAGGTTTTCTGTGCATCATGTTTAAGTCCTGCGTCTGTGTTTAAAAATCCGGAACTAACAGTTCGGTTATATATTTACTATCCCTTTAACCTTCATCTCCTTTATAGCTTTGGATGGAAGTTTTTGCAGATTTTTTTTTTAATTTTTTCCTTTAAAGTTTACCATACGAATAAGAAAATGAAACAAGAAAGAATATTTAAAACGCAAAAGAGACTGCCTCAGGCGTGAAACAATTCATTTTCAAGATATTCATATAACGTAGCGGAAAATATTGTTTTTCCACAGCTTCTGGGTGTAGATTTTTCAGTCTGTTGGGTTAGTTTTTTTGTATGGATTTTTTCCTTTTCTAACGAAAAGGTAATGGAGTTTTAAATGTTAAAATTTCTTTAAAGGTAAGCGATTAGAATTTCTTAATGGAAACGGTTTGTTATAATTGCCGTATACATACTAACTTAACCAAGTCTTTCAGTAAGTTCTCCGTAAAGAGATCAGTTTCCTTATATTAGTACTGCCGGGGTCGTGAAAAAGCCATAATCAGTGTTAAGAAATACGATTTTAGCTTAGTTTTGAAAATATCAAAGTTTTTGAAGTCTTTGTAATAACATTCCAGATTTTAGATAGCCAACCTTGAGGTCAGACATCGAAATGAAAATATATCTTCGACGACTTCCTCTCAGCAGATTTCTGGCAAAAACTCTGAGAGTAAAAAAAAATTGCCATGAAAAGTTTCTCATAAAATATGTCGTTCGGAGTCGACTTTAAACTGTAGGTCCCGCTACTCATGTATTAAATTAACACACACAACATAAGTGGTGTGAGAAACTAGGTCAATAATCCTCACTGATGGATTCTAATGACCAATTATTTATGTATGTATTGTTAAGTATGAATACGACGAGTACTTCCAACTTTGAGTATGAGTATGATATCAAAATAAGTATGAATGCTTATAAGTATCTGAAATTATAAGTATGACTCATCGTTTTGAGTACTTATTGCTGATCTCTGATGCGTATTAATTTTATACCTGAGTGGCAGGATCTGTAGTTTAATTCTATGTTCACGTATGGAATTTAATTGAGTCAATACTCGGTTAATTGAGAACAAAATTTTTATCGTTCAAGTATAATAAATATACGCAATATTCAGTTTATTCAATATTCATTTGACATCTGGTAAAAATAAACCAGCTGGTTGTTTCAATAACATTGTTTTCGTTTTGTTCTTTTTGTTTGACGTTGCTGATATTTGACAACTCAAATACTCAAATACAACTGAAGGAAGTATTCGGCTCACTAAACAGACTTATGACAGTGCTGTATTTAAAGTTTTACTGACTATATTATAACACATACACATACATAATTGGCCATTACAACCCTTCAGTCAGGATTACCACCTAGCTTCTCACACTACTTATGTTGTGTGCGTTAATTTTATACATGAGTGGCGGGACCTACAGTTTAAAGTCGACTCCGAACGACAGATTTTTGAGATGCTTTTCATGGCAATTTTTACTCTCAGAGTCTTTGCCAGAAATCTGCTGAGAGGAAGTCGTCGAAGAAATATTTTTCGTTTTGATGTCTGACCTGGGATTCGAACCCGGGCCTTTTGTCTAATAAGCCAACACACTACCCACTAGACCACGGCGACTTCGACTATATTATAATAATTAATTTTTAATTGAGCAATAATTAATTGAGGTTCTATATGAAATATTGAGATCAATATTGACGTTAATTGTGATTTACGCAATAAAGGTGCATACGTGAACATAGTATAAAGTCGACTCCGAACGAGGATTTTTGAAAAACTTTTTCATGACAATTTTATTTATTCCCAGAATTTTTGCCATTAGCATTCACTGAAAGGTATTAACCGAAGAAATAGTTTTTCATATTTCGTTTTGTTTCCATAATAAAAGTCCATGGATTATGATATGAATTGGTGTCTTATCCATCGAATTGCTTGTCTTTAGAGCTGAGTGTTAATTTTCTCCTGATCTTCTTACGAAGAGACCTATTTTGATGGCTTTAATAAACCATAATTTTAACATGATCAAAAATGTTAGAATTATTGGTTTAAGTTAATTGGAGCCCAAGAAACTAGGTCCAATAACCAATTATGTATGTATGTATGAAGCCCATTGTCATTGAGCAATTCCTGCAATTCCGTCAAGGTAGGAATGGACCTCTCCGAACCTTCTGATACCGTGCGAGGTTTCAGACAAGGCGATCCCTTATCATGCGACCTCTTCAACTTCGTCATGGAGAGTGTTCTGCGAAAGCAGGGAGTGCATCGCAATGGGACTATTTTTTAAAAAAGTGTCCAGTTGCTTGCGTACGCTGACGACATCGACATCATAGGGCTTCCCAAAAGAGATGTCACTGCTGCCTTTAGTACTATTGAACGGGGGTCTAAGAAGGCAGTAAATGAGGGTAAAACGAAGTATATATTATCGACAAGTAGAGCCGTGCGTCGTACTGATTCTCAGATTATGGCCGATAACTATACTTTTGATACAGTCAAGGAATTCATTTACCTTGGCTCCGCCGTTACCACCGAAAATAATGTCAGTCTGGAGATCAAGCGTAGGATTACTCTTGCCAACAGGTGCTATTATGGTCTCAATAGGCAATTGAGTAGCAGAGACCTCTCTCGCAAGACGAAACTAATACTCTGCAAGACGCTCATCCTCCCGTGCTTCTCTATGGCGCAGAAGCATGGACCATATTAAGAACTGATGCAGCTGCCTTGAGAGTGTTCAAGAGAAAAGTCCTACGTAAAATCTATGGTCCAGTGCGAGTTTGCAATGATTTTCGCATCCGATTTAACAGTGAGCCGTATGAGCTCCTCAACGACATAGACGTTATACAGCGTATTAATATCCAGCGGCTGTGCTGGCTCGGCCATGTCGTTCGAATGGAGGAGGATGCTCCGTTGAGACGAGTATTTGATGCGGGAATCTGTGGAAGTTGGCGAAAAAGACGACCTTTTATTCGTTGGAAGGATCAAATCGAGGTGTGACCAACTGGCGTAAGCGCACAATAAGCAGAGACGCCTGGAAGGAAGTGTTGCGGCATGCCCAAATCCGTTAAACGGGTTGTTATGGTATGTAAGTATAAAGCCCAAGTTGACCCACGAACCTCACTTTTGTAAATTCCATTCAGATTCCAGAAATTTCTTAACATACGCATTAGTGCGTTATGTAATTACAAATTCAATGTGAAAATATAAAAACATTTTGTATGAATTGTGAAAGTGTTTGAAATTTTATTTTCTTACGTACATATTTATTGAAAGAAGTGTCACGTACCTTGGACAGTGGCTTAATTGCCTTAAAAAATTCCAAACCATCTTTTGGACTGAATAATTGGAATTCTATTCCATTTGAAATTTTCTCCAAATGCCTAACAGAAATAGATTATTTTTTACATGGGCGTTAAATTGTTTACTGCTTGACATTTGCTGTTTGATTTTAAATTATTTTACCGAAGTGAGTTTGTTGGCTTTTATTCTCTACCACAATAAAGTGTACGTCGAATGTAAGTCAAAAATAATTTAAAGTTTCACTTTAAATCAAAGGCTAAACAGAGACGAAAATTAATTAATTTCGTAAACTTTTTTCTTTGGAACTCAATTACACAGTTTCGAAGCCGTTAATGCCTTAATAATTACCAACATTTTAGGGGAAAATGTCGAAAAAATTCTAGGCGGGCGATAATATGAAGTGTCTGGAAGATAACATATTAGGTTGCCACATACGTTTGATATGTTGCAACATGCAGAGGTAGAATAAATATGAGTGAGTATTGACAGTTTGAACAAAATAAAAAACAAAAATAATCCGAAATAAAACTCCAAACTTTGTATTTTAAATGAATTTGCCAGAGAAAAATTTTACGCACGCAATCGCGTGACATAAAAGTTTATGTGTGTCGTTGCTGATTGTGCTGCAACATAACTTGTACAGTGTTTAACAAAAATTTTCATGGTAATAATCACTAGTTTTTCTTTATCATTTTTTTTTTTCGTTCAAATTTTATGCGTTCGAATATATTTTAACGCCTTTAGAGAGAGAGAGAGAGAGAGAGAGAGCAAGCGGAGTACTGAAAGCGTGTTAAGATTAATTAATTGGAAAATAACAATAACAACAAGAAAAATAATTTTTGATTATCAAGACAAACCGTAAAACTCTTTTGCCAATATGCGTGAGCCTTCATAAAAAGTTGTAAGACTGTCATGATGAACACAACAACGAACAAATGAGCACACGGCGACGTCTATAAACGCGGATACCAAAAAAAAACAAAAAAAAATTAATGATTTTATCAATGAAATTGAAAGCTATTTCTGGTAAGCCTTCCCCAAGCGTTTGTGAAATCCATTGAAATTTATGACCCTGGCAAATAAATTACTGGGGTGTGTTGTTTATCCAAATAAATAAAATAATTAAAGAAAATTTTATTTTTCCCCTTCCCTCTCTAATTTTGATTAGGCTTACTACACCTTAAATTTTCTAAAGAAATGAGTTTTTTTGCTTTAAGATTTGTAAAGAAAATGCAAAATGAAAACGCCAACATACGTTTGTACAGAATTTCTAAAAGGAAACTGAAAAGGGAAATCTTCAAGTTACTCCATCAAATAATGGGGAAATACAATATGCAGACAATCGAGAATGAATGACTGACATACGTGTGCCTTAAAATTGATGGCAGGAAGAATTGAACGTTCCATAACTTAAGACTACATACTCTGCACATGTATATAATCCGCACACATGAAAGTCTAATACACTGAAGGAAAAAAATATAGCATTTGAATGCAAGTATTTCTACAATTTTTTAGGGAAGTAAGCTCCATCAAACTAAATAAAATCACCGCCATTTATAAATTAAAGGAAGATTTTCAACTGATTTTAAAACACACTTGAAGACTACATGGACGCCATTTTGTTTTGTTCAGCCTAACTGGTCTGGAGGACTATATATGGTAGGAATAACCCTCCCTTTAAGTATTCCATTTTTTGTGTCATTTCTTGAAATTATCACACGCCAGTTTAAGATTCGAGGTTATACCGGGTAGGTCATCTATGGGTTAAAATTTGAACCATTGGTTATTTCGAATCTGGCAACACTTATGTCACAAAATTCAGTATATTATCTCCATTGAACATAATTGAACGTTTTACATATGAGGAATGTTAAAATTTATTTGAAATTTATTTCCAAAACGAAGACAATTGATCGGAACGTCACATATGGGGTTCGGAAAACCCACACGTTACTACTTCGCCCATTATGAAATTGTTTGGTGTGGCTTGTAAAGCGGAGGCATTATTGCCTCATGTCTATTGGACGGTGTAACCATTACGGTCAATGGAAATACCTATCGTACCATGATAACCAATTATTAGTACGCGCCTTTCAAAGTATTGCTGCAGAAGACAGAAGACTGAAATTTGCCACACATTCCATGGCACAATCGATTTATTGCGTCAAACGTTTGATGGCCGTTTAATTAGCCAAAATGGTGATGTCAATTGGCCGCCAAGAACCTGCGATTTGACATCGTTAGCCTATTTTCTAAAGTACGCCGTTTAAAAAAAGCAATTAGACATTTGAAGGCCAACATTCGTGATGCCAATGCCGAAATCGTAATATTAATTGGCCATAAAGAAACTGTGTTTTGACACCATTGGGATATTACCTGTGGGGATCCGTTAAAGAAAAGTATTATGCCGAGAAAGCAGAGACAAGTGAACATACGTGATGCCATTGCTGAGATACCATCCCATACGCTCGAAAAAGTGCACGAAAATTGGAGCGATCGAATGAGGCACTGTGAATCCAGCCGCGGCAGCCATATGAATGTAATGATGCTCCATTTCTAATCGAAATAATTGTACTTTACAACAAAAAAATGAATTTCAAATCCTTTTTTTGTTTTATTACATTTTTAAATGTAAATTTTTAAAGGGCCCACCCTTTATAAGGAGTGCGCACGAAAAAAACTGACACTTTTCGTTATAGAAATAAAACTAAGTGGCGGATTTGTTTTCGTTTTATATTCCAATTAACGTAAAAATAATATTTGAATTCCTTTTGGGTATGAAATTTTTTTCTGACCAAGGTGGCAGAGCATCCAACTTTTTGAGCCACTTTTCATCCAGACATGTTAGGGTGTTTTAGAAAAATACGTATTATTTTACATGCTTTGTTTTGGTCAGCAAATCCTTTTTTTCTTCCACTTCCATGCTTCCTATCAATACTTAAAGGCTTCTTATATTGTTTTATTCTTACCTTAGAAACTGTTTTTTGATTTTCACCTGCGAGCCTAGCAATCGTATTTTGTAAGCGGCGCGGTTTTTTATTGAAAATTTCAATTATTTTTTTACGGCATTCCTGTTGGGTGTCCATTTTCAAAAAAATATTTTTGCTATTGCAATGACATTTAGCACATGGATTTTAAAACAGATGGCTAACAAAAACAAAGTAACGGTATTCATTTTTTTCAATTGTGATAAAAATTATAAGCTTAAAAGTAGGTCCATTTTTTTTTTGTGCGCACTCCTTAGTTAATCATTACGTAAGAGACGTATTCTTATTTGATCGATTGATTTACTTTTATGCTTGTAATGGTGACTATTTTCAGACATGCACTTTTATTAAATAAATATTCGGTTTATTGAGAACAATATTTTTAGCGTTCAGACATATAATATACGAAAATTTATTTGACAGCAAAACAGCTGATTGCTTCAACAAAATTGCTTTTAATTTAATTGCGAAAATTAGTGCCAAAAATATTTTTTAGAAAAAATGGAAAACAATTTAACATTGGAGAGAAGGTATTGCTAATGATTAACCGAAACGCCGAGTAGTTGCGGTTAATATGGACTACTTGTGACTCCAAAGTGGCTTTCCTCAGAAGGATGAGAAATAAAACTTTGATAATATTGGATAGCTAGCAGAAAAGAAAGCTATTGCTTATGGCACTGTTGTCGTTACATTTGAGTTGTCAAATGTCAATAGGAAGTGTTTGGAAAAATGTAATATACTTACTGAACGTACTTATTATAGTGTTGTATTTGAAGTTTTAATCAATATTATAACAATTTATGAATTTATTGATCAATAATTAATTGAAATTTCATATGAAATATTGAGATCAATAATGCCGTTTATTGCGATTTTCTCAATATAAATGCATGTCTGAACATAGTATTATGCACTCTATGACTATAATAACTCATTTCAGATTCGGCTGTAGTAGCCTCTGATATTTTTTTTGTCCATCAAATACCTTTAAGAGAACGCTGTCAATCCCATCTAGAAATCTGCTGAGAGACCGAAGAATAATATTTCATACTGTTATAGATGTCTGATCTGGGATTTAATTTGTGGCCATATTTTTTTCTTAATATTTCATATTATTGGAGATGTCTGATCTGGGGTTTAAATCGTGGCCATACGTCTAATAAGCCAACAAACGCCTACAAGACTACGGTGACTTTAAAGTTTTACTTCTGCTATACGAAGATGTGATTTGCTAACCAAAGTGGATACGCCCAATTATGGCTATGTTTTTGATTTCTATGTCATCTCGCAACTTGTAAAGCTTTCGAGGGCGAGTTCTACACTTTATTGTATGCAATTTATCCTCAGTCGTGGCTATACCATTTGCTGTCACTGGGTACCCCTTAGCTTATCTGAGCTATAATATAGGGAGATAATGTTCCAAAGCATAAATAGGCAAATATTCCTAATACGGTGATAACATATCGGGCCTCCCAGTTCATTTCAGTATTTCTTTCACTGTAACTGTACCCGACAGACACTCACTTACAAAAGTATGTCGTAAACTACTTTCAAATAACAGTTTAATAACTGAGACTGAAAAATAAAATGAGAACAACAGTTTTTCTACTCAATTTCTACTCAGACTGCATTTAAATTTGCAATTCCATAACGATTTATTCATTCTTTTCAGTATTTCAGTAAAACTAAAGAATTTTTTAAAAATTAAAAAAAAAAAAACAAAAAAATTGTTTGATGTTCATAACAATTCTATGATGGCGGGGATTATATTTTTATTTCTGTTTGTTTGTTTGTTTGTTTTTATTGTTGCTGTCTTGATACCTGACAATCTGTTGTTGACATATTGCTGACATTATTATATTGTTTGTGTCTGAGCAGGCCAGCAACGATTGCAAGCGAAACGGAATTAAATCGACGCGCACAAGAAATAAAAACAAGAAAAGATTCGAAAAACTTTTTCAAATTGATGCGACTGACGCACCTTTAAACGGTTTATTTTTCCTGTCTATCGCCTTTTTGAGTTCTTTTTTTTCACTCTCCTTTTTTTGTTTTTGTAAAGTTTTCGTAATAAACCATTTAACGTTGGACGTGTTGCGTACTACGTGCGTATGTCACTATGTCTGCGGGTTGGTCTTTCGTCGTTCTACAGTATTTGTTTTGAAAATATTTTTTCAATTTTTTTTTTCGTATTTTCTCTGTTGTTGTTGTTGTAATTTTAATTTAATTAATAAAAATTTAATCAAGTCTTAATTGAAAAAATGTTGATTTTCTTGCTCTGTTGGTGGCAGTTTGACTTGTTGGTTGAAATTCTGTTTTTTTTTCTCGCGTTCATTTGTGTCTTCTGTCGATATTTTGGTTACTGCAATCAATTTGTTGCTGTTGTTGCTGTAGTGATTGGCTGTCGGTGTTGATGTTGTGTTTACACAAAATGTTGACGACGAACGTAATGAAGATGATAATATTGTTGGTGTTGCTGTTGTTATCGTTGCAGTTGTTGTTGTTGTTACAACTTATTGATATTTATACAGCACACAGTGCATCAACAATAAAAAAAGAAAAACAAACCACACATAAGTGTTTATATACAGCCATGGTCAATTAAGTAGTGCTGTTAAGATTTGACCTTGTTACAGTCATCAACAACAAATATTGTAAGCCATAACGTATGTCACCGTTCTCTGATCAGGAAAAATTCATTTCACTTTAGCTTTGAAAAGAATCACAACATGAAGTATGGGAGTTGACGGGCCTGTTTCTGTAAAGCAAACAAAGTCACATGAATGAAAAATACAATGAAAATCGAGTGCGAAATTATGTTTCGTACAGAAACGGCATATAAATGGGAAGACAAGGCATTTTCATGCATCATAGATTAGGTTAGGTTAGAGAAGTAAAGTGTACATGTCGGTTAAGACAAGGACAGTACCCGGAGGTCAAAATTGACCTATTGTACAACATCCTTAGAGAGGGAAGGAAATAGAGGGACTAGGATGAAAAGAGGGAATGTAGGTAAGGGAGGAATTACACAGAAAGAATTCCTCCCTCATGGATATTTCAAATTTTAAAAATATTAAAGACTCTCATTATATTAAGAGCCTAAACAATCCATCTGTAGGGCAGTGAAGATTCTTGGAAACGGTTGGAAACCAATAGTTCGGTTCCTTACCACTTTAGATTACTGTAACAGCTTGAAACATTTCCACAGATGACATTATTTTTGGGAATATTACATTCAGTTCGATAATTGTAGGTCAATAAGTTCAAAATTTTAAATTTCCGGTCTCTGAAACAGAAAGAACAGTAATGTTCCTGTCAACAGAAATGTGTCAGTCGGGACCTTCCAAATTCTCATCAAAAGTTGAGGAAAGAGTAAGATTAACTTGAATTTCTTTGCTGGAAAGATAAAAAAATCTACGAATTAGTCTATGAATTGTTGTCTCGTGAAAACGCTGTAGTTGGCTTAATAGACGTTAGGCCCGATTTCAAATCCCAGGTCAGACATCAAAACGAAAACAAAACGACGATTTCCTCTCAGTAGATTTCTAGCAAAAACTCTGAGAGTAAATAAAATTGCCATGAAAATTTTCTCAAAAATCTGTTGCTCGGAGTCGACTTTAAGCTCTATGTATGTCCCGTCACTCATGTATAAAATTAGCAAACACAATATATGTGGTGTGAGAAGCTAGGTCGTAAACCTGACTGAAGGATTGTAATGACCAATTATGTACGTATCAGAGATTAGCAAAGAATCGTTTTTCCGCTACTCAAAAGCACTCATGCAATTTTGAGTATTAATGAATTAACAAAATTGAAATTCAACAACTCTGATTCATTGGTACTCGCTACAACATTGATTTATAAGTAGCAATGAGTATGAGAAGCTAGGTCGTAATCCTGACTGAAGGATCGTAATGGCCAATTATGTATGTAATGAGTATGAGTACAACGTTCGAAATATGTTTGATTCATACGGCTACGTCATTCAGATTCATAAATTTAGAAGAATAATTATAATACTTATAAGTCATTCGAGTGGCTCGAACCACTCATCAAAATTTAAAGCCTTTGTTGTTGTTGCATATACAGACAAAGAAGAAAGGAAAGACAAAGACAATAAGCAAAGCATAGACACAATCTTCTTGTGAGTATTGATTGCAGTGCTCGTATGCGAATCATACTTATTTTGTGTTTCGTGTAAATGTTAAGTAGAGACGAGTCGAAGTCAATAACAACATGCGTATCGTTAAGTATGAATACGACGAGTAATTCCAACTTTGAGTATGAGTAGTATGAATATCATATTAAAATAAGTATGTTAAAATAGCATGTAAGCAGCTAGAATTGTAAGTATGAGTCGAATCTACTCATCGTTTCGAATACTTATTATTGATCTCTGATCTATAAGTTGTAATATCCAAAATAAGTTAAAGGTAACTTTGCCGTTCACTTTAGCTAACTAACGCCAACTTTAACGGAAAGTTGTAATAATGGCCCTAAGTGTGCGAATTTCGCAACACCGACTGTAGTGTCCATGTGAATTAAACCTACATTATTTATATCAGAATTATTTTTAATTTTTTTTTTTTCTGAATTTATTTTTATTCTTTTATTATAATGTCAGACTCTGTAATAAATATGTTGTAAGACATAAATCATTAAGCAAAGGTGTTCAAGGGGAAAATATTCATTAAAACCACTAGTGACTACTGCATACTACTGGAAGTAAGTGTCAGAGAAACAACAACTCATACAGTGACTGTTTGTGCTGTGCTCGTTCCTAAAGTAGCTACTGTTGTCAGTTGCTGTACAATAGCTAGACTGACCATCTGTCTGCCTGTCTAGCTGTCCGTTCGGTTGTCTGTCTGTCCTTGCAGTTATTTGTCGGTAGAATTTCTTGAATACATTTCTTCGTTTTTTTGCTTTTTTATTACAATTTATTAAAAATTAATTTATTAAGGCTGATATTTATGCATGAATATTATTATTATTGTTGTTGTTGTTGCTATTTGAATTTTACTTTACAAAACGTATCTTTAGAAACTAAAGAAAATTAAAGCCAGAGTGCTGGACAGAATATTAATTATGCCGGTAGAGGTGGGTTGATTGATTTTGTTCTGCGGAATAGAATTTCAGACGCATTTTTAAGTTGCGCGTGTTTTTTTTGTCTCATTTTTACAAAAAAAGAAAAAGGGGTGTTACTGCATTTTATAGTTTAAAACCTATAATTACTGTTAAATATTTATGATAACTTTTATAGGGTACCTGCTGCATGGGTATTTAAACCTCAGACATTTAGAAAACATTTAAAAATTTCATAAATTTTCCTGCAAACACATACTCATTCTTAACGAAATATTTGGTAAATGAGAGCTTTCTTAGGCAAACTATACTTAAATCGCTTTTAATTAAAATTCGAACTATTAAACAAAAACAAAAAAAAAACAACAGGAGAATACAACAACGAATAAGAAAATGCTATGAAAACTACAGGGTGGCTGATATATACTGCAACAAGTTAAAGCGCTATATTTTTTTAATTTTTTTTTAATTTTATTGTTCAAAAACAAAAAATGTTGAAAATAACAAAAAATTTTAGAATCAATTTAGATTTGTTCGAATTGGCCACCTTTCGTACGAATTATGGCCTTCAGACGGCCGATAAAGCCATCACAGGCTGCACGAAAGTGGCTCTGCGATATTTTGTTCCATTCCCGGCGAGGCGCCGTCTTGAGATGATCGACACTTTGGTATTTTTTAGTGAGAACCTTAATCTCCAAAATTCTCCAGGCGGAAAAGTCCAACGGATTGAGATCCGGAAATTTTGGTGGCCATTGTGCGATAGAAATGAAGAGAGGAAACTCCTTTTTTAGCCATTCTTGTTTGACGCGTGCTGAGTGCGATGGTGCTAAGTCCAGTTGGAATATCCATGGTCTGCGGCCGAAATGTTTGTTTGCTCAGGGCTTCAATATTGTCTTTAAGACATTTTTCCAATAATATTCGGCGTTTATTTTGACCTCACGGTCGATGATTACGAGCGGGGAGCGACCATCTGCCTTTATAGTGGCCCACACCATTACCATCGGCGGCGCTTGAGTTTTAGTGGCCAAGTGTAAATTTTCAGTTGACCTCTTTGGCAAGTAAACCCGATCATTTTGTTTGTTCACAAACTGCTGAATTTGGAATGACTTCTCATCGGAGAAAACCAAATTCGGTAACTGGACACTTTCGTGCAAGCGAAGTAACTCCTTGGCTGTTCCTAGTCTAACTTTTTTTATTCATCGGTAAGCTCTTGCACTTTTTGGAACTTTTCAACTTTAAATATGTGTTGCATCAGTTTTCGCGATATGTTCAGCTCACTAATAATTTTTCTACCACTCCGGCGTGGATTTCGATAAAATCTGGCCTGTACTTTTCGGATCATATCTGTATCACGGTAACGAGCAATGGTACGAGAAGCAAAAGATTTATTCACATTTAAATGCTGGAGGGCTTTACCGATAGCTACCTGTGGTTTTCCATCCGAATATCAAGCAATCACGCTATCACGCTTGAATTCCATCACGAATAACATTTTTTCTGAATGCAATAGATCAAAATGCTTTTGACAGCTTGTAAATAATAAAATGAACTGTCACTGGAGTCACTTGAAGTCGCCGTGGTCTAGTGGGTCGTGTGTTGGCTTATTAGACAAAAGGCCGGGTTCGAATCCCAGGTCAGACATCAAAACGAAAAAATATTCTTCGGCGACTTCCTCTCAGCAGATTTCTGGCAAAGACTCTGAGAGTAAAAATTGCCATGAAAAGATTCTCAAAAATCTGTCGTTCGGAGTCGACTTTAAACTGTAGGTCCCGCCACTCATGTATAAAATTAACGCACACAACATAAGTGGTGTGAGAAGCTAGGTCATAATCCTAACTGAAGGGTTGTAATGGCCAATTATGTATGTATGTATGTATGTCACTGGAATAAATCTATAAGCTGTCAGACGAGCGGTTTACAAATGATAACAACCCGAAGTTGGTTGCAATACATATCAGCCACCCTGTAATTCCTTTAGTTGGCGTGGGCTTATTAGATTTGAAGCCAGGATTCAAACAAATACGAAATAAAATTCAATGATTTGCAAGCATTGTTCGTTCGTAAGACGATTCATGGTTAAATTATAGACCAAACTGAAGATGTTTGACAGTGAAACAAAACACGAAACGTGCTGTTTATACCAGTATTGCCAAATAGATAATAGCTAAACAATCACCCAGTAGATATACAGTAGAATGAGTGCAATGGTATTTCTAGGGACCCCTTAATGTGATCCTTACTAGAGCAATTTATAGCTAAGGTAGGTGACAACCAGCATTTTTGTGTCTTTCTAACTTCTCTTCTGAATTGTCTACACACAATTTTCCTCTAATTTTCGTACCAAAATATCCTGACTTACATCTTCTACTTGGCCTGAATGAACCTCATCCTCATCCTCACCATATTTCACTTCTAATTACAAATTGAATTGTAAACATTTTCGAAATTAAGACATTTTAAATAAGAATTTTTAAAATGTTTGTTTTTGAAATTTCAATTAAAAACATCCTTTTTAAAAGGCCAATAAAAATTAAATAAAAATTACAACCATCCACTGCCCCAGAAGGGGGCAAACAAATTTTACGACACAGAGAAATTTGTAAAACGCCCAGAGACTCTTTCATTCATGCGAACAATACTTTAATTTTAATGTGTTCTTTAAGCAATGCCGTCAATATTTCAATAATTTGTTTGTCTGGTTTTTATGATATTCTTTAAAATCAACAACAATAACAACAGCAACCTACGAGTTGAACAAAAAATCTTCTTACGAATAACAAAAACATCAAAATCAAAAGCTGCCAACAATCAAAGTCAACGTCATTGAGGCAGTATTGGTAAATGAAATGTTGGTAAGAAAAGAGAACTCAAGTAATGCCAGTTATGGAAGAAGGAGAGAGAGAGAGAGAGGGGACGAGACGAGAGGAAATACAAACTCTAATTTGATTTTAATTGAATTGTTTATGCCAAAAATGCTTTGGCATGCAGCAGTGCCTTTCAGAGCTCAATTCTATAAGATTCTCTCGGTTATTGTGTTTTTGCAAACAATCACTAGTGCTTGTAGTCTACCGGTCTCTTTCCTGAAAGGACTATAAGGCATTAGTACAGAAATGAACGAATGAACCAAGCGTTTGATTATTTGACTGACAGACTTGGCTCTCTGTCTGTTTGTCTGTTTGTATGCCAGTCGTTAGAAAGTGTGTGTTTGAGTTTCCATGTCTATGGTCAAATTGAAATGAAAATTGTATAGAAATTAATATTTGAAGCTTTTTGTTGCCTTTGTGCGTTGGTATTTTTGTTTGTAATTGTAGAGTCCAAATTAATATGGGAATCGAGTCAGATTGAGCGTATGACTTGCATATTTTCTTAAAATGTTTAGAAAATCAAATATTTTGATTTCACTTTGAATCTTATACGATAAAGACTAGTTAGATCTGGAGTTACCATCTGTTAAATTGAAAGTTCATTTCTAATCCTTCTGTTGACAAATGATCAAAAGTGAGGAATGTAAAACATGGAACTGTGCTCCTTATTAAATTCTTTTGAAGCGGCAAAAACAGTAGTCACTAGGGATGCCAATCGGGAAATCCCGTATCCCGAAATCCCGGGATTTTCGGAATTGTGGATTCATATGTATTTTGACTGTACAAAAGGTTTTGAAAAAAATTCTATATCACTTGACTTCGACAACAGCATCTCAGAGGAGGTAAACCCTACATACAGTGATAAAAAAAAATATTTAATGGCATCGAAGAATGCAAAAGCCCTATAAAACGAACTAAAAGGGTAACTGATTTACATATTCGACTGTCCAAAGAAATAAATTTATTTACATCAGGAGGTGGTAAAGGTGAAAAAAGGCTGCATACAGCTATCTTGGAACTATTTTACTAACAAATGTCCCGAAATATCCCGGAATTTCGGGATCGGGATTTACAAAATTCCGAATCCCGGGATTTTTATAAATTGATCCCTTTCGGCATCCCTAGTAGTTACACATCAATTGGTTTTCTAAAAAGTTTAGTAGTTTGCTTTGTACGATTGCTAAGCTATAATCTACTTTGAACTGTTAACCTAAATACATAATTGGTCCTTACAACCCTAGCCTAGCCCTAGCCTAGCTTCACATCAGATCTTTGGGTGTCTTAATTTTATACATGAATGATGGTACTTATAGTTTAAAGTCCACTCCGAAATAGAGGTTTGCTAAAGGCAATCGCCGAAGAACTGCATATTTCTTCATATTTCGCTTTACTGGAGATGCCTGACCTTGAATTTGAACCATGGCCAACACCCTACTTATCGTGTCCGCCATCTAACGGTTTTTTTTTTTCATTCATAATAAATACATAATTGGTCATTACAACCCTTCAGTCAGGACTATTGGGCGAGTTTTTCACACTACTTATGTTGTGAGTGTTAATTTTATACATAAGTGGCGGGACCTACAGCTTAAAGTCGACTCCGAACTTCAGATTTTTTTGAGAAACTTTTCATGACAATTTTATTTCACTCTCAGAGTTTTTGCCAGATATTTGCCGAGAAGAAATCGCCTGGGACTCGAACCCTGGCTTTACGTCTAATAAGCCAGCACACTACGTACTAGACCACGACGATTTTTTTTCAACTAGTATTTATTTCGAGAATGTTAACACTTAGCTCCAAAACGAGACGAGTAGTACGGATTTTGGTCTAGAGGCTTAATTAAGCCATTTTTCTTCGAAAATGAGCAAGGAGCCGTTACAGTCAATGGCGATCGTTATCGGGCCATGTTGAACGAATTTTTGTTCACAAAAGTTGAAGAGGAGGACATGGGTTTCAACAGGACGACGTTACGTGCCACACAGCCGAAGCTACACTCGATGTTTTGCGCCCTGTTTTTGAAGTTCGCATTATCAGCCGCAGAGCTGCGATTTGACACCGTTGGACTATTATTGGTGGGGTGCTGCCGTCAAAGATAAGTGTTACGCTGACAAGCCAGAGGCAATTGACGCTTTAAAGGACAATATTTGTGAAGCCATTGGTGAAATACAGCAACACACAATCGATAATGTACTTAAAAATTGGACCGATCTTATAGGCTACCGCATGGCCAGCCGAGGCAGCCATTATTAACCAGAAGGATTGTAGTGTCAAATAAAAAAAGAAATTCGAGAAAATTTTCAATTGTTTTTTAAGGCATTTTCAAAAAAAAAAAGTTATTTGGCGAACCCTTTATTAGACTACGGCAACTTCCATGTTTAATATAAATAGTCATGACAACGCGTTTTCAATATTTGTAGGAAACTTTCAAATGTTCACCCGCGTTTTAAGGATAAATTTAATTGAACTTAATTCGATCTGCAGATATTTCGAATGCCTACAAAATATATTTTATTAAATAGCTAATCTAAGCAAAAATTTGTTTTAAATGTCTTTGCTACCCACTTTCGCTCACTTCCCAACCTACTATCCGGTAAATATCAGCGATTTTTTCATTTTATTTTAAGTACTTCGACTAAACACTTCACTACAATTGCTTAGAAGAGTGGTAAAGAGAATCTGATATAGACACATTCGACACTTGAGGCTCTAAACACAATGGAGCGTTTTTCAACTGCCGTTTCTAAACTAAAAAAACAAAACTTAAATAGAATCTACAAAACCAGATACCAAGAAAAACGAAACCAGAGCAGAAGAATTTAAAAAAAAATTCACAAATGAAAACAAATATTGTTTAACAGACCACAATAAGATTTAAAAATAAAATAAAAAAAAATGTTGGAATCCAATGTACTTTCAATTGTTAAATAGAATGCATCAGAGAACTTCTTGTTGCTGATGCAAGTACTACTGCTTTTGTTGCTGCTGTGATGCCTGTCGAATTGTTAAATGTCGTTATTGAAGATGAAGCATAAGTTGAAGAAGCACTTTGAATACCACAATAATAATAAAAAAAAATACACACACATAGGCATACATACAATGCAAAATACAGCAGGTATCAGTTGATATGTACTATATGCCTGTGCAGTAAGAACTTTGTTGATTGTAGCTTACAACACCTCACCCTCTCCGAGGCGCATTAATCAGACTGAATTTGTTCAATGGCATGGATTGTGTTGGCATTGGGGACTGTAGCCGGTTTGTGGCTTATTCGCATACACCTGGGACTCAAAGAAGTCCCTCCAGTCTAAATGGAAAACGTGAGATAACTTCAAATTGATCGTGCAAAATATCTTCAGGCGCTGTGCGGTAGGCAGCACCGTTCTGGTCAAACAACTTAGACTTTGTGTCCAAATTATCCGATTCATGGCAAAAGAAGACAGCAGTATCTACAAAAATGGCCTAGCTAATGTCATACAAAGGAATATGGATCAATGACGCCCAAAATTCGCACTAAATAGGAACGTTTTCTGGAAGAGTGGGATGGTCATAGTTGTCACGTGGGTTCTTATTGTTATAAATGCGAAAATTTTGTTTTTTCATCCTCCAATTCATCTAGAAATAGGCCACAATAAGCCCGAATAGATAAAATAATTTCATTATTTGCACATGTCTTTAAGTCCTACTTCCTTTATAGTGATTTTTGTGGTTTTCCGCGAGTAAAGGTTAGGTGAGTGAGTTGCAAAGGGTAGTCTACTGGGTGGCTAATAAAGATAATGCAACAAATTTTATTGTTCAAAAGCATAAAATGTTGGAAATAAAATCAAATTTTAAAACCACTTCAGATTTTTTCGAATTGGCCACCTTTGGTATGAATTATGGTCTTCAAACGGCCGACAAAGCCTTCACTGGCTGCATAAAAGTGGCTCTGTGGTATTTTGGCCCATTTCCGGCTAAGCGCCTAGGCGCAAAAGTCCAGCGGATTGAGTTCCGGAGATTTTAAGTGCCATAGTGTAGTAGAAGCGAGGAACCTCCTTTTTAAGCCATGCTTGGTTGACGCGTGCTAAGTGCGGTGTTACTGAGTTCTGTTGGAACATCCATTGTCTGCGGCCGAAATGTTTGTCTGCCCAGGGCTTCAATACTGTTAAGACATTTTTCCGATAAAATTTGGCATTTATTTTGACCCCACGGTCGATGAATACGAGTTTGGAGCAACCATCGGCCGATACGGTGGTCCACACTATTACCATCGGCGGCGCTTGAGTTCTGGTAACCAATCGCAGGTGTAAATTTTCGGTTGACCTTTTCGGTAAGTAAACAAGTAAACCCGATCATTTTGTTTGTTCACAAACTGCTCAAATTGGAATGGCTTCTCATTGGAGAAAACCAAATTTGGTAACTAGCCACTTTCGTGCAAGCAAAGTAACTCCTTTGTCCTTTCCAGTCTAACTTTTTTTGTCCATCGGTGACCTCTTGCACTTTTTGGAACTTCAATGGCTGTAGTACATTTTTCAATATGTGTTGCATCCGTTCTTGCGATCTGTTTAGCTCTCGAGCAATCTTTCTACCCTACTTCGGCGTGGATTTGTACCAAATCTGGCCTTCAGTTTTCAGATCATTTCTGGTATTGTTACCGTTTTTTTTTTTCTTCGTATCACGGTAGCGAGCAATGGTACGAGAAACAAAAGATTTATTCACTTATTCACTTCAAACTTGTGTTTTTCCAACCAAATATAAAGCAATCACACTGTCACGCTTGAATTCCGAATAACGATTACCTTTTTTTCTGAATGCAATAGATCAAAGTGCTTTTGTAAGCTTGTAAATAATAATTTAAACTGTCACTGGAATAAATCTGTCAGCTGTCAGACGAGCAGTTTACAAATGAGAACAACCTGAAGTTGGTTGCAATACATATCAGCCACCTTATACAGTTAACGGATCCTTTACATATTTGCTTAGGTCCATGCAATGGAAAGTGATGTAAAAGGTAAGAATTTAATAGGGTATTGAGTCGCCGAAACACTCAATTGAAAGTAATCATCGTTAAGAATCAGTTTCTGCTAATGACGTCCTTAAAATTTATTTAGCAAACTATTTAGATTAATTCAAAATATCTACATGGTCTGCTTTCAAAAACTACTGAGTTTCATTGTCAAGAAAGGGCGCAGTGTAATTTATGTATGCTTTACATTCGTACTTTAATACAGATTCTCATCTTCTTTTTTTTGCTTTTGAATAAAAATAATCATAAGTACGATTTATTGCTTCACGAATAGTTGCCTTCTTGTATGCTTTCATTCATACACGTCCATATTCCAATGGTGAATGTGGCCTTTAACAAGAACTTGTCGAACTGACATCAAAAATAAGAAACAACAAACAGACAGACCAACCAACAGACTCAAAGACAAAAAATAAAAAATAAGAATGAAAAGGCCAAGATATTTAAAGTACAACAGCAATCTGAGTAACACACACACACACACTCCACACAGGCATCTCTAGAAATATGTTAAGAATTATGGTCCAGAATAAATCTGTGAAGGAAGAAGCAACAGCCTGAAATAGTCTGCAGTAATTCTGCATGGGAAGAACATTATTTGCTGAAGGGCAGTCAGTCAGTAGTTCATATAGTTCGCTATTAAAAATGTTTTCTTTTTGCCATATTCGTTCGTTAGTTTGGTTTATTTGTTTCACTGATGTTTTTCGTTTATTTGTCTGGATCCATCAGAAGTGGATTTAAAATAATAAAAAGAAGCATAAATAATGCAGCATATTTTCATTAAAATAATGTATAAAGAAAATATGACCCTGGAGTTTTTTATTTTGTTTAAATTGAAGGATTTTTTCTTTTAAAGTAAGAAGATTTAGAAGGATTGAAGTATGCTGCATTGCTGTCATGCAACATGCTTGATTACTGTCATGCATTATGCTTGATTACTGTTTATTCACTGAAGTTTGTCCTCTAGCGCAGTAGCTCAAATATTTGCTCCTATTAACAATCTTAAGTCAATGATGAATGCATCAATCTTTCTTAGACCTAAGCAAGTCCTAATGAACTCATAATTGCCAATGGATTGAGGACAGACACATTATTATTATTGTGAATCAATTCTAGTCACGTTCAAATCATTTAAACTCTTAATCAATCTTTAGATGCTAACGAGAAACAGACGCCAAGTTATTTAAACTGACACCACACCGTTACTATATTTGGAACCCCTCTCTATTTGTTGACTTTACATAGGACTTGACTTCCCTAGCTCCAGCTAATTTTTGCGTAAAGGGGAAAGTACACCAAACATGGATTTAATACCCACGAACCTATAGATTTAATCCTCTCCTCTTTTCTCTCGTGACAAGGCCTTCTAATTAAGAGATGTTCAGCAACTTGTAATCAAAATGAATACCCTAAGGATTTCGCAGTCGTGTGTTTGCTAGAAATTTCCACTTGGACATCGTGGATATTTTCGTTGGTCATGCGGCTTCAACTCTTGAACAAATTGAACTTTATAAGGCTTTCTACTGTCTTTTCACAAAGTTCGACGTAAACTAGTGGGCGAAAGATTCAATTCTTGAGAACGATGATGAGTTATTGGATTCTCACGCACACTCTCATCCACAGCTTAGATATTTTCGGGTGCACGCACTGTATGAGCCCGCTTACGTGTTGGTGTATCAACAATGAAACCAGTTTCACGAACTTTAGGAATAATCTTGAGTGTACAGGGCACCGTTGGCCCTTCTCTGCGAAGAAATTTTGTATGATATTTTCGAGTAATTTTCAACCCATTCTAACGTTGCTTAAGAGTAAATCGTTTCATTACGTTCAGTGGAGATAATTTTGTGATAGAATAGAATCGAAATAGCCGATGGTTCAAATTTAAACCGATAGATGGTCCACTCAATAGAATAATAATTTTTGCTTGAGCGCCCTGATGGTCTAGTGGATAGTGTGCTATATTATTAACGTAAGGGTCGTGGGATCGATTCCCACCGGGGGCTCTGATCTGTGACACTACACCGAGCAATATGGTCGAAGTTACTTAGCTCGTACATATATAATTAGAATATAATTTGTAATTGTATTGTAATTAATAAATAAATAAATAAAATAAAACGTCTGCTAGCTAGAATAGAGGAGTGGTGTCGTATGCTTTATCATATTCCTGTTTTTCTAGGTCTGAAAAGCACTTTTTTGGACTTGAAACTGTTCATTTCCTTGGAGTTTTTGCATTACATAATTGCCATTACAACCCTTCTGTCAGGATTACGACCTAGCTTCTCACACCACTTATGTTGTGTGCGTTAATTTTTTTATACATGAGTGGCGGAACGTAGAGTTTAAAGTCGACTCCGAACGACGGATTTTTGAGAAGCTTTTCATGGCAATTTTTACTCTCAGAGTCTTTGCCAGAAATCTGCTGAGAGGAAGTCGCCGAAGAAATAGTTTTCGTTTTGATGTCTGAGCTGGGATACGAACCCGGGCCTTTCGTCTAATAACCCAACACACTACCCACTAGACCACGGCATTGTAAGTTGTAAAAAGGATTTGAGGCATCTAGTAAACGTGGCCTTCTATCTGCCACTGTATGGTGTTTTTAAATTTTTTTCCTTTTGAAAAAGAAAAACCAAAGTTTTCATTTTAAAGACCATTTAATATTGAGAAAATAAATTTAAAAAAAAATAACAATAATAATGAGAAAAAATAATAAAAAAAAACGAATTCAAGAAAATACTCACAAATTTTAAATAAACAACCATTGGCAACTGTCAACAATGGCAAATTGCTGGCGAACATTTGTAAATGTCTGTAACGGCTGGCAGTGCGATTGAAATCAAAGAAAAGAAATTGCAAACAGTACATGAAGCCAGCCCACAAGCAATCAAACAACAAACCAGCAACATCAGACTGAAGCTTGAATGCAAGCAAATACGCCATAACAAGACAACAATCAATGGTCAACTGCAGTGCAGCTTTTTAAATTTCCACACGAGGAGTAATACGTACATTCAGTCTGCTGCAATGTGAAATGATAGACGAAGAAAAACAAACAGACTTTCATGGTTGTAAATCAGTTTTATTTCTACCAAAAGAATGAAAATATGAATGAAGAAAGAAAAGAGAAAGAAAGGAAGAAAATAAACAAAGGTTTTCACACTTTAACTACCATGAAATGAAAATGTAATGAGAAATTTAATATTTTTTTCTAGTTGAAATGGAATGGCAAATATCCTTAAGAAGAAACGGAATCACAAGAAAAATGAATATGAAATCAAGATTATTATCATAAGCAAACACGCGTCCACACACATGCATGCATTCACACATACTCAAGCAATTTAACTACACGCCACAGCAATTCCAACAATTTTTGCTTTTACAATACAAAACAAACAAACAAAAAAAGACTTGAAATAATCACAATGAAACGATCCTTGTCCCCATATGTGTGTGTGTGTGTATGTATGTGATAATGCATGTGTGTTTGTATTTGTAATAATTCACTGCATACGAACATTTATGTTGTATTAGTGGGAGGACAGTAATAAATATTCTTTCTTTATTCTCACGTTTTTGTTGTCGTTGTTGTTGATTTTTCCAGTTGTTCTTTTTTCTTAGTCTCTCTCGATTTTCTTTTTAATAAAATAAATGAAATGACACGTAGACAACATTCTTTTTTTTTGTTCACTTTTTATTTAATTCTCTACACTTTTATTTATTTTCATATTATTTGTATTCACTGTTATGCTTATAAACTCCCTCACAGATGCATGTGTACGAGGGTAGCTTCAAAATTAATTTACCTACAAGAAATTTAATTACTAGGACCAGTGCAACAGAACAGAGTTTCTGCTAGACATTAAAAATTTGATCATCGCTATAGAGTTCAATACAAAGACAACGTCCAGCCTTAGGTTAGCCTTTAGGCTCATTGTAACACCTAGACATCAAAAGTTACTTAAAAAAGTCCAACCAGATTCCAAAATAAATGTTTCTGCGTTGCAGTAATCTTTATATTGGAGAATTTAGTTAAGGCCAACAGAAAATCAAAGATTCAGAACATTCGTATATTCAAACATAGTATAGTTCTCCTACCCCTCAGACCCATAGCTCCAGCAGAAACTATTTGATGCAATGCAATGTCGGCTTGTGTTTTAATAAGTCCATCTAAGGTCCATCAAAATCACAATTATACAATGGATGATCAGGCGGTTTCAGAACAGAAGTGGATCAATCTTCCCCAGCACAGTCCAGCAGTATTGGACTTACCTTCTTAAAGATAACAAAGTAGAATCCTCTGTAAGCATACATAACTGGTCATTACAACGTTTCAGTCAGGATTGCCTAACTTCTCACAAACTTTAAAACGAATTGATAATTCTCGCTAAGAGAATTGCAATATTATGCCAGAGGTTATGTGGTCCATACCTACACAAGTTTCAAGCATGGCCATACGACAACAATGCGGAAGTGAATCAATCTTCCCCAGCACAGTCAAGCAATATTGAACTTACCTTCTTCCAGGCAACATAATAGAACGCTCTGTAAACATAAGTACATAATTAGTCATTATAACCCTTCAGTCAGGATTACTTAGCTTCCAACACCCTGTAAAATAAATAGATAATTCTCGCTGAGAGAATTGCAATACCTAGGCCCTGTATTATCCCGGAGGTTATGGGGTCCATACTTACACAGGTTTCATGCATGGCCATGCTACACAGTGTCGAAGTAAATCAATCTTTCCCAACACAGTTGACGAATATTGAACAACAAAGTAGGGCACCCCCTATAAAATGAACAGATAATTCTGGCTAAAAGATTTGCAATACCTATATCCAGTATCTGGGATCCGTACTTACGCAGGTTTCAAGTATCGGAATGCGTTATCAATGCCCAAATGAATCAATCTTCTCCAATACAGTCGAGCAATATTGAACTAAATTACATGCTGACAACAAATTAGAGCTGCTCTGTAAAACGCACAGAGAATACTCGCTTAGGAAATTGGAGTACTTCGCCCTATAACATGCCAAAGTTAGTGAGCTGCGAAATGTAATTTCCGACAAATCCGCAGTAGAGATAATTTTGTATGATTTTACGAAATTTTACTAGAAAATAAAATAGAATGACGAGGCCGTACGTCGAAGTGTCATTCATAAGTGAAGTGTCGTTCATTAATAAAGCGTCGATCATAATTGAAGCATCGTTCATAAATGAACCGTCATTCAGAAGAGAAGCGTCTTTGATAAGAGAAGCGTCATTCATAAGAGAAGCGTCATTCATAGGAGAAGCGTCATTCATACGAGAAGCGTCATTCATAAGAGAAGCGTCATTCCTAGGAGAAGCGTCATTCATAGGAGAAGCGTCATTCATAAGAGAAGCTTCATTCATAAGAGAAGCGTCATTCATAGGAGAAGCGTCATTCATAAGAGAAGCTTCATTCATAAGAGAAGCGTCATTCATAAAAGGAGCGTCATTCATAAGAGAAGCGTCATTCATAAGAGAAGCGTCATACATTAGATAAGCGTCTTATATTAGAGAAGCATTGTTTATAAATAAAGCGTCGTTCATAAATGAAGCGTCATTCATAAATGAAGCGTCATTCATAAGAGAAGAGTCATTCATAAGAGAAGCGTCATTCATTAATAGAGCGTCGTTCATAAATGAAGCCTCGTTCATAAATGAAGATTCATAAGAGAAGCATCATTCATAAGGGAAGCGTCATTCATAAGGGAAGCGTCATTCATCAGAGATACGTTATTCATAACCGTCATTGTTAAGGGAAACGTCATGGGAAGCGTCATTCATAAGAGAAGCTTCATTCATAAGAAAAGCGTCATTCATAAGGGAAGCGTCATTCATCAGAGAAACGTTATTCATAACCGTCATTGTTAAGGGAAACGTCATTCATAATGGAAGCGTCATTGTTAAGGGAAACGTCATTCATAAGGGAAGCGTCATTTATAAGGAAAGCATCATTCATATGCGTCATGGTGCAAGAGAAGGGTCCACCCAGGAATTGCAGGCTATTTTTTAAATGTTGGCTACTTTTTATTAATTTTTCCAGTGCAACTTATAATTTAATTTAGTTTGAATAATTATTGATAATTATATCATGCGTATCTCCAGAAAGTAGGCTTGCAGTTGAATAACGTACATTGGTTTTTAGAATATTAAAAGCAATAAAAGCGATTACAGAATCGTAATGTAATTTCGGTAAATATTTCTATTGCCTTTCATATAATGAAAATGACCGTTTGTTCCGTTACATTTCGGGAAAGTTTGGATAATTCTAGCTTAACAATGAACAACAATTCCTTCAATGTTTACAAAGAAAGATAGAGCCTTGAAGCATAAAGCAAAGCTGTGTAATTTTGTAACCACCCTCGTATATATATATATACAGAAACAAGTGCACATATTCATATTGTTTATGTAGGAGACTATTTTTATAACAAATTATCCACATAACTTAACACCAACAACAACAACAAAAGAAATATAAAACAAGAAAAGAAAAAAAGAATGAAAAATAATTTATGAATGAATGATTAATACAACGTTGAAAAGGCTCAGGAATAACAAACAAAACTAAATGAAACCCTAAACATACCCAATAGGAAATTTGGAAGGATAATATTGGGTACTAATAAAACACTCCCCTTAGAAAAGTTTTGAACTGGACGTTGTTGCATCACACATACATAATTGGTAATTACAACCCTTCAATCAGGATAACGAACTTATGTTGTGTGAGTTAATTTTATACTTGAGTGGTGGAAGCTACAGATAAAATTCAATCCTGAAAAATAGCGTTTTGAAAAACTTTTTAAAGTAATTTCATTTGCTCTCAGGTTTTTGCCAGAAATCTGCTGACAGGTAGTCGGCGAAGAAATATTTCTTTGTTTATTTCGTTTGGTTGAAAATATTGGACTTGGCACTTGGAACAAAGGTTTCCACAATGATTTCGACTAATCTCGATAAGAATCAGAGATCAGCAATGAATCGTTTTTCCGCTACTCATAAGCTTCCATGCAATTTTGAGTATGAATGAATCAACAGTATTGAAATTCAACAACTCTGATTCATTTGCTGCAACATTGATTTATAAGTGCAGATTGCAATTCGCCGTGGTCTAGTGGGTAGTGTGTTGGCTTATTAGAGAAGAGGCCCGGGTTCGAATCCCAGGTCAGACATCAAAACGAAAAATATTTCTTCGGCGACTTCCTCTCAGCAGATTTCTGGCAGAGACTTTGAGAGTAAAAATTGCCATGAAAAGCTTCTAAAAATCTGTCGGTCGGAATCGACTTTAAACTGTAGGTCCCGCCACTCATGTATAAAATTAACGCACACAACATAAGTGGTGTGAGAAGATAGGTCGTAATCTTGACTGAAGGGTTGTAATGGTCAATTATGTATGTATGTATGTATGATTGCAATGAGTATGAGTACAACGTTGACATCAAACTGATAACATTCGAACTATGTTTGATTCATAAATTTAGAAAAATAAATACATTGTTGTTGTCGAAGAGTCAATAACATCATGCATATTGTTAAGTATGAATACTACGAGTACTTCCAACTTTAAGTATGTGTAGTATGAGTATGATATCAAAATAAGTATGAATGCGTATAAGTATCTGAAATTATAAGTATGACTTGAATCTACTCATCGTTTTGAATACTTGTTGCTGATTTCTGATCAGAATACGTCTTCATTCACCTAAATTTTTTAAATTTATTTTTAAAGAATTAAAGTTATGAGGCTAACGTAGACTTCTGGCACTAATCATGAGTGCCATAAAATGAAAACAAACTATAAAGCGACCTTAAAAATGAACAACACCAAGTACAATGCACGAAAACAAAGTTGTCATAATCCACATCAACATCATTATAAGTGATATGGATGAATATGTTCATTGCATGTTTATGAGAATGTATGTATGAAAGCATTGGAATGAATGTATGCACATAACGTTGTGCTTCATTGTATGAATGAACGTAAATGAAGCATCAAACATTTCACAGTTCTTAAACGTAACATAACGTAACGAAACGAAACGAAATAAACCACTTGAGATTTATTCACACGCACAATTATTTAAACCAGAAAAAAAATTGTTTTTTTCTCTTTTTTTTCATGGCTTTATTGAGAAACTAAAATAAATAACGAACGAAATAAAAATGAAAAAAAAAACTGTGAAAAAAAATATCTTTTGCACTCTGGCTTTTAAAACGACAACAACAGCAAACGTGCAACATAAACAATCTACTAAATACACATGCCACTAGTGGCTTCCTTTTGTCATGCATTTTATGGATTCTGTTTTGGGTTTTCCGTTCACCGAGTGTCTGTGCCTGTGTCTGTGCCTGTATCTCTGTTTCTCTTTCTTTTTATCCAATTTATCGTTTCAATGGATGGATCCTTTTCAACTGAAATGAATGAAAAGAAAATTTAAAAATTTTTTTTTTAAATTGTTCGCCCGTAAATAACAGTTCAAGTACGTGTAGTTTTTAACATCCACATCATTATGATCATTTTGTTGTTGTTGTTGTTTCTGTTCGAATATTATGCCTGTACGCGTTTGCACCATTTGTCTGTCTGTCCTGTCTGTGGTCCTATAATTATATTTTTATTTACAGAAATAAAAAAAAACGCGAATGAAAAAATTAATTTTTTTCTCTCTCAATTTATTAAAGTTTTGTCGCTTTATGAAGACACGTCATATTGTCTGAATTTTTGTTCTGCATTAAGGCAAGTCACGTCAATTTTTTATTTGGCATACAAAACTTCATTTTTCAATTAATAAACTGACACGACATTTCTCCATCAGTTATGAACTGTTTTGAATTTATATGTGGTAAGGCAGATTGTACTGAACTTGGAAACTAGTTCCTATGGTCAGTCGGCTTCCTTAATGCATGAGAACCACATGCATACATAATTGATCATTACAACCCTTCAGTCAGGATTATTGGCCTAGTTTCTCACACTACTCCTGTTGTGTGTGTTAATTTTATACATGAGCAGCGGGAGCTACAGTTTAAAGTCGACTTCGAGCGACAGATTTTTTGAGAAACTTTTCATGGCAATTTTATTTACTCAGAGTTTTCGCCAGAAATCTGCTGAGAAGTAATCGCCGCAAAAATACTTTTTCTATTTTATTTTGATGTCTGGCCTGGGACTCGAACCCTGGCCTAACGTCTAATAAGCCAGCACACTACTGACCACGGCGACTTCATGATGCATGATGCATGAGAACTGCAGGATTTATATTCGAATTCCTTTTTTGTGTGCAGGTAATTAGGTATCATAATCGGTCATTACAACCCTTCAGTCAGAATTACAACCTAGTTGCTCACACAACCTATGCTATGTGTTCATGTTATACATACATGAGTGACGGTAAGCTTTTCATGACAATTTTATTTACTCTTAGAGGTTTTGTCAGAAATCTTCTGAGAGAAAGTCGCCGAAGTAATTTTTTTTTCATATTGTTTGTTGGAGATGTCTGTCCTGGATTTCAAACTAAGGCCTCACGTCTACTGAGCCATCTATCTACTAGACTACAACGATTGAATGCATACACCTAGACAATAAAAAAAGCAACTGGACAAGTCCCGTAAAAATTGTTTGCCATACGTCCATGTACGTCTTGCATGAGTGCTAAACAACCCCAACAACCATGCTAAACGTACTACTTAAGAAAATGTTTTGTGCACAATCTATCCAGTTTTGGCCACAAATTCTGTCGTATTCTGCTCGAATGCAAAAACTCGTATCCAAAGTTAACAGAACATATGGGTTAGCTTAGGTTGGGTGGGCGGACCCCCTAAAATGATGAGGTCCCCCTTAAGCCAGTATTTGAGCTCATTATGATATCACAATTAATTCTACCCGGGGTCAACAGTTCCCTAGAGAAAACCATACAGAATCCAAAATAAATCTTGAGTAACCTTTGTAATAGAGGACTTGGTCTACGATTTCAGATATCTGAAACCTTCTCCTCTTCATGGCAAAAGCAGGGTACTGGCATATGAGGTGAAAGACAGTCTCTTCCTCCCCCTCAGACCCACAGCTCGTGCAGAAGTCATTAGTTGGAATGGCAAGACTATCGGCAAAGGCACAACAACCCAATGATCACGAATGACCATACGATTTAAGGGCAGAAGTGAGTCCTTCTCCTGTAAATACATGTCCAGCATAGTGTGGCAATATTGTACTTAACTTCCTGCTCTTAATGACATTGAGTCTACTCGTAAAGAGAGTAGACAATATACAAATTAACCGAAGCAATGGCAATGCCTAGTAACAGCTAACACAATTTGTAATTGCATTCCCATAACGGATTCCAATGTGGAAAGTTCGCTGAGGAATTCGATGGCTATATCAAACCTGGGAATTTATTTGCTCATACAACTACCTGGAGTATTATGAAGTCCCGCTACGCGTTTATTATGAATGTGAAACCGTTTCCGCCAACTTAGGCAGAGACTTGCGAGAGTTATAACATGTCTTGGAATTTTATACGTTAGAACACAGTGCTCTGATAGCCTTCTCAATTCTAATGTCTACTCCAAAGATAGTTTCATCTTTAATAATCCTAACCGCAGTCTGTATAGCCGACATTTCCGCCTAGAAGATGGTGCCATGATTCAGAGGGTTTATGGAGTACTTATAAGTAATGCCTACGGTCCACGGCACGAGAGGGGATTTAGTGGGTGAAGGCCCCACACACGGTGGACGTGACGGCTTCCTCTATGGTGCGGTTAGGTACACTTACGCCTCCTCGAAAAAAAAAAATAAGCAAATTTTTTAACAGCCACAGTTCCATTTAATTTCGAACTGTCCGCAACAATCTGAAAGAAATTATAATTTATCCGAACATCAATTTTCCTGAAGTCAATACCCTTGATAATGCCAAAAGCTTTGAGGATATTTAGATGTTCAGTATTTAATTTTATACACGAACGATGGGACCTACAGTTTAACGTCGACTCCGAACGATAGTTTTTTTTTTTTTTTGAGAAACTTTTCATAGCAATTTTATTTACTCCCAGAGTTTTTGCCAGAAATCTGTTGAGAGGAATTCACCTAAAGGAACTATTTTTCATATTTTTTGTTTTGTTAGAGATGTCTGACTTGGGGTTTAAACTAGGCCTTATCTCCAACAAGCAAACACACTACATACGATACTATGGTGTGGTGATTGGTATACATACATACATAATTGGACATTACAACCCTTCAGTTAGAAGTATGAACCTAGTTTCTCACACCACATATGTTGTGAGTGTTAACTTTGTATGTGAGTGACAAGACCTACAGTCTAATGTCGACTGCGAACGTGTATTGTAAAAAAAAATTGGTGATGAATGTATGTAAAAATGTCAATTGAAAATGTACCACAAAAGTACTACAGAGTAGAAGCAAAAGTGATACAGTGATTAACCGCTGATATACAAATATACGGTATCAAGTTATTTTGCAGGAAGAGGACTGCGGGAGCCATTGAGTTGCTAGCAACAGTCGGGTGGGGGAGTTCGGTCCTTTCCTAGCAAAATATGTCTACAATACAAATTTATTATAGACTCCCTATTTAGTGATGATGTTTATGGTATATGGTCTGGGATGACTAGATTATCAAATAAATAATTAACTAAGCCCCAATTTAATCATTTTGAAAGTCTACTATTGGTTGGGTTAGTCAAAACTCGGAGAAAAAATGTCATCACCTCTGTTGTTGTTGAGGGATGTTGCCTCATAACCCACGCCTACCAAGTTTCCTAGGCAAATAAAGTTCTTTGTGAAAACCCCAGCTAATCCTAACGTCTAAGCACCATTCCTATTTCTTTACCTCAGAAAATCTTATATGTGAAAAAAAACAAAATAACAAAACATAACGTAGGAATTCAAAAGACCATTCAAACGCAGTTTCTTTTGTTTGTGAAAACTTTTCATAGCATTTTAATTTACTCCCGAGTTTTTGCCTGTTGAAGAAATTTTCCACCTAAAGGACCGATTTTTCATATTTTTTCGTTTTGTTCAAGATGTCAACACACTATATACGATACTATGGTCACTGGTATGCTCTAATTTAATTAATAAAATACTGCGGCGTTTGCAATAATTTTTCTTTCTAACTTAGGAAGTATTGGGATTATCTTCTCATGAGTACGTGTGTACATTAGAGAGCAGGGCTTTGGTCTCCTTGATTTGCCTGTGCCTACTATTCTACTAAGGAGTGCGCACGAAAAAAAAAATGTTCCTACTTTTAACCTTATAACTTTTATCATAATTGAAAAAAATCAATACCGTTACATTGTTCTTGTTAGTCATCTATTTCAAAATCCATGTGCAAAATTAGATTTTTGAAAATGGGCACCCAACAAGAATGTCGTAAAAAAATAATTTAAATTTTCAATGAAAAACCGCGCTGCTTACAAAACACGATTGCTAGGTTCGCAGGTGTTAACTCAAAAACAGTTTTTAAGGAAAGAATATAACAATATAAAGTCGCCGTGGTCTAGTGGGTAGTGTGTTGGCTTATTAGACGAAAGGCCCGGGTTCGAATCCCAGGTCAGACATCAAAACGAAAAATTTTTCTTCGGCGACTTTCTCTCAGCAGATTTCTGGCATAGACTCTGAGAGTAAAAAATTGCCATGAAAAGCTTCTCAAAAAATCTGTCGTTCGGAGTCGACTTTAAACTGTAGGTCCCGCCACTCATGTATAAAATTAACGCACACAACATAAGTGGTGTGAGAAGCTAGGTTGTAATCCTGACTGAAAGGTTGTAATGGCCAATTATGTTATGTTATAACAATATAAGAAGTCTTTGAGTATGGAAGTGGAAGAAAAAAGGATTTGCCGACCAAAACAAAGCAAGTAAAATAATACGTATTTTTCTAAAACACCCTAAAATGTCTGGGAGAAAAGTGGCTCAAAAAGTTGGTTGCTCTGAGACCTTTGTCAGGAAAAAATTTTATACCCTAAAGGAATTCAAATATTATTTTAATTTTAATTGAAATTTAAAACGAAAAAAAAAATTTACCACTTAGTTTTATTTCTATAAGTCCATTTTTTTTTGTGCGCACTCCTTAAAACTATACCATTGGTTTACATTTTAGGACTTGTAAAAAAAATCAAAATCATTCTTCACAAAAGGCAAAACAAATTTTTTTCGCCTTTCAAAATTAGAGATTGAAGAGAACGTTGGTGAATGTGCACACAAATTAATTGATCTTCAAAGAGTTTATAATTTATTGATTTGCTATGGATTTTGCTAAAACTGTAACATAAAAAGTTAATAGGCAGTGTACGCATGTGCACTTTCATTTTAACTGTTCTTGTGTCATAATCCATTGATTTTGTAAGACGCATTAGAGAATATAAAATTGCGTTTCCTTGAAATTTAATTAGTTTTCTAGGTAACTTTTATGGCTTGCTTTTAATAGTTAAACTGTGTCATAATACTGCCTCTGTAAATCACTCGTACAGATGACGACAAATTATGCATTTCCTTGGAGACATACTACCTGTATTACACGATCGATCGATTTTCTCTAATGCAATTTGAATAAATTTTGTGCGAAATCGTTTTTTATCTAAATATCTCATTATTAATCACATAATATTTAATTTTTTTTTCTTCTTATTATTGTTTCTTTGCAGGTAAGTTGAATTGATTTTAAATTATCTACTCTCCTTCACATTTTTATCATGCCAATCGGAACGTGTAAGTATTTCTTATGCCTTCTTATCGAAATCTAAAACGCCATTATTTTGCCTATAAACTCTTGCAATATTTCATTACGATAATTTTCTTGGTTATGCAAAGCCAAGTCTAGCAAAATTAGGGGACCGAAAAAGAAAAAAAAAAATTTTAAAAAAATGAGAAAAACAAGCCAAGTTAACAGCGTAAAGTAATGAGCACGTTAATCCAAACAAATTTTCGCTTACAAATCATTTTTCTTTTCAGCCAAAATGGTCTTTATGGATCAAATTATTCATTTTGAATAGAAAATAAGCATTTTTTGTTGTTGTTTTTTGTTGTTGCACAAAATATTTGTTTATTACCAGCAACTGTTGCTATTGTTTGCAGCAATTTTTTTCAGTTTTTCTGTTTTTTTTTTGTCCGTAAAAGTTTCTCTGGAGTTTTATTTAATGGCCATAACAGCAACTATTTACGGCTATAAGAGTGTTTGGTGTGGGGTGCATTTACCAAAAACGCTCTTTCACATTCAAACAGTAGCCGTAATACAACGAAAAGAAAAATAATCATTGGTCATGTGAAAAAAAAAATTGGAAAAAAAATGTTTTCTGTGTAGTTAAACAGTTAAAACTGTATGTGACTCTACACAGTTGCAATAGCAATTGCAATGGCATTAGCAGCGACAACGATGATGTTGTCGTCATACATTCATTGCATTGCATTTCATTGCATTGCATTGCCTGTAGTGAACTTGGCTGTATTTGTTTGACACTTGTGATAAATGTTGCACACAAGTTGCATGAATCTTTTACTGGTTAAACTGCCACTGCAAAGGCAGCTGCTATAGTGCCACAATCTCCTAATAAATGTAATGGCCTTCTTTCAAACGTTGTTTTTGTTGTTGTTGTTGTGCTATAAAATATTTTGCCTATAAATTTTAATGTGTTGAACTGCGCTACACTCTAACATTCTGTCATACATTTATACAATCAACGATTTTTGTTTACAATCTTACAACATTAAGAGTCCAAAAATTACTCTCGTCCAAACAGCAGGCCCCATATTTATTTTATTGTAGTTTGTAAAGCAATTTTTCTTTCCAACAAAAAGTTTATACGGGGTTAGGATTTGAAAAGGTGCCTTTATTCGTATTTAATATAGGGTGGACCATTTAAAAGTTTATATTTCAAAATGTAAAAAGACAAAAATTTGTTTTATTCTTTTAAAGTATAATTGTTTCGAATAGAAATGGAATATTATTTCCTTCTTATGGCTGTCGCATATGGCCTCACAGTCATAGCTGCCAGATTTGACGATTTATCATTATTTTGACGATTTTATGCTCCAAAAATATCATATTGACGATGTGACAATTTTTGACCTTAATTTGACTTTTATTTTTTTAATTTGATTTTTAGGAATTGAACATTTACATCGTATTCTTTACTTTAGTGCATTAATATTCTGCTTAAGGTTTGTATTTACTTTCCAGTTATTATTATAATTGCAAATTTAAGTGATGATTTTTCTGTATCTTATGTCCTTTTCATCCTTTAAAAGCTAAAAAATTATTTCTGGACGAAGGTAGTTCCTCACACGGATAGTCCGACTAAAGAAAGAATTTCGTCTGCTATGCAGTATGCGATCTACTGCACGATGGACGACAAACGTATGTGCTCACCGTGAATGGTGAGTTTTACATAGAAATACATGGTTCTTGGGAACAAGTTCCTTATTTGACTCAAACAAAATATAAAAGCGATAGAACAATGAAACATAAGCCACATTGCAACGCTGCTCCAATGAATAAATGAAATTCGATACCCTAGCATCATTAACGGGCAACCTCTCATAATAGACGTTGAGTTATGAGCCTACATACACTTTCTTAAGAATCTAAGGCACTGAAAAATGTGTTCATTCTAGCGAACATCACTCTGAATTTTCATGCCGATTTTGTGATGTTTAGTTTTACAATTTCCATGAATGTCTTTGACGATTTTTTTCTAATATTTGACGATTTGACGCTTTATTTATCGATCGGACGAATTTTTGTGCGCTTTTTCGAGTATAAGGGGTCGTATCTCGGTAATGGCATTTCGAATGTTGGTCTTCAAATGCTTAATTGCCTCTGCTTTGTCGGCATTATACTTTTTTTTTTTTTAATTAATTAAATAGCTATCAAACGTTTGATCAAGTGTGGCATGAGATGTGCAGCAAGTTGCACCATTCTGTTGAAGTTCAACATCGTTCACATTAATACCATAACGAGTGGGTATAAAAAAATCGGTTATCATGGTGCGATAGGTGTTTCTATTGACCGTAATGGTTGCTTCGTTCTAATTTTCAAAGAAATATGGGCCAATGATGCCGCCGTTCTACAAGCCGCACCAAATAGTTACTCCTAATGGGAGCCTTAGCTTCTGTAAGACCACGTCTGGGTTGTCTGAACCTTAAATAATGCAATTAACGTATCTAACGAGATGAAAATGACTTTCATCCGCAAAAGGTTTTTTTTTTGTAAAATCGACATCTTCGTCCTTTGATATTATCGAGTGTATGCACAGACGCCATAGTCTAGTAGATAGTGTGTTGGCTTATGAAATATTGAGGCCGGCTTCGAGTCCCAAGTCAGATATCAAAAACAAAAAGTATTTCTACGGCGATTTCCTTTCATCAGATTCTTGAAAGTTTTTCAAATGAAAAATTTCTCAAAAAATCTATCGTTCGAAGTCGACTTTAAACTGTAGGTCCCGCCACTTATGTATAAAATTAACTTATACAATGTAAGTGGTGTGAGAAACTAGGTCAATAATCCTGACTAAAGGGTTATAATGACCAATTATGTATGTATCAGAAATCAGCAACGAGTATTCAAAACGATAAATAGATTCGAGTTATACTTATAATTTCTAATACTTATACGCCTTCATACTTATTTCAATGTGATACTCATAAAACTTATACTCAAAGTTGTTAGTACTCGTCGTATTCATACTTAACAATACGCATAATATTATTGACTTCGACTCGTCTCTACTTAACATTTACACGAAGTACAAAATAAGTATGATTCGCATACGAACACTGCAATACTCACAAAAAGATCGAGTGTATGCTTTGCTTGTTGTTTTTGTTCTTCTTTCCTTCTGTATTTGTATATGCAACAGCAACAAAGGCTGCAAATGATTCGAATGATGTATGTACGCACTGTACAAGCACACTCATGTCTTGGCACTTCATGAATGATCACTGCTGGTCCTACTCTGCGATCACATTCGGGTAATTTTCAATCAAGTGTATTTGTTTTGGAAATAAATTTTCAATAAATTCCGACGTTTCTCAAGCATAAATCGTTTCATTACGTTCAGTGGAGATAATTTTGTGACAGAATTCATAAATATTGCCGGATTCGAAATAACTGATGCTTCTAATTGAAACCGATAGTTAACCCACCCGATATTTAAATATTTTATTCCAAATTGAACTTTTTATTCACCCTTCTCGTGTTTATCTTAAAGAATCACCAACTTTTGTTCAATTTTCCAATAGTCTTGCTTAGATGTCTGTTTTTACAAATGCTTTGGTTTTTATTTGATAATAATTTTTATATCATTTGGTCTTATTCTCTGTCCATCCTGGACTCTCTCTCTATCTCTCTTTCGCCTACATTTTTAACCGCTTGTGTGAAATTTGCATATGTGTTGGGTTCACTCCCATAAGCATAAAACATCATACAATTATTAGCCTCATCATCAGCATAATCATCACACTTATGCTCAGTAGGCAGCTGCTTATTTTAATGTTACCGGCCTTCTGTATCATTTTGCGCTGCTGTACTCTCTCTAAGTGCAATATATTTCAGCATCTGTGCTATGCATGATTTTCTTTCTCTTTGTTTAATTTGTTGTTATTACCACGGTAATGTCTTCATTTCAATTCATTCGTTTGCAACCCATTTACGTTTCACATTTGTATTCAACCGCCGTTGATATAAAACAGGAGGTACTTCATACGGTTGCCTGTTAAAGCGTTTTCAATTTAATGAATGAGACCAACTGAAATTGAAGTCTAGGTACTGTTTTAAAAAATTTTCATTTTTAATTTTGCCATCCTCTCAAATTCATATTCTATGTAGCCACTGAAAACAGAATATCTCGTGATTTACTTAGATATACAGGCTGTAATTAGGCTTCCAATGAATATCTCTTCGAGGTTTGGCTTTGTCCATTAGACCTGGGGTTTAGCATTGAAATTTTGAATCTTACACGGCATTCAGGACAATGCTTCATAATAGGCATACTTCATTGGTGTTGAGGTAATGGAAGGAAATGGTGTCTAAATTAATCCAAGTATGGAACGTTGCCCTTATGAATACTTAGAAATCGGAGAGTGATTGTTTAAGAGATAGCGAATGTGGCTAATAGATTCAGAGTATTACGTAAGATAAACTAATAATCTTCAATACATTGAAAAACAAGTTAGAAAAATGGCCGAAAACATTATATCGACTATTGTGGAATAGGTAGCCGATGAGGGGAAAAGCCTGAATATTTGAAGACTAAACTAAGAGGGTTGGAGTGTACTCATGGCAGCAAATTATGAATACTTGGTGAATACATGTTAATGATGATCCTACTATTTTTAAGGATAATACTCTACCAGACATAACTCGCTTCAGAGCTGTATACTAGATAAATTTCAAGATCTTTGTACATGATACAGTCTTCCTATAGAAGTAAGAGTTGCTATCACCAAATGGTGAGTCCACACTCTGCTTGATGACTTTTGCGTACGGCGACAGACAAGAGAGTCTTCGTTTGTGTTGTCCTCGTTAACCTGCCTATATACATAGGTACAGGATGGCTGATATGTATTGCAACCAACTTCAGGTTGTTATCATTTGTAAGCCGCTCGTCTGACAGCTGGCAGATTTATTCCAGTGACAGTTCATTTTATTATTTTCAAGCATTTTGATCTATTGCATTCAGAAAAAAAGTTATTCGTGATGGAATTCAAGCATAATAGTGTGAATAGTGTGAATAAATCTTTTGTTTCTCGTACTATTGCTCGTTACCGTGATACTGGCAATGTTGCATCGCGTCCAAAAAGTGGACGAAAAAAAACGCTAACAACACCATAAATGATCCGAAAAGTGAAGGCCAGAATTGATCGAAATCCACGCTGCATTGTTAGAAAAATAGCTCGTAAACAGAACATATCGTGAGAACGGATGCAACACATATTGAAAAATAAACTTGGACTAAAGCTATTGGAGTTCCAAAAAGTGCAAGATGGACAAAAAAACGTTAGACTGGAAAGTGACCAGTTACCGAATCTGGTTTTCTTCGAAGAGAAGCCATTCCAAATTGAGCAGTTTGTAAACAAACAAAATGATCGGGTTTACTTGCTAAAGAGGTCAGCTGGAAATTTACACTTGCGATTAGCCACCAGAACTCAAGCGCCGCCGATGATAATGGTGTCGCCCGCCGTAACGGCTGATGGTCGCTTACCGCTCGTAATCATCGACCGTAGGGTCAAAATAAATGCCGAATATTATCGGGAAAATGTCCTAAAGACTGTATTGAAGCCCTAGGATCTCAAACATTTTGGTTGCAGAACATGGACATTCCAACGGAACTTAGCACCACTGCACTCAGCTCGCTTCAATCACGAATGGCTTAAAAAGAAGGTTCCTCGCTTTATTTGTACCGTACAATGGCCACCAAAATCGCCGTATCTCAATCCGTTGGACTTTTGTGCCTAGGGCATTTTGGAGAGTAAGGTTCTCACTAAAAAATACCAAAGTGTCATCATCTCACGACGGCGCTTCGCCGGGAATAGACCAAACTACCGCAGAGGTCGTGGACCCTGTAGTGACTTTGTCGGCTGTTTGAAGGACATAATTCGTACCAAAGGTGGCCAATTCGAACAAATCTAAACTGATTCTAAAATTTGATGTTATTTCCAACATTTTTTGCTTTTGAACAATAAAATTAAAAAAAAAATTGAAAATTATAGCGCTTTACTTTGTTGCATTATATATCAGCCACCCTGTATTCCCATTACACACATTCACATTCAAATAATTGGTCATTAGAACCATTTAGTTAGGATTACGATTTAGCTTCTAAAGCTGGACTCACCCATTGCTTATTCCGAAAGAAATTCAATTTTTTGAGAGTTTGTTCCAAAACGATTCACCGGAACAATTCACTTCGAACAATTGTTCTGTAAAAACAAGGTTACCATATGAAATATTTTTGTAAACGATTACAATTAGGCAGTACAAAAATTTTGTTCCGAAACGATGGATGAATCCTGCTTCCATGTTCTGTGTGCTACAATTTTTTACATTAGTGGCGGACCCTGCAGTTTCAAGTCCATTCCGAACGATAGATTTTTGAGAAACTTTCTATGGCAATTTTATCTTATCTCTTAGAGTATTTGCCAGAAATTTGCTGAGATTAAGTCGCCAGAATATTTCGTTTTGTTGGAGATATATGACTTGGGGTATCGTAGTCTCATGTCTAATAAACTACCTACTTAGACTACGGCGACTGTATTCCGATTGCCTTAGATAAACTAGATATTCTCCGTTTGTCTTATGTGGACTCTTAAAATCTGTCTGATTCTCATGTGTCTTGGGCACACATATTGGCTTGGAATTCTATCGAACGAGTTCTAAAGAAAGTGTGGCTATGACTATGACAGACTATCCTTTAGTTTAGGTGTCAGTGTTCTACTCGATCCTTAACCTGACGTATCCTCCAACATAAAAATCATTGCAATAGCAAGATTTATTTCGATCAAATGATCCCACAAAATTTATTTTGTTGTAAAGAGTTTTGGTAAATAGGATCCTTGACTGCTCTATTCACTTTAGTGGTCATAATGTGGCATTAACTTTTAAGCACAGTAAAGAGGGTGAGAATACTTTTGCAGGAACTATAATAACGAGAGTAAGGAAACTGTCGGTGGACATTTTGTCTGATATAGGGAACCTGAAACGTGGAATATTTGAGCATCCATAGATTATGGACAGACTAGGTTTAGTCAAAGGAAATTGTTTGATTAGCTTAGTAATTATTGATGGGGCATAGAAAAATTTAGTTGGTCGCATGGCAATAACTTTTTGCCTGCATTCATTAGAGCAAATTTTATGAGTTTCGATTTGATTATTCATGTTTCAAACTGTGTTTGTTAAATTATGGTCTTAAATAAATTACACTAATCAGTTGAAAAGTACGAAAAATAACAACAAAAAACTAAAACGTAATGAATTTTTAAACAACAAAAACAACAACAACAACAAGATATGAAGCAGCAGTAGGCAATGAATAAAATTATTCTCCGTTTTCTTTTTTTTTGTTTTTCGTTTTTGTTACCCGTTTTTCTTACCATAAATTAGAGACATTTAGACGCTGCCATTGCTGTCTATGTTTCATGTCTCTATTTTCAACTGTGCCTGATAGTATTTGCGTGGCTTCTAGTCTTTGAATGGCAAAAGAAAACAACAACAAAACAACAACAAAAAGAAAAAAAAAAACACAAGAAACGAAAGAAGGAAATCAAATTATTTATTTAGTTTGGGCTTTAGGCGATTATCGTAAACATAAGCTTTAACACTTTAAGATGACTTTTCTTTTTGTTTTTATTTTTGACTCCTCACAACTATGATTACCCCCTCTCCGAAACTGGCGTTACGCCTTTAGATCCCCTCAACGATTGTTTTTTTTTTCATATAAAACTCCTATTTTTTTTTTATTTGTCAGTCGCACGTTAGCAGGGGAACCTGTAATATCTCGTGTAGTTTTTCTATTTCAGAATCTAACGAAAGGAAATGAACGAAGGCCCATCCATTACTTTTTAGCTTTTGCTTCTGGGAAAGTAAAGTCAACGGCAGCAACTACAGCAATTGCTGAATTGACACAAACTCTACAATAAATGGCAACAAGGAAAATAAAACAAAAAAACAAAAAAACTTAAAGTGAAATAAAATTGTGCCACGCGCATTAACGACTTTATGCAAGTATTTTGACTTTAAGCCATTTAACAGCTTTATTTTCTTGGCCTGGTTTTTACCACAGCCATCCACGCTATACGTTTTTCTTTTTGGTGAAAAAAAAGGGCCATTAATTTTAAAGTTAGTTTGTATACACAGTCACAGTTTAATTCTAAAAAGCGTTGAAGAAGAAAAAAAATTTCAATTGGTCAAGCCTAGTTATATGAGAATCTATAATTCGCTACATGGGTTAACCATACTTTTATATGGACGCTTTAATTAAAATAATATTTTGAAGAGAAAGTTGTAGTCACCGTACTACTACGGCCCACCAATCATGTATAAAATAAGCGCACACAGTATAAATGGTGTGAGAAGCAAGATCGTAATCCTAAGTAAAGGGTTGTAATGACCAATTAAATTTGTATGAAGAGAATCCGAGTCAAAATAGGCCTATTTCAGTTAAACTTTAGGATTATTGGTCCTTAGTTAAATATTTTGGTCCTAAAATTTCAATAAAAGTACTGTGAAAACGTAAATATAATGACGAGGCAAAATTTGATTCGGTTTTGTTAAAAACCATAATTCTTATCACTAGCCAAACTGGTGGCAACACTCAAATAGTTAGTCAGGTAAATGTATGTCTGTTAATCAAGACAGTGGCGTAGCCAAAGCTGCCAGATTTGACGATTTATTGTCATTTTGACGATTTTATGCTCCAAAAATATCATATTGACGATGTGACGATTTATGCCCATATTTTGACGATTTTTAGGAATTAAACTTTTGCATCATATTCTTTACTTTAGTACAGTAAAAGGCAGCTTAAGATTTGTATTTACTTTGCAGTTTAAGTGATGATTTTTCTGTATCTTATGTCCTTTTCATCCTTTAAAAGTTAAAAAATTAACTCTGGACGAAGGGAGTTCCTAACACGAATAGTCCGACTAAAAAACGAATTTTGTCTGTAATGCAGTATGAGATCTACTGCACGATGGACCACAAACGTATGTGCTCCCCGAGAATGGTGAGTTTTACGTAGAAATACATGATTCTTGGGAACAAGTCCCATATTTCGCGCGAACAAAATATAATAGCGATAGAACAGTGAAACATAAGCCACCAAGCAACGATGCTCCAATGAGTAAATGAAATTCGATACCCTACCGTCATTAACGTGGTACTTCGCCCTCTCTCTTGTACGCGGTCGAAAAGTCTCAAAGTAGACGTTGAGGCACCGGCCTTTACTTTCTTAAGAAGCTAAGGCAGATCACTCTGAATTTTAATGGCGATTTTGTGATGAGTAGTTTTACGATTTCCATGAACATCTTTGGCGATTTTGACGATTTTTTTTGTCTAATATTTGACGATTTGACGCTTTATTTATCTGGCAGCTAGGGGCATATCACAAAAAAAAATAGAGTTTTAATCAAAGAAAAATTCCAGCTTTCTTTTAAAAATCTTTACATACATACATAATGGGTCATTATGTATACAAAAGCGACGGAACCTATAGTTGAAAGTCGACTTCGAACGACAGATTTTTGAGAAACTTTTCACATAATTTTAGTTACTCTCAGAGTTTTTGCCAGAAATCTGCTGAGAGAAATCGCCGAAGAAATACTTTTTTTTGTATTTTGTTTTGATATCTGGTCAGGGCCTCGAACCCAGGCTTTAATCCTAATAAGCCCACACTACCTACTAGGCTATGGCAACTTCGCATTTAATTGAATAAGATGTTTTGTTTGTATTTGAAGCACATATTTACGTAAAAATCGTTAACGAATGATAATTAATTCGGATTGTTTCCAGCCTCACCGAATTTTCCAAAACACGGATAAAGAAACATCTGCGAAACGTACGTTCGTTTTTAGAATACAAAAGCAATGAGAAGGATTGTCTAATCATAATGTAGTTTCGGTAAGCCTTTATATTGCTCTTCACATGCTAAAAACAAACGTATGTTCCATGTACTTTTGGCTAATCGGGGCTTTAGTCTGATAGCTGTTTATTGTTTGTTCATAAGTTTTTAAGGCAAAGATCAACTATAATTCTTACGTATTTAATATTAGTAGCGACATCTGTAAGTTAGGTTATAGACTTTTCAGTCTATCTGCTAAGTTTTAAAACGAGGTTTGAAGTAAATTTTGAGAGTTTAAAGTCATCAGCATTATTCACTTTGTGGATTTGGAATTAATATCTCTGGCTTCTCTGAAAGCCAGGCTCTCTTTATATAGTGACTTTTGAGTTTGAAGTAGTTGGTAACTGCAATTAGTTTTTAACATTTTCACGCAGTTTTAAATTCTTTTAAAACATACATCAGGAGTACACTTGCAGATCCATGGCTGAGGAGTAAATTTGCAGCATTACCATAATCACCTAAACTATAATTGAATTGATGATGATGAATTACATATTTAAACAGGACCACAACTGTATCTCTGTTGCAGTATCTAAGTGCAACACGATAATATTTCAATGATTGCAACTAAAATGTCATCACTCATCTATCCTATCTTGACCAACAACATCACAAGATTGCAAGTAGAACTTGAGCTCAGTTCCATAGCGCTGCAAAGCATGGTGGTAATTCATATTAGCAAATAGAGGAAAAATTGATTTCTAACAGAAAATACTGTGCTTTACACAACAATATTGTTCCTGAGTTAATATGAAATATTTCCATACAAATTATGTTTGTGGGTCAACATATAAAAACTTCTGGAAAAAGTTTTTCAGATTTTTTTTTTTTAAAGAAGTTTTAAAGTTTGTATGGAAACAAAACATTTTTTTTTATTATTTCTATAGCGGCAAAGTGTGTATAATTAAGAACTACTTTTCTCTTTTAATGACTAATAAACCCCTAAAGCTACCACTTTTCATATAAGACCGAAATTTCAATCAGCTTTAATGACCCCATGGCCCATAACATTTTATGGCGTTTCTTTACAAGTGGAAGGAAAAGGAAGAGAATAATAAAATAAAAAAATAGAGAAATAATCACAACAAAAAATCAACAAACAGTCTGCACTTAAAAAGAAATTACAGTTAAAAAACACATTAAAATGGATTTCAACAGAAAAAAAAGAAGGAAAAGCCGGGTTATTAAATCGCAATGACACAGAAATTCGAGTTTATACAAGTAATTTCATGTCAGAGCCATACAAAGTTTTGTTTGGGATTATTTTTTGAATTCAAAATAAATATTTTCATTATTTGAATTCAAATGTAATTACAAATTTAAATTTTTTTTAAAATCAAAATCCAATGAAGTGGAAAAATTTTCGATTTTCTATATGTAAACATATAATCAAGTTAAGCAATAAACTTTATTTGGGTTAGTGTTACTAAAACTTACAAAAAAGGCTTTAACTTATCCTGATTTACACCGATTACTTACTAATCCCATCTATCTATCTATATAATGGGTGCTTTTTTAAAAGCTATAGGAAAATTTTTCAAAAAAAAAACCACAAAAAATTCATTTGAATTTATTTGAATCGGTAGTACGGTCCATATAGTTTAATGTTTGAAGATTATTTCATGCAAATGTTGACCGCAACTGCGCCTCAAACAGTCCATCCGTTTAGTCCAATTTTGGCATACTCTTTCCAACATTTCGGTTAGTATCTCACGCATAAATGCTTCAATGTTGTCTTCCAATGCTTCAATTAAAGCGGGCTTGTCTGTATAGACATGAGTTTTAACATAGCCCCATAAAAAATAATCTAAAGACGTTAAATTATACGATCTAGGCTGCCAATTGACTGGTTTCGAATATGAAATAAAATGTTCACCGAAGTCGCATCTCAATAAATCCATTGTTACGCATGCTGTGCGGCATGTGGCCCCGTCTTATTGAAACCACATGTCATGCAAGTCCAGCTTCTGCATTTTGGGCAAAAAAAATTTTGATATCATCTCAAGCTAATGCTTACCATTCACAGTTAAGTTACGATTCGCAACATCTTTGAAGAAGTACGTCTCAATGGTACCACCAGCCCATAAACACCACCAAACTCTGACTTTTTCGGGATGCATTGGTAGATTTTGGAATGCTTCTTGGTGCCACTGAGGCAAAAATGAACACAATTTTTCGATAAAGAAGAGGATCTTCGGTCAACTTTTCAAGAGCCCATTCACCAAAAACTTCGCCACTGCGATAGATCGTTCGGCTTCTATTCTTGCACCAGCTGTATTTTGAAAGGCTTCACACCAAAATCCTTTCGCAAAATTTTCCGCGTTGTTGAGTAACAGATGCGACAAATCGATAATAGATGGTCATCATTTACACTGGCCGATACAGTTGCGATATTTTCTTCAGTTCACACTCTACGTAAACGTGTTGGTGGTTTAATGTCCAACTATGTGAATTTGAAGCGAAATTTAGTCACAATTGCCCGAATAGCCGCTTCAGGGGGTCGATTAAATTGACCACAAAATGGAAGAAGCGCGTGATGAACTTTCTTACCAGAGCATGCATTTTGATAATAGCTCTGATATCAGAAAGCTCACTTGAGCACGCATTCCCTGTACTAACCAAGTTCCGCCAAATCAGGGAAAAGGAAGAATTTGGTCAGCGCAAGGGCTGAACAACAAAAGCACGACTACCCGGCACTGGAAAACCGGCTAGAAAATTTGATGAACGAAGGCATCAATAGATGATAGCTCCGTTAAGCTAACAAGGAATGGAGAGCCAAATAACCTATATCTACACCTAGCAAGAGACGGGCACTGGAAAAGAAAGTGAATAACAGTCTCCTCTTCCTTAGAAGTTGTTAAAAGGGAGCCTCATTCTCTCAGCGTGTCTACCCATGATGCAATGACCCGTAAGCACGGCCACTACAGTCGAGATGACATCACGACCGAGATTTGTAAGCGTTGTTCGTTTATAAGACGGATTCTTGGTTAAATTATGGACCAAACTGAAGATGTTTGACAGTGAAAAAAAACACGAAACGGAAGTGAGTTGTTTAAACGAGTGTTGCCAAAAAGATAAGAGGCAAAAAAATCACCCTCTACATACATAATTGGTCATTACAATCCTTTAGTCAGGATTACGACCTAGCTTTTCACACCACTTATGTCAGTGTGCTAATTTTATATGAATGAGGAGATTTACTGTTTAAAGTCGACTCCGAACGACAGATTTTCGAGAAACTTTTAATGGAAATTTTATTTATTCTCCGAATTTTTGCAAAAAAAATATTTTTTTTTATATTTCGTTTTGATTTCTGACAGGGGGTTTGAAACTCTAGATAAACGGCAACTACTATTCCCATAAAGTAGTAGAGATACTCCCGTGTTTGTAGATCGTATCGGTCTCTTCTTCCTCATACTAATAGAAAATGTTCGATTAAATTCATGTTAATGAAAAAGAGAAAAGCGGACGGTGTATTAAGCTACTCTCAGAAGGTTATTAAAAGGGGGTCCTTGAAAGAAATACTTTTTTTAATATGTCCAAGCTTATGTTTAAACTTAGATCTCTCCTTTAGTAAGCCTATGTTTAAATAAAAATAAAAATACTTTTATGACGTTCTCAATATTTGTGAATCACCGTCAATTTCTTTAAAAACCACAGGAATTATAATTTAAAAACACCATCAAGATTAGTAATTACGACTGCAGTAATGACGGGTGAGAAGCACGTTCTTTGTGTAAGAAAAATTTGATAATTTTTTTTGATTATTTTGGAGGTTATGGATATTAAAAGGACACAAAAAAGAAATTCCTTTTAACTTCATTTCACTTATTTGAAAAGTGTGGCACACGTCAAATAAAAGAAAAAAATATAAAGATTTTCCAGCAGGTCCTCTTTCTTTAAATACCAACAAAATTTCATTTTAAATAATCATTTTAGCATTGAATTTGTGGCTGACAGCCACCCTCATCCATTGGCTGGGCTTAAACAAAAAAAAAAACATTTCCTTGAGATAATAGCAGATTGTTATGTAAATTCATTTTTTTTTTTTTTCATTTTATTTCATACTCTTCAATGAGTTTTTAAATGAAAAACAAAGAAGAATTTCAATTTCCATACACTTAGGCTACCTGGCTTTGGCATTTCATTTGAATGAATTGTGGGATTTTTTTTCCCCGTGCAGCTTAAAGGTATCAGAGTAACAAATTTAAAATGGATTTTCAACTACAATGCACTCACAAACCATCATTTTCATTTCAAAAAGATTTTTTGTTTGCAGTTGTGAATTATTTTAAGATTGCTGTGAAGTAAGTTAATACCTGTGAAATCAGATTCCAACAAGAAAAAACAAAAAAAAAAAAAAATAAATGAAAAAATATTGTGTAACAAATTGTAACCCTAACCTAAAAATAAATAACAATGGGTACTCACTCATGTACTCACATTAAAATGAATGCAAATATGAATGCTGAGCATAAAAAGTTTTTGCTGGCATCAGAATGAGAGCGACATGCGTAAAAATTATTGTTATTTTGTATAGAAAATGTGATACATTAAAAATAATCTAAATATGGGAATCGAACCCACGACCCTCACCCTAATAGTCTAGCACACTACCTAATAGACTACCAGGGTACTCACATTAAAAATTTAAGGCCGTATTTGAAAAGCATTTTAAAAAAACATTTGTATACAAAAATGTCCTTAGCTTCAAAATTTTCGAGAGAAACTACGTCTATTGAATGGTGTAGTGTGTACCGCAGATTAAAGGATAAGAATGTTCACCGTATTGCATGTCAAATTAAACGAGAGCTTGTCAAGTCAAGTCTTAGCTCTGAAACGGGCAAATATATTTCTTTCGACAACAGTCTCTTGGTAATTTTTTTTTAGTTTGGCAATAGCTGCCTAAATAAGATATCCATGAAACACATCATGAGTGGTATTAAAGCCAGACCATAATCCTGAAGTTGTTGTATTCTAGTCTATTGAATGGAATTGTATGTACCGCAGATTCCTTTGCTAAGGTCCTTTATGCTATTATAAAGGACAAGAATGTGCACCGTATTGTATGTCAAATTAGACAAGAGCTTGTCAAGTCAAGTCTTAGCTCAACAGTCTCTCAGTAATTTTTTTTAGTTTGGCAGTAGTATTAAAGCCAGACCATAATCCTGAAGTTGTTGTATTCTAGTCTATTGCGTGTAAAATTAGATGAGAGCTCGTCAGGTCAAGTGTTAGCTTTGATATCTCGGAAAAGAAAACAAAACGGGCAAACATATTTCTTTCGACGACAGTATCCCAGTAGTTTTCTTTAGTTAGGCAGCTTCTTAAATCTATACTTCGAAATCGGCATTCAACTGTAGATTCTGCAATTCACAGTTAAATCTAACAAACACATCATGAGCAAGACCATAATCCTGAAGTTCTTGTAGTCTAGTACGTAGCTTGCTGGCATATTAGACGAGAGGCAACTGTTGAAATCCCAGGTCAGACATCTCCAACAAAACGGCAACTTCCTCTCAGCAGATTTCTGGCAAAAGTCTCTGCCGGATTAATTGAAATTCCAAAGAAAAATTTCTTAAAAAAATCTGTCGTTCAGTATAGGCTTTAAATTGAAGATTCCGCTTCCGCCAATCATTGCCCATTCTTTATGTACATATACGAGAGTAGGTGGACGCGTAAGCCTAGTAGGTGGTGTATAAGCCTACTAGACAAAGGCTCTGGATTCAAACCTAAGCTCTGACATCGTATAAAAGAATTCCCTTCAATGAACCTCTTAACAGTCTTCTGTGAGCAGCGTAACGCATCGTCTGTTTATGTTGTTTTGATCAATATGATGTCAATCGAACATTTTCCATTTGTCAAATAGATCGATTGTGGCATGAGATGTGTAGCAAGTTGCACTAGCCTGTTGAAACCAAACATCTTTCACGTCGATGCCATGAAGAGCGGGTACAAAGAAATCGATTATCATGCTGCAAAATGTATCTGCATTGATCGTAATGGTTGCACTGTCCTCGTTTTCGAAGAGATATGGACCAATAATGTCTCTACTGCACAAGCCGTACTAAACAGTCTCACAGGATTGAAACCTATGCTCTGACATTGAATAAAAGTATTCCCTTAAATGATCCTCTTAACAACCTTCTGAGAGTAGCCTAATGCATCGTCCGTTTGTGTTCTTTTCATCAACATGATTTTAAACGAACATTTTCCATTAGCAGGATCACAGAACGGTGTTTAAATTATGTTCTGCTGATTGAAGTCTAAAAAATTGTTCGTTCTGAATAAATATTTTCGAATATACAGTCAACGACGATTGGTTTTACGTGGGTACCTGTCCGCGTGGACGTAATCCCACGGTGCTTTTCGCACAGGATGAAATACAATGCGTCTACCAACGCCCTCAAATGTAATAGACTTTTACACCTGAGTACCAATTCGAAGCCATGCATTTGGACATGACTTCCCCCTTAGTTAGGAGGGGAGCCTATCCAAAACTCCTTCCGATCTTTGGATTCAAAAATGCAACTCCACAATGAACCCATTAACTACACTCTTCCCGCGATTTGGAAGCAAACCACAGCCACCATGATGCTCCCAAAAGGGACCACGGAATATACCATAAGTGGAATCCAATTGCAGTTGCCTAGCGTGCTAATAATTTGTTCAAAAATTTCCTTTCTTGTTTGTTTATTTGTTAAAGCAAGTGTAGCTAAAATACAAGACTACCACTTTAAAAAAATTAACCAAAAAAACCAAATAAATTGAGGAAATTTCCCATTATCCACTTATTTAAGTGTTCAAATGTATTGTACACAAAAAGAAAAAAAGAGGCACATTCTTTCCATATAATAGACACACCCAGCTTTCAAAATACCACGACGAGTCCTTTTAAAACTATGACGACAGTCAAATGCTTGAACCTTCAATTTCAATACTTTTTTTTTCTCTTATCGAATATTTGCAATTGTCTATGATTATATATGAGCGTGTGTGTGTGTAAATAAATTACCAATACAATGTCACAATACGAAAATAGTTTCCTTTTTTCTATCGCACAGCCACCACTTCAATTGTAAAGAAAAGGAAATTTCCAATACCGACATTGGGGCGCTGAAAAGTAAAAATATTTACAAGAATAAGAAAATTGTTGTTTCTCATCATCATCATCATCATCATCATTATTTGAAATATCCTTTTTGCTTCGCTTTTCCTTTACAGGGCAGGGAAGAAGGAAATGACTTTTTGTTAAGACAATTGTAGAAAGTGCTTAAAAGCGGATATTTAAACATTACAATCAAATACTGGCTACAACAATAACAATGTCATCAATAAGCTGATATCAGGCGTTGTCGATAGGAAAGACAACAATTGGAAACAAGTTAAAATAACAACAAATAACAAGGAATTCTTAAGAATTTCGATTTTGTAGCTAGAGGTAGTGGTAGCACAGGCAATATCCTTAAGGAATGATGCCATGTTGGGTTTCTTAATGCGTTGGTAAATCTAAAAACTTTGATAGAAGGTATCCTAGAATCTAGGAATTATTTTTGCTATCGAATACATACATATATATAATTGGTCATTACAACCCTTCAGTCAGGATTACGGCCTAGCTTCTCAGACCACTTATAAGTTGTGTGCGTTAATTTTATACATGAGTGATGGGACCTACAGTTTAAAGTCGACTCCGAACGACAGATTTGTGAGAAGCTTTTCATGGCAATTTTTACTCACAGAGTCTTTGCCAGAAATCTGCTGAGAGGAAGCCGCCGAAGAAATATTTTTCGTTTTGATGTCTGACCTGGGATTCGAACCCGGGCCTTTTGTCTAATAAGTCAACACACTACCCACTAGACCACGGCGACTACGAATATATGCTATCAAATATATGAGACAATTTTTGATCAATCCTTCGTTGATATTGAGGACGTAAATTTTATAATTTTTTCTATGGTTGCCAATGGAAAAAAGCAAATGTTAGAAGCCTAATAAGAAAAGATAGTGTTTAACCTTGTAGAGGTTCAGTTATTATACTGGACTACAATTCAGGGCAATGGAATCGCCGTGGTCTGGTAGGTAGTGTGCAGGCGTATTAGACATAAAACCAGGTTTCGAGTCCCAGGCCAGACATCAAAAATAAAAGTAAAAATAAAAATACAAAAATTATCTTTTCGGCGATTTCTTCTCTTTCTCTTCTTGTTTCTCAAAAATCTGTCATTCGGAGTCGACGTTAAACTGTAGGTCACGCCACTTCTGCATAAATTTAACACACACAACATAAGTGGTGTGAAAAACTACGGGCTTCTTGGGGACGATTGCTGTAGACTGTCTAATGGTGAAGGTATAGCACTGGCCATTTTATAGTCACCAGCAGCAATTCGTTTCCTTATCGTTCGCATCTTCCCTCTCTCTTTCCACCTTTCCTAAAAAACCTGCACAATGCACTGCATGATTAGGGGCCATCCCCTGAGTGCAGGTTTTATAAAAAAAAAACAAAAAAAATAATGGCAATTGAATGTTCTGCTATGGCATTATGGAACTATGAGAATAATTGCCTCTTCTGAATAAATTTCCAGTAGAAAGGGGTACTATTTACGGTTTAAAGTCAACTCGCAACGACAGATTATTAAGAAACTTTACATAAAAATTTTATTTACTCTAACAGAGTTGTTGCCAGAAATCGTCGAAGAAAAATTTATTCACATTTCGTTGCTATGGAGATGTCTGACCCGGTACTACCTACTAGACTACGCCGACTTCTTATATGTTTTTGTGAAGAAGTCGCAGAGCATTTAATCGAATGAGTTGTTTTGGTCTGGAATTCCTACAACTTTCCATTAAATTCAGAAAGACATACTTTTATGGTTCAAAAACCAAAAAAAAAAACGAGGCCACTCAATCGTAAACGAAAGCTACTAAGGCTTTGACTAATATTGCATCACATACTTACATAATATGCGCAGCATCAAACAAAGTATAATTTCCAATTGAAAATTTGATTTAATTTGGTCAGAGGAAGTTTCAACACTCTTTTTTTTAGCGATTGGGTTAGGTTAGGTTAGGTTAGAGGACTTGTCAACTGTGACAAGTACAGTACCCGGATCCCGAATTGACCAATTGTACAATGTCTTAGCTTTTCACACCACTCATGTTGTTTGAGTTAATTTAATGCATGAGTGTCGGAACCAACAGTTTAAAGTCGACTCCGAACGACAGATTATATTTTTTGAGAAGGTTTTTATGGCAATTTTTACTCTTAGAGATTTTGTCTTACCTGGGATTTGAATTTGGATCTTTCGTCTAATAAGCCAACACACTATCTACTAGACCAAGGCGACTTCAAGTATTGCTTGCCTTTTATTTCATTATTACATGGTTTTTGTTGGGATTTTCCTCTATCCACTGCAAGAATAATTCTTTTTCTAGGCCTAATAATACAGCGACTGGTCGTGTCTCTTATTTCAATCCTAGTGACTTTGCAATCTTTTTTTAAGAGTTTTTTTTTTTGATTTTTGCTCCTTATTCGCAAATTTCTTGGTACTTGTGAAGTACAATTGTTTCAGTAAGAAATGAAATATTATTTCATTCATATGACTGCTGCGGCTGGCCTCACAGTACCTAATTCGATCGCCGAAATTTTCATGCGCTTTTTTTTCTCGAATATTAGCCTTCAAATGCTCAATTGTCTGTGATTTGTCGGCATAATACTTATCTTTAACGGGGCCCTATAGAAAATATTCCAACGGCCTCCATTTTAATTTGACATCACCCATTCGGCTATTTATTTGGCTATCAAGCGTTTGACCTAGATCGATTGCGGCATGAGATGTATAGTAAGTTGCACTATCCTGATGAGACCAAACATTCTTCACATCGATACCATGGAGATCTGGTACTAAGAAATCGATTATCATGCTGCGATAGAAATCTACATTTACCGTATTGGTTGCACTATCCTCATTTTCGAAGAGATATGGACCAATGATGCCTCCGCTGTACAAACCGCACTAAACAGTCACTCATAATCAGACGTCGTCATAAAGAGAACATGATTAAAATGAGAGTGCAATTGTGAGAAGTATATGCATAGCCCAGAGGAAAATTATTAGTAATATTTTCAAGTTTAACGTAATAATATGTTTATGTAGTGGAAAATGGAAAATGTACGGTGGGAAATCTCTAAAATCTGCGTATTCAACTTGAAAAATATTCTTCCAAAAATGGAGACCATTTCTTCTTGTTATTAGTGAATCTCATTAGAAAATAGTGAATCCGATTGTAATTTTTCTTTGGGTGTATAAATGATATGTAAAAAAAATTTTAAAAAGAAGCGATGAGAACCTACTTCACTGAAGTCTGACAACCAACTGAATGTATTTTTACGCTCTTTTTAACGAACATTGCTTATATTCTTGCCCTATGTGTGTAAAGAGCCGAAGATTATCTTCCCCTGTGGAACATTGGTGCCGACGTCTGCTCATAATGGATGTATGTATTGGCTTCTGTAAGATAACGTTTGGATTGCTTATTAATGTACCCATTAAGATGAAAATTAGCTTCGTTTGAAAAGATGATTGTTTTTGGCAAAATCGACTATCATTGTACAGTTTTTCCTTGACCTAATAAATCAAGCGTAAATCGATTCATTACGTTCAGTGGAGATAATATACTGAGTTTTGTGATAGAATAGAATAGAGTGAAATAGAATAAGCGATGGTTCAAATTGAAATCGATAATTGGCCCACCCTATAAATAGGGTATGAGGGTTAGTTGAATTCTATAATGGATACCAGATCCTACTATGCGCTCGAAGTAAAAATATTGCTTTAGCTGCACGATTCACGATTCACATGAGAGGCACTCGCACTGCAAAAATATTTCCTACCTCTTACGTAAGTTCCTACTCATTGCATTGCCTAGCACTCATTCCCTGAGTGCTAGTTTTGTAAAATATTTTTAAAAATAAATTTTTACAATTGATATGAATTTCAGAACATTAGTTGAATATCGTATATAGCTGATGATGAATTTAAATTCTTATTTGATTATTCTGTGACCTTAAACTTTAGCGTATTATATTGTCGTATTTCGTTGACTGTGTTTAGTGCAAACTACTGGAAAAATGTTGGATTTTTTTTTGTTCGTTCTTTGCTTTGAATTTCCGTCATGGTTTAGTTAAGGATTTACAATTGACACCCTTGAAGCACTAGACTAAATAAACGCAAATTTACACAATTCAGCTGATGGCAGCAGCAAGAGTGTAAGACTTGCCAAGACAAACAATCTGCATAAATTCAAGGAACAACAAGAGCATCAGAGCAGCTTGAGTATGAATGAAAACACTTGAAAATTTTCTTATTTTTTAATAATAAAAAAAAAAAAATATTAAAAAAAATAAAAATTTTTATGTAAATTTTTATGTCTTCTCTCAGTTTTTCATATTTTTCCTCGCTAACTCGCATAAAAAGTGCGATTTTTTTTTTGTCTGTAAAAGGAAATAAAAAAAATTTTATTTTTATTTTAAATCGAAAAACAAAGCTTTTTTTTTGATTTTCACTTAAAAATCATGACTTTTTGTATTTATTTTCATAATACATTGCGTATATAAAAAATTGGGAAATCGTTGTTTAGTTTGATTTATTCATGGCAATTTCTTTATTTTCTCGTTGTCATTCCTTTTTTTACGTAATTTTTTTTTTTCTTTTTCGTAATATTTTCCATCACACGCATGTTTTATGTTTTTTCTTCTTTTTTTGGTTTCAATTTCTTTTTGTTTTGTATTTTTTTCGCCCCACTGTTTAATGCAAAGTAAATAAAAAATGCTGCCTTGTCACTCCCCTCGTATCATGAAATTTTCTTTATTTTCGTTCGTTTCATTCCAGCAAGCAAATCACCTGTAATTTGACTTGCATAAAAATGTTTCTTGTTGTTGTTGTTGTTATTCGTATGTAATTTACCATAAAGTTACTCAATTCCTTAAAGAAAAAGATTTCTACGTTGCTGCAGAAAGTTAAAACTGAAATAAAAGAGGGGGGAAAAATTAGGAAATAAAGGAAAATGTTTTGCCATTTTGACATTTAAGCTGGTAACGTTTTTCTTTTTTTCGTTTTTTATACTCCATTGTTTGAAAGGAAAATCATAGCGATATCAATTTCTTCTCTACACTCGAAGAAAAATGTTAAATAAATTATTACAGATAACGCTTCCAAATTAAGCAGCCAAGCCAATCAAATGGTGTCCGATGGATTTAGGTATGCACTTGTATAGTACTCATCGCTAGCAAAAGTTTTTTAGCTTACCGCCTCTTTGAGCAAATAGACCCATTGTACATATCCAATACACGGAAACTTCCTGGTTTCCAGGATTGTGAAAATGGATATCTACATTCGTGATTGTCATGGTCGTGATAAACATGATTGTAGTGGTCACTTTGTAATGACACATCTCCAAGTCTTTTATCGAAATCTTCTACAAATGTTGTCAATTACTGTTCAATCAAAACGGCTGCTCCACTGCTGCTTACACGTATCGTGTATGTACCAGAAATCAGCAATGAATCGTTTTTCCGCTACTCATAAGCACTCATGCAATTTTGAGTATGAGTGAATTAACCGAATTGTAATTCATCTACTGTGATTTATTCGTACTTAACAACATGTTTGATGCTGTTCATTTCGACTGATTTAGGAATAGCGAAATATTTCATCAATTTATTAAAAGAATTCAGTTTGCTGCAGAGATCAGCAATGAATCCTTTTTCTGCTATTCATAAGCACTAATGCAATTTTGAGTATGAGTGAATTAACCGAATTGAAATTCAACTACTCTGATTCTTTCGTACTCGCTACAACATTGATTTATAAGTATAAGTAGCAATAAGTATGAGTACAACGTTGACATCAAACTCACAACATTCGAAATATGTTTGAATTATACTCCTACTCATTGTGATTCATAAATTTAGAAAAATACTTATAATACTTATAAGTGATTTGAGTGGCTCGAATCATTCATCAAAAGCCTTTGTTGCATATACAAACAAAGAAGAAAGGAAAGACAAAGACAACAATGAGTATTCAAAACTATGAGTAGGTTCGAGTCATACTTATAATTTCAGATACATATACGCATTCATACTTATTTTGATATCATACTCATACTACTCATACTCAAAGTTGGAAGTACTCGTCGTAATCACACTTAACAATACGAATGATGTTATTGACTTCGACTCGCCTCTACTTAACATTTATACGAAGCACAAAATAAGTATGATTCGCGTACGAGCACTGCAATACTCACAGTAGTAAGCGTATGAATCAAAGACATTTCGAATGTTGTGAGTTTGATGTCAACGTTGTACCCATACTCATTGCTACTTATACTTTTAAATCAATGTTGTAGCGAGTACGAAAGAATCAGAGTAGTTGAATTTCAATTCTATTGATTCACTCATACACAAAATTGCATGAGTACTTATGAGTAGCGGAAAAACGATTCATTGCTGATTTTTGATACATATCGCTAACATAGCTTAGATGCACTCATACACACATAATTAATGATTAGAACCCTTCTGTCAGATTACAACCTATCTACTCACGGCACTTATATTGTGGGTGAGTGGAGCGACTTATATTTTAAAGTTCGAACGATAGATTTTTGAGAAACTTTTCACAGCAATTTTAGTCACTCACTGATTTTTTGCCGGAAATCTAATGAGAAGAAGTCACTACAGAAATATTTTTTTTTATTTTGTTTTGAATGTATGGCCTGAGGTTTGAACCGTGGCCTCGACTCTAATAAGCCAACACAGTAGCCAACTTAGTAGTGGACTAAGGTGACTTCATAACCCATACTATCACTGAAATTCAGGCTGATTTGTATGCAAGAGTTTTGGAAATTGTGATTGAAATTTTTGAACGTCTTTATATTGGTCTTTCGACCCCACACTCTTAAATACAAAGATAGCAAGTTCGATCCGATATCCTTGCAGGGAAATATGTTACTGTAATCTTTTGAATTTAACTCTTTTTGAAAAGAGCACAACTTTTAACAGAATAGTGAGATTTTATTAAAAAGGTGAGGTTAGCTTTCAAACAAACTATGCAAATGCTAAATGCTATTAATTAATAATACCGGAGATATTAAATGTTTAAACCCTCTTCCATCAATTTATTACAGAATTATTTCAAACACCCATGAAGTCGCCGTGATCTAGTAGGTAGTGTGTTGGCTTATTAGAAAACATTTTTTCGGCGATTTCCTCTCAGAAAATTTCTGGCAAAAACTCTAAGAGTAAATAAAAATTGCCATTAAAAGTTTCTCATAAAATCAGTCGTTCGGAGTCGACTTTAAACTGTAGGTCCCGCTACTCATGTATAAAATAACACACACAACATATTTGGTGTGAGAAACTAGGTCAATAATCCTGACTGACCTGTCTTGTCTTGACGATATGCTTGTTAATATAGTGATCAACTATATTAAATGTTGATTGGTTTGTTTTTATTTTGAATTGGGAATGAAACGATGTGAACTAGAATTTATTCAGTTAAGGCCTTCCTTATTCGAAATTATTAAATCCTTATTTATAATCTCTTATTGAATTTAATTTATTCAATTCAATCAAATTATTTTTAATTGATTTGATGAATATTTCTTTAATTAACGAAATCCTTTATCAAATTTTTTGGTTTTATTTTTCGAGTGTGTAACGTACGTTTGTATGGTACTTGTTGTAATGTAATGCCCCCATTCAAATACAAACAAACTTAAAAAATTATTCAAAGAAAATTGTTAAGTGGAGGGTTAAAATTTCACACATACACTCATATTACACTTACCTGTATAAGCACACATACTAGTACACCATTTTATGATGGTATAGATGTATGCATGTAAAGTCAGACAAATCGTTTGTGTTCATGTCTTACAATTTTGCTTGTTTATGAGGTGAAAATTTCCATGTAAATGGCTGTGAATTGTTGCTATTGATTGCCAAATGCTTAAATTTGGGTCAAAGGTTAAAAACAAGCTGTACGAATATGTAGGTAAAGCCTTCAAAACAAGATAAATATCTCTTGAATGGTTTATATGAGAGGCGTACAAAGGTGAATGGCTGTAGGAAAATTGCTTGAAGATTACTTTATTAGAAAAAGGTTTTCGAATTTATGTTTACAATTATTTCAATGATGTTAACAGTTATAAAGGAGGTTTTATATTATTTTTCTTTAATATTAAAAAATTGTTAACACTAATTAATAAAAATTGTAATCAATTATCCTGCCCAAGGATTTTTAATTCCATACTTTCATCATATTCTAATACTTCTAACTTTAAACGTATATTTACTGTGCTCTTATATTTCATTGAAATTCCTCTTCTGCACTCTTTCGAAAAAACAAAAATAAACAACAAAAAGTCCTTAAATAAAAGGACTTGAACTGAAATGCTTTTCCGAACAATCAAGACATAAAATTGGACTCCTCATAAAATATGCTGACAAAAAATCGACAAAAAAAAAATCTTCTTCCAGTTTTATATTCAATATGTACACAAAGATATAAAGTTTAACTGGATTTTGTTTAACTAAGACGGAAGCAAAATAATATTACGATGACTCTCTCGATGACTCTCTTAAGCATCTCCAGAAAGCCAAAAAAAAAAAAAAAATGAGAGAAAAAAACAGAAAAAATAATCGAAATTCAATAGTTTAAGAGCAGCAAAATATCAAAAGCAAAAACAAATTTACATTCATACAGCGGGACAGAAAAGAAATGAAACACAATATCAACACATATTTACAGGTTCAAGTGTCCTGAGTATCATTCAAAATTTTTTATTGAATCTTCTTCATAATTGCCATGAAAGAGTCTAGGATATGAAAAAGGAATCATAAAGTTACTACCAATCATGTAACAGTTATCGCTGTGGCTTAGTAGCTAGTATAATGGCTTACTGGATGAGTACTCAAGAGTTCAAATTTCAGTTCTAAAATATATACTGACCAGAGATCAGCAATGAATCGTTTTTCCGCCACTCATAAGCACTCATGTCTATATTTCTTTGATAATAACGGAGAGCACTATAAGTCGATAATTACACACTTCCTTTGGTCTGAATTGCATGACCTGTACACCAATGATACCACCGCGCTATGTGCCACACAGATAATGCTTCGTTGGGTACTCTGCACAAGCGATTTGTGAGCACAGTCATGTTACGTGAAAATGATGTGAACTTATGTAAGGTCTTCTTAACTTACATGTGCATGTGAATAAGTCACAAGCTATTGTAGCCCGCAAAGTGGACATAATCCATGTCACTTTTAACCTGAGTTATCCACCAGACAGTCTTGGAAAATTGGATGTTTTGAAAGCTCTGCATCCAGAGAAGTTGTAACGGCCATTTTAAAGTCATTATATTCCATACATAATGGCATTAATAGGCCTTCTAAACGAATAACAAATTTAGTTAAGTTTAAAAATAGCTTAATGAAAGACCCGATATTTGTGAGTAAATGTCATTTTCATGTTCTACATGTTTACAGGTCTGTCCCAGAGATCAGCAATGAATCGTTAAGCACAGATGCAATTTTGAGTATGAGTGAATCAACAGAATTAAAATTCAACTACTCTGATTCATTCGTACTCGCTACAACATTGATTTATAAGTAAAAATAGCAATGAGTATGAGTAGAACTTTGATGTCAAACTCACAATATTCGAAATATGTTTTAATTCATACGCCTACTCATTCTGATTCATAAATTTAGAAAAATACTTATAATACTTGCAAATGATTCGAGTGATTCGAATCATTCATCAAAATTTACAGCCTTTGTTGCTGTTTCATAAACAAACAAAAAAGAAAGGAAAGACAAAAACAGCAGTATTCATACTCGAATCATAGAGACGAGTCTAAGTCAATAACATCATGCGTATTGTTAAGTATGAATACGAAGAGTACTTCCAACTTTGAGTATGAGTAGTATGAGAATCATATTAAAATAAGTATGAATGCGTATAAGATCCTGAAATTATAAGTATGACTCGAACACCTACTCATGGTTTTGAATACTTATTGCTGATCTCTGCTATAATACATTCTCTTATGTCCGTTTTCATTGAAGAGTTCTCTTGAAGTCGCCGTGGTCTAGTGGGTAGTGTGTTGGCTTATTAGACGAAAGGCCCGGGTTCGAATCCCAGGTCAGACATCAAAACGAAAAATATTTCTGCGGCGGCTTCCTCTCAGCAGATTTCTGGCAAAGACTCTGAGAGTAAAAATTGCCATGAAAAGCTTCTCAAAAAATCTGTCGTTCGGAGTCGACTTTAAACTGTAGGTCCCGCCACTCATGTATAAAATTAACGCACACAACATAAGTGGTGTGAGAAGCTAGGTCGTAATCCTGACTGAAGGTTTGTAATGACTAATTATGTATGTATGTTTATCTCAACATATCTCTATCAGATATTATTGCTTAAGCACTGCTGAGTGGCCTACCTTGCTAGGAATTTATTTTCAAAAATGTATGCCCACTGCGCGAGAAACTAGGTCGTAATCTGAACTAAAGGATTGTAATGTATGTATGCACGTCCAACAATTGGAACTTCTATGTCCTCTCTTCTGTCTCCCACATTATGCACCAACTACAGTGGCATATGTGTTCGCCGAATTGTCAAAGCTACTTGCTAAAACCCTGACCAAATCAGTGGAGTTTCAGACCTGGTCATTAAGTTCTCACTTTGGATTTAGAAACGAAAGGAAAAGAAAGGCTGTAACGGCTAGCTAGATAATGTGTTGCGGATCTAATAGTTGAAATTTCGTAAACATAATAGACTGGCCATGGCATGCCATCATATTTTTTCTTACCTTTCACCCTGTAATATGCCCGAAATCTATGTCATTGATTTTAATGAAATTCATGAACTATAAATTGTTTTTATGCTAAAATCTTTTCCACTTTTTCTTTTTTTTTCCCCATACAGCATACGGATTTTAATAATAAAATCTTTTTCATATTTAAAGAAAAAGAAATACAAGAAAAATCATAAAAAAATACAAGAAAATTTCATAAAGTCGAAATAAAGTAATAACAATGACCCCGAAAGAACTGGAAAACAAAGCCAAAACGGATATTAAATTATTCATTCCATGCCAAAAAAGAAAGAACAAAAAGAAAAAGGAGAAATTTAAACATTCTTTGCATTAAATTCGAAGTGGACCACAAGAGAACTTCGGAATGTGGGGAGAAACTAAGAAGCCTCTTAATACCTCAAACAGCATACACTTGAAGAAAGTTCATTAACAAGAAACTCTAGACGGGCCTTAATGAACTTGAAGGGTTTTTAATTAAAATAGTTATTGGCTCAAGGTCACAATTAATATGCGCATAAATTATCCCTTCTCTATGAGATCTATTGGCCACAGGCTATACACAGGCAGGCAATTTAAAAAAGGTTCGCCTTGATGGAACCCTTATTAGAAGGATTTTTGTTTTGAATTTTTCATGAAGCTCATTTGGAAAAGTTTGTGCTAAAGTTGAATAGTTTACAAAACTTTTATTAGGCATCTCCTTTTTAAATAACAACAAAAAGGAAGTTTAAATATAACAAAGAGAGAGAGAGTGGGGGAGAGAAATTTCATTGCTATTAAGATTTGAACAAGTCAGTGGTTACGACTTTTGTGGGACACTACGGTTAGTTACGGACGATGATTGGATGATTTTTGTTAATATTTTTTGGATAATACATACATAATTGGCCATTACAACCCATCAGTTAGGATTATTGATATAGTTTCTCACACCACTTATGTTGTGTGTATTAATTTTATACATAAGTGGCGGGACCTGCAGTTTAAAGTCGATTCCGAACGACAGATTTTTGAGAAACTTCTCATGGCAAGTTTATTTACTCTCAGGGTTTTTTTTTTTGCCAGAAGTCTGCTAAGAGGAAATTGCCGAAGAAATACTTCTAAACGATTTGAAATGTTGCCAAATTTATTTTGTTGTTGTAAACTAAAATTGTTCAGAATAGAAATGGAATATTATTTCATTCATTTGACTGCTGCAGCTGGCCTCACAGTACCTTATTCGAACGCAGCAATTTTCATGCATTTTTTCATGACTTTTCATAAATATTTTCATTCAAATGCTCAATTGTCTCTGGTTTGCCAGCAAAATACTTTCTTTAACGGTGTCCCACAGAAAATAGTTCAGCGACGTCAAAACGCAGTTTTTTGGCGGCCAATTGACATCACCATTTTGGCTAATTAAAGGGCCATTAAACGTTTGACGGAATAAATCAATTTTGGCATGAGATTTGTGGCAGGTTTCACTATACTGTCCAAACAAAACATCGTTAAAAAAATGGTTATAATGGTGTCCCCATTGACCGTCATTCTCAAAGAAATGGTTAGGTTAGAGGACGTGTACTTGTTAATTCTGACGGTGGTCGAATTGACCCATTGTACTACGTCCTAGCTTCTCACACCACTTATGTTGTGTGCGTTAATTTTATACATGAGTGGCGGGACCTACAGTTTCAAGTCGACTCTGAACGACACATTTTTTTTTTGAGATGCATTCCATGGCAATTTTTTACTCTCAAAGTTTTTGCCAGAAATCTACTGAGAGGAAGTCACCGAAAAATTGTTTTTAAATTTTCGTTTTGATGTCTGATCTGGGATTCGAACTCGGATCTTTCGTCTCATAAGCCAACACACTACCTACTAGACTACGGCGACCTCATTTCTCAAAGAAATATGGGCCGCAAATTTCGACGTAAAATGGTGCGTGAAATATTCAATTTTTGCGAACGATGACCACCGATGATATGATGGATTTTCATGCGTATTTTTTACAAAATTTCATTGAATTTTCAAACAATTGCCTTAGTTTTGGAAATAAATTTGTAAAAATTCCAAGTTTGCTCGAACTTAAGTCGATCATTAGGTTTAGTGAAGTGGTTCAATTTGAAATCAATATATAACCCACATGATATATAGTATCACGGTAGGTACAGTGAACTGTAAAGGATATGTAATCGTAATATATTTTAGTAGTTTCAGGAGTTTTATGTAAATATATGGTGTTACTAGTCGCCGTTGTCTAGTAGATTGTATGTTGGCTTATTAGAGATTAGGATTCGGTTCAAACACCAAGTCGGACATCACTAACAAAACGAAGTATGAACATTTGTATATAACTTCGGCGACATCCTATCAACAGATCAGGAGGATAAATAAAAATTGCCACGAAAGCATTCTAAAAATGTGTCGGTCGGAGTCGACTTTAAATCTTAAGACCCGCCAGACATGTTTAAAATTAACACACACTACATAAGTGATGTGAGTAGCTAGATCGTAACCCTGACTGAAGGGTTGTAATCATAGCTGCCTGATTGGACAATTTATCGTCATTTTGACGATTTTGCGCTCTAAAAATATCATATTTACGATGTGACGATTTATGCAATTATTTTGACGATTTTTGAAAATCAAAAATTTACATCATATCCCTTTCTATAGTACATTAAAAGCCACTTTAAGCTTTGAATTTACTTTGCAGTTATTACTATTGGCAAATTTTTCTGTATCTTATGTTCTTAAAAGCCAAAAAACTACAATCTCTGCACGTAGGGAGTTCCACATACGAAAAGTTCCACTAAAGAATTTTGTCTGTAATGCAGTGAGCGATCCACTGGTCACTCAAACACATACATATGTACGTGCCTGCCACGAAAGACGAGTTTTGCGTAGGAATACGTAATTCTCGGGCACAAGTCCCTTATTTCGCTAGAACAAATTTCGTTAAAATTTCATTACAACAGTGCAACTACATCACATTGCAACGATGCTCCAATGAATCAATGGAGTTCGATACCCTGCCGTCATTAACGGGCGACTTCATCCTTTCTTCTAAGCGGTCGAGAAGTCTCAAAACAGTCCTTGAGCCACTGCCCTTACATGCGAGTTGTATTCCAATCGCTTTCGGATATACATAAGCGGTGTAAATAGTAAGAAAATCAGATGAAGTGAAGCATTTCTTACACTCTCTTTAGAAACTAAGGCACTAAAAACTGTGTCGGTTCTAGCGTATATCACACAGAATTTTTTGACAATTTTTTTTTCTAATAAATGACGATTTGATGCTTTATTTATTTGGCAGCTATGGTTGTAATGATCAGTTATTTAACTATGTATGTACATATGTGTTCGATTTATTTTGAACATAATTTTTTGATTTTATGAAAGCAACATGTTTTCTTAATTATTTCGGAAAGCATTTGTCTTCTCTTCTTCCCTTGCACTAAATTATTTACCACTCCTTTTACATACATAATTGGTCATTACAACCCATCAGTCAGGATTTTTGACTTAGTTTCTCACTCTACTTATGCTGTGTGTGTTAATTTTTATCCTTAAGTGGCGGGGGACCTACAGTTTAAAGTCGACTCCGAACGACAGATTTTTGAGAAACTTTTCATGGCAATTTTGTTTACTATCAGAGCTTTTGCCAGAAATCTACTGAGAAGAAATCACCGAAGGAATACTTTTTGTATTTTATTTTGATGTCTGGCCTGGTCTATTAAGCCAGCACACTACCTTCTAGACCGCGGCGACTCCAACTTATCACTTCTTTCTGTGTAATTAAAAATCCATTTTCATATATTTTGTAGACTTTTTTCTGCAGTTTTATTTATAAAAACCCTTTAAGGAGTTACTTACCGCCCCTAGAAATTATAATTAATGACAACTACTGTAGGGCTTCCCTTAAAATATAAACATTCAAACGTAATAACATTATTGTAGGCAGCTACTATAAGATTTTGTTTTATAGTTAAAATTTGTTTGTGCCTAAGGTTGTATGGACGTAAGGGCATAAGTTTGTCGTATCAACAAAAAACAAAAAAAAAAAACACAAAAGAAAATCAAAAAGTTTTTCATCAAATTGAAATGTTGAATGCTAATAATCAGCACAACTCAAAAGAACATATAAACGCACACACACGCACACACAAATTATTCCCACTCATCGTCATACATACATACATAGATCAATCCATGTATACAATACACTAATATTAACTAACTCGTGTGCATGTGTATGCATGTGCTTGTTTGCATTTGTTTGTCTATTTGTTTAACAACAAACAAAACAGAACAAGGCTTATTTGGTTAGTACATGTACAAACAAATACTCATTAAGTTTCTCTCTCTCCCTCTCTCTCTCTCTGCCCCTTTCACACTGTTTCACAAATGTTAATGTACCGGCAGGCATACGCATTTATGTAAATGTATTGTAGAGAAGAAAACTTGACATACATTAAGAAATTTAATGTAGAGCGTCAGAGTAGAGAGAGAATGGAAGACAACAGCATAGAAATTTAGTTTTAGACAAGGCAAGAGGAGATAGTAAATAAACTTTTGATTTAGAAAAAAATGGGGGACCAGTTAAATGAATAAATATTTGATTGTAAAGAGTTATCCACATAAGGGTTTCAAGCGTATTTACAATATACAAATAAAACACACATAAAGTTGTAATTTCAATCAAACTTTTGTTTCATTATAGTGTTTGGACCTTGGATTTAGTCCGATTTAAGTCAGACGTGAAGCCATAACTTCACGAATGTTGGTTTTTAAGTGCTCAAGAGTTGAAGTGTTATCTGCATAAACGCGGTCTTTCACGTAGTCCCACAAAAAAAGTCTAATGGTGTCAAATAGCATGATCTTGTTGGCCAGTTGATATCGCTATGACGAGAAATTACCCGGCCAGGAAATGTCTCTTGCAATAAAGTCATATTCGCTCGAGTTGTGTGGCATGTGGCACCGTCTCGCTGAAACTACATACTCTCCAAATCGTATTCTTCAATAGCAGGCAAAAAAAGGTCGGTCTCATATGACTATACAGTCGGTGATAGTCGTTTCATCGTCATTTTCTAAGAAGTAAGGTCCAATCACATCTTAATACCAAAGAGCGCATCAAACAGTGACTTCTTCTGGATGTAATGGCCTCTCTTCAATTACTTGAGGATTCTCAGAACTCCAAATGCGATAATTTTGTTTATTAACATACGCACCGAGTGTGAAAGGTACTTCATCGTTGAAGATAATTTTGTTCGAAAAATTGCCGTCTACCGCCTACTGTTCAAGAACCCATTCCACACTTCAGTTGTTGCGTGAGCTGGACTTTTTATGGATGCAAAATACGCCATAATATGTCGTAAGACAGTCCTAATTCCTGAGAATGACGAGGAATCGACAAATTCGAATCTTCGGCAACACTTTCACTTGCAATAGCAATACTTTCAGCAAAACGAGCGAAACGATGATGCACAGCTCTTTCAATATTTGTAACCACTCCAGTGTCTTCTAATTTCTTCACAGTTTTGTCAATCGCTTGCATAGTTGGACGATTATGTAAACCATAATCTCGTCTTAAAGTACGATACGAGTCTATGGTAGAATCACCATTTTCATAGTAGGTTTCGATAACTTTTTTGTGTGTTAGTTAAGCGATCCATTTTCGTCAATATCATACTTTCAACTGAAAAGAAAAAAAATTGGTTTCACAACTTATTTTGACAGATTTCGAATTCCAGTTCCATACTTTTGAAACCACGAAATGGATAGCCCTTTATGAATGATAGTGTAGGTAAATTGTTCCGGAACTAGGCTTTATGAGCAGTAACTTAATGGAAAGTCTGTGGTTGGTTTTGTAACATAGCAATGGGTTAAATGGTTTTACAGCACTTTCGAAAAAGGTTTCTTGGTGATACTTGGACTGAAGTTTCAATGCCTTATTCGTAGATCTATAGAGACTGCACTAAACCATGACTGTAAGCATGTATGATGAAACCTTCTGTGCATGTATATGGTTATTCTGTTTAGTCAATTTTCCCATAGTAAAAATGTTTTAATTGATAAATAACATTTTGATGATCAAGTTATCAGCGTGCGTCATCACAAGACATTTGCATTTTTCCCATCCTCCATTTTTTAAAAATTGAAGTGCAGAAACGAGTATTGTATTGCGAAGTATCAAGTCGTATGAGTTTTTTCTTTGAAGAGTTTGATTTATTGTCTTTCTAAAAACATTCATTTCCCGTGTAACTATTTTTTATTAGATAAGGTTGAATACTAGGTAGCTTATCGTTCACAGGCAAGTTCACTTAATAGCCCATAGGGCGCATTGTGTTACTTAGTGTAAGGAAAGCTTTCTTGTCATGATACATTAGTGGTTTGAAATACACCGAGCTCTAGGGAAAACCGGCCATGGCTTGATCTTCTAACGTTCTCCCATAATACCGAATCTGTTTCCTCCAACTCATGGCAGTTTTTTTTCCTGGCCAGCAGGCCGACCCTGCCAGCGAAATTGCCAATAGCGCAGTGTTCCATTAGAATTTCTGTTAGAATGCAAACCGTTCTCTTGTCATACTCAAGTAGTTGCCTGATTCCCTTACTATCTATCCACTGATGAACTTAGCAGTTTTAAAATTCAGCAACAAGGTATGTTGGGTCACTCAAGGTCTTTTGAATTCCATGGTAATTTTTTCACTTTTAAAAACCACTCTATCGTATGGCCCTAAGACTTCTCCGTGTTACTACTTACAAATTTTTGTTATGCTCTGTGCTACAGTGGCCCGGAACCCAGTAGAGAGTCCATACAACTGCTAATGCCCTTTGATTTGAAGAGATGGAAGGATTGTTGTATTACTGGTCACACAGATGACCAAGTTAAAAGGACGTTGGCCCCCGGTGAAGCTTGTTGAGTAGCAAAAATTTCAGACTCGAATACGTTGGCATGGTTAGTTACACATTAAGTTTCACATTCCATTTTAGCAGCCATCGATGAGGATTTGATGACCTAAGGCTTTCGAACTATGCGTGGACTGCTAGATGAGTGGCGGTCGGTAACACATTCAGTCTCCTCGACCAGCTACAAACAGTAGGCCAGTTATGTCGACCATAATTATATTGTGAAATACGATTAATGGCCACCTTTGAATAATCACTTGTATACAGTCAACCCTCCTATAACGCGGTGAGTGCGTATATGGAACTTATGGGATGAAGTTGAACACACACAGCACTATAAGAGTACCACGTTATAGGAGGGCTGTCGCAATTTTAGCCCCGCGTTATATGGAAACCGCGTTCTGAGAGTACCGCATTATAGGAGGGTTGACTGTAGTCTGTTTTTTACCATTTTCTGTTGTTAAAAGATCCTTATTCCTAAATGGATAATTGAACAGCCCTGTCAGTACGGAAACTTAGACTCCACTAAATGGATAACCCAACAAATGTTCGTTCGGCAGCATAATTTCTATGAGGGCTGTGTGTAAAAGCGTATAGCAATTCAATTCACAGAGTTTACATGTGTTCTTTTTTTATCCTCAAGTTTATTTTTATAAAAAAAAATTTTTTTTTGATTTTCAATAACTCACCGCCACCATATATGTACGCTTTGAATTTAATTTTTGTTTTTCCTTTTTTAAGGATCAAAGGATTTGCATGTTTGTTTAATGGTTGCCATGATATGGCACATGTTATAATATTATGTTGTAAACTTTTATTTTATGTTTGTTGTTTTGTATTTATTTACTCTTCTCTTTTCCATTTTTTTTTGTAGTTAATTTTACTTTTATTCTAAGGACCTGAACAAATATTTCCTTTTTTTTCGGGGGGTTTTGAAGAAAAAATGTTTTTTTTTCTCCTTAAAACACTTGAAATATTTTCTCTCTTTTATTTACTAATAGGATTACAAAGAGAATTTAATTTAAAAACTATAAAAAGAATCAAAGACTTTGGGATTTTGATAAGGGTTTTTAATAATACTTTGGAACAGCATGTGATGTATTACGTTTTGTTTTTTTTTTTGTTCGACTGGTCACTTTTAAGAAAAAATTTAAAAAATATTAAAAATAAAAAAAAAAATGACAGGAGAGAAATTATTTTGGTTTTCTATTTAAAAACAGGTAGCAGAAGTAGAGATAAAATAATGAAAACTTAAATTTGTCTTTCGACTAGGGTTACCAAGAGCACCTTAGTGTTTTTCCCATCTTTTGGAGTTTCCTATATAATCCGTTTCATTTGAAGGGGGTTCCCTTTAGTCCGGATTACAACTTAGCTTTTCACACTACTTATGTTGTTTGTGTTAATTTTATACAAGAGGTACGAGACCTCGATTTTAAGATCGACTCTCAGCGACGGATTTTTTGAGAAACTTTTCATGGCAATTTTTATTTACTCTCAGAGTTTTTGCCTGAAATCCACTGAGAGGAAATCAACGAAAAAGTTCATAGGCTGCCCAAATCATGTGCCCTGGCCTTATTAGACTATTTTTCTTTCTGGAATACGTACAGTTTCTTGTGTAAAGAAGCAAGTGGACCACTATTACCGCCCTAGAAAGCAACATTAGAAATCTACTGTCTACGGTTGTGCTCCACACACATTCTTGAACTAGGCCTGGGGCTCTAACCCTGGCTTTTACGTCTAATAAGCTAACAAACTACCTACTAGGCTACTAGAATTTAGAAAAATACTTAGGAATGATTCGAGTCACTCGAAGATAGTAAGCAAAATAAAACACACAAACTTCTAGCGAGTATTGTGGTGTTCGTACTCGAATCATACATATTTTGTGTTTCGTGTATATCGGGAGTTGAAATCGACAACATCATGGGTATTTAAAACACTGAATATGAGTAGTATGTGTATGATATTAAAATAAGTATAAATGCCTATAAGTATCAGATATTATGAGTATGACTCGAATCTACACACCGTTTTGAATACTCATTGCTGAGCTCTGGTTCCAACTACCGAAACCTTAAAAAATATTTCTTCGGCGACTATCTTTGAGCGGATTTCTGCCAAGTACTCTGAGTGTAAATAAAAATTGCCATGGAAAGTTTCTTAAAAAGCTGTCATTCGGTGTTGAGTTTTGATAAAATTAACACACATAAGATAAGCGATGTGAGAAGCTAGGTTATAATCCTGAATGAAGGATAGTAATGAGCAATTATGTATGTATTGCGTTGCATCATGATGACACCCGACTATACGCATTTTTCATGACGTAGCAGAGACAAAAGAGACAGAACCTTGCATCTTGAAAATAGAATTTGTTTCAGTGTCTAGAGAACCACTTTAATTGTAAGAGTTTTACGTTTAAAAAATTTAAAGACTAAAGTATAGTTTCCTTCAAATGCATGTAAGGGAAATTTAATCAATATTCTAGAGGATACATATTTGCCTGACCAGCACAATATTTTACTCTCTACAGACGATAAGGTCTGTATACCTTTCATTACCGATCTTATCTTACTGTCTACGGTTGTGCTCCACACAGACTCTTGAACGGTCTTATATTTCACATATAACGACGTTAATAGGTTTTTCAAATGAATAATAATAATAAAATGTCCTGTGTCCCACATAATTTTTTCTTAAACTAGGAAAAGCATAACAGAAGGATGTCCACAATATTTACGAGACTGGATAGCTTTATCTGAGATAGCATTTAATTATGCCATGTTAAGAAGTTTTTTCTATATTTAGAGACTAGCTGAGATCATTTATTTTAAAGGACTTGAAAAAATAAACATGAAACATTTTGGCAACACTTGTTTAAACAGCGACGAATCCCATTATTGGCTCAATTGATACGTAAATAAGCAGAATTGTCGATTTTGGAGTGAAGATCACCCAGAAGCATTGCAAAAGCTACCAATGCATCCAGAAAAAGTCACAGTTTGGTGCGGTTTATGGGCGGGTGGTATCATTCGACCGTACTTCTTCAAAGAAGCTTCAAATCGTAATGTAACTGTCAATGGTGAGCGCTACCATGATTTTTCCTCAAAATGCAAGTGTTTGACTTGCATGACATGTGGTTTCAACAAAACGGTGCCACATGTCACACAGTACGCATAAAAATGAACTTATTGGGAGGCAAGTTCGAAGAAAGTTTTATTTCACGTTCGGGATCGGTCAATTGGCCGCCTAGATCGTACGATTTAGGTTAGGTTAGAGGACGTGTACTTGTCAATTCTGAAAAGTACAGTACTCGGTGGTCAGATTGACCCATTGTACAACGTCCTAGCTTCTCACACCACTTATGTTGTGTGCTTTAATTTTATACAGTTTAAAGTCAACTCCGAACGACATAGTTTTTGAGAAGCATTTCATGGCAATTTTTACTCTCACAGATTTTTGCCAGAAATCTGCTGAGAGGATGTCGCCGAAAAAGTATTTTCATATTTTCGTTTTTGATGTCTGACCTAGGATTCGAACTCGGGCCTTTCGTCTAATAGGCCAACACACTACCTACTAGACCACGGCGACTTCATGGTGCGATTTAACGCCTTTAGAATATTTTTTGTGGGACTATGTTAAAGCTCATGGCTATACAGACAAGCGTGCTTCAATTGACGCATTAGAAGACAATATTGAAGCATTTATGAAGCGGCCAAATTGTTGGAAAGAGTATGCCAAAATTGGACTAAGCGGATGGCGCTGTCGCGATCAACATTTCCATGAAATAATCTTCAAACATTAAATTATATGGACTGTACTATCGATTCAAATAAAGATTTCATAAATTTTTTCTGAATTTTATGTGTTTTTTTTTAAATTTTCTTATAGCTTTAAAAAAATCACCCATTATTAGACTGGCAGTTTTCTTAAAAGTAATGCGTTTTACACTGCTTTTAGCAGCTGTAGTTGGGATCTGCTAATTTCATCATCATTCGTACTGTATATACTAAAGGTTTTATTTCAATTGAAGCAAATAATATGAGAAAATTATTCTAATCAGTTTACCATATAGCTCCCATGGCATGTTCAGCATTTCTGCCTTCAATTTCTGCATGCAAAATATTTGAATCGAAATACGTATTGTTTCTAAATTTCTGTAATTATTTTAAAAAAAATTTTTAATGCCATTAAAATATTTTCTTATTATTTTATTTTTCTCTCTAATTGTTTACAATTTTTCTAGTTTTTGTTTTTGTTTTTTTTTTTCTAAAAATATTTACATTTTCTGTAACATTATTTGCTAATAAAAAAAAAAATAAAAACAAATATTTTCCTCTTCAAGACATTGTTCTGTATTTTGTTTTATTTAAATGCAAGAATTTAAATAAAATAAAATTTCAATTATTTACAGTATTTTGTTGTAAATAAATACTAAAATGGACGATACATACATACATACGTACATGCATTTAAAATTGTTTAAATATCCTGTTGCCTTTGCTTACATTTGTTCAATGTCTGCAGGATATATTACCAGACTATAACATTTTTTTTTATTTATGTATGTATACATATGTATTTGGTTATTTAAATAATTCTCATATTTTTTTTTATTATATTTTAGAAACTATTTTTTAATTTTTAATTCTTTTGTTCTTTTCTTTTGTATGCGAAGAAAAATAATCTAGAAAAAAATTATGTTTTAAATTTCAAACCATATTTAGGATCTATGCATAGGAATAAAAAATTTTAAATGAGATTAAAAAATTAAAGAAAAGGTGAGGTTAGATTAAATTGTCAACTAAGCTCTCTCAGGTCCTATCAGAAGACTCACGTTAATACTTCTTTGTTTTTAAAGCAATTTCTAACATTCTGAATGTACATAGTCCCGTAGTGTAGTAGGTAGTTCGTTGGCTTATTAGATGTTAGATCATCGTTCCTACTAGTGCTAGTGGTGCTCTTGATTTTACGAGTGCACTGAATTGTGTATTTCTCATTTATTCAATGTATACAACAGCACTCGTTTGCCTGTGAAGTAAAGGAACTATGCTTTGTGTTGTAAGAGCATATTTTACTACTGAAGCTACATTTTCAGTATTGCCATACGAATATCAATAGTGTAAAAAAGTAATAGGGTAAAAAAAGGTTTTTCTCCAGAAATAAAAAGTTTAAAAAAGTATGCATGTCTCTATAACATACATACATAATTGGCCATTACAACCCTTCAGTCAGGATTACGACCTACATTCTCACACCACTTATGTTGTGTGCGTTAATTTTATATATGAGTGGCGGGACCTACAGTTTAAAGTCGACTCCGAACGACAGATTTTTGAGAAGCTTTTCATGGCAATTTTTACTCTCAGAGTCATTTTCCGGTCAGTTATAAATAGTGTAATTTATAAGTATATTAGATGAAATGAAGTATTTAAGAAACCAGGGCGATCATCACACTGAATTTTCATACCCATAAAGTCAAGATTTTTAATAATATTTACACTACACTTGGGTATAGATGATGCATGATGGTGATGCTTCATTTATCTGGCAGCTATGTAGGTAACGCATTGGTTCAATAGATGTGAGACCACGGTTTAAACCTGTGATTTGATATCTGCACTGCCTCCCAGCATATTTCTAGCAAAAACTATGTGGGAGTAAATAAAATTGCCATGAAAAGTTTCTCAAAAATTTGTCTTTCAGCATCGACTTTAACACTGCCGATTGCGTTCCCATCCAGAAAGACAAATTAGTCATAGATTGCGTTCCCTTCTAGGAAGCCAAACTACTCACAGATTGCGTTCCCTTCAAGGAACGTTTAATAAGCTAACAGACTACCTACTAGACTACGGCCATTTCAGACTCATAAATTTAGAAAAATACTTAGAATTGATTTGAGTCACTCGAATCATTTATCAAAATTTACACTGTTAGTTGTTGTTGCATTTACAAAAGAAGAAAAAAGTAAAGACAAAGATAGTAAGCAAAACAAACACACAACCTTCTAGCGAGTATTGTGGTGTTCGTACTCGAATCATACATATTTTGTGCTTCGTGTATATCGAGAGTCGAAATCGACAACATCATGGGTATTGTTAAGTATGAGTGCGATGAGTATTTAAAACATTGAATATGAGTAGTATGTGTATGATATTAAAATAAGTATAAATGCCTATAAGTAATCAGAATACTTATTTATTACTCATTGCTGAGCTCTGGTTCCAACTACCGAAACCTTAAAAAATATTTCTTCGGCGACTGTCTTTCAGCGGATTTCAGGCAAGTACTCTGGGAGTAAATAAAAATTACCATGGAAAGTTCCTTAAAAAGCTGTCATTCGGCTTCGAGTTTAGATAAAATTAACACACATAAGATAAGCGATGTGAGAAGCTAGGTTATAATCCTGAATGAAAGGATAGTAATGAGTAATTATGTAATTATTTATGTGTTGCGTTGCATCATGATGACACCCGACAATACACATTTTTCATGCCGTAAAAGAAACTAAGAGACAGAAGTTTGCATCTTGAAATTAGAATTTCTTTCAATCTCTGCAGAACCACTTTAACTACAACAGTTTTACGTTTAAAAAATTCAAAGACTAATAGAATAATGACTTTACAACAAAATGATTTGATAAAGCTTCTTTCAAATGCATGTAGGGAAATCTATTAAATATTCTAGAGGATATTTGCCTGACTAGCACAATCTATTATTGTACAGACGATAAGGTCTTATAATACAGTATGTGGCTTTCATTACCGATCTTATTAAAGGATATACGTTTGCTTGCATATAAACATTCCTTAGAGTGATGTTTTTTATGGTTAATCTTTAATTTTTCTAAAAAAAATTTCATAAAAAAATATTGAAAAATATTTTTAAATGTCGTATATCGAAATAGTGGCTTTCTTTCACAATTCATGTTTGCAACCTTAGGCAAGTTATGTAAGAAGTTTTTAAACTTTCACTGTTCATTTAAAATGGTTTTTTTTGCAGCGTCACTATTACCCAACCAACTTCAGAGTACTAGCGATTCATTCTTTTATTTTATTATGCAACTTTCTTGAAGTTGACACAAATGTGTTGCACACCATAAATGACAAGAACATTTTCTATTTCATTTTGTAATTCTTTACGATATTATTGTTATTGTTGCTTTGGCAACAACATGGCATAAAGCAAACCGAAAACAATATTTGAAAACTTTCAAGTATTGAACAAATATGTGCGCCCAACAAAATGAAAAGGCAATGGCTGCCAGTGGCTGCAAAAGGGAAAACTTATAAGAAAAAACTATAATTTTGTCTTGAAAAAAAAGGAGCAGAGTTCAAAACGCTACTCATGTTGCAAAGTTTGGCACATGAATTTTGTAGTTTTCCAAAACTATTAGTTTTCCTAGGTATTTTGGGAGAAGCCATATTAAAAATTATTATGAACTTCCAGCAGGCAGTAATACTGCAAGGAAAACAATTTTTTTGCTTTGAAATTATGGAGACAACAGTTGTGGTAATAAATTTTTGATAGAATTATGTGCCATAGATTTTGGCAAATGTGGCAAAGGAAAATTGCAAAAGTTATTTAAACAGAATGTTTGCATTCTAAAAACTAAATACTATCGAAATAAATTTTTTTTTTTATTTATTTTATTGGTAATGCAAACAATTTATTTGAAAACTAAAATATTTTAATTAGAAATGGTAATCGATAGCAGTAAACTGTAGATTTCTAAAGGAAATAATTTTTAAGGGAAAAACTATAAAAGAACTACAACTCTGCTAAACAGATATTTAAAAAAAATTGTAGCATTGATTACCATTTTACATACCAAATTATGACATCAAATCACTTATGTAGGTTCATTATCTGTTCTTTTGTAATATTCACGCTGGACATTCTTTTAATTACTGGTTGACTAGAACGATTCCGAAAAATTACAATTATTTAACAGACTTTGATGCATTCACAGCTTTTCTACAATAGAGAAGCTCAATATGGCGAGAGAAACATTACCGTAATGCAGTTCAGTACTTCAGTATCCCAACATGAACTTGGGGGCTTTGACAGTTGATAACGGCCATTTTTTTGTGGTTACGTTTGCCAAATTGGTTGTCATTTATTCACTTTGCCTTGCCAAACTATTTTAACATTCAGCAACGCGTGCAAATAATAGTTTTTTGTTTAACAAAATGGGTCCTCCGCTATTGCAACGTACCATGAGCTTTGCCTATTTTACATTAGCCCTATTCAGTCTAACGATTGTAAATGATCGACCAACAGCCGTACGTCAACGATACGTGTTGCTATCCGTAAACGTATGCAGGAGGATCTGAACTCGAATTTTCCCAGATCACAAGTTGAATAATTTTGTATCGTTATTTGGCGGGAAACTCGTTAAGCAACTATCGTGAATCGGGAACTAAAGCTGGATTCGTGAATTAAGTTCTGGAGCACATTAGTTCTGATCACAAGGAGCAAGGGCCTCATGGCAAGGAAAACACCACTAAGGGTGATCACATACCGTGGTTGTCTCCGTTATACCTCCTACTTCTCCTAACAAATACTTCACGGGCGAAATCGCCCAACCTCCAAAAAGTCCAATTCTCTCCAGTATGGGCTATTCCCATACTATCTAAACTCCTAATGTCATTATAGTATGAACACATTGTAATAATGTGTTCGACAGTCTCATACACCTGCAGTCCAGAGAGTCGGGCAGACCTCTTTTATGCAAGAATGCATTAAGTGAGCCATGTCCGATAAGTAAAAATCCCAGACTTCAGCTAAAGCCAAAGTCCGGTCGTCGACGTACGAAATCCGCGTCACGTATGAATCCATACGTTACCTTACCCTCGTCTGAATTAGTCCATCGGGTCCGGCACCTTGAAACAAGGCACTCGTCTAAGAGCGTCTTTGTTTCCCTACTCTTTAAATTCACCAAGTCAGAAGCAAATTTGGGACAATAAGAATACATGTGAGGGAAGTCGTCGTAGTCTAGCAGTTAGTAAAGCCAGGGTTCGAACCCCAGGCCAGACATAAAAAAAAAAATCCAAAAAGTATTTCTACGGTGATTTCCTCTCAACAGATTTCTGGTAAAAACTCTGAGAGTAAAAAAATATGCCATAAAAAATTTCTCAAAAAAAATCTGCCATTCAGATTCACTTTTGGATAAAATTAACACACACAACATAAGTGGCGAGAGAAACTAGGTCAACAATCCAGACTGAAGGATTGTAATGACCAATTATGTATAGAATACATGTGAGGTACAAATGCAAGCTGCAGTGTGTCAAGTACATACCGAAAATGTCAGTGTTTGGTGTGGATCTTGGGCGGACAGCGTTTTCGGTCTATATTTTTTTGATAATGACGGAGAGCACTATTAGTCGATGATTACACACTTCCTTTAGCCTGAATTGCATGATCTTTACACCAAAGATATGTGGTTTCAATACCACCGCGCTAAGTGCCACACATATGATGCTTTCTTGGGTACTCTGCACAAGCGATTTAAGGGCATAGTCATCTTACCTGGCGATGATGTGAAGGTGTGGGGTTTTCTTAACTTGCCTGCTATAGTGGCCCGCAAAATAGACATAATCCATGTCACTTTTATCCACTTTTGTCACTGAGTTATCCACCAGAAAGTCTTGGAAGATTGGATATTTTGAAAGCTCTGCATCCAGAGAAGTCGTAACGGCCATTTTAAAGTCATTATATTCCATACATAATGGCATTAATAGGCCTTCTAAACGAATACCAAATTTCAATGATATCTCCTGCACACACTCTGGTTTATTTAAATTTAAAACTAACTTAATGACCCAATATTTGAGAGTTAATGTCCGAAGTAAAGTTTTTTCATGTTCTACATGTTTACAGGTCTGCTCCAGAGATCAGCAATGAATCGTTTTTCTGCTACTCATAAGCGCTCATGCAATTTTGGGTATCAATGAATCAACAGCATTGAAATTCAACTACTCTGATTCATTTGTAATCGCTACAACATTGATTTAAAAATATAATTAGAAATGAGTATGAGTACAACCTTGACATCAAAACTCACAACATTCGAAATATGTTTGATTCATACGCCACTTATTCTGATTTATAAATTTAGAAAAATACTTATAATACTTATAAGTGATTCGAGTGACTCGAATCATTCATCAAAATTTACAGCCCTTGTTCTTGTTGCATATACAAACAAAGAAGAAAGAAGATAGACAAAGACAGCAAGTAAAGCATACACACAATATTCTTGTGAGTATTGATTGCAGTGTTCGTACGCGAATCATATTTATTTTGTGCTTCGTGTAAATGTTAAGTAGAGACGAGTCGAAGTCAATAACATCATGCGTATTGTTAAGTATGAATACGACGAGTACTTCCAACTTTGAGTATGAGTTATGAGTATGATATCAAAATAAGTATGAATGCGTATAAGTAGCTGAAATTATAAGTATGACTCAAACCTACTCATCGTTTTGAATACTTATTGCTGATCTATGGTCTGTTGTAGCTAAAGTGATGCTTCCTTATACGATAGCGATAGACAAACGAAGTTGCTCACGTCGTATGAGTGTTACTTAAATTTAATTAAATATTACGTATACGTTCAGTAGGATGTCACTTTGTATCATCATTTAATGACTTTTAAAAATGTTTTCATTGCATTGTGTTTGTTGTTTTTAAAGAAATCTTTTGAATATTTTTTAAAAATTTTCATAATATGCTCATGTTGTTCTACACTTTGTTTCAATTTAAATAAAACTTGAAAAGTTTTCTTTTCTATCATCCAGCCAGCCAACCAGCCAGTTCTATTCAGAGTTCTCGTTGTCAGGCTGGTCATGGCACTCAAAGTAATTAGTAACAATCTGTGTTAAAATTTGTCAAACTCATTAAATTAAAAACTTCTTGTTTTTTTTTTGTTTGCTTTTGCTTTTCTTTGAAAGAATAAAAAGCAACAACAATTCAAAGTGCTAGTTGCAGTAGCGTGTCTGAAACTGAGTTTTAAAAGTGACTGACATTTAACAGGCAGCAAGAAAGTAAAGAAATTTGTTAATAAAAGTAAGGAAATGGAAAAAAAGGCTGAATGACTATAAATTAAATGGCATCGAAACTTTAAAAAATTGCATAAGAATTCTTTGTTGCTTTTTTTCAGATGCTTTTTCATATTTGTTGTCAAATAAATGCATGGATGCTAGTGTAGTAACACGCGATAACTAGGAATGAAAAAGCAGAAGGGAAATACGAAATGGAAAACTATTAAACAATAAATTGTTGTTGTTGCTGCTATTGCTGGCAACAAAAGTTAAGTAAAAGTTTTCCTCTTTTTTTTCTGCTCTTTGAGTTATTGCAACATACAGCCACACTTGCAACAAGCAACCAAACTGAAGTGAAAAAAAAAATAGAAAAACCAATAAGAGAATGGAAAGAGACAGAGAAAGAGAGAGAAATAACAGGCAGCTGCATTAACAGCAATAAACTAAAACTCAACGTTTGTTGCAGGCAAGTTTTAAAACAAAAAAAAAGAATTGAAGTCAAGAAAAAAAAATTACAACTTACAGCAGATGTTTCCTTACAACAACATGCTGGCAGAAATATCAGCAACAAAAAAATGTAAAAGGTTTCCTTATAACAAAAATAAAATGTGAAAAAAGAGTAACAAAGTTCTAAAGTCATTAAATTACCTGCATAGTACGTGCACTTAACTCAACCCATCCACCCACTCACTTACACACGCATTCACTCACTCACTCGCGATAATGCTACACAAATATTACTTTGGCTACCTTTTCTCAGACTATTTGCCACAAGTAGCAACAATATATTTACAGCAGTGGCAGGAATGAGCATAAACAATAAGAAAATAAAGTTTCTGTTGCCATAAGTTGCACTTCGTCTCTTTATTTTCTTTTTTCTCCCATTATTCATTGCTTTTGTACATGAAAACTTTCGTTATTTTTTCATTCTTTTTTTTCATTTTTTTTTGTTTTTCTTTTAATAAATTTTTCTTTGTTGGCTTTTTTCCTTTCTTTTGTTATAGTTTTTGTTATTATTTGGTATTTAGTTATTTTTATTGTTGTTGTTGCTCTTCCCATTATTATTGTTGCAGTTGCAAGCACTGTTTTTAAAAACAAACCTCGGCAAACATTAAAAGTGTGACAGAAAAAAAAGCCAGAGAATATCCTACAATAGAGGCAAAGTTTATTGAGAGTTTGTGTTCCTTTAAATATATTCTTAAGCATTTGGCAACAATTTTCCTTTTACACTTAATTTGCTTCCCTTTTTTTTTCTTATAAAAAAGTCCTCCAATTGCAGTCAAAAGTCATATGGAAAGCTGTCTCAGTTCAGTAGCTGCAGTTTCCTTATAAAGAAAAGTTTATAAACGATGATTTTTAAGGCTCTTATCTTTTTGGCAACACTGGTTTAAACAGCTCATGCATGTTTCGTGTTTTGTTTCACTGTCAAACATCTTCAGTTTGGTCTATAATTTAACCATGAATCGCTGAATTGTTTGTAACAAGCAATGCTTGCAAATTATTGAATTTTTTTTATCAAAATGCATTCTCTATTAAGAAAGTTCATAACGCGCTTCTTCCATTTTATGGTCAGTTTAATCGACCAACTGAAGCGGCCATTAGGGCTATTATGACTAAATTAAGCACCAAATTTATATTGTTGGACATTAAACCACCAGCATGCTTACGTAGAGTGTCTGAACTGAAGAAAATATCGCAGCTATATCGGCCAGTGTTAATGATGACCATCAATTATCGATTCCTCGCCGTTTCCAGCAATTGGGCCTCTGTTACTCAACAACGTGGAAAATTTTGCCGAAGGATTTAGGTGTGAAGCCTTTTAAAATACAGCTGGTGCAAGAATTGAAGCCGAACGACCTACCGTAACGCTGAATTTTTAGTGAATGGGCTCTTGGAAAGTTGGCCGAAGATCCTACTTCTTTATCGAAAAATTGTGTTCAGCAACGAAGCTCATTTTTGGCTCAATGCGTACGTAAATAAGCAAAATTGTCGATTTTGAAGTGAAAATAAGCCAGAAGCATTGGAAAAGCTAAAAATGCATCCAGAAAAAATCACAGTTTGGTGCGGTTTATGGGCTGTTATTATCATTGGACCGTACTTCTTCAAAGAAGCTTCAAATCGTAATGTAAATGTGAATGGTGAGAGCTACCGTGCGATGATATCCAACTTTTTTTTTTTTTCTTAAAATGCAAGAGCTTGATGTGCATGGCATATGGTTTCAACAAAACGGTGCCACATGCCACACAGCACGCGTAATAATGGATTTGTTAAGAGGCGAGTTCAGTGAACATTTTATTTCACATTGGGACCGGTCAATTGGCCGCCTAGATCAAGCGATTTAACGCCTTTAGATTATTTTCTGTGGGGCTATGTTAAAGCTTGTGTCTATACAAACAAGCCCGCTTCAATTGATGCATTGCAAGACAACATTGAATCATTTATGTATGAGATACCGGCCGAAATGTTGGAATTAGTATGCCAAAATTGGACTAAGCGGATGGACTATTTGAGGCACAGTCACAGTCGCAGCCAACATTTGCATGAAATAATATTCAAACATTAAATTATAGGGACCATAATTTCGATACAAATAATGATCTCATGCATTTTTTTTAATTTTTTGCGCTTTTTTGAAAAATTTTCCTATAACTCTTAAAAAATCACCATTTGTTTTGAAAGCTTTTGATTTCTTGTCTTTCTTGTACCTGTTATAGTGTTAATTATCACCCCTAAGGCTTCCATAGACTGTGAGCTCTGAATATGAACGAAAAACTCAACACCGAACGAAGATTCACTGGAATCAAATTTTTATGTAGAGCAACGCAAATGATTCCATGCATTATACAAAGCAGCTGCTTGTCTTGGGAAAATGTTTATACTTCGTCAATTAAAATAAAAATACTAGGACACTTTCTCCCATTTACCTTAGTTCAGTCATAATACGTTTTTTTTATTTCTTGCCTAGATTGTTTGGATAAACCTCTAATGTGTTTGCTTAGAAAGAAGCTTCTCTTCGGCTATATACATACTTAAATGGCTACTATAAACCTTCAGTTAGGATTACGGCCTAGCTTTTCACACCATTCATGTTAAGTGTGTGTTAATTTTACGCATGAGTGGCGGGACCTACAGTTTAAAATAGACTCCGAACGACATATTTTTGAGAAACTTTTTCATGGCAGGTTTATTTACTCTCAGGGCTTGCCAGAAATCGGCTGAGACCAATTCGCCAAATATCAGAAGACACTTTTGGATCGATTTTTTAATCTACTGTTTCAAATCAAAGGGCGTCAGGAGTTGGATCAACTCTCGAAATCATATAGTTTGATCGACACAACACTTGCCTCTGCTGGGTTTCGGACCACTGTGGCGTGGAGAGAAACAAAAAGCCGCACGTATTGGCATGTAAAGTATTGCATGAGTCTGCGGGAGAGACGGTGGAGGGGAAATACGTGCCCCCACAAGCATACTTATCAAAATTGGAAAATGCATAACGGAATTCAATAAACCGTGGGTGCTCCAACTTACATGGCTACCAAATTTCCAGCATTAGACAGCAGAAGAGCCAGTGAACTTCTTGAGTTCGACAATAGAACGGTTCACTTTCAAACAGGAATTATAGTTGGATACTGTGCTATTACAAGTTTCGCTTACAGTCTCGATCTGCTCTTCAAGGATTAATACAAAAGCTCCCATGGTGTGGAGGATATAGGATCGGTACAACACCTTATATGCGAGTGTCCTGCACTTCAGGACAGCAGGGTGTGGGGTTTTTTTTGGTGAAAGAGTGTTTGAAGATGACTGCATAGTGGCGTACATGCCACTAAGGGAACTGGCCGGATTCCTCTGGAGTTCAGGGTGATTCCAAACCACTACAAACGGATAATGATAAGAGGGTTTACCTCTCAGTCGTATGGGCCACTGAGTTAACTTGTCTTATCTAACCTAAGTGTTGGAATAAATATTACAACAATACAATTTTAAACAATTCTTATGCAATTAAAATAAAAATTTATTATCGATTTTATAATCACAATTTTATTCTCAAGTATATTCCAAGATAAATTATCTAAAAATTCCAAAAAAAATTTCGTTTATTTCTTCCATAACAAATTAATTGGTTTAATACACTCAAACGCTTTAAGAAGAGTCTTGTAGTGAGTAAAATATAAAAAGAAATAAATTTGAGATTATATTCGGTTAAAACGTGAAAATAATTTTAAAAAGCACCTGGTTATTCACAAAAATATCTTGAACCGTATTTGACAGTAAAACATATTCAGTATTCCACTTAACCCAAATACATAACGCTTTTGATGTTTTATTGATTGAAATATTCTTTTAAGTTCTTTTCGATTTTCATGTCGTACTTTATATTCACAGTCCTGCTGAGTATCAATGAATAGAGAAAAAGTAAAAGAAATACTCACACACGTTTACTACAATTTGATGGTAAACCTTCACGTATACTCTCACACACATACACAATTTCTTTAACTTTTCAATCATTAACGGAAACATTCATTTGGCGCTCTCAAGTATTGAAATTTATACACAGGCACACACACACATACGTGTACGTGTAAAAAACATGAATATTTGAAAGGATATAAAAGGAATAAAACATATTTGAATAACACCAACACCAACACCATCACCGTCACCAACACTGTGTGCATGAATAGTTAAAAAAAACCAGCACACACAGACACAGAGAGAGAGAGAGAGAATGAGAAAGGTAGTAAAAGAGTGTTAATGCAAATGTTGTGACCTTTTGTGATAATAATACACACTCACATTCGTACATTTTATTTTAATTTCTACTCCTTTAAAGTTATGCTCTCTGTCCTGTGCTCACACACTCATGCACATACATACAGGGTGGCTGATATGTATTGCAACCAACTTCAGGTTGTTATCATTTGTAAACCGCTCGTCTGACAGCTGACAGATTTATTCCAGTGACAGTTCATTTTATTATTTACAAGCTTACAAAAGCATTTTAATCAATTGCATTCAGAAAAAAGTTATTCGTGATTCGGAATTCAAGCGTGATAGTGTGATTGCTTTATATTTGGCTGGAAAACCACAAGTGGCTATCGTTAGAGCCTTCCAGCATTTAAATGTGAAAAAATCTTTTGTTTCTCGTACGATTGCTCATTAATATGATACTGATAGTGTTGCATCGTGGCCAAAAAGTGGACAAAAAAAAACGGTAGCAGCTCCAGAAATGAACCGAAAAGTGAAGACCAGATTTGATTGAAATCCATGCCGCAGTGTTAGAAAAATTGCTCGCGAGTTGAACATATCGCGAGAACGGATGCAATGCATATTGAAAACTCAGCTTGAACAAAAGCCATTGAAGTTCCAAAAAGTGCAAAAGCTCACCGATGGACAAAACAAAGTTAGACTGGAAAGAGCTAAGGAGTTACTTCGCTTGCATGAAAGTGGCCAGTTACCGAATTTGGTTTTCTCCGATGAGAAGTCATTCCAAATTGACCAGCTTCTGAACAAAGAAAATGATCGGGTTTACTTGCCAGAGAGGTCAGCTGTAAATTTACACCAGCGATTGGCCACCAGAAATCAAGCGCCGCCGATGGTAATGGTGTGGGCCGCAGTAACGGCCGATGGCCGCTCCCCACTTGTATTCATCGACCGTGGGGTCAAAATAAATGCCAAATATTATCGGGAAAATGTCTTAAAGACAGGACTCAGCACCATTGCACTCAGCACGCGTCAACCAAGAATGTTTGAAAAAGCATGTTCCTCGCTTCATATCTATCGCACAATGTCCACCAAAATCTCCGGATCTCAATCCGTTGGACTTTTGCGCCCGGGGGCATTTTGGAGAGTAATATTCTCACTAAAAAATGCCAAAGTGTCGATCATCTCAAGACGGCGCTTCGCCGGGAATAGGCCAAAATACCGCCGAGCCACTTTCGTGCAGCCTATGATGACTTTGTCGGCCGTTTGAAGGCCATAATTCGTACCAAAGGTGGCCAATTCGAACAAATCTAAACTGATTCTAAACATTTTATGGTTTTGAACAATAAAATGAAAAAATTATAGCGCTTTACTTTGTTTCATTATATATCAGCCACCCTGTATATAGGGACACTTGCTAATAAAAAGTTATAAAAATTCACACACGCTCATTGACACATCATATACACACATACATACACGCTGAGATACTGTTATAAATATTTGTATGCTTTTAAATGCCTTACCGGAAGTCAGAGAATATTTTAAAGGCATACGTTAAGGTATGTATTTAATAATTTTACATACATACCAATGAGCTTATTCCATAAGTATATGTACATACATACATATGTCTAGCAGTGTAACAGTACTGTGTGAAAAAAGTCAAGTATTTTGCACCTGTTTAAAAGCCACGTTTCATTTGCATTTTATGATCATAAAAATAAAATATAAGAACCAAACGGTAAAAAAGTAACTGGGAACTGGGAAAAACTTTTCTCTTTTGCATACCTGAGAGAATATTTCAAAGAGTTATACAGGAATTTCCCCACATACATACACACATATTTGGCTAAACGCATATGTTCGTTCGTTGGTACGTGCAACTGTGAGAATATTTATAAAATGTATGGCCCAGCAAAAAGAAAATGTACGAAGTACATATAAGGGAGTGTGTGTGTTTTGTGGAATATGTGGCTTTCAAAGTCATGAATATTATAAATATTTGCGTTGACACACTAACACTTTAATACGTAGCACAACATGCACTCGCACCATACATACATTGAGACATAAAGTAATAAAAAAAACATTTGGTGCCAATTATTTAGAAACGCGACTTAATTTATTTAAAAATACCTACTTTTTTGGCCATATTTTTTTCTCCTCCTAAATCTCCTTCAGCTCCAAAATCGTTCACAATGTCTTGGCTTCCTACACATTAAATATTAGCAACTTCTCTTGCCAGATTCTGGGTAGTCTTTCGATAGTGTTTGACACCGTTGTCAGCGTATAGCCATTTATCTTGCATATCCTCTGTATTAAGCGCTTAGAAGTCCTTATTTACTTACTTAATTGACTATAACAAGCCGATTAACGTATTTCGGCCTGCCGCAACACTTCCTTCCAGGCGTATCTGCTTCTTAAGCGCCTACGCCAGTTGGTCACACCTCGATTTGGTCCTTCCAAAGGATACAAGGTCGTCCTCTTCGCCGACATCAGCAGATCCCCGCGTGAAATACCCATCTCTCCTTCTCCATTCGAACAAAATGGCGAATCCAGATTAGCCGCCGGATATTACTACGCTGTATAACGTCTATGTCGTTGAGGAGCTCATACAGCTCAATGTTGGATTGGATGCGGAAATCATAGCCAACTCGCACTGGACCGAAGATCTTAAGTAGCACTTTTCTCCAGAATACTCTAAAAATACTCTTAATTGGGTCCATGCTGGGAATAGAAACCTAGTGACTAGTAATGCGGGACTCCTTAACATAGCACATCTTGCTATTACAATTTAGTATTGAACTTACTGTGTTGATCATACTTCCATCATTGGCTTCGTGAGTTCATAAGAGTTCTAGTTATTCTGCTTTTGCTAGTTCTTCATTACCGTAAAATTTTAACACTTTCGTTAGGTGGCAGTCTTTCTCAACTGCTATTATTGACGTCTACAACATTTTCAGTTTACAAGCTTTGCTAGAAAAGTACTTTAATCTCTTGTGATCCTTCTTGATATGTGACCTGTGAACACATTTTCGTCATATTCTATATAGGCTGCATGTTTCGATAAGTCATTTTATCAGAATCAATAAATTTCAAAAACTGGTGATAGGTACATATTCCGAATGTGCGGTTTATTAACACTTAACCTATCCATACTTTAAAGGGGGTTAAATTTCTATTTTGGCAGCAATATCTTGTCAATGGCGCTGTCGACTGCTTATCTGTGGCAGTGTGACTACTATGACTGCGATATACCTTCGAATTCTATAATACCAGTATACAGGGTGGCTGATATATAAAACAACAAAGTAATTTCTTTTTTTTTATTAATTTCATTATTCAAAAGCAAAAAATGTTGGAAATAATATAAAATTTTAAAATCAGTTTAGATTTGTTCGAATTGTCCATCTTTGGCACGAATTATGGCCTTAAAACGGCCGGCAAAGCCATCTCAAGCTGCACGAAAGTGGCTCTGCGGTATTTAGGCCCATTTCCGGGGAAGCGTCGTCTTAAGATAATCGACACTTTGGCATTTTTTAGTGAGAATCTTACACTCCAAAATGTCCCAGGCGCAAAAGTGCAATGGATTGAGATTCGGAAATTTTGGTGGGCATTGTGCGATATAAATGAAGCGAGGATCCTCCTTTTTAAACCATTCTTGGTTGACGCGTGCTGAGTACGGCAGTGCTGAGTCGTGTTGGAATCTCCGTGGTCTGTGACCGAAATGTTTGTCTGCCCAGGGCTTCAATACTGTCTTTAAGACAATTTCCCGATAATATTCGACATTTATTTTGACACTACGGTCGATGAATACGAGCGGGGAACTGGCATCCGCCGTTACCATCGGCGGTGCTTGAGTTGTGGTGGCCAATCGCAGGTGCGAAATTTCAGCTGACCTCTTTGGCAAGCAAACCCGATCATTTTGTTTGTTCGCAAACTGCTAAATTTGGAATGGCTTCTCATCTGAAAAAACCAAATTCGGTTACTGGCCACTTTCGTGCAAGCGAAGTAATTCCTTGGCTCTTTCTAGTCTAACTTTTTTTTGTCCATCGGTGAGCTCTTGCACTTTTTGGAACTTCAGTGGCTTTAGTCCAAGCTCATTTTTCAATATGTGTTGCATCCGTTCTCGCTATATGTTCAGCTCACGAGCAATTTTTCTACCCCACTGAGGCGTGGATTTGAATCAAATCTGGCCTTCACTTTTCAGATCATTTCAAGTGTTGTTACCGTTTTTTTCGTCCACTTTTTGGATACGATGCAACACTGCCAGTATCACGGTAACGAGCAGTGGTACGAGAAACAAAAGATTTATTCACATTTAAGTGCTAGAGGGCTCTAACGATAGCCACCTGTGGTTTTCCAGCCAAATATAAAGTAATCACACTGTAACGCTTGAATTCCATCACGAATAAATTTTTTTCTGAATGCAATAGATCAAAATGCTTTTGTAAGCATGTAAATAATTAAATGAACGCTCACTAAAATTAATCTGTCAGCTGTCAGACGAGCGGTTTACATATGATAATAAGCTGAAGTTGGTTGGAATACATATCAGCCAACCTGTATGCTAATTACTCTTTGCAAACAGTTGCTTATTAAATCTAGTAGGATTTTTGTGTCTTCCATATATAAGCCTTCTATAAAACCTTGGATGATTTTGTCACTTAATCTTCTAATTCGTTATAAAAATTTCTTCCTATTCTATTGCTTCGGTTGTTTGTCACAGGATGATATTCAAAAAAACATGATCGGGCCTGAATATTTGTTGCTTGTATTGGATGTAATGTTTGTAAGAGAGAATAAATTAAAGTTTTTCAAAATAAAAATAAATGATTACTAATCTCTCACCCCATGCTGTTAAGGTTATTTGGCATAATTCTATTGAAAAACGAAAACGAAACAAAATTGCCTTTAATTTGTTAAAAAGCTTTAAAACTATATGGAAAAATGAAAGCAAAAACAATAAAAAAAAATAACAACAACAACAAAACTAAAACTGTACCAAACTGTATTACAATATTATTTAAACTTTTTATTTTTGATTTTCTCTATAAAAATTTGTAATTGTGCTTAATACTCTAAATGGATGTATGTATGAGTGTATGTGTATGTGTTTGTGTTTATTTTGAAACTTTATAAATCTAGTATTTTTATAAACTTTTACTAAAATTTTGTATACATAACATGCTTATGTTATGCCATTTTTGTTTTAATATTCCAGGGAGTATTTAAATTTGGAACAAAAGTGCCTCAGTAAAAAAATGGTTTTTAATTTTTTTATTTTTTATTTTATTTTTTTGTTGCATGTGGCAAAACTTTATATGTAAAATAGTTGCTACAAAGTTGTCCTTAATTGAACAACAACTGACTTACTTGCAAAACAAAAAAAAAAAGTTTACGGAATGTATTCAGCCAACAATTTTCAATGCTTCACTAACTTCGGCTGTAAGGCAGGTCAGTTTTATAAACTAAAATGGAATATCAGGGATATCGGTTTGGTTATGAAAAAAGACGGAGAAAATGTTGTTTGAACTTTAATCTTTTCGTTTGGGGCGTAGATATGTGGATTCTAAATAAAAATAAATATTTTTAAAAAGTTTTCGAATAGCTTTATGGACTTACATTTCATTTCGTACAAAAATAAACAACAAAAAATCAACACGGAATTAAATTTAAATCGATTTCATACAAAATAAAGCTTTCAAATTTAATCATATAGCTGATATTTGAATAATACATCACAAGAATAAAATTCAAAAGGATTATTGCATTCAGAAGAGCACTCACTTATAGCGTAGCAGTCCGTCTGCCTCCCATTTGGCAGTATAAATTCTTCCCTCAATGACTTCCAGACTTTGGCACTTGATAACAAACAGCCTCTTGTAGTTACATCGGTCAAATTAGTTCCCATTTAATAAGTTTTTCCAAATCAATGACGAATGTTATATAAAGCAGTTGATAACGCCATTGACAGGTTAGTACTGCCAATAGCAAGCATTATAGATGTATGACTTTTACACTCCTTCAGTCAGGATTACGACCCAGCTTCCCACAACATTTATGTTGTGTGCGTTAATTGTATACATGAGTGGCGAAGCCTAATAGTGACCTTGGGCTCGAACCCTGGCTTTACGTCCAATAAGCCTACACACTACCTACTAGACTACGCTGACTACAACTTTCTCTTCAAAACATTATTTTAGTTAAACGCCCTATTCTTTATGATTAACCCATGTTGCGAATTATAGTGTATCATATAATTAGGCTTGACCAATTGAAATTTTCTTTCTTCAACGCTTTTTAGAATTAAACTGTGACTGCGTATACAAAATAACTAAGTCTCTCATACCTTTTAAGCTGTGTGTGTGTCGACTCCGAATGGCAGATTTTTTTTGAGAAACTTTTCATGGCAATTTTATTAACTCTCGAGAGTTTTTGCCAGAAATCTGTTTAGAGGATTTAAGTCTAATAAGCCAACACACTACCTACTAGTCTAAGGCGACTTCTGATTTTAACAGAATGAGGCACTATGTGACAAATTTTCACGAACGATTCGAGAGCACAATCATTACAAGTAAAGGCGAACGGGCCAACGAGAACGTGCTATATGCCTTCGTTAGATTTTTTGTGCAGGTGTATGCAAACAAGTTGTAATACTCAGCAGTCTTCAAAACCTACTTAACTCATGTCTTAATGTGAATGAAAAATTCGAACTTAAATAGATACGCAGAAGTGGCTGTCCCCTTAATGGAGTTATGAGCGGATACACTTAGGCCACACACAGAGCCCATTGTGATACCACAGATTCACATTTTTCTCTAGTCCAGGAACCATTCGGAGCTCCCGATGAAGCGATTCACACTGCTATTATCAATGCATGACAATTCATTCTTTCTCTTCCGACCAAGTGCCGGGCATATACATTGTACAGAATAGGTGAAAACAGTATCATCCTCCTCTTCCTATCCACAGTTTCTGTAGTAATCATTCGAAAGGTGTCCAAAACCAATACGCCTTGAATGCGTTACTATAATGCAATGCTCTGTAATAACACTGAAAACTAGTGGGTTTAAGCAGAGCAGCCAGCCTTAGAGAGATTTTCTGTGCTTGTCTTCCCGTATATGAAGCTGCTCTCTCAGACAACTTATTGGTAAAAAAAATCTATCATATGATATGATATGACATAGTGTAGTTAGTAATTGAAGTTGACTTATTAGTCATTAGGTCACGGCTCAAACCACCAAATCAGAAATCTCCAAAAAAAAAGCTAATTTTTAAAAAAGTCCTTTGGCTACTGTCTCTCTGGAGATTTTCTGACAAAAAGTCTGTGAGAATAAATAAAATTGCCATGAAAAGTTTCACAAAAGTCTGCCCTTCGTGGGCGACTATAAACTGTAGGTCCACTAACACTTATGGATAAAATTAATACACGCAACACAAGTAGTGTGTAAAGGTAGTGCTACCCTTCCTCTATGAGAAGAGCTTACCTGACAAACTGCCACCACTTGTGGATAAAATTAATACACGCAACGCAAGTGGCGATGCATTACTGAAGAGTCTCGGTTTTTATTTACTATGGAGCAGCGTTTAGTCTTCAGCTTTCAATTTTGTACTCAACCGCCTGTAATAAAATATATCAGGGCCGGAAAAGATACAGTCAAAGAAAAAAAGTCTACATACAATGGCGTATGTATACACCAGAATATAAATTAAATGCATTAACACAAAAAATAACGTTGAATACGTTCTGTAAGTGTATAATCAAATAATCTGTAAATATTTCATAATCTATACAGTCAATTGCGTTTATAACGAACTCGGTTATTACGTACAAGTCCCAACGTTGTAACAACAATTTTCATACAAAAAAATTCGTTTATTATGAACTCGTTTATAACGAATGCTCGGTTAAAAGGAACTACTTTAAATGGTCCCGGTAATTAAATTTCATACATTTTCCCTTTTTTATAACGAACCCTCAGAAAAAACTTTGAAGAGTGGCAATAGCCTTTACTTTTATTTAATATGGCAGCATTAAATCATAACTCAAACATCTTTAATCAGCTGATAGGCAAAAAGAATTAACAGATATTTCTGGTTTTTATTAAAAAAAATACTTTTTGTTTTTAATAAATGAAAAAATTATTTGTATTTTATATTTTCTTCTATGACTTTACCCCGTTTATTATGAACTTTGCCTATAACGAACTATTTTTTCTGGTCCTACGGAGTTTGTTATAACTGGGTTTGAGTGTATTAAGAAAAACACTACTTTTTCAAATGAATGCCTTAGGATTACAATTTAAGTATAAAAATTCAATTTTTGTAGTTTATTTTTCTCTCAATATAAATCCATTGTCGTGTGAAGAAAATTTTCAAGTTTAATAATGTTTTTAATAACTTATTAGTAATGCCCTTAAATTATTCCTGTCATATATCAGCCCACGTATCCTTTGTTTAGTCTGCTGTTAAGCATTTAATTTGTATTTGTATTGGCTTAAATGAAAACTAAAGACCCATCCTTTTTAAGTGTAAATACGAAATTAAATAAAAAATCTCTAGAAAGTCATAAAATTTAATTAAATTCATATATGAATACAACAAAAACAACAACAACAATAACTATCTCAAAAGAAAAAAATTGTTCATCTTCATCGTCACAATTTTAAGTTTTACGCTGTTGTTGTTGTTGTTGTTGTTATTGTTTTCTGTTATTGACTTCAATAAGGTATTGTGGTTACGAAGCAAAAGAGTCTCCAAAATAATAATCACCACCCACGTAGAGAAGTTGGCAAGTAGATTGAAAATGAGAATTTTTCTGTTAATTTCATTTTATTTTCGTATTTCGTGTTTTATTTGAAATTCTTTTTTTATTCGTCTTCTTCTTCTTCTTCCAATATTTGTTCATGTTTAGCGTGGCAACATTAAAATTTATTACCAACAAAATAAACGTGCGAATGTTGCCAACTTAATGCTCTACAACAGCTGCAATATATTGTAGAGATGTTGTTTAGCAATAACATAAGCAAACAACAACATAAACAACAACAACAGCAGCATAAGAAATACAAGCAACAGGAATATTAACCAAGAGTCAAGGCGGATGGGTAAGCAGCCAGGCAGGCAGGCAGGCAGTCTGCCAGCCATCTAACCAACCAGTGAGTCAGCCATTCAGCCAAATAGAGAAAAATAAATTCTCTGTTGATATTAAGCCAAAAACAAAATAAAACAAATAGAATAACTTGTACACTAAATATGGAGAGCTTTAAGAGGGGAAGGTATGCCATATTAAATACTTTGTCGATTTTTTAAACCTCATTTGAAGCGAAATCGAAGATAAAAAGTTTCATTTTGGGAGAAGCTAAAGCCGCTAAACAATATTGGAGGCCCGCTACTGGCGAGACGGAAACTCCTGATGGAGGTTGGAAGCAGCACTATGCTCTATGGGGGCGAAATTTGGGCCGAAATATTAGAGGTTAAAAAATGGGCGATCTTACTTCTATCGGTACAGAGAACAGCTGTATTACGTATCGCGTATGCATATCGTACAGTGTCCGACCCAGCCGTACTTGTGATAGCAGGTACAATTCCTGTGAATCTGCTGGCAGCAGAGCACATGAAAATTTATAAGGCGAAATCGGCTTGAAATCAGGTAACCGGTCACTTTAGGCAAAACACCATTTCAGAATGGCAAGGACGATGGAATGATTAAGACAAAGGAAGGAAAGCCATGAATTGGTTGGGTATTTGCAGAGGTAAATTACTACATTACGCAGATGCTATCATGTCACGGATATTTCAAGAAATATCTGCACAGAATAGGCAAGACCGACTCCGCTTACTGCCTTTACGAGGAAGGTGAAGTAATTGATGATGCAGAACACAATATTTTCGAATGTACACGCTGGCAGAGCTGTACGTCTGTACTGATGTCAATGATCGGAACAATCACGGCCGCTAACATTGTCGGGATTATGATTGCGAGTAGAGAGAATTGGGCTTCAGTGGCGAATTACGTGGAGTGTATTCTAAGGCTGAAGAAAAGAGATCTTGAGGCTGTAGAACATGTAGGCACGCCAGCATAGATGACACTGGTACACATGTCAAACGAAATACCTTTCGGGAACCAATCAGGAGGAAATAGTAGAGATACGTAATCCGGAAGCGGATGCGAGCTTGCATAGGCCAAAGGACCAAAAGGACTATACTCCGAAGTAATACCACCATAGTCCCGGAGTGGTCACAACAGTCCACGAGACGAGGGGGAATTTAGTGCGTGAGGGTCCCACACACGGAGGATGTTACAACTTCCTCTATGCTACGGTTATGTACATTTACCCTGCCTCAGCGTAAAGAAAAAAGTTTACCTATATTCGAGCCCCTAAGCCATGTGGGTATTCTCGACAATGAACAAGCAGGCTTTAGAGGATGGGGCTTCCATGTCCTTGATGGAGCCAGCCAATGGCAGTTTCATTTTTAAATCAACGTATAGGTTTTCCAGCTTTGTCTTACCCAAATTAGACTTTTTGAAAGCTAGAACTACCATCTGAAGAATACCAATTTTAAGTTGCTATGAAGATGGACCTATGCTCCCTAGAGGAGCATACATATATGGCCCAAAGCTTGAAACTATAATGCGTTTTGGAATCATCTTTGTAAAAGTAAAAATCGCTCCTTTTCTGTTGGGGATATAAACATCTTAATAAAAAGTCTCTCAAAAACCTATCGTTCGGAGTCACCTTTAAACGTTAGGTTCCGGCGCTTATGTACAAAATAAACACACATAACATAGGTGGTGTGACAAACTAGGTGGTAATCCTGACTAAAAGGTTCTGTTGCTGGGATGCTTGGTTTTGTCTCCTTTACAGTTTCTACAGTTTTTTGTCTGAGCATTCCAATGAGAATTCTCGGAAACTGTTGATATTCTATACACTGAGTGTACCTGGAGTTTCTTCTGAATCCTCTATTGTGTTGGCTATACTTCCCCACATTATAAGTTATCCCTTTCTTGCCATTATTTACATTTTTATATGCTTTAAACGTTTTTATTTATTTTAAGTTCTTTTCTAAGCAGGAAATTTGCGTTTATTTTTATTTTCTATTAAACGAATTACAGTTTCCCTACTTCAGTGGGGTATTTAAGCCGTTCTGTAATAAAACAAATAAAAAGGAAAAACAAAAGAAGAAGAAGAAAAAGGAATAGAAATTCTCTGCATAAAATCAGCATGAAATCTAAAATGAAAGTCATTGTATGCCATATGTAAACGGGTATGTGTGGCATTTTAACGAAAATTTACCGGCTTCTTAACGCAGAAAACCGAAATGGTAATAAATTCTTAAACTCCGAAACGAAATAAAAACACAAGGCAATAACGTTTTTGCCTTAAATAATCGCATATAAAAAGAGTTATGGTATCTAGGAAAAAATTCTTCGTATGTCTGTTCATTTTCTATTAAATAGTGGTAACCTGGTGCTGGTGCTGGTAAGTAGTAAATGGTAAGAGAGGTAAACATTTGAATGTTTATGGCTGGTCAGCTATTTAACCTATTTTCTGGTTTATTTTATTTGTTTTCCTTTTGCTTTGGCTATTAAGAAATGTGTCTTAAAATAGCTTTCATTTTTATTATTGTTGTTTTTATTTCATACAACAAGTACAACGACAACGAGTCGTCGTTACATGGTGTCTCTAAATATGGTGCCATAAAATGTAGTGGCTTCACAAGTGGCGCTTTTATAATTCTATGTGTATTCATGTATGTGCAGTATTTATTGATTTCTCAGTCACTACTTTAAGTAGCGCATATATTTTATGTTAAAACCAATTGTCAACTCAATTGTTCTTTAAAATAAATGAAAAAGTGGTTTACATTGAAGAAAAATTATTTTTACTTTTGCCTCGAAAAATAATTTAAAAGAACGGAATCATTTGCAATTATTTTGTGGAACTTTTAGTTGAAATTTTAAAAGGTCCGCCAAAAAACTACTCAATATTTTGAACAAAAATTCGTTCAACATGGCCCGATAACGATCGCCATTGATTGTAACGGCCACTCCTTGCTCATTTTCGAAGAAAAATGGCCCAATTATGCCTGTGGATCAAAATCCGCACCAAACAATGACCGCACATAATCAGCTACACACAATCGATAATGTGCTTTGACAAGATTTGACCGATCGTGTAGGCTACCGCATGGTCAGCCAAGGCAGCCATTTGAATGAAATTATTTTCCATTATTAACCGGAAGGATTGTACTTTCATATAAACAAAAAAGAAATTTGAGAAAATATTCTGTAGTTTTGTGTCTTAAAGCATTAAAAAAAATGTTATTTGGCGGGCCCTTTAGTTAAAAATTGAGAAATTTCAAAAAATCATTCCGAAATTCTGATGTTACAAGAGAGTAAAATCAACACCATACAGCAGCGACCAAAAATAAAACAGCAACTCGATTCCATATTATGTTTACAACCGTGTTTTGTCTTATTTACAGAATGTTGTTTACTTAAAGAATTGTTGTGAATATCTTTGTTTTGGGGACTGACAAGTGCAAAGTCAAGCAGTCTTTTTTTCTTATTAACTTTACTTATAACCTTGGCTGGTCTTTTAGGTAATAAATTTTCCCTTTTTAATCAGTTTCTGGCTATGTGGACACCAATAGAAACTCCTAATTGGTCATTTCCATAATTAGTAACATCTACTGAGGTTTGCGACGGTGTTGGCGGCCAGTAGATTTACGAAGTCGTCCACTTCCTATCTCTCTTTCCACGTTATTTGTTTGACGATATTGCGATGAAGTCCGACACACCGTTGATGAACAACTTCATTCATTGATTTGCCATCTTCCAAAGACCTTATCCATTTGACCGCTGCGTGAAAATCGCATTTGCGCTGCGTATTTCGGTTTAAAAATATAGTCAAAAATCTAAAATAAAATTAAGAGACGGGAAAATTCTACAAATCTTTATACAGTCAAACCCGGTTATAGCGAACTCCGTGGGACCAGAAAATATAGTTCGTTAAAGGCAAAGTTCGTAATAAACGGGGAGTAGTTATAGAAGAAAAAACGCAAAAAGTATTTTTTTTTTTTATTAAAAATCAAAAATTTCTGTCAATTCTTTTTATCTATCAGCTGATAAAGATTAATTTAATTATGCCATATTAAATATTCTGAGGGTTCGTTATAAAAAAGGTAAAATAATTACTGGGACCATTTAAAGTAGTTCCTTTTAACCGAAAATAAGATTAAAAATTATAAACGACTTCGTAATAAACGAAGTTTTTTGTATGTTGGGACTAGAAAATATTAACCAAGAATTCGTTATAACCAAGTTCGTCATAAACGAGTTTGACTGTACATACGTTACTAGAATTTTGTAGATTTTTTTTTTATATAATAATTAATTGCAGTTGTAAGATTTTAAGATTGATTTTTTAAGAGCTATATTATATTAATTTAAAAAAAAAAAAAAAACACATAAAATTCAGAAAAATGCATGAAATCTTTATTTGAATCGATAGTACGGTCCATATAATTTAATGTTTGAAGATTATTTCATGCAAATGTTGACCGCAACTGCGCCTCAAATGTGGTTCATCTTCTTAGTCCAATTTTGGCATACTCTTTCTAACATTTTTCAGCCGGTATCTCACGAATAAATGCTTTAATGTTGTCTTCCAATGCGTCAATTGAAGAGGGTTTGTTTGTATAGACACGAGCTTTAACATAGCCCCACAAAAAATAATCTAAAGGCATTAAATCGCATGAACTAGGCGGCTAAGTGACCGGTCCCGAATGTGAAATAAAATGTTCACTGAGATCGCCTCTTAATAAATGCATTGTTACGCGAGCTGTGTGGCATGTGGCACCGCCTTGTTGAAACCACTTGTCATGGAAATCAAGCTATTGCAGCGCTCGGTAGCGCTCACCATTCACAGTTACGTTACGATTCGCATCATCTTTCAAGAAGTACGGGCCAATGATGCCACCAGTCCATAAACCGCACCAAACTGTGACTTTTTCTGGATGCATTGGTAGCTTTTGTAATGTTTCTGGCTGATCTTCACTCCATAATCGACAATTCTGCTAATTTATCTATCCATTGAGCCAAAAATGAAGACAATTTTTCGATAAAGATGTGGATCTTCGGCCAACTTTCCAAGAGCATAATATATAATTGGCCATTACAACCCTTCAGTCAGGATTACGACCTAGCTTCTCACACTACTTATGTTGTGTGCGTTAATTTTATACATGCGTGGCGGGACCTACAGTTTAAAGTCGACTCCGAACGAGAAGCTTTTCAAGGCAATTTTTACTCTCAGAGTCTTTGCCAGAAATCTGCTGAGAGGAAGTCGCCGAAGATATATTTTTTCGTTTTGATGTCTGACCTGGGATTCGAACCCTGGCCTTTCGTCCAATAAGCTAACACACTACCTACTAAACCACGGCGACTACACCAAATATTCATACACCAAATATTCTGCGTTGTGGTAGGTCGTTCCGCTTCAATTCTTTGTCCAGCTGTGTTTTGAAGGGCTTCACACTTAAATCTTTTGGCAAAATTGTCCAAGTTGTTGTCCAATTGCTGCGAAGGGCGACAAATCGATAATTGATGGTCATCATTAAAAATGGCCGATACAGCTGCGATATTTTCTTCAGTTCACACTCTACGTACGCATGCTGGTGGTTTAATGTCGAACAAAGTAAATTTGGTGCTTAATTTAGTCATAATAGCCCTAATAGCCGCTGCAGTGGAACGATTAAACTGACCATAAAAGCGCGCCATTAACTTTCTTAAAAGAGCAAGCATTTTGATAATAAAATTCAACGATTTGCAAGCTTTGTTCGTTTGTACGGCGATTCATGCTTAAATTATAGACCAAACTGATGATGTTTGATAGTGAAGCAAAACACGAAACGTGCGTTAGCTGTTTAAACCAGCGTTGCCAAAAAGATAATAGCCAAAAAATCACATACATACATACATAATTGGCCATTACAACCCTTCAGTGAGGATTACGTCCTAGCTTCTCACACTACTTATGTTGTGTGCGTTAATTTTATACATGAGTGGCGGGACCTACAGTTTAAAGTCAACTCCGAACGACAGATTTTTGAGAAGCTTTTCATGACAATTTTTACTCTCAGAGCCTTTGCCAGTAATCTGCTGAGAGGAAGTCGCCGAAGAAATATTTTTTCGTTTTGATATCTGAACTGTCTAAAAAATCACCCGTTATATAAAAATCATGAACTGGAAGGTATATAGTTGCAACAAGACAACATTGTTCTGTGTGGGTTTTAAGTATTTAACTTTTCTTTTGAATTTATAATTCTTGTTATCAAAAACAATATTTTAGTAGTTTTTAGTATAAGCTTTTAGTTTAGTCGGTATAAATCAAGTCAATAAAAGTAATATTTAAATGATAGGCCTAAGCTATTAAGTCTTTTAATGCTCGTTATCATTTTTTTACGTACTAATAATTGAAGAATATTTTCTTTTGTAGATTTTCTCAAATATTTCGATAAAAAATTAATTCTTATTTTATTTTTATTCGTCTCTTTACAGGTAAGTTTAATTTGCTAAATTATTAAAAGCAAGGAAATCAGGTATTTATTTAATATTTCATAAGAACTTGTACTCTTTGAACTTTCGTTCCAGAATTTAGTAGAACTTCAATCTTATTAAGCGTCAAGCAAAATTACTTGCATTACACAGAGCGATCATAATTCAGAAAATTTTACTCGTTTCTACCGATATTTCAAATAGAACGAAAGGCTGGTGTCTTAAATGCGGTAACGCGTATATGGATCACCAATAGACCATTCAGTTTATAGACAGGTTTTCAACTAGATTTTTCCTTAAACATTTTGTAGTGTGCTATGGACAAAACTCAATAACTCATATTTACTACAAGTATCACATCCAATTTACAAAACCAATGAAGAAAACCAATCTTGTCTAAATTAACGAATTTATCGAGAAGAAAACTTGATAAATATTTTACTTTGACAATGAGTTTTTGTCTTCAACTCGCCGTCAACTGATTTACTATCGTTGTAAAAACCTATACTAAAGGGTATGCCAAATACTGAATATTTTCTCAAATTTCTTTTTTTATTTGAAAGTACCATCCTTCCGGTTAATAATGGAAAATAATTTCATTCAAATGGCTACCTCGGCTGGCCATGCAGTAGCCTATACGATCGGTTCAATTTTTAAGCCATCAGTCACGATTACGATCTAGCTTCTTACATCATTTACGGTGTATGTGTGTGTGTGTTAGTTTCGTACATTAGTGGAGAGAGCTACAGATTTCAGAGAAACTTTTCATACAAATTTTATTTATTCTCAAAGTTTTTGGAAAAATCTGCTAAGAGTAAGTAGCCGAAGAAGTATTTCTTTTATATTTCGATTTATTGGAGATGTTTGACCTCGGATTTGATCCGCGAACACACTTCTAAAAAGCCAATACACTGCCTACTAGGCCACGATCTTTTGCTGGCACCTTTTAAACAAAAGAATTTCTACCTACACGGCTATCTGAAGTTATTTCTGCGCATGTGCTATCTTCTCCGCGATTGTTCTCATCTAGGAGTTTTTTTCGTTGCTTCTTAGAGAATACACTCGAACTCTATCCTTGGAATACTATCGGTTTACTCTCAATTTGCTTCATTATAAGTTGTTCGTCATTGATTAGTTGACTCAGATTCATGTTACTGCTAGTATTGGTCCGGTATAATCTCCATATGACTGTGTGGCATTTTTTGATGAATTTCCGAACAATTTAATAAAGTTTATGCAAAGCATTGAATATTTTAAAATTGGTGCTTGTAAACACTGTTTGTAGCCATCCTAAAATCGTTCTTTTATTCATCATGTAGGTGTAAGTATGCACGAAATGTCTTATTGGAACAACAGAAATGCAGATTTTTTTCCTAATTTCATTATTTGAAATTCCGAAATACGGTGGAGTATTACGGGGCGCTAACGGTTTTACCTTGTTGTTGATCATGAAATATTATCCCATGGGTATCCTCAAAAGCAGACGCTAGTACTTTGATTACAGGCGTAACTTGCCAGGATACATATCAGAGATCAGCAACGAGTATTCAAAACGATGAGTAGATTCAAATCACACTTATAATTTCAGATACTTATAGTCATACTCAAAGTTGGAAGTACTCGTCGTACGCACGATGTTATTGACTTCGACTCGTCTCTACTTAACATTTACACGAAGCACAAAATAAATATTTTTCGCATACGCATACTACTATACTCACAGGAAGATTTTGGGTATGCTGTGTTTGTTGTTTTTCCTTTCTTCTTTGTTTGTATATGCAACAAAAACAAAGACTGTAAATTTTGATAAATGATTCGAGCCACTCGAATCACTTATAAGTATTTTTCTATATTTATGTTTTGAGTTTGATGTCAATCTTGTACTCATACTCATTGCTACTTATACTTATAAATCAATGTTGCAGTGAGTACAAATGAGTCAGAGTAGTTGAATTTCAATTCTGTTAATTTACTCATACTCAAAATTGCATGAGTGCTTATGAGTAGCGGAAAAACCATTCATTATTGATCTCTGATACATATGACTCATACGGCTCAAGAGTATTCATTATCACTATTACATATACAGCGACGAGCAGAACTGAGTGCATGTTCACAATACTGAGTTTCGTCATCCACAAAAACAAAACCAAACAAGCAAATACAAAAAAAAAAATAATAATTTTAATTCTTTAATTTATTCTTAACAAATAGCAGTAAAAAACAGTAATTAATGATATGAAATCAAAGAGTTTCAATGAAATAACGAAAATAACCCACATAAACTCAATTTTTCTTGTTTCAAGAAAATTCAAGAAACTAACCAAATTTCAATATTTGGTCCATGGACCCTTATTAGAAATAGCTTGATTTACGTGGTTTGAGATGCTTTCTACCAAATGAACAATAACAATAATTTGCAATTCCATTCCATTTCTCATTTATACGATCCCAAAGTTTGACCATGTTTGTTGGGACTGTTTCGTACAGTCCGAACCGGATTTTCACGAGTGGCCAAAAATTTTCAATCGGATTAAGGTTGAGACTATGTGCTGGCCACTTCATCAATTGAAAATTTTGTTTCCCACTCCATGTCTATACAATTTTTGCTGTGTGTTTCGGCTCATTATGCTGAAGAAGAATTTCTTATTCTTTCTTGTCCACAAAATTCGGAAGATGCGTTTGCAGAATCTGTAGATAGTCCTTTTTCGCATGATACCATCTACTAAATATAGAGGCCTACATGCCCTAATATTAAGTATCTCCAAACCATTATATTTTCGCCGCCATGTTTAACAGTTTGCTTCATGGCATGTTAAACTGCATAAATCTCGCTATTTATAATAAAGGCCTATGGACCAAATATTGAAATTTGGTTAGTTTCTTGAATTTTCTTGAAACGTACAAAATTGAGTTTATGTGGGTTATTTTCGTTTTTACATTCAAACTCATTGAATTCATTTCATTAATTATTGTTTTTTACTGCTATTTGTTAAGAATAAATTAAAGAATTAAAATTAATTTATTTTTTTGTATTTGCTTGTTTGGTTTTGTTTTTGTGGATGACGAAACTCAGTATTGTGAACATGCACTCACTGCTGCATGCCACTGTAAGTTTCATCTTGTAGTTACTATAGCGTTTCACTAATTAAATAGAATTTCCATTGAACAACAATTTTATTTTTTTCTTTTTAATAAGACAGACATACACAATCTATGCTGTTTTTGATCCATCATTTTGGAAATCAATATGTTATGAATTTTGTTTTAAATATATTCTGATTAAATTTCATAACAAAGATTATAAAAAAAAAACTTTTAAAACATGGAATAATATTCTAATATAAATACAAAAAAATTTCCATAAAAGCTAAAAAGTCAGTAGTTTTCTCTTAAGCTCTCTAAGAGAGATTAAAACTTCAGTGATTTGTATTCCATAAATAACTAAAATTCTGTAGCATGCTTTTGGCATGTTTATAAAACATGATTCAACATAATTTTTTGTGTTAATTATACCACACATACACACAAACACACACACATAGAGAGAGAGTGAGGAAGAGAGAGAGAGAGGGAGCCATGTTTATTTGTTTTAAATTAATTATATTCTCTTTTCTCTCCCCCATAACCTACTCTACTTTACTGTACTCAACATAAACAGATTTCAACAAATATTCGTACATTTATAATGAAATTTAGGAAATTTTATTATTCGCATGAATATTTATTAGAAGACATATTAATGTGTGCATTATTCATAATCATACACACAGACAAAGGCACAAAAATACATACGTATTGAGTATACAATTAAATATTTTATTTCGCAATTGTATGTGTGTCTCTTATATGTCTCTATACAGATAGCAGATGTTCATTTACAAATTCTATACAAAATTAATAATTTATGGATGATAATAACACTGGCGTTTTATTAATAAAGAAAGAAAGAAAAATATTTATTGGAGAATTGAATTTCACTTTTTTAATACACTTTGTTAAATATATTCCTAATTTAATTTAATTTTCTTAATTTTAATTCTTTACCAACATCCATTTGATCCATTCCATGATCCATTTATGGCTTAAGGCATTTGGAAATTTTGAATTTTATGTTAAATAATTATTCTTCTTTATTTTATTTACATACTTACAGGGTGGCTCATATGTATTGCAACCAACTTCAGGTTGTTATCATTTGTAAACCGCTCTTTTTGACAGTTGACAGATTTGTTCCAGTGACAGTTCAATTTATTATTTACAAGCTTACAAAACCTTTTTGATCTATTGCATTCAGAAAAAAAGTTATTTGTGATTCGGAACTCAAGCGTGATAGTGTGATTGCTTTATATTTAGCTGAAAAAACAACAGGTGGCTGTCGTTAGAGTCCTCCAGCATTGAAATGTGAATAAATCTTTTGTTTCACGTACCATGATACTGGCAGTGTTCCATCGCTTCCAAAAATGGACAAAAAAAAAGCTAACAACACCACGGAAATTCACTCCTCAGTGCTAGAAAAATTGCTCGTGTGCTGAACATATCGCGAGAACGGATGCAGAACATATTGAAAAATGTGCTTGAACTAAAGCCATTGATGTTCCAAAAAATGCAAGAGCTCACCGATGGACGAAAAAAGAAGGAGACAAGGAGCTACTTCGCTTGTACGAAAGTGACCAGTTACCGAATTTGGTTTTCTCCGATGAGAAGCCATTCCAAATTGAGCAGTTTGCGAACAAACAAAATCATCGGGTTTACTTGCCAGAAAGGTCTGCTGAAAATTTACACCAACGATTGGCCATCAGAACTCAAGCGCCGCTGATTGTAATGGTGTGGACCGCCGTCACGGCCGATGTTCGCTCGCCGCTTGTATTCATCGGCCGTGGGGTCAAAATAAATGCCGAATATTATCGGAAAAATGTCTTAAAGACAGTATTGAAGCCCTGGGCAGAAAAACATTTCGGCTGCAGACCATGGACATTCCAACAGGACTCAGCACCACTGCACTCAGCACATGTCAACCAAGAATGGCTTAAAAAGGAGGTTCCTCGCTGCATTTCTACAGCACAATGGCCACCAAAATATTCGAATCTCAATCCGTTGACTGGGGCATTTTAGAGAGTAAGGTTCTCACAAAAAAATATCAGAGTGAACGGACCGCAGAACCACTTTGGTGCAGCCTGTGATGGGTTTGTCGGCCGTTTGAAGGCCATAATTCGTACCAAAGGTGGCCAATTCGTACAAATTCTAAACTGATTCTAAAATTTTATGTTATTTCCAACATCTTTTTGCTTTACTTTGTTTCATTATATATCAGCCACCCTGTATATAGGGACACTTGCTAATAAAAAGTTATAAAATTCACACACGCTCATTGACACATCATATACACACATACATACACGCTGAGATACTGTTATAAATATTTGTATGTTTTTAAATGCCTTAACGGAAAAAAAGTTAAAAGAATATAGCGCTTTACTTTGTTGCATTATATATCAGCCACCCTGTACATACAATGCTTATAATGTATGTATGCCACATATTTCTAAAAGTTTTGTGTTAAAAGAAAAATATTTTGAATGAATTTTGTTAAATTCATTTGATGATATGAATATGAATAACGGGTGGGCCATCTATCGATTAAATTGTAACCCTTGGTTAGTTTAGTTAAGTCATCCTATTCTGTCAAAAAATTATTGTATTCACTAAACGTAATGCAGCGACTAAGGCTTAAGCAATTGGTCGGAAATTACACGGACATTTTGCACAAATTTTGATCGCAGCTAGAGACCCATAGTACCCGACATACGCGAGTATACTGCTAAAGTTCGTGAAACCTGTTTCGTTGTATTTATGCGTCAAATAGTGAGCTTGTGCCCGTATAGTTGGATACACCCAAAAAGTATCGAAGCTGTGACTGAGAGTCTGTGTGAAAATCCACCAACATCAACTCTTCATTGTTCTCAACAATTGAACCTTTCACGCACCAGTTTACATTGAATATTGAGAAAAGATTTCGTTCTGTTGTCTTACAAACTTCAAATGGCTGAAGAGTTGAAGCTACTTCCGTTTTGCTAGATGAACCAACAAAAAATTGCACGATAATGTCGATTTTGCCAAAAAACAAAAATTAAAAATCATCTGTTCGAATATGGTTTTCATTTCTTTAGGTACGCTAATAAGCAATAAGGCCTAGAAAACCCTCACGTAGTTTTACTTGCAATTCCTGGTCTTGATAAAAATGCATTCCAAATGCCATTTCAACCACTCTGGCGTATGATAGTTATAGTATCCCTCGCTTTGTTAATTAAATATTACTCATACGCCATGTGCAATTCAATATGCATAGAAAATTAGAATTTTTTTTCGTTTGTCTTTAAATAGCATTTAATTGTGGAAATAATATTAAATTAATTAATATTTTCTAATAATTTAAAACAATATTATTTTTATAGGCATTATAAAATGAGAGAAAAGTGTAAAATATGAAAATAATATTGCAATAAACATTTTTACTTAGAATGGGTGGGCCATTTGAAAGTTTAAAAATGCAATAAAACTGAACGGCTTATTAAACGGCCATCAAAAGTTTGACCCAATAAATCGTTTTATTGCTTTGAATTGCAATTGTACCGGTTAGAAATTGAATATTATTTCATTCATATGGTTACCGCGTATCGCCTTACAGTACCACATACGATCGGACCAATTTTTGTGGGGTCATGTCGCGTAAATGGCATTCCGAATGTTGGTCTTCAAATGCTTAATTGCCTCTGGTTTGTTAGCATAAAACTTTTCTTTAATTAAATAAATGGCTATGAAACGTTTGATGCAATAGATCAATTGTAGCATGAAATGTGGAGCAAGTTGCACCATTTGTTGAAGTTCAGCATCGTTCACATTAATACCATAAAGAGTGGATGCAAAAAAATAGTTCATTATGGTGCTATAGGCGTAATGGTTAAAATATGTCCCATTGATGCCTCCACACTACAAGCCGCAACAAACAGTCACTCGTAATGGGTGCATTGGCTTACGTAAGACTATATGCACACAGCATTTTTGCTTTTAAATGTACCCAAATGAACTTCATGCGAAAAGATTTTATATTTTTTTGGTAAAATCGACATCATCGTGTAGCGAAACGAAAACGAAGCAAATAGTAGTGAGGCTTTAACCCCTCAATCAATTGAAACTTTGTAATCCAAAATCTTGTCGCAAAATTAGCCGTAAACAATTACGTGAAATGTTCAATATTTGAGAACGAAGACGAGTTGATTTTGATGGATTCTCACGCATACTCTCAGTCAAAGATTAAATAGTTTCGGGGGTACGCACCAGAGATCAGCAACGACTATTCAAAACGATGAGTAGGTTCGAGTCATACTTATAATTTCAGATACTTATACGCATTCATACTTATTTTAATATCGTACTCATACTACTCATACTCAATGTTGGAAGTACGCGTCGTATTCATACTTAACAATCCGCATGATATTATTGATTTCGACTCGTCTCTACTTAACATTTACATGAAACACAAAATAAGTATGACTCGCGTACAAGCACTATAATACTCACAACAAGATTGTGTGTGTTTTTTGCTTGTTGTCTTTGTCTTTCCTTTCTCCTTTGTTTGTATATGCAGCAGCAGCGAAGGCTGTAAATTTTGATGAAGGATTCGAATCACTCGAATCACTTATAAGTCTTATAAGTATTTTTCTAAATTTATGAATCAGAATGAGTAGACGTATGAATCAAACATATTTCGAATGTTTTGAGTTTGATGTCCACGTTGTACTCATACTACTACTTATACTTATAAATCAATGTTGTAGTGAGTACAAATGAATCAGAGTAGTTGAATTTTAATTCTGTTGATTCACTCATGCTCAAAATTGCATGAGTGCTTATAGGTAGCGAAAAAACGATTCATTGCTGACCTCTGGTACGCACTGAAACCAATTTTGTCAATAAACATAAGCATACCAGGCACTGTTGTTCCTTCTCTGCTACAATTGCCTTTGTTTTGTAAATAAATTTCCAATTAATTCCAAAGTCGCTCAAGAGTAAATCGATTGATTACGTCCAGTGGACATAAACGTCTGAATTTGGTGATAGAATAATGAAAGTCTTGCCAGATACGAAATAACCGATTGTTGAAATTTAAACAGATGGATGGTTAATAGGGATGCCAAACGGGATTGAGTTTTTAAAATACCGGGAATCGGGATTTTGTAATTCGGGATCCAAAAATCTCGTAAAAGCACAGGAAAAATCGCGATTTTCTTTTAATAATAAAAATGAAAAAAATATATTTTGTTAACAAACTTACATATTTATATTACAATTATATGGGAATTAAATGTCATTAAAAGCAAAACAAAAACTAACAAAAAATTGTAGATTAACAAAAATAAAAATTATTCATACTACGTATGAAAATGCATAAATTTTAAGAAAATTATTTGGATTCCAACAATAAAATTAAAGCATCCAACATGTGATCTGATAGGCTTGAACGAATTTTGTTGTCAACATATGCTGCCGTTGAAAACACTTCTCGCAATCACTATTTGTTGGTAAAATAGGTCCAAATAGCTTGAAAATATTCACCTCTTAATGTAAGTAAATCCATTCCTTTGGACAGTTGAGTATCTAAATCAGTTACCTTATTAATTCGTTTTATAGGGCTTATGCATTCTTCGATGGCATCAAGTACCTTTTTATTAATGGAAGTAGGGGTTTCCTCATTTCAGATGCTTTTATCGAAGTCGAGTGATATAGAATTTATCCTTCAAGAGCTTTTGTAGGGTCAACATAAAGCTGCGTGCAACTAATTAAGGACACGAAGCTTACATGTGAGCTTGAAGCAAAAAATACAAATTGTTGTATGATATTGTCAAAATTTGGTCAAGTTTAGTTAATTAAACTCTTAGTAGTAGAAAATAACTGCTTACTGTGTCAAATATATTATTATTTTTAAAGCTGTGAGCAATATTTTAAAAGAGTATTGATTTCAGGTGTGCATATAATTAAGGACACATCGTAAACTTTATGAAAAACATGTATTTATTAGAATAAAAATCAATATTTTGTTGCAAAGCCATTGTTGTCGATAAGAGCAACGAGGCAGCGAAGTAATCAGATTTTGGAATAGCCTCCCAAGCTTTCTTTGCTTCTTCGAAGAGATCATCAAAATTGCTTACTTTTACTGAGCCTACTTTGGTTTTTACAACTTGCCATAAGTTTTAAATCGGGTTGAGATCTGGACTACATGAAGCCCAATCAAGTACAGTGACCGTATGGTTTAAAACCATTGTTCGACGTGATGAGCCGTATGTTTCGGGTTATCATTTTATTGAAATATCCATGCTACTGGCAGGGTTGTCGTCTAAACACGGTATCATTGTATTGCTAAGGATTCTTACACATTAGAACTTGTTTATGTTTCCGTAAATTTTGTGCAGCGGCACAACACCGCATGACGACATAGCACCGCAAAGTGTAATAGAATCTCCTATATGCTTCAAAGTGCCCCGGGTGTATCTTGGATTATATTTTTTTAACTTTGGCTAGCAAACATTTTTTTTCCATCGGGAGAGACTCTGTTCTTTTTGTTTCATCCGAAAATAACACTCTTTTCCATTTCATAGCAGTCCATTGGCGATATTTTTTTCCGTACTCTATTTGCTTCCTCCAGTTACCCTCAGACAACAATTGTTTCTTTCGGGAAATTCGTTCAAAGAGCCCAGCTTCTCGCATTCGATGTTTTACTAAGTCTACAGATGGTATTGCTCCATTTTCACCAAAGACTGCTATCCGAATTTCATTCGCTGATTTATGCGGATGTTTTTTTCGGCTGGCAGAAAATCAGTGCATCGTCATGAACTGACGTAATTCGGCTTCTTTGTTTACAAGGCACCTTTTCAGCTGCCGAATGTTTTCTGAAATATTGCACCGCTTGGAAAACCATTGTTTTAGAAACTTTTAAGGCTGTTGCGATCTCCCGATAAGAGCTTCCATCATAATGCATATGTAAAATAATCTTTCGAGTACTGAGACCATTCCAACCAGTGTATGTGAAAATCTGGTTACTTCGCTGCCTCGTAGACGTCAAGCTCTTATCGACAACAATGGTTTTGCAACAAAATATTGATTTTTTTTTTCAAATAAATACATGTTTTTCATAAAGTTTACGGTGTGTCCTTAATTATATGCACGACTGAAATCAATACTATTTTAAAATATGGCTCACAGCTTTAAAAATAATAATTTATTTGACACAGTAAGCAGTTATTATCTACTACTAAGAGTTTAATTAACTCAACTTGGCCAAATTTTGACAATATCACAAAACAATTTGTATTTTTTGCTTCAAGCTCACATGTAAGCTTCGTGTCCTTAATTATATGCACGTAGCTGTACATATGAATTCACAATCCGTAAAATCCCGGAATTCGGGATTTGTGAATCTCGAGATTTCCCGAATGGCATACCCAATGGTTACTGATACAATTTTCAGTAGCTATTTTACTTTGTAAAGTGCTACCAGGACGTATGATTAATATTACTTGAGCCAAATGTATGGTTGCGTATGATTAATATTGAAATAAACTACAGAAAGTAAATCATGCATCCATACATTGAAACATTATTCCCAAAAAACAGTAGAGCTACATCTCAAGTAGATCTAAAGGAATGCAAAGAGAGTAATTAAAATTAATAAATCCCTTATGATCTTAAGTAACAAAGCGAAATATGTACTAAAATTTTACTTAAAATATAAATCCCAAATAATTTATTCACTTTTAAGTAGGAATTAAACTTGAGATGTGTAGAAAAAAAATTTAAATTTTCAAAAACACAGAAAAAAACGATGAGAATTTAGTCTGGCAAATTAAAAAAATAAAACGAAAAGGAACAAAATGTTGATTGATGTTGTACAAGGCAACCAGGATAATGATGATGATGATAACGATTATGATGATGATAATAATGGAAACAGTTTAGCTTAAGTCATCATCATCATCTAAGTAAAACCCAAGAGAATGTATATTTGCCTACGCTTGTATACGGCAGCACATATGTTCTGTTACATTTACAGAAAGGAATTAAGGCAGAAAGGAATACACATGCAGGCATACTTGCATACATACACAAATTTACATATGATTGTTGATAGACGTTGTATAAATTTAACTGTAAATGTAAATACAGAATTTTTGACATTCCTCTACATACAATAAATACATAAACAAACAAACAAACAAACACATACAAACATACCCTTATGTTAGCTGTACGTATTTGTTTCTCTTAATAATGAAGAAAAAAAAAACATTCTGTTGTTTTTGTTGTTGTTGTTGTACCAACATGTGTTTGTATTTAAGAGTATGTCATAAGCATAAGCAAAAGTGTGTCTATGTGTGGGTGTGGGTGTGTGTGTGTGTAAATTTCTTGAAAAACATATTTAATTTCAATGTAATACACATGGCTGAGGGTATTTAAAGTTCAAAATCATTAGTGTTGACGACGTTAACATCGAGCAAAACTGAAATAAAACCGACAAAAAGCACTGAAAACGAAAATAAATTCTGCTGCTGGTTGAGTAATCATATACGAAGCAGGGAAATAATTCATCCAAATGCCAACCGATACACCAGCTAAGCGTAGCTTGACAAAAAGGGAAAGAAATTTACCAAAAAAATAAAAAAAGTATGGAAAACAAATGCTTGTCAAGATGAAGTTTGAAATGATGTTGCTGGTGTATTCGGTAATGCTGCTGATTTTTCTGTTTTCTGTTTCTGTTGATGTTGTTCATGTTCTTGTGTTGTTGTTTATGCTAAAGACTTTAGCTCAGCTAAAGTTTACTAATCCGTAAACATTAATTTTTCTTTTTCACAACGAAACCCAACACCAAAAAAAATTTGTTTAACGAGAAATGGAAATTCAATCTCTTTAAATGCTTAAATCGAATTGAATCTTTTCTGTTTTGTTCTGGCAAAACCTTAGGAAAGCTGTTTAAATACACAAATAAAAATTTAATTCAAAAGAGCATTATTATTACGGTCTTAATACAGAATTTAAAATCGATCAAGGATTCAAATTATATTCCTTTGCAGTTTATATATTTTAAAGCAGGATTTTATTTCAAATATTTAAGACATAACATGAAAGGCAACCTACAGCAGTCCAAAAGTCCGCTAAAAGAATAATTATTTGATGCAGTATATACACCAGGAGCACAAATGTAGCGCATTTCTTCGAGAGCAATGAAATGCTCAAGATTAGAGACTTATTTTTGCTAACAATAGAAGAATTTAAGGTAGCTAAAGTGAAATATTAACAAAGATATGAAACATATTATATGGCGAGATAATTATTCTTTTCAGAAGTTCAGGAAGTCGCCGTGGTCTAGTAGGTAGTGTGTTGGCTTATTAGACGAAAGGCCCGGGTTCGTATCCCAGGTCAGACATCAAAACGAAAAATTTTTCTTCGGCGACTTCCTCTCAGCAGATTTCTGGCAAAGACTCTGAGAGTAAAAATTGCCATGAAAAGCTTCTCAAAAATCTGTCGTTCGGAGTCGACTTTAAACTGTAGGTCCCGCCATTCAGGTATAAAATTTACGCACACAACATAAGTGGTGTGAGAAGCTAGGATTGTAAAGGCCAATTATGTATGTATGAAGTTCATGAACAATTAGACTCCCGGATAAGAGCAGTTAATTGACAATCAATATCATAAGATTTGTGGCAATGCGTGGAGTTTCTCCACAGTTACTTACAGTTTAAGGCAACATTATAGCTCATATCGCTTAAATAATGGCCATAATATTGAAAGAAAATCAAAAATTTTAGAGCTATTCTCTTCAGAAATTCATGAACAATTAAATTTACGGTAAAGAGCAGTTAATTGACCACCAAAATCATAAAATTTGAAACAATTCATGAAATCTCTTTGGCATAGGGTACAGTCAATCACAATTTAAGGCGACATTATAGCTGCAATTCACCGATGAATCATCTACGGCGTTTCTGATGGCATTAATTACGTAGAAAAATCCTTATTATATACCCAAGTAAATATCTCGTTTAATACCGAACTTTTGAGAGTAATTGTTTTAAACAAAAGAATTTCTACTTACACGTTTAGCTGATGTTATTTCTGCCCATGTCCTAGCTTCTCAACGATTGCTCATCTCCAGGAGGTTTTTCGTTGCTTCTTAGGGAATTCACTCGAACTCTATCCTTGATTTACTATTGGGTTACTTATAATTTGCATTATTATCCCGTTCAACATTAATTACGTGCCGCAGATCCATGACTGTGAAACATGCGCTTTATTCATAGTGCATGTGTATATTTATGCATTGGCTTGATAGAACAACACTTCATTTCTTGATTCTAGAAGCTCTAAATTAAGCTAGATTATTACATACATAGTTAATCATTACAACCCTTCAGTCCGGATTACGATCTAGCTTCTCACACCACTTATGTTGTGGGTGTTAGGTTAGATTACGTTGGAGTGGTAGCTCTGATATCACAAAGTTCACTTGAGCACGCCACGGGTGAATGCAGTCCCTGTACTAACCAAATTCCGCCCAAGCAGGGAAAAAGAAAAAGAAGTTGGTCAGCGCAAGGCCTGCACATTGTCCATAAGTGGCTAGGGATCTACAGTTTAAAGTCGACTCCGAACGACATATTTTTCAGAAGCTTTTCATGGTAATTTTATTTACTCTCAGAGTTTTTACCAAAAATCAAATATTTTCATATTTTCTTTTTCACATCTGAACATGCATTGAAAAGTTTCTCAAAAAAATCTGTCGTTCGGAGTTGACTTTAAACTGTAGGTCCCACAACTTATGTATAAAAAAAATTAACACACACACAACGTAAGTGGTGTGAGAAACTAGGTCAATAATCCAGTCTGAATGGCTATAATGACCAATTATGTATGTATGTCTGACCTGAGGTTTGAACTCGAGCCTTCAGTCTAATAAGCCAACACACTACCTACTAGACTATGACGACTTCGATGCTAGAGTATTATTGGACTTTAATGGTTTTGCCTTATTGCTGATCACGAAATTTTATCCCATGGGTATCTTCGTGAAGGTTCAAACTTCAGACCAGACATTTCCAATAAAATGGAATATAAAAAACATATGCCCGCAACCTTTCTCTCAGCAGATTTTTAGCCAAAACTCGGCGAACTTTTATACTCATGCATAAAATTAACATACAGAACATGAGTGGTGTGCGAAGCTAGGGTGTAATCAATTCTTCTGATTAAAGGGTTATAATGGCCAATTATTTATGCAACGTAAATGTACACAATCTTTAGACACAATCCTTGTAATCCAGTGAAATATAGAGTATTCCGACAGGGGCATCAAAACTCTGACAGTTAATACAGATCCGCTTGTTGAAGCGACATCTCACAAATTAGTTGCAATTTTTTGCGCCTGTTTGGCTAAATTACCATGGGCGGCCTTAGTATTCAAACTGATCCTAATTCCCATTCCCATACCTATTCAATGCAGCTATGTTAACGAGACTATTACCATGAACGGCGTGCTAAATAGATAGTTGATTACGAACTTTTTTGCCCTGAAATGAATAATCTGGGGTTTCACCACAACGTTCGACTTATCTCATGCCAAATTAAAATTCCTACGCGAACGATTTCAAGTAGAAATGATGTGGAATGGCCACCGTGATCGTGAGATTTGGCTTCGTTCGACTCTCTTTTGTTTAGCTAAGAAGCAAGTGTACGAGCATAAACTATAAGACACATAGGCCATACAATCGATCATATTCTGCATGACTTATGCATCTGAGTGATGACATTTCGAATTTTTCTTTGTAATTGTCAATCATTTAATTATTTAATGAAGTAATTTAAAAAAATTTTTAATTATAATTTCCTTGAAATTTCCAAAATTTATAATCAAGTTTCCTAGTTTATTAACCATAAAACCTTACGTTCTGTATGCTAATGATGAAAAATTGTTCATAACGAAGGCTATAATCTCGGTAATATAGCAAAAAAAGAAAAAATAAAGAAATATAACAACAACAAGAACAAAAGTAAGTAACAAAATCTCTATGGAAGTTAAACATTTTAAGTCTCAAAACATAACCAGCAACCTAAAAACAATACAGAAAAAGAACAAGAAAACATGTAGAGCACCAGCCTACAGATGTTTTATTAAAGAGAAAAGCAAAGAGAATGAAGGAAAAAAAGTACGAAAAACCAAATGAAAATTTTTCAAAATGATGAATTAGTTATGGGATCTAGAGTTACGAAAACGTTAAACATCTAAAAACAAAAAAAAATACTCGGATATCTGATGAGACACAAAAAAACCAGGAAAAAAAAGAAGGAAAAACTGCCTGTTAATGCTAATGCTGCTGGTATTGTTGTCATTAATACATGCAACTGCTGTTGGCACACACATGGAAGTCGACTGGCATGGGTACCACCGGTTTTATTGTGTGTATGCTTGCTTGTGTAATTTAATATCCGTAAATTTTACTTATCCTTACACATGTTCATGTATGCTTACATGCATGTGTGTGTGTATGTGTGTGTGTGTGTGTTTGTGTTTGTGTTTAATTAAAGTTTAACTTCATTAGATTTCCCAGGGAAAGAAACAAAAAAAATACGAAGCAAAAATGGAACGGATAAACCTTTTTGTGCTACTTTGAAGCATTACTGAAACTGAGTGACTTGCTTGTTTACTTGCCTGTTTCTGATGCTGTTGGCAGTTGTGCTCTGTAAATAAATATTTCATTTCATTTCTTTTCTTTTTTATTTTGTTTTTGGAGGGTTTTGTTCTATTTTTCATTTAAGATTTTGTTAATTCTACGAAAAAAAATGAAAAAAATATACAGAAACATATACACGTACATACTTACATACACATATTGTAGACACCAGTTTAAATCCATATTTTAATGATAAAATATGCCAGAGGGCATTATTAGGCATTTTGTTATGCAAATAAAATTAATGTTTCTTCTTTCATTCTAGGAATTGAAAGAACACAATGATGAATATTAATTGTAATGAATTTATGAAAATAAAATCACATATACGTTTATATGTAGCAATACAATATGTGTTTAAGGACATTAAGGATTCAACAATTTATAAAAGAAAATTTCATTAAAACAAATTAGAATATGACAACATGTAATGCCAAATGTATGCGTACATATTTTAATGTATTTGAGGGGATCTGTACTACATCTTTACAGTATTAGCTTAACATTTTTAACGTTTCCATCCATAAAATCCATTGAAGTACGAACGAACCCAGTACTTTCTCTTACACAAATGGCTACATTATAAGCTGTATGTTGATAGCCTTAATTGTAGTTGAAATCCAAACGTTTTAATCCTACGTATGTGTTTTTGCTGTAGAGTTAGAAAAATTAAATTTTCCTTGATTCTTCAATCTGGCACATTATCGAAACTTCTTTTGACATGGTAAAGCCGTCACAGGAGTAACGATTTATTGGACTGGACTATTAAATTTATACTTCACTTAATAACTGCGTTAAAATTCAACGGATATATGCACATATGTTCAATGCAGTATTTTATTCTGGAAATCTGCTCAAGAATATTCCCCTGTTTCGTCACCATGTAACAACATGAGTAGTATAAGTGCACTCTTTTTCTGAGTTTAAGAATGCATGTAAAGGTATCATCGAAACGATGAAGCACCATTTGCAGTATCATTGTCCAGATTTCGTAAGATGAAGATCGCAATATTTTAGAAGCTATACCTCACACAACATATTTCATTGAAGGAAGTTAAGTACATTTGTACAAGACACAGACTTCCTAGAGGAAGTAGGGTAGTGAGCGATCAATAGGTATACACCAATTTGTATGAGACCCTTCGATGGTCTCCTCTCCTACCTACTTAACTAACCTTGATTTTAAATTTCTTATTTTATCAAGCTGGGTTCCTCGATATTGTTTGAATAAAATGTTTGTCCAGAGGACAAATTTTTGTATGTAAATGGGAGAAAATATGTTTTTGAAACAACTTCCCGTTCGATTTGGTTTAATTCTGGGCAAACTTGAGCAGAACAGCAAATAGGTATATATTCCATAAAAATTTTAATTGTATTTCCCACATATATTACGATTGAGATTTTCTGAGCAAATTATTCGAAAAGAGTGAAGAGTGTTTAGAGAAAACTCGCAGTAAAAAATGTTGTGCAGACTAATATTTCATTCGAACATCACTACACATAGCACGTGAGCAATACTGCCGACTAATATTATCAAAACAAGGCACGAGCTGATGACTACTACTATCATCGTGAAGATGTGTCGTAATACTTCAGTGTTACAATCTATGTATTGTACTCCTCTTAAACCTTATAGCGAATTCCTAAAATATCTCGTCAAACCCTGTTGCGCTTGTAAATTTCAGGATTCTACTCGGTGTTTAAAGTAACAATTCCCTTCCTGGCACTTGATATGCATCCAGGTAGTGCTTTTTCAGTTGTGTTAATGCTCTGTAAGCTCCAAGAATACGTTCCGATAATTCATTCTTATTGTCATAGAATCGACATGTTGAGCTCTGAACCACCTGCATTCTGAATAAGTGTCCACAGAAGGTACAGTGCACTATCCAAAGGCGGATAGCCATCCTCAGACTATTTCGTGATAATCTTATGCATGACTTCGATTACCATTCATTAAAGTTTCCCAAAAAAGGTTTTCTTTGCCTTTGTCTGTTTATCTACAGCTTTCCATGCGTCCACTACCACTCTACATAGGGGTTGTGGTTACATCATTGGTGTGGAAACTTTTCTCCTCGAAGGGTTGGCTTATCGTGCTTATAGTGAAAACCTTTTTCATACCACCTGAAACTTTTGAAAATTGCAATATAAAATTAAAAGGAAGAGATCCCACAAAGGCTAGTATTTAGACCCATTTTTACACCACAATCGAATTGCCATTGCAACAATATTTATATTAGAGAGGCCGATTATAGACAACAGAAAGTGGGACGTGAAAAACCTCCATTTTTCTGCCACGTGGTATTGTCTTCAAACCGATGGTTTCTGCAGAAGTTATTTGCCGGAAAATCAAGTCTTAGGGTATGCCAAAAGCAATGCCTCGTAAGAGTCGCTATTGTGGATGGCCATGCGATATAAGAATGGCAGTGAATCCGTCTTCTTTTTTTAATCATATGGGTCCAACAGATTTTGTGAATTTGTGAAATTGCCAGCGGATATGGGAATATATTTAGGTTGGAAGATTAACATCCGTTTTATAGCCTTAAGGCTTTTCCCACATTTTCTCGATTTTTATTGATTTTATAAAATCTTTCAAGAAAATCAGAAAGGAATGAAAATGTAAGGCTTTCAAATTAAATTGATTTCTAAAAGGAATGTAGAATACCATAAAATCAAAATCTGCAAACATTATAGTTCCCAAGAAAAGTTCCCATGAAAACGGCATATTATTCCCATGAAAACGGCATATTAATCCCTATGAAAAGATTAATTTACAGCTCACCATGTATAATTCCCTTTACTTGATTTCCTTTATCCTCCTCCTTAAACTAAAAAAAAGCATTTAGAAATTAAACTTTCTCTTGAACTTTAATTAGAGATTTCCAGTAATTGAGCTAAGTTTCTTTCCCTTTAATGGTACTTAAATTATGATAGACGAATATATCATAATCATAAAAACCATTAAAACTGATAATAATGGCAATAAAAATATTCACAAATATATTTTATGATTATCTGATGCATTTGATACTCTGATTTTATTTGTTTTAATTTTCCCATGAAATTGAAAACTTTCTCCAAAAATGTATTAAAAACACTTAAAACGTTTAAATCATTCAACCAAGAAATAAGCGATGAATTCATAAATTATAGGGCAATAAAATACGATATGCAACATACGATTTGATTAGAAATTATTTTTTTTCATTCATATTTTAACGCCTTCACAAATTAACACTTCCTAGGCGGCGTCCTCATGGTACCAAAAACGAAAAAAAGAAACGTTTTGAAACACAAACATGGCAAGTGAACTAAAACTACTTTGTCTGATATCAATACATATGTATGTATGCTATTGAATGCATTGGGACACAGACAGACATACAAAAGTATGAATGAATGCATATACAGTGAGTGGCAAAAGAAACTGTACGCATACATACATAATTGGTCATCAGTCAGGATTACGACCTAGCTTCTCTGTTAATTTTATACCTGAGTGGCGGGACCTACAGTTTAAAGTCGACTCCGAACTACAGATTTTTTTGAGAAACTTTTCATTTTTTTCGTTTTTTTTTTTTATAAGACCAGCACTCAGGGGATGACCCCTACTCATGCAGTGCATTGTGCAGGTTTTTTAGGAAAGGTGGAAAGAGAGAGGGAAGATGCGAACGGTAAGGAAACGAGTTGCTGCTGGTGACTATAAAATGGCCAGTGCTATACTTTCACCATTAGACAGTCTACAGCAATCGTCCCCAAGAAGCCCGCAGTTTCTCACACCACTTATGTTGTGTGTGTTAATTTTATGCAGAAGCGGCGGGATCTACAGTTTAAAGTCGACTCCGAACGACAGATTTTTAAAAAACAAGAAGAGAAAGAGAAGAAATCGCCGAAAAAAATATTTCTTGTATTCTTTTTTTTTATTTTTGATGTCTGGCCGGGTACTCGAACCCTGGCTTTACGTCTAATAAGCCAGCACACTACCTACTAGACCACGGCTGTCTGACCTGGGGTTTGAAACGTGGCTTTACGTCTAATAAGCCGACCCACGAAACTGTACACTAAGTATAAAATACTAACAATCACCAAACTTAACGTTTAGCACTTAAGGAGAGTGCCCGAAAAAATTTTATGTTTCGATTTTGTTTTTTTTTTTGTTTCAATTTTACAAAACTAACAATGTAACAATTTTAAAATAATTTTTATTAGTGTATATATTTTTTTTAATGTATAGTTTCTTTTGACGCCCACTGTACATAGTAGATATGAATGCATGGTTCGATGGAACACTAGAGTATTACAATTTCACATTTTATTACTTTATACACTCTATAATCATAAATTCCATTAACAAATTTGTTTATTTATTATTTTTTCATTATCTTTAGGTTCCCCACATCCCTGTCCCCCTTCCCTTTCCACCCCTTTGTCGTTTTCTATTACCCACTTTAGTACATTCATACATTTAACACAGCCATAAAAGTGCAACATTATCATAAGCATACACAGTCAGTCGTATATACTTAGTATAATACCCATGTGTATGTGTACCCAGTACGTGCAACATAATAATCGTTTGTGCCTTGAATGCATCATACAAAGCTGGCCTAGCGCAACAACAACAACAACAACAGTAACAACAACCAGTCTATGATTATGGCATATGGTGTGAAAAAAAAATTTTTTTCAATTTTTGTTTGTAAAACAAACCAAAGCTGACAGAAAGACAGACAGACAGACAGACACACATAATTTTTGTTTTATTAATAAATTATTAAAAAAATATATAATAAAGAGGAAAACGCACAACAACAACATCAACAGCAACAACAACAACAACAAACAAAATTTAAAGTATAATCCCCCAGCATAATCTTCAGCAATAATGTTGCATGAATACAAACTACAAGAGTCAGAGACAGAAAACATGAAAGCAACCACAAATTGCAATAACTGATCCCACACAATTGCCATTAAAGCAGCTTATGAAATGAGCAACAACTACAATACAACAATAATAACAACAACAACAACAACAACAACAATAAATAAATAAACATACCAACAAACATAAATAAGTTTATGAGAGTGCGTTTCATGTTTTTAAATCAACACGTGTGTTCGTTTGTTCACTTCGATGTTTTTTTTTCGTGCCTCATCTCCTCTTATTTTCTCAATGTGTTGCAAATTTTTTAATTTGTTTTTACTGTTACATGGTCGTGTTTCTAAACAAAAAAAAAATTTCAAATTGCCATCTATTTAGAGGTCTTTGATGTCATTAAGAACTAAAAAGGCTACAGTGTAACGCTTACACTATCTGGAAGCAAATTTTCAATATCAGAATGAAAATCTGCAATTGACATAATCGCAGCAGGTCTATTTCAAGGAGAACAAGGTGCTCTTATGGTGGACTCTGTTAATAGATAAGAACTCACAAGCTGAACTAGGCATATGAGGTTGATCTTACAGAAATTTTACTGGAACTGGATCTAGTGGGTTCTGGTATTAAATGAGCACTCATAAGTTAACATAGCCATATGAGGTTGATCTTACAGAAATCTTTCTGGAACTTGACCTAGTGGGTTCTGGTATTAAATGAGCACTCATAAGTTCACCTAGCCATATGAGGTTGATCTTACAGAAATCTCTCTGGAACTTGACCTAGTGGGTTCTGGTATTAAATGAGCACTCATAAGTTGACCTAGCCATATGAGGTTGATCTTACAGAAATCTCACTGGAACTTGACCTAGTGGGTTCTGGTATTAAATGAGTACTCATAAGTTGAACTAGCCATATGAGGTTGATCTTACAGAAATCTTTCTGGAACTTGACCTAGTGGGTTCTGGTATTAAATGAGCACTCATAAGTTCACCTAGCCATATGAGGTTGATCTTACAGAAATCTCACTGGAACTTGACCTAGTGGGTTCTGGTATTAAATGAGCACTCATAAGTTGAACTAGCCATATGAGGTTGTTTTTACAGAGGTAAAATCTCACTGGAATTTTACCTGGTGGGCTGGATAGCCAGGATATCAAGAATTTCAAAACAGATTTTTTAACGGTAGGGCGTTACATGCGACCGGAGATATAGGCGACGAAGCGGTCCAAATAGGAAAAATAAAAAGTCCAGTATAAGCGAAATCGGATCTAAAATGGTGGAACTGGTGCTGGATAGTCATGATTTCAAGGATTCCTATACGGGTTTCCTTAAGATCGGGCGTTACTTGGGACCGGATATATGAGCGACGAAGTGAAAAAAAAAGAATAAAACATTCAGTTGAACATAAAAATTTTAATAATTCTCATTGAGTTCATATGCATTTATACACTGCAACAAAATGTCGCATTTTTCGCAAGTTGCATTTCGTTGATGAAGATGACTTCCATGTTCTTGGTAAATCACTTGCATGTTTTTGGTTGAAAACTTGCATTTTTTAGATCACGAATTGCATGTTTTTGGCAAAATGATTTGCATTTTTTTTTTTTTTTTTTGATCCAAGATTTTAGTTTTTGCTTGTTTTTGGTTGATGATTTGTATTTTTTGGTTTTGATGACATACACTCTTTTGGCGGGTGACTTGCACTGTTTTGGTAGAGAACTTGGACTTTTTTGACCGATGACTTGCATTTCTGACTTGTAATGTTTTGGTAGAGAACTTGCACTATTTGGGATGATGACTTAAATTTTTTTGACCCATCCATGATTTGTAGTTTTTGGTTAACGATTTGCATTTTTTTGGTCGATGACTTCCACTTTGTAGGCCGATGACTTGCTTTGTTGGTCGCTGACATGCATTTTTTGGTTGATGACTTGCATTTTTGTGGCAAATGCCGACCACTTGCATTTTTGATCGCTGACTTGCATTTTTTGTACGATGACTTGCACAGTTTTGGATGATGACTTTTTAGGCTACGACTTGTATGTATTTGGTTGAATTATTTTTGATCCATGATTTCCAGTTTTTGGTTGATGATTTGCATTTTTTCGTTTTGATGAATTCCACTTTTTTGGCCGATGACTTGCTTTTTTTGGTCGCTGACTTGCATTTCTTGGAAGCTGATTCGCACTGTTTTGGATGATGACTTGCACTATTTTATACGATGACTTGCAGTTTTTTGGACAAAGACTCGCACTATTTTGTACTATGACTTCCATTTTTGGTCGCTGACTCGCATTTTTTGGTTAATGACTTGCATTTTTTCGTCGCTGACTTGCATTTTTTATATGCTAACTTGCATTGTTTTGGTAGAGAATTTGCACTATTTGGGATGATGACTTAAATTTTTTTGATCCATCCATGATTTGTAGTTTTTGGTTAATGACTTGAATTTTTTGGTCGATGACTTGCACTTTTTTGGCCGATAACTTGCATTTTTGGTCGCTGACTTGTATTTCTTGGATGTTGATTTGCACTGTTTTGGATGATGACTTGCACTATTTTGTATGATGACTTGCGTTTTTGGTCGCTACTTGCATTTTTCGTAAGATGATTTGCATTTTTTGATTAATGACTTGTGTTTTTTAGTCCATGACTTACATTTTTTTGGACATTGACTTGCATTTTTTTTACTGATAACTTACATTTATGTTCACTGATTGCATTTTTTTATGATGACTTGAACGCTTTTGGATGATGACTTGCACTTTTTAGCCGATGACTTGCATTTATGGTGGCATTTTTTGTGTGGTGACTTACAAAGTTTCAGATGATGACTTGCATTCTTTTTGGACTATAATTGCAATATTTTGTATGAGAACTTGCATTTTTTATTCTCTATGATATCCAATTTATGGACAATAAATGAATGAACTTTCATTTCAGCTGTTTTAAAGTGAAATGCCATTAAAAAATTACTCAACACCACTGCATTTCCTAATAATTTATTTGTTGTTTTATATCCAGACACCCACTGTGCGTATTTATTACAAATTTATGTTTTGTTACTACTAAACCGTATAATTTATTGGAGGGAAAAACTAATATTTTACCACATGAAAATATTTTTATTAAATTCAACAAGATTTTTATGGATTTGTAGGTTCCCTTTGATTTTATTTTTTATCCTCTTTTATTCATTGCGGAAATGTTTATTTATTATTTTTAGGTTAGAGAAACAACTCAAAGGGATAAAAACGTTTTATTAGTAAAACAAAAAAATTATAATTTTTGTTATTTACAGCCAATTCTCTAGCACTTTAAATTTATTAAACAATTGCAAAAGACTTCATTTCACTTGATTCCACTTTCTTTTATATTTTGGGGAAAAATATTGATTTTACTTAAAGTAGTGGAATATCGGTTGTTATATTATTTGAAAGCACAAGATTGTTTTTCTTCTTATGCAACCAAATCGGTCACATGTCGTATATCTATATAGCTGCAGATATACATGAATATATCGGCTGGCAATGCTTTATTTTGAGCTACTTACAATTTACTTCGAATAAATTTAGCTTGTGTACTCATATTTCATTGGGCGTATGATATATTTCAATTGGTTGACAGCAGAGATCAGCAATAAATATTCAAAACGATGAGTAGATTCGAGTCATACTTATAATTTCAGATACTTGTACGCATTCATACTTATTTTAATATCATACTTATACTCAAAGTTGGAAGTACTCGTCGCATTTATATTTAACAATACGCATGATGTTATTGACTTCGAGTCGTCTCTACTTAACATTTGAACGAAGCACGAAATAAATATGATTCGCGTACGAGCATTGCAATACTCACAAGAAGATCGTATGTATGCTTTGCTTGTTGTCTTTGGCTTCCCGTTCTTGTTTGTTTGTATAAGCAACAACAACAAAGGCTGTAAATTTTGATGAATGATTCGAATCATTCGAATCACTTATAATTATTAAAAATTTTGTTCTAAATTTATGAATCAGCATGAGTATGCGTATGAATCGAACATATTTCGAATGTTGTGAGTTTGATGCCAACGTTGTACTCATACTCATTGCTACTTATAATTATAAATCAATGTTGTAGCGAGTACAAATGAATCAGAGTAGTTCAATTTAAATTCTGTTGATTTACTCAGAAGTCGACGTGGTCTAGTGGGTAGTGTGTTGGCTTATTAGACAAAAGGTTCGGGTTCGAAAGATATTTCTTCGACGAGTTCCTCTCAGCAGATTTCTGGCAAAGACTCTGAGAGTAAAAATTACCATGAAAAGCTTCTCAAAAATCTGTCGTTCGGAGTCGACTTTAAACTGTAGGGCCCGCCACTCATGTATCAAATTAACGCACACAGCATAAGTGGTGTGAGAAGCTTTGTCGTAATCCTGACTGAAGGGTTGTAATGGCCAATTATGTATGTATGTGTGTGATTTATTCATACTCAAAATTGCATGAGTGCTTATGAGTAGCAGAAAAACGAGTCATTGCTGATCTCTGGTTGACAGCTTCCTCCTTAAAGGTGCCCTGAATAGAATCAGTTCACTCTACGATTTTGGGAAATGCTTTGCAAAACGATTTTTTAAAAAATACGAATGCAGTATGAGGCAAGAACAAGATCTTCGAACCCGAACTGCAATTTTTAAGTACAGAATGAAAAAATCTGAGACCGGAAACTTGTAGGTGTTTTCTAAGCTGAAGATTAAGATAATATTGGACCGTCTGGAGAAGTTGTATCTGCTAAATAAAGAAAAGTTGTTGTAGTCTAGTAGATAGTGTGTTGACTTATTTGACGTGACGTCACGGTTGAAACGCCATCAAAACGAAATACAGTTTCGTCTTCCTGTTAGCAGATTTCTAGCAAAAACTATGTGAAAATAAATAAAATTGCCATGAAAGGATTCTCAAAAATCTGTTGTTCGAAGTTGACTTTAAACTGTTGGTCCTTCCACTCATGTATCGGGTACGCTTTCTAACGTTTTTTTTTTTCAACTAGTGCTTTTGATGAATGACAACACTTAGCTCATGTCTGATTTGACAGATAATTAGTTTTATTCTTCCGCTGAATGAATATGGTTGTGTATACGCTTTTTCGCTTCGCTAAGAAGATGCCGATTTTGATAAAAAAAAAATCATCTTTTCAGATAAAGCTCATTTTGATTTTGGCTGCAAAATTGTTGCATTTGGGTGCACAGAAAACTCGCACGCATATATTGAAAGGCCGATGCACCCAAAACGAGTCACTGTTTGGTGCGGATTTTGGTCAAGAGGCATAATTGGGCCATTTTTCTTCGAAAATGAACAAGGAGTGGCCGTTATAGTCAATGGCAATCGTTATCGGGGCCATGTTAAACGATTTTTTGTTCACAAAAAGAGAAGGATATTGGCAATCTTTGGTTTCAAAAGGACGGCGCCGAAACTAGAAACTAGTTCGTAATCCTGACTAAAGGTATAGTAATGACCGTCTATACCTTTCCATTGGTTCATTTTCTCACCTTCCTCGTATAACCAATAATATTCCTGGGAAAACAATTTCCATTTAATGTTATTCTTTATGTTTTATGGTCATAACAATTATTTGCTATAAAAATGCTTTCCAATAAATAACGTTTTGTTAACCTTAACAGAAAACTTGAAAACAAAACAAAAAAAAATAAAATAAAATACTTCATAAAGCAAGACAAATATAGAGTCAAATAAGGAGAAGAAGGAGGTGGAGAAACTATTATTGCAACATTAAAGTGCAGCACTTGGCGTTGTGTATGTTGCATGGCCTCTGCATTGGAAAAGTCATAATTCATTAATGTGCAGTGCATTTAAGCAATAAAATTGCAAAATCAACTTTAATGCCTGAATCAACAATAATTTGTTGCTATTTTGCATATTCTGCTGCTTTACGTGTGTATATCTTTTGTTTTTTTTTTGGTCGTGTGCAACAAATATGGGCACATGTTTTAACGTTGTTGCATGGCAGCCAACACTAGGCAATAACAAGTTGTAAAGCCTCGAACACAATACAGTGAATATTAAATGCTACGGCCAAAGCTAATATGCACAACGAATGAATGAACAGAACGATTGAATATGTTTTTTTTTTCTCTTCTTCTTCTTCTTGTTTAAAACAATTTTGGTTAATAAATTAATATTTTGTTTCCTCTTGAAGATTTAAATTTTAATTTTAATTACCCATATGACCTCTTTTTATAAGCTCTTTCAGCTTAAGTAATCAACATTTATAATCATCTTGCCGTGCAAGCCATAGCAGACACTCATAAAACGGAGTTGCTCTTAGTGATGGACGATATTTATGCACATCTGACCATGTTTATTGTGCAATTAGACAAAGTGAAGGTGTTAAGAATAGTAAACAAATCTAGAAACTGTGAGTGGCCCTATAAAATTTTGCATCTGCTTTACATCATTTGTCTAGTTTTGTTAAGGCTTTGAACAAATCATTGCTAATCTGTTTAATACTTTCTGTAGAAAAATAGTATTTCAAATGCCCCGTTAATGCCGCAAATTCAATAAAAATATTTTCTTGCTTCTCTCCCTATTACAAAGCTATGTTGCAAGCTGATATCCTCCAACGGCGGCTTCTATTCTTAGTCAAATCGACAATCGACACACTTTTAGCTTATGCCATTCACCATTTGCTGGAAAGAAAAATACTGAAAAAAAAAAATAGAAGAAACCTTAAGAAAATAATCAGAGAATCATCAATTTCTGTTTATTTTTTTTTATCGGATTGCAGGAAGCAAATAAAAGCATTGAAATGAAACCGTAGAAGGAAAAAGAAAACAAGCGATTAAAATCTTATTCAAAAGAAATCATAAAAGAAAATCATACAAGAGTAAAGCGAAATGAAGAAGTAAATCGATGTAAAAATATTTAAATTTCAAACGATTGAACCATAAGTTAAATCCAAACATTTGTTTGTTTTTAAATTTTAAAACTAATTTGATCAAATTATCTTTATTTTGGCTGCAAATAGAATTGTTTTTCCGTTTTGAATTTACGATTGAATATAAGCTTTTAAATTGGATGACAAATTAATTCAGATTTTACGATGATAGTGCGAATATACTGGAGGCAAAAGATGCTAAGGCTTGGTGTATCTAAATCCTCGTAATATTCAAAATTCGATATTAAAATATGCCTTAGTATTCCAACCGGAACCATGAACTCACATCTAATAAGCCGACACTCTACATATAAGGAAGCGGCGACTACAATCAAGTTACTATTTCTTGATTGAGCAGAGCAGAGCAGAGGATTAAACTGGACGAAATGTTTAGGCATGCCAGAAAGTACTAGAAGACTATCTGCCATTTAATCTAACCACACTAGATACCTTCGGCCGAATATAGACAAGCAAGAATACAAAACAATAAAAGCTTCTTCCACTCACTCAACTACATGCATTGTTACGGTTGAATCTGTTCATTCTAAACGAGGGTGGTTGGAGTTATTTTTTGAACCTTGACCTTACGTCTAATAATCCAACACAGTTCCTACTAGACTACGGCGACTATGCCGTATGCCGGATGGAATGCATGCAAACAAGGCAAAGTTTCTGACTGTGGCCAACATGGCGACCACCAGGGAGATCCTTGGCAGCCTCCTCGTGGCCACTCCTGGATGGCATTCTAGCACCCGCTAGATGTTAACTAATGCGTGCAGCGAGGTCCAATCCCATGGACGTTAAATTCGGGTTGTGCGTAGGGCTTGGAATCCACCACGTAAAATGATATCCAATGACAGCCAATACAATAGCCTCTATAAAGATCCCCTCTAAAGTTGACGACCACGGCAAACGTTTCAAGGACAACGATTTGAGAATTGGCACATGGAACGTCCGCACCCTTTATAGGGTAGGTGCTTCCGCCCAACTGGCGGATGCCCTCATGAAATGTAGGACGGACATCACTGCCATACAGGAAATGCGATGGATAGGACAAGGATGCAAAAGGCTAGCATCTTGCGATGTGTATTACAGCTGCCATGTTGATAAGCACGAATTCGGATGGATTGTGGTTAATAAGAGACGTCCTCACCTTGTCTCTGGGTTCACGCCAGTGAACGAAAGAATAGCCACAATCCGCATCAGGGCAAAATTTTACAACATCAGCCTAATTTGTGCTCACGCCCCGACGGAAGATAAGGACGATGTGGTTAAGGATGCCTTCTATGCTAAACTCGAGAACGTATACGATAAGTGCCCGGCCTATGATGCCAAAATCGTCCTCGGGGATTTTAATGCGAAGGTCGGGCGGGAAGTTATCTTTGGCCCCACTGTCGGACAGTTCAGCCTCCACGCAAACACTACCTCCAATGGTATGAGGCTGATCGATTTCGCCGCGGCGCGTAACATGGTAGTATGTAGCACCAGGTTTCAGCATCTCGACATTCACAAGGCCACTTGGATGTACCCCGATCGATCAACATCCAACCAGATCGATCATATTGTGATTGACGGAAGCCATGTATCCAGTGTACTAGATGTGCGCACATTTAGAGGTCCAAACATCGACTCGGACCACTACCTTGTCGCAGCCAAGTTCCAAGTTCGCATTTGCGGAGTCAAGGAATTCATTTACCTTGGCTCCGCCGTTACCACAGAAAATGATGTCAGTCTGGAGATCAAGCGCAGGACTACTCTTGCCAACAGGTGCTATTCAGGTCTCAATAGACAATTGAGTAGCAGAGACCTCTCTCGCAAGACAAAACTAATACTCTACAAGACGCTCATCATACCCGTGCTTCTTTATGGTGCAGAAGCATGGACCCTATTAAGAACTGATGCAGCTGCCTTAAAGGTATTCGAGAGAAAGGTCCTACGTAAGACCTTCGGTCCAGTGCGAGTTGGCGATGATTTTCGCATCCGATACAACAGTGAGCTGTATGAGCTCCTCAACGACATGGACATTGTACAGCGTGCAGAGCAGAGGATGCTCCGGCGAGACGAGTATTTGATGCGGGGATCTGCGGAAGTCGGCGAAGAGGACGGCCTTGTATCCGTTGCAAGGACCAAATCGAAGAAGTCCTGTCATCGATTGGTGTGACCAATTGGCGTAGGCGCGCAAGAAGCAGAAGCGCCTGGAAGGATGTGTTGCGGCTGACCGAAATCCGTTAATCGGGTTGTTATGGCCAATTAAGTAAGTAAGTAAGTACCTGCTAGACTACGGTGACTATCTGGATACATTTACCAATCTCGATGAGTCTCTCTGGATTCTCTTAAGGATCAATTTAACAACTTATCCTTTCCAGCTTGATGGTGGCAGCCAACGACAATACAAGATAACTTCATAAGGCGACCAAGGATACCAGACAATACACCGTGTTTCTGTCCAAGAAATTTTCGAATCTCGCCAGCTGTTTTGCAAGGTAACTATTAAGTACTCTCTTGTCAATAAACTAGATTTGGCTTTCGGCTGTATCTCAGTAACATTCGAGATCCTAAACTTTCCATTATTTACTGGATACCGGGTCGTGTGTAGATGGTAAGAAACGATAAGATTAGCAGACTGTTTATGAAGCAATGATTTTAAAAGGGCGAAGCAATAAGATCTACACTAACTAGAGTAAAAAGTTTTAATGCTAACAGCATTAGCCTGTTACAATTTATATCCGGATGGTGCACAGGATTTTTACTGCTTCCATAAGAGAATAATAGGCGAAACTCAGAGCTACTGTCCACTGTGTAACAGTATTTTTTACTGCTTCTATGAGAGGGTAGTAGGTGCAACTCAAACCTGCTGTTCACCGGGTGGACAGTCCTTTTTACTGCTTCCATGAGAAAATACTAGACGGCACTTAAAACTGCTGTCCACCGGGTACACAGTATTTTTTACTGTTTCCATAAGAGAATGGTAGTCAGAACTCAGATTTGCTGTCCACCAGGTGGACAGTATTTTTTACGAAACTTATGAAATTTAAAATGTTCCAAAAAAATTCTTTAATGTTATGTTTCTTTAAATTTACATTTAGAATCAACGTGAACAGTGTTAACAACAGTGTTGCAAACAATAATTGATGAATTGCGTTTAAAATTATTTTATACTAAAAGCCGTATCCTAATCCATATTATCTTTAATCGATTTCTTCATTCTTATCATGCCTTTAAAGGCAAAAAAGTGTAACTGCTTTACAACGTATGTGTAGTATGTTTACTTCGGTGTTGAAATGTTTCATCAATTTGTAACTAATTTTCCAATAATAATAAAAACTCTAGCAAAACTGTGGATGATTCTAAATGTCAATTGCATAAATTGTTTTTGGCGCCTTTCAAAGCACAATTTGTCATTATTTATCATATTCTTTTCTAAAAACAAAATAAAATAGAGAAAAATCCACCACAAATATTAAGTAAGCAACACTTTGCACACATATACACACGCACGCATTTGTGGCAAATATCACATTGTCATCCCATCCATCCGTATGTGATGGTATAGGCATTGAAAAATTAACAGCAGTGACTCAACCTACAATCAATCAATCTTCTCCGGTACTACTCACGGTACTATGTATAATCAAAAGCAATCATCTAAATGCTCATCATCATCATCATCGAATCATCCAACCATCCAATTTGCTTGTTGTTGTTCTTGTCATTGTGTTGCATGTTGTTGGCGGAATATTGTAAATGTTTTAAATTTTCCTTGCCTCCACACACTTACCCTCTACAGTTGGATTTTCTTTTTTTTTGTTTTCTTTAATATTTTATAAACCAGACACGATTTTGGATGACGGTTGTGTGATGGTGAAATTTATTTTTTTTTTTTATTCTTATTTTTAATCTCCTATAGAAGCTGTGCTAAAATTTGTAAACAAATTGCTATGAAATCTTTAGAATCTTAAACGCATTTAATATGCCTGTTTGTAACAGGCATGATGATGCTGCAGCTGCAACTATATTGTCACTATGCCGTTATTGAAAAACCAGCCTTTTAGTTGTAAATTGAAAAATGAAAAAAGAAGTGGAAAAAGAAAAGGAAAGAAATTGTGTGAAAAGTAAATTAAAAATGCCAAATAATAATAACAACAACAACAACACCAACAACTATAAATACTAAACTTCCTATATAGCATAATAAAAACAGAGATTCCAGCACCAGCAACAACAACATCAACACTCAAATGAACAATCCTGTACTTTCCCTACACACACACACACACACACCATACAAGGGCGTTGAAAGCAATTTCTATTTTACAGCCTCCTCCTTGATATTTGCCGCTGTTGTTATTGGTGTTGTTGGTGTTGTTATTGCTATTAAAAAGCCATTGAAATATGAAAATTATGTAGACACACCAACACTGGTTTATATACAAAGGAATCACACACACATACACGCAGACAGAGAGAGAGTATGAGCGAGTTGTATCTCCAAACGCTTTATGCAGCATATTTTTCATGCGCGACATTGAATACTGTTGCATGCTTCAGCCAGAAATATTTGTTAGAGTTAGAAAAGGCTTCAGCAAATTTATATCGGACTGTAGGCATTAAAGGATTCTAACAGCAAATAATGATGAAGCCACCATAATCAGACCACAGTTCATCAAAACCAAATAAGAAAAAATATTTCTCGCGGTAGTTTTTTTTTTGGCAAATAACTTTGTGACTGTAAAATTAAATTCCCATGAAAAATTTCTCAGGGATCTGTCATTTGAAATTGACTCTAAACTGTAGGTCCTACCACTTATGTATAAAATTAATATAAACACCTTAAATGGTGTGAGTAGCTAGGTTACCATCCTGACTGAGGGATATATATCCTGCCAAACTTTTTATAAAAAAAAAGTAAATAAACTTTAGCGAAATCGCCATAGTCTAGTAGGTAGTGTGTTAGCTTATTAGCCATAAAGTCAGGGTTCGAGCCCCAGTCCAGACATCAAAACAAAGAACAAAAGATTGGCAATTTCCTCTCAGCAGATTTCTTGCAAAAACTCTGACAGTACTCCTGCCATGCAAAGTTTTTCAAAAAAAAAACAAAATCTGTCGTTCAGAATCTACTTTAAACTATAGGTCCCGCCGCTTATGTATAAAATTAACACACACACAAGATAAGTGGTGTAAAAAAGTAGATCAATAACCCAAGGGTTGTAATGACCCATTATATATTTTTTTTCGAACGTCCCCGGTCTCACACTAACCCACCCTCAACCGACCGCGAAGGGCTCGCCACCATTACGTAGGGACACGTACATACTACAGTCCGGACTGTACCGGGTAAGGGAAAAGTTATGGCAAGGAGAACATAAAACAGCTACAGAACTTAATCACAAGCTGAATAAGGTAAAAAAGAAAAGGAACAATCTAAGACAAGAAGGAAAATACATTTTTATATAATAATTTATAAACTAATGCCAATATACAAGTCACGCTTTACATTACAAACACTACAATTAAAATCTATAAAATCATAATGCAAGTTGAAATCGTGACATAATCTACGAAAAGGAAAATTACATGCATAGTTAGTTCTATAAAAATCTAAAGAAAGAGGACGATAGTGCCGAGAAAATCTGGCTGGAATGCTGATATCACCTTTAACAAGATTAAAAACAAAACAGACCCCTAAAACAGCCCTTCTATCCTACGTTCCAAAGTTGAAAGTTTTATCAAAGCTAATCTATCCTCATACGGTGGAAGCCCATTGGCATAATCCCATCCTAAGCCACGTAAACAGAATAATAAAAATTGTCTCTGCACAGACTCGATTGAATCACTATGACAGCGATAGTATAGATTCCAAATAACAGATGCATACTCCAAAATAGGCCTAACAAGTGAAATGTACAGTAGTTTTGTTTTATAAGGATCAATGAATTCCCTAGCCCATCTTTTCACAAAACCAAGGACAGCCCGAGCCTTGCCAATCACCAAACTAATATGATCAATAAAAGACAATTTAATATCCAATAATACTCCCAAATCAAGAAATGAAGGCACAGTTTCCAAAGGGCAAGAGTTAATTACATAAGAGAAAACCATGCATTTACATTTACTCAAATTAAGATCCATTAAATTTATCCTGCACCAAGTAACAAACAAATCAATATTTCGCTGAAGAACAGCTTAGCCATGATCATCATCAAAAGTATAAAATAATTTAACATCGTCAGCACACATCAGAATATTACAATCAGAAAGAGCAGAAGGAAGATCATTCAGAAACAATAAAAACAGTAAAGGACCCAAATGGCTACCCTGCGGAACACCAGAAGTAACATATACAGTCTTAGACAATAAATATGAGTCCTAAAAGAGAGGTAGGAGTCTAGCCAACGATGAATAGTATCAGGAATACCGATTAGTGAAAGTTTAAGAAGCAAAATACTATGATCAACCCTATCAAAAGCTTTACTGAAATCAGTATAAATTACATCAGTCCGAGCACCGACAAGAAAGCCCCTGCAAACATGTGTAGTAAATTCAAGAAGATTAGTGACATTCGACCTGCCTTTCAAAAAACCATGCTGGAAAGGAGATATTAAAGATCTCGTATTAAAAAAGAGATAATCCGTCACTAGTTTCTCCATCAATTTGGGAATAGCACTGAGCTTGGCAATACCCCTGCAATTGGAAATATTAGATCTATTACCCGACTTATATATGTATGTAAACAAGCTTTTATTTGTCGAGCATTCTTAATTATCTATTCATTTACTTACATAATTGGCCATTAAAAACCTTAAGAGCCTTAACATATCCTTCCAGTCGCATTTACTTTTTGCACGCTTTTGCCCGTAAGTCATACCAATTGATGGCAGGTGTTGTTTGATTAGGTCCTTTCAACGCAAGCAAGGTTGCCCTCTTCGCTGACTTTCGAAAATCCCCGCATTAAGTATCCATCTCACCGGAGCATCATTTTCCATTCGAACGACATTGCCGTGTCGCATGATGTTAATATGCTTCCATGTTTTTAAGGAAATCATCATCTCGCACTGGACCTGTAGGTCTTTTATAAAGAAAAAAAAAGTGACTTTAATTGTTCTGTTCATTTATTAGATTGTATTTGAAAACTTCTGTATCAAGTAGTCCATAATGATTCCAGCGGTGTTGTGGAGCCGGAACGCTCCGGAACGTCGTTCTGGTACTTCCATTCCGGAACTAAAAATGATTTCTGATAACGAGAATTGACTGATGTTTCGTAATGATATTCGTTTTCTATCCTTTTTATGCCATATACAGGGCCGATCCTGGCGAAAATTGGGGGAAATCTCCCTCCCCCTGTCGTTAAATTGGGGGCATGAGATCTGAAAAAACGTCGCCGCTAGGATTACATACATACATAATTGGTTATTACAACCCTTCAGTCAGGATTACGACCTAGCTTCTCACACCACTTATGTTGTGTGCGTTAATTTTATACATGAGTGGCGGGACCTACAGTTTAAAGTCGACTCCGAACGACAAAGTTTTTGAGAAGCTTTTCATGGCAATTTTTACTGTCAGAGTCTTTGCCAGAAATCTGCTGAGAGGAAGTCGCCGAAGAAATATTTTTTTCGTTTTGATGTCTGACCTGGGATACGAACCCGGGCCTTTTGTCTAATAAGCCAACACACTACCCACTAGACCACGGCGACTTCAGGATTATGATGGATAATCACCCCGTCGTTAAATTTGGGGCATAAGACCGCATAGAACGCTCGCCTACACAGGATCGGCCCTGTCTATATAATTATATATACGCGTTCCGGTAAAATAAAAATTAGCACAACATCACTGAATGATATCCCTTTTAACTCCTTCTGTGTTACATGTTTTAGTAGCTTCCTGTAGCGGAATTCATTTTTCCATGGCATTGCAATAAAAGTGCACACATAGATAGACGATGAAAAACGTGCAACAAGAAAACATAAAGAAATGAAAAGATAAACAAAACAAAACAAACAAACAAACAAACATTGTTCAACATTTTGTTTTTTTTTTATTGCGGCCAATGCTGCTGCTGCTGATGCCGCCGTTACTGGAAACCACACTCTTTTATGCGGTGGTGTTTAATTTTCTTTTCAGTTGTTGAAGTTTTTCCTCTTTTTCCTTGTACGCTGTTTGAACAGCTTCAGCCAGTCGGCTGGCTGACTGCTCTTTTCCTTTGTCTTTGCTGTTGTGGTTTATAATTTAACGCCAAAAATATGAATGAAAAAAAAAAAAAAACAACCAACTTAGTGAGAGAATGAAAGCAAAACAGAAACAACAACAACAACAAATATAAAGTTTATGTAACTTTTCTCCCAGCCCCTCGTTTTGCTACATCGTAACTCTAAAGGAGAGAAATTGAAAAAGTAAAGAAAAAAAAAAACAAAAAAGACAGAAGAAGTGTAAGCAGCAGTTATAATAAGAGCAACTTGCAACATTTGTTGCATGCCTGCTGTCATTAAATGTGGTATGTATGTATGTATGTTTGTATGTGTACACTGAGTTAGTAATATTGTGCGGCTTCATATGCTACTTTTTTATTACTTTTCTTGTTCTTTTTGTCTGTTGCAAGCACACACACACCTCCACACTCAGAAGTTTGTTTAGCAATTCTTAAATACAGATTGCAACAATACTGTTCTGTCTCTTCGTTACTATTTTTTCTTTTATTTTTTTTTTTTAATATCTTTGTAAAGAAATTAATTTTGTTTTTGTTTTTAAGCAACTTTTTCTCATTATTTTCGTTTTTAATTTGTTGCATTCAAATTATAATTTTTGCGGTACTTGTAGTGGTGATTCTTTGGTTTAATTTTGCTTTGCCTTGGTTGGTGTCAAAATTCCGTTTTTTTGTTATTGTTGGCTTGTGTTGTTATGTGTGTGTGTGTGTGTAAAGGATTTTAAATACTGTTTAGGCGGAAATAAAGATTTTTAACGGATTTGCGGTAAATAACGATCATAATTTGGTGGGTTTTATAATGAGAAATTTTTTGTTTTTTTCGAAAAATCTTGTTTTTTTTTTGCTTTCCTGTGTGTAAATAATCAGGCATAAGAGATTCAAGCTGTTTGACGTAAATCTGAATAAAAATAATGAAAAAAACAATACAAATAACAGAAGTTAAAGTAGAAAATGAGTGCCCTGGTAGTCTAATGGGTAGAGTGCTAGACTATTAGCGTGACTAGACACTCTGGTCTGTGACACTAAACCGAGCACATGGTCTATGCTACTCAGCTCGTATATAATTTGAATATAATTTGTAATTGTATTATAATTAATAAATAAATAAATAAAGGAGAAAATTTAAATACCATAAAATAGAGAAAACAAAAGCTGGAAAGACCTAACCTTGGCACATGTTCGCAGATGTCTTTAATAAAATTATTGTTATTTCGCTTGGTAATGGTTGTGATACCAGCACAGTCGGATTACAACTGAAAACTGTATCAGTATTGGTGAATATTTGGTCGTTTATTGTAAAATATAAAGCTTTTTAAACCATTAGTTAGCATTAGCCATGGCTTTCTTCTACTTTCGAGCTACAAGAGAATTTCGAGAAAAAAGGCTCAGATTTTGAAGATTCGTTATGCATTTAAACATCAAAACTTCAGGTAATCTGTTCAGCAGTGACGCAAATGCCAGTGAAAACTTTCTAGATCGATTGAAGCACTTGAATTTCCAATGGAGTGGCCGATTGATTATACTAGGAAAAAGTAAAATTTCGTAATCACCAACACCAGAGATCAGCAACGAGTATTCAAAAGGATAAGTAGATTCAAATCATACTTATAATTTCTCATACTTATACGCATTCATACTTATTTTAATATGATACTCATACTACTCATACCCAAAGTTAGAAGTACTAGTCGTGATGATATTGACTTCGACTTGTCTCTACTTAAAATTTACACAAAGCACAAAATAAGTATGATTCGCGTACGCGCACTGCTTCAATACTCACAAGAAGATTGTGTGAATGCTTTGCTTGTTGTCTTTGTCTTTCCTTTCCTCTTTAACGAACGTCCCCGGCCACACACTAACCCACCCTCACCCGACCGCGGAGGGCTCGTCCCCATTCCGTAGGGACACGTACACACCACAGTCCGGACTGTAGCGGGAAAGGGAAAAGCTATGGCTACTAGAACATAAAAACAGCTACAGAACTTAATCACAAGCTGAACAAAAAAAACAGAACTATCTAAGACTAGAACAAAATACGTTTTTATACGATAATTTATAAATTACTGCGTGAATACAAGCTACGTTTTATGTTACAAACACTACTATTAAAATCTATAGAATTATAATGCGAATTAAAATCATTACATATTCTCCGGAAAGGAAAATGACATGCATAATTCGATCTATAAACATCTAAGGAAAGAGAACGATAGTGCCGTGTAAATCTTGCAGGAATGCTGAAATTCAGGTTAGAAAGCAAAAACTCAGAGTCGATATCACCTTTAACCAGATTAAAAATAAAACAAACACCTAAAACAGACCTTCTACGTTCCAGAGTTGGAAGTTTTACCAAAGCTAATCTATCCTCATACGACGGAAGCCCATTGGTGTAATCCCATCCTAAGCCACGTAAACAGAATAATAAAAATTGTCTCTGCACAGACTCGATTGAATCACTATGACAACGATAGTATGGATTCCAAATAACAGACGCGTACTCCAAAATAGGCCTAACAAGTGAAATGTGCAGTAGTTTTGTTATAAAAGAATCTATAAATTCCCTAGCCCATCTTTTCACAAAACCAAGAACAGCCCTAGCCATGCCAACCATCATACTAATATGATCAATAAAATACACTTCCATATCCAATAATACTCCTAAATCAAGATATGAAGGCACAGCTTCCAAAGGGCAAGAATTAATCATATAAGTGGACGAGATTACACCAAGGCGAGAGAAACCCATGCATTTACATTTTCTCAAATTAAGATCCATTAAATTTATCCTGCACCAAGTAACCAAATCAATATTTCGCTGAAGAACAGCCTGGCCATGATCATCATCAAAAGCATAAAATAATTTATCGTCGTCAGCATACATCAGAATATTACAATCAGAAAGAGCAGAAGGAAGATCATTCAGAAACAATAAAAACAGTAAAGGACCCAAATGGCTACCCTGCGGAACACCAGAAGTAACACATACAGTCTTAGACAATACATTCCTAAACAATACCCTCTGAGTCCTAAGGGAGAGGTAAGAGTCTAGCCAACGAAGAATAATATCAGGAATACCTATTAGTGAAAGTTTAAGAAGCAAAATACTATGTTCAACCCTATCAAAAGCTTTACTGAAATCAGTATAAATTACATCAGTCCGAGCACCGACAAGAAAGCCCCTGAAAACATGTGTAGTAAATTCAAGAAGATTTGTGACAGTCGACCTGCCTTTCAAAAAACCATGCTGGAAAGGAGATATTAAAGATCTTGTGTTAAAAAAGAGATAATCCGTCACTAGTTTCTCCATCAACTTGGGAATAGCACTTAGCTTGGCAATACCCTTGTAATTGGAAATATTAGATTTATTACCCGACTTGTGCAAAGGAATTATGAACGAACTCTTCCAAATAGATGGAAAATGACCAACACTCAGAAGCCTATTGAATATAAAGGTCAAAGGACCACTCAAGACAACAGCACATTTTCTTAAAATACAGGCCGGGACCCCGTCAGGGCCCGGCAAGAATGTAAGTTTCAGTCCAGACAAAGCATCAAGAACAGATTCCTCATCAAATGAGTATATGTTAGGAATAGAGACACTTCCCACAGAATAAGGATACCCGCCACTCAGATCAGGGCCCGGGCCCAACTGCCTATAAGTAGACTGAAAGAAGTCAGCAAACATATTCGAAATATCAAGGTGACTGGAGGATGATAGATCCCCGTAAAACATCTCAGTAGGAAACAAAGATGATTTACGTTTTGCCCGAACGAAGTCGTAAAACGACTTAGGATCATTAGCGAAATTCGACTTGACTCGAGTCATATATTCCTCATAACAGTAATGATTCATTCTACGATAATCCGCACGCGCCCTAGAATAAAGAGCATAATCAATATCAGAACCCGATCTAACAAACTTTTTAAATAATTTCGATTTCCTATTCCTCAACCTTGACAGTCTAGCCGAATTCCATGGAGGACCAGAACGCTCCAAACGACTTTTTACCAATGGAACACACTTCCCAAAACATTTAAATAATACATCATAAAAGTCACCCAAGATCCTGTCAAGTGCAAGAGAGTCGTACGGTGGCGAGATAAGTACAGACGACCAATCAACAGAGGACAGAAGTGTATTCAAGCGAATGCTTTGCCTGTTGTCTTTGTCTTTCCTTTCCTCTTTGTTTGTATATGCAACAACAACAAAGGCTGTAAATTTTGATGAATGATTCGAATCACTCGAATCAGTTATAAGTATTTTTCTAAATTTATGAAGCAGAATGAGTAGGCGTATGAATCAAACATATTTCGAATGTTATGAGTTTGATGTCAACGTTGCACTCATACTCATTGCAACCTGTACTTATAAATCAATGTTGCTGCGAGTACGAATGAATAATAATTTCAATTCTGTTGATTCACTCATACTCAAAATTACATGAGTACTTATAAGTAGCGGAAAAACGATTCATTGCTGATCTCTGACCAACACAATACATGTTTCTAAAATTTACTGAAGGGAAATCCCAACACAGTTATTGATAGTCCACCAGAAGCTGTTAAGTTGAAATTTTAACTCAAATTTAGAAATCAATGAACGAACACATTAGTGTTAATACAAGTGGACACATGAAAATGAGAAACGGTTTTTGTCAAACTTTATGGCAATATAATCTCAATGATTGTTCCAAAAACAAATTAAAACAGTTTAATGTGTATGTCAGACCAAATGTCTGTTAATCTGAAACATTAATTTGTCTGCGTCTAAAAGATTGTCATCTCATGTTTCCTTCCTGCTTTTGACTAAAAAATTATTACCGTCACCACCAACTACTATACATAAACAATTTTAGACACCTAAAAGTGTTGTTAACGTTGCATTTCTAATAATTTTTTATAGCAATTTTATTGATTTGAAACTTTTAATCATCAACACATTTTGTGTTTAAGTTTTTTATGATTTGTTCTGTTCCGAAATTAGCCTCTCAGAGGTATTTGCTACAGAGAAACTTAGAGCGTCGTACTGCTCATACATGCATTTAAAAGACTTCCATCAAAATATTTATTGTTTGAAGACTGGCTTGTGCCTCTACATTATTACATGGTTTTCATGTATCGATTCTATACAGCAATATGGCAGTAACATTGACTGTGAATTTTCAAATCTCAATTGCAATGCAAGATTGTAGGGGCCTATCTATCACCCTAAGCTTAGATTTTTAATTGTGTTCATGATGTCGTTACAAAAATCATTTGCTTTCGAAAGACAAACTCGTGTTAAATGAAAGTCTCTGCAGCGAAATATGTGATATGGATATGGGGATAGAACAAGTAGTTGTACGGTGAGACACACAGTTTAATTTTGACTTCGAAAAGGAAAACTTTTGCCAGAAAATTACTGAAAGAAGTCGGCAACCAAGACGGACAACAGCATACCAACACAGGGCTTAGAAACAGTACTGCGCACTCAACAAAATGGAGATAATATTACGAAGAACTATCACAATTTGTACAGCTAATTAAGGCAACGAAATAAAGCAGCAGCTCTACAAAAAATGTTTACGAACAGCAACCTTTTTAGTTTAAATGAAATGAAATTTTAGTCTGAAAAAAGTGGGAATTAACATATCACGACATAGAGGGTGGCTGATATGTATTGCAACCAACTTCAGGTTGTTATCGTTTGTAAACCGCTCGTGTGACAGCTGACAGATTTATTCCAGTGGCAGTTCATTTTATTATTCAGAAGCTTACAAAAGCATTTTGATCAATTGCATTCAGAAAAAAAGTTATCCGTGATGGAATTCAAGTGTGATAGTGTAATTGGTTTATATTTGGCTGGAAAACCACAGGTAGCCATCGTTAGAGCCCTCCACCATTTAAATGTGAATAAATCTTTTGTTTCTCGTACCATTGCTCGTTACCATGATAGTGGCAGTGGAGCATCACGTAAAAAAGTGGACGAAAAAAAAAACGGTAACTAACCAGAAATGACCCGAAAAGTGAAGGCCAGATTTGATCGAAATCCATGCCACAATGGGGTAGAAAAATGGCTCGTAAACTGAACATATTGCGAGAATGGATGCAACACATATGTAGGGCTGCCAAAAAGCATGTCTCAATGTTTTTTGTTATGTGTAAGGCGATGATTGAACAGGTTATACGATAATACCAGGTCCATTTGTTGATGTATAGAAACAACATCTTCTGAGGATCTGCATTAGGTACAGTGGTAGGTAACTTTTTTTCAAGTGGTGACAGTATATGACTTGCCTACGATGTTCTAGGACCAAGGATCTGTCGTCTTAAAAGAATTTATTTGTATTTAAAATTTTAATTTTAGATTTTGAAATTTATGATGGGCCCTTTTTAACAGTTTTACTTGAGGTTGTACATGCCGAACATTTTAACCACTACTCCATGCTACCTCAGTGACGAAGGAAGAATAGCTACGTTTTACGTAGAATAAAGGAATCCTTGTCAATTTACCGGAAAGTAACAATTGAGTGCCCATTACATATATGATTTGAGTTAACAGAGGTTATCAGATAGAGAAGAAAGTAGTTTTAAAAAAATTTTAATAAAAATTTAACTAGATTGAATTTTGAAAAACGAAAAAACCGTTTGGTTCAGTTACATGCTCTTTATTATCAAGAAATTTCAACAATTTTGTTAAGTAAATTCTATGAAAAAATTAGAAAAAAACAAATATTTTGTACGAAATTTTCAAAATTTTTGAATTTTCTAAATATTTTTTTAAATTTCTTATAACCTATTAAAAGCGCCTCTTAAAGACCTTTCATATGGTACCAAATTTATATACAGTTCCTTTGGAAGAAATATCAAAAAAAAAAATTCAAAAATCCTTCAAAAAGGACCTTTTTATTCTTTGATCCAGCTTACCAAATATTGACCCCAGGACAAAAATTTTGAGAAACATGGTGTTAGAATGAATCAAACTTTTATTTTAGTCGGGAACATTCGCAACTTTTATTTTCGGGCCACCCTAATATACATAAGGCTGTATAGTCTAGTGGGTACAGTGTTGACATTAGGTGTGAGAAGCTGGTTCGTAAACTTTTTAAATGGGTTTCAGTGATCGATTATGGTCATCTAATAATCAAATTCATTGTCGACAGAATTCGTAGGTATTATAAGGTTAAATTCTGCAATCTTTGTTGCTTAATTTCTACAGTGTTTTATAGTTATTGTAGAGAGTGCACATACAGCTTGTAATATATATACAGTGGTTGACAAAACAATGGAAACTTTTTCAAAAATTTATTTATTTGTTCTAATCAGACAAAATTGGAAAGGAAAAAATTGTAAATTACAGTTCATTAGTATGCAAAAAGGTTGCCGTAGTCTAGTAGGTAGTGTAATGGCTTATTAGACGTACAGCCAGGGTTCGAGACCCAGGCCAGACATCAAAACAAAATACAAAAAGTATTCTTTTGGCGATTTCTTCTCAGCAGATTTCTGACAAAAACTCTGAGAGTCAATAAAATTGCCATGAAAAGTTTCTCAAAAAAATCTGTTGTCCGGAGTCGACTTTAAGCTGTAGGTCCCGTCACTTATGTAAAAAATTAACACACAGAACATAAGTAGTTTGAGAAACTAGGTCAATAATCCTGACTAAAGGGTTGTAATGACCAATTTTGTATGTAGTATGCTTAAAAATATGAAAAAAGCTATATATTTTTGAAGTGTTGAAGCTTTCTCCAAAAATGATGAATGTTTACAGTTTTTAACTCAAAAATTTTTTTAATAATTTTTGAAAGTTCTGATTTTTTAAGTCCCTTGTTATTACATAGTGTTTTCTCTTTTTTCTGCTGAAATTTACACAAATATTTTGCGAATTTTGTAAAAGTTTCTATTGTTTTGTCACCCACTGTATACAAGATCTCTAAGATCTTTAAGAATTTTTAAGAAATACTTTTCTTTTCGCATAAGCATAAGTCAAGACCTCTTATTTGCCGTGTATTAAAGACAATTTGTTACTCATTTATCACTTCCGTGATTCCAATTTGACATTTATTTCCAATTTCATGACATTTGCGCCAAACAAAATGACAGAAGATAAGCCAATAGTTGTTGTAATTTCTTTTTTTCTGAATTATTTTCTTTTTATTTTGTGAAAAAGTGGCGCCGCCTAAGATATTTATTTGTAGTGACATTTAACAAAATACTTAAAAAAAATTTAAAAAAAATTAAAAAAAAAAATACCAGAAAGCAAATAACGTATGAAACTGCAGTCAGTACAAATGCGAGAAACAATTGAAAATCCTTAACAGCACGCGTAACAGTAACAGTAACGGCAACAGCAATAGCATCGGCATCAGCATCAGCAATGTTAATGTAACAATTAAAATTAATGATGCTGTGGGATTTAATTGTTAGCAATAAACTGCAGCAGCAGCAACAGTAGTGGCACCAACATGAAACAGCAAACGACAGCAAAATTGAATAATTGTTTCGGAACAAAATAAAGAGAATTAAAATGAAAATAAAAAGAAAAAACGAATAAAACTTTGTAAAATCCAAGTACGAATATTTTTAAAAAGAAAATGAAGAAATTAAATAGAATGCGAAACATTTTACTAGTCTTTACTTGCCTTAAATTTAATGCCACTTTCCGTTGCATCTTAAATATTTTTTATTTGGGGTCTCAAAGAGGAAATACATACTCTAACATGACTTGCTGCAGGCTCTCCCTTACTCTAATGATCTGCCACAGCAAGTTCAAGTTTGCAAGCAAAAAATAAGCAAAAAAGAAAAACCTACAACAAGTACAACAATAATGTAGAAAGAAAAAGGAAAGGAAGAACGAAAAAAAATAGTGACTTGTAGACGCATTTTTCAGCATTTTGCAGACATTTAATGTCATGTAAACGTAAAAGAAAATGTTGTTTGTTAAATTGGCCTGCAACATACAACAAAAAATAAAAAGAAAAAGAAAAAAACAAACGAACTTTAAAAAGTGTGTGTTGCATTTAAAAGAAAACTACATGACATCTAACAAATACTATTTACACGCTCACATACCATACCACACATATACGATATACTTGCATAGATGCCATAGGTAATAGAATGTCCCAGCCAGCAATTTTGAAAATTTTTAATTAAATTCGAGTTTTTTTTTTTTGATTCTTCTGCGCGATTAAAAAGCTCGAATATGCGCTTTTTTTCTGATTATAAAAGACTTTTTCGTCGGAGAGAAAAATATTGACTACGAGCGACTCTTCTTAAAAAATCACTTATGAGTCATTATACTATACTATTTTATAATAATTTTCGACTCTTTTTCTAGTAGCTTTATTAATTATTTTCGAATCACTTTCTGATCATTTATCAGTCTTATTTACTTTCGTTTATGATTCTTTTTCGAATCGTCTTTCAGTCATCGTTTAATCGCATACGAGTCTTTTATGAGTTCTTTTATTGTTATTTATATGTCAGAGGATCCTCTGGACTACTATTTACTTATAGCCTGTATGCGGTACAATTTCTTATATTTTCGACCAAAAATCGATTTTTTTTAAAATTCAATATCTCGACTCACAAAATTATATCAGCTACCATGGTTGGAAAGAGAACCCTCTGGACTATCATTTGCATATAGTCTGTATGGGGTACAATTTGCTTATATGTTCCCAAATGGCCACTGATCTTCTAGAGAATTCTCATTTATTTTTGACCAAAAATCGATTTTTTTAAATATCATTTTTTATAAATTCAATATCTCGACTCACAAAATTATTTCAGCTATCCCACTACCATGGTTGGAAAGACGACCCTCTAGACTACCATTTGTTTATATTCTGTATGGGTTACAATTTCTTATATGTTCCCAAGTGGCCACTGATCTTCTAGAGAATTCTCATATATTTTCGATCAAAAATCGATTTTTTTAAAATTCAATATCTCGACTCACAAAATTATTTCAGCTATCCCACTACCATGTTTGGAAAGAGAACCCTCAGGACTACCATTTGCATATAGTCTTACAAAATCCTATGCCTCCATGACGAGTGACTGTTTCGTACGGCTTGTGGAGCGGTGCAACCATTACGGTCAATCGCACCATGGTATCCATATTTTTTATACCCGCTCTACTAGGTATTTATGTAAACAATGCTTGGTTGCAACAGGATGGATCAATTTGCTGCAAATCTCATGCCAGAATCGATTTATTGCGTAAAAAGTTTTATGGCCGTTGAATTAGCCGAAATGGTGATATCAATTGGACGTCAAAAAGATGTGATTTGATACCGTTGGACTATTTTCTGTAGGGCACCGTTAAGGAAAGGTGTTATGCGGACAAACCTGAGGCAATTAAGCATTTGAGGACCAACATATGCCATTGCCTTGATACGACCCCATACTCTGGAAAAAATGCTTGAAAATTTGTCCGTTCGAGTGAGGTACTGTTAGACCAGCCGTAGGACGTTTATAACCAAAGCAACTGTACTTCACAGCAAAAGAATGAATTTGTCAAAATTTCTAATCGATTTTGTTTCACTGGATTTTTAAATTTAAACTTTTAAATGTCCCACTCTTTACACACGTTTAAGTTGTTTTTTTTTTTTTGCATATAGTCTGTATGGCGTACAATTTATATGTTCCCAAATGGCCACTGATCTGCTAGAGAATTTTCAATAAAAAAATCGATATTTTCAAAGACAATTTTTACAATACCATATCACTTCATATAGGACTTTCTTGATGATTATATTAAGAGGCATTGGAACAATCCCTAGAACATGATATATCCCTTAAAATTACCTCCTAAACAAGTGACCTTGTTCAAATGCATACTGTTAAGAGCAAATTGTACACTGTTAAAGCTAGATGTGGCGCTGCTAAAATTTATGGATTGCATCTCGGGTTTTAAAATTCGAATTTATCTCCACACATATAGTTTACATTCATGGTGTATGTACATCAGACATCAAAATTTATTTGAAGAAATATTTTTGTTCGTTAAAAAACAAAGAAATATTTTCTATTTATCTATTTCATAGCTATTTTTTACATTAAAGAAAATTTATGCAGAGAATCAGTTTTCTAATCATCTATTTGCGGAAAATTACAATTTTATGATTATGAATTACGTCGGGATGATTAATTTCCGAATGCAATACAATTTTTGTTGTATTTTAAATCGAACTCATTTTACTCATTGTTGCGAATCATTTTTGAGTCCTTTTTTAATTGTGTATCTGACACACAAGTTTTTGATCACCAAAAGTACTCTAAAAAGACTCATCAAGTTGATTTTTATAAAAATAATCTTCCGAATGCTAGCTGGGATGTTTGTATGTATGTATGTATGTATATATAGCTGCAAATCATTGAATGTCTGTCTGTCCGTTTTGCTTGTTGTAACAATTTGATTGGCATAAACAAAATCATTGTTTGTACTTTAGGTTATGTAATGTTGTCATTGTTGTTGTTGTTTTTATTTGATTGTCTATTTATTTGTACTTAAACATGTACTTTTTTATGTAAGTGGGTATATTGCAACAAATTGTTGCACAAACATTAAGATGTGCTACAATTGAAATTAAAACATACAAATTGTATACGAAACATGAATGGTTACATTAGCCTTGTCTCGTGTTGTCTTTTCTATAAATAGAAATTACGGTTACGTGGATTATATGAGAAGTAATTGGTTAACTAGAAAGTTTACATGTTAAATGATTTATTTTTTTATTTTTTCTTTCTTCTTCATATAGTTATCTTCATATTTCTTCCTTTTTTTTCTTTCCGTTCAATTAATAAAATTATTTCTAGCCAAACTGTGCTTGGAGTACAAAATCATATTATTAGTCTTGGTAATAGCTTTAGCTTTGCTTCAATCGTAGCAGTCTTAGTTCAAACCTAATCAGCAAAAATGTCATTAGGCTACAATTCTTAATAACTGTGGTGAAGAGGTGCCTTAGCATGATCCAGAGATCACCAATAAGTATTCAAAACTATGAGTAGATTCGAGTCATACTTAAAATTTCTGATACTTATACGCATTCAAACTTATTTCAATATGATACTCATACTACTCATACTCAAAGTTGAAAGTACTCGTCATATTCATACCTAACAATACTCATGATGTTATTGACTTCAACAGGTCTCTACTTAACATTTACACGAAACACAAAATAAGTATAATTCGCGTAAGAAGACTACTATACTCACAAGAAGATTGTCTCTATGCTTTGCTTGTTGTCTTTGTCTTTACTTTATTCTTTGTTTGTACATGCAACAACAACAAACGCTGTAAATTTTGATGAATGATTCGAATCACTTATAAGTATTATAAGTATTTTTCTAAATTTATGAATCAGAATAAGTGGCGTATGAATCAAACATATTTCGAATGTTGTTAGTTTGATGTCAACATTGTACTCATACTCATTGCAACCTGTACTTATTAATCAATGCTGTAGCAAGTACGAATGAATCAGGGTAGTTGCATTACAATTCTGTTGAATCACTCATACTCAAAATTGCATGAGTGTTTGTGAGTAGCGGAAAAACGTTTCATTGCTGATCTCTGGTATGATCTACTTTTAAATCCCCGCATACCCTATAGGGTCTGACCAAACATATTGCCCTAACAAACCCCAGGTTGTATTGGCAATGACAATTATATGCCTAGTACTTCCAGATATGCACGGAAGTGTTTCCTTTTGTTGCCTGATTCGTTCTCATCATCACAGAATGTATATGTTGGGTTCCAAACAATCGCGATTCTTAATGAGTAAGCTTTGAGTCTACAGCACCCTTTCAAAAGACCGGTTGCTAACCTTAGATTACACCTAGATAGTCTCAGATCTTGTCTTATTACAATTTGTCAACAAAAATTTTATTTCCGTCAAATTGGTTTTAGAAGAATATTTGAATATCTTCGCTTTCTTTGGGTATCCCTTTCAAACATTCGGCTCTGCCATTCCACAATCAGGTACTGGCACCAACTACACGTATGATTGCTTATTACCGAGAATGATCTGGACTCGCTAGTGAATTACTTCATTTTGATTACGTAGCATCTCCGATCCAAAATGTATTGAAAGACACTCCTTTCCTTAGAGCGCGAAATCCAAGCGTTCCCTAGGTGGCCAAGTTTATTAGCCACTGTGAACTAAGCCTTCTTGTCCCACATTTTTAAACTTTCTGCCACACAAACATCGATCACATCTGTTCTGGGTCCAAAGTTTCGGATTTCGGATCGCTTAAGATTTAAATCCAACAGAGCGTCCAGTGCCGCAGTGGAATTTATGTTTGTCTGCCCAGGGCTTCAATACTGTCTTTAAGACATTTTCCCGATAATATTCGGCATTTATTTTAACCCCAAGGTCGATGAAAACGACCATCGGCTGTTACGGCGGCGCTCACCATTACCATCGGCGGCGCTTGAGTTCTAGTGGCCAATCGCAGGTGTAAATTTTCAGCTGACCTCTTTGGCAAGTAAACCAGATAATTTAGTAACTTTTTTTGGTCCACCGGGCTTTAGTCCAAGCTCATTTTTTAATATGTGTTGCATCCGTTCTCGCGATATGTTCAGCTCACGAGCATTTTTCTACCACTGCAACGTGGATTTCGATAAAATCTGGCCTTCACTTTTCGGATCATTTCTGGTGTTATTACCATTTTTTTCGTCCACTTTTTGGACGCGTTGCAACACTGCCAGTATCACGGTAACGAGCAATGGTACGATGAACAAAAGATTTATTCACATTTAAATGCTGGAGGGCTTTAACGATAGCCACCTGTGGTTTTCCATTCACAGTGTGATTGCTATCACGCTTGAATTCCATCACGAATAATTCTTTTTCTGAATGCAACAGATCAAAATGCTTGTAAGCTTGTAAATAATAAAATGAACTGTCACTGGAATAAATCTGTCAGCTGTCAGACTAGCGGTTTATAAATGATAACAAACCTGAATTTTGTTCCAATACATATCAGCCACCCTGTACATCAACTCTTGTATGTACCTCAAGATCCTTTAATGTAAAATTCTTCACATAGTTGAAGAAAAAAGCTTAGAAGTCAAGGCGGATGGAGTCTTCTTCAAGGCTTAGCGACATTTGGAATCGTTGTCAAATGTCAATATCGTATGATATCTCCAGCTGTCATGCCATGGCTATTAATAGTTCACATGGAGCAGAAAAAACACCCGATATTAAATGCTTTTAAATTGGACTTTTATTTCAAATTTCGAAACCATTGAACACTTTAATGTCACCATAACCGATCACATAAAAACGAAAAGCGGTTTTTAACAAATTTTATGGCAACATAATCTCAATGTTTGTTCCGAAAACAAATTAAAGCGCAGTTTAATGCATATGTCAGACCAAATGTTTGTTAATCTAACACATCAATTTGTCTGCCCCTAAGAGATTGGCATCTCATATTTCCTTCCTGCTTTTTACAAAAAAAAAAATTATTACCATCACCACCACCAGTAACTATACATAAACAATTTTAGACACCTAAAAGTGTTGCTAACGTTGCATTCGTAATAATTTTTTTATTACAATTTTATTGATTTGAAATTTTTACAACCAACCGCCTTTCTTTCGAATGGTTATTGTGAGTATTTATTACGAATTTCTTAATAAACGTGCCGTGGTACATACTATTAATGTGTGATACAAACAAGAATCGAATGGCATGTGACTATAAATTCATTATTATCAAGACATTTATCACACATTTTAATATCGCTATGGCAGTTTAAAAACCGCAATAAAATCTATTCCATAAATGTGGAATGGAAATTGTGGAAAATTCACAAATTATAACCACATTGAGACGAACGATGGTGGTATTTTAGACATTAAAGTGTTGAACATAAGTTTTACAAAATCATACAAATCAAACGCCTAAACACGAAAATACTCGTTGCATGCATTGAAAGTGACTCCTCTTCGGTGTGTGAAGAAAATTTCACTCAAGAAATAGAAAAAAAAGTGGGGAAAAAATTAAAAAAAAAAAACTTCAACTTAATTGCCTGGCAAATATATAGGGTGGGCAATCTATTGGTTTATATTTGAACTATCGGTTTTTTTGAATCTGATATTCAAGATATTATCTCCCATTGAACGTAATGATTCGATTTATGCTTGAGCAACGTTGGGAACTAACATGAACTGCACGATGATGCTGATTTCGCGATTTCGGATGAAGCTCATTTTCATCTTGATGGGGACGTTAATAAGCAAAATTGTTGTATTTGCTGTTCAGATAACCCACGCACGATCTTAAAAAAGCCTAAGACTGCATTACGAATGACTGTTTCGTACGGCTTGTGGAGCGGTGCAATCGCACCATGGTACCCAATTTTTTATACCCGCTCTACTAGGTATTTAGATAAACAATGTTTGGTTGCAACAGGATGGATCAATTTGCTGCAAATCTCATGCCAGAATCGATTTATTGCGTCAAAAGTTTTATGACCGTTGAATTAGCCGAAATGGTGATGTGAATTGGACGTCAAAAATTGTGGTTTGATACCGTTGGACTATATTCTGTAGGGCGCCGTTAAGGAAAGGTGTTATGCGGACAAACCTGAGGCAATTAAGCATTTGAGGGCCAACATATGCCATTGTCTTGATACGACCCCATACCCTGGAAAAAAAATGCTTGAAAATTTGTCCGTTCGAGTGTGGTACTGTAAGACCAGCCGTAGGACGTTTATAACCAAAGCAATTGTACTTCACAACAAAAGAATGAATTTTTCAAAATTTCAAATCGATTTTGTTTCACTGGATTTTTAAACTTAAACTTTTAAATGTCCCACCCTTTATACACGTTTAAGTTGTTTTTTTTTTTTATTTAATTTTTTTATTTGTTTAAAGTTTGGTGCCATTTGTTAGAGCTCTTTTTTGTTTTAAGGTTTTAATTTCATTCATGCGTGTAAATTTTAATGAAAATCATAAATTTTCATTCATTCGGTTTTTTTTTTGTATTTTTTATTTATTAACGGTCGCTTACCCACTGGATTTTGTTCATGAAATACGCTCCCTAGTCACAATGCATGCATAAATAAATACAAACGAGATGTCGTCTTTGAGAAATTGTAATCAAAATTATAACATTTGTTGCCATTTCGATTTGTTTACGAAACCAAAAAACAAAAACCAAAAGAAAGAGAAAAAGCCTACTAAAGAAATGTAAAACATAATTTCCTTATAAGTATGACAAGCTGTTTGACTTTAATTTTGGTTTCGGTATGACGATGGTTTTTAGGGTTACCAGTAATGAAACGTTTTCTCTCTTGATTAGTGTGGCAAGTAAGTATTACGAACTTTATGTATACATACACGCATATAGACATAATTGGTCATTACATACCTTCAGTCAGGATTACAACCTAGCTTCTCACACTACTTATGTTGTTTGTATTAATATTACAGATGAGTGGCGGTACGTTCAATGTTGTTAATGAATTTTTTTATCTTGGCTCCGCCGTTGCCACCTAATATGATGTCATTCTGGAAATCCGTGTTGGAATCTGTTGTTATGCTAAGGCTAACCGAACTCCGTTAATTGGGTTTGAAATAGCCAATTTAGTAAGTAAATAGCTAAGTTCGAAGATCATAATCTAGAACTTGCTCGAATTTTATGGTCTTTAAGCTATACAAACTAATCAAAATGTAACACATATTGTAAGATAATTGAAATACTAAGGGCCGATAGTACAACTAAGACTAAAAAGTCTTCAGATTATTCTAAACGGTATTGTTGAAGTCGCCTTGGTCTAGTGGGTAGTGTGTTGGCTTATTAGACAAAAGGCCCGGGTTCGAATCCCAGGTCAGACATTCAAAACGAAAAAATATTTCTTCGGCGACTTCCTCTCAGCAGATTTCTGGCAAAGACTCTGAGAGTAAAAATTGCCATGAAGCAGTTTCTCAAAATCTGTCGTTCGGAGTCGACTTTAAACTGTAGGTCCCGCCACTCATATATAAAATTAACGCACACAGCTTAAGTGGTGTGAGAAGCTAGGTCGTAATCCTGACTGAAGGGTTGTAATGGCCAATTATGTATGTATGTATTGTTGTACAGTCAACCCTCCTAAAACACGGTGAGTGCGTACCGTGTTATATGGAAACCGCGCTACAAGAAACTCTGATTTCAGCTACAAACTAGGCTAATTCGTAACGCGTTCTATGGAAACCGTCTATCGCGTTGTTTGGAAACCGCGCTATAAGAAACACAGAATTACTGCAAATCGCATCATTCGTACCACGTTATATGGTGACCAAAAAATACAAAAGACAAAATAAATTATAAATTATTTTTATTGAATTCAAGAGGAATTCATATAAGGATTGATAAAAAAATGAAATAAAAACGAAACTAAAAGACTGGTTTCCAACAAAATTAAGAAAGACTTGTAAAATAATGTAACTTTTTAACATTTATCCTCATCATCATTCATTGCTTTTTTAAATTGAAAATCCAATTGCTATTATTTTGCACGGTACTGTATCTCGGCCGAGCTTTTCCGTCGAAAATAAAATATGAAAACCGCGTTCTAAGAGTACCACGTTATAGGGGGATTGACTGTATTTGTAAAGTCATACAGTTATCTAGAAGGTAGTGTGTAGGCTTATTAGACGGGAAGCCAGGGTTAAAATTCCAAGTCAGTCGTCTCCAACAAAACGAAAATATTAAAAAAATATTTCTTTTGGCGACTTTCTCTCAGCAGATTCTTGGAAAAATTTCTGTGAGTGAAATAAAATTGCCATTAAAAGTTTCTCAAAAATCTGTCATTTGGAATCGACTTTAAACTGTACATCCTGCTGCTTATGTATAAAATAAACACACATAATATACGTGGTGTGTAAAGCTAACTCGTAATCCTGACTGAAAGAGTTGTATGACCAATTATGCATATATCTATCAGAGATTAGCAATGAATCGTTTTTCCGCTACTCATAAACACTCATGCAATTTTAAGTATAACTGAATTAACAGAATTGAAATTCAACTACTCTGATTCATTCGTACTCGCTACAACATTGATTTATAAGTACAGCTTGCAATGAGTATGAGTACAACGTTGACATCAAACTCACAACATTCGAAATATGTTTGATTCATACGTCTACTCATTCTGATTCAAAAATTTAGAAAAATACTTACAATACTTATAAGTGGTTCAAATGGTTCGATTCATTCATCAAAATTTACAGCCTTTGTTTTTGTTGCATACACAAACAAAGAGGAAAGGAAAGACAAAGACAACAAGCAAAGCATACACACAATATTCTTTTGAGTATTGATTGCAGTGCTCGTACGCAAATCATATTTATTTTGTGCTACATGTAAATGTTAAGTAGAGAGGAATCGAAGTCAATAAAATCATGCTTATTGTTAAGTATGAATACGACCAGTACTTCCAACTTTGAGTATGAGTATCATATTAAAATAAGTATGAATGCGTATAAGTATCAGAAATTATAAATATGACTCGAATCTACTCATCGTTTGGAATACTCGTTGTTGATCTCTGATATGTATGATCTTATTAATCGCAATGCAAAACCGATTTGTGACAGTGTAGCTATTTCTGACAGCAGACACCAATTAATGCTCAAAACATCCAGTAAATCAGCCACTAATGTAAGATTCAATAATTTCTTATTTGTACGTAAAAAATCGTAAGGAATTGTTAAGGTTCCAACTCCTTTATATTTAGGATAATGAGGTCAGGATCAGCAGATTTCTGGCAAAAACTCAGAGAGTAAATAAAATTGCCATGAAAAGTTTCTCAAAAATCTGTCTTTCGGAGTCGACTTTAAACTGTAGGTCCTGCTGCTCATATATAAAATAAACACACACAATATGAGTGGTATTGAGAAACTAGGCTGTAATTCTGATAATTACAAGGCATTCAAAAATTTGTCTAGTACGAATTGAATTGAAAAAAAAAAACTAAAATACTCGAATATTTTTTAATGGAGCCCCCTATAAGTTTTGAAACAATTTCCCATATACGGTCATTAATTTCGAAATTTATTATGAACAGTTTGTCAATGATTTTTAATTAAATAAATGCCAATAATTTCAAATATAAATTGGAAAAAACATATTTTATAAACTGCAAATTCGACTTAATGATGCCCTACAATAGTAGATTCTTAGAAATACGGACACCCTCTCCTCCCCTCTTTCTCAATTTTAGTACGCTCCTGTTATAAAGAAAACTTGAACCTTACAGTTAAAGGAAGTTTAAAAATTTATCTCGCCCAGTTATTTTTTCTCTCTCGCTCTCTCTCTCTAACTCTCTAACTCTCTTTCTCTGTCTCTTTCTCTTTTATGAACATGACATGAAATTCTAAACCAACCGAATGGCTTGTAATCGAATACCTTGTGTCACATAACAGCAGAACAGCATGTAAATGTGAATCGAATTGAGCGAATGTGTTGTAAATTTTCACCAAAATCAACCTGATTAGTAATTGGGTGAAATTTTTTACGTTTGCAATTTCCCTGCTATTCACGTGGGCTTATGGCTTTTCTATGAGTGTTACTTCTTTTCTTTCATGATACGAGAGATACGAGTTTAATTTTTAATAAGTTGAGTGGGCTGGTTGCATGGCCATTCCTATATCGTACGTTTCTTATGTTCGAAATGGAATTTTTTACAAACTGAAAATAGCCAATATTTCACAATTCTACTGAAGCTATAAATAAAAGACAAAAATAGAAATGAAAAATAAAAATCATTTCTCTATGGAAATGCTACAAAATAAATGAATAATACTTTGCCGTATTTTATTGCGCTACTTAATTCAGTTACACAAAATTTATTTGAAATTATTTTCAAACTCTGCAAAAGGCAAACAAAGAAAAAATACTTCATTGTATTCAAATTTAGAGAAATTGTGTTAAGTTTTGCAACATTTTGTTGGCCTTAAATGGATTTCTAAATCTATTTTCATATTTTGTATTGTGTTTATCTAGGTTTATAGGTTAAAATTATAGAAATCTCTAATTATAAGTGTACAGGGTGGCTGATATGTATTGCAACCAACTTCAGGTTGTTATCATTTGTAAAACGCTCTTCTGACAGCTGACAGATTTATTCCAGTGATTGTTCATTTTATTATTTACAAGCTTACAAAAGCATTTTGATCTATTGGATTCAGAAAAAAAGTTATTCGTGATTCGGAATTCAAACGTGATAGTGTGATTCGCTTTATATTTGGCTACCGTTAGAGCCCTCCAGCATTTAAATGTGAATTAAATCTTTTGTTTCTTGTGTTGCATAGCGTCCAAAAAGTGGACGAAAAAAAACGGTAACAATACCACAAATGATCCGAAAAGTGATGGAGATATTTGATCGAAATCCAAGCCGCACTGGTAGAAAAATTGCTCGTGATCTGAACATATCGCGAGAACGGATGCAACATATATTGAAAACTGAGCTTGGACTAAAGCCATTGAAGTTCCGAGAAGTGCAAAAGCTCACCGATGGACAAAAAAAGTGAGACTGGAAAGAGCCAAGGAGTTTCTTCGCTTGCACGAAAGTGTCCAATTACCGAATTTGTTTTACTCGATGAGAAGCCATGCCAAATTCACTTGCCACAGAGGTCAGCTGAAAATTTACACCAGAACTCAAGCGTCACCGTTGGTTGCTCCCCACTCGTATTCATCGACCGTGGGGTCAAAAAAAAATGCAGAATATTATCGGAACAATGTCTTAAAGATAGTATTGAAGCCCTGGACAGACAAACATCTCGCCCGCAGACCATGGATATTTCAATAGGACTCAGTACCACTGCACTCAGCACGCGTCAACCAAGAATGCCTTAAAAAAGAAGTTCCTCGCTTCATTTTTACCGCACAATGGCTACCAAAATCTTCGGATCTCAATCCGTTGGACTTTTGCGTCTGGGGCATTTTGGAGAGCAAGGTTCTCACTAAAAAATACCAAAGTGTCGATCATTTCAAGACGGCGCTTCGCCGGGAATGGGCCAAAATACCGCAGAGCCACTGTCGTGCAGCCTGTGATGGCTTTGTCGGCCGTTTGAAGGCCATAATTCGTACCAAAGTTGTCCAATTCGAATAAATCAAAACTGATCCTAAAATTTTATGTTATTTCCAACATTTTTTGGTTTTGAACAATAAAATTAAAAAAAAAAAAATTAAAAAATATAGCGCTTTACTTTGTTGCATTATATATCAGCCACCCTGTATTTATATATTCAAAAATCATATACAAAATAAATAAATAGCATAAATACATATATAATTGGTCATTACTACCCTTCAGTCAGGATTGCGACCTAGCTTCTCACACCACTTTTGTTGGCTGCAATTTATGGATTTTTGAGAAGCTTTTCATGGCAATATTATTTACTCACCGAGTGGAAGTCGCTGAAAAAATGATTTCATATTTTCGTTTTGATGTCTGACCTGGAATTTGAGCACGGGCCTTACGTCTAGTAAGCCAACACACTACCTACTAGACTACGGCGACTTTAATATCGTCATTGCAGTGGGACAAATTATGCAAAGTCGCCAGACCCTCAAAAGGGCCAGAAGTTTACATGGAGACAGTTGCGGACAGTGTTACACGAAATGGACAATACTCTGTTCCTTCTCAGCTAATCTACAACCTGTGCAACCCATTAGATTGAAATTTGTGAGAATATAAACAGTGACAGAGATGTTCATACGATCCTGTTGAAATAATTGATTGATAGATTTGGCGAGTCTGGCAATGAGGCAAAATTCTTTCTTCAATTAGGTTTGTTTAGCTACCTATGAATACTATATACGACACCATAGTGTAGTAGGTAGGGATTTGGCTTATTATTTGATCAAAGCGACAGCCTCACAGCAGATTACTGGTAAAAACATGAAAAATTTCGCAACTCACCTTTAAAATTAAACACACAGAATATAATGCAAAGCAGATCGAGATTAGATATAAAGCTGATTGAAATCAGATATAAAGCAGATTAAGACCAGATATAAATTAAATTAAATTAAATCACACAAAAAGTAAAAAAAAAAACAATAACACAGCCAACATACCCTTTCTTATGAGTTTAAAATTAAAGATCGTTCTAACACAAAAATACAACAACAATAAGTACAACTATAATTCTATTTCTTCAACATTAAATCATACAAAAATAAAATAAAGAATACAGTCTTTTACAGCTATGCATGCTTTTAAATTTTAACATACACGTACACACAACACACATTAAAAAGCATTACCTCTTCACAATACATGGTACAAAGCTATAGACCGAACGTAAGCAATTCTGCAATCATTTTATTCTTTTACAGATATGCATGCACCAAAGTTTGTATGGTAAAAGTGCCCCAGAAGGTACATAAACATACTACTGCAGTCGATAAGTACACGTCCTCAAATCTAACCTAACCTATCCTATTTGTGCAACAATAAATTGCTTGTTTTCGAGCATTTTTTTTTTTAGTTTCTCGTGAATTAATTTTATTTTAAATAAATGAACTAAGATAAGTTTATACACAACAAAATACAGGGATTTAAAAGGATTTAAGTTGCGTATTTGTTTGTCATCATAATAAACAATAAAACTATAAAATATTTATACTCTCATAACTACAACAGAACAAACTAAGAACAAATAAGGACTTGCAATGCGTGTCTTTGTCTCTGTCCCTGTCTCTGTCTGGAACAGTAGCAGTAGTTATGAAGAATTTTGTTAGATTTAAAGATTATTGTTGTCACAAACATATGCTCTTCGTTCATATTTTATATTTTATTTCAATTTCCTTTTTTTTATTCTTCATTTAAGTTTAGTTGTTATTTATGTACTTACGCAACATAAGAATAAGAATTTTGAAAATAGAAAAAGGATTAAAGTTGAAAGAAAACAATGTGTTGTTGCATGATAACGATGCAACTGAATTTATGAAATTGTGATAACATTTTAAGCCGAAACAAAAGGTAAATTGGCTTAAACATAAAACTTTAATAATAAACAAAAAACCAAAAACAAACAGATCGGAATAATAAACTTTATAAAATAAATTTCAGAAATATTTTCATAAACACATGTTAAGTTAGTCGTCATAGTCTTGTACGCAACCATAGCTGGCGGATTTAACTTGACGATTTATCGACATTTTGACGATTTTCCAAACTCCAAAACCGTAATTTTGCGCGACATAACGATTTATGCCCTTATTTTTATGAACTAAAAATTTACATAATTTTCTTTACTTTAGTACTTTAAAGGCTTCCTTAAGCTTTGTATAAAAAGTTGTAAAATCTTTGATGATTTTTTCGTATTTTATACCGTTTTAATCCCTTTAAAGCCAAAAATTTTAAATCGTAAATAAATTATCATATGCCATAGCAGAAAATTTTAAAAATTCCATTATAGCCATAGCTGCCAGATGCATAAAGCATGAAATTGTTAAATATTGGAAAAAAAAAGTCGTCAAATTCGTCAAACACGTTCATGGAAACGTCAAACTAATCGTCACAAAATCGGCATGAAAATTCAGTGTGATGTACGCTAGAACCGACACATTGTTCAGTGCCTTAGTTTCTTAAGAGAGTATAAGAAATGCTTCCCTTCATCTGGTCTTCTTACTATTTACTCCTTTTATATCTGAAAACGATATCATAGGACGGCGCCTCAACGATTATTTTGAGACTTCTCGACCACTTATTTATCTGTTAATGACAGTAGGATATCGTACTCCATTGATTCATTGGAGCATCGTTGCAATGTGATCTAGTTTCACTGTTGTATCGAAATTTTAACGGATTTTGTTCAAGCGAAATAAGAGACTTGTACCCGAGAATTGTGTATTCCTACTCAACACTCGCCTTTTTTGGTTAGCACATCCGTATGTGGTTGATTGACAAAATTCATTCTTTGGTCGGACTATTCGTAAGTGCAGAGATTGTAGTTTTTTTTTGGCTTTTAAGGACATAAGATACAGAAAACTTTGGCAATAGTAATAACTGCAGAGGTAAATACAAAACTTAAAGTGGCTTTTAATGTACTGAAGTAAGGAAAATGATGTAAAAATCGTCAAAATAATGGCATAAATCGTCACATCGTCAATATGATATTCTTGGAGCACAAAATCATCAAAATGATGATAAATCGCCAAATCTTGCAGCTATGATTATAGCTTCTAATATTGCCATTGGAAGAACAAATGCCAGTGCCATTAATTTTTTTGTTTCATACGATCAACGCTCAGGAGAGCAAAGTACATTACAGGAATGATGAAGAGGGAGCACTGTTTATGGAAACTAAGTTTGAATATTTTTATACCATAAATAACAGGAAAAATCTCTGTCAGCTCGACATACGTTAAGTCTGTCTAACAAACGAATTTTTTCTGTAATGCAGTGTACGATATAGTGGCCAATCGACCACATACGGATGTGATGGCCGAGAAAGATGAGTGTTACGTAGGAATACATAACTTTCATAAACAACTCCCTTAATTTTGCTCGAGGAATATCCATTGTGGTAGGGATGGAACCGTGCATCGATGCTTCAATGAAGGTGGAACACTATCTTGATTAACGGTCTACTACGGCCTCACCTGTACACGATCGAGAAGCCTCAAAATAGACATTAAGGGCCTACCCATATACGAGAGTTGTATGCCCTTTTCGGTCAGTTATAAATAGTGTAATTTGTAAGTAGATTAGATGAAGTGAAGTATTTATTGCAACGTCTTAAGAAACCAGGGCGATTATCACACTGAATTTTCATACCCATAAAGTCAAGATCTTCTGACTCCCTAATATTTACACCACACTTGGGTATAGATGATGCAATGATGGTGATGCTTCATTTATCTGGCAGCTATGTAGGTAACGTATTGACTTAATAGATATGAGACCACGGTTTAAACCTATGATTTGATACCTGCACTGCCTCCCAGCATATTTCTAGCAAAAACTATGTGGGAGTAAATAAAATTGCCATGAAAAGTTTCTCAAAAATTTGTCTTTCAGAATCGACTTTAACACTGCCGACTACGAGATAATTCGTAAATTGCGTTCCCATCTAGGCAGACAAATTAGTCATAGATTGTGTTCCCTTCTAGGAACCCAAACTACTCGTAGATTGCGCTCCCTTCTAGAAAGCCAAGCTATGAGTTATCTCGTAATCACTAATGTGAAAAATCGAAAAAATCTGCAAATTGTCGCAACAGTCAACGTGTTAAACTGTATCACTCGTTACTCATATACACAATTTACTCACACAACAAACGTGGTGTGAGAAGTTAGGGTGTCATCCTAACTATAGAATTGTATTGACCAATTATGTATAACCAGGGGCATTAAATATTTGAATTTCTATCTTTGTGAGTGACATCAATCGATAAACCTTCCCGTTTTATAAGTAGAATACTAAGATAAGTTAATATGCATTAAAAAATCCATCAATGTTCTATCACAGTTTTTATGTTTTTTCGCCAGCTCTCATCTATACCCCACACTTAGTTTATTAATGGTTTTAGGCAGTCTTCCGTGGTAACCAGAGATTATCAATGAATCGTTTTTTCGCTACTCATAAGCATTCGTGCAGAATTGAAATTCAACTACTTTAATTCATTCGTACTCGCTACAACATTGATTGATAAGTACAAGTAGCAATGAGTATGAGTACAAGATTGACATCAAACTCAAAACATTCGAAATATGTTTGATTCATACGCCTACTCATTCTGAATCATAAATTTAGAAAAATACGTATAATAGTTATAAGTGATTCGAATCATTCATAAACATTTACAGCCTTTGCTGTTGTTGCATATACAAACAGAGAAGAAAGGAAAGAAAAAGACAACAGTAAACCATACACACAATCTTCTTGTGAGTATAGTAGTGTTCGTATGCGAATCATACTTATTTTGTGATTCGTGTAAATGTCAATAAAATCATGAGTACTGTTAAGTATGAATACGATGAGTATAGTAGTGTGAGTATCATATCAAAAAAAGTATGAATGCGTATAAGTAGCTGAAATTATAAGTATGACTCGAATCTAGTCATCGTTTTGTATACTCGTTGCCTATCTCTGGTGGTTAACCTTAGTAGTGGCATAGCTTAGCTTAAGGTTTTCCTGACAGTTGGTGGTTTGCTGGTTTTTTTCTTTTGTCCTATTCAGTATAAAGATTCTTAATTATCTTTACGACTCGTTTATGTCAGTTTTCAGCATTAAAATTTGCTACATAATGATGCCTTAAAGAAACAGAATTCATTACAATACTTAGCCATGAGAGAACAAATTTTATTCAATCTTTAATTGAACATAATTCTCAATATATTTCTATTCGCGTATGTATAAACATGCGACAGAAAAAATGATTTTCTTTTTAGTAAGGCTTCCATACTAATTGGCTGGTAATATGATTCGGTTAAAAAGAGGAACGGCAATAGAAAATTCGCCGGTTTATAAACACCAAAAAAAAGCAACTAATAAAGCTAATAAAACGTTATAAATAACAACAAAATATATTTTCTTTAACGTCATATTATTTTTTTTTTTTATTTTTTATTTCGTATTTATTTTGCTTATTTTATGCCCTGTTTGTTCTTTCCGTATTTCGTTTTTTTTTTGCCAATTCCAACGAAAGAAAGTCAGTCCATTACACAAACGTATCGTTTGTGAGCAATTCAAGTGTAGAAGTGAGACGATGTGAAGTGAAGTGGTGTCTATGGATGTCTGAATGTAATCATAAATGCTTATAATCCTCTTAAAATATTATTTATTGCCATACTTATGGACTTTTAGGCAGTTAGTAAGCAAAAAAAGGAAATCGAAAAAGGAAAAACGAAAAAAACGTAACAGTTTTGCCATGAATTGAAGAAAATTATTTAAGAATTGGCATTGGCAAGCACAACAATAAAGGAAACTCATAGCAGAGTATTTGCAACCAAAACAAACAAACAAAATCTAAAAACCCACACCAGAAAAATATAGCAAGAGAGAGACAGAGATGTTACCACCCACCTACTTACTTGCCACATCACAATAAAAATATTGAAGCTAATAAAGCCATAACAAGTGCTCAGCTTATCTTTACAAGTTCAGCATGCAGCACCTAACAATACCTTTCTCCTGCTTGTTTTTCCTATTTTTGTTGCATTTACGCAACAATCTTTAAATCCAATTGACATGATTTGATATTGACAATCAAAATAAAATTGTAAGACGTCTCCACAATTTTTTTTCTTTTTTTTCCAAATAATCTTTCCATAAACGCTTGTTAAAGTTGCTACAACTGCAACTGTTGTCAGTCATGTTTATGCTGTTTCAGTACGCCATTGACTGACCATTATTATTGAATGAATGATGCTGATCAACGTAATTTATTGTCAATGGACATTGTCGTTGTCATGGCATTTTTATAAGAAATTTCTTAAGCAATAGAGAGTCGAAGAGTGGTAATAATAAAAGAGAAACAAACATTATCTGTGTCAGTTGAGTGAAACGATGGCTAAAATATCTCGCAACTGAAGCAGAAAAACAGGAGAAATTTTTATTGAAGAACTGCTTTAGAAAAGCTCTTGTCTACCCACCTTGAAATGTATTTTCTGTATGTTGCTGATAAGTTTCCCAAGGACAACATAAAAACGAAAGGATTTCAATTTTAAAAAATGTAAAAAAACACTTTTTTTTATAAAAACCAGGGGATGGCCCCTACTCAAGAATGATAAACTAAAGATTATGCCTAGCGAATGATTTCTCGTTAGATGACGTAGTTGGGCTATTTTAAAGGTTTCCAAAGTTTTTTCGTATGTGAAAACTAACATTTCTTCTGAAAAATCTGTGCACTACGTGAAAGTAGTTGGCAGCCCTGCAATATAGTTTATCATTCATGGCCCCTACTGCACTGCATGAGCATTATGCAGGCTTAGGAAAATAGGTTATAGGAGGGTGGAAAGAGGGAGTAGTGTTTATGGACATTTGATTTAAACTTACCAGTATCTTAATTGACAAGAAAAACTTTCCCGGAAGATCATTCCACAAGTAAGCAGTGCGGGCAAAAAATTAATTCTCCCTGTAATGCATTGTGCGGTTCACTGGACAATCAACCACAAAAGGATGTGTTCTGCGATAAGCACAAGTATCATGTAAAAATATGTAATTATCGGGAACCAAGCCCCTTATATCTCAAGAACACCTCCCATTATAGTACCGATAGAACAATGAAACACACGCCACATTGCGACGATGCTCCAACGAATCAATAGAGTTGGATACCTTACTGTCATTAATAAGGACCTTCGCCCTCTCCTGTACGCGGTCGAAAAAGCTTCAAAATAGACTTTGAAGCACCGGCCCATAAATGAGAGTTGTCTCCATCTGAGATCGGATAAAGGTCCTGTAAAAACTAAGAAGGTCAGGTGCAATGAAGTATTTTCTGCACCGTTTCAAAAAAACCAAAGCCCGTTAGACATGATGACTAACTAAGGCGTTATAGATTTGAAACAGTGTACATACATCATGGATTTCCTTTTGTTTATCAGAGTACATAACAGATTCTATGGGAAATGCTAGAGTTGGTCACTTTGGCTAAAATATTTATAACCTTCAGTTTTATTTCTCACATCACCCATGTGGTGTGTACTATTTTATCCATGAATAGGTAGTGACGTTATCTAAAAATTTCGAATCATTTTTCATCGTAATGATTTTGTTCTTTGAATCTTTGCTTAAAGGCTACTGTGAGAGGGCCATCGAGAATATTTTTTATCCGTAAGATAACAGAGTTACGGTTTAAAAACCCATCAATAAGTTTCGAACCCGACAAAATAAGAAAAAAAATTGCATTTTGGTATTTGAGTTCTAAGAATCAGGAAGCTTTAATTTCCCCTCAAGTAATCCGCTCAAAATTCTTATCTACCTAGTAAGAAAAATATTTACAGCGAAGGCTTCAGCCCTTAAGAGATATTACATCGTAATTAGCGTCATCTCTAATGACCAACACATTCAGAAAGCAGTCCAATTATATATATATAGGGTGCCTAATATATAATGCAACAAAGTAAAGCGCTATATTTTTTAAATTTTTTTTTATTAATTTTATTGTTCAAAAGCAACAAATTTTGGAAATAACATCAAATTTTAGAATCAGTTTAGATTTGTTCGAATTAGCCACCTTTGGTACGAATTATGGCCTTTAAACGGCCGACAAAGCCATCACATGTTGCACGAAAGTAGCTCTGCAGTATTTAGGCCCATTCCCGGCGAAGCACCGTATTGAGATGATCGACACTTTGGAACCTTGCTCTTCAAAATGCTCCAGGCGCAAAAGTCCATTGGCCGTTACGGCGGCCCAGACTATTACCATCAGCGGCACTTGAGTTCTAATGGCCAATCCCAAGTGCAAATTTTCAGCTGATCTGTTTGGCAAGTAAACCCGACCATTTTCTTTGTTCACAAACTGCTCAATTTGGAATGGCTTCTCATCGAAAAATGAAAATTTAACTGTTATTATAGGGGTGAGGGATTACTCTCATGGAATTTACTCTTTGTGAAAATATGGCATTTTCTAACATTTCTATGATTTGCATTGTTGTTGTAACCATCAAATTAGAGGTCGTCTCAATTTTTAATATAAAACTGTTAACATATTCAAGCCACCTTTAAAATTTCGTTAGCCTTAATCGTAATGAAAAAAAAAAACTTCTTTCTTTTACTTCATTGCCTATCAATTCATTACCTGCCAAGAATAGTTTTGGCAATAGTTTACCTAATAAAGGGTAATTTTTTTAGCTATTATCTGTTTGGCAACACTGGTTTAAACAGCTCTCGCACGTTTCGTGTTTTGTTTCACTGTCAAACATCTTCAGTTTGGTCTATAATTTAACTATGAATCGTGCTATAAACGAACAAAGCTTACAAGTCATTGAATTTTATTATCAAAATGCGTGCTTTGTTAAGAAAGCTCATCGCGCGCTTCTTCCACTTTATGGTCAGTTTAACTGACCCACTGAAGCGGCTATTTATTGTGACTAAATTTCGCACCAAATTTACATTGTTGGACATTAAACCACCAACATACTTACGTATAGTACATACATACATAATTGGCCATTACAACCCTTCAGTCAGGATTACGACCTAGCTTCTCACGCCACTTATGTTGTGTGCGTTAATTTTATACATGAGTGGCGGGAGCTACAGTTTAAAGTCGATTCCGAACGACAGATTTTTGAGAAGCTTTTCAAGGCAATTTTTACTCTCAGAGTCTTTGCTAGAAATCTGCTGAGAGGAAGTCGCCGAAGAAATATTTTCGATTTTGATGTCTGACCTGGGATACGAACCCGGGCCTTTTGTCTAATAAGCCAACACACTACCGACTAGACCACGGCGACTTTACTTACGTATAGTACGAACTGAAAAAAAAATATCGCAGCTGTATCGGCCAGTGTTAACGATGGCCATCAATTGTCGATTCGTCGCCATTCGCAGCAATGGGGCCTCTGTCACTCAACAAAGTGGAAAATTTTGCGGAAGGACTTAGGTGTGAAGAGTTTCAAAAGGCTTGCATGACATATGGTTTCAATAAGACGGTCGTTTTTGTTTCAATTTGCGTGACATGTTTCGAACTTGCGTCACTAGTACTTCGATTTGCGTTGTTAATACGAAAATGTTTGTACAAGGCTAAAACAGAAAAAGGGGATTTCCCGTTTAAATCTGGGGCAAATGCGAAGTTGTGTCTTTTTAAAATTTCTTTGTGATGTTTTTTTTTTTTGCATTAATGAAAAAAAATTAAATATTTTTTATTGAAAAATCTAGTTCTTCAGCTAAAATTATGAATCACGGAACCAATGTATGGAAAATCTTATTTCGTTTTGCGTCGTTTCGGTTTGCGTCACGTTTCTCCAGGCCCTATTAGCGACGCAAACCGGGGTATTAGTGTACGGCGACTAGATTCCATAGTACTCAATAAGTTTCGTTGTTTTATAAAGACTATAGACGAGTTTTTATTTTTTTTATTCTCCAATTTTTCTTTTCTTTTTGTTATTAATAACAACAAACTGATGCTGTTGCATCCTTAATCGCATGTAATATTAATATCTCTTCACTATTTTTTTTCTTTCTTTCTTTCTTAATTATTTGTTGTTGTTATTGTATCTTATCATTATAAGAATAATTTTCATCAAAAGTGTATATTTTGCTTTGATACTTGGAATCGTAAGAATATCATGCAATAATAATGACAATGAAATGCAATAACAAGTAACTACACCTACACAAAGTGCAACATCCATACAAAAGCAATAACAAATGATGCGGCAATGTAGCAATACTTTGAGTTATGGAATGCTTGAATGAGTCTCATCGTCATCTTCATTTTATTGTTGACTTCATTTATTGGAATGAAGTCTGGCGATGATTTTGCACACAGACACTTACAGTCCCCCTGACGTTTGGTTGTCGCCTAAAGATTTTTATCAATTATTTTTTGCTGTTCGATTTGCAACAATAAATTGTTGCTGTTTGGTGTTGCTATTGCTTGTTTGTATTGTTATAAGCGGGCTCTTCAGCAATCATTACCCCCACAGTATGTATTGTCATTTTTAGCTGTCATAACTTGTGCATGAAGTTCTCGAACGATTTTGCAACAAATGTTGTAAAGTTAAAGGTCTTACTCTATCTCTCCCTCTCTGGGTGTACTGCATAGAGAATTGAACTGCCATAGAGCAACAATGACTTCTGCTATAACTTTTAATTATTGCAAAAGGTCTTTTGTTAACTCATAACTTTAAAATGACTTTTTATTACTTGAATTATGGTTTTTCTTATTTTCTGATTTCAGTACATATTTTTCTTTTCATTCTTATAATGCATTTCAGTTGGTTTCTTATTCTATTGCTTTTGAATTTAATTTTAATGGGGATCATAATAAAAGGAAAATTAATCAAAGGAATTAAAAGGGAAGGTTGTCGATGTGTATACATTTATTGTGGCATTTATTTATTGTTTTCATTACCGCCTGTCTCGGTAGATGGTAAAGATTTATAAGGATGCCTACTAAATTCACATGTTATATTATTATTATCGGATATCGGTTTGCTTCCAGACGGTCCTTCTACAGCCAACAAGGTCGTTGTCTTTGCCGACTTCCGCAAATTACTGCATTAAATACCCGTATGACATGACCAAGCACAAAGTCCACATCGTTGAAGAGCTTTACAGCTTATGGCGGGAATATTCTCAAGGTTGCTACGTCGGTACCAGAGATCAGCAATGAATCGTTTTTTTGCTACTCATAAGTACTCATGCAGTTTTGAGTATAAGTGACTCAAGAGTACTGAAATTTAACTACTCGGATTCTGTAGCGTACACGCTACAACAGTGATTTATAAGTATCGGTTGCCATAAGTATGAGTACAATGTTGACATCAAATTCATAATATACGAAATATATTTGATTCATACGCCTATATAAATTTAGAAAAATTCTTATAATACTTACGAATGATTCGAGTGATTCGAATCATTCATCAAAATTTACAGTCTTAGTTGTTGTTGCATATACAAAAGAATAAGAAAGAAAATACAAAGACAGGAAGTAAAGCAAACACACAACCTTTTATTGTGAGTATTGTCGTGTTCGTACGCGAATCATACTTCTTTTGTGCTTCGCGTAAATGTTAAGTAGAGGCGAGTACAATGTGTACTTCAAACTTTATATATAAGTAGTGTGAGCACGATATTAAAAACAGTACGAATGCGTTTAGGTATCAGAAATTATTAGTATGACTCGAATCTACTCATCGTTTTGAATACAGTGTACATTTTTCTGCGCCATAAAAAAGTATGGAGATGATGGGCATTTTAGTTTTATCGTACGGAGAAAGATCTCTGCTACTCAATTGCCTTTTGAGACCATAGCAGCCCGTGTTGGCAAGAGTGAGCCTACGCGTGGTTTCCTGACTAACATCATTTCTAGTGGTAACGTCATAGTCAAGATAAACAGATAAACTGACTATTTTGAACGTATAGTTAGCGGCCGTAATTTGCTTTCATTTATTTTGCTTTCATTTAGTGCAACACAGATCTTAATAGACTCCCGTTTAATAGTATCTCGCTTGATACGCCCTATGATGTGATGTCAATTTTGTTAGCGTAAGCAAGCAACTGCACGTCATTTTTTTTTTTTTTGATGCACTCGCGCCTTACGTAAAACACATTCCTTGACAAAGATGAATAGCTCGCATGATAAAGGATAGCCTTGCCTGAAACTTCTCACGGCATCCAAAGGTTTGTAAAAGTCAGTTTCTTTTTTTGGCCCAGCTGGAGGAATTGCTCGACGTCATTCTGTATAGTCTTATCAGCTTATCACCGAGATCAGACATCGTGGTGATTCCTTATTTGAATAACAATTCCAGACGAATTGTAGTTTCAAAATACCAGGCTACACCAAATGATAGTGGGGATAACAGAGATTGGATTTGATCACATAAAATACTCACCTGGCTGTGTCAATGGCGAATAATTTCGATACCGGAATGCTCCCTGAAAAATTTTCTGAAAAGTTGTTTGTCACCTTTAAAACAAAGATTTTTGTCGGGGAGGCATAATGGTATGACCTTCTAAATGACAAGATGTCTATGGACATCTTGGTTTCTATTTATTATTAAAAAATTTGACCGAGATAGCTTCTGTAAATCCTTACAAATTGTTTGCAGTTTTACTGAAAAATTTCTTGGCCCTAATATCAAAGGCTATGTTAGTTTTAAGACACTTGACTTCCGTATTTTCCTAGTGCCTTAAATAGTCTCCTCGTTTGTATTTTTCAAATACTTTTTTTTTGTATAAAAAATAGAAGAATACAATTGCATTTCAATAAAAATTTCTTTTATAGTATTGTTAATGGTCAAACACAATTAAATTAATGACATTGGGACAGCAAATAGAAGGCAAGTTATCGATAATATTTCATTAAAGCAATGACAAACACAGCAACTATTGTTACAACAACTACAAATAGCAGGTATAGACGTTTCTAATGAATAATTAATTTCCCTGAAATTTATGAATAATTCATAGAAAACCTATTGAAATGCTAGCCTAGACAATCAATTAAACAAATTGTTCTCAACAACAAGAGAATGTTTATGGTTTTTTTGTTTTTTTTTTTTTTTTTGTTAATTTTCATAATGAAAATAACTGGATAGCAATTGTAGGAATAATTATAAACATTAAAGTAAACATTAATATCGATATCAATTACAAAGGGCAACAATTACAATAACCCGTAAAATAATCACCATATCGTACCAAATAATAATCATAACGATGACGATGACAATACTTGCCTTTACAAAAATTAATCACAATTATAGACTAGGCTGTCTAAAATCGATATAGAAGTATGTACCAAACTACATACAATTTAATGAAACACTGCCCACACTTTGTTTGTTTGTTGTTCTTCTGTTCATCGATTTCGAAAGACGCCCTTTTTAGTTTTCTTTTGTTTGTTTTTTTTTTCGTAACACCGTGTTCAGACACCGACGCGTATAATCAATTTGAGAAGCGTATCGTAAAAAAAGGATTCTTTTGTGGTAGAATAGTGAAACAGGAAATGATTATTATGACAGCGTTAACGATGACAAAACAATGAAACTTACATGCTGTCTTAAGAAACAAAAACAATAAAGACAGCCCCACTCTAGACAACGATGAAATTCATTCACAAACAGTGTAACGCCTTTAGTGCCATCATAAATATTATCAAATACGAAAGAGAAGGCGAAAATCGTAGGCAGACAGATATTAATAAAAAGGCGGACATCGTTAAAGACAGAAATTTATTTTATCGGGTCGATATTTCAAGTTTAAAACGCTTTTAAGATGACAACATTTATTTTAATTAATCAATAAAAATCAACAAAATATTAGTCAACTCATACAAGCCGTTGTATCGTTGTATTGAGTGTATTGTTGGACGATTATACAACAGGGTATGATTGGTGTTCCTATACACTAGTCAACATTTTTTTCATATTTTTCAAAAATTATGTTGGTTTCGTGCTATCAAATTGTTTGAATGCCAAAAAAATACATTTGGAATACGTAACAGACAATACAACATAGCATTGAGCGTTTACAAACAACCACGTGTATTCAATACAACATACACGATACAAAGTCGAGTGAATTGCCTATATGTATAGGAAAACGTGTATCAAATTTTAATCGGAATTGAAGTCATTATAGGCTTACTTCTGTATAAAATTTTTGATAACAAATTCTACAGTTTATGAGCTGTTGCGATTACATAGCACAACATAATTGGTCATTATAATCCTTCAGTCAGGATTACGACCTATCTTCTCACATCACTTGTGTTAAGTCCATTACGAACGATGGATCTTTTTTGAGACACTTTTCATGGCAATTTTTATTAACTCTTTGATTTTTAACCAGAAATATACTGGAAGGAAGTCAGGGAAGAAATATTATTTTTGTTTCATATTTCGTCTTGTGGTAGACGATGGCCTCACTACTCATAAGCCAACACCCCACCTACTTTAACTACACATAACCTAGTTGATAATATTGCACAGCTATTGTTTTCTTATCATGCCAGCAAGCAACCTATAAATATCATTCAATCCAATTCATGCAGGATCCTTGATTATTGTATGTTTGAGTTGGAGAAGCCACACAAAAAGCCCGAAGTCTAGTTAAGATAAGCAGGGCATCGTACAACAAGACCCCGCTTAACGCGGTGGATACGTTCCAATAAGTTGCAGCGCTAAACGAAATAGCGTTAAACGAGGCAGCTTAATACGTACATATGTGTACACCTAGTAACGTTGATGACAACTAATAAATCAACTGTGAGGTAGGAAAGATGCGCTCGTACTGTGATTCCAACTTCGGCAAATACAGTTGAAATTTTTATTCTGAACAGGGTAACAAAGGAGCGTTGAAAAAGATACGTAGAATACAACGCCGCTATATAGTGCACAACAAGTTTCAATACAATGTGTGATTTAGGGCAATCCCAATTCTAATTTAATTCATAGCGTTAAGCAGGGTCTTACTGTACGATGCCCTGTTTATCTTAATTAGACTTCGGGCTTTTTGTGTGGCTTCTCCAAAGCAGATTCGAGTCATACTCATAATATCTGATACTTATACACATTCATACTTATTTTATTATCATACACACATTACTCATATTCAAAGTTTGAATTCCTTATCGTACTTATACTTAACAATACGCATGATATTATTGACTTCGACTCATCTCTACTTAACATTTACAAGAAGCACAAAATAAATATGATTCGCGTACGAACACTACAATACTCACAAGAAGGTTGTACGTACGATTTGCTTGTTTTCTTTGTCTTTCCTTTCATCTTTGTTTTTATATGCAACAACAGCTAAGACCGTAAATTTTAATGGATGATTCGAATCACTGGAATCATTTATAAGTATTCTAAGTATTTTTTTAAATTTATGAATCTGGATGAGTAGGCATATGAATCAGATATATTTCGAATGTTGTGAGTTTGATTTCAACGTTGTACTCATACTCATTGCAACATGTACTTATAAATCATTATTATAGCGAGTACAAATGAATCAGGGTAGTTGAATTTGAATACAGTTGAGGTTTTCGTACTCAAAATTGCATGAGTACTAGTACTTATGAGTAGCGAAAAAACAATTCATTGCTAATCTCTGCATCCCTTTGATGAAGAGTATTGGGTTTCACTAAAGCCGCTATAAGGATTAAGTGTATGATACTTGGCGACTACTCTTAAAACTAAATATAATCAGCAGATATATCTTTGCGGCATTCAATGCGTTTCAGTCGTTGTGAATGGAATATGTTATCACATTAGCAGTTCTAAGATTACTGGTAGTCAACATAAAGAATTCGACTGAGAGATTGGTGGATTTTCTATACCCGTGTCCATTTAAACTCTTAATACAGCGATATCTTGTATAGATTTGCTATTTCGGCCGACAATTGTGTTTCTATGAACATATAATTGTCGTTGTCTAGAAGGTAGTGTGTTGACTTATAACACATAAAGCCACTGTTCAAACCCCAGGTTAGAATTGAAGGAAATGTATAGTCGGCAACTCCTCTCTGCAAATTTCTGGGTAAAACTCTGAGAATAAATAAAACACAACATAAGTGGTTTGAGAAGGTAAGTCGTAATCCTGACAGTAGTAGTGACCTGACAGTTGTAGTATCCAATTGTGTATGTATGTATATCGTTTCTATAAGTACCTAGTGTACTGATAGCCAGCTGGTTATCAGAAAATTAGCTAAAATATCTGTCAAGCTTCCATTGCCATTAGTGTAACCCGGTAGCTGACACATCCACTTAGAAAATGTTCCGGTGACCGTATTGAATAAACTATGCTTCCTACTCTAAACAGAGAAGGAGAATATTCAGTGCTTATCACAGAGCTTATATTCAGTGTTGAATCATCCGTTTAGTGTGAATTATGTTTAGTTTTTATGAATGAAAAATTTTTTAGTGCACACTCCTTATTCGAACACAATCATTGAAAATCTTAATACGATTTGCATAGAGAAATCTTATTATTTTGAAATGAAATTTGTCGTAGACTTAAGACTTTGTCTATTACGATGCTTAAATTTCCCTTTTAGGTTCAATTTTATTTTGTCAAATTATGTTGCCCAGGAGACAAGCTTGACTGACCAATAGCAATACATTAGATATACGACAATAATGCACACACACACTCATCCCAATCTGTTTGGACGCTATCGAAGGCCTTAAATCATATTTCGATTGCCCAAGCAGGCATTTGTAGCAGACACGTCATCATACCAGCCGGATTTGATACGACAATAGAATAACATTGTCGATATAATCCACTTAAGACACTTATGAATATTAATACCTACTCCATCCGCCACTGCTTTGGCTTCAGCGTTTAGGCATTTGTTTTGGCGCTAATGCATATTTAATCATTTAAATTGAAAAGAAATACTCAATAAAAGCATCAGAAGAGAGAGTCCCCATGCCATATTAATAAACCAGTTGAAAAGCTTATTTTGAGTTAAAGTATCAAATCAGATTTATTTTCACTTTCCTTTTATCTGGATGGCTGGCTGGTACAATAATACTCATCATCTTTATTATCGATGAGGAAACATAATCCCACACTGTAATCAAACATTCCTCCCTTTCAAGATAACTTGAGAAAATAGGAAGAAAAAAAAAAACCGAACTTCATGCCACAATAAAGATTCATTAAAAATTCATAAATGTGCTGAAAAGTCATCAATATTCTGTGAAACACAAACGAAATTCATAATGAATGTTGAAGGCACATGTATTTGGGGTACGAGTATTACTATTTGGGAGGAGGTTGGCACTTAATTTGAATAAAGTTAACGTAGGATATTATAATTAAAATTCAGAAATAAAATAGAAAACAAACGAAAAACGAACAACAACAACAAAAATAATAATTATTTAAAGCGACAATATTGTAGAATGAAAATCCAATCAAATATTCTTTCATTCTTTTCGATTAGTTTTACATTCGCTTGCTAATGTTGAAAAATAGTCTCCTCCTCTTATCCTCATCATAATTTCTATCCCTTTTTTCCTTAGTTCTTGAAAAGTGTAAGTTTTTGCAAAAAAACAAAAATTAAAGAAAAAACTTTTTAGATGCCAATGATTGATGCTTCGTTCTACTGGAAAATGACAAATTGACTTTCAAATCATGGAAACTAAGTGAATTTTTCAGTTGTTCTGCTTAAGACTGACATTTTATGAAAATTAACAAAATGTTGTCGGTGACAACAAAAAAAAAACCTATGCTTGACAAATTGTTTTTTAATTTGGGGAAAATAAAAAAAGGAATTCTTTTCTGGTTTCCGAACCTGTTAATGGCAGTTTTTGTAATGTGTATGAAGTTAGCTAGGAAAATTATAATATTTTCTTTTACAGTGGATGTTATGTTAACAGACACTGTTAAGTTACATAACATAATTGGTCATTAGAACCCATCTGTGTGCGTTAGTTTTATACATGAGTGGCGAGACATACAGTTTTAAAGTCGACTCCGAACGACAGATTTTTGAGACGCTTTTCATGGCAATTTACAGGATGACTGTTATGTACTGCAACCAACTTCAGGTTGTTATCATTTGTAAACCGCTCGTCTGACAGCTGACAGATTTATTCCCGTGACAGTTCACTTTATTATTTACAAGCTTACAAAAGCATTTTGATCTATTGCATTCAGAAAAAAAGTTATTCGTGATGGAATTCAAGCATGATAGTGTGATTGCTTCATATTTGGTTGGAAAACCACAAGTGTCTACCCTCCAGCACTACTGGCAGTGTTGCATCGCGTTCAAAAAGTGTACGAAAAAAAAAACGGTAACAACACCATAAATTATCCGAAAAGTGAAGGCCAGATTTGTTCGAAATCAACGCCGCGGTTGTAAAGAAATTGATCGTGAGCTGAACATATCGCGAGAACAGATACGACACATATTGAAAAATGAGCTTGGATTAAAGCCATTGAAGTTCCGAAAAGTGCAAGAGCTCACCGATGAACAAAAAAAGTTCGACTGAAAAGAGCCAAGTAGTTACTTCGCTTGCACGAAAGTAACCAGTTACCGAATTTGGTTTTCTCCGATGAGAAGCCATTCCAAATTGAACAGTTTGTCAACAAACAAAATAATCCGGTTTACTTGCCAAAGAGGTCAGCGGAAAATTCACACCTGCGATTGGCCACCAGAACTCAACTCATCGACCGTGGGGTCAAAATAAATGGCGAATATTATCGGGAAAATGTCTTAAAGACAGTATTGAAGCCCTGGGCAGACAAATATTTCGGCCGCAGACCATGGACATTCCAACAGGACTCAGCACCACCGCGCTCAGCACGCTTCAAACAAGAATGGGTTAAAAAGGAGGCCAACGGCCACCAAGTTCTCACTAAAAAATACCAAAGTGTCAATCATCTCAATACGGCGTTTCGCCGAGAATGGACCAAGATACCGCAGAGCCACTTTCGTGCAGCCTGTGACGGCTTTGTCGGCCGTTTGAAGGCCATAATTCGTACCAAAGGTGGTCAATTCGAACAAATCTAAACTGATTCTAAAATTCGATGTTATTTCCAAAATTTTTTGATTTTGAAGAATAAATAAAAAAAAAAATTTAAAATATAGGTCTTTACTTTGTTGCATTATATATCAGCCACCCTGTACTCTCAGAGTTTTTGCCATAAATCTGCTGAGAGAAAGTCGCCGAAGAAATATTTTCATATTTTCATTTTGAACACCTACCTGGGATTTGTATTATTGAATCAAGTATTCTAAGATAGGTTTTTTTTATAGTTGGGTACCCATGGGATTTATTAGAGCAAACAACATTCATTTTAAAAATCGTGAAAAATTTGGTAAAATTTAATTTTCTAACCTAGTGGACTGTATAGTTATTACATCAAGGATTCTAAAATAGTTTTAATTACTGTCGGGGAACACTTGGTATCGGAGATATAGCCGACGACGTTAACTTTTTTATACGAGCGAACAAAATGCTCTATTAAAGTCATGAAAAATTCAATAAAATTTAAAAACAAAAGCATTTAATTTACGCAACTAATGCCACGCCCTCTTTAGAGTGCGGATGCAATTGCAAAGGACTGAAGAGAACATGTTTAGCTTTAGTTAGAGGACATGTTCTTGTCGATTGAGACAAGTACAGTACACGGAGGTCGAAATTGACCCATTGTACAACGTTCTTAGAAGGGAAGGAAATAGAGGGAATAGGATAAAAGGAGGGAATGTAGGTAAGGGGGGATGAGAATCGGAGGAGAGGAAATGTTTAATTACGTATGTATGTAAACGACCGAATGGTAGGTCTGACATCGAAATATAATACTTTTTTCCGGTTTTGGACAAATCATTTTGGTTTTATGGCTATAACCCTTTTGTTTGAAGAAGTTTGAAGGAAAACTGTATAGCATGGCCATGAATAAAACTCCTATTTTTAGTGATACTAAATTCACGTCCTCTGTAGATTTTGGATGCAATGTAAAAAACTGATTTTTTAACTGAAGAGTTTATAGTTATCGAATGGTGTGCTCAAGAAATAACAACTGATATCGAAATGTTACCAGCAACATTCTTTTTTTAGATACTAGGCGAACAGAACTATATAGGAGATGATTTTCTTACAAATTATTTTGGTTTTATGACTATAACTTCGTTGTTTGAAGGAGTTTGATCGGTTCAAAAAGTACCCTGGCTTTTGTGATACTAAATTCATGTCCCTAATGCCACAACTTTTTTTAGTTATTTATGAATGTTTGCGATCGCATACATGTATAAGATATAATATCTGTTATCAGCGAATTTTTTCGCAGATACCAGAAGGACAGATCTACATATGTAGGAGGTGGTTTGCTGACAAATGTTTTTATTTTTATGGCTATAACTTCGTTGTTTCAAAGGTTTTTTAAGAAAAACTCTGTACCATAGGTCCGAATCGACTCCTGGCTTTTATGTGATACTAAATTCACGCCCTTAATGCCACGCCCTTAATGCCACGCCCTTTTTAGATTTTGGATGCGATTGTAAAGAAATGATTTCTTAAATAAAGAGGACATTGCGTTCTGAGTATGAATGTTAAAAGCTAATGGCTTCTACAAAAGTTGAACAGGCTGAAACAGTTCTTCGCCTATAGTGTCAAGACGTAGAAAAAGGAAGCATGTGTGTTCTCTGCCAGGTATATGTTCCCTCAATTATACTATTAAAGTTATTAAAGACACAAACCACGTTAAAAATTACTGTATGCAACATATTCATACATAGGTACATCAGTATAGCCCATAAGTTAGGATTACAATCTAGGTTCTCACGGCACGCATGTTGTGTGTTAATTGTATCCATGTGTGGCGGAATCTACAATTTAAAATCGACTCCGAATGACAATTTCATTTTACTCTCAGAGTTTTTCCAGAAATTTACTGAGAGTAAGTCGCCGAAGAAATATTATTTCAAATTTCATTTTGTTGGAGATGCCCGGGTCTTATAAGCCAACACACTATAACCTATGGCACTAAGGACATTAGAAAACTTTTGAATATTATATTCCTTCTTCACGTTGATATCTAAAACAAATCTCCACAATATTCACTTTTGCTATGAATTTAAATCTCTGTAAACATTTTTCTTTAAATATTCTGTTTTTTGTTCTCGATTTCAACAATTTGAGTTTTCACACTTTGGTTTTCATGGCATTCCAATGCAAGTGTACTCAACTATTTTTATTTAAATTATCACAGAATTATTTCCGTTTATCTGTAAAACAAAACCAAAAATTAACGTACAGAATATAAGGCTTCATCTACCGCACATCGACGACACTGACACACACCATTGGTTGACAATAAAATTGTGGTTTTAAATTTAATTACAAGGTTCAATGCTAGCTCTACACATGCACAAACACAAACGCAATCACAATCATAATAATTGTGCAAAAACAATTTCACTCAATTCCTCTATAATTTTCTATATTGCAAGACCAACAGCAACAAATAAAACAAAAACAACAACACATGAAAAGGGTTTTAAAAAACGAATTCCAACAAACGCCTGTAAAATTCCATCATCATCATCATCTGGTGTACATACACAGAGTGCCATGAATCTGTAATGGTTGGTTAGTTGGGTTAGTGTTGGTTGATATGGTTGGAACATTGGACTGTTGGTAGTAATCAGCCAAAGTCAATTGTAAACCAAAAACATCAACACCTTTTTCATTCATTCGAGCATTCATTCGTTCATTCATTTACAATTGCATTCCATGCAATACGAATAAATATTGCCACAAAATTTCCATGCACATTTACCCATACACATACATACAAAATGTAATCATGCTTCTGATCAGTGTGTGTGTGTGTATGTGTGTATGTAAAAATATGTTCGTTTGCGTAGGTATTTGTAATGGTTTACAATTACATTTTCATTTAAAACATCAACATGATTATCCTAAAAAGAATGTAAATTCATCACCAATGCTAGATTATATGGATGTACTATAATGATACGAGGGTGGGTACAAAAACACTAACAATTTATATATTGTGGGTAATCAGATGCAATTATTTTCTTTAAAAGTTTGCTCTCATCTTTATTTTCTTTCCACTTTCCAAATTTTTTCAAGCTAACCAGACGAATTCTTGCCTGTAGAAAGTTCTAGGATTATCAGTGTTGCCATCTATCGTTTCTTTGCAAAACAAAAAAATTTAAAACATGCCATAAGTGAAGATGTTTTGTATTTCAAATTGGGTTGCTACGGAAGATCTTTTTGTTCGCTTAATTTTATTTTTTCCCAAGTCTTAGGTTAAGAAGTTTAAATTGGGTCCAACAAAGTTAGGTTCTGTCACAGATAGTATTTATTTCCTCAGTGAATTATGACGAAATCGTGAATGACATATCCCACCTATCGCAATAGGTTAGGTTAAGCTGGGTTAGAGGACGTGTACTTGTCAAATATGACAAGTACAGTACCCGGAGGTCGAATTGATCCTTTGTACAATGTCCTCGCTTCTCATACCACTCGTGTTGTGTACATTAATTTTATACATGAGTGTCGGTACCTACAGTTTACAGTCGACTCCGAACGACGGGGTTTTTTTTTGGGAAACCTTTCTTGGCAATTTTTACTCTCAGAGTTTATGCCAGAAATCTGCTGAGAGGAAATCGCCGAAAAAATATTTTCATATTTTCGTTTTGATGTCTGACCTGGAATTCGAACTTGGGCCTTTCGTCTAATAAGCCAACACACTATCTACTGGACCACGGCGACTTCTACCTATCGCAATAAGTTGCTAAAATGTTCTATGGTTACCTCTTCCACCTCGTAAATACAACTTTTGCCGAAGTTGTTGTGAGGCATTGCCAGTCTTTGGTCGTAAACAGTTAGAGGACAGTACACCGTTATAACCGATATGATATTCCTAAAATGGATTCTGATCAGCTTTAAAGGACATACATATCTCCATATTGCAGACACCATAGTTTAATAGGTATTATGTTGGCTTATACGTGAGACCATGATTCAAACTCCAGGTCAGACGTCTCCAATATAACGAAATATGAAAAAATAGTTCATCGGCGACTTACATACTCTCAGCAAATTTCTGACAAAAACTCTGAAAGTCTTTCGGTGTCGACTTTGAATTATAGGACCCACCACTTATGTATAAAATTAACACGCACACTATAAGTGGTGAGAGAAGCTCGTAATCCTAAGTAACGGTTGTAATGACCAATTATTTATGTCCGTATTTGACCAGGTATGACTGGTCAAAGTCAATCCCACATATGAATTGACTTGAATTCTCCATTACACCTGCTTTTGCTGGTACATCTTTTTTAACGCCAATACAGTTGTGTTCCTAAATCCATTGTAGCATTCGTAACTACTTGTGTTATTATAACTCCAGACTTAACCTTAGCATTTGATAGGTTATAGGTCTGGTGCACTTTTAACGCCGGTCGTCACTTCTCTTGTTTTATTACAAGCTTTTTAAACAATCGCACTATACCTGTTATTATGGATGAGATTCCATCAAGTAAACTCAATTTAATTGGGGGAGTTCCGCAAGATTCTGTTCTAACTGAAACTCTATTTTTAATTTAACGGACTACTCTAGACGAAGCTCTTTGGAGATTAAGGCAATGGAGACGATACGACCTACAGTCAATATCCGAACGGGGCCATCTGAATACGGCCGTTTCAAATGATCAAAGAGCTCATTGCAGTTTATTGGCTCGTAAGCACGACAACGACGATGGGTTTTAGGTGGGTACCTGTTCGCGAGGACCTAATCCCATGGTGTTCTTCGCACAGGGTGAAATACAATACGTCTTCTACCAATGCCCCCTAATGCAACAGACTGTTACACCTGAGTACTAATTCGAATGTCGAAGTATTTGGACATGACTTCCCCCTTGGTTAGAGCCGAGCCTATTTAAAACTCCTTCCGATTTTTGGGTCACGGCCCCAGGTTGAAAAAATATAACTCCACACCGAACCCACGATGCTCCGAAAAGGATTCACACCTACATCCAGGCTGTAACCGAGGTTCCAGGGGCTCCTGGCTCCCGTGGTACCATAATTAGGTCTCCGCTCAGACCTCGTAATTAAATCGAATACTACCAGTTGAACTCCAAACAGTTCGGGACTGGTGATCCACAGCAACAACAATATACATACATCGACATAAAGAACGACACTTACAGTAGTGACATTGAACAGCGCCCTCACGGACGAGGCCTTGGCCACATGGTGTGACACCAGGAATGGGCAACATAATCGAGACAAGAAGACACATAACAACGCAACAGGCTTGGCAACGGCGGTGACGGCCTGGGCAATAATGACGGGGATTACGGGGATGAAACAGCAAGGAAAAGCAGCCGCAACAGAAACAACGAAGCGGAGCAGAAGAACCAGCAGCAACCGACTCAAACTGTCAAAGATCGCTCATAAACACGACAATAATAACACGGCACCTAGGATTACGGTCTAGTTTCTCACGCCATTCATATTGTGTGCGTCAATTTTATACGTAGGAGTTGTAATGCCCAATTATGTATGTATGTAGGCCCTACTCCTAGCTTCTCACGCCATTCATATTGTGTGCGTTAATTTATACGTAAGTGGTGGAACCTATAGTTTAACGTCGAGTCCCTATGACAGATTTTTAACTTTTTACTCTCGGTATTTTTTTATATTTCGTTTTGATGCTTCACGTGGGATACGAACCCGGACTTTACGTCTAATAAGCCAATATATAGCCCTGTATTGTCCGGGTATAAAATTTTGATCCGATATTCGCTTGAATTAACATATTGTACACGTATCTATAGAAAAATTAAAGCGTCTCGGTATCTTAAGATGTTACAAGAAATACTTTACCTCACTTGATATCCTTACTAGTTACACCATTCACAGCCGTCTGGAAAGGAAAACAACTCTAATGTATGGACCGGTGCCTCAAATGCAATTTTTGGGACTTGGCGACTGCGTGCAACACAGGTCGAGTTACAACTCTATTTGCTGCATTTGAGGTACAACAAAATGAGGCTTGTATTTCTCTATTTAATCACTAATAGCTTACTTACAATGTCTTAATCAACCACCCCTCGTTTATATTTAAATGTTGTTCTTGTAGATGTACAAATAAAATGTTTGTTTGTATGCGTGTTAAATATTGGCAGTTGTTGTAGAATTTGTTAAATAATTTAACATGCGGTAAATTCATGCAACATTTCTGTTTTTTTTGTTTTTGTTGTTCTACAAATTGTCGAAAAACATGAATTTTATAGAAAATTTAGCAATAAATTGAAGATACTAACGCCTACACATACAAACAAATACAAACAAAATTCGAAATTCTAAAATATTTTACGAAAAGTCATTTGGAGTGCAATTATTGGAATGATGATGATAATGATGATGATGATGATGATGATGACGATGATGAATTCTAATAACAAATGCAGCAAAAATAAAATGAACAACCATTTAGAAATTTACATACTTGCATACGGACATACGTACATGCATACACTAACCAAAAGTGTTGGCTGATTATTGCTGTTTTCATATGTTAAGGTACTGTGGCAATATAGATTTGTTGCTGTCTGTCCTTAGATTGCAACTTAAATGAAATGTTGGTTGTACAAATTGAAAAGACTGCAACACTTACAAGAAATTCTCCAATTGATTTCATTTAATTATACGAATTGCTCTGTCTGTTGTAAGTTTATATCTTAAGCAATTGAAAATCCAAAAACCTTTTACAAGTCTGCTGCTCAATTTGTGCCACTTTAGACAAGACGAGGCATAATGCTGCACACAAAATTGTTTGTGGCAAATTAAAAGCAATTTCATTGGAATTTAAGTGCAGTTATTAAATATGTGGTCTTGTTTATATTTCTAAATTTTTATTTCAAATGTTTAAATTGATTTTATTGAATAGAATTTCTTTAGAAAAGTAAATACTTGTGTTAACACTTTTACTCATCGTCATTGATTTCTTATTCATTTCTGTTCGTTTTCTTTACAGTGTGCCAGTGTAATGGTCATGCCCGTCGTTGTCGTTTCAATTTGGAATTGTATAAACTATCTGGACGTGTATCGGGCGGTGTCTGCTATAATTGCCAGCACGATACAACCGGAAGATACTGTCATTATTGTCGTGAAGGTTTCTACAGAGACAATACCAAACCGCTTAATCATCGTAAAGTATGCAAACGTAAGTACACGTTAATGTAATTGATTTTCAATTTAAAAAGAGGAAAGCAAATTTTTTAGAAGTATTTACAGAAAATAATTGTTTTCCGTCATTTACTTATTGAATCTTAAACTAAAATTATGTCATTAAATATGAAAAAAAAAATGAAAAACTTTGGGAAAAAATTCCATTCGTTGGTGATAAAATTTCGAAACTTTATTACTCCCAGTATAAGCTTCCGAAATTTGACAATTGATAATTGTCATCTTTTTGGAGCTATATACGTCAAATTAGTTGTTATTATTTCAGTTTGTTAGAGCAAATCACCATGGGCGACCATAGACAACGAAGTGTTTTCAGTAAAAGGGCTTAGGGTTAGTAGCCTACATACATAATTGGCCACTACAACCATACAATCAGGATTACGACCAAAGATCAGCAAAGAATCTTTTTTTCGGTACTCATAAGTACTGATGTAATTTTGAGTATGAATGAGTCAACAGTATTGTAATTCATTCGTTTATTCTGATTCTTTCGTATTCGCTACAATATTCATTTATAAGTACATGTTACAATGAGTTTAAGTACAATGTTGACATCAAACCATACCAGTTAAATTTCGATTGCGATTAGTAATCGATTACATTACTTTTTAGAAACAATCGTAATGCTTATATAATTCTATGAAAAATTTTTTCGAATTATTAATTGATTACGATTACAATACAATCAATAATCACGATTACTGGCGATTTGTCTAATAATCAAAAAGAATCAAAAGTAATCCAAAAGTAATCAAATTATTTTCAAGAGTTACTTTCAAATTCTTTTTGACTATTTTCAAATATTCAAAAGTAATCGAAAAGTAATCAAATTGTTTTAAAAAATTCTTTTTGAATATTTTAAAATAATCAAAAAGAATTTGAAAGTAGTTATTGAAAACGATTTTTTTGGATTGTTTTTGAATTACTTTTGATTCTTTTAGATTATTAGAATAATCGCCAGTAATCCTGTTTATTTCACCATTCAAAAAAATTAATCAAATTACTAGTCATTATGATTACTAATCATTACTCAACAGGTATGGATCAAACTCACAACATTCAGATTCATAAATTTGGAAAACTACTTATAATACTTACGAATGATTTGAGTGATTCGAATCATCCGTCAAAATTTACAGTCTTAGTTGTTGTTGCATTGACAAAAGAAGGAAAAAAGTAAAGACAAAAACAGCAATCAAAGCAAATACACAACCTTCTAGCGAGTGTTGTGGTGTTTGTACTGGAATTGTACTTATTTTTACTTCCATTCCTTCCTGTAGATGTTGAGTCATGGAGAGTCGAAATCAACAACATTATTAAGTATGAGTATTATGAGTATTTCAAACTTTGAATATTAGTAGTATGAGTATGATATTAAACTAAGTCTGAATGTATATAAGTATGACTCGAATCTACTCAACGTTTTAAATACTCATTGCTGATCTTGACAAAATACTAGCTGATTACGACCTAGCTTCTTACTTCACTTATGTTAGGTTAGGTTAGAGGACTTGTACTTGCCAACTGTGACAAGTACAGTATTCGGAGGTCGAATTGACCCATTTTACAACGTCCTAGCTTCTCATACCACTCTTATACATGAGTGGCGGAACCTATAGTTTAAAGTTGACTCCGAACGATAGATTTTTGGAGAAGCTTTTCATGGCAATTTTTACTCTCAGAGTTTTTGAAAGAAATCTGCTAAGAGGAAGTCGTCGATTTTTCTCGGTAATTTTGTTAACTCTGATAGAGTTTTATTTTTTTTTGCCAGAAATCAGATGAATGGAAGTCGCCTAAGAAATAGTTTTTATATTTCTTGGGAGATGTGTGACCTGGGGTTTGAAAAGTGGTCTCATGACTTAACTATATCGACTTCATTGCAAAAATCGTTATGATGCTGGAGTTCACATGCCATAGAACAGCTACAGAAGTATGCTTTCATTTTGTGGGTAAACTCTAGGGATGTATATAAATTTCTTTACAGACTTAAGTGATTGGTCTTTACAAGCCTTGAGGCCGAATTACAAATTACCTTCTTAAGCCTATATCGACGCTTCCATTCTATAATGTTCTAAGTGAACTTAGAACGTTTTTTTTTTAATTTTACGTTCTCTAACTGCTACTACTGTGGTTAAGCTGCGCCGATCCGTTTCGAAGGTTTAGGAAAAATCTACTTGGAATATACATAAAGTCGTGTGTCAGGTGAAAACTTTGAGAGCTCATAACTCAAAACACACTTTTTCGACTTAGAATTTTACAGAACGAAGGCGTCATATCGAGTGTTTCAAATTTTTTAAATTAATTTTCTACCACAAGATTGCCGGAAGAGGAAGTAAATATTGTCGAAATAAAAATTGTCTTCCTATTTAGTATTATTTGAGATGTCTGAGCTGGAATTTGAACCACATGCACTCGTCTAATAAGCCAGCTATGAACTTTCTTTTTCTAGAAAAATTTTCTTCCAGGTTTCTTTCGATTTTTTTTTTTTGCTTTTGTTTTGTGGCAGAATTCCTATAAATCTTATTGAGTATCACTTAGTCTTACCACACACCCACTTAATAATGCTTAAATAATTTTATGAAGAATTTTTCCTTGCCAATAATAAAATAATAATGAAATCAAGTCTATTATTAAACAATTCTTCAAATACTTCCATTCAAGTATGTCATACCCATGCAAGAAAAAAAAAGAAAAGGAATAAAAATAGAACAAAAGGAATCAGAAGAAAAACAATAACAATAGAAATCGAATGGAAATGAAAACAAATAGAAAAATACTCACACACTTAAACTGAATCGAACTGAAGTGAAATGGAGTGGAGCGGAGAGCAGAGCACAAAATACCAATACATAGTATGAGTAAATAATGAATGGAAATAGAAAAGAATTTCAAATATGATTCGATTCAATGGGATTTCTTGTCGTTCCTTTTTTCCTACCATTTTTTTTTTTTTTTATTTTTTTATGGAGAAGACATTGTTTATCAAAGTCAAAAGCACACTGGACCGGATCCCTCATTGTGAATAGAAAGTCCAAAAAAAGAAAAGCAAAAACTAAAGAACAAAAATTCCATTTAAAAAGCAACAAAATGGTAGCAGCATTGACAATGAATGAGTAGGTAAATGGAAGAAGACTGAAGGAAAAAAATCAATGAACTGATGATGTATGAATAGAAGAAACGTATAGAAGAACGAACTGAAGATGGACACATGAATTTTATAGAACGAAAAAAAAAGGTAAAATTTTTTAAAAATAACTCCAATTGATGATGACATGATGATGATGGACAGAGAGCAGGCCTGAATTCTTGTTTGATAATGGAAAACAAATAAAAGAAAAGGATGGCTTATATAAGGGGGGGGTGGTCCTAATAATTTTCTATATCTGCGCTTATATTACATTTTGGTTGGGTATGTTGAAGTCGTAAAGTCGCTAGTAGGTAGTGTGCTGGCTTATTAGACGTAAAGCCAGGGTTCGCGTCCCAATCCAGACATCAAAATAAAATACAAAAAGTATTTTTTCGGCGATTTCATTTTATCAGATTTCTGGCAAAAACTCTGGTAGTGAAATAAAATTGGCATGAAAAGATTCTAAAAAATCTCTCGTTCGAAACCGAATTTAAACTATAGGTCACGCCGCTCACGTATAAAATTAACACACACAATGTAAGAAGTGTGAGAAACTAGGTCAATATTCCTAACTGAAGGGTTGTAATGACGAATTAAGTAAGTATGTGTCCGAGTGCGTACTTGAGGACATTTTAAGACAAGTTCATCTGTGACCAAATAAATACAAATGCAGGAATCAAGGACAGTACTAGAAATATACTCTCTGATTAGCCAGCGTGTTGTGAAAATTATATCATCAGATTATCTAAGCTTCAAATTTTTAAACAAATAATCTATCAACGTCCTTTCGCTAGTCTAGAGGAGCAGTGTGACATTTTGCTGGACATACGGGTGTTCTGGTGAATGCAACTACCGATAGAGTATTTACTTATCTGTAGCGGAAACATTAATAAATGGGAACAAGATTTCTTCTCATTATATTAGACATATCGCTCAGGCACACCATATTTATTTACAGTAAGGCCCCGCTTAACGCTGTTGCACTATTAACCAGTAGTATTGCATTGATACTTTTGGTGCACTATATAGCGACGGTGTATACTAAGTATATTTTAAAAACGCTCTTTTGCTACCCTGTCCAGAATAAAGATCTCAACTGTATTTTCCGAAGTCGCAATGTATTTACAGTCGCCGTGGTTTGGTAGGTAGTGTGTTGGCTTATTAGACGAAAGGCCCGGGTTCGTATCCCAGGTTAGAAATCAAAACGAAACATATTTCTTCGGCGACTTCCTCTCAGCAGATTTCTGACAAAGACTCTGAGAGTAAAAATTGCCATGAAAAGCTGCTCAAAAATCTGTCGTTCGGAGACGACTTTAAACTGTAGGTCACGCCACTCATGTATAAAATTAACGCACACAACATGAGTGGTGTGAGAAGCTAGGTTATAATCCTGCCTGAAGGATTGTAATGGCCAATTATGTATGTATGTATGCAATGTATTTACATATGTACGTGTTAAGCTACCTCGTTTAACGCTGTTTCGTTTAACGTTGTAACTTACTTACTTTACAACCTAGCTTCTCACATCGTTCTTGTTTTGTGTATATATTTTTCTATTTGTGTTGATTGAGTACGACATATTTTAAAAGATTTCGTTACAATTATTTTCTCTTAGAGTTTTTGCCAGCGGCCTGTTTATATTATTGTTTTGTGATGTCAGAGCTAAAGTTTGAACCCAAGTTTTCTCGTCTAGTAAGCCCACACTCTGCCAACTAGATTACGGCCACTTTTCACGCACATACGATACATACGCTACGCGATTCATGGCCAATACTAACAGAATTTTACATTTACCTGAAGCGGCTACCTTACATAATAATAATGCAACAAAATTAAGCGCTATATATTTTTATTTTAATTTTATTGTTCAAAAGCAAAAAATGCTGGAAATAACATCAACTTTTAGAATCAGTTTAGATTTGTTCGAATTGGTCACCTTTGGTAGGAATTATGGCCTTCAAACGGCCTTCATCACAGGCTGCACAAAAGTGACTCTGCAGTATTTTGGCCCATTCCCGGCAAAGAGCCGTCTTGAGATGATCGACACTTTGGTTATTTTTTTGTGAGAACCTTACTCTCCAAAATGCCCTAGGCGCAAAAGTCTAACGCATTGAGATCCGAAGATTTTAATGGCCGTTGTGCGGTAGAAACGAAGCGAGGAACCTCCTTTTTAAGCCATTCTTGATTGACGCGTGCTGAATGCGGTAGTGCTCAGTCCTATTGAAATGTCCATGGTCTGCGGCCGAAATGTTTGTCTGCCCAGGGCTTCAATACTGTCTATAACACATTTTCCCGATAATATTCGGCATTTATTTTCACCCCACGGTCAAATGAACTGTCACTGGAATAAATCTGTCAGCTGTCAGCCAAGCGGTTTACAAATAATAACAACCTGAAGTTGTTTGCAATACATATCAGCCACCCTGTACATTGAGGAGGAACAATCTGGCCAAATGCCACGAGTAATTATCAAAGTCATTATGATCTCCGTACGAAGGGTTATAGTTATTCTTCAGCGAAACATTCGAAGTGGTTTTTTTATTGGCCATAGCCAACAGTCGTTCCTCCAGTATTATTGTACCCTTAGATAGTGTTCCTTCTTGTGGTCTATTTTGTAACAAATTTTAACAATTTAGACGCTATAGCTCCTATAGTTCCTTGGTATTAGAGACATTCTAATAACGATATTTAAAAATTGATCTCCAAATTGTATTTAATTGGATAGACTTAGGTTAGGTTATGTTAGAGGACGTGTACATGTCAACTGTGATAAGTACAGTATCAGGAGGTCGAATTGACCCATTTTATAACATACTAGCTTCTCACACCACTCGTGTTGTGCGCGTAAATTTTATACATGACTCCGAACGATAGATTTTTTTTTGAGAAGCTTTTCATGGCAATGGTTACTTTCAGAGTATTTGCCAGAAATCTGATAAGAGGAAGTATTTTCATATTTTCGTTTTGATGTCTGACCTGAGATTCGAACTCGGGAATTTCGTCTAATAAGCCAACACACTACCTACTAGACCACGGCGACTTCAAAATTGGAAAATTGCCATTATTGACTCATATCATCATCGCTTCTTAGCTAAGATGTCAACTGAAGTAAATTTTATTTAAATCTTGGGTTATAAGACCCTGTTAGGACCTGTTGTGTGTGTTGAATTTATCCATAAGTGGCGGGACATACAGCTTAACGCCAACTCCAAAATACAGATTTTTAAGAAACTTTTCATGGCAATTTCATTTGACTTTTAGCAGGTTGATAAGCATGTATTAATGAACTGGTTTTTCCTAAGAAACTCAGATTCTAGATAACGCAATCATTTTGAAAGTCTTTCAAATAGAAGCACAATCTTTTAATATCTTTAACAGTATTTGTTTCAATATAGCCCTTAATATCTCACATCCTCATAGATTTATGTAAAGGAATGCATTCTTCTATTATAAAAAATTAGTTTTTTTTCATAAATTCATACATCTCCACATCTGGCTCTGATTTAAATCCCATTTCACCAAAACAACGATTAAGTGTTCTGTTCTAGTGGCTCCAAATATTGTGGTTTTCATTTTCAAATGAATTTATTTTGATGGTATTTGTTTAATTCATTTTATATCGATGCAAACACATACAATATCCTTTAAAATATTGTTTAGAATGTTCATTTGAATGGAACCATGAAACTATTTTTCACACTTTATTTTAACGAATTTAATTCTCGTCCATATAATAACGATGCTGGTGCAAAATCATAAATTTTCTGTGGAAATACTTCAAAAACTTTTACATGAAAATTACTTTTTAATTGAATTTAAATGACACTACAGTTGAAATGTGTTTTAAATTCAAAAATTATTGCATTTAAATTCATAAAAAATTCTCGTGTATGTATGGCTAGACTATTATGAAAAGTTAGTTTTGGGTGTTTTTAAAGGCTTTGGCTTTCTAACAGCCTCGTCACCAGAAACTAGTTTCATCGCTTAGCACAATCCCTTGATAATAATGCTCATCTTCATGTAGTAAGCAAAAATGCCACATGAAAGAAGGTTATTTGGCTTTAATTCTTGTACGAGCTGAAATTTACAGGAACGCACGTCAAAATCTTGCAGTAGGATTTTCGATCTCGATGAATGCCTAAGGCTAAGAATTTGAGAACCCAGGCACATTGATAATTACAGTTAATATTCACTTACATACGAAAATTTATTTGCATTGTTGATGGCCGTAGTCTAGTTGGTAGTATGTTAACATTTGATCCAAGAATTGGATAAGGGCTGCAACCGATTTCCCTAGACTGCAACCTTTATAATAAGGACATTAGTTTCATAACTATTTTCCTATGATGTTTGTAAATGCATCAATGTGTGCATAGGCAACTAAGCGGCTCTCTTCGCCTACATTTGAAAAAGTAAATTAGACTTCTTGCGGCAATCATAAATCATAAAAACTTAAAAAAAATTTCGAATTTCTACCGTGTGACAATTATAAAATGGTATGTAATCGTAAGGCCACGATTCGATGCCAATCTTTGCCATCTTGAACAAAACGAAGAATAAATAAATATTACTTTGGCGACTGGCTCTCACCCTGTTATGTTGTTGAGCCGGAACGCTCCGCAACGTCGTTCCGGTGTGTACTTTTTGCACAGGAACCCGTTCCGGAACTAAAAATGATTTCGGATAACGAGAATTGGCTAAGGTTTTGAAAAAAAATTCAAAAGAATTGCTGATTTTTTTCTAATTTTTGACGAATTTTTATTTGTATTTTTATAAGCAAGGGTTTGAACCGAACCGGAACAAAAACCGGAACTAACCGGCTTGTTTTTCCGAACCGTGAACCGAAGTCCGGAACATTTATTTCTGCTGAACCGGAACTCGACCCGAATCCGAACAAATTACTACTTAATAATTTGAATTTAACCCTTTCGGCCGCATTTAAATTTAACTTTTGCTACCAGGCTAGGTTCGCCGTGGTCTAGTAGGTAGTGTGCTGGCTTATTAAACGTAAAGCCAGGGTTCGAGTCCCAGGCCAGACTTCAAAATAAAAAAAAATTACAAAAAAGTTTCTTTTCTTTTCTTTCTCTTCTTGTTTCTCAAAAATCTGTCGTTCGGAGTCGACTTTAAACTATAGGTCCTGACACTTCTGCATAAAATTAACACACACAACATAAGTGGTGTGATAAACTGCGGGCTTCTTGGGAACGATTGCTGTAGACTGTCTAATGGTGAAGGTATAGCACTGACCATTTTATAGTCACCAGCAGCAACTCGTTTCCTTACCATTCGCATCTTCTCTCTCTCTTTCCACCTTTCCTAAAAACCTCCACAATGCACGGCATGAATAGGGGTCATCCCCTGAGTGCTGGTTTTATAAAAAAAAATTAAGAGCGAGTATTTTTGCCTTTTTATCGTTAAATCATGGTTTTTAACTGTGGGTCAAATGACGGGAAATCCTGTGATGACGGGAATGCACTCAGAAATTCAATTAGTGTTATATATATATATGTATGTATTGCTTATGGAGGTTTGACGGGAATCGCCGTAATATGTTTCAATCTCTATTCCCAATGTCGTCAAATTTGGGACATGAGAACTAAGAAAAAAACAAAAACGCCGCAGCCAGGATTATCATGGAAAATCACCTCCATTGTAAAATTTGAGACATGAGACCACCTACCCTATCTATATAATTATAAATACGCGTTCCGGTGAACAAAAATTAGCACAACATCACTGCTCTCAGCAGTCTTCTGACAAAAACTAAAAATAAAAAAAAAAAATAAAATTGCTATGAAAAGTTTCTCAAAAATCTGTCGTTCGGAGTCAACCTTCAACTTTATGCCCAGCCTCTTATGGATAAACTTAACACTCACAACATCACTGCAGTGTGACTGACTCATTAGGCAAGAAGTAAGCTCTTTGGACCATTAGTGCACTCTGCTTTACTGGAATTTAAGCGTTATTTGAAATACTCATTTGATAAAATGCTGCAAAACTGAGAATTTCGAATGGCAGTTAGGGCCTTCACGTTTAATGTCAAGTATTCCAGGAATAAGGGGAGATCTATTCAGGCATTCTCTGGCGCTTATGAATTAAATCAGAAAAATTCTTGGGTATGTAGTATCTATTAACAGAACATTGTTCGTTAAAAGCTATTTGCATCAGGATGCTTGAGAGCTTCCTACATGGCTTTTACGGTATTACAACTAAACCTTATTGGAGTAAACTATGCCCATTTAGGCAGGTGCCAATTCAGCCTAACCTAACTCCACATTTTCCACCATTTTTGATTGAATTGTCCCTACAACTCCAGGCGAATTTCTGTAGGAATGTTTGATCCTTGGGGTTACATATTAATTGAGTTATCACAATGGGCCTAAACTTTATTCCACGTGGGACTTTGCTGTTGTAAGCAGCATCCACTGACTTAATGCAAGTATCTTGTATCCAATTTCACTTATTTTTATGTGGACACTGTAAGGTTTTTTATTCTCCATTTATATATCGAATTACATGGTTAACGTTTCGCTTTTTTTAAATTTCAGGTTGCGATTGCCATCCCGTTGGTTCAACTGGTAAGACGTGTAATCATTTAAGTGGTCAATGCCCCTGTAAAGAAGGTGTTACTGGTCTTACATGTAATCGCTGTGCCCGTGGCTATCAACAGACCAGATCGCATGTAGCACCCTGTATAAGTAAGTGTGGTTAATGAAAAAAAAAAATAAAATTCATTAAATAAACAAAAGAAAAACATACGAAGATATACACTCATCAACAAAAATTTTCTGACACAACGTCAACTATTTGATCCAAAGTTTAGTTAGACAATCTGGCAGCTGCTTTCGTTATTACGAAAGCAAGCAAATTTAGTTATGATTTGTGCCACAGTGCATGAGTATATGAATGAAAGAGTATTTCTTCTTCTGTTTACTTCTGTTCTTGTTATTGAACAAACAAAATAAAAATTGAAAAAAAATTTATTTTCATTAAAAAATATTTTTTTTTTATTGTTGATTTTTATTAACTTATTTGCTTTTATCTCTTTTACTTTTTTAATATTTATTTTCTTTCCCTTTTTATTATTGTTGCTGCTGCTGCTGCTGCTGCTGCCATACTTTTAATTTCGTTTGGGGGCACTTCATATAAAATCGTATGTACATCCTCAATGCTTGGATGCCATTCATCGTTGGCTGTTTGCTGATGCTGATGATGATGATTTTATTTAATCTTTTATAACAACAACATATTGCTCTATATTGATGCTGCTGTTACTTTTGTTGGTGTTGCTGTTGTTCGACCCAATTAACAGAAGTGCCAACAAATGCAAATATGATACAAGCGGAAAGTGCAGCGGTCAGTGAATATAGAGGAGAACCCACCCAAGCAGAGGAAATGAAAAAATGTAAGTATCTTGCAGCACATATACACACATATTACTCTTTCAACATTTCAATAATGATGCGAATATCTATGTATCGGGTGTACCATTTATCGGTTTAAATTTGAACCATCGGTTATATCGATTCTGGCTATATTTAATTAAGCATGTCATTCTGTTCTGTCACAATATTCAGTATATTATCGCCTATGAATGTAATGAATCGACTTACGCTTGAGCAACGTTGGAGTTTATTAGAAATTTTTCTTCCAAACCAAAGACAATTGGACGGAAATTGTATGAAAATATCGTACAAAATTTGGGCGCAGAGAACCCATAGGCAAGTTTAATCCTAAACTTCGTTAAACTGGATTTATTGTTGATGCGCCAAGACGTAAGTGTGTAGACGAAGCTGTAGCTGAGAGTTTACGTGAGATTCAATTCGTCAACGTATTCAAGAATTGACGATTTCACTCACCAATTTACATAACCATCCGCTGCGCTAGATGGGTCAAAGAGAAACTGCACGATGATGTCGATTTTGCCAAAAAAGAAAATAATTTTGCGCATGAAGCTGATTTTCATATTGGTAGGTACGTTAAAAAACAAAGTTGCCATATTTTTGGTTCAGAAACCCTACACACGGTCTTCCAGAAGGTAATGCACCTATTACAAGTGACTGTTTGTGCGGCTTGTAGAGCGGAGACATATTTCTTTGAAAATGAGGACGGCACAACCATTACAATCAATGAAGGAAGACACCTATCGGAGCATGATAACCAATTTTTTTGCGCATGTTCTCAACAGGATGGTGCAACTAGCCGCACATCCTATGCCACAATCAATTTGTTGCGACAAATGTTTGAAGGTCCTTTAAGTTCGCCAAGAATCTGCAATTTGATACCGTTGGACTATTTTCTGTGGGGCACCGTTAAAGAAAAGTCTTATGCTTAAAACCAGAGACAATTGAGCATTTAGTGGCCAACGTTCGTGATGCTATTGCCGAGATATGGCCCCATATATGACGAAAAAGTGCACAAAAATCGGTCCAATCGTATAATAATAATATTCCATGTCTATCGGTAACAATTGTAGTTCACAGCAAAGAATTAAATTTGGTAAAAATTTCCAAATTTTTCTGTTTAATTGCATTTTTAAATTTAAAGCTTTAAATGGCCCACCCTTTACATACACACTAACATAATATTATAACGATGGAAAGAAAAGAAATGTTAAAAATGATTTCGTTTCTTTATTTGATTCATTCTTTCATTTCATTTCATTCTTTCTTTTTTTTTTTTTGTTTCCCAAATTCTTTTTTTACCATTCACAAAACATGCAACAGATTGTGGCAAATGTAAAGCAACACCGAAAAAATTAAATTTAAATAAATTCTGCATGGAAGATTATGGTGAGTAACTTTGGTCCTATACTTAAGGCTTAAAAGCTAAGAATCATGTTGTAAAGGCTTCAAAAAAACATTTTTTTTCTTTGTATTTTTCTTGTTTAATTATTGCAGCGATTTTAGCCAAAGTCATTGGCCATGATCGTGCTTCCCAAGACATCAGCACTGAGAAATTTTCAATTGAACGTCAAAACGAAATCTTCAAATACGAAATTAATATTCAAACGATATTTAAACGAAATGCCATGTCCGGTACGACAAGTTCAATGCTAAGCAGGGGTCACATGATGTGGCTGGTGCCGCGCAAGAGTTTAGAATGCCAGTGTCCAAAAATTAAATTAAACAAGTAAGTACAACTAATTTCTAAATTCTAAAATACTAATTTAATTTAAAACACGAATTGAGTTATTAAACCTAGACACGTCTAATTCATAATAATTGAAGTTTTCTTTAATCAAATTCGAAGCTTTTTTGATTCTTCTGCGCGATTAAAAAGCTCGAATATGCACTCATTTTCTGATCATAAAAAAAACTTTCGTCGGGAGAAAAATAGTGACCACGAGCGACTCTTCTTAAAAAGTCTCTTATGAGTCATTTTCTATATTATTTTGGAGTAATTTTGACTTTTTTTCTAGTAGCTTTATAATCGTTTTCGATCACTTTCTGATCATTTATTAGTATTAGTTACCCTTCGTTATGAGTCTTTTTCCGAGTTGTCTTTTAGGAACTGTCTGATCATTAATAAGCCAATTTACCTTCGTTTATGATCTTTAGTCATCTGTTGTTTAACTGCAAAGGGTAGATTAAATAATTTCCAGAATCCCAATTTTCTACATACCAAAAGCTCGTCTTCATCGTATAGTGCGGCATGATGAACAAGATAAAAAAAATCTTTCAAAACGTTATCGAGTGAATCGTTATCGTCACTGCTGAGTGTGCTCCTATGACCCTCAGTTCAGTTTACAAGAAGAGGCTGTCAGCAGTGAGTGTAAATACCCGAAAACCATAGAATTTGGTTTTGATACGCAATCAAGCATTTCACATCAATCCGTAAATCAATGGCTTCACGCAAGCAACTTAGGTTCTGATTACTTAAGCGACATAAAGGAAAAAACATCTCATCCTGCTCTTTTTCTCTGTGATCTTTGTGTTCTTGTTATCCAGAGACAATGTATGTTTGATGCATTGTACTATCAAGCATTTCAATCAGTCAGTGAATTCAACTTCATGCAAGCAATTGAGATTTTGATTTCTTGAGAGACATAAAGAACAAAAAACATTTCGCTTTTTTTCCTCTCTGAGGCCTCTGCAGAAGTCTTTAAGTTATCGTTTTACAGACTATCATTGTATTTCACATCAATCATTCAATGAATTCAAATTCATGCAAGCCACTTAGGTTTTGATTTTTAAAGCGGGATCCTCTCTGAGACCTATGCAGAAGCTTTTGATTTCTCATTTTCCACTAAAACGAATTATTAAAGACATCTTCTGAGCTAATGTGAATTCAACTTCATGCAAGCAACTTAGGTTTTGATTTCTTGAGCGATATAAAGAACAAAAAACATCTCGCTTTTTTCCACTCTGAGGCCTCTGCAAAAGTCTTTAAGTCATCGTTTTACAGACTATGTTAGTTGCTTGTACTATCATGCATCTCACATCAATCAGTCAATGAATTCAAATTCATGCAAGCAGGTTAGGTTAGATTAGGTCGTAGTGGTAGCTCTGATATCACAAAGCCCAATTGAGCACGCATGGCGGCCCGTTGTGAAGCCACGGGTGAAACGACGGGGCGGTATGCGTGCTCAAGTCAATAAATTCAAATTCATGCAAGCAGGTTAAGTTCATGCAAGCAACTTAGGTTTTGATTTTTGAAGCGGGGTCCTCTCTGATACCTCTGCAGAAGCTTTGGATATCTGGTTTTCCACAAAAACGAATTATTAAAGATATCTTCTAAGCTAATGTCTGGGAAAATCTATGGGAGTTACAAAAAAAAAAAAAATGAGAAGTCAATAGAAGTTTCACAAAAATTTATCATTCGGAATCGCTTTTAAACTGTAGGTCGTGTTACTCGTGTATAGAATTAAGACACACACAATATAAGTACTGTGAAATGGTAGATTGTAATCTTGACTGAAGGGTTCTAATGTTACCAATGACTGAATAGTGTTGTCAATGTTTCGAACTTAATCCTATATTACACGATTAACAATAAGAAAACCTAAGAAAAAAATAAAAATTTTAAAATTGATTGACAAAAATTTTAAATAATCGATTAAATATTTTGTTGTTACAGATCATATTTAATATTGGGACGTGATTCAGAGGCGGCACCTGGATATTTAGCGATTGGTCCCAGTTCGGTTGTATTGGAATGGAAGGACGAATGGTCACTGCGTATGAAACGTTTTCAACGGCGAGCGCGTAAATGTAGTTGAATCGAACCGGAAGCGGAATATGTGAAAGCCGATTTTAATTTCGTACATTTGGAACGTTATAGGTTTTTGTATAAATTGTACAGTTTGCTCAAATTTTTAACTTTCTTTGGTATTATGCTGTAATTCAATAAATAAATTATAATAATAATAATAATAACAACACAAATATAGTACATATACATACATACATACATACATATGAGGATAATACATATATACATGCATATAAAACATAATATCTATGTATATGTATGTGTTTATAAATATATATTATAAAATATTAAATAAATACACAATATTTAAAATAAAAAATGTATGAAAACAAAAACAAAACATTACTAACACTTAAACACACACACACACATTTACACATAGATCATGATGAGTTAGGCAAAAGGATATTAATTATAATTAAACAACAGATTAACATTTCTTAAGTAGTATTTAAATTATGTTTAGATTTTCAATTGTAATTATGTAAGTTTACTTGACTTTTTTTTTATTGTTTTGTTTTAAGGATTGACTTTAAAGCCAAGTTACTTAAACCTAGGAAATGTATGGCATCATGTACAACAAACAGACAGCTTTTGTTTAAAAGAATATTTAAAAATAATTAAAGAATTAAAGATTTTACTACAAATAAACATTTTTAATGTCATGGAGACTATGGTGTCGCCATCTTTTTTGGCTTTTTACCCGTCAGGCCACAGTTCAAAACCCCACCCCAAATATCTCAAACGAAACGAAATCTAAAAATATAAGGAGTGTGCACGAAAAAAAAATAATTTAAATAAAATAAGTAGAAATTGTTAAGTATGAGTCTGTGTAATTGAAAATCTAAAATTATATTAAAAAATTTTATTATTTTCAATATTTATTTAATAAAAAGTGTTAAATGCATAAAGGTGGTTCAAGTGTAAATCAATGTTGTAGCGACTACGAATGAATCATAGTATTTGAATTTTAATTCTGTTGACTCACTCATTCTCACAATTGCATGAGTACTTATGAGTAGCGGAAAAACGATTCATTGCTGATCTCTGGTGGGGAGGTGTGGCAGCAGTGTTGAAAAATTCTGTACTTTTCTCGCGACGCTTTCGGAACTTTTTTTTAATGTTCAGCGTAATGCTGAAGGTGGAATTAGTCTTTAGCCCGGGTTAACCAATTGTCCTTGCAACTTAAGTTCGTATTTAGAAGACGAAAAGCAGTGAGAACGTTGTTAATGTGTTAAAAACGAAAGTAAGGAGTGCGCACAAAAAAAAAAATGGGTCTACTTTTAAGCTTATAAATTTTATCATAATTGAAAAAAATTAATACCGTTACATTGTTTTTGTTAAATTTCATTGCAATAACAAAATTAGTTTTTTTGATAATGGGCACCCAACAAGAATGTCCTATAAAAATAATAATTGAAATTTTCAATGAAAAATCGTGCAGGTGTTACCCAAAAAAAAAACAGTTTCTAAGGAAAGCATAAAACAATATAATTTGTCTTTGAGTATTGAGAGAAAGCATGGAAGTGGATGAAAAAAAGGATTTGCCGTCAAAACTAAAGCAAGTAAAATAATGCGAAATTTTCTAAAACACCTTAAAATGTCTGTAAGAAAAGTGGCTCAAAAAGTTGGATGCTTTGAGATTTTCGTCAGAAAAAAATTTTATAAACAAAAGGAATTAAAATATTATTTTAACTTTAATTGAAATATAAAACAAACAAAAATCCGCCACTTAGTTTTATTCCTATTACGAAAAGTGTAAGTCTAGTTATTTTTTTGAGCTCACTCCTTAGTTTTTCAGCGAATACTTTCCAGCGGATTTATGATAAAAACTATGTAAGAAAAAAATAAAATTGCAATGAAAAGCTGCCTCAAAATCTATCGTTCGGAGTTAACTTTAAACTAAAGGTCCTCGCCATTTATTGATAAAAAAATTAACACACACAACATAATCAATTATGTGATCAATTATGTTAGTGTATTTGTAGATAATAAATATACTTACTACAGTCAAACTCATTTATAAATAACTCGGTTATAACGAATATATTTTCAAGTCCCAACATTTTAGTAACAATTTCCATACAAAAAAAAATTGTTTATTACGAACTCGGTTATAACGAATATTCGGTTTAAAGGAATTACTTTAAATGGTCTCGGTAATTAAATTTCATACATTTTACCTTTTTTATAACGAACCCTCAGAAAAAACTTTAAAGTGTGGCAATAGTCTTTACTTTTATTTAATATGGCAGCATTAAATAATTAACTCAGCATCTTTAATCAGCTGATAGATAAAAAGAATTAACAGATAATTTTGCTTTTTAATAAAAAATGAAGTCGCCGTGGTCTAGTGGGTAGTGTGTTGGCTTATTAGACGAAAGGCCCGGGTCGTATCCCAGGTCAGACATCAAAACGAAAAATGTTTCTTCGGCGACTTCCTCTCAGCAGATTTCTGGCAAAGACTCTGAGAGTAAAATTTGCCATGAAAAGCTCTCAAAAATCTGTCGTTCGGAGTCGACTTTAAACTGTAGGTCCCGCCACTCATGTATAAAATTAGCGCACACAACATAAGTGGTGTGAGAAGCTAGATCGTAATCCTGACTGAAGGGTTGTAATGGCCCCATTATGTATGTAATAAAAAAAAAAACTTTTTGTTTTTAATTAATGAAAAAAAAAATTCTTTGCATTTTATATTTTCTTCTATGACTTCACTTCGTTTAATACGAAATTTGCCTATAACGAAGTATTTTTTCTGGTCCCATGGAGTTCGTTTTAACCGGGTTTGACTGTACTAACCATGCAATAATAATATAAAAACTCTAAATACACAGTGTTTCATATAATAACAGTCAGCAGATGAATTTTTATTTTTTTGCATTCCCACAATAATTTTCATTCATTTTCTCCAAATGCCTCATGCAACAGAATAACTTTGTGTGAACAGTGTTTCATATGCAAGCAGTATGCTTTCGTATAAAAATTTTCCTTAATTTTCTTTATGCATAGCACAGACAACAACCACTCATACACATACAATTACACAAATGAAAATTTAACGTTTTTTTTTCTCGTTATAAAAATGCCATGGGGACTTAACTTAAAAAAAAAAATTATCTGGTTTGGAGGAAAAAAAAAGAGTAAAAAAGAAATATTTCCGACCAAACCACAAAATTATGGTCAAAACTAATGTGAGAGAAAATGTACAAAAAGGAAAATATCATATGAATATTCATAATTATTTATGCATATGGCTGTCAAGAGAGAGAGAAAGGGAAATCAACGGTGGTACTACCATGGACATGGTATGTAAAATCATGGTTAATTAATTATTCAATGAAAATCCCCTAAAGGGAAAATAATGTTAAAAGCAATGGATTTTAATTGTATGGCAAATAAACAAAAGCTGTGTAAAAATTTATTGTTTTATTCCATTTATTCATATGAAATCTTTTGTTTAATTTTTTTATTTTTATTTTTTTGAAATTAAAATCTGCATACAATACAATACAATACAATACAATAAATTCTTAATAATTATTTTTAATAATAATTTGATTTTATTTTCAATTAATTCTTGTATGTATATTTATTTATTTAATTAATTAAAACAGAATCTTTTTTTTTTTACTTTTCATCTCTATGTTTTATTAAAGGAAAATTATTAAAAATATTAAAATAATAAAAAATCAACAATGAAAGAGAAATAATTTAAATTTAAAATAATTATAATAATAGTGCGGTTATTTAAACAAAAATTATAGTACGAGTATATAATTTAAATGGTAGGGTTGCTGCAGCCAGCAGTAAAAGTAGCAAAAAAAACTAAAAACAAAAACACCTAAAAATTAATCACAAAAACCAAAAAAAAAAAAGAATGAATTAAAATTTTAATTATAATATAAAACGTAAAGAAGTCTACTTAAAATATAAGTGAAAAATTGTAAAATTACAACAATAATATGTAATAATAATATATAATAACAACAACAATAATAAATACAAAAAATATATCATCATTGACATTTTCTTTTAGGCTGTGTTAACGTATTTTCTTTTTTGTGTATTTCAAAATTCGTTAACTTTAATTTTAAGATTGAATCTAATTTATGTCTGTAATAAATTAAATAAAAAAAAAATCAAATTAAATAATAACAATAAAAACAAACATATTAATAAAACTGTAATAAAAATAGTTTACTTTTCGTTGCGTAAATCAGTTGGAGGTTTTGAAATGTATTTCAGCGGTAAAACCAAATGCGGTTGATTCTGATGATTTGGATCCTTTATTCTTGAAAGCTCTAACTCTTAAACTTTTGCCATACTATACTCTTTTATTCCATACTCTTCTGACCAAATCTACTTTTCCTGAACATTAGAAACTGGCAAAAATCATTCCCATTTCCAAAACAAACAACGAGTTCAGGCCAATTGCTATCCTTCCTTTTCTGTCCAAGGTAATGGAAAATATAATGGCCAGACACATCACTAATTATCTGGAGAGTCACAATTACATACATACATACATAATTGGCCATTACAACCCTTCAGTCAGGATTACGACCTAGCTTCTCACACCACTTATGCTGTGTGCGTTAATTTTATACATGAGTGGCGGGACCTACAGTTTAAAGTCGAATCCGAACGACAGATTTTAGAGAAGCTTATTATGGCAATTTTTACTCTCAGAGTCTTTGCCCGAAATCTGCTGAGAGGAAGTCGCCGAAGAAATATTTTCTCGTTTTGATGTCTGACCTGGGATTCGAACCCGGGCCTTTCGTCTAATAAGCCAACACACTACCCACTAGACCGCGGCGACTTCAAGAGTCACAATTACTTTACTCTTATTCAATCGGGATTTATGAAAGATAGAAGTTGTATTACTGCCCTAATAAATGTTGTTGAAGATCTTAGATCGAAATTAGATGTAAATAGTGTAGCGTTTTTGGTTCTACTTGAACACACTAAGGCTTTTGATACAGTCAATCATGAAGTACTTTTGAAAAAGCTCCAGAAACTGTTTTATTTCTCAAATTCTGCCTGTAATCTTATCTATTCTTATTTGCTGAAAAGGTTTCAAAAAAGTTCATCTTAATGGCAATATCTCAGGTCCACTTAATATTAGTAGAGATGTTTCCCAGGAGTCAATACTTGTGCCTATGTTATTTTATATGCGAATAAATGATCTACCGAATATCTTGCTTGCTTCACTGTAATGTTCATATGTATGCTGATGATGTGCAGCTTTATACTAGTACTCTTAGGGGGAATATTGATTCTTGTTTGGATTTCATTAATCGTGATTTAGTTAAGATTGACAACTGGGCCTCGGCCAATGGGGTTTGCATCCAACTCTAAATGTATTATACTTTCGAGAACCGACAGATCATTTGTCATGCCTGAATTGTGCATCAGGGGAAATAAAATTGACTTTGTCAAATCTGCGAAAAAATCTGGTTATTGTCTTTAATGGCAGTTTATCATGGTCTAACCATAGAGATGTCGTTGTTGCTAAAATTTATAGTATGCTTAGGAACTTGTAAACTGTTATTGATTCGACTCCTTTTGTTATTCATATGCAACTTGAACGTACTTAATTCCGGTACTTTTGTATGGGTGTGAAATCTTCGCAAACTGTAATTGCGATGATAAATGTAGACTTAATTTGGCATTTAATAACATCGCTAGATATGTCTTTCATAAAGGGCGTCGTGATCAGATTTCCCATTTGGCTTGCCGGATTCTTAATGTAAAATATGATAATCTCTTCCGTGTAGGCCGGAATATTTATTTTTTCGAATTAAATGATTGATCGTCGAAAAAATATTTTTCTTTTATCTAATCTCGTCCATCTAATAGTCCTTCTCCCGTCTAATAGTCCAAACACTATCGATTACAGCAACTTCACATACAATATGAATGTACATATATACTCGACCAAAAACCGAACGCAACTCTACTTTATATGTCGATACTTTCACTGTATTGTCGAGGATATTGATTCCTCAGGAATATGTCAGACCAAAAGTCATAAGAACTGCATCATTGGTTGAGGCATTATTTGAAGTGAAAAACGAATTTACTGGCTTAGGTTAGGCTAGATTGAGGGGTAACTTTCCGTTAACATGCAAGATCACTCGATGGTCCATGGGAACCATTAAGTGACCCAGTGATCGCCATGATCCGTTAGTGGTGGATCCGCAAACTTTGAATAAAACCTACAGTTCTTCTTCCTGTCCAGATCTTCAAACGTTCTGTTACCCAATAACCGATGGCGTCTGTCGTGAAATGCAGAGTACACTCATAAAAAGTGTTGTAACGATTCCGTTTCTTCTGCAACTTTGCAGAATCTGCAGTAATCCTGGTAGTGCAGATCGAGCATATTAGCGAAACTGCCAATAGCACAATGTTCCTGTTAGTGTGCGATTCGTTCTCTTGTCGAACTCATTTAGTTCTTTTATTTTTCTGCTGTCCACAGCTGGTCATAGCAAGTGGAAAATGGGCAACCAGCTATCTTGGACCATTTACAGGGTGGCTGATATGTATTGCAACCAACTTCAGGTTGTTATTATTTGTATACCGCTCATCTGACAGCTGACAGATTTATTCCAGTGACAGTTCATTTTACTATTTACAAGCTTACAAAAGCATTTTGACTTATTACATTCAGAAAAAAGTTATTCGTAATGGAATTCAAGCGTGATAGTGCGATTGCTTTATATTTGGCTGGAAAACCACAGGTGACTATCGTTAGAGCCCTCCAGCATTTAAATGTGTATACATCTTTTGTTTCTCGTGCCATTGCTTGTTTTTGTGATACTGGCAGTGTTGCATCGCGTCCAAAAAGTGGACAAAAAAAATGGGTAACAACACCAAAAATGGTCCGAAAAGTGAAGGCCAATTCGAATAAATCTAAACCGATTCTAAAATTTGATGTTATTTCCAACATTTTTTGCTTTTGGACAATAAAATTAAAAAATAAAAATTAAAAAATTTAGCACTACAGTGAGCTTACTTGTGTTAAAACCATGTTTTTTTTTTTAAAGTTGTGTACAATGGAAGGAAATTTGAGATTATTTTCCCATTTTTATTTTTAATTTTAATGACGAAAGACAACAAAAATAAAAAAGATAAACTTTGCAAAATACGATTTCATTCCATCATCATTCATTCATTCATTATCGCAAACGAACATTCATAGTATGTCCAGTTTCGTTCATTGTTATCCAATTTGCTTATTGTGCAGCATATCTGTCTGTTGTGTGAAATAATCAAATTCAATTATAATTAATTCGTGCTAAACATTTAATAACCATAACGAATGGATCTGCTCCATATGTACTACCATTTCCACTTCCACCACCTTCATATTCATCTTTTCAATTCCACTGACCAATTCAATGTTCATTTGTTTGCCCATTAATCTTTTGGGGGATTTTGAATGTCTCTCCTTTTAATCTGTGAATCCCTCTTCTTGTCTGTTGCTGCCCTTTTTTATTTGTCTCCTTTTTTTCTGACCAATGAATTCTTTTTTAATTCTTTGCTTCTTTTCGTTGAAATATTTTTTTGGACAAAATGTCAGTTTTTGTTTGAATCTCTAAATAAATAACGACGTATGAATGTACGTATGTGTGTAAGTATAAAGGAAATAATCACATAAATCCATAAGTTTCCGTTTCTTCATGTTGAAACTAATTCTACGCCACAGTACACATGTCACATAAAATCCATGTTCATTCTATGTAGAGTATTTCATGGCAACACCTACACTAATGAAATATTTTTGTACACACGAGTGTATGTTACTGTCTTGTGCTCATTTCTTTTCCCCCCAAGACCCTGAAAATTTAACTCTAGAGCATAGCGTCGAATATAAGAAGAACAAGTGAAACTGATGTGAAGGGCAGGGATTAGCAGATGATAAAGTACACTATAGTGTATACAATGAAAATTATAGAATGACAGCCTAATATATCAATCATAGGGCCATTATTACAACTTCCCGTTAAAGTTGGCATTAGTTAAAGGTACCTTTAGCTAAAGTTAACGAAAAAGTTACCTTTAACTTATTCTGGTTAAAAGTCGATAAAGCTGCTCAATTAAACAAGTTATATTTATTAACGCAGTGGCAACAGCGGACTTCGTTTTTTTTTGTATATCCTAATATTGTTTAAATTTTAAGTTGCCATATCGAAAACATCATATAATATGGCATGTTTAAACATAAAGTGACCTTTAAATGTTAAAGGTAGGATGATCTTCCCTTTAGCTTAACGCTCATTTCTATCTTATTGGGTACTCTCCCTTAAAATCCTGCCTTTAATTAACGGCAAGTTATAATAATGGCCCATAGTATTGTATTTCGGTATTTGGCCGGAAGTTGTGGCGTATATTTCAAAGATATTTTTTAGAGGTCTAAACTTAATCCAACAGCCTCAGCGAAAGGCTACTATGTGCGTCAAAAGTCCGCAATGTTTCGATTATTATGCATCGCCAATTCCTGTTAGTTCAATGAAAGTTCAATGCCCTACTTATCCTGCATATGATATTTCAGTCAACAAGTGCTTCGTTTTCTCTTCACCAAATCTTTAAATACGACAATGTAATCTAAGTGTTCTTTGCGAGTTTCAACTCGTAACCTATAAGTGAGCAGATTTGTCAGTGATATACAGATTCTAGATTAAGAAAGAGCAGTTCAACATTATATCACCCAAGTTGTGTCAATTGTAGTCTAGTAGGTAGTGTGTTGGCTCATTAGACGTGAGACCATGGCTTAAAACCCAGTTCGGACATTTCCAGCAAAACGAAATACGATCAGAAAGATTTCAGAAGATTTTTGACAAATGAATAAAACAGCCATGAAAAGTTTCACACTATTCAGTCGTTCGGTGCCGATTTTAAACTGTAGATCCTGCCACTCATATCTAAAATTAAAACACACCAGAGGTGGGAGAAGCTAGATCGTAATCCTAACTGAATGGAAATACTGACCAATTACACAGCCCTGCAAATGTCGATATTTTTGTGCAAATAAGATGACTCCAGGTTAGGTTAGGATAGAGGACGTGTACAGTACCCGGAGGTCGAAATTTACCCATTGTACAATGTCCTTAGGGAAGGAAGGAAATAGAGGATATAGGATAAAAGGAGGGAATGTAGGTAAGGGGAGGGAGAATGGGAATCGGAGGAATTACGTAGAAAGAAACAGATACAAAACAAAAGAGGCTGAAAGCGCGGCTACACTTATGAAGCCTTAGCACCTCAAATCCAGCCCAAACTACTAATGAATCTGTGGAGCCTTGATGTCGGGTCTGGATACAGAACTCAAGCTCTCAAAGAAGGAGGTGTTCGACAGGCTCCAATTGCTTCTCATCGCAACATAGTCCGGGATCTATTCCATATATTCGTCACCGACCTAATTTCGCAGTGCCTCATCATAAAACCGACAGCCAATCTTAAGCTGGCTTTAACCAAGCCCAGCAGCCAATCCGTTCTCTTACTGTCCACAGTACAGTCCATATACATCTAGAAACAGAACAACCAGATCCGTTCCTCCAACGCCTCTTCTCTTCCTCCCTGACCCATCCACCAATGAGACCATAGTCGCGGCAGACTGGGAGGACCAACTATCAAATAGCCCCCTTAAAACGAATCTAACCTAGCTAGGTTAGGTGGTACGTAACCTAGCTCCAGATGTTTCCGAAAGCAAAAACTTTCCATCACCTTAGGTTTTGGCCACTTTAGAAGAATTTATAGAGCTAAACACTGACGTGATAGAACCATCGCTATTATCAGAAATTGATCTTTGCTCTTTAAAATGAGCCCAAAGCCAAATTGTTTGCATGCACCCTTAAAGTAGAGGGGGGGTTTATGTCAAGGGTTGGAAGAGAAAAAGATACACAGTACGGTGGTCTTTAAAAATTAATCGAGCGCCCTGGTAGTCTAGTGGGTAGTGTGCTAGACTATTAGCGTGAGGGTCGTAGGTTCGATTCCCACCAGAGGCTCTGGTCTGTGACACTACACCGAGCATATGGTCGAAGTTACTCAGCTCGTACATAATTAGAATATAATTTGTAATTGTATTGTAATTAATAAATAAATAAATAAAAATTAATCAGATTTACTTGATTGTTACTCAGGGGTTTTGGGTGTCGCTGATCACAGATCTTTATTCAGATTTAAAAAATTCAAAATGTCGGAGACCCCAAAATTCGTAATCAACGCAAAATATTTCGGAAAACCCTGGATCCAATTTATTTGCAAAACCCATGCAGGGCTGTGTTATGTAAGTATGCATGTATTTAAATGCATTGCTGTTATCGTAGACCTCGGTTATCGAAAACGGTCCTGTCATCGTGTTATCTGAGAAATACCTTAAGGTCTGAAATGTGTCAGTAAGTATTCGAAAAAGATGCAAGCGTAACACATTTAAATTTGTGTGTCAATTGGTTCATACAACTTGATTAAAATGCTAATGAGGATAAACAGTACTCACCGATTAAAAATCAGATAAAGTGAGGCTGAAGGCTCCGTTGTCTAGTAGCAGTGTGTTGGATTATTAGACAAGAGGTCATGGTACAATTCGCAATGTAAACCGAAAATTTTTTTATGATAATTTCTTTCCAGCAGCCTTCTGGCAGAAACTCTCCGAATAAAGTAAAATTGCCATTAAAAATGTTCAAAAAAATCAGTCATTCGGGGTCTACTTTAAAAGCTGTAGGTCTCACCACTCAAGGATAAAGTTAATACACAGTGGTGTGAGAAACTCAGTCATAATCGTGACTTGCAGGTTCTATTGTCCAATTTAGTGGGCAAGACACTGGGACTATATATATGATATATAAAATATATTCTGTTAGATCTTCTCAAGGAGTAGGGTGCTAAAAAACTAGTAAAGTAATCATTCAAAGAAAAGAAATCCTGACATAATATCAAAAAAAAAAAAAAAAAATTCAAGGATCTTAATGATTACCAAACAATAACACCAACCACTCACTAATAACGTACAACAACAGCCAGAAAATGTCAAAATAGCTAAATGAGGTTATGGGTTCATGTAGTAATGAAATGACAAATACAAAACAATATAGAAAGAGGGAAGGAAGTATGTAGTAGAGGAAATTAACAGTAAAATTATAAATAAATATAGGGGGAGACATTAGGGAGGCACATGCTGTAAAAAATTTTCTTTACAAATGTTCGCAATTTTACCTTAAAATAAAATACAACAGATATGACGACATATTTCAATGCCAATAATGTTAGAATATGACTACGGCATGTAATTGTTGTCCCGTGGCAAAGTCTTAAATCATAATTCTTTTTATCATCCTCTTAAAAATTAGTACGAGCAAAAATTATTAGCCACAAAAGAAACAGAAAAATTTGTTTTATTATTTATTTATTTATTAATTACAATACAATTACAAATTATATTCTAATCACATACGAGCTGAGTAACTTCAACCATATGCCCGGTGTAGTGTCACATACCAGAGCCTCTGGTAGGTATCGAACCCACGACCCTCACGCTAATGGTCTAGCATACTACCCACTAGACTACTAGAAATGATCAGCAACTTCAAAGTGTCGGTTAATATTGTTTCCTTGAGAGATGCCTTAGTACTGTGACCTTAAGATTAAATGTCCACTACTCCAAGTTTTTAGGATGTCCCTAGCTGAACTCCTCCAAGTCTATTCCTTCGAAAAACTTTACAATGCGGTGGTGTAGGTTAGGTTAGGTTAGTTTAGAGGGCGTATACTTGTCAATTCTGACAAGTACAGGACTCGGTGATCGAATTGACCCATCGTACTACGTCCTAGCTTCTTACACCACTTATGTTGTGTGCGTTAATTTTATGCATGAATGGCGGGACCTACAGCTTAAAGTCGACTCCGAACGACACGTTTTTTTGAGAAGAATTCCATGGCAATTTTTTTTACTCTCAGAGTCTTTGCCAGAAATCTGCTGAGAGGAAATCGCCGAAAAAGTTTTTCATATTTTCGTTTTTGATGTCTGACCTGGGTGGCGGTGTAATACCTATAGACCTATAGGCAAGCGAGCGGAAGGGAGTGTGGGAGGCTAAAAAAGTTCACGGAAAAACAGTAAATGTCGATGACGCCAGAAAGCAAGCCATACAACAATGGCAAGATAAATGGAACACTGAATTGAGAGGAAATTTGAGGAGGTTAACTACTATCTGACACAACTGTTATCTGGACACGGCTGTTTTTGTAAGTACCTGTTTAAAACATGGAAAATGACGCAACCAAATTACATCTATGATGATGCGCCGATTGATGATGCGGAATACACTTTCTTTCACTGTGAGAGTTGGAGATTTGAAATAAAGAATCTTGAGGCTAAAGTCGGCGTCAGTACTGTCGGAAATTTCTGCGTTGTGATTCTGGAGTAGCATAGTCAGCTACGCTGAAGTCTTTCTGAAAGCGAAGAAAATTGACTTAGACTGTAGAAATAAACATCTTCTCGAGTTTTGCTGTGCAATCCGGACGCGGATATGAATGTGAAGGGGTCATATGGCCAAATGGACTCTACTTCGAAGTAATACCACGGTAGTTCCGGTGTGGGCAAAATGAGTCCAAAAGAGATTTAGTGGGTGAGGGCCCCACACACGGAAGAGATAGTGACGACTACCCCTTTGATGCGGTTAGGTACATTTAATCCTCCTCAGCGTAAAAAGATCAATCGCCATTCTTAATGTGTCTTAACTCTGAGTCGGTAGTGCCCTGTCAAAAAACCGGTTACCAGCCTCAAATTATTGCTGAGTAGTCTGATTCATAGCACGGATTTTCTCTTATTGTAATTTCCCAGCAAAAGTCTTGATTGCCTCAAAACCACTTGGTTTGAGAAAGGTCTTTATATCTCATTATTTTCCTGTTCGTTGAGCTTACCTTTTCAAATATTCTCCTCCACTACACAGAAAATTTGTGTTCCCCTCCTCTCTAGTTATTCTTATTGTCGGGAGTTCTAACATGACCTGGTACTAGGTAGAAGAATACCAGGCCTACTTAGTTAAATTCAGTTTCTTCAGACAGTACCGAATTATCCTCGGTATAGCCGAGCCAAGGTCAGACATCAAAACGAAAAATATTTCTTTGGCGACTTTCTCTCAGCAGATTTCTGGCAAAGACTCTGAGAGTAAAAATTGCCATGAAAAGCTTCTCAAAAATCTGTCGTTCGGAGTCGACTTTAAAACTGTAGGTCCCGCCACTCATGTATAAAATTAACGCACACAACATAAGTGGTGTAAGAAGCTAGGTCGTAATCCTGACTGAAGAGTTGTAATGGCCAATTATGTATGTATGTATAGACGAGCCAAGTAATTAAATGTCAGCCTGACTATCATATAGTGTTGCTATGTCTTTGGTACCTCCTGTCGATAGTATAGACATCTGTTTAGAAGATACTCCAGAGCTCCTTCTTACACTCGGATCATTTAATCCTGAGAACAAAAACTGCTTTGTCAGGATCCATGAAATTGGTCCCCTCTCTTCAAAAGATTTTTCAGAAACACTTCTTAAAACCGTAGAGTCTACTAGTTCTATCGAAGAGATAGTTTAGAAGGGAACTGTTAACCAATTGTTAACTTCGTGTTAGAATTTTCATCCATCAACCTAACTATAGTCTCCAATGATTTGTTCTGCACTATCATTTACAGAGAACTAAATCCATCGCTAGTTTCCCTCCCCTTCCCTACATTCCTATATCCTCCATTTCCTTCCTCCCCTAATGACAATGTACAATGGGTTTATTTCGACCTCCGGGTACTGTGCTTGTCTTGACCGACAGGTGCACATCCTCTAACCTAACCTAACCTAACCTAAATCCATCGCTTGTCTCTGTAGCCTGACTGTATTGTTAATTTATTGCCCTACAGGCCAGTACCAATCTGATCACCATGCTATAGGGTACACACAGTGCATAATTCCTAGGTTGCATCTCCAGGATTTCCTTCCAAGTCGTCTGCTTACCATTATGACATTTCAGGACTTTCAGAAGATGATCTTTAAAAGAGTTTGCTATCCAGTGTTTTATAAAACATTTAACTTGAAGCCCCCCCTTAATACAGTTAACTTGTTTCTATTTTTCCTATTATTTTGATTCCAAATAGCATGGGTCAGTACCAAAGATTTCTAGCATTAGACTGTCTGTCTGTCATACATTTACGGACATATTGCAGTAGGAAATTAAATGAAAAAAAAGAGAAAAAATTTAAAAACTAAATAAATATCTATGATAACCGTTTGTCCAATTGTCTGTCACTGACTGTATGTCTCTGACTATCTGTCTATCGGTTCGTATACACATACATACACACATACATCCATCTTGTTATTACAGAGTGTTAGTATGTTAGACATTAAAGTTTTAGTAACAAATTTATCATTTCGAATGACCATGACCGTGATGCTGTAAATCATTCATTCATTATATGTACGTATGCACGTATGCACGTATGTACTGTGCTGGTTGCTGTATTTCTACTGTTTTTTCTGATATGTATTGTTGGACTATTGTTGTCATTTAACATGTTCTGTGTTACCTTTTTTGGACACAACATTTCTTGCTGTTGTTCTTGTCGTTTGTATTGCTTAAAATAGATTTTTGTCTGTCCACTTCTGAGAAATTTGGTTTTGGTTTTGCTTTTTGAAGTCAATCTTACATTATGTGTGCTATTAATGAATTTCGGTTTATTTTTTCTCGTTTCAAATTTAATTTTCTTAGTAAATGAGGTGAACACAATAAATTATTGTTTTTATTTGAATTGAATTTATAAGAAAAATTTAATAAAAATTTGGAAATTTAAATATAAATTCACGTGAGGGTGAGTTATATAGACGCGTGGCCAATGTTATTGGATGTATAAACAGATAATGTAATTTTAATACATGGTTTGTGTCTTTAATAACTTATAACCAGTCAAACCGGGTCATAGCGAACTCTGTGGAACCAGAAGAAATAGTTCGTTATAGGCAAAGTTCGTAATAAACGGGGTGATGTCATGGAAGAAAATATAAAATACGAAGAATTTTTTGCATTTATTAAAAGCAATTATTTTTATTATAACCAAAAATATCTGCTAAGTCTTTTTATCTATCAGCTGATTAAAGATCTATCAGCTGATAAAGATTAATTTAATGCTGCCATATTAAATTAAAGTAAAGACTATTGCCACACTTCAAAGTTTTTTCTGAGGATTCGTTATAAAAAAGGTAAAATGCATGAAACTTAATTACTGGGACCATTTAAAGTAGTAAAGAAGTCGCCGTGGTCTAGTGGGTAGTGTGTTGGCTTATTAGATGAAAGGCCCGAGTTCGAATCCCAGGTCAGACATCAAAACGAAAAATATTTCTTCGGGTACTTCCTCTCAACAGATTTCTGGCAAAGACTCTGAGAGTAAAAATTGCCATGAAAAGCTTCTAAAAAAATCTGTCATTCGGAGTCGACTTTAAACGACTTTAAAATTAACGCACACAACACAAGTGGTGTGAGAAGCTAGGTCGTAATCCTGACTGAAGGGTTGTAATGGCCAATTATGTATGTATTTAAAGTAGTTGCTTTTAATCAAGAATTCGTTATAAACGAATTCATAATAGACGAAGTTTTTCCTATGAAAATTGTTATTAAAACGTTGGGACTTGAAAATATGTACGTAATAACCAAGAATTCGTTATAAACGAGTTTGATTGTACCATGTTTGAGGGTAAATAGCTGTTATTTCATTTGAATATGGAGCAATACTATCCCAATTTGAAAAATAATACCAATGAGGTATATAGATGGACTGCTCAACGAAGCTTATGTTGATTTTAATGTTCAGGAGATAAACTGTGTGGCTTAAGAGTAGCACTTTTTACACTGAAGATTATCGAGATAAAAAAAGATAATGTATTGAAGGTATTACTTCTTGAAGATGAAGATTATTGATTTTAAGCTCCAATTTAATCCAAAGTATCAATTTCAATGAATGTTTGCAGAATATCAGGTTGTGTTCATTCTCCAGAAAAAATGGAACTTATTGAGCAGCGCTTTACACCCAACGTAACAACACTAACCATTCGTAAAGAGGATGAAAAGATGGCCATCCTATCATTTAAGGTCCAGTCTAACCTTATTCAGGAAATTGGAGAAAGACAAGAGAAAAAAATCCCAATTTATAATAAAATGAAATCCTGCATCCATATATACATACATACATAATTGGTCATTCATTCTTCAGTCAGAATTATAAACTAGCTTCTCACACCACTTATGTATGTTGTGTGTACCCACCACTCGTCGATTTCGAACGCAAGATTTTTGAATAACTTTTCATTGCTAAATCTTATTTATTCCCACTGAGTTTTTGCTAGTAATCTGCTGAGAGACAGTCGCCAAAGGAATAATCTCCCGGCCAATGTCATTCTCAAAGAAATGAGGGCTAATGTTGTCGCCAATGCAAAGTACATACCAAGCAGTTGTTTTTTTTAAATGCAATGACATCGCTTGGTATTTCAATAATTTTGTTTGTTCATGTACCCATCCATACATAAATGGGCCTCATTATTAAAGATAATTCTTTGATAGAAGTTAAAGTAAGTATCCAACTTGTACAGAACCCTTAATAGCCTAAATACAAGACATCTGTCAAGTAGCCTCAACAAGATTATCGTTATCAGCTGCCAAGTTTGAAAGCCATTGTCTGAAGACTGTATATGTAGAGTCTATATGAACATTTCCATAATGATCTGTGGTACGGCATCAGGTTTATTTCGATCCAAATAATTCCTTCCAACTTTGTTTACACATAAATCTTTACACCAACCTGTCGGTAGCCTTGTGTATGAGTGTCCTAGATTAAAAAATACTCCCTCCAATGAATGAGTTCATTGCTTCAGAAAATATGTACCTTCAATAGATTTTTTTTTTTTTTGACTTTAATTTGATTAGAATTTTATTTTCTAATTATTCCAAACATATCAACTACATAGTTATGTTGTCAAAAATGAAAAACAACCCGTAATTTAACTTGGACACCAAATGGCAACAAAAGTGAACAAAATTCTGTTGCAATTTGTTTTGGGTTTAAAATCAACATCATCGGACTCTATATGATGATCTAAAAGATGCAAATTAAATAATAGAAATAGAGAAAGAATAACAAAATGTAATAGAAGAGAAAAATATACATACGTTCGTATGGATATGATTTGTTACGTGATACAATATTTCACTTGTAAAGAATTTCGTTGAATTCTGATGTAATTTTGAATGACTGAATAACTGAAAGAGTTTGTTGGTGTGTGCAAAAAATTTTTCGAATGTTGTTAACAACAACCATATGATACATGGTTTATGTTGTTGACATTATGTTGTGACATTAACAACATTGAAACCGAACACAACCACGTTAACAATCATACGGTTTCACTTTACTCATGAAAACTGTTTCAAAAAAAAAAGGGAAAATTAAAAGAACAGAATATTTGCAGAGGTTCACAAATATTTCTGTTTCACCAAAATTTATTTCAGTCCATTATGGTTGTTTTGAACTATGATCGTTTTGTTAAAAATCACAATAATTATCCACTGTTTTTATTCAAATGGGCTAAGCTCAATAAAATATTTCAAATATAAGAAATACTCAACATTTAGACGCAAATATTGGATTAGGTTAGAAGCACCATTCTCATTGAAGGCCAAGGTAACACTTGATGGATCCTCAACTATTAATACTCAATTCCTAGATCCTATGTTCTCTGTCGAAAACAAACTCTACGCCAGAATAAAGAATTTTTTTTATATCAGACAAGTCCAATCAACATTGACAGAAAATGAAATGGAATTGGATGGTTGAGTTCCTCCACACCTTTATGTCAAGAACAGGGCACTGATACATTAAGTGAAGGACCCTCAATTCCTGTAGGAGTTATCCTAAAAGTTATCCCATATCTGTTGTTATATTTCCTAATAAGACAATGGCCCATGAAAATGACATTTGTGAGAGAGATATGCATGTGATTTAATGATGGTAAACTGACTACCAGTCTTATTCTTCTTATCCATACAAATCCATCCAAATCCCATTGATAAATGTATTGGAGAGCAATTCATGCAGTTCATTTGTGGAAAAGGAAAAATAGTTTATTGGAGAAAAAAAAGCGGGGATAGTGTGCAAAAAAATTTTTTAATTGACCAGTGTATTGCTTTTTAGTAATACACTAGCTGTACCCTGCACGTGTTGCTGCGCCACTAACTAAAATAAATTTGAAGGAAAAACATTACACAAATGTCCAATTAATCATTTTATTGATTTTGTATCCCGTTGTCCTGATGATTCCGATGAACGACCTGAGTAGTATGCATTCGATCAGTTTCTAATCTCACTTCTCATTGTTTAAGTGGTCCAAGCGAATGGGTCTCAGCAGCATTTACGTGAAGATTTTCCAGTCTCAATGCTCGTCAGATTCTGAGGCTCGTAATACTCTTTTCTTCCGTGCTTGGGGTGTAGGTCGACCAATTGCTTGTCATTAATTTTGAATAATTTCCACCGGAAATTAATTGCACCAACTTCCGTTGACTCATACGCAATAACTTTGTTAAAGAATGCACAGTTTACGATTTCATTTTGAGTAATTTTCAGTGGCACCATCTGTCGGAAATTGGTCACACTAACTTAGACATCTGCGTTGGCTCATACGCAATAACTTTGCTTAAGATCATATCATTAACAAATGCACAATTTACGATTTTATTTATTTTGAGTCATTTTCTCTGGCGCCACTTGTCGGAAATTGGTCATACTAACTTATAAACCTTCGTTGACTCATGTGCAATAACTTTCCTAAAAATCATACATACAAACAAACATTAATTTTTATATATATAAGCTACATAGGAGGTGACACGCCCACTATAGCCAATCCGCCCATTTTCTTCATATATACGTCAAAGTCGTCCATATAAAATTTGAGGACTTTAGCTGTTGCAGTTTATGAGATATGCGACACAAAATAGTTATTAGATACGTGGGCGTGGCATCACGTCTATTTGAAACTTTAAAATAAAATGTAGCCTATAGTTCCTTCCAGTCATACAGGAAGGTAGAGCTAAAATTTCAAGAAAATCGGTCTAGCCGTTTAGCCGTCATAGACTTCAAACAAACCCTCAAACAAATCCACAAACAAATAAAAACACATTCATCTTTATACACAGTATTCCCTCGATTTACGTCGTAGAATCGTAGAAATCGAATTTCAAAGATCTCGTACAATCAGATGCACGTTGAGAAACTTTTCATGACAAATTTATTTACTCTAAGAGTTTTTGCCAGAAATCTGCTGAGAAGAAATTGCTGAAGAAATACTTTTTTGTATTTTATTTTGATGTCTGGCCTGGCTTTACGTCTAATAAGCCACTACCTACTGTTTTGTTTATAAACAACAGAGGCGACGTAAATCGAATAACGACGCAAATTGAAATTGAAGGGAACGAAATTTTTAACGACGTTAATCGAAACAACATTAATCGAGACGACGTAAATCGAGGGAATACTGTATATAGATAATTCTCACTTTATTTTTTTCTATTCTTAATAATCACATATAACTATAGGCCCCTCGGCCTATGCACTTGAATTTTAACACACTACCAAGTAGACCATCAGGGGGCCCAAGATTAAACGTATTGAAATTCGAATTTTATTCTCTTGTGGTATTCTCTGATCCACAACTTCCTTTGGTGGTATCATGCCCGCACCTATCTGTTGTTAGATTAAGTTTTCTCAAGTATTTCTTGTCGATTTTAGGACTGATGTTTACATTCCTATCCGTAAAAAAATATTTTCTAGACGACAAGATATATTGTGTACTTTGAAGAAGTTATAAAGCTTTCCTCAAGCTAAATCAGTCACGTTTCTGTGTTCTGTTTTAAGTTATTTAAACAGTTCCTGTCTTAATTTCCTTTATAATGAAATTTGATTGAAGGTAAGCTTACTACAAAATGTAAGAAATAATGCGACCAAAAATTTGGAAACACTGCTCTAGAAGATTTTACAAAAAAAAAAATGCCATGAAATAAAATAAAAATATGCATTGAAAATAATGATAATAAAAATTAAAACAGGAAAAGCGTGTATTTTAGCGTATTTATCTTATTAAATTCATTGTATGGTGACTGCGGTTATATTCAATGCTGTTCGGTTGTTATATTGTACTACACCCTCCAAATAAAGGATAATTAATGTAGCATTTAGGGCTATTAACACTTTTGTAACAGAGTAGCAGTTAAATATTTATGGGTATCCTTCCCACTATATTTTCCAACATTAAAGACTCGAATGAGGCATGCTTCTAACAAATATTTAGAATTTTTGAACAATTTTTATTAATGTTGAGATCAATCAATTGTTGAGGTGGTTAATAGCCAAGAACCAACCCTCTTGAACTCAAATAAAAATTGTTTGACACCCACAGTAAGTAACAGCTTCTGAGAGTGTAGTGGACGTAAAACTTTACATCACTTTTTCCTAATATTTCTCAAAAGGTTGCGCTGCCTGCTTATTTTGAAGTATTCGTAGTTGTTACTATACTATCTGTCAGGGTCAGAGGGCTGCCTAAATCCCATAATTTTATAACCATGGTTCATATTTTTTGTCAAGCCAGTTGAAAGGTACAATTCACTACCTATGTGTGTGAAGCAGTGCCATCCGTTATCAGCGGGATGTTGCGCATTAGAAGCACTCGTAATGCTTACAAAATATTCTAAAGTACGACTGGTGGAACATATAAGCCTTCAAGGCCAATTTTCATTACAACGTTTACAAGGTGGCTGATATGTATTGCAACAACTTCAGGCTGTTATCATTTGTAAACCGTTCGTCTGACAGTTGACAGATTTATTTCAGTGGCGGTTAATTTTTTTATTTACAAGAAAAAAATGTTATTCGTGATGGACTTCAAGCGTGATAGCGTGATTGCTTTATATTCGGCTGGAAATGCACTGTGAATAAATTATTTGTTTCAAGTACCATTGCTCGTTACCGTGATTTTGGCAGTGTTGCATCTCGTCCAAAAAGTAGACGAAAAAAAGCGGTAACAACACCAGAAATGATCCCAAAAATAAAGGTCAGATTTGATCGAAATCCACGCCGCAGTGGTAGAAATTGCTCGTGAGCTGAACATATTGAAAAATGAGCTTAGACTAAAGCCATTGAAGTTCCAAAATGCGCAAGAGCTCACCGATGGACAAAAAAAAGTTAGACTGAAAATAGCCAAGGAGTTACTTCGCTTGCATGAAAGTGGCCAGTTACCAAATTTGGTTTTCTGCGATGAGAAGCCATTCCAAATTGAGTAGTTTGTGAAAAAACAAAATGATCGAGTTTACTTGTCAAAGAGGTCAGCTGAAAATTTACACATGCGATTGGCCACCAGAACTCAAGCGCCGCCGATGGTAATGGTTTGGGCCGCCGTAATGGCCGATGGTCGCTCCCCGTTCGTATTCATCGACCGTGGGGTCAAAATAAATGCCGAATATTATCTGGAAAAGACAGTATTGAAGCCCTGGGCAGACCATGGACATTCCAATAGGACTCAGCACCACTGCACTCAGCACGCGTCAACCAAGAATGGCTTAAAAAGAAGGTTTCTCGCTTCATTTCTACCGCACAATGGCCACCAGAATCTCCGTATCTCAATCCCTTGGATTTTTGCGCCTGGGGTATAAAATACCAAAGTGTCGATCACTTCCCTGAAGGAAACATGTCGACAAGTGTCTCCAAGTCACCAGTTTTGTCGACTATATTGGTGACTTTATGGTGACATTGTCATCGAAGCGTCAACAATTATTTTATTTTGATTAGAAAAAAATTGTCAATCGTCAAATTATCAAGAAATTATAAACGTTTAATAAACAAAAAACAATCAATGTTATATAAAAATAAAATTAGTGAAAATGAGAAAATTATAAGTTCAAGTGTGAATTGTGAAAATTTTGTGGAGCCTGAATATTCTGTGTCGTCTAAAATTGATTTTCCAAAATATAGTTTGCGTGATAAGATAAAAAATTAGTATGTTGGATACAATTTTTAAACAAAATGAAATTGCTTCAAATCTTATGGAATTTTTCGCTATCAACTCTGAAGAAAAACAGAGAGAATTTGACCCATACCTAAGTATTTACTTTTATTGTGGAACTACTTCAACGAATAAAATTGTTTATATTCAATAGATTCGCCAAATGAAATCACACCTTCCAAAATCTCCACCAAATCTTCATGAAATATTTGACCAAAATATTATCATGAATTTTAATGTTGATGGCTCTATTGGCAAAAAGAAGTTTCGCGAATAATCAAATGTTTTTACGACCTTAATAGGTAATAAATGCTTTTCTGTATTCTCATAAATATTTGTAATATTTTAACAATTTGTTTCGTTTTTTTAATATCCAGATAATATCAACTTAGAGCAGCATTTCGGCTCCAAAAGGAAAAATATTTCAAGGAAAAAATGATATGATAATTAATAAAAAAAAAACGTTAGTTTGATGTTCCTATATATATAAGAGAGACTGAATTAATAATATCTTTTTAGTTTTCATATTTAAATTTAAAAAAAGGCTATAACAATGAAATCGTACATTTTTCTTTTAATAAAATATAAAAAATTTAAATTTTATTGTCGTCTTTTGCTACAGAAAAGTACCAAAAGTGTAGACTAGAAATGCTAAATTTTACTATTGATTCACTGGTTCCAATGTCTACATATGGTCCCAAAAGGAGTATCTATTCACTATATAGTCAATAGTACTAACGTCAGTAGTAGATTTTCAATGACACGCACATGTTAAATGTCTATAGTAAATAACATTGGCTGGGGTATAAAATGTCACTAGTACTGGTGACTGTGTCAATAGTAAGTCAGTAGAGTTTCAGTATTGGCATTTCCTACAGGGTTAAGACTGCGCATTGCCGGAAATGGGCCAAAATGCCGCAGAGCCCATTTCGTGCAGCTTGTGATAGCTTTGTCGGCCGTTTGAAGGCCATAATTCGTTCCAAAGGTAGCAAATTCGAACAAACTAATCTAAACTGATTCTAAAATTTGATGATTATTTCCAAAATTTTTTGCTTTTGAACAATAAAATTAAAAAAAAAATTTTTTAAATAATATAGTGCTTTACTTTGTTGCATTATATATCAGCCACCCTGTAGATTCTCACAGCATTTATGTTGCATGTGTTAATTTTATACATGAGTGGTGGGACCTACAATTTAAAGTCGACTACAAATGCGAGAATTTTGAAAAAGAGAGGAAGTCGCCAAAGAAATATTTTTTCGCATTTCGTTTTGTTGGAGATGTCTGACCTGTGGTTTGAACCACGTACAACCACGCCATCATGCTACCTACTGGACTACGGCAACTACAGTTGTCGTGCATATAAACAATTAAATGCTTCTTGATTTGGGCTTCGATTAAAGATCAAGTGGAACTAAATAATATAACGTTAGATGGCGCTTTATATGTTTTTAAATTTTTGAAATGAACACAGTTTAGTTGAACAGTTTCATAGGTTAGGGTGTATTGCATGTCGTTTCTATCTATCCGTAAGCATGCATTTCAATTCTTTTTTTTTTTTTATAAATATTATGAATGAGACTGATTTAATGCAACAACACCTTGTTTTTTTTTTTTTGTTACAATTTTAATACAGAAAAAAAGGCATAAAAAACATGCATTTTGTTTTAAATTTTTTTTTTATTGTTTTATGTATGTTTTGTTATAAACAGTACAATACAATACTTGTATTAACATATAAATTGATATTTTTATATTATGATTCTTGAAAACATATTTTATTTTTATGGCTTGTTGATGATTTTTGTTTCAGTTTTTAATTTTTATTTTTTCTTGTTGAACATAAGCAATAATGGGGTCTGTAAAATATGTTAATGAATTTTTTATGCCATGTGTCAGTATCCAACCATATTAAGGGAAATAAATTAAAAAAAAAAAAATTAAATACAACAAAACAATCTCTAGACCCTTGTCAACAAATTTATTATTTTAAAAAAATATTTAATTTTTTTATTTTATTTTCTTTTATTTATTTTATTTATTATAAATAAATAACAATTTTTGCTTTCTCTCTCTATGTATGTTTTTTTTTATATGATTTTTGCTGTTTAATTTATTCCACTTTTAAATCCACTTTATTAATAAAAATGTATTTTTTTTTTAATTAAATTTAATATGTGCATAGTGAGTCCATAACAAAACAAATTTATTTATTCTCTTCAATAGATTTTCTATTTTAAAAAATATTTCTTTTTTTTATAAATAAAATTTAAATTTGTATTTGAAAACGTATCCATTAAATTGAATTATGTTTGGGGGGGAAAAAATGCATTTAATTTTCATTTTTTTTTTTTTAAGAAAACTTTTAACGTTTTAAATTCATTTTACCACACTCTAAAAGTCTATTAAGTTTAAACAAAAAAAAAAAAAAATGAAAATAAAAAAAATTTATTTTATTAAATTATAAACAATTTTTAATATTGAATTTAATATTAAAATGTTGGCAATTAAAATCTACAAATACTACTAAAATACTGTGACTTCCGTTTATGTACTCGGCATAGTTTGCCTACGAATAAAACAAAACAAATATGGGATCAAATGTATCATATTGGCCTGGAAAAAATTCCATAAAATAATGTCACAAAAAAAAAAAAAAATATTAAACCACAACAAGTGTTATTAAATAATTAGTTTTAGTTTTTATAAAAAAAAAATATAATTTAATACTGGCACTAAAAATTTAAAACTAAAATCCACAAAATATTTTTTTGTAATTTTTTTAACTTAATTTCCTGGATTATTTTATTTACTGTTTAAAGCAATTAAAAAGGTTGAAAGGCAATGTTGAAATAAGAGTACAATTGAATCTATCAAAACAAAAAACAAAACAAAAAAATAACTACAATATCTTAATTTTATATTTTGGTCAATATATTACATACATACATACATATGGCCATATACACCCTTCAGTTAGGATTACGACCTAGCTCTCACACCACTATGCTGTATGCGTTAATTTATACATGAGTGCAGGGACCTATCAGTTTAAAGTGCGATCTCCGAACGACAGATTTTGACAAGCTTTTCATTGCAATTTTATTCTCAAGGAGTCTTTGCCCAGAAATCTGCCTGAGAGGAGTCGCCCGAAGAATATTTTTCGTTTTGATGTCTCTGACCTGGGATTCGAACCCCGGGCCTTTTGTCTAATAACCCAACAACAACATACTCACTAGACCACGGCGACTTCTCTCAATATATTAGCTTATTTAAATTTCGTATGCTCATACAGGGTGGCTAATGTATAATGAAACAAAGCAAAGCGCTATATTTTTTAATTTTATTATTCAAAAGCAAAAAATGTTGGAAATAACATCAAATTTTGGAATCAGTTTAGATTTGTTCGAATTGGCCACCTTTGTTACGAATTATTGCCTTCAAATAGCCGACAAAGTCATAACAGGCTGCACAAAAGTGACTCTACGGTACTTTGGCCCATTCCCGAAGCGCCGCCTTGAGATGATCGACACTTTGGTATTGTTTACTGAAAACCTTACTCTCCAAAATGCCCCAGGCGCAAAATTTCAACGGATTGAGATCCGGAGATTTTGGTGGCCATTGTGTGGAAGAAATGAAGCGAGGAACCTCCTTTTTAATCCATTCTTTATCTGACGCGTGCTGAGTGCTGTGTTACTGAGTCCTGTGGGATATGCTTGTCTGCCCAGGGTTTCAATGCTGTCTTTAAGACAATTTTCCGATAATATTCGGAATTTATTTTGACATCACGGTTGGTAAATACGAACGGGGAGCAACCATCGGCCGTTATGGCGGACCACACCATTACCATCGGTGGCGCTTGAGTTCTGTTGGCCAATCGCAGGTGTAAATTCACAGCTGACCTCTTTGGCAAGTAAACCCGATCATTTTGTTTGTTCACAAACTGCTCAATTTGGAATGGCTTCTCATCGGAGAAAACCAAATTCGGCAACTGGCCACTTTCGTGCAAGCGAAGTAACTCCTTGGCTCTTTCCAATCTAACTTTTTTTTATTCATCGATGAGCTTTTGCACTTTTTGGAACTTCAATGGCTTTAGTCCAAGCTCATTTTTCAATAGGCGTTGTATCCGTTTGCGCGATATGTTCAGCTCATAAGCAATTTTTCTACCACTACCTTCACTTTTCGGATCATTTCTGGTGTTGTTACCGTTTTTTTTTTTTTATCCACTTTTTGGACGCAATGCAACACTGCCAGTATCACGGTAACTAGCAATGGTACGAGAAACAAAAGATTTATTCACATTTAAATGCTAGAGGGCTCTAACGATAGCCACCTATAGTTTTCTCGCCAAATATAAAGCAATCACAGTATTACGCTTGAATTCCATCACGAATAACTTTTTTCTGAATGCAATAGATCAAAATACTGTTGTAAGCTTGTAAATAATAAAATGAACTGTCACTGGAATAAATTTGACAGCTGTCAGACGAGCAATTTACAAATGATAACAACCTGAAGTTGGTTGCAATACACATCAGCCACCCCATACCATACAATACTCCAGTCGGAATAACGACCTTGCATCTTACACCACTTACATATGTTGTGTGTGTTAATTTTAATTCACACTCGGCGGGACTTACGAACAAGAGATTTTTTTGAGAAACTTTTCATGGCAATTTAATTTAACTCTTAGAGTTTTTGCCAGAAATCCGCTGAAATAAAGTCACCGAAGGAATATATTCTCATATTTAATTTTGTCCGAGATAACTTGACCTAAGTTTTGAATCCTTTTGAACTATGGCCCTTATGGCGTCAAAATAAGGACGATTTCTTTAAAATGTGCACTATCTTTACTCATAACAAAGTGCAGAGGTTGGCATGCTTGGACATCAAAGATGCTCTGAAGACATCGGCGCAAGCAGGCCTTGATACCGTCTTATCTCTTCAACCAGTAGACTTCTTCCTCCAAAACAGGGCTGCTAAAACTGCACTAAGGCTTAAGTTCTCAGATATGCTTAGGCCATGTACGGTCGTTTCGATACTGCATGAAGTAGATACGAATCACCCAGTTTTTAGATGTGATTTCTTTGTACTAGAGACTGTTTTCGAACAAACATACAAAACTCATACTGTCATACAGGAAAAAAGGTTTGCTGAAGCTATCATTGGTGACGGTAATTTAACGATCTTACCGGGCGACTTAAAAATGGTATGTAGAACTGTATCTGAGGTCCATTCCCATAAGCTAGCACTGTACGGATCATACAAATTACTTAAATAGGCCAGCCTATTCCTAGTGGAGATTTTTGCCATTGAACAAGTTGCACATATAATTGAAACTAGGAGACTACTTCCTTCGAACCTGATCATATGCCTGCACAGTAAAGCATCATTCACAACGCTGGGATCCCCTCTCGTTAAATCAAAGGGTATTTGAAGTTGCATGAACAGTCTACTAATCCTAATACCGTTATCTACTGGATTATGGGCCATTGTGGCATTGAGGGGAACGAAGTGTCATGGAATGGATCAGAGATATCTGACTACAAGTCCAAGTAATTTGATCTTAAACCTCATTTCGTAAGCAAGTAGAAATGGTTTTCAAACGGAAATAATAGATACAGGAAATCCAAGAAAAGCAGATTGTGATGCACCAGCTATTCATTTTCCTTAGAGCTGTAACAGTCCCGCACTCCTACTAAATCCACTTAGACTTTAATGTCCGTCCGCTATCGACAAATCAGTGAGATTGTCTACTTAGTAAAGAGTCGACGAACTTCCGTTCCCCACTAAGCGTATAGAAAACAGGTGAAAAATAATCAACTACTACTTCTCGTCTCTTCAACTCTTTCACAAATTATAGACTGTATAGCCAAGGCCAATGCGTCTAAGATGAATACCCAGAATGAAGAAAGCAACAGCTATGCTGTTGGAGTTTTCCTGAACTATCCGGCTAAAGTCTAAAGTTAGAATGGCACCGCTAATGGAATCTGTGTAGGCAATTCAAACGATTACAGTTTCAATGAAAAAACATCTTTAGATTGCAGGTGTATGGGAATAAGCTACAAAATAAAGCGGTTCTCAAAGCCGACATAAACTATGTCGTCGATCATATTTAACCAAAATCAGGGACATTCCGAATGAGCTCCAGTCAGAAAAGCCGTGACAGATCTTAAACGTTGTTATATTCCACATAAGTCGCAGTACTCTTGTAACGTCCCAAAGCTCAACAATGAATATTCAAAATGATGAATAGATTCATATGAGTCATACTCATAATTTCTGATACTTATACGAATTCATACTTATTTTAATATGATACTCATACTACTTATATTCAAAGTTTGAAGTACTCATCAGTACTCAACATAATAATACGCATGATGTTGTCGATTTCGACTCTCCATGACTCAATATTTACACGAAGCACAAAATAAGTACGATTCGAGTACAAACATCACAATACTCGCTGGAAGGTTGTGTGTTTGCTTTGCTTGCTGTCTTTGTATTTTCTTTTTTTGTTCTATTGTAAATGCAACAACAAATAAGACTGTAAATTTTGATGTATGATTCGAATCACTTGTAAATAATTTTCCAAATTTTTGAATCTGAATGAGTATGTGTATGAATCAAACATATTTCGAATGTTATGAGTTTGATGTCAACGAATGTACTCATACTTAATGCAACCTGTAGTTATAAATCACAGTTGTAGCGAGTACTAATGTAGTAGAGTAGTTGAATTTCAATACTGTTGACTCATTCATACTCTTAATTTCATGAGTACTTATGAGTAGCGAAAATACTACTTCATTGCTGATCTCTAGTACCTATGTAGGTAAAAATATTTCTTCGACGCCTGCCGCTCAGCAGATTTCTGGTAAAAACTTTGTGGAAGTAAATAAAATTGCAACGAAATGTTTCTTAGAAATCTATCGTTCGGAGTCGACTTTTAACTGTAGGTGTCACTACTCATTGGTAAAAATAATACACACAACATAAGTGGTACAAGAAGCCACTTCGTTGTCCTTAGTAATTATGTGTGTTGCTATGCCTGTAATACTCATATTCCACACAAATGGCATATTTTAAAGAATACGATGAAATATTGAAAATGATCGATTCATTTTCTTTAAAAAAAAAAATTTAATACAATTTTTGATATGAATAACATAAATGAAAATAAAAAGAATAAATAAAAACCTAAAATTATTAACTTAACAATTTAAATTTTACTACTGCTCAATACAATACAATTGTTGTAAGTTAAGTTAATTAATAAAAGCAGCAATAATTATCGATTAATTATCAAAAATTCGTTACGATTGCCATTAATACGATTATTAAGTTGTTTTACAATTTAATAAGTTATTAATTATTAATATTAATTATTATTATAATTATTATTTATTTTACTGATGTCGTACAATATTAAAAAAAAACAAAAGAAACATTTTATTTCAAATGAATAAATAAAAACAGCAGCAGCAGCACAAATAAATAACGAAGGAATGAAAAAAAAAACAAGAGAAACTAATTAATAAAAATAAATTATATGGAGCAACAATTACAGGAAAGCCAACAATAAAAAGTGAATGAAGTGAAGCAAAAAAAAGCAACAACAAAGCAAGAAAAAAAAATTGTAGTGAAAGAAAAAATTATAATCGGAAAATAATAATTAAAATCATATCCCATTAAAAATAAGTCATTTATTTAATTGGATTCCATTAGAAACTATGGGGTAAGTAAAAGCAATTAAATGCTGAATTGCCAAGTATTAACAATTACAAGTGATTTGTGAAACATAAACAAATGCTCTCTATACAATGAAATTAATTACGTTTAATTAACAACACTTATGTACATACATACATAAGCAGGGAACAATAATTTCTAAACAGTTTTAGAATTTTTATTAATTCATTAAAATGTAATCGTAAGGACTTGTAGTCGTCGTTTTCTAGCAGACAGTATGTTGGCAGGACATGTTACATACATAATTGGTCATTAGAACCCATCAGTCAGGATTATTGACCTAATTTCTCACACCACTTATGTTGTGTGTGTGTTCTTCTTTTACATGAGTAGCGGGACCTACCGTTTAAAGTCGACTCCGAATGACAGATTTTATGAAAAACTTTTCATGGCTATTTTTTATTTACACTAGGGCTAGAAGAGATGGTCATGCAGCACATGAGGCTAAGGATTTCAAACGCGCCCGAAGGGCACTGAAACGGGCAATTATAGCCGCCAAAAGGGCCAAATGGGAAGAGCTCCGTAATGAATTGAACATGAATCCCTGGGGCCTAGCTTATAAAATTGTGACCAGAAAGCTGGGCGCAAATTCTGCTGTGCCACTTCTTGACGGCGACGCCGTCGACAATATAGTGATGAATTTGTTCCCCGTGACACCCACCATTGCGTGAGGAACGTGATCCTCCGATAGCTGATACGCCAATACCCTTCACGGATGAAGAATTGATAACAGCGGCGAAAAGTCTCAAAGGAAACAAGGCCCCCGGTCCAGATGGAGTACCGGCCGAAGTAATAAAATTAATTGCTGAAAATCGACCAAATGCACTTCTGGAAATGTACAATGCCTGCATTACCCAAGGTGTCTTCCCTGAGAAATGGAAGCTGCAAAAATTAACCCTGATCAGCAAGGGAAAAGGAGACCCGACACATCCACCATCATATCGCCCCCTCTGTATGCTGGATAGTGCCGGTAAATTATTGGAGAAACTTCTTCAGCGCAGACTGGCAGCGGCCATTGAGACAGCTGGTGTATTATCGGAAAGGCAGTATCGCTTCCGACCAGGTAGGAAGGTGGCTTGATGCCATAGCGGATGTAGTGGAATGCGTTGAACGGACAAGGCTCAGATGTCACTATACGAATCGCATTGATTTCCTTGCCACGCTCGATGTGAGGAATGCTTTCAACAGCCTACAATGGGAGGATATTATTAAGGCACTACGAAAAAGATTTCGTATTCCTATATACCTTTTGAGAATATTACGCAGCTATCTGAAGGATCGCAAGCTTCTATATGACACACCCGATGGCCGAAGGGTCGTGGAGATCACGTCTGGTGCAGCTCAGGAAACATGCGGAAGATGGACTTATAAACTTATCCCATCTATAAAGGCATGGATACGGAGAACCTTTGGGGAAACTAACTATTTTCTGACCCAGTTTCTCTCTGGTCATGGTTATTTCCGCAAATACCTCTACCGTATGGGCAAGGTGACTGATCCTAGCTGCATTTATTGCGAGGAAATGAGTGACGACGTTGAACATACATTCTTCTATTGCATTAAATGCCAAGACGAGAAGAACATGTTGATGGAACAAATTGGTGAATTTACACCCGACACCAGTGTGAACGCAATGCTCGAAAGTGAGATGAAATGGAACGCTGTAAGAAGATACGTTGAATATGTACTCCGCAGAAAGAATTTCTGACCTTGATACAAACAACGGCATGAAACTGGCTTCAAATATGGCGTACCCAGACGTGGGAAAGTAGACAACGGTCCTTAACTGGACGTCGTTCTGGGCCCTTCCCGAAGTAATGCAGATAGCCGTCCCAGGAAGGGAGTATCCCCAGAAGGAGGAGGGATTGTTTTAGTGGAAGCACCACTCGACGCAGCTGATGACGATCACTGCAAGTGCGAAGGCATTTTGAACCCTACCTCACACGCCAAAAAAAAAAAAATCCCCACTGAAGGGTTGAAATGACCAGTTACTAGATGAGAACAGAGTTCTGATACGTTAAAACGAATAAAAGGTATTTTTATGGGCGATCCTCCTTCAGCAGACTTCTAGTAAAATATGTATCTGAGAAAATCTATAATAATTGTCACGAAAAAACCTATACGATCCTTTACTACTTCAGCATTATATTTAACTACCGGGTCCGCCATCTAACGTTTTTTTTTCAACTAATGCTTATTTCGTGAATGGTAACACTTAGCTTATGTCAGATAATTAGTTTTATTCTGCCGCTGAATGAATATGGTTGTGTATACGCGTTTTCATTTCGCTAAGTGGGCCTGCGATCGACTTATAGAAGCTGCCGATTTTGGCAAAAATAAAAATCATCTTTTCGGATGAAGCTCATTTTGATCTTGGTAGGTATGTAAACAAGCAAAATTGTCGCATTTGGGGCACAGAAAACCCGCGTGCTTAAACTGAAAAACCTACGCACCCAAAACGAGTCATATTTTGGTGCGGATTTTGGTTTAGAGGCATAATTGAGCCATTTTTCTTCGAAAATGAGCAAGGAGTGGCCGTACAGTCAATGGCGATTGTTATTGGTTTGGTTTCAACAGGACAACGCTACGTGCCACACAGTCAAAGCTACACTCGATGTTTGCGCCCTGTTTTTGAAGATCGCATTATCAGCCCCAGAGCTCATGTCGTTTGGCCACTTCGGAGCTGCGATTTGACACCGTTGGACTATTATTTGTGGGTGCCTGTCAATGATAAGTGTTACGCCGACAAGCCAGAGACAATTGACGCTTTAAAGGACAATATTCGTGAAGCCATTTGTGAAATACAGCTGCATACAATCGATAATGTGCTTACAAATTGGCTTGGCCAGCCGATAAGCCATTTGAATGAAATTATTTTTATTTATTAACCGGAGAGATAGTACTTTCAAATAAAAATGAAATTTGAGAACATATTCAGTAGTTATTTGGCGAACCCTTTATTATTTTATCAATTGCTGATCGTGATGAATTTTATGGATTTTTAAAAATTCTTATCACCTAACATCTTTTAAAATAAATTTAGGTTATGAAAAATTGTTATGTAAAATTCAAACCAAAAAAAAAGAGAAAAAATTGTCAATTTTCCCATGAAATTTGTATCAGAAGGCAATCATTTTCAATGGAACTTTAATTGTTAATTAATTTTCTATCTATTTTCAGATACTTTGTTAATTCCTAATGAAAACAATATAAAAATGCCAAGAGAAACCCACTTTTTTTCCATTTAAACATTTTAAATGAATCACAAACATCCTCTTCTTCCAAGGGCATACGATTTACTGTTGGCGTTATTGTAAGGCGATGAAATAAATCAACGCAATGCTGAAATCTAATAACAACAGACAACGTGGAAATTTATGAAACAATTAAAAAAAGATTTTCATTATTTCCTTTGAAACTAAGATGTAAAGCGCAAATGGTAGGCGAAGGAAAAAATAGAAATTCTCGGGTCTTTTATTAAGCGTTTGCTATTTTGAAATTTAAATGAAACAAAGTAAAGTGTGCGACGTCTTCGAAATTTTTTAGACGCCATTATTTGGGGGTAGAGCTTATTTGAAATATCTAATCTGGCGTGAATTATGTTAGCTTTGAGGACCGCTATGATTTGCGACTTCTCCAAATACACCTGAGAGTTAAGAAGATCCTACAAGAAAAAATAAAACCTAGTTAAATAGCACGATCTTTTTGGCCAGCACTGAATGTCCAATGTGGCATGAGGTGTGTGGCACATCGTATCGTCCTGTCGAAAACATATGTCGTTGGCGTCCATGAGATATGAGGCACATTGTCTCGTTCTATTAAAACATATCTGGTTTGCGTGCAGAACATAGAATTCTGACCAAAAGAATTAAGCTAACGAAGTAAAATTCTCTAAGATGTGGTCTGAGGAAGGCCCAGTTCTTGTGAACGATGTGAATTTTTTTTTTTTTTATTAAACCAGCACTCAAGTGATGACCCCTACTCATGCAGTGCATTGTTCAGGTTTAGGAAAGGTGAAAATGGCCAGTGTTATATCTTCAACATTAGACAGTCTACAGCAATCGTCCCCAAGCAAGCCCGCTGTTTCTCATACCACTTATGTTGTATGTGTTAATTTTATGCAGAAGTGGCAGGACCTACAGTTTAAAGTCGACTCAGGACGAAAGATTTTTGAGAAACTTTTCAAGAAGAGAAAGAGAAAAAATTGCCGAAAAAATATTTTTTTTGTAATTTTTTTTTTTACGTCTTTACGTCTGATAAGCCAGCACACTACCTACTAGACCAGGGCTACCCCAAGTTGATTACCGTGGTTTCCCCTGCACTTTACCATGGACAGAGAATGTGTTTTCCTGCTTATCGTTGACATTGGTCTATCTTTTACTGCGTATTCTCCTTCACAACGGCACGGACAGCTACTGTCTTTTCGGGAGATTTTGCCATTGACGTTGGTCGTTTACTGAATAAGTGAATACAAATTTATCCACCACATTGCAAGTAGTACTCTCAGAAGGACTCTTATGGAGATCGTAAGATGGACGGAGCGCCCGGTGTTGACCTATTTCTGAACGCTACGCTATTTGAACGCTACAAATGTACATTTAATAAAACAGACGGACAACAAGCATCAAAAAAATTCGAAAGTGCCTTTAGGAAGACCCAATATAAACTAACTGAAATATGAAATGAAAACTTTATTATGCTAAACGGTGAAGGCAAAAGCAAGGAGTGAGGCTACAATAGGGCAAAAATATTTTAAACTATGAACGCTGGTGGGGGTTGGTCGGTGTTTAATCAAATTTATAGAATTTTTAAGGATACCAAACGACAATGAGCACAAGTTAAATGGCATAGTGAGAAGGATGTTTAAAGCAAATGGAGGAGGAGGCAACAGCATGGCAATGATGTTGGCGTTCATTAGAAACTAAATATTATTACGGAAGCTGCTGATACATAATTAACTTTATATACGTTGTACTAATTAAAAGACAATTTAGCAAAGATAGAATTACCACGAAGGAAGTAACCTCAATATAACATACAACCCAACAGGCAACAACTAACCAGCCAACCAACCAACCCACCCATCATTGTTAGCCAAAAGCAAAATGAATACTTAACAGGAAGAAGAAAAATTAAAGAACAAAAGAAAAAAATCATCAGTTTTATGAATCATAACCCAAGATACTCGTACATAGTACGTACATAACTACATACAAACAATTCTTATTTAATAAAGATAATGAGAACCATACGTAGAAATATAGTGGATAAGGTTGGTGTATATAAAGCAATATTGCAAAGCAGCCAGCCAATGTGTTGAAAGCAATAAAAATATTACCTGAAGCTACATTTAACACCTGCTACTACTATGGCCGTGTTTGTTTAACCTTTTTTTTTTCACATGATTTTTAATATTAAAAGGAAATTTTTTATGTATTAATTAAATATCAAACAAAATGAATGAAAAATATTCATCTTGTTAGTCTCATTGTATTTAAAACGAAAAACTTAATAAAATTCTCAACACGTTTTAATTCACAGCTGCTTTCGTTTTCTTATAAAATCCAAATGTTTTCTTAATTAAAGCTGTTAACAAGGTAAAGTGAATGCTTTAAAGAACACAAAAGCAATGCATTTCTATTGAAACTCTTTGGTATACTTTGCGTATTTAGTAGGGCGTATTGCATTAATTTCCTATACATTTTCAAAATAGATTTCATCATTGGAATCAAATTCATAGCAGTTGAAGCTTCGTTTCAGATTTGAAAACAAGGAAAACCAATTCGCGCAAGTTAAATGACAACCAGCGATTAATTATTCAAATCTAAAAGAAGCAGCAGGCCTTCGAAAGCTTCACTTAGTTAGCTATAGGTAGGTATGTAGTTGTGGCTGCCCTTCAAGGAGTTATGAGCGGATATATTCAGGCGACACACAAGGCTCATTGTGTTATCAAAATTCCACATTTTCCTTTGCCAAAGGAACCACTCAGAGCTTTCTATGAAATGACTCAGACTGTCAATATCAATGACAGTTGATCCAAATCCTCAATATAATGGGCATTCAGGTGCCAGAGAGGAAACTCTCTGCCAAAGTACCGGGCATGTACACAGTGCCTCATCTCTACAGCTACTACAGAAGTCATTCGCAAGGTATCCAAATCCAAATCGCTTCGAACCCGTTGCAATAATGCAAAGCCATGTAATAACCGCTAACAGTTCTGCAGCCTTGAAGTTAAGTAGAGCTACCACGCGCCTTTTATCCAGTCTTGGGCAAATTTTCTTTGCCCATTTCCTCCAGGTTTTCGTCTGGAGCCTGAAAATATAATACTTTTGTTATCCTGAGGCCATTAAATTGTTTAACCTGCAGACGTTTGTTTGTGATAATCAAGCTCTTTCTCATATATTATATTTACATATAGTTGGTCACTACAACCCCCCCAGTCACGACTAAGACCTAGTTTCTCACACCACTTATGTTGTATGAGTTAAATTTTGTACATGAGTGGTGCAATCTACAGTTGAAAGTCGATTCCGAAGGACAAATTTTTGAGAAATTTTTTAAAAGCAATTTTTTTCATTCTCTCACAGAGCTTAAACAGAACTTGGAGATCATTCTTGATCAAAACCGTTGTCTGATTCGTTCCTCCTTGGTAGCATCTATGGACTAGTTTCGCTTTGGAATGTCCTTAAGATCATTTATATTCTTGGCTACATAAGAATTGGCTAAGTAACCTTGGAGATTTCGTATTCTTCTTTTCGAGCATTACAGCAGATTTGTTAGGCTTAAGGTAAAGCTGTCAGGGAGTGCTGTGACCGATACCCTTCAATAAACCAGTTTCGATAATAGTCAGTCGGAGAGAGGACAGATTACAATTTTAAAATTTTTTTGTCACTATTTTCCTCGTGTTGGTTCCATGGTTCCGAGAGACGGAAACCTTTAGTGTGTTATTTATATCAAGAGCCGTAATTCAGTTGTCAAAAGCAACTCTAAGAAAATCTTATTGCCTCCTACTCTCGCTACTCTATTGAACGCTAGGCACCCTGTCGAAATAGCCTGGCTTATCCTTGAAGTGCCAAGGCATGCCACTAATCGACATTTCAGGTACAAGGGACCAATTATTTGGTACAAAATGAAGCTGCAGAAGCTCATGCATCATGACTGATATTTGGTTTCAACATTTGGCAGCGTATAATTGGCCGAATTCTTAACAACTTAAGGTTCAGAGATCAGCAATGAATCGTTTTTCCGCTACTCATAAGCACTCATGCAATTTTATGTATGAATGAATCAACAGAATTCAAATTCAACTACTCTGATTCATTCATACTTGCACAACATTGATTTATAAATATAAGTAACAATGAGTATGAGTAGAACTTTGATATCAAACTCACAACATTCAAAATATGTGTGATTCATACGCCTACGCCATTCAGATTCATTAATTTAGAAAAATTCTTATAAGTGATTCGAGTGACTCGTATTATTCATCAAAATTTACAGCCTTTGTTGTTGTTGCATATACAAACAAAGAAGAAAGGAAAGACAAAGACAACAAGCAAAGCATACAGACAATTTTCTTGTGAGCATAGTAGTGTTCGTACGCGAATCATACTTAATATGGGCTTCGTGTAAATGTTAATTAGAGACGAGTCGTAGTTAATAACATCATGCGTATTGTTAAGTATGAATACGAAGAGTACTTCCAACTTTGAGTATGAGTAGTATGAGTATGATATCAAAATAAGTATGAATGCGTATAAGTAGCTGAAATTAAAAGTATGACTCGAATCTACTCATTGTTTTGAATACTTATTGCTGATCTCTGTTAAGGTTTAACCGTCCTTTTAAGTGTTTTTAATTTTTTCCAGAAAAATCTTCTATAAATCAGAAAATTATCATGCACATAAACTTATTTATTGTCTAAGAATTAAGCAATAATTTTTCGTTTTACTATATGCAGAATTATAAACTTATTTTGAATTCCACTCCATAATTAAAAAAAAAACCTTTTTTTTTTACAAATACGTGAACATAAATCTTAGAAAATAAGCTCAACCTCGTAATACTCATACAACAAATATTTATTAACCAGCCAGCATAACAATACGGCAGGCAGTATAAAGGATAGAAGGAAGGCCAACATAACGAACAGCCCTCTCAAAGTCCAACAATGGCAGCGACCATAAAAATAACCTGCAGTACATAAATTAATTTTTTTTCCCATCACTAAATAATTAAGTGTAGCTTCTATAATCTTGAGTCAATGTTGCCACAACTTTCAATATGATTTTTTCGTTTATCAAAAAATCCCAAAAATTAAAACGGTGCCTGAATTTTTTTTATACAAGAGGATGTTTTCTATCACAACACCTTCATTGGCTTAATTTCTTATATGAAGTTGCCTTATTAGATGGAAAGCTACGATTCAAACCCTTTGTTAGACTTCTCAAATAAAACGAAATATTAACGAAATATTTCATCGGCAACTACCTTTCAGTGGCTTTCTGGTAAAAAATGTTAAAAAATCTGTCGTTCGAAGTCCATTTTAAAGTGTAATTATGGCCACGCCACGTATGTAGACTTAATTTTTATGAATTTAATTTGCCAAACTAGATGCCAATTTGATAATTTACGGTTTTCCTTACTATATTTTTGAAGCCTCTTTCTTAAGTACTTGTTGATATCGTTGTTGAACGTAGATGAAAACTTTTATCCTTAGAAGGAAGATTTTTCTTAGTTTAGTTAGTTTTGATGACCTACAGTCGCATCCAAAGGAATTGAATTTTGTCTTACTTGCAGATAAAGTTGTCTGTTCATACGAAATGTGTTTGATTCATACACCTACTCATATAATACTTATAAGTCATTCAAGTGGTTCGAATCATTCATCAAAATTTACAGCCTTTGTTGTTGTTGCAAGAAATTTTGTTGAAGACAAAGACAACAAGCAAAGCATACACACAATCTTCTTGTGAGTATAGTAGTATTCATACTCGAATCATAGAGACGAGTCGAAGTCAATAACATCATGCGTATTGTTAAGTATGAATACGAAGAGTACTTCCAACTTTGAGTATGAGTAGTATGAGCAAGATATCAAAATAAGTATGAATGCGTATAAGTAGCTGAAATTATAAGTGTGACTCGAACTTACTCATCGTTTTGAATACTTATTGCTGATCTCTGGTATGTATCTTTAAACAAAACAAAATGCGTGTGAGATATCATCGATATTTTTTATTTATTTGAATTGTCTATTAATGCATGTTATGGGTGAATTAAATTATCTTCCGCTAAGGACTAAATTTATAGGTTATGTTAGCTTTGAAGACCCCTATGATTTGTGGTTTATGGGACCCAAACATACGGTAGTCAGTTGACATTACCTCCCTGCAAAATGTCCAGGACTTTATATTACTCATTCAGAATATGCAATTTGGTATAATATGCGTGACTGTTCAGTTAAGACTAAATGATGCCGCCATCACCAAATCCATGATAAATAATAACATTTCAGCGATGTATTGGGCACTCTTAGAGTTCATGTGGTTTACTATCGTCTAATTTTGATAATTGTATCTGTTCTTATCGTTGAAAATGAGGCTTTTGACGAGAATATGGAACAATTGCCAACTGATTTACAGCGCCTCCAGCACACACGGTTTGCGAATGGTCCTTTAGCTGCAATTCTTGGGTTCAATTCTTGTAATATTTGTCGAGTTGTGGTCGGTGAAAGGTCGAGCCTTGTGTATAACTTCCCCGAATACGCCTGCACTCTCTTACTACGATGATATTTGCGATCTTTTCGGCAGATATGATCTATGAACCTCTTGGGGTCATGGAAAGTTCACTGGTGCGTATATATTTCTAAATTTTCTTAAAACCACTTTACTTCTGTTCAGGTCAATATCACTCAGAAATTGTATTCTCACCATCTGAAAACCATAAATTTATTAGAATATCGTCGTTATGCAGCAATGTTTCAATGTGTGTTGTAATGAGTAACACGAAATCAGCTCCAGTAAAATTAGCGGACTTGTATGCGAAAATCGAATACCTTTAAGTAGTAGTGGTCTTCTGCACAAGTGATTGAGTTTAAATATTTTGTCTTTCTGAAAGAGTCTTTCACCAATAGACTCCTCTCTGTTTCTAGCATTTCTAAATCTGTTACCCAGGTTGCAACACCGTAAATTGCATAAGTACGAGCTATCCTTTAAAAGATAAAACATTTTCTCGAATTATCTCTTATAAAACCAATGGGGTGTGTTATATAAGTTTCAGACCGATATTTTAATGGTAGGATAAGGTCGGCTACAAGGGTAAGGTTAAATACTTGCTTATCAATTTCTAATTAGTAGTCTTGAATTGAAATGCTATAGAATACGTGGGAAACATAATGACTACAAAACATGAAAGTATAGTCAGTTATAGCCGCCACGTGATACCCTACATCAGCTTAGTTAAATTTTAAGTGATTTTTAAATGGAAGAGTTAGCATCAATGTAAATCGTTTGCAATGAATCGTTTTTCTACTACTCATAAGCACTCATGCAATTTAGAGTATGAGTGAATCCATAGAATTAAATTCAACTACTCTGATTCATTTGTACTCGCTACAACATTGTTTTATAAGTATAAGTAGCAAAGAGTATGAGTACAACGTTGACATCAAACTCACAACATTCGAAATGTGTTTGATTCATACGCCTACTTATACTGATTCATAAATTTAGAAAAATGCTTATAATACTTATAAGTCATTCGAGTGGCTCGAATGATTCATCAATATTTACAGCCTTTGTTGTTGTTGCATATATAGAAAAAAAGAAGAAAAGAAAGACAAAGACAACAAGCAAAGCATGGACACAATCTTCTTGCGAGTATTGCAGTGCTCGTACGCGAATCATACTTATTTTGTGGTTCGTGTAAATTTAAAGTAGAGGCGAGTCGAAGTCAATAACATCATGCGTATTGTTAAGTATGAATACGACGAGTACTTTCAACTTTGAGTATGAGTAGTATAAGTATGATATTAAAATAAATATGAATGCGTATAGATATCAGAAATAATAAGTATGATTTGAGTCTGCTCATTGGTTTGAGTACTCGTTGCTGATTTCTGATGTGTACCAAGTCTCATTGATCAATAGAGGGGCACGCTCAATACAATTACAAATTATATGTAATAAGGTATGAGTGTAGTGGTTGGTGTAACAGACCAGACTCTTTAATATGAATTGAACTCGCGACTCTTCCTTCAATAGACTAGCATAATACGAACTATGTTCAACAAATATTTTTTAAAAATGTTAAGAAATGTTATTGAAATTGAATTATGTTTAAAAGTCCTTTGAAATTAAAAGAAAAATCTAAAATTGCCTAGAAAATCTTCACACTTGAAAGTATTTCAAGAAACTAAAAACCAAATACAAAACTTATAGTGAAGTTAACTTTATGTGGCAACATTATACAAAATATGTATGCCTGAGTATAATAAAAATTAAATGAATCGCCTTAAAGTATACGAATTGCAACTGTGGAGTGTTTTCCATAGGAAAACCGGAAACGTTAATGGAATGGGAAAAATGAAAAACCCCAAAAGAAACATAAATACGAGAGTACCGTATGAATTCACATAGCGATATGAATCTGTATTATTAAATTTGTTATTATTTGTTGTTGTTATTAAAACATTATTTTATTATTAACACGACCATTATTTATTACCAACCAACCAACCAACCAACCAGCCACGTAAAGAATCTTTTTCTGGAATATGGTTGTGCTGGTTCATCCATTAATTTTAATTAAAAACTTATAAAGGGATTTACTCAGCTTTCTCAGTTTTTGTTTGAAAATTAGAAAAATTAACATATCCGTTGTTATAATATTCTAGGGCAAACGTTTGCATTGAAAACGCCACGGAACTGTGTTTCATGGCAATTTAACGAAGGATATCAAGGGAGATGATGAAAGCTGCTGTGAAAAAGATTCAAACAAAGATTTTATTGTTTAAATAAATTTTAATTATGGAAGTCATTGTATGATATACACACGAGTTTAAAGAGTTTAAAAGAAAATAGCAACGCGTTCTTATATTAATTACAGTATACGACACATGGGTCATAAAAGGAAACTACTTGCATACATACATATGTACATTAGAGCGACTCAAGTTGTATGGAAGCGAAATTCGTGCAAAGTGTACTCCTCTTAAAGTCAGCAGTGACACTTAAATGATGACATTTAAAATATTTCGGCTCCAACTTCGACCTCTCGTAAGCTGGACCATTTTGAAAAAAGGTCTATTTTTGAATGTTTTGTTAATTTGAGCATATGTTGCCTTACCAACATGTACAATATCTATATCATAAGAAAGGTTTATTAAGGTGCGTCCGACAGTGTATACAATTTGTCCAAGGACGATCATCCATGTGCTTTTTTAAGGATGTTCCGTGAAAACAAATGGTTTTTGAATTTTTTGTTCGGGATAGTTTGTAATAAAAATGCCAAATTAGCATATTTTAATCTTTAGTCGATTTAATTAAATATGGGTCTCAGCTTTTTTTGAAATTCGCACAAGTTCCAGCTTTTGCCAGAAATCCGCTGAAAGGCAGTCGCCGAAGAAATATTTTTATATTTTCGTTTAAATGTCTGGTCCAGGATTTTAATTCGGGCCTAACGTCTAATAAGCCAACACACTACCTACTGGCCTACGGCGACTTCCTACATATATACTTAATTGGTCATTAGAAACTTCCTACCAGGATTACGATCTAGTTTTTCCTTAAGTTGTGTACAGAGTGGCTGGAAAGCACAATATTTTTAAATTTTATTGTTCCAAAGCAAAAAATGTTGGCAATAACATCAAATTTTAGAATCAGTTTAGATTTTATACGAATTATGGCCTCCAAACGGCCGACAAAGCCATCACAGGCTACACGAAAGTGGCTCTGCGATATTTTGGCCCATTCCCGGCGAAGCGCCATCTTGAAATGATCGACACTTTGGTATTCTTTTAGTAAGAACCTTGCTCTTCAAAATGCCCTAGGCGCAAAAGTCCAACGGATTGATATCCGGAGATTTTGGTCGCCATAGTGCGGGAAACCTTCTTTTTAAGCCATTCTTGGTTGACGCCTGCTGAGTCCTATTGGAATGTCCATGGTCTGCCCAGGGGTTCAATACTGTATTTAAGACATTTTCCCAATAATATTCGGCATTTATTTTGACCCCACGGTCGATGAATACGATCGCGGAGCGATAATCGGCCATTACGGCGGCCCACACCATTACCATCGGCGGCGCTTGAGTTCTGGTGGTTAACCACAGGGGAAAATTTTCAGCTGACTTCTTTGGCAAGTAAACTCGATCATTTTGTTTGTTCACAACTCTATTTGGAATGGCTTCTCATCGCAGAAAACCAAATTCGGTAACTGGCCACATTAATGCAAACTCCTTGACTCTTTCATGTCTAACTTTTTTTGTTCCACTTTTTGCAACTTAAATAGCTTTAGTCCAAGCTTATTTTCCAACATGTGTTGCATCCGTTCTCGCGATATGTTCAGTTCACAAGGAATTTTTCTACCACTGCGGCGTGGATTTCGATTAAATCTGGCCTTCACTTTTCAAATCATTTCTGGTGTTGTTACCGTTTTTTTCCTCCAATTTTTGGACGCGATGCGACACTGCCAGTATCAGGGTATGATAAATAAAAGATTTATTCACATTTAAATGCTGGGAGGCTCTAACGATAGTCACCTGTGATTTTCCAGCCAAATATAAAGCATCATTGAATTCCATCACGAATAACTTTGTTTCTGAATGCAATACATCAAAATGCTTTTGTAAGCTTGTAAATAATAAAATAAACTGTCACTGGAATAAATTTGTCAACTGTCAAACGAGCGGTGTAGAAATGATAACAACCTGAAGTTGGTTGCAATACATATCGGCCAACCTGTATGTTCATTTTATTCTAAGGCGAACTACAGTTGAAGACGACTATTAACGGCAAATTTTTGAGAAACTCTCAGAGTTTTTGCCAGGAATCCGCTAAGAGGACATCGACGAAGAAATATTTCTTTTCATTACCTTCTAGACTACAGCGACCTATGTTAAAGCAATAAGCCACAATAAAATTATTAAATTCGCCTAGGAAGTTGTATAATAATTGATTAATTTGAGGGCATTGGTGTGGATTCTCAATAGAAATTTTTTTACTTTAGGCCGAGAAGAAATCCTAACATGAACGATCATGTATAAATCCTCTGTTCCGCAGTGTAATACATAAAGTAGGCAAACAATTTATATGTGCATTACTGATTGAATTTGAAATGATTGGCCTAATAAAAATTAATAGTGAAAGCAATACTTTTACGCACACAGATTTTTGTAATCCTAATTAATTTGTTACGAACATAATTCCAAATAGAATTCGTCATAATCGTAAAGTATTCATTTAGCTAATCCTCTAAAATAATTCTTCTTCTACGTATATTTTGAACTAATTTATGTAATTTTTCTTTGAACGCACATTCAGTCTCTTACCAGAAAATCTCAAATAATTCCGTCATTTGTTCCCATAATCCCAGACAGCAATTGGAAATACAAAAATTCTATTTAGAAATTTCTATGGATTTCTATACATAATTTCCTTTTTTTTTTAAGGTAGGCATGGGGAAGGGTAGAAATATTAGCCATATTTATTGCCAAATATTATTGTGCTTTGTCGAATGGAACAACAGCAAATACTGGCACTGCGTTCACTATACAAAAAACAGAATCGCTTTTTGATCCCTTTCCTTAACAACTCGTATTATGGGCAACAAAGTTAAATTAAATCTCTGCCATTCATCTCCACCCATTCATTCCCTTAGCCAAAATGTGCTTTTCAATAAACGCGCATTTTTCTAACGAAAAGAACGTGTAGAAAAAATATATGACGGAACGGAAAGACTCGATTTTTTTCGTCTCGATTTTTCAATTTAATTGAATTAAAAATTTCATTCGTTGCGCTTATGAAGCATTTATAAAGCTTATTGTTTGACGATGACTACAACGACAACGGCGATGATGTTGGCAATGAGAATAATGGTGATGATGTTGCCATTGTGTGTTGGTTTTACTTGGCATTTTAATCAATTGTTAAAAGCAGAGTTTCAAAAGAATGAAATCTTGTGCGAATTATCTATTACTTGTTGAGTATCCTAAGCTAAGATTTTTCGCTTACGAAACTTCATTTTTTATAGTCTTGACACCGTAAGATATCAATTATCTCAGTTCTCTTAAAAACATATAAATTTAGAGGCAAGGATTTTCAAAAAAGTTTATTTGATTTGACTACAACATAAGTAAGTGAAGTAGGGCTTGAAGCAATTGACATCAAATTCCAGCATTTCAAGTTCGAATACATCTGGCGAAAAATACATTTTCGTTGTGGTTATGGTTCTACGAATTTTAAAAAATAGTTTTTAGACAATCTACAACTCCACACAAACGTACATACATTACAACCCTTCAGTTAGGATAACGACCTAGCTTCCCACTCCCCTTATGTTGTGTGTGGTAATTTTATACATGAGTGACGAGACCTACAGTTTAAAATCGACTCCGAATGAAAGATTTTTGAGCCGACTTCAAACCTTTCATGGCAATTTTATTTACTATCAGAGTTTTGACAGAAAGACAGAAGAAGTCACGGCAGAAATATTTTTTTCTATATGTCTGATCTGGGCTTTAATCCCTGACTTCACATCTAATAAGCCAACACACTACTTACTAGACTACTTCGATTACCATACGCTTCAAATAAATTACTAAAAAGTCCCAACCTCCTCAGAGAAAATCACAAAGACTATCGACATTACATCTTGGGAAAGAGAAGAATTAAGTTAGGACTTAATACAATAACCGCCTTATACTCGAGATTGTTCATGATAAGTCCATGATTTTTTGAATAAAACAGACTTTAGTACAAAAGGATTTTTTTACATAAAAATCTTCCTTTGCCCCAATTTTAGTTCAATTTTAATGTCTTCCTCCAATTTTAGGTTTAAAGATCAATAATCGTCACTTTAGGTTAAAGCCGAAGAATTTAAAATGAGCGGATAGGCTATCTGCACAGAAATTATTGGCATTGCGTGTTCAAATTTTGATAGTTGACAGCAAATACTTCTGCTGCTCCTTAAAGCTAAGAGGCTCTCCTTCGTTGACATATTGTACCTTCTGGTCACTCCACTATTCTGGAGGTTGATCCGGTGGCCCCTGTGAACATGGACTATTTCCCTGCTGTACATTGTCTTGATAGATGTTTCCACTCTCTGATTCCCAGTAGGGATGATTGGATTCCTGATACGATCGTCCGCCCGGAAGTCCTGGATATATATATCGACGGCTCTAAACTCGATGATGGAGTTGGAAGTGATGTCTACTCTGAGAAACTGGATCTGAATATTTCTCTCCGTCTGCCAGACTACTGCAGCGTGTTTCAGGCTGAGGTGATGGCAGTTTACCGTGCCGCTCAATGGATCCTCGTCATCGATGCTCCTTTCAGTCTCGATCTTTTCAAACAGTCAGGCCGCGATAAGATCTCTGTCAGGTTTCGTGAATCGTTAGGTTAACTCTAGGATCGTTAGGGAATGTCGTCGCTGTCTCGGGGCGCTTCACCAGTATCTCTCTGGTATGGGTCCCCGGGCATGGTGAAATTCCGGGAAACTGTAAACTGGTGCGCTACTTCCAAAATCCTCTTATGTTGAATTGGGTATGCCATTTGCCTCGGTCAAGTTGACCATTGCGCTGAGGTTCCTTCGGGACGCCAACCTATCCTGGGTCAATGAGAAATCCTACTCCACCGCTAGACTCACCTAGCCCAACCGATTACTTGGTCTCGGTCATGATGTCATCGCGACTGTAGTAGCCGTGCTTACGGATCATTGCATCATGGGTAGACACGCTGAAAGACTGAGGCTCCCTTTCCATTTCTATTCGAGACTGTTATACACATTATTTGCCAGTGCCCATCTCTTGCTATGTATAGATATAGGTTATTTGGCTCCCCATTAATTGTTAGCTTAACGGAGCTATCTTCTATTAATATCAAGGATATAGCTTTGTTCATCAAACTTTCTGGCTGGATTTCCAGTGCGGGGCAGTCGTGCTTTTGTTTTGCAGCCCTTGCGCTGACCAACTTCTTCCTTTTCCCGCATTTGGCCCGTGGCATCACAACGAGCCGCCGTGCGTGCTCAAGTGAGCTATGTGATATCAGGGCTACCACTCCGACCTAACTTAACCTAGAGCTAACGGAAGTGAAATTGAAAAAGTCATGTACTTATTAACTCACCCTTGTATATGTTAATGGAGTATATTGCCTTTAGACTTTATAGGTCCCTGCCCCGTTATTATAGGACTAATCACCTGCTTAATTGCATATACTTAATAAATGATATTAAAAGAGCAAGTCCTTTATGATTGCCTTAATTTTATTAAAAAAAAAAACTGACGGAGTATTGAAAACGAATAAGTATTATGCTATGGGCACATAGTTTTTATGGTCATCTGGACCTATATCTGTTAGAATTCCAAAATTCTTTACCATGAATCTATGTTGTCATCATGTTCAGAGCTTTTTGCTTTTTTTTCCTCTCCTTTATAAGTGGCCGTAGTGTAATAGGTAGTGTGCAGGCTTATTAGATGTAAGGCCTCAGTTCAAATCCCCGGGTCAGACATCAAAACGAAAATAAGAAAATATATTTCTTCGGCAACTTCCTCTCTGCAGATTCTGTAAAAGAAAAAAAATTCCTATGAAATGTTTCCCCAAAATCTATCGGTCGGAGTGCTTTAAAGTGGAGGTTTCCCCGTTCATGTATACATCACGAGGGTTGTGAGTAACCTTAAATCTTTAAAATTTATCTCACGTAGGGTATTAATAAGTCATACCAGATCAATTGTACTAAATTTTATGCTGCTGTGGAGATTTTTCCGGTATTTTACTTTTTTGTTGTTATTTTTAATAAACATTGAAGGGAAACAAAATTATGAAACACTGTTGAGGGGTTTTGTAAAAATATTTCCTTTAGAAAACGTTTTTGGACGTTTACAATGGTGGTCGCTTATTTCTTGTGTTTTTTTTTTTAATTTTTAATATTTATCTTGATTTTCTTCTTCTCTCAGACTTTATTTTCCTCAATCACAGTAACAACCCCTGGAATTTATTAAATTGTATGAAAGGAAGAAAGAACAAAAAAAAAATCAAGTGAAAGTGTTACTACAACAAGTCTTATGCCATACACTTTAACGCAGACGACAGTAGACGCAGGATATAAAAGGGGGAAACGGAAATCTAAAGTTAAATGAGTTCATTAACAGGAAAAACATTAAAGGCATTAAGAAAAAACGAAAATTTAACGCAATTTTTGCGGTTTTATGAGCATGAAAATTAAAACATTCATTATTAAAAATCTCATAAAAAATTATATTTTATGAACTCATTGCGTGCCTTTTAAATATGAAAAAAAAAAAAACGATAAATGATTACCACCAGTAGGTTAAGGAGTTTTGATTTAAAGAAAATTTACATTTTTTTTTTGCCTAGAAAATTTAATAAAAGAACCAATAGAGTAACACAAAAAGAGGTTTGGATACACGCCACACAAGATATTTGTTTAAAGCGTGTGAACAAAAAAATATTCGACAAAAGAGGCTAATCTTATATGCAGAATTTAGTAGTCCTCCAGCTTTATTGGGTATCCCAATAACATATCCAAGCCTTGGCAAGCTCAGCACGTAATACGCACCCAAGTGTTCCTTCTGGTATAATTTTCAGATATAAGGAGTGCGCACAAAAAAATAGGCCTACTTTTAAGCTTATAACTTTTGTCATAATTAAAAAAAATTAATACCGTTACATTGTCATCTATTTCAAAATCCACCTACTAAATGTCATTGCAATAGCAAAAATAGTTTTTTGAAAATGGGCACCCATCAAGAATGTCGTAAAAAAATAATTGAAATTTTCAATGAAAAACCGCGCCGCTTACAAAAAACGATTGCTAGGCTCGTAGGTGAAAACCAAGAAACAGTTTCTAAGGAAAGAATTAAACATTATAAGGAGTCTTTGAGTATTGAGAAAAAGCGTGGAAGTGAAAGAAAAAAAGGATTTGCCGACCAAAACAAAGCATGTAAAATAATACGTATTTTTTTAAAACACCCTAAAATGTCTGGAAGAAAAGTGGCTCAAAAAGTTGTATGCTCTGAGACTTTTGTCAGAAAAGAATTTTATATACAAAAGGAATTCAAATATTATTTTTACGTTAATTAAAATATAAAACGAAAAAAATCCGCAACTTAGTTTTATTTCTATAACGAAAAGTGTAAGTTCAGTTTTAGCTTTAGATTATTCCTGCATAGTTTGACACATGACTCAGATCTCCCCTTATTGTCATTTCCTAACAAAACTTTTGATTTGTTTCGGTTTGAGAACATAGCTGCCAGATTTGACGATTTATCGTCATTTTGATGATTTTGTGCTCCAAAAATATCATATTGACGATGTGACGATTTATAGAAATTAAAAATTTACATCGTATTAATTACTTTAGTACATTATAAGCCACTTTAATCTTTGTACTTGTATTTGCAACTGTTTCTATTGGAAATTTAAGTGATGACTTAAAAAATCCCTGCACAAAGGGGGTTCCACATACGAATAGTCCGACTAATGAACAAATTTTGCCTGTAATTCCGTAAGCGATCCACTTTCTAATTTACCATATACGTATGTGCTCGCATCAAAAGGCGAATGTTACGTAGGAATAGGAACAGGTTCCATTATTTCGCCCTAGCAAAATCCAGTATCATAGCGATAGAACAGTGATACACAAACCATATCCAATTCGTTACCCTTCCATCATTAACGAGCAACTTTGCCCTCTCTTGCACGCAGTTGAGAAGACTCAAAATAGAGGTTGAGGTACTGGTCTATGCATGAGGGTTGTATTCCATTATCTTTCGAATATAAGTGAATAATAGTGAAGTGCAGTATTTCTTGCACTCTCTTAAGAAACTAAGGCCCTGAAGAATGTGTCGCTTCTAGCGAACATCACACTGAATTTTCATGCCGATTTTGTGATAATTAGTTCTATGGTTTCCACGAACGTCTTTGACGAATTTGACGATTCTTTTTATAATATTTTACGATTTGACGCTTTATTCATCTGGCAGCTATGTTTGAGGTCAGTATTCATATTGCTCGACCTTTGTTGAGCATAACATTGCTTTCACATCCCACAGTAGGTTTCTAGCCCCTTCAAGACCACAGAACATACATCGATTATTCCTTGATAAATGATGGATACAACCCTTCAGTTAAGGTTACGATATAGCTTCTCACACCACTTAGAGGGAAAAGACGACTCAGAACCACAGATTTTTTAAGAAACTTTGTAATGGCAATTATTTTTTTGCAAGAAATCGGCTGAGAGAGATCTCGACCCAATCTTTTTTATTAAGTTGAGGATAGCTGACCTGGGGTTTGAACCGTGACCTGTATTTCTAATAGGCCAACATGCTATCTTCTATTCTACGGCGATATAGGATTACCAGAAAAATTCTTTGGTACTCAATTGGCATAATGGCAGAATGGGAACCAAAATCTCAGAGCTTAGGAAAATACACTCTAGGGCAATTGTAAAGAGATGTCCACTTATAAGCGTTCCTGCGGTATATCACACTCATACCCAATATTGAAAGGAGAATATTAAATCAGACATAGCTCCGGTAGATATGAGGCCTAAAACCTCTATTATTTCTTTCATATCCCTAATTAATCCGCCTATGTAGAATGGTAGTCGAGGAACTTAAAGGTCATTGCGTAACAAGGCCTACTGTGACAAGATTCAATGTTCTCAATATTAACTGTTGTGGAAATTGGATTAGGATATTGTCTACTTAGTCTGCGACTCATTTCTATTATGCGAAGCTTAAGAAAGATCCTTTGTGACAACTTTTCATTAAGAAGGATGAAATCATTCTGCAAATAGGAAAGTAAAAATTATTATCACTTCATTTTCCTTGCAATTAATCCAACCTAAATTATCGTAGACAAACGAAAGTCGAGTAATCGGGAATTATTTGTTCTTATTTCCATAAGATAATGGAATTTATATTCTCTTCTTTACACCACTAGATTCAGTTCAAATCCTTTACAAGAAATTTATAATCGAATTGATATTATTTCTTAACAATTAACCATTTTGTCAACTCTTTAAAAAAAAAAAAGCTTGACATTTTTATAAAACTTTTGACAAACTTTTTTCAAACTCTGATACATTTCTTTCAAAGGCAATTTGCTACAATTTTTATACCCGTCGAATTTCGTAGAAGATGTCCTTATGTTTATTACGCGCTCAATTCAAATTATGCTTATTCGATAAGCATTTGATTTATGATCCGTAAGAGAGTTACAAACTTTTTAATACAACAAGCACTGGATTTAACAAGCGCCTTAAAGGCTACAACAATTTAAATTTTATATTGATCCCGAAAAGTATGCATATAAATTTTATTTCTTATTATTAACTTTTAACAACTTTTAAATGGTTTGACAAGCAATTTTCTTCCTATCAATAGAAGTTTTTCGTTTTTTGCTTGCAATAAAAGAAAACGGAAAAGTTATTTTCTATTATAAACGCCACTTAAGGTGTCAACTTAAATGAATTTTTTTTCTCTCTCTCTCTCTCTTCGAACAAACTGTTTGTCGGGTAACAATTTATTACGCTCAACTGAAGGATTTTGAGCAAATTGCTGCACAAGAAAGAAAACATTTAATAAAATTCAAATCGACATTTTTAGTCAATAAACTTTCGTTCATACAACTCCATACGTAGCGATTGCTTTGCAATTCTGATAAAAAAAAAAGCGATTGGAAAAGTTTGTAAAGAAGTTTCAGAATTTCTTTCATAGAACACAAGCATGTTGGGCTTTAAAATGGAAACGCATAAGGATTTTCTATTTACAGTTTTTTTTCTTTAAATTTTGAAAAAAAAAATTATCCAATAGGCTTACATTTCAGAACAATATGCGCCCATATAAAAAAGCGTGTTCAATAAATCCTTTATGCAACAAAAAAAAAAAAAAAAGGATGAAAAAGAATATTTCTCCTAAGGCTAGAAGAAGTAAAAAAAAATGGAAAACTGATATGAGCTTTAGTAGGAAAGGGAAAGGATTTTCATTTTATCAATAGGAAAAAATTAAAATTTTTTTTTATTGAAAGACAGTATTCTTAAGCTTTTATTTGGAATTGAATTTTAAAGAAAATTCTTGAATACTATTTAGTGATCATTTGATGCGTTTACCATGAAAACATATTTAATTCCGGGCAATTTGCGATTTGTATTTGAACAAATGTTCTCAGTAACTAGCGCGATTTGGAAAGGTATTCTGTTGCTAAGATATTATAAGAAAACAATGAAGAAATTACGATAATAAAGAATTACAAGCACAAAACAACAAAGAAATTAAGATGATTGAGATAAAAAAAGACCAAGATTCATAGAAACTCCACAAATCATAGAAAGAAAAAAATAACAATGACAAGTCAACAGGTAAGATTCTAGAAGTTGCCAGATTGAAGTACAAATTTTGCGTAATGGATAATTAACGGTCACCAGTGTTGTAGTAAGAAAAATTGAGAGAGCATTGTTATCGATTAAAGTGCGTTAATTTAAAAAAATGCTAACATATATATATTCTAATCGTAAGGATATGTAATAGAACGATCATTACTAAACTATGATCTCAATACCAATTTATTGGCGCAGTCATCAAAAATAATCGTCAAAATTTTGTAATACGCTAGACAGTGGCAGCAGTGAAAGGTAGATTTTGAAAAGAACTTTACTCTGGAGTACGCCTATTTCAATCTACGATAACTTCAATGTCTTAGCCTTCAGAATTCTTCAGAAGCTTGGCTACTGTCAAAAATTGCTTTATAATAAAAAAAAAAAAGTTTTACGTTCCAAAATAAACGAACTATGCAATAGTAATCACCAACAGCGTATGAGATTCAAGATGCTGGCTATACTCTTGTCAATTTTTATATTTTTATGAATTCAACAATGCCTCCAATAAAGTAAATAAGAAAACAAGATAAATAAAAATCCTATATTAACATTATATAACGGTATTTATGCAATTCCTTTCCTCTTATAAAACTTCCTCTAAAACGGTTTTCCTTTGCTTGTTGTTGTTTCTTCCTTTCATTTCCTAAGGGATTAAGCCTTTATCACCCTGAAGGAGATAGTGCGAGGTATGGGGCACAGAGAGAGAGACAAACTAGCATCTTTTCAGTTTGTATCAAACGTTAAACGTAACCTAAGCCTTAGAACAAGAAAAAAAATTATATCCCTAGGGATCTGTTTGACGGTTGTAAGTGTTGGCATTTTGTTTTGTAGTACTTTTACGCATACAGCCGGAATATGTAGCAGAATTTAAAAATAAAACGTCAACATTTTCTTAACATGCCTAAAAGTATACGTATAAGCAAGGCATAGAGTATGTGGATATTCATGTGGCGAAGAACAGCGTTGTATAGGATTGCTGTTGAGTTTAACGGAATTTTAACATGTTGAACTCAGTCTCTCTCTCTAACTGGTTGTGTGTGTCAAACGAATTTTTGTTGTTTTATTTCAGTTTGTTTTTTCTACTCTTTTAATGTTTACTTCTTTTTATTTTGTTTTCGTTTCGTTATTCTTCTTTTGAATGTCAGCAAAGTAGAATCTACGCAAACACTTCTTACAAAGTAAGGCACTTTTCAATACTCATAAACTCACACACACAAATACACTTAACAGAACTACACAGTGGGTTCACCACACTCGTAAATAAACATATGAAAAACAAAAATTTTTTAAATGGAAATGTATTACGATGACATGACATGACAAAAAAAAGGTGACAAATTTTTAATACTTAAGATTCTACAAATTTTATTTCAATCTCTAGCGCGAAATCTTGTCTCTGTAATCTATGTTCATACTACATACAGAACAGAGATCAGCAACGAGTATTCGAAAACAATGAGTGGATTCGATTCATACTTATAATTTCTGCTACTCATACACATTCATACTAATTTTAATATGATACTCATATTCAAAGTTGGAAGTACTCGTCGTATTCATACTTAAAAATACCCATGATGGTATTGACCTTGACTCGTCTCTACTTAACATTTACACGAAGCACAAAATAAATATGATTCGCGTACGAACACTGCAATCAATACTCATAAGAAGAGTATTGATAAGTATGCTGTGCTTGTTGTCTTTGTCTTTCCTTTCTTCCGTCTTTGTATATGCAACAACAACAAAAGCTGTAATTTTTGATGAATGATTCGAGCCACTCGAATCACTTATAAGTAGTATAAGTATTTTTCTAAATTTATGAATCAGAATGAGTAGGCGTATGAATCAAATATATTTCGTATGTTGTGAGTTTGATGTTAACATTGTACTCATACTCATTGCTACTTACACTTATAAATCAATGTTGCAGCGACTACGAATGAATGAGAGTAGTTAAATTTCAGTACTCTTGACCCAAACTGCAAAACGGCATGAGTAGGATTCATTGCTGATTCCTGATACAGAAATCATCATTACAACCCTTCAGTCAGAATTGCGATCTATATTGGGCATATTATTTTTATACATAAGTGCCGGGACCTACAGTTTAAAGTCGATTCCGAACAACAGATTTTTGAGAAACTTTTCATGGCAATTTTATTTTATCTTAGAGTTCTTGCCAGAAATCTGCTAAGAATTATTCGCTGTAGAAATATTTTTTCATATTTCTAGATATTTGCCCTGGGGCTTAAACTAGGGCCTCATGTGTAATAAGTCAACACACTACCTACTAAACTATGGCGACTACAACTTGATGACTGAAGTTTTTTCCATCAATCCCTTAGCTCTATTCTTTATTTTACTTTCAATCAATTCAATATTTTATTTTCAGAAAAGTCAAAAAAACCGTGAGTATTATAGGTGGATGATTGCCAACTTGGACCTAAATTGGATAATCTGGACACCGACGGCATGTACTGCCACAGCGTTCCTATAATTTAGCGAGAAAAAAATAAAAGCAACGCATTGTGTTAAAGGTAAGTACTAAAGTAATTAAAATTTAATGAAAAATTTGCAAATTGTGAATTGTAAAATAGAAGCAGCTGTCAGCAGATAGCAAATTTGCCATTGTAAGAGCTTTGGAAAATGGCAAATCAATGAACAATGTGGCTCATCAATTTAATATCAACAAATCAACGGTGTGTCGGATTTCAACACGATATCGTCAAACAAATAACGTGGACAGAAAGGCAGGAAGTGGTCGACTTCGTCAAATGCTAGAAATAGTGAAACACAAATTAGGAGATTCTATTGGTGTCCACACAGTCAGAAACCGGTTAAGAATGGCAAATTTATTAGCTAGAAAACCAACCAAGAAGCCACTTATACATACATAATTGGCCTTTACAACCCTTCAGTCAGAATTACGACCTAGCTTCTCACACCACTTATGTTGTGTGCGTTAATTTTATACATGAGTGGCGGGACCTACATGGCAGTTTTTACTCTCAGAGTCTTTGCCAGAAATCTGCTGAGAGGAAGTCGCCGAAGAAATATTTTTCGTTTTGATGTCTGACCTGGGATTCGAACCCGGGCCTTTCGTCTAACAAGCCAACACACTACCTACTAGTCCACGGCGACTTTACTTCGAAGCCACTTATAAGTAAGGTTTATATGAAAATCGACTTGACTTGCTAGACAGTATCAGCATTGGCTAGAAGAGCAGTGGGCCAAAATTTTGTGGAGCGACGAATCCAAGTTTAAAATATTTGGATCTGATGGGTTAAATTATATTCGTCGGCCAAAGTAAACAACATTCCGTAAATAAGACAAGACACGGTGTTGGACATAATATCTCATAGTGTTGCATTTTTATCTCGCTACTATATATGCCACAGTCTGGCATTCACGGATTCACTCCATACAGTGAAGCCATGGCGGAATGAATAAATTTTTTTGTAAATTTAATTATTTGCAGCACTCAATTAAAGACGCTATATTAATCATTTTTGAATCATTGAAGTCGCCGTGGTCTAGTGGGTAGTGTGTTGGCTTATTAGACAAAAGGCCCGGGTTCGTATCCCAGGTCAGACATCAAAACAAAAAATTTTTCTTCGGCGACTTCCTCTCAGCAGATTTCTGGCAAAGACTCTGAGAGTAAAAATTGCCATGAAAAGCTTCTCAAAAATTTGTCGTTCGGAGTCGACTTTAAACTGTAGGTCCCGCCACTCATGTATAAAATTAACGCACACAACATAAGTGGTGTGAAAAGCTAGGTCGTAATCCTGAATCTGAAGGGTTGTAATGGCCAATTATGTATGTATGTATATTAATCATTTTCTTTACAGGGTGGCTGATATATAATGCAACAAATTAAAGCGCTATATTTTTATAATTTTTTGTTCAAAAGCAAATAATGTTGGAAATAACATTAAATTTTAGATTCAGTTTAGATTTATTCGAATTGGCCACCTTTCGTACGAATTATGGCCTCCAAAAGGCCGACAAAGTCATCACAGGCTACACGAAAGAGGCTCTGCGATATTTTGGGCCATTCCCGGCGAAGCGCCGCCTTGAGATGATCGACACTTTGGTATTGTTTAGTGAGAACCTTACTCTCCAAAATACCCCAGGCGCAAAAGTCCAACGGATTGAGATCCGAAGATTTTGATGGCCATTATGTGGTAGAAATTCCATTTTTGGTTGACGCGTGCTGAGTGCGATGGTGATGAGTCCTGTTGGAATGTCCTTCAATATTATCTTTAAGACATTTTCCCGATAACATTCGGCATTTATTTTGACACCACGGTCGATGAATACGAGCGTGGAGCGACCATCGACCGTTACAGCGACGGACACCATTACCATCGGCGGCGCTTGAGTTCTGGTGGCCAATCACAGGTGTACATTTTCAGCTGACCTCTTTGCAAGTATATCCGATCATTTTGTTTGTTCACAAACTGCTCAATTTAGAATGGCTTCTCATCGGAGAAAACCAAATTCGGTAACAGACCACTTCCGTGCAAACGAAGTAACTCCTTGATTCTTTCCATTCTAACTTTTTTTTGTCCACCGGTGAGTTCTTGCACTTTTTGGAACTTCAACTTCAGTGTTGCATCCGTTCTCGCGATATGTTCAGTTCATAAGCAATTTTTTACCCCTCTGCGGCGTGGATTTCGATCAAATCTGGCCTTCACTTTTCGGATCATTTCTGCCGTTCTTACCGTTTTTTTCGTCTACTTTTTGGACGCGATGCAACACTGGCAGTATCACGGTAACGAGCAATGATGCGAGAAACAAAAGATTTATTCACATTTAAATGCTGGAAAGGTCTAACGATAGCCACATGTGGTTTTCTAGTCAAATATAAAGCAATCACGCTTGAATTCCATCAGGAATAACTTTTTTTCTGAATCCAATAGATCAAAATGCTTTTGTAAGCTTGTAAATAGTAAAATAAACTGTCACTGGAATAAATCTGTCAGCTGTCAGAGGAGCGGCTTACAAATGATAACAACCTGAAGTTGGTTAAAATACATATCAGCCACCCTGTAATCCATATATAACAAAAATTTTATTTGTAATATTATTTCTCATAATACTTACTTTCAAGGCATCTTTCTTCATTATGATTATTACATGTGCAGACATATCCATGCATCATTTGATTGATCAATTATTGCCTAGTATTTCTTTGCCAATTAAAAAGCTTTGTTTTTCAAAATTTACACAGCACGGCATAAGTATTTGCCCAATATCTTGAGAATATTAATTATTAATTAAAATAAAATTGAATATAATTTGATTGATTTTAAGTTACAATTATAAAGTTTACCTTAGGCATTAAAGTAATTGTTATTTGTTTAAAATATTAGCATGTAACAATTGTTTATTTGGCAAGATAGCATGTATATACAGTCAGCCCTCGTATAATGTGGTACTCTGAAAATTTAGAAATACATTTATGGCCGTTAAACAGAGTGTATAGACACACTTTATTCCTTTTCTATGAGAGAATTTCTCTCATTAACTAATATTGTGTTAAGCTATCTATAAAGAATTTATTTAATATTTTAATGGCTGTAATAGAAGAAATTCTATTTCAAAATAAATTTCAAATTGCATTATAACACCCGTATTTAAATATTCCTTAATTTCAATGGGAAAACTTTTTCCTACAAACTTAACATCTACCGTTTGAATTGTAAAAACAGCCATTAACCTTTTCCTTTATGTGTGTCTGTATGAGTGTGATATTGTTGAATATGTATTGTGCTTGGAGAGCTATTAAATTAAGGTCCTTATTAGACTTTGCCACAGCGAGTGTATGTGCTGATATCATAAATATTTTATAACATGGTTATTAAGTCTACTTATGTGTTGTTAAAGTTATAAAATAAACAAATTTTTAAAAGCCTCTTGCTCTTGCCAAACAAACTTTCAACCAAAAGTGGCAACAAACAGCACAACGTTATTGCTCTTTCAAATCAGTAGAACGAAAACGAGAAAAAAAAATTAAATAAGAAATGAAAAGAACCTTTAACTCCCATATAAAAGAGATTGTTTTTTACAATCATTTTTCTTTTTACGAGTTTGTATTTACAAAACAAACAAGTTTCTTGTTTGTCGTTGTTGCAGTTGTTGCTTGCTTACTGTTACCAAAATGTTAAATCCCTTAACACTCTTGAGTTGAGTGAGACTGTGCTTACTTCCAATCCAATAGTCGTATAAACCATTACCGGAAAAAGTCTCTAGAAAAAACGTAAAGCAAAGTTTTCTTCTTCGTAAACCTTAAAAATCCCGAAATTGCAAATAAAAATCAACAAAACTTGCTTACTTACTGTACGAGTATGATGGAAAAGTTTATATGACTCGAAAACAATCTCCGAAATAGGGAATGCCGCAGTTCTTTTAATTCTTTTTTAATACTTTTCACAAAAAGAAAAAGAAAAAACAAATATTTTCATACAATATCTGTTTTTATTTCATTTTGTATAAGAAAACGAATCAAAAAGAAATCTAATAAAAATTTACAACAAAAATAAAAAAAGAAATTTTAAATTTTTTTTTAAATTCAATTACAAAATAAAAGTAAAAAGAGAGGGTTGGTTTCTCAATGAACTATCAACAATAGAATTTAAGGAGTGCGCACAAAAAAAAAACTGGACTTCCAATTTTCGTTATAGAAATAAAACTAAGTGGCTGATTTTTGTCGTTTTATATTTCAATTAAACTAAATAATATTTGGAGTCTTTTGTGTAAAAATTTTCTGGCCAAGGTCTCAGAGCATCCAACTTTTTTGAGCCACTTTTCTTCCAGACATTTTAGGGTGTTTTAGAAAAATAAGTATTATTTTACTTGCTTTGTTTTGGCCGTCAAATCTTTTTTTCTTCAATTATGATAAAAGTTATAAGCTTAAAAGTAAACCCTTTTTTTTCGTGCGCACTCCTTAGTTTAGTAAATAAATTATAAATAAACAATTTTAATTACAGCATATTGCGTCTTTTAAAAAGTATCCATCAATTTTGCCAGTAAATTAGATCAATATGTCCATACTTGTATGTGGCCCTAAAGCTGTACACACATACTTGGGAGGTGTACAGTATTCCATCGATTTACGTCGTAGAAAGTTCCGGAAAAAGGCGACGTAAATTGATTTACATAATTGGTCATTACAGCTCTTTAGTCAGGATTATTGACCTAGTTTCTCACACCACTTATGTTGTGTGTGTTAATTTTATACATAAGTGGTGGGACCTATAGTAAAAAGCCGACTCCGAATGATAGATCTTCTTTTTGAGAAGCCTTTCATGACTATTTTATTTACTCTCAGAGTTTTTGCCAGAAATCTGCTGAGAAGAAATCGCCGAAGAAATATTTTTTGTATTTTGTTTTGATGTCTGTCTTGGGGCTTGAACTTTGACTTTACGTCTAATAAGCCAACACACTACCTACTAGACTACTATGACTTCCAGATGCATTTGGTTTTGTACATTTTACAATAAAAATAATAAAATTTTTATTGAATTTTTTTAAAGAGGGAATACCCCTGATTTTGTTTATAAACAAGAAGACGTAAATCGAATTACGATGCAAATCGAATTTGAAGGGAACAAAATTTTTGACGGCGTTAATCCAAACAACGTAAATCGAGACGATGTAAATCAAGGGAATCCTGTAATGTCAAGTAAAAGTTTTATTAGTAGCCACCGTTATCTAGTAAGGGGTATGGTGGTTTATTAGACCTGAGGCTTCAGTTTAAGCCCAGACTAGGCATTTCACACAAAACGAAATATGAGAAAATATTTCTTCAGCCACTCTTTGCAATTTTCGGATAAAAACTCTGAAAGTTAGCAAAAACTCCCAGGAAAAGTTTGTAGGTGGTCTGTAAAGCTAGGTTATAATCCTGACTGAAGCATTGCAATGACCAATTATGGATGTATGTATGTATGTACAAATGTATGATTAATTTAATCAGTATAAACTAGAACTGAATATGGTTCATTGAAGAAATAATTAGGACTAAAGACCCTAGTAGGAATCCAATCCGATAACAGTCACGGATTAACACGCTAACCTCTAGATTACTATAGTAGCACATTGGGATCATAATCTGAAGATATTTTTCATACCATAGAACTGAAAACAAGCACTGGGGTAATGGATTTACTGATGGATCGTTAAGAAAATCAATAAAAACATATTGAATAAACGTTAGTTGGATGTATCCATTAGTGATGAAAATTTGTTGAAGTAAAAATTGTACTTTAGCAGAACAATGTCGAAGACTTACGTACATAGACTTAAGAAGTCAAGGCTAAGATGTTCGTTGGATATTTTCCGTTGATTACTTTCAAAAATGAAAACGTTTATGTTAAAACAAGCTCGTATGTTAAAACAAAATGACACAATTGACGAAAAAGAAAATGAAAACACCAGTTCATACCTCTAAGATATGCTTTTGCATTTCTTAACTGTCGCCTATGGCGTATAAAATGCTTTGAATTCAATGCAATGTTTAATTATCTTTTCACCCGTGTCTTTGGCATGACCCACTCAGTCGAAAACTATTTTTACAATATTTGTCGTCTTTAGTGTTGTGAATCCAATCCAGTAAGTTTTTCACAATCTGAACTATTGAAGAAGGATCGTCTTCCAGCCTCTTCTGTAAAGTTGTGTGATGTAAACAATAAAATGGACTATATTTTGCTTCTGTTGTTCAGAGACATGACGTTGACAATTTTCAGCTCCTACCGTGAGCGTCAAAAGAAACTGTAAATTAAGAATAAAATTCTAACACCCAACAAAGTTAACTTTTACCACTTAAGGAGAGTACCCGCAATAAATAGAATATTTCGAACATTTAAAAACTTTTTGTTCCAATTTAAAAAACTGGCAATGAAACAATTTCAAAATAACAATAACGATAGTTTATTAACGAATACAAATATGTTTTACGCAGACTTTCTTTTGGCGCTCACTGTATATATATTTGGCTGATTTTTAATTTGCTTTTCATGTTTGTTCGCTCCGTAAAGCAATTCGTTGCGGTGTTTTATACTAATTGGTTGCTCCTGTTGGCAATAGTATCTATTCAGATCCTTGAACCAAGACAATCTTTCTGTGACATTCAATGACTTAAAGAGTTGCTTATTCAGTGCCCTACTTCGAATATTTCTTATTAAAAAACCTACATAGTGTTATTGGTCATTGCAACTCATCAGTCAGGATTACGACCTAGCTTCTCACACCACTACTGCTGTGTCTGTTAATTTTATACAAGAGCGGTGGGACCTACAGTTTAAAGTCGACTCCACGCGAGAGATTTTTGATAAACTTTTCATCGGAATTTTATTTACTCGCCGATGAAATATTTTTTGCCTAATAAGCGAACACAATTCTTGCTAGACTACGGCCACTCTGCGCTAGGAGTACTGCTTTCCATCTTACTGACAGTGGTTACATTTAGACTTATCAGACCAGATAATACGTTTCCAATCAGATGGAAAGCAGTACCGCTGTTGAAGACCCGGGGAACGTGTTCAAAGATACCATGTGAAGCAAACTGAAAGTGGTGAAAATATAATGATTTGAGGATGCTTAATACGGTGGCATATTGGCCCTCTCTATTTAGTAGACGGTATCATGCGAAAAAAGACTCTGCAAACCCATCTTCCGAATTATATGGACAAATGTGCTTATACCGAATAAGAAATTGTTTTCCAACAGGATGGCGATCTGAAGCACACAGCAAAAGATGGAAAGATATAGAGTGAAAAACGATATTTTCAATTGATGGAATGCTCGGCACAAAGTCCCGATTGAAAATATTTGGCTATTCGTGAAAATCCGGCTCGGACAGTACAAAACAGCCCCAGCAAACATGGTCAAACTTTGGGATCGTATAAATGCGAAATGGAATCGAATTTCGAAAGATGTTATTGATCATTTGATAGAAAGTATCTCAAACTGCGTAAATCAAGCTATTTCTAATAAGGGTCTATGGATCAAATATTGAAATTGGGCTAGTTTCTTGAATTTTCTTGAAACGTGCAAAATTGAGTTTATATGGGTTATTTTCATTGAAACTCTTTGATTTCATTTCATTAATTACTGTTTTTTTACTGTTATTTGTTAAGAATAAAATAAAGAATTAAAATAAATTTTTTTATTGTATTTGTTTGTATGGTTTTGTTTTTGTGGATGACGAAACTCAGTATTGTGAACATCCACTCACTTCTGCTCGTCACTGTATGTATACATCTCTTGCAATATTCAACAGAGTTTTCTGATATTTAGATTAAAGAGTATGGATTTTTAAATTATATGCAATCAAAACTGTATAGAATAAAATAAATTTATAAGTTCTCTTAAAAAAATTTACTTTAACCACTTCTTTAGTAACGTATTCACTTAAAATTTTCCATTAAATTCACATGCTCATGTATTTTTTAAAATTATCACAGCAAAAAAAAAAACTCAATTTTCCAGGCAATTACTTATGGCAACATTCGTTCATATAAACCATTAACCAAAAATGTACAACAAAAGCAACAAAAACACAACAGAGAAAGGTCTTTACGGGGCCAAAGATGGCAGCCTACCTAAAGGAAACACAAAGGAATACATTCGCCCACTTTTACTTCCTTCAACATCCGTCAACGTGCGTTCGTTGTTCACATAGTCAGTCACAATTGAATTTACGAAAAATATTAAAAGAAGTGTTTCCACATAAGAGCGTACATACTCGTATTTATAAATGAAAATCATATTAATAATCATCATCATAATAAATTGCCTTTTAAATAAAAATGAAGCCCAAGGATATGAAGATGTATAAAGAAATTTAAGTTAATGCCACTTAAAGTCACATTTTAAATTCCCATAATAAACTGGCACTTGTAAGATGGATGCTTCCATCATGTCGTACATCTTCTAGAGACTAAAATTTTGTTAAGGAAATTAAATTGCCAAAGAGAACTTTATTTCTTTTAAAAGCAAGTCAAGGAATTAAGTTCAAAGTATGGAAGTGAAGATAAAAAAAATCTCCTGAGTTTGGATATCAACAATAAGAATCGCTTAATAGCGCTGTTCCGAATTTTTTATTGGATCTCTTAATGCTAGCCAATATAGCCTATTAACCGCTCTGAATATGAAAAATCTTATAATCGTTAAAATACACATTTTTTGTGAGACACATACGTACATAATTGTCCAATATAACTCTTCACCTAGCTTCTCACTTCCCTTGTGCTGTGTGTGGTAATTTTATCAATATTTGGCGGGATGGCAGAAAGAAATCCTATTAACTGCTTAGGGTTGCCCTAAGGAAACTTGAATTTAACAAAACATCTGCACTATTCAGTAACAGAAGACAATGGCATAAGAAAACAAGATGTTTATCGAGTTATTACAGCCGTTTCCTCGCATGCAGTTTCCTCAGGTTGCCAATCAAGTTGCCATTTAGGAATGAAGCGGTTCTTCCTACAGTCCATAAGAGTTTTCTACTCTATACAGTACGCGTCAAATGAAAGTTTACATTAAAAAATGTATACATTAATAAAGTCGCCGTGGTCTAGTGGGTAGTCTGTTGGCTTATTAGACGAAAGGCCCGGGTTCGTATCCCAGGTCAGACATCAAAACGAAAAATATTTCTTCGGCGACTTCCTCTCAGCAGATTTCTGGCAAACACTCTGAGAGTAAAAATTGCCATGAAAAGCTTCTCAAAAAATCTGTCGTTCGGAGTCGACTTTAAACTGTAGGTCCCGCCACCCATGTAACAATTAACGCACACAACATAAGTGGTGTGAGAAGCTAGGCCGTAATTCTGACTGAAGGGTTGTAATGGCCAATTATGTATGTATGTATGTATGTATACATTAATAAATTACCGTTATTTTTTGTTTTAAAATTTCGAGTTTTTAAAATTGAACCAAAAAAAATTACAAAAAAATTTCGAAAAATTGTCAAATTTTTTCGGACACTCTCCTTAAATGGTAAAAATTAAGTTTGGTGATATTTAGAATTTTATTTTACTGTACACTTTCTGTTGATGCTCACAGTAAGTAGAAAGATTTATCGAACAGACGAGACCACCATCCAAAAACGATCGTCATCTAAATGCAGGACAAAATTATGAAATGCACTCCATCCTCCAACATGGCATATATGCGTTCCTCTATTACTCTTGGTAACTCGAAAGTAAACCTAAAATGCTGCTAATTTTACTACAGCTTTAAGAAGTTCATGGTATTCACTAGTTTAAGGACATCACAGACTGTCACAGTAATTTTGTTTATTGCGTCACTATTCCATGGTGCATCATGCGACATGGGAGGGGCCTACCTGTAGCTCAGTTTTCAGTATGCTAAAAGGTATTAAATTCTGTAAGCTATCTTGTAGATATATAACATTATTGTACACCACCTATCAGTCAGGATTACGACCTAACTTCTCATGCCACTTATGTTGTTGAACTACAGATATCTGAGAAATTATTCATTGCAATTTTATTAACTCTTAGAGTTTTTCAAAAAATCTGCTTTGATTTAATGGCATCTATATGCCTAGCACAGATCAGGAATAAGTATTCAAATGATTCGAGTCATACTTATAATTTCAGATGCTTATACGCATTCATACTTATTATGATATCATACTCATACTACTCATATTCAAAGTTTGAAGTACTCATTGTATTCATACTTAACAATACGCATGATTTCGACTCTCCTTGACTCAGCTAGCATATACAAGAAGCACAAAACAAGTATAATTCGAGTACGAACACTACAATACTCACAAGAAGGTTGTGTGTTTGCTTCGCTTGCCATCATTTTCTTTCTATGTGACTTGAATTATTCGTAAGTGTTATAAATATTTTTCTAAATTTATGAATCTGAATGAGTAGGTGTATGAATCAAACATATTTCGAATGTTGTGAATTTGATGTCAACGTTGTACCCATACTCATTGCTACTTATACTTATAGATCAATGTTGTAGCGAGTATGAATTAATCAGAGTAGTTGAATTTCAATACTATTGAATCACTCATACTCAAAAATGCTTATGAGTAGCGAAAATATGATTAATTGGGGACCCCTCATTAATCCTGGATAGATCTTTACAGATGTTTCGAGATTAGAAACAGCTACCACTACAACTATATCTACCTCCTGAAGTCAATATTATGATGGACAATGAAAATAGGTACTTAAAATACTGGCTGTCATGGAAAATTACCGGGTTAGGGTTCTGCACTGGCATAAGGCATATGTTGCACAGCTCGTAATAAGTATTATAAAATGAGTGTGTACTTAAAATATTTAATTTGATTTTTGATTCTAATCAATTTTATGATTTCAATAACGCATTATACTGTGTATTAAAGTACAGATATCCCTTGTATAACGCGGTGGTTACGTTCCAGGAAAATTCCGCGTTATATCAGACTTAGCTTTCATATAAATTTAAGGATTATGTTCAAAAAAAGTTTTTTCAAAATAAAAGCGGTGCTAAATTAAAGATGGATGGATTTACAACTCAAAACCAATATTCAAACTTTATTTAAAAAAATTTAAAAAACATAATGAAAAAAAAAAAACAATCGGAAATATTTACTAGTCTGTGTCACTTACTTCGAACATCGTATTACGTTAACAGAAGAAATTTCATCGGAAAGGTTTTCGTCATTTAATAAAAAACATTTTGTTGGACGTTCTTCCAGTGATTATGCGATTGTGAAATCAGTTATCAGCCCTTTTGTTTTTATGTTTTTTTTTTTAAATCGCGTTATATCGAAAACGCGTTGTGGAAGTACCGCGTTATACTAGGGATACCTGTACTATATACTTAAGTACTCGGATTAGATTGCTTTCTTAAATCATGAGAATGTTTTAAAAATCCCTTTTTAAGAAAATTCAAGTTTTTATTATTATTTCCTCCCCATCATCATTATCATCATCATCATATTGACCATTTCTCCCTAAGTTACCGTATGGAAAAAGTCATTTACTTGAGTTTCCATGAAGTTTTAAAAGATTTTCACCTTTAGCCACTTACAATCCCTGCTATTTTAAGGTAAAGGAACTTAAAAATCTTTTCAATCCCATTTTTTTTATTGTTTGAATAGGCCAAACACTTGACAACTTTATTTAATGCTGCTCACTAATGTCCTCTTTATATAGTGTTATTATTGTTGTTGTCTTCCTTATACCCACTCTCTCTCTCTCTCTTTCTCTCTTCCTTTAGTATTCCTGTTTTTTTGCTTTGCTAGACATAAAATAAATATCATTTGGGGAATTGTTATTGTGTCTGCTTCTTTTTTTGTGTCTCATCCTCTACGAAATGTCTTTTTTTTTTTGTTCCTGCATAAAAGAACATAATTTTTCAATGTCTTGTGTCAAAGTTTAAATTCTCTTTTGAAACTGTTACTTTTTATTTGTCATATTCTAAACGCCCCCCTACCTCCGCCCCCATGTTTTGAAGTTACCATCACCTTTTCGTAAGACATTCCTCCGAGTATATTTATTTTTGCTTTAAATTGTTTAAAAGTTTTCTTGTGTTATTTTTTAGTTTATTTTTAAAAGCATTATTATCTATAAATAAATTGTTGTTGTTGTATCAGCAAATGGGGGGAGATAAAAAGAGAACAAGGACTACGAATAATAGTTTCATTCATTCTTTTAGTTTCAAGGAACTTTAAATGCCAGGTAATAATAATTTTTACTGAAGTCTGTTTGTATGGTAAACTGTTATTGTATCACAAAGGTACTCACACATCCTTATGAAAACTTGAAAATTGTTTTCTTTAATATTTCTCAGTTTAAAAAGATCGATCAGTTCAGTATAAATTTGCAAATGGGTGCGGATTACTATCTCGTCTGCAGGGACATTTGGATCAGAACACCACAAAGGTACGTTAATAAGCAAAATTGCCGTATTTAGTGTTCCGAAAACCTATGAGTGGCTATTTGGTGCGGCTTGTGAGTCAGAGAAGTCGTCGTGGTCTAGTAGGTAGTGTGCTGGCTTATTAGACGTTCGAGTCCCAAGCCAAAATAAAATAAAAAAAGTATTTTTTCGGCGATTTCTTCTCAGCAGATTTCTGGCAAAAATTCTGAGAGTAAATAAAATTGCCATGAAAAGTTTCTCAAAAAATCTGTCGTTCGGAGTCAACTTTAAACTGTAGTTCCCGCTACTCATGTATAAAATTAACACACACAACATAAGTAGTGTAAGAAACTAGGTCAATAACCCTGACTGAAGGATTGTAATTATCAATTATTTATGTATGTATGTTGTACAGAGGCATCACACCTATTGCACAATGATAACCGGTTATTCCGTATCCGTTCTATATGGTACAGATCAGAGATCAGCAATAAGTATTCAAAACGATGAGTAGATTCAAATCATACTTATAATTTCTGATACTTATACGCATTCAAACTTATTTCAATATGATACTCATACTACTCATACTCAAAGTTGAAAGTACTCCTCATATTCATACCTAACAATACGCATGATGTAATTGACTTCAACTCGTCTCTACTTAACATTTACACGAAACGCAAAATAAGTATGATTCGCGTACGAACACTGCTATATTCACAAGAAGATTGTGTGTCAGAGATCAGCAATAAGTATTCAAAACGATGAGTAAGTTCGAGTCTTACGTATAATTTCAGATACTTCAGATAATTCATAATCATATTACTCATACTCAAAGTTGGAAATCATATTCATATTTAACAATACGCAGGATGTTATTGACTTCGACTCGTCTCTACTTAACATTTACACGAAGCACAAAATAAGCACTGCAATCAATACTCCCAAGAAGATTGTGTTTATGCTTTACTTGTTGTCTATGCCTTTCCTTTCTTCTTTGTTTGCATATACAACAACAAAGGCTGTAAATTTTGATGAATGATTCGAGCCACTCTAATGACTTATAAGTATTATAAGTATTTTTCTAAATTTATGAATCAGAATGTGTAGACATTTGAATCAAACATATTTCGAATGTTGTGAGTTTGATGTCAATGTAGTACTCATACTCATTGCTACTTGTACTTATAAATCAATGTTGTAGCGAGTACGAATGAATCAAAGTAGTTGAATTTCAATTCTGTTTATTCACGAATTAATCAAACTAGTTTAATTTCAATTCTCAAAATTGCATGAGTGCTTCGATTCATTGCTGATCTCTGGTATAGATGTGAAAACGATATTTTTTTTTCGATATTGGATGGTACAACTTGCCACATACCACATGTCACAATCGATTTATTGCATCAAACGTTTGATGGCAACTGAATTAGTCGAAATGGGATTGGATTGGCTGCCAAGAAACTGTGATTTGATACCGTTTGACTATTTTCTGTGGGGCGACATTGAAGAAATGTGTTGTGCCGACAATAAAGAGACAATTGAGCGTTTGAAGACTAGCATTCGCTCGAAAATTGGTCATATCGGATAAAGTATTGCCCTCACATAAATAAAATAATATTCTACTTCTAACTGAAACAATTCAACATCAGAACAGATAAATAAATTTGGCCAAAATTTTAAACCCTTTTCGGTTTATGGAAATTTTATTGATTTTAAGTTTGAACTTTTAAACAACGTTTTTAACAACGTTCTTCTAAATACGAACTTAAGTTGCAAGGACAATTGGTTAACCGGGGCTAAAGACTAATTCCACCTTCAGCATTAAAAAAAAGTACTGAAAGCGTCGCGGGAGTACTATAGAATTTTTGAAATGGAAAAGTGCCAAAGTACAGAATTTTTCATCCAATAGTTTCCCCAAGAATTTCTACTGTTGTTCCAATATAATCTTCTCTTGATCCATCTGTATTCCAGAAAATAGTTTGCCTTTTTAAAGATTATGCAGCTACAAAATTATCGGTCAATTGATTCCTTAGGACTCCAAATTCCTTAATCAATTTCATGGTAGACTTGTATCCTAACCATCTTAAACTTCAGAGAAAAGGCTCCAGCGTCGCTTTAGGAAAGGTTTCCATTGAATCAAGGTAGTTTCTGAATCTTTTCGAAAGGAAATATTGTTCTATATGCGTCTCAAAGAACTCTGAAGCGATGTATTTGGTGTATTTTAAATCCTGTAGATCACATCGACCAAACTCGTTTCAGTCAATGCTGCGTAATTATATCGATTATAAGCTGAATGGTTGAGGTGTGATTAAAAACTTACACAGACAGCATAAGAGTTTCTCTTCTATCTTTGAACCTACCACCAGGTTGTATAATGATTTTTCAGGCGCAGATTTTCGCAATACTGAAGGCTATTGAGGCCATAGCTGGTGGCCCATCTTCAGGTTCGGAATCTTACATGATTTTCGTTGACAGTCAGGCTGCCTTTACGGCCATTGCGTCGGTCTGGTGCACGGCTCGTTCGCGAGTGCAGAGTCGTTGAGAAGTTTTGGACCATACCGAGTCATAGCGGAATACTGGGCAATGAGACGGCAGATTCCCTAGCTAGGTTAGGTCCGCTTTCAGGTGATGATTTCACAGTTGGTCCTGACTTCCCAGTCTGCCAGCTCTATGGCCTATTCGACGGATGGGTCAGGAGGGAAGAGCAGAAGCGTTGGAGGAACAGATCGGTTTATTAGCTGCTATGGACAGTAAGAGAACAGATTGGCTGCTGGGCTTGGTTAAGGATAGTTTAAGGTTGGTTATCGGTTTTATCACGGGGCACTGCGAGATTAGGTCGCTGACGGGGATCTGGAACAGATCCCAGCTGGACTATTGCAGGGTATGTTGCGGTGAGGAGGAATTAGAGACTATCGAACATTTCCTCTACAACTGCCCAGCCCTTGGTACATTGAGGTTGAAGACCCTTTGTAGGGCGTTCTTTGAGAACTTGAGTTCTGTGTCGAGAGCCGACATCAAGGCTCATCAGCAGCTCGGGCTGGTAGAGAGGTGCTAGGGCTTCATAAGTGCAGTCGCGCTCTCATCTTCTTTTGTTTTGTGTCTGTTTCTTTGTGTGCAATTCCTCCGTTTCCCGTTCTCTCTTTCCTTACCTACATTCCTATATCCTCTATTTTATTCCTCCCCTAAGGACAATAGGTCAAATTCAATCTCCGGGTAGAATACTTGTCACAACCGACAAGTACACGTCCTCTAACTTAACCTAACCTACCACTTGAACAAGCCAATAATAAAATTTGTATCCATTTCATGTTTTATAGTGTTTATTAATACAACATTATCATTACAATATTATCGTTCAGATACAAACAAGTCAACAGCAAGGCAATGCGATTCACGGGCTCACAATTTTGAAATTTCTTTTACGTTCAATGAAAAGAAAACCCACTTCAGTTAGACGACTTCTCCAAAGTCAAATATTTATAATGATTGCTCTTTTTCCAATGATTTTAATACTCTCAGTTTCGAGTAGATAATATCCCAGTCCAAATATGCTCCGACAATATAACGCACATTATCTTCGGTGTCATCGTAACCCTCACGGCCATGCAACAGACGTATGTTATTGAAAGTCAAGACATTACCAGGTTTTGTTTTAAATGCATAGGCGTCTTTACGTGCGAGTTGTACAAATTTTGAATAGGCTTCGTACCAGGGGATTACTTGCTGCAAGGGTACTGAAAAGTGACTATCACGTTGGGGAATACTGTGATTTATGCGTGTGTAGTTTCCATCCTTATCGAGGCTAGAATAAACAAATTGAAAAGTTTATTCAAATAATAATCAAATTAAATGGAAATAAAAATTAAAAAAAAAATTAAATTTCTAAAGATTCTATGGATTTTTTAAAGAAAATTTTTGGAATTTCTTAAATCCGTTCAAGAATTTCTCTTTGTTTGAAATGAAAGTGTTCGCTAGAGGTGTAGGCAACTGACGTATGAAACAGCAAATAAATGAGAAAATATTTTACAAAACTTTACAAATAGGAGACGAAAAGAATGAAAAAAATGAAAAGAAAAGAAATAAACGTACAAATATCGTACTCGTATAAATTTTCCCATAAATTGTGGTGTTAGTGGTGGCATTGCCATGCCTGTTGCCACGGTGACTACCGTTGAAGTTCTATTGGGAGTTGCGCTCTCTCCCAAAGTGGTGTCGCAGTAAATGAAGTGTCAAAGCGATAAAATGTATTGGGATGTTTTCAAAAATACTCCAGCACTGTCTCGACATTTATCTCTTGAATTCTTCTTCTACACTCTTTGCTCTCTTCTGTTCTTTCCTTCCCAGAGTCCTTAAACACTTACAGACATTTTTTTAAATAAATTGGCGCAAAAGGAAATAGGGAATGTTGGTAGAAAAAACGAGACAAAAGAGGAGCAAAAAATTGCAATAAATAAATTGAAAATCGATTTTAGCTCCTTTTGGTATTTTGTTCATGGTTGCATGAGTAACCAAGTGCAACTACGTAAAGGATTTGTTTGTTATTTTTTATTTTATTTTTTTTTTTAATTTCATATCGTATTTAAATATCGCTTATACCATTATTGTTGTTGTTGTAGTTGTTATTAAACATATGTTTGTTGGGCATGAAGCATTATTTTAGAGTTTGCTGGATGTATTCGTATATTTATTTACAGGGTGGCTGATATATATTGCAATAAAGTAAAGCGCTATATTTTTTAATTTTATTGTTCAAAAGCAAAAAATGTTGGAAATAACATCAAATTTTAGAATCAGTTTAGATTTGTTCGAATTGGCCACCTTTGGTAGGAATTATGGCCTTCAAACGGCCGACAAAGCCATCACAGGCTGCACGAAAGTGGCTTTGCGGTATTTTGGCCCATTCCAGGCGAAGCGCCGTCTTGAGATGATCGACACTTTGGTATTTTTTAGTGAGAAACTTGCTCTTCAAAATGACCCAGGCGCAAAAGTCCAACGGATTGAGATCCGAAGATTTTGGTGACCATTGTGCGGTAGAAATAAAGCGAGGAACCTCTTTTTTAAGCCATTCTTGGTTGACGCGTGCTGAGTCCTTTTGGAATGTCCATGGTCTGCGGCCGAAATGTTTGTCTGTCCAGGGCTTCAATACTGTCTTTAAGACATTTTATCCGATAATATTCGGCATTAATTTGGACCCCACGGTCGATGAATACCAGCAGGAGGGACCATCGGCCGTTACGGCGGCCCACACTATTACCATCGGAGACGCGTGAGTTCTGGTAGGCAATCGCAGGTGTAAATTTTCAGCTGACTTGTGTGTTCACAAACTGCTCAATTTGGAATTGCTTCTCATCGGACAAAACTAAATTCGGTAACTGGTCACTCTTTCCTTTCGTCTTTCCAGTCTAACTTTTTTTGTCTGTCGCTGAGCTCTTGCACTTTTTGGAACTTCAATGGCTTTAGTCCAAGCTTATTTTCCAATATATGTTGCATCCATTCTCGCGATATGTTCAGCTCACGAGCAATTTTTCTATCACGAGCAATTTTTCTGAACGTAACAAAACGTAAAAATTTCGTATAGTCAAACGTCGACGGAACGTTATGGAATATACTTTCGTTTGTAACACATAACGGTTCGAACAGCGTTCTCATTGCTTAACGTATTCAAAAAACGTATGTGAGTTCCGTGAGCGGACGTTTGGGTAACTGAGGCTAAAGACTAATTCTACCTTTCGCGTTAATTTGCTAATGCATTTATAGTTAAAAAAAAGCGCAAGACGTGAAATATGTAATAATAAAAAATCACTGCAGGCGTCGCGGTGGTACTGCGGTATTTTTGAAATGGAAAAGTACAGAAAAAGGTACTAAAGTACTGAATTTTTCAACACTGCTATTAAATGGATTTGGTCCTGCAATATTTTGTATTATCCTCACCAGTGCTACCAACGGCACGGTTGTCTTTTCGTTGATAAAATTCGAATTCTCGAAGTTCAACTTGTTACCGTCCCCCAAATATTTTATGGTCTTCTTCGATTCCATTTTACGTTTAAAATTTGTTATAATTTTCTTCAAATTACTCATCTCTCGTCCGAAATAACACACTGTACTTTCGTTAAGCTTTTGTCGCTAACACAAGTTGTTTTCAAATTAAAAGAGGTCTTTACACCCTGTTATCCTTAACGATAACAACTACAACAACAAAAATACGTATATTAATGAAAAAAAAGGTAAGGCAAAGGCATGAGAAGACTTTTTGTCAAACCAAATGACAAACTATTTTTGACAATAAATTTGTTAAAAAAAAAGTTCCCATGCCTCGTATTAAACCTGCAGAAGTTATCAAAAAAAGAAGGAAAAAAAAAATATAAAAAAACGTATTACCATATAACAGGAGCACGCCAAATATTATGAAAATGTTTATCGTCTTCACTGCCAATATCATTCCAATCCACTACAGTTTCAGATAAAATTTTATAATCCTCTGGATGCTCCTGCTTCATGCGATCGGCAATATGGTAGGCATCGACCAATAAATTACTGCCGCCCTTCGATTTCGATTGCACCATGCAGTGTAAAATATTACAACTGGGCTTATACTCATAATACGGCAAATCCGTATGTAAAGGTAAAGGATCCGATAGATAAGCAAAATTTTTAGCACCCGGCTTCGATTGAACAATGAATTCTTCACTGTAAGAAACAAGAATAAAAAGAAGTTTGGTGGCCCATTAATTGAAATTTATTTCATTGGAATTCAATGTTAAGCATTTAAGTTCTTTTGTTGTTATTGTTGTAATTACCCATATGTTGTACGGCGTATAAAACCAACACGTTCCGCTAATTGCCTTACAACAGTCTTTTCGATGGGAGAATTTTTAATCATGACCACACCACGTACAGCCAAAGCTTCTAGCCATTTCTTAAGGGCTATAAAAGAGAAAGATTTTTTTTAAATTTGTGATTGTGAATGTCTCTTAAAGAAAATCTGTAACAAAGGAGAATAGCATTGAAAAAATTAAATAATCGTAATAAATTAGTCTTGAAATTAAAATTTAAATCGACAACACTAAGGCAGGTGGTGCTTACAATGCATTAAAGAACACAAAGCACGTACAGTATTGAACATCTAGGTTCGACGTGTATGGGTAAAATGATTCCAATATTTGGGTAAAGATAGGCTCAATGAAGTCGCCTTAGTCTAGTAGGCAGCGTGATGGCTTATTAGAAGTAAAGCCCGGGTTCGTATCCCAGGTCAGGCATCGAAACGAAATATGAAAAAAAAATATTTCTTCTGCGATTTCCTCTCAGCAGATTTCTGGGAAAAATTCTGAGAGTAAATAAACCTGCCATGAAAAAGTTTCTCAAAAATTTATCGTTCGGAGTCGACGTTAAATTATAGGTACCGCCATTCATGTATAAAATTAATGCAAACAACATGAGTGGTGTGAGAAGTTAGGCCGTAATCCTAAATGAAGGATTCTAATGGCCAATTATGTATGTACGAATGTTTGTGATAGGCTCAAACAAGTCAAACCAATCGATTAAATTTATCTAAATTTCAGTTTAAGATGTTTACAATCGAGTCATCTTGATTTTAAATTTGGCATTGCCAATTGAACATTAAAATCTCTTACCGATTTCAACTCGGGGATTGGTGTGACTCAAGCTCTTTCCCACAGTGTTCTGTATGAACTAATAATCGGTTTTAAGTGAATAGTTTCAAATTGCCTTCATCCATCGCATAATTTCTTCTTAAGTGCTTGGAATTTTCATGCCTTTTTACGGCATTAACATACCAGGCGAGGAACAAACTGCAATATTATTCAAACCAGGAACCGACCTTTTACGAACTTGATCATATGGCTTAACTTCAACAACTCAAAGGGCGTCAGTAGTTTCATTAACTCTCTACATCGTACGCAACACCCGTCTCTACTGGGCGTACTTTTTCAAATTGGAAAAAGCAGCATAGAATTCAACAAACCATGAGTGGTCAACGTAACTGGTTATTGAATTTCAAAACCTCTGTGTCCAGCAGCGGTCTGCACTAAAATCATAACTTGAGTTCGAGGAGAGAACAGTTAGCGCTCTAACGGAACACTTTTTTTTTTTTATTATTAAACCTACACTCAGGGGATGAACCCAACTCATGCAGTGCATTGTGCATGTTTAGGAAAGGTGGAAAGAGGGAAGACGCGAACGGTCAGGAAACGGGTTGCTGCCGGTGAGTATAAAATGGCCGGTGCTATACCTTCACTATAAGACAGTCTACAGCAATCGTCTCCAAGAAGCCCGCAGTTTCTCACACCACTTATGTTGTGTGTATTAATTTTATACAGAAGTGGCGGGACCTACAGTTTAAAGTCGACTCCGAACGACAGATTTTTAAAAAATTTTCCAGAAGGGAAAGAGAAGAAATCGCCGAAAAAATATTTTTTTTGTTTTCTTTTTTTATTTTGATGTCTGGCCCGTTACTACTAGACCACGGCGAACCCCAAAGAAGAAACGGAATCTGTCCAACACCTTTTATCCGAGGGCATTGTACTTTTGTACAGGCAATATTCTTTTTTGGATGATAGAACGTTTGCCGGCTTGTTAAAACTACATGCAGACCTACGTACATACATCCCATTCAGACCAAAAGACGTGGGCAATCATCGATCTCGCCGCTTGCTAACGTCAAAATCTATACCAAATAGTAACTAAGCCGATCACTTTTTTTGTTCACGCGCCTTTTCATTCACAAATTAGACTCGTCGCTGAAGATAGTTTTTCGATGAAAATCATGGGCGTACGGAGTCGACTTTAAACTGTAATTCCCGCCACTCATGTACAAAATATCACACACATGGTGCTAGAAGCTTGGATAGTATCCTGACAGATGAGTTCTGTATACATATGTGTGACTTCTGATATCACGTATGTCTTTAATTGCCAAGTGCTGCAGAGCTTTAAATATTGGCTCAACACCAGTCAGAATTTAGGTCTAAATGTCGGCAAGCAACGGTTAAATCAGTAGGGCTCTGAACGCTGACTATGGTACTGCAAAAGGACCACAGTAAGTATTCAATAAGAGTATTCAAACTTTGGATGGAATCGATTAACCTAAATCTGATAAGGGCAAAGACAAGGGACTCTGCTTATAAGTTAGAAAATGAAGATTCGAGTTGATAAGAGCGATGATAAGTTCCTAGAGACAGAATAGAGTGTCGTAGCAGAATAGAGTGAGATAACAGTACTGGCGGTTGATGGACCAGCAAAATTATGGAGTTATGGCAATAGTGAATTGAATCCAATGACAAAAAATATAATGTGAAAAATGCTAACGTCTGAAAGAACTGTTAGTTGTGGTAATCAAGTATTTAAAGTCAACAAAGCACAGAAAGTAACAGAGAAAACCCTCAAGATTGTTACAATAACCCATACCTCGAGACTTTTGTCAGTCAGTTAGTACCGAATTTCATTAAAATTCTCTGCGTCTTCTTCAAAAATCAAAAAAAGAATTGAAAATTCTTTTCCTAACTTACCTTCATCGCTGTTCATCACATCTTTAAATTCTAAAGTTTCAACAATATTTTCAAATTCTGAACCCTGCCAATGTATTGGTTTGGGACGATAGAAATCATTCAAATAAAGTTCACGCCTCTTATCATTGAAGGCTCGTTCTTGCAGCCACTTTAAATCGTACACAGACTTGTGCTTATCACTCCAATCAATAATTAATTGTTTTGTGTCATTATTTGTCTGAAGAAGATGGAGATTGCTTTTAAGTATGCATTTAAATCGTATTTAAAATAGAAACTCACTTCCAATTTGTCGACTTTCACTTTGACATCAAATTTATTCCAGTCATGTTTACGTGATTTGGATGTGGGATGAAAGCACTGATCACAGTAACAGTTATCGCGTAACCAGACACCGGGAAATTTTAATGTTTCCTTTGAGGGATTTAGGGTTATATCCACATCATTTTCCTCATTTAAGACAATAAATTTTTCACTTTCCACTGAAGCACTGATAAAACGTTTTAACCCTAGGGAGGTGGCTTCGACAGAGGTTTGGTTTTTAATTAACAACTGTTTTAAGGTGTTGCTTAACATTTCGATTTTAGGTTTTTCTTTAATAACTAATAAATTAAAATAAATTTTTATTTCTTTCCGGCTTAGTGTTCACTTGGTAAAGGCGTCTGTAACACTGATTGCTTTAACCCCACACTTAGCAAGTATTACTTGACCACATGCATTTTAAATTACTCACTGATAAGACGTCTGGCTTTAACAAATGATTTATTTTCGATTTTTACTTGATTGTTTCAGTTGACGGTGTTGTTGTATCAATAATTTGTTTGAGAAAGACAAAAATTATTGGACTTTGAAATAAAGATTTTAAGGTGACCATATTTTTTGTTTATATTTCATTCATACAGCTACTCAAAGGATTCTCGAAACTAATGTCGGTTGAAAATCTTTTTTTCATCGTAAAATTGTACAAAAAATCTGTAATAATTGGGAAGAATTGGCAAGAAATCAAATCGAATTCTTACAAAACCCAAAATTTTCATTTAAAACAACGATCAACTAATTTTGAGGACGTCGTGCTTTATTTTTATATTCTACAAACCTGATCATAACAGAACAGAAATTTGCCGCGATTAAGGTGATTACTTCACCTCTTTTCAATAGGACATCAGTGGTTTGTTAAGTCAATTGATTTGCAGCCGCTCTTTTCGAAATGAAAGTGAAAGTATTGGATTGCTAGGAAGGTAGAAGTAATTATTACCATCCCTATGAAATGTTATTGCAATGCTACCTAATCTTCTTGTGAAATGCTGGATTTTGAAATAATTTTGTTGTGCTGCTTTATATTCTTCTGTTATGCTGGAAATGAGTTATTTTGAAGGGTGAGTAAACACAATGAAAAATTATTTGTGTTGTATTAAAATGTATAACGATATCAAGTCGAGATCTAAATTCAAGCACCAAAGTTCACTCCAAAACTAGCAGCCTGAGGCATTTTACAATTATTTTCAACAGATTAACCTACAGTTTAAAGCCGATTCCAAACGACGGAGGTTTGAGAAGCTTTTTCATATCAATTTTATTTCCTTTAGAGTTTTTGCTTGAATCCGCCGAAATATTTTCTTCGTATTTTCTTTTGTTGGAGATATCTGACCAGGGATTTCAACCATGGTCTCACATATTACCTACAAGACTACGGTGACTTCATATACCATCTGTATTACGTATATTATTTATATACAGGGTGGCTGATATGTATTGCAACCAACTTCAGGTTGTTATCATTTGTAAACTGATCGTCTGACAGCTAACAGATTTATTCCAGTGACAGTTCATTTTATTGTTTACAAGCATACAAAAACATTTTGATCTATTGTACTCAGAAAAGAAGTTATGCTGTGATACTGCAACGCGTCCAAAAATTGGTAGAAAAATTGCTCATGAGCTGAACATATCGCGAGAACGGATACTACACGTATTGGACTAAAGCCATTGAAGTTCCAAAAAGTGCAAGAGCTCACCGATGGACAAAAAAAAAAGTTAGACTGGAAAGAGCTAAGGAGTTACTTCGCTTGCACGAAAGTGGCCAGTTACCGAATTTGGTTTTCTCCGATGAGAAGTCATCCCAAACTGAGAAGTTTGTGAACAAACAAAATGATCGGGTTTATGTGCCAAAGAGGTCAGCAGATAATTTACACCTGCGATTGGCCACCAGAACTCAAGCTCCGCCGATGGTAATGGTGTGGGCCGCCGTAATGGCCGATGGTCGCTTTCCGCTCGTATTCATTTATCGTGAGGTCGAAATAAATGCCGAATATTATCAGGAAAATATCTTAAAGACAGTATTGAACCCTTGGGTAGACAAACATTTCGGCACCACCGCACTCAGCACGCGTCAACCAAGAATGGCTTAAGAAGGAGGTTCCTCATTTCATTTTTACAGCACAATGGCCATCAAAATCTCCTGATCTCAATCCATTGCACTTTTGCTCCTGGGGCATTTTGGAGAGAAAGGTTCTTACTAAAAAATACCAAAGTGTCGATCATCTTAAGACGGCACTTCGCCAGGAATGGACAAAAATACCGCAGAGCCAATTTCGTGCAGTCTGTGATGATTTTGTCTGCCATTTAAAGGCCATAATTCGTACCAAAGGTGGACAATTCGAACAAATCTAAACTGATACTAAAATTTGATGTTATTTCTAACATTTTATGGTTTTGAAAAATAAAAAACTAAAAAAATATAGCGTTTTACTTTGTTGCATTATATATCAGCCACCCTGTACATACCATTCACTTTAATGCTATGATCTTTGGCGACTGCCTCTCAGCAGATTTCTGGCAAAAGCACTGTGAGAATAAATAAAATTGCCATGAAAAAGTTTATCAAAAAAATCTGTCGTTCGAAGCTGACTTTAAAACTGTATGTCTCACCATTCAACTTATAAAAATTAACACAACACAACACAAATGGTGTGGGAAGAAAGGTTCGTAATTTTGAGTGGAAGGTTCTAAGGACCAATTATTTATTTTTGTTTCTCGTAATTGCCAGAAGTAGAGAAACATTGTTAACAAACTCACTACAGTGACATTTAAAAGTTGTACGAAAAGACAACAATTTGTCTGATTTGTTTCTATGCTAGAAACTAAACAGTGTTCTGCCAATACAGTTTCAGTATATGGTGTATGAGCAATTGTAAATAACCTTGAATGATTCAAGAAAATTAGTAATCAATCCCGTGACATTAAAACAAAAAGAATTTGCCTATTTTATCTATTTTTACTAAAAACTGGATATTTTGTTACTTTTTTTCTGTAATTTACAACGAAAAGTTGAAAAAGAAATATTTTTTATAATACATCTGGTAACCCTTAAACACTTAATCAGACTTAATATTTTATTGACAAGTGCTTCCGAAATAATAACAAGTAAATAGAAAAAAAGAGAAACATGCGACAGACACACTGTGTTAAATCATATAAAACAAGAGACTATAAATTCATGATAATACGTCACATCACAATTTCATTGATAGGGATAATCGTTATCATTGTGAAGAGTGAGTGAGAGGAATAGACAAAAATATTATAAAAAAAATACAAGAAAATAAAACAAAACAACAAAAAAACACAAAAAAAACAATAACGAACTATCATCTCATATGACACATTTCCATTGAGTGTTGAAACAACAAATACCCCAGGAATATTAAAATACTAAACACACACACATAGATGACTTAACGAACTGCAGGATACAGGATAAGAGTACATATTACTGTAAAGATATAACAAAGTTATGTTCATGTAAAACGAAAGAAACACTAAACATATCGATAAAGTTGAATAGTTTCTGCCAGACGCGGTGGCTCAAGAGAATTTAGAAACTCAAGCAGACACAATGTCAATGCAAGAGGATGATGATGATGATGATGATGATGCGAAATCGACTTTTTATAGATTAAAAGCAATAAATTTTAATACACATTTTATTGATTATAAAATTGTAACATATTTATGAGGTTAACGAACCGCACCGCACTAAAGCAGAAGCATAAGCTTAAGCATAAGCATACTTTAGCCAACCATATACCCATGTGCCGCCATAAGTATGAAAAGAAAAGAGAAAAATTTTTTTTCTTTTTTAAATGACACTGCAAAAGAAGTAACAACAGCTGAGTAGATAATCCAGCAAATGTTAAAACGACACATCACAGTTTTAGAGCACCAACAGAGATAACGCCACTAAGAACCTCATCACAAATACCCATACTGCAGCTGTACTAACATTATTTGCTTATGAAGAAAAATGTTCAAAATTAAATTTCATAGAAGTTGTGACGTAAATTAATTTAATTTTAAATGAGTCTCATATTTAATCTCTATGTGAAATTTAATTTGAAGTTTAACAACGTTTTTTCGTTTCTTGTGGCATAAGAAAAATTAAAAATAATAAGAATTATAAACGGGTTTTATTTTAATTTCATTAAAACCTATGTATGTACTAGAAAAGTTTCTAATGGTAACGTAGCACAAATGGTTAAAGGCCCATATATATAAGGGCCCATAATATTCTGTGACAGAGAGCAGACAAACATGATCCTTTAGTCAGAATTAAACCACCTATGTTGGACAAGGACAGATTTTTGAAAAACTTTTCCTGGTAACTACACTCCTGCTCAAAATAATAGATACACCTTGTTCTAAAATATTAAAGAAACGTTAATTGTTAAAATATCCTCGAAAAAACAGCGAAAACGAAAAATTTGACAGATACACGCATTAATTTTAAAAGCGAAATTCCGATGAATCCATAAAATTTGTTGATCATAATAATAGATACACTTGATTTATTTTTAATTTTTCTTCAAAGTAAATTAAATTTTTTAGTAATTTTTCATCGTGTTTATGTGAAACGGTAAGAATAATTTCATTTTGATAAAAAAAATTACATAAAAATCGAAAAAATATTATAAAGGAAATGGAAAGAAATTATCATTACACTGAAGAAGAATCGAAAAAAAATTATTAAAGCCAAATCATTGCGGGCAATAGCGAAGACATTAGGAAGATCTTTACACTTTGTGATAAATGCTTTAACCAAAAAACAAAGGCAAGAATCTCGAAGGAGGCGTAAGAAAATCAGTTCAGACACCAGTAGAAAAATTACCACTTCAAAACCTTTGATGCTATTTCTTCTGGGATTTTTATTGGAAATAGTCCAAGACAATTTGTTGTCGATTTGTGCAAACTAATCTTTCAGGAAAACTTTGTTGGAAAATTTTTACTAATTTTTACTTTTGAGCCGATGTGTATAACGGGTGGGCCATTTATCGGTTTAAATTTAACCCGTCTCCACTGAACTGAATGAATCGATTAACGCTTCCGCAACGTTGGGATTTATTAAAAATTTATTCTAAAACGTAGACAATTGAACAAAAATTGTCCTACAACATTCAGTCGCAGAGAAGGACCAATAGTGGTACGTTAATTGATTGACTCTTTGATGGTTTCAACAATGTTTAGTCTCAACGGTTCGCCATGGTCTAGTAGGTAATGTGCTGGCTTATTAGACGTAAAGCCAGGGTTCGAGTCCCAGGCCAGACATCAAAATAAAACACAAAAAGTATTTTTTCGGCGATTTCTTCTCAGCAGATTTCTGGCAAAAACTCTGAGAGTAAATAAAATTGCCATGAAAAGTTTCTCAACAAAAATCTGTCGGTCGAAGTCGACTTTAAACTGTAGGTTACGCCACTTATATATGTATTAAAATAACACACACAACATAAGTAGTGTGAGAAACTGCGGGCTTCTTGGACACGATTGCTGTTGACTTTTTAATGATGAAGGTATGGCACTGGCTATTTTACCACCACCAACTCGTTTCCTTGCCGTTCGCATCTTCCCTCTTTTCACCATTCCTAAACCTGCGCAATGCACTGCATGAGTAGGGGCCATCCCCTGAGTGCTGATTTAATAAAAAAAAAACAGGATGATGGAACACAATCCATTTATTGTGTCAAACATTTGATGGCCGTTTAATTAGCCGGAATGGTGATGTCTATTGGCCGCCAAAAAGCTATGATTTTACACCGTTGGACTATTTCCTGTGGGGGCCCTTAGAGTAAACTTTTATGCTAACAAACCAGAGACTATTGATAGTAGGTCCTCTATAAGATTACAACGTTTAGTTTCTTCAAGATCTCCGGTTTGAGCTCGAAGCCCTAATCCAGTGAGTGTCATTACAGTACCCTTTAAACTATGATGAAAAAGAACATTAAATTCTCTGTAATAATATGAAGCGCCTTTCGTTATGAAAGGCCTCCACTGTAACCGAAACCAGTCATGATCATAGCTCGCATTTGCTTTCTGTTTTTCTATGGCTTGTTATTCTTTATTTTCCATGTTTTTTTTTTACTCCATTTTTCTGTTCTTCTTTGTTTAATTTAGCTCAGCACCTTGTAAAACATAAAATCCTAAAAGTGTGCTGTAAAAACAAATAAAAATATATTGTGTGTATAAAGATTTGCGTGTGTTAGTAAATGCAAATGTGTGTGTGTGAGTATATGTATATATGCAGGAGAGCTAGTGTTTCTGGCTGTATTGAGCGTAACTAAAATGCATTCGCGTGTAATAATTTGTGGTTTCCACAACGTTAACATTTGAGTTTTTGTTGTTGTTGTTGTTATTGCTGCTGTTTTCTTTCTTTTTTGTCCTCTTTTTTTTAAATTTTTTTTCTTTTTAATTTTTTCCCTGTGTTTTAAATTTTTATTTTTCTTCTTCTTCTTCTTTCTCAACTGATTCGTTTTTATTATTTCTTTATTTTTTTCTTGCTGGTACTCTATTTTTCTTTTCATTTGAATGTTGGCAGACATGTCGCAGTGCAATGTATTGTAGACAACGAAATATATTTTTTTAGGTTTTTTTTTTTACTTTTTATTAACCCCTCCATTTCTTTCATTCTCTAGCTCTCTGCAGGGCAAACATTTTTAAAGGGATACACAAACATTTTTGTACAGAGAGAGAGAGAGAGAGATCAAGAGAATGCAACACATTACAACGCATCACTTTTTAAAAATTTTGCAACAGCATCTACAACGAAAACATATTTATCATCACGAGTACAAGAATCACATACCTATACAGTAAACGTTACTGTTTCGATGGCATTTGTATGGATGTGAATGTGTTTGTCTGTGTGTAATTTAAGAAGTATAAGTTACAATCATCCTATCCTGCATCAAGTTAGGGCTGAAATTCATGAAGGTTAGCTGTTGATAACTGTCTTCTGTAGAATGTTTAGTTATTTTAAGGCGAATCTTTTTTTCTATCCAATCCATATGCACTCTACTATAAGTCATATCTCTTCGGTAACATGCATATTCTTTCGTAACAAAATTTAGTTTTAATCATATATATTATTTCTAAAGCAATTTTTTTGTCGGTTGCAAATATCTCCCATACCATCGCATCAAATTTAATGAATGATATCTCATTTTAAAGCTTATATCTAACACTAATGGCGAAAAATAATTAGAAATTGAAAAATTAATATTTTCATTGATAAAAATTATATTTTATATATAACTGCATGATAATATTGTTGTCATTATGATTATATGTTTTTGTTCAAGTGTGGTAATACAGGATCGCTGAATAGTAATGCAGTTCTACATAATCTAGTATGTATTAAAATCCATTCTGGCAATACCGCTATTTACTATAATGCCGTTTATTACTAAGTCATGCATATTAAGTTGTAGAAAGCTGGTTTGGCAATACTTTGCAATAGTTGTTAGATCAAGTGCGATAAACAGGGTCCCTTAATGTAATGCTATTCCACATAATAATATATAAAGTTGTAGAAGCCATTTTGGTAATGTCGGTATTGTCATGGTATTGTTTGTTTTATGAAGTGTAGTAATACGGTGTTGATACATTATGATTTTTAATATTTTTATACTTTTAATAAAATTTCTATTAATTATTTTCATTTTATGTTACAAAAATGACAACTAACGGTGCGAAATATTCGCACGGGTCATGTAGTTTGTACTTATTGGCAGAATTTCTGTGCCATTTGAAGTTAACTGATGGCAAAAAGTTCAAGTATTCAGCTGAATATAAGTAGACATACGTGGAAGTGTAATGTGTCAACCTGATTGGCTAAGGAAAATTGGAAAATGTGAAAGCTTCATAGTCTTTCTGTAGGTCTAATCTTAATTTCGCTTCTTTTCTCTTAAGAGAACATCCTTGGATAAGAAATTCTATACTCAACTGTAAAGAATACTGAATTTTTTGTCTACATTGGAATTCATTAATTCCACACCGTAATTTCATTTAGCGGGAACGAGCTGGATAGTATACCTCCCTCGATGATATATAATAAGTCATTTGAAAGGCTCTTCTTTTCCAAAAAGATTTGTAACATGAACTCAGTTATCAACAGGAGTATATACATACATACATACATAATTGGCCATTACAACCATTCAGTCAGGATTAAGACCTAGCTTCTCACACCACTTATGTTGTGTGCGTTAATTTTATACATGAGTGGCGGGACCTACATGGCAGTTTTTACTCTCAGAGTCTTTGCCAGAAATCTGCTGAGAGAAAGTCGCCGAAGAAACATTTTTCGTTTTGATGTCTGACCTGGGATACGAACCCGGGCTTTTCCTCTAATAAGCCAACACACTACCTACTAGACCACGGCGTCTTCAACTATCACCACTATCAACAGGAGTACGGTAAGAAAATTTAACTATATATTAAGGATATAAGGACACAGTCGAATAAGTTGTGCGTTGGCTTAGTAGACGTGAGGCCGTCGTTCAACCTCATTGCAGAATACAATATTTTCTTTGAAAACAATATTTTCTTCGGCGACCTCTGAAATTAAATAGAAATTGCCCTAAAAGTTTAAACCATAGGTCCCGCCAACGCGTTGATAAAAGTAATAAACACACCAGAAGTGGTGTGAGAAACTAGATCGCAATCCTGACAGAAGTAAATTTTATGAACACACCTTGAAATGGTAAGAAGAGTACTTCTTTTTTTTAAACTTTCACACCGTTTACGGGAATGAATTTCGTTGTAAATAAAATTGACCAGTTGACAGTAAAGCTAATAACGGGTTATCCATTTCGTGATTTCAAAAGTAAACGTAAATAAAGCACATAAAAATGTTTTTTCCATGATATTTCTTTTTTATTTGTAAAGTTTGAACGTTGATCTCCACGCGAACTATTTGCAAGTATTGATTCTTTTGACGTAATTTTCGACCACTTTTTGTTACATGTTGGACAGTATCTCAGCCATAATTAGACGAATGTTGGAAAAGTTGAAGGTTTATCTGCATAAACACAGTCTTTCGCGTAGCCTCACATAAAAAGTCTAATGGTGTCAAATCGCATGATCTTGGTGGCCAGTTGATATCGCCACGGCGAGAAATTACGCGGCCAGGAAATGTCTTCTACAAGCCATATTCGTGTTGTGTGGCATGCGGCATCGTCTTGTTGAAAACACATATTCTTCAAGTCGTATTCTTAAATAACAGGTAAAAAAAAAATTCGGTTATAATATAACAATAACGCTTCTAATTGGCGGTGACAGTCATTTCATCGTCGTTTTCGAAGAAGTAAGGCGCAATCACACCTTGAAACCAAATAGCGCACAGAAGAGTGACTTTTTCTGGATGTTATGGCCTCTCTTCAATTACTTCAGGATTCTCAGAACCCCAAATACGACAATTTTGTTTATTAACTTACCCACCGAGTGTGAAATGTGCTTCATCGCAGAGAAAATTTTATTCGAAAAATTGCTGATACGTGGCTGTGGCAGAATCATTCTTATGCGTTGTGTGATAGTTAAGCGATCCATTTTCGTAAAATTTTCAAATGAAAAGAAAAAAAATTGGTTTCACAACTTAGTTTGAAAGATTATGAATTCCAGTCCCATACTATTGAAACACGAAAGTTAAATGCAGGAAAGGCGTTTCACACCTGGACGAAAACGGCCTCTAACATAAAACAAAGTTGGAATTTTTCTCTTGGTGATTTATTCTATTTACCAAACAGAATGGAAAATGCATCGAATAATGTTTAAAATGGCACAGAAATCGGAGTATGGTGCTTTCAAGGCAACGCTTAAGTATAAGAAGAAGTAAATATTTCTGACGGTTTGAAAATATATCCAAACCTAGAAAGGAATGCCTGTGTATTGTAGAGATATCATTAAGACAATTAGGTTAGTATGGTAGCTTTATACCAAAAGCTCACAGATGAACGCATTTCCTGTACTGACCAATGTCCCTGTACTGACCAATGTCCTTGTACTGTACTCCGAACCAATGAGGGAGAAGTTGGTTAGTGCAAGGCCTGCATATTTAAAGCAATACTACCCCACGCTGGAAAACTAGCCAAAAAGTTTGATAAACGAGGCAATGTCCTTAACGTCAATGGACGGTAGTTCCCTGTATCGGATTTTCATGACATATATGAACCTTTTTCAGACTTCTATAAAGTTATTATGATAAAAGTCTACTCTAATAAATCCATCAATCAAAATTAATACTCAGCGGTATCGATAATTTCAATGCATTTAAATTCGGATTACGAAAACAATATTTCTCTCTTTGAACTTCATTGCTAGACGGAAAGGATGCTGTTAGACTTTATTGTGGTTTGTAAACAATAGTGGGACCGTCGCCGTAGTCTAGTAGGTAGTGCAAACCTCCGCACAGACAACAAAACGAAATTATGAAAAAATATTTATTCGACGACTTCCTCTCAGCAAATTTCTGACAAAAACGCTGATAGTAAATAAAAATTGCCATGAAAAACTTCTCAAAAATCTGTCATCCTGAGTCGATTTTAAACCATTGGTCCCGCAACTCATGTATAAAATTAATGCACACAATATAAGAGGTGTGAGAAGCTAGATCGCTTCAGTCAGGATTGTAGTGACAAATTAAATAAAAATAAAATAAACAATTGCAGCATTGGTCTTGCTAGGACTTTTTGTACATACGATATATTATCTCCCAAGTTTGGGGTTATTAAGGCTCGCTGCATGTACCGTTGAAGAGCTATATAGAGTTATGTATTGCAACCAACTTCAGATTGTTATCATTTGAAAACCGCTCGTCTGACAGCTGACAGATTTATTTCAGCGACAGTTCATTTTATTATTTACAAGCTTACAAAAGCATTTTGATTTATTCCATTCAGGAAAAAAGTTATTCGTGATTCGGAATTCAAGCGTGATAGTGTGCTTGCTTTATATTTGGCTGGAAAACCACAGGAGGCTATATTATATTTGGTTGAAAATCCACAGGCTGCTATCGTTAGACCCCTCCAGCATTAAAATGTGAATAAATCCTTTGATTCTCTTACCATAGCTCGTTACCGTGATACTGACAGTGTTGCATAGCGTCTAAAAAGTAAACGAAAAAAACGGTAACAACATCAGAAATGATCCGAAAACTGAAGGCCAGATTTGATCGAAATCCATGCCACAGTGGTAGAAAAATTGCTCGAGAACTAAACATATCGCGAGAATGGATGCAACACATATTGAAAAATGACCTCGGGCTAAAACCATTGAAGTTCCAAGAAGTGCAAGAGCTCACTGATGGACAAAAAAAGTTAGACTCGAAAGAGACAAGCAATTACTTCGCTTGCACGAATGTGACCAGTTACCGAATTTGGTTTGAGAAGCCATTCCAAATTGAGCAGTTTGTGAACAAACAAAATGATCGGGTTTACTTGTGAAAGAGTTCAGCAGAAAATTTACACCGGCGATTGGCAACCAGAACTTAAGTGCCGCCAATGGTAATGGTCAACCAAGAATGGCTTAAAAAGGAGGATCCTCTCTTCATTTCTACCGCACAATAACCACCAAAATCTCTGGATCTCAATCCGTTGGACTTTTGCGCCTGTGGCATTTGGGAGAGTAAGGTTCTCACTAAAAAATGCCAAAGTGTCGATCATCTCAAGACGGCTCTTTGCCGGGAATAGGCCAAAATACAGCAGATCCACTATCGTGCAGCCTGTGATGGCTTTGTCGGCCGTTTGAAGGCCGTACTTCGTACCAAAGGTGGCCAATTCGAACAAATCTAAATTGATTCAAAAATTTGATGTTATTTCCAACATTTTCTGCTTTTGAACAATAAAATTAAAAAATATAGCGCTGTGCTTTGTTGTATTATATATTAGCCACACTGTATACTAGTCCTTTCTAAGTAATGATTTCTGTGTTTTTATTCCTCAATACAAGGCATTATTTTGTCATCTTAGTGTAATTTGCCATTTAGAGGCATAATCTCGGGAAATATGTTCTGCGTATTTGGAAAGAAAATTTATTACCTAGGAATAGTAATCGTCATATTCTGGTTATAGTCTGTTGGCAAACACCAGATCAGAGATCTCCAACAAAACAAAATTGAAAAAATATTTCTTCGGTGACTTCCAAATAACAGATTTCTTCCAACAATACTGTTCTGATAAAATTGCCGTGAAAAATTTCTCAAAAATCTCTTGTACGGTATCGACTTTCAAATGTAGGGGCCGCCATTCACGTATTAAATTAACACACACAACATAAAGCGGTGTGAGAAAATAGGTCGTAATTCCGAGGAAAGGGTTGCAGTGGGCAATTATGTAAATTGCCTGGACTCGACTTTCTAATTGGTAAGACTAATATCCTTCAATATTATTTGGCATACAAGAGAATCGATCATTCCTCAATGTTTACTGCCACAATACGGGAACCTGGTATGGCAAATAGGTAGACGATCATAAGTCTAAATGGATACAAATTTTTTTTTTTATTAGTCCATACATATAGAGTACCTTACGGTCATGACAGAAACATTCTTTCCCATTGTTCTGTCAACAAAGTTCAGCATAATTTCGTATTGTCAGCTGTTGTCGTTCCTTCGTTACATTTCATCACATCTACGATGAAATCTTTTCATTTTGTAGTCTAAGACATGAGATGAAATGGAAATAGAAAAACGCCAGTCAAAATGAAAATTCTTGTATTAACAGAGTTGTGTGTTTGGGTGACAAACACAAGTCTTTTCTTTACATTTTCTCATCAACTGCATAATGATGAGCTGGAGTTCGAATGTGTTTTTCCAACAAACATTCGAAGATGAGAAACAATTTCCGTCCAAAAGCAAATGATGATTCTATTTTTCATTTTTTCTTCTTCTTATATTTGCTGTAATTGTTGTTGTTGTGCTTCTAGTAAATGCTATGTATGTAGTGAAAAAATAAGAAACGAAGAAAAGAAGAAAAATGAAAATGCATGCTGGTGAAAATTTGTTAACCTCTCTATGGGTTAAAATACAAATAAATATGGATGTGTGTGTGTGTGCGTTTGTGTAAAAGAGCGTAATGGAAACCTCTCATCTCTCGTGTTTGTGTTTGTGTGTGTTTGTAAACGCATACATTTAAATGAAACCATCCATAACAGGCATAATAAACCACAATTTACATGAAAAAGAAAAATCTCAACGAAATTGAAGTTGCTTCTGTTGCAAGTTTTGTAAAATTCTTAGTATTTTTATGCTACAAACTTTCTCATGTTGTGAAGTGATTTTCTTTTTATATTTTCTTTCTTTTTCTTTTCAGTTATGCTTGTATTCTCACACATGATGCGCATTTGATGAATTGAAATGATGTTTTAATTAACAGTTTCACTTGGAATTGAAGACGAAATTTGTTGGAAAAATTTAATTAAAAACGAAACAGTCATGCTGCTTAAGGATTCTTTTCTAATTTAAGGAAAAAATTAAAAAAGATGGTAAGGAAATTTATAATTTCGATTTGCATTTTAAAAAAAAAATTTAATGGACATTTTTAGTTTAAATACTTTATTGTTATTGTAAAAAAAAAAGATATTTTTTTTATTGCATTTCTTCATCTAATGAGAAATGTTAATCAACCCTTACTATCCGGATCATTTAATTGAGTGCTTGTAACCGTTCAAGAGCAGAGCAATCGGCTTCATTGGAACTAGTCTAGTAGGTGGGTAGTAGGGATGCCATACAAGATCGATTTTTAAAAATCCCGGGATTCGGGATTTTGTAAATCCCGATCCCGAAATTCCGGGATGTTTCGGGATCCAAAAATCCCGAAAAATCACGGGAAAAATTGCGATTTTCTCTTAACAATAAAAATAATTCGTTAACAAAATCATTTGTATTCCAATTATGTTTGTATATCAGAATTATATGTCATTAAAAATAAAATATTAAAACAGCTAGACAAAAAGTAACAAAAAAGCGTAAATTAACAAAAATAAAAATTATTAATACATATGCAAATGCATTAGTTTTAAGAAAATTATTTGAATTCCAACAAAAAGATTAACGGATCTAACATGTAATGTGATAGGCTTGAACGAATTTTGTTGTCAACATACGCTGCCATTGAAAAACACTTCTCGCAATCAACATTTGTTGGCAAAATAGTTCCAAGATGGCTTTATGCAGCTTGTAAATATTCACCTCTACCACCTCCTGATGTAAAAAAATCTATTTCTTTGGACAGTTGAGTATCTAAATCAGTTACCCTATTAATGCGTTTTATAGAGCTTTTGCATTCTTCGATGGCATTAAATAACTTTTCATCAATGGAAGTGGGGTTTTCCGTATCTAAGAAGCTAATTTCGAACTCAAGTGATATAGAATTTTTTTTCAGGACCTTTTGTAGGGTCAAAATACATATGATTTCACAATCTCTAAAATCCCGAAAGATCCCGGGATTCGGGATTTTGTTTTTCATCCCTAGTAGGAAGTGTATTGATTTGTAGACGTGCGCCATTAGTTCACACTCCATGGGCGAATACCTTATGAACTTACCGATAATTGCAGATTATAGGGACATGGTGGTTTATATATGAAATAAAGATAAGAATTATAAGGTCCATATATCGTTTCCTATCTTTGAATTTCAATAAAAAAGTGTATGCGGTATACCAAAAACATTTTTTATTGGTTTGAAGAGCCAATTGATCTTTCAAATGTGTATTAAGCGTTTGCTATATTAATATCTGTACAAAGGAATATGTGAGCGTGTGTGGGTGAACATTTGAGGGACTAGTTATTTAAATCATATGTTCTATTTAGAAAATTATAAGAAATCATATAATTGGTCGATCTCAGAATAGCAGCAATGTAGTTGAGATTTCGCCAGAATTTGATTGCATTCAATCCTACAGCCACCAACTCAGCCATCTGCCTTAATCGTAAGTTAAACCGTAGCCAGTTAAGTATTTTTTATTTTTTCTTTATTAAAACCAACACTCAGGGGATGGCCCCTATTCATGCAGTGCATTGTGCAGGTTTAGGAAAATAGGTTATAGGAAGGAGGAAAGAGGGAGTAGTGTTTGTGGACATTCGATTTGAACTCACCAATATCGTAATTGACGGGAAAAACTCTCGCAGGAAGATCATTCCACAAGCGAGCAGTGCGGACAAAAAATGAATTCTCCCTGTAATGCATTGTGCGGTTTACTGGACAATCAACCACAAAAGGATGTGCTCTGTGAGAAGCTCGAGTACCACGTAAAAATATGTGGTTATCGGGAACAAAGTCCATTATCTCTCAAAAACACCTCCCATTATAGTACCGATAGAACAATGAAACACACGCCACATTGCGACGATGCTCCAACGAATCAATAGAGTTGGATACCCTACTGTCATTAATAAGCACCTTCGCCTTCTCCTGTACGTGGTCGAGAAGCTTCAATATAGACTTTGGAGTACCGGCCCATACATGAGAATTGTACTCCATCCGGGGTCGGATAAAGGTCCTGTAAATAGTAAGAAGGTCGGATGGAGTGAAGTATTTCCTGCACCGTTTCAAAAAACCAAGGCACTTGAATGCTTCCTTCGACACTCGAAAAATGTGATCGTTCCAACGAGCATCACAACTAATTCTCATGTCCAGAACATCAAGAGCATCCGCCTCCTCAATATTTACATTACCCATAAATACAGATGACAGAACACCAGAGCCACCATCACGCCGGTGTGTTAAAAAACAATATTGGGTCTTGCGCGCATTGAAATCGACCCTGTTCGCGCGGCCCCACTCAGAGATTGCTATCAGGTCACCTGTGTGTGCGTCATTCATGTTCGACCTACTTGCCCCAATCTCCAAAAGGCTCGGCCTCCGATCAAATGAATATGAATGACAAATGTTGCTGTCATCCGCAAAAGAGTAAATAGGATTCGAAGTAATAGATAGAAGATCATTGAGAAAATAAGAAAGAGACTAGGAGAAAGAACAGAGCCCTGGTGTCTTAGTTGTAGCTCAACAAACAGCACTGGTAATCAGAGCAACAAATGCTCCGGCACACCTTCTCTTTCCAAGTGTTAATGTCCAAATTATACGTGACTGAATTGTAGCCCCCTAGTCTAGTAGGACGTGTGTTGATTTATTAAACACGAGACTGCGTTTCAAACCCCAGGTCAGACATCTTCAACAACACGAAATATAAGAAAATATTTCTTGGGCGACTGCCGCCCATCAGATTTCAACAACAACCCTGAGAGAAAATAAAAATTGCCATGAAAAGTTGCTCAAAAATATGTTGTTCAGAAGATGATTTTTAGCTGTACGTCCCGACACTCACGTATAGTATTAACAAAATATGATTGGCCATTACAACCCTTCAGTCAGGATTACGACCTAGCTTCTCACACCACTTATGTTGTGTGCGTTAATTTTATACATGAGTGGCGGGACCTACAGTTTAAAGTCGACTCCGAACGACAGATTTTTGTGAAGTTTTTCATGGCAATTTTTACCCTCAGATCTTTGCCAGAAATCTGCTGAGAGGAAGTCGCCGAAGAAATATTTTTCGTTTTGATGTCTGACCTGGGATTCGAACCCGGGCCTTTCGTCTAATAAGCCAACACACTACCTACTATTAACAAAATACAACCTGTATATTTGCCAACACCCGTAGCTTAAGAGAATCAGACAAGAAAGAGCATAACGAGGTTTAATAACATGATCTCGGTAGCTGGTTCAAACCACCTCCTTGCTCGCAAGTCGAAAGCAGTTATGTAGCAAAAACTCTGCCAGTAAAATAAAATTGCAGCGTATGGGGTTAACTTTGTATAATACATATAATTAATGGTGTCAGAAACTTTGTTGTAATGCTGACTAAAATGTTATGCTGACCAATTAAGTAAATTAGCGCCTCAAGGATTTCTATTTAGATTTTGAATAGATAAAAAGTGTTTATCTTGCCATATGGCCGAATCTATACACATCGAACGGTACGATCTTTTATATAGATACTCAGAAATCAGTCGTTCAGAGTCAACTTTAAATTGTAGATCCTGCCACTTATGTATAAAATTAACACAGGCAACATAAATGGTATGAAAAGCTAGATCGTAGTCCTGAGGAAGGGATTGTAATGGCCAATTATTTATAAAGATGCTGCTTCCGTCCAGATTTATTTTTCTAAAACAAGTTCTTTACGATTTTTGTCAACAATAGCAGCTTCTAGCATTAGCATGGCTTTGCATAGCCACAGAAATCTCTGTCTAAACTTATGTGAACTTCCACTTTCCACTCCATATTATTCGCTTGCTCTGAAATTAATTTATTTTACCAAACTGAAGTGCGATTTATTTCAATTGTTTCTGTCTAATTCAAGAAAACAAAATATTTATTTGAAGATCCACTAATAAAATCAAACCGACTAAAACAAAAGTTCGTGAGAGAGAGAGAAAGGAGACAAGTAAGTATAAAAAAAAAACAATTGGAATCCTTACCATAAAATCGATTGCATACAATTTAACAGCAATAAAAATTGTGTTACCAAAAATGGCTATTTCTTGTTATTGTTGACCACAACAACAACAACAACGACAACAACAAAAATAACAAAAACCAACATGAGTTTTATTTTTATTGAAATTGATTTCTTTCCATGCAATGGTTGAGAATTTTAAAATTTCAAAAGAAAAAAGATCTCGAAAGAAATGCAGCATGGACAAGGGACATCCAATACAATTCAATATCGAAATCTAAATAAACTGCATTGGAACGAAATCACAAACTGATTTTTTTTTTTTTTGGCTTTTCTGTCTCGAACATTACAAATCGAAAAACAAGCAGAAGAAGAAGAAGAAGACATCTTTCTGTAACGTTTTTTCATCTTTACTCAATCAAGGCTTTTGGGTCTTTATTCTTTCTTCCTCTTTTTGCTATTTACCCGTTTTGGTTTTAGATGGCTGGAGAAGATGTTATTTAAGCGATGGGGTTTTAAGCTTTGAATGTTTCATTTCACTTTGAAAACCATACGCATCATCAGTAGCATTCGTAACACAAGCAGCAGGACACAGTAACACTGTCACATCATCACTGCGAACAATCGTAATCGTACCAGATTTTTATACACCGGAGTTGCAATGCGAATTAAATGGTAATGGTGAGGTGTAACTGGAAGGTATAACGATGGTTGCCAAGTGTTTTCAAGTAAATCGTTTTCAGTGAAAAATTTTTAAACTTAAAAGTACTTAAGGTACCAACAAATTGCAAGAAATAAGGTGATCGGGGTTAGTAAGATGCTCAGGTCAATCGGCACTTCAAAAGAAAGCTTAATTCACACATAGTTGGTCGTTACAACCCTTCACACCACGCAGTTATGCATGTTCTGTGCGTTAATTTCATACCTGAGTGGCAAGGCTTATAGTTTACAATTTTTTCGATTCGGAACGATAGATTTTTGAGAAACCTTGCATGGTAAATTTAATTTACTCTCAGAGTTTTCGCCAGAAATCTGCTGAGAGGAAGTTGCCGAAGAAATATTTGCTCACATTTCGTTTTGTTGTCTAACCTTAAGTTTGAACCGAGTCCTTACATCTAAAAAGCCAACCTACAACCTACTAGACTAGACGGTGACTTCAGTAGCTAGTACTTACTGTTGCATAATATCAAGACGAACTGGAATACTGAAACTGCCAGAAGTCTGCCTTTGCAGTTTATTAATCTATGACTGACATCACTTCTTGATGACTTTTGTAATCGAATCTTTCTCGATAATATGATCCTTAATACACTTATGCCTTAACGCACGTAAAAACCCTGTCTCTCCGTATAAATGTCTCTTTATTTGTTTTTCTTGTTCGTTTTTCTCCATAGTTGGTGCATCCGTTTCATTCGTTTGTTTGTTTCTCTTTGTTTTGTTTGTTTGTTTGTGATGAGGGTATTACAGAGGCTAACGTGTCCGCCATAAAAGGAGTTAAAGTACAAATCGTTGTCACATGTGAGTTGCATTTTTATTGCAACAACTTGGGAATTTGTTGCTTGGGCTGCTGTTGCTTTTGCTGTCATGGCTGTTGTTTGTTGGTTTGTATTGTTTTTGGTGTCTTTTTTTTTCCTTTTTTTTTTTGCTAAGCGTTGAACTGCCACCGCGTTCAGCAGTGTCAACCAACAACAATGGTCGCAAGGAATAAATAAAAACACGAAGAAACAAAAAAAAAAAAAGAAGCATTGAAGCAAATATTTATGGTCTGGCGAACGTATTTGGTCAAAAACATTTTAGATTCCGATATTAACACTTGTAAAAGACAAATACAATCAGCAACAGCAGCAACAACAACAACAGCAACAACAACTACAATAACACATAATAATAAAAATGTTTTTTATTTCATTGCAATTCAATTTTCAGTTTGTTTTTCGATTCGTTTTTTCAATTCTTTTCTTTAAATTTTTTTTTTGTTGCCAATAATTGTCATCATTTTTAAATTAAATTAAACGCTGCAACGGTTCTTTTCTTCAATAAAATTGATTTATTTTCCAGTGTCGTTGAAACGATTTTTAAAGTTTAAGTTGTTGTTGCTGTTGTAGTTGTTGTTGTTAAGGAATAATAAAACTCAAATCACTTTTATGTTGACTTGTCTCATCAGTCATCTCATTTCATTCACTCCATCATGATTGTCACTATTTCGAGGTTTCACGATAATGCAGAGAAGATTATATAATGTGACCACTATTGGCAAGGGAATCCACATTTTGGGTGGGACATTTTGGTTTGATTATTGCATCAGATTTAACACTTAAATTTTTGAAAAATTTACCTTATGAATGCAAACAATACATCGATTATTTGCTAAGCATTAATGCTTTGCCTGATAATCATCGATGGTTTTATGAACGATGTCGCTTCCACACTTCTTACGTTATGTATTATGTCACGTTAGTACCAGAGATCAGCAACGAGTATTCAAAACGATGAGTAGATTCGAGTCATACTTATAATTTCTGATACTTATAAGCATTCATACTTATTAATATGATATTCATACTACTCATACTCAAAGTTGGAAGTACTCTTCGTATTCATATTTAACAATACTCATGATGTTATTGACTTCGACTCGTCTCTACTTAACATTTACACGAAGCACAAAGTAAGTATGATGCGCGTACGAACACTACTATACTTACAAGAAGATTGTGTGTATGCTTTGCTTGTTATCTTAGTCTTTTCTTTCTTCTTTATTTGTATATGCAACAACAATAAAGGCTGTAAATTATGATGAATGATTCGTGCCACTCGAATCACTTATAAGTATTTTTCTAAATTTATGAATCAGAATGAGTAGGCATATGAATCAAACATACTTCGAATGTTGTAAGTTTTATGTCAACGTTGTGTTCATACTCATTGCTACTTATACTTATAATTCAATGTTGTAGCGAGTACGAATGAATCAGGGTTGTTGAATTTCAATTCTGTTAAATTCTCAAAATGGCATGAGTGTTTATGAGTAGTGGAAAAACGATTCTTTGCTGATCTCTGATTAGTACAGACAGCCGGTTTCTGAAAGACAACATAAGACTGTTTCGTAGACAAATACATACATAATTGGTCATTACAACCCTTCAGTCAGGATTACAACCTAGCTTCTCACACCACTTATGTTGTGTGCATTTATTTTATACATAAATGGCGGGACCTACAGTTTAAAGTCGACTCTGAACGACAGATTTTTGAGAAGTTTTTCATGGCAATTTCATTTAGTCTCAGAGTTTTCGCCAGAAATCTGCTGAAAGGAAGTCGCCGAAGAAATATTTTCGTATTTTCGTTTTGATGTGTGGACCTGGGGTTTAAACTCGGGGCTTCAATCCAATAATTCAACACACAATCTACTAATCTACTACGACTTCATACCCAGCATCTATACTCACAATTTCTTCCTTTTCAATGATGCAATACAATTTAGTACTGTAATAAAAAATATAGGGTGGACCATTTAAAGGCTTAAATTTAAAAATGCTATGAAAGAAAAACAATTTCAAGTTTTGACAAATTCACTTTTCCTTGTGAAGTGCAATTGTTTCGATTAGTTGTAGAATATAACCTAATTCTTGCTCTTTTTCCAGTGTATGGGATCCTATCTCAATAATGGTATCACGAATGTTGGCTGTTAAATGCTCAATTGTCTCTTGTTTGGCATAACACTTTTCTTTAACGGCGCTCCATAGAAAATAATCCAACGGTGTCAACTCGCAACTTATTTGCGGCCTATTGGCATCAGTTTTTGGGCTAATTAAATGGCCATCAAATGTTTGCCGCAATAGATCGTTTGTGAGATGAAATGTTAGTCCTTATGAAACCAAACATTGTCCACACCAGTGCCATGAAGAACAAGTAAAAAAAATCGGTTATCGTGGTGCCAAGGGTGTCTCTACTGACCCTAATAGTTCTCTTCACAAGTAGCATCAAACAGTCATTCGTAACGGGTGCATTTTTTGGTTAATGTAAGACCACATGTGGACTTTCTGAGCCTTAAATACGGTAATTTTGTTTACTAACGTACCCATCAAAATGAAAATTGTCTTCATCCGAAAAATTGTAATTTTGTTGACAAAATCAACACCATTCCGCAACTTCTCGTTGACTCAATAAATCCCAGCTTTGCTCAAGCATAAATCGATGCATAACGTTCAGTGGAGATAAGATACTGAATTTTGTGACAGAACAGTATGATATAAGTATACCAGATTAGAAATAATCGATGATTCTAATTTAAACCAACAGATGACCAACTCTACATTTGGGCTTTCCTTTGGATAGACTATCAAAGTTGATTATGGAGAAGAAGGATTTTCAGTTAGAAACTCATAACCTTCGGCTATACATTGATATTTAAGTCAGAGTCAAGGAAAGTTTTTTAAACCCAAAGGGCAAGGCGTTCTTTGTTAGAAGGTTTCTTTATATAAAAAACTAATTCTTCTGACACCAATTATATCAGGGACTATTAGTGTGTCAAGAAACTATTCTGATGCCCTCCATTGTTCGATTTTACCAAATACATCGAGTCTTTTAATGCGGTAACAACGGCTTGAAGTTACGGATCTTACTAAGCAGTATTTGTTTTTGGATATCAGAAACCCTTTAAGTTTTTTTTATTTCTGTAAAAGGTATACATACTTGGCAGATAAATGTACTGAAACAAAGTGATATAATGCCAAAATGAATTGGAACTCATAAAACTCAGAAAGCCAGGTTACGACATACAAAAAAACTTAAATTCAAATTGATTCTTAAGCCAATAATACCCAATATGCATACATAATTCGTCATTACGACCCATCTGTCAGAATTATGACTTAGCTTCTCACACCATTTGCGTGTTAATTTTATACTAGAATAGCAGGAGTTACAGTTTATAAACGACACCAAACGACAGATTTTTGAACATTTTTTTTTTTGTAAATCTATTTCCCCTCACAGTTTATGCCAGATATCTTAGAGGAAGGAATATTTTTTTTTATTTTGTTTTGTTGGACATATCTGACCTCAGGTTTGAACCGAGGTCCCATATCTAATAAGCCAACACATTACCTACTTGACTACGCTGACTTTAGTACCCAGTATGCTCGGCATATTTATCTCTTATAACCTTTCGATTTTATTATTCATGTAGCAGATGATGTCGAAAAGTACTAGTTCAATATGCAATTGAATTAAGTAAACTAAGCTGGTCCCACTACGTTCTCATCAGGAAATTGTGCCTGCAGTTATTTATGGGTGTATGTGTTTGAAACAGCATAAATGAGTCCTTGTAGCTGAAACCATAATATGGATGCGTTTCAAACGTACACGAGCGCATTCACATACAGCGAATAATTTTATAATTTTTTTGTAAATTTTATTGCTTTCACGGGAATGCATTTTGCCATCGATGCCATATAAAGACAGTAAACTCTTAAAGAAAATGTTGCTATTGCTGTGTTCATACAGCAGCATCAACAGCAACATCATCAAGAAGTCACTTTGTATTGCCATTATTATGCCGCGCATTGCCCATACGCACATACACACATGACATTACATGAATATAATACAACATCCATGCAATATACAGCCATACATACGTACATCATACTTGCATTTATTTCACTTGTGAGAATATTTTGATTATTCTGCGTGCCAGAGACCACATTGCATTGCATTGTGTATCGCAATTTTATTGCATTCAGCAGTTGTTGTGGCATATTGAAGATGATTTTTATGTGGAAGTAAAAGTTTCTTCTACTGCTGCATAATATACGAATGCTGGTTGAATACTTACTTACATACCTTTTAGTATTTGTATGCAACATAAAAAACAATAACAACAACAACAACGGCCACAATGACAGCAGAAGTTCTAGATTAAAATGATTTCCTATATTAAGGCATTATTTGTTATTGTTATTATAGTTGTTGTTTTATACATTTGCTATTGTTGTTATTGTTGTTGTTGTTGTTGGTTTTTGTTATTATTATTATGCGAAGATTCATCTTCATTGTCTTGGTCTTGTAATGTGTGTGCAGCAGACTACTACTAATTAGAAATACAGTGCAATACATAATTACAATTAAAGAAAATACAATCGCTTGTATTAGCCCTAAAGGCAAGTAGTCTTACTCATTTGAGCGTAAAATTTGGGAGTTGCTATAAGCCCATAGAGCCTTCCAAGTCCAATATATTTAAATTAAATTTTCTTACTACTGTACATACATACATAACATACATAATTGGCCATTACAACCCTTCAGTCAGGATTACGACCTAGCTTCTCGCACCACTTATGTTGTGTGCGTTATTTTTATACATGAGTGGCGGGACCTACAGTTTAAAGTCGACTCCGAACGACAGATTTTTGAAAAGCTTTTCATGGCAATTTTTACTCTCAGACTCTTTACCAGAAATCTGCTGAGAGGAAGCCGCCGAAGAAATATTTTTCGTTTTGATGTCTGACCTGGGATACGAACCCTAAACTTTCGTCTAATAAGCAAACACACTACCCACTAGACCGCGGCGACTGTATGTATTCATTAGTATTCCATAGGTCAAACGAGTATCAGAAAGTATTGCAGTTTGATTAGGCTCTCTGGCACATACTTAATTTCGTACGATTCACACTTAATATGATAATCTTTATCTCCAAGTTTTTCATACTCTTTGTATTCATACTTAAATACCACATTCAAGGACGAGCTCTCGTCTAATAAACAAACACCCTATTTACTATACACGAACGGGACTTCAATTTTATTTCTGCTTAAATTGATTTCCTTTCATTAAGTTCCTTCGCAAGAAGAGGGAGTACGAAAGACGTGAGCGTGAGGAAGTCGAGATGTACAGATGTAGGAATGATGCTCGAAAATTCTATCAAAAAACCGAGGGGTATAAGTCCGGAGCATCTTCCTGCAAGGATGAGAATGGAAACCTGATTACAGATCCGCAAGGGGTGCCGAGGTTGTGGAGGAAACACTTTTCTACTCTGCTGCAAGGCGATGACGACATTAATACCGCCTCTAGAGATGATGTTTCGAACCCGATCAGTGATAACGGCGTGAAGATCATGCTGCCTAGCCATGAATAGGTTAAAGTCGTGATTATGCGACTTAAAAACAACAAAGCGGCATGTCCTGACGGATCTGTTGTTTAAGACCGGAGGTAATGAGTTAGTAGAACGCATGCACCAGCTCATCTACAAAAGTATGCTCAACGATTGGAACCTCAGTGTCCTCTGTCCTGTCCTGAAAAAGTATTGTGTGAACGATTGAAGCCACTCTTTAAAACACTGATTAGACCTTATCAGACCTGGCAAGTCTATCATAAGTCATCATGCAGAATGACGTTGAGCAATTCCTCCGTCAAGGTAGGAATGGACCTCTCTGAACCTTTTGATACCGTGAGAGGTTTCAGACAAGGGGATCGCTTATCATGCGACCTTTCAACTTCGTCATGGAGAGTGTTCTGCGAAAGGCGGGAGTGCATCGTAATGGCACTAAAAAGAGTCCAGTTGCTTACATACGCTGACGACATTGATATCACAGGGCTTACCAAGCGAGATGTCACTGCTGCTATAGTCTCAATAAGCCAGTATGTAGTAGAGACCTCTCTCGTAAGATGAAACTAATACTCTACAAAACACTCCTCCTTCACGTACTTCTTTATGATGCAGAAGAACTGATGCAGCTGCCCTGAGAGTATTTGATGCCGGGAACTGCTGAAGTCGACGAAGACGACGACCTAGTAACCGTTGGAAGGACCAAATCGACGAAGCCCTGTTATCGATTGCTGTGACCAACTGGAGAAGGCGAGCAAAAAGCAGAGACGCCTGGAAATATGTGTTGCGGCAGGCCGAAATCAGTTAATCCTCAAAGGCATCAAAAGTTATTCTCTGCTAGGTGCTCGGTCAAATGGAAATTCTCGCCAATGATCAAGAAAACGAGTGGAAGAGGATCATTTGCTCAACGAAGTAGAGTATAAAACAAGGTAAATACTCTTCGTATATTAAATAGATTTAAGGTAATAAAAACTTTTGTTAAGAAAGTATAATTTGATGCGTAACTATCCAGGATTAACTTGAATTTGATATCTTGATATATTATAAAAAGACACTGTAGACTCAGAGACAGCTATTCTAAATGGGAATTGTTGTGAGCTCAACGTGCAGATTCTGTGACAAAGAGAATGAATCGTGGAACACTTTGTTAGAACCCATTGGTTATTAATGCGTTCTAAAAAGAAATGCCAGGAATTGTACTCTTTGACACCGAGAAGTAACCCGAAGCTTCCAGGGCTTCAAAGTGATTTTATAGGTATATCCTGCAAATTTGAAGGAGAATATATCAGATCGCATGGTCACAATACAAAAGAAACTTCTTGACAGCGGTAATAATATGTCAGATTATGTACAAAGCCCCTCTATCTGCATGATTCTGTTAGTATTGGAACCTAGTTTAAAAAACTCGATTCATTATGCCGCATTACGCCGCGATTCAAGTAATAATTGATTCGGATGCTTAATTCAGTTTTGGATAAGGAATGCTTGGAAAAGTTATTGGTCTATTGCTGATCTCGATTAATTTGTATGTCTGCATATGAACATACAAGAGCGATTACAGTATAAAACAAAGTAATGCTAATGAAAGCTAAGCATTGTACTCTTTGTTGATTCGAAGCAGTAGTCAAAATATAAGTACACCTCTTGACATTTGATGCAATAGCATAGTCCAAGTAAAAATTGAAAGAATTGGGACTACAAAACACGAACACAGTTCTATGTAATGCAATGCTGTGCAGTGCAATACACCTGATCCTGAAGATTAACAGTTGATAAGAGCCACTATGTTGTAGCTACGCCTGTGTAATTAGTTGTCATTTATTCAGTTTCTTTTGCCAAATCCCCATGGACGGATGTAGCATTCTACTATACGTGCAAATAATGAAATTGTTCAATTAAAATGGATGATGTACAGATGTAGGAATGATGCTCGAAAATTCTATCAAAAAACCGAGGGGTATAAGTCCGGAGCATCTTCCTTCAAGGATGAGAATGGAAACCTGGTTACAGATCCGCAGGGGGTGCCGAGGTGTGGAGGAAACACTTTTCTACTCTGCTGCAAGGCGATGACGATATTAATACCGCCTCTAGAGATGATGTTTCGAACCCGATGGTTATTAACTTTAAATCCTGTGTAGCGAGTACGAATGAGAAAAGTTGAATTTCAATAGGTGTATGAATCACTCATACAAATTGCTTGAGGAGGATGATCTTGGTTGAGTCTGGTTTAAAATCACCAACTAACGGAATAGTGGATCAATCTCACGTTAACTTAGTAGAGCATCGATATTATCGTTTCTCATAGAAAAACATCTAAGAAGTGCGTTAAAATCAAAACAAGAGAAATAGAGTAATAGTTCATCACGGAGATCTATCGCTCACCCTTCAATCCTAGGCCTATTCTCAATAGTTTTAGACTTAAAAATAATACAAATTGTGAGTAAACCATCGCAACTATTTTCATAAACGGACTGATCGTAATGCATCGCTTTGTAGAATACACAGTCAGACAGGTTTTTTGTATTACTAATTAAATATTACCTACTGTATATATACATACCATATGTATCTCAATGTCTGTTTATATCCGCATGTGTGTGTGTGTGTGAGTATATTTTGAATTTTACAAGGTATTATAATGGCATTGTTTGCAAATCCTTAACACATATAAAGGATTATATGGTCTGGGGGCATCTTGTAAATGCTAGAGAGAGTATGTTTTATACGCTTTTGTGCTTGTGCTCTTTATTCAACTCGTTGGTTATCAACGCATTGTAATCAATTGCCAACACGCACACCCATTTATTATGATCGCATTAAATTTTTTGTAATAACATTTTCAACTTTTTTTCTCCATACGATTCATAAATATTTAAACGAAACTGGCAGTGTAGTGGACCACAGTGAAGATGAGATGCATCTCTACAAATGACATGTTTTTTTAACCTAAAGAAACGATGTCACTGATGTCCAAAGATATTCTCTTTAAAAGAGATTTTCAAGATAAGAAAAGTAACAGTTTCTCTTACTCCTTTTAAATTTTAAGCGAAAACGTTGTCATTTTTAGATGACATTTACAAACTATTTGTGGACAATTTGGGTTTTTTTTACTGGCAACAGCATACGTATCTGGTATTTGGTTACAATGAAACAATTTTGGGCCTTAAAAGATTTTGTATATAAAAAAAAAATTACATTTAAGACGACATTTGCTTAGAATGTATGCTGAATTGATTATTCTTTTTGGAATTGTTTACCGTTTTTATGAACTTACAAGAGCGTTTAGAGTATAAAACGTAGTAATGCTGATGAAAGCTAAGCATTGTACTTTTTGTTGATTCGAAGGAAAGTTTGAAATATCGGTACACCACTTAAAAACTGAGGCAAAAGACTAGTCTAAGTACTGTATTGAGAGAATTGTGACCATAGAATGCTATCACAGGTCTATCTGCAGGCAAAATCAATGTGGCCACCTTGTTGAAGCTACATCTGTCAAATCAGTTCTAAATCATTCGTTTTGTTTTACCAAATCGCTATTGCCAGCTAAACTAAACTTCTTCAATCAAAATTGAATCAAATGTTGTGCGCAGGCATAATGTCTATAGTCGTTCTACCGAAAGGGCAGACCGAGTCAAAGCGTAAAGTTTCAAAACTGTCAACGACCGCATGCCTATCTCTCCACCCAGTCACTGACGTAAGCGGCAAAAGGAGCAAGGAACGCACGACGAGGAATACACCAGGAAGGGTGATCACATATCGGGGTTGTCTCCGCTATACCTCCTATTTCTCGGCGAAATCGCCCAACTTCCCTATAGTCCGGCTGTCCGCTAAATGGTTACTGTAGTCCCAACTCTCCAGTCAAAGTGAAATAGTATAGTAAACGACGAAACGCAAGATCTGCCCAAAACATTGTCGCTAACCGTGAGAGTTTGCAGGCGGCGTATTTGACATCCGTAGCCGACGTAATCTAGTAGGTAGTGTGCTACATTATTAGACGTGAGTTCAGTGTTAAAACCTCAGGCCAGACATTTTTAATAAAATGGTATATGAAAAAATATTTCTTCCACGATTTCCTTTCAGACTCCCTCTCAGCAGGAGTTTTTGCAAGAAATCTGCTGAGAGGTAGTCTGAAAGATTTCTTGGAAAAACTCTGCTGAGAGAGAGTCGCCGAAAAAAATTATTTCCTCTCAGCAAAGTGTTTGCAAGAAATCTGCTGAGAGGGAGCCTGAAAGGAGTTTTTGCAAGAAATCTGCTGAGAGTAGTCTGAGAGATTTCTTCAGAAATTTCTCGAAAAAAGTAGTTTCTTATTTCGTTTTGTAGAAGACGTCTGATTTAAGGTTCGAACTGTGACCAAACGTTTAATAAGCCCATCTGCCAGACTACTAGTATTTTATAAAGCTTGGAATAATTCCGAAGCTTTCCATCATGCATGTAAAGAAAATTGGTTAGAAAAATGCTACCCTGTGAATGATCCAATTCTGAGGATCCTATAAAACTGACTCTAACAATGTTTGCAAGTGCATTACTAGTCAACTTTGGACAATCTTTTCCTAGATTTAATTTCAGAATTTCCATTAAAAGTCATCAAAATTTCTCATTTTACTTAACCTAACCTATGTCGATATGACATTGTCACATATGTCTCTAGAAGTGATTGTGGATAGTAACAGGCGAATAAATTCACTGTTACATTAGGTCTGAAGCCGTATATTTCATTGGACCATATACTATGGGCCAATAAAGATTCTTGAAAACTGATATTGACTCTTCGAATGAAGCTGAAGATATGCACACATCATCATGTTCTACTTTGAGCGGTCCTGCTTTCTAAACTATTTTACTATTGTTTACTACAACAAAATAAAATTTTAAACCCAAAACAGTAGAAGCGGTAGAAATTGTTCAACACCTCTTTAGCCAAAACTTTATTAATGACTGATGACTATACAAAGTAAATTTTACCAAAATGTTGATAGAGTTTCAAATGCCTGACACATACTAAGTACATACAGAGACGGACAATTGAGCAAATAGACAGAAATAAAATATATTAAAGGAAAGAGAAACAAAAAACAAAAACCAAAAAAAAAATTAAAACTAAATTTCAACTCATCTCCAAAGTCCCCATAGATAGTTAGATTGGCAACGAGACAACCTATAGTTTTTCAATTTCAACAGATCAAACTTAAACGATTTGTATGTCAAGTTGATATTCCACTTGAAAATTTTCAAATAAATATATAAGGGCACACACACATAGTATACATAGTGGCACAACGGCCAGCAAATCTAACAAACTATGTTTACAGTGGAAGCTGGATAGAAAGATACTACAGTTTACCAATCGAACAGAATGTAATTGAAAGTGAGACAATTGCTGTTGTCACTGTACTGTACGAGTGTACAAGTATTTTTGGCATCATGTTCTAATGCAGTCTACAGAAACCAGAAAAATATGGCACAAACAACTTGAATACAAATAAAAGAAAATTTCTACCAAAACTATTAGATAATAATTTTTGTTGTTGTTGTTGCATTTTTTTTACTATTTTATCGATTACAAAAATATAGAAGAAGAAGATATAAAATTTCGTTTGACAGTATAGGGTGTGCCACAATGCGAACAGCATCCTGCACTCTGTGTCTGTTAAAGGTCCAGTTACTAATGGTAACCACAGTACTAACATCTGTTAAAAGATCAGTTATTAACATCACATTGTTCCGAGCTAGACTGACAGATGTCATAAAACTTGCCACAAAGTGTGTTTGCCTCTCTTTATCTTCCACACCACTTATGTTGTGTGCGTTAATTTTATACATGAGTGGCGTCACCTACAGTTTAAAGTCGATTCCGAACGACAGATTTTTGAAAAGCTTTTCATGGGCAATGGCTGGGAGGAATCGCCAAAGTAATTTTTTCGTTTTGATGTCTGACCTGAGATTCGAACCCGGGCCTTTTGTTTAATAAGCCAACACACTACCCACTAGACCACGGCGACTTCATATGATACCATATAGTTCGATTTTTTCATGAGAATTTTCAGCAACGAGTGATCTCAGGTTTTGATATTTTTTTTCTAAGCATACCTTAAACCACCCAATTACATTAGAGACTTTGAAAATCGAATACTCGTATGGATTAATTATCAAATAATGCCCGTGAGAGGGTTTGAAACAAACTTATTTTGATCAAATTAATTTGATATTTAAGAAGTGGCAACTTATTATCATTCAACACCTACTAACTGAAACACTCTTTAACTTCTCTAGCCACAACCACTATTGTTGGCTGTATTTAGTTGCTTCTACTGCTACTGATTGTTGCATCAATGCAGTTTAACTCAATTCAACAGTTATTTACCAAAGATATACCCACACATAATGGCCTCAAATACATAAAAAAAAGATTTTCTTTGATTTTTTTTTATTACCTCTTCCCCTGACAATGTTTTATATACCGGGTAGATTGCAAAAATCTGTAATGAATGAGAAGAAAAACTCCAACAGTCAAGCTTGAGAGTAAAATATTACCGAAAAGTAAAGAAAAATGGTACAAATTTTTTCCCAATATATTTAGTATTGAAGCAAAACGGAATGAATGAAAGAAAAAAAAGAGAAGAAAAGTGGAAAATGTTATAGGAAGCACAGGAAAGAAAACAAACTTTAGTTTTCATAAAAAACCGTACAACCAGAGAAAATAAAATGCCATTGAAAAATGTTCCGCAGGGACATTATTGACAATCGACAAACTAAACTATAAAATATTTAATTTCATTCCTTTTCTACACTCTCTCTCTCTCTCTGCCTGTGTTTGTTAAACCCTTCATTGTCGGTTTGGTTCGGTTTGGTTTGTTATACGGGCAATATGACAGGCCATATAATTGGTTTATCCTTAAGCCAGTAATGTTAGATGAAGGATAGTTTATGTAAAATGTTGGTAAAATCAATACGACAATATTTTCTCTTTTTATTTTTTTTTTTTGTAAATACAGTCAAACCCGGTTATAACGAACTCCGTGGGACCAGAAAAAATAGTTCGTTATAGGCAAAGTCCGTAATAAGAGGGGTGAAGTCCTAGACGAAAATATAAAATACAAAGAATTTTTTTCATTTATTAAAAACAAAAAGTATTTTTTTTTTTATTAAAAACCAAAAATTCTTTTTATCTATCAGCTGATTAAAGATGCTGAGTTATAATTTAATGCTGCTATATTAAATAAAAGTAAAGATTATTGCCACACGTCAAAGTTTGTTGAGGGTTCGATAAAAAAAAGGTAAAATGTATGAAATTTAATTACTGGAACCATTTACGGTAGTAGTATTGAAGTCGCCGCGGTCTAGTGGGTAGTGTGTTGGTTTATTAGACAAAAGGCCCGGGTTCGAATCACAGGTCAGACATCATTGCATCATTGAAAACTAAAAAATTGTGAGTATAGATGCGGAGTATGAAGTCGTAGTAGTCTAGTAGATAGTGTGTTGACTTTTTAGAATGAAGCCCCGAGTTTAAACTCCAGGTCCAGACATCAAAACGAAAATATGAAAATATTTCTTCGGCGACTTCCTTTTAGCAGATTTCTGGCAAAGACTCAGGGAGTAAAAATTGCCATGAAAAGCTTTTCAAAAATTTGTCGTTCGGAATCGACTTCAAACTGTAGGTCACGCCACTCATGTATAAAATTAACGCACACAACATAAGTGGTGTGAGAAGCTAGGTCGTAATCCTGACTGAAGGGTTGTAATGGTCAGTTATGTATGTATGTATGTATTTACAGTACTTCCTTTTAACCCAGAATTCGTTATAAAGGAGTTCGTAATAAACGAAGTTTTTTGTATGAAAATTGTTATTAAAACGTTGGGACTTTAAAATACATACGTAATAACTAAGAATTCGTTATAGCCGAGTTCGTTATAAACGAGTTTGACTGTAGTATACAAAGGCAATGAGAACATATTTATTTATTCAGCAGTACTTCGATTTAATATTTAAATTCTTGAAGCACTTCCTATAAGAATTTGTTGGGGTGACTTTATCTCTTTCAAGATTATAGTTTTTATGTCTTTCGTTTCTATAAATTTCTCTCTTTCCAAGTGTCTCGTATAGGCTTGTTAACCGAAAAACTTCCACCAAATCCATGTAAAAAAGTGATCAGGGAGATGTTAACCCCTCTGCTGAGTTCCAATTTATGTGAGATTCTTGACAATGACCAGGCAAGTACGCTTTAATGCCGCCGATGGGACAAAACATTCTGTGGAGTGAAAACAGATATTGTGATAAAAGAAAGAGAAGATAATGAGAGCTAAAGACCTTTCGCAAATAGGTTTAAATCGATCATAGCTTTTGTTGGAAAATTGCATAAAAGAAGATCTGAGTAATGCAACAGACTATCTAAGAATTACCGGAGGTTGGTAAACAGAGTACACCAGAGTATATGGATTCAGTACTTGGTTTATCTCGTGTCCACCATGCAGACTCTGTGACGAAGAGAAGGAATCACCGCAATACATTTTTGGAATCAGTGCGCCGTGATTTAGTAGGTAGTCTGCTGGCTTATTGAACGCAAAACCTGGGTTCAAGTCCCAGGCCAGACATTAAAAAAATACAAAAAACATTTCTTTGGCGATTTCTTCTCAACAGATTTCTGACAAAAACTCTCAGAGAAAAAGAACCCCCATATGTAGATCCTATGACGAAGGGAATGAATCACCGAACTCAGAAGGAAAAAGTCTGAGTGTGTATAATATGCTATTATTAACATCAAGGAGCATCCTAAAGTCTGCCAAGGTATATTCAGGCTTGGAGGTGTTAATATAGGGATACCCTTAAAATATATAAAGGGCACAGTAGATCATATGGTCGCAATACTATAGCACCTCTTCACTACATACTAAATACAATAGTAAATAGTAATAATTGATCAAAAACTGCCTCTTTTAGCTACTCTATCATCAATTTTCTCAATTATTTATTGATTTCCATCGATGGCATAAGGTGGCATATGGAGAAACTATCTAGGAAACTATAAACTTGTGAGTTAATTTTTTGTTGCCGAACTCAAGTAATTCCCTGGTTTTACAGCAGGACACAGTAGTTTTAAAATTCGGCAACCAGTTATGTTGGACTAAATATGGCTCGATTAATTTCATGCTGATTTTCTCGTAGGAGCTTATCGATTCTCCTTTCCTCAGATATCTCCGATCTATTTTGTGGCAGTTCGTTAGCTTTTTCATTGCTTTCATTGGCACAATGGTTCAGAATATAGTAGAGGTGGGTTTTGTATCGAGGTTTACGGTGGAGAGAGTTTGAGTAGATCCTGATACTCTTTGATTTGATGAGGTGGGATCCCAGCATTTTGACAGTTGCTTAACTGTTCAAACAAATGATCAAGTTTGAAAGAGGAAGGTTTCTGTTTTCAATCATATGTGCAGTTTGAATAAGATAGCCTGGTTAGGTAATCTGTATCCAGAGCCAGCAAATCGAAATAGATCCCAGTAAAATTAGTGGCTAATATTTTATTGATTGTGTTGTCTAGTGAATATTGTGTTAGATTATTAGAGTGAGGGTAGTGGGTTCTATTCCCAACAAACACACAACACGGAGCATAAATTTCATGTTACTCAGTTCGTAATAATTGTAGTATAATTTCTAATTATATTCTAATTAATAAAGAAATTACTTCATTATGATTACAGTTAACCATGTTACATATTTACAGATAGGGATGCCAATCGGGAAATCCCGAATTCCAAAATCCCGGGATTTTCGGGATTCACAAAGTCCCGAATCCCGGAATTTTTCAGGATTTTCGGGATTGTGAATTCATATGTATTTTGATCCTACAAAAGGTCCTGAAAAAAAATTCTTTATCACTTGAATTCGATAATAGCATCTCAGATGAGGCACACCTTACTTCCAGGGATAAAAAATTATTTGATGGCATCGAAAAATGCAAAAGGCCTATAAAACGAATTTAAATACTCAACTGTCCAAAGAAATAGATTTATTTTTATCAGCAGGTGGTAGAGGTGAATATTTAAAAGCTGCATACAGATATCTTGGAACAATTTTACCAACAAATGTTGATTGCGAGAAGTGTTTTTCAACGACAACAAAATTCGTTCAAGCTTATCAGATCACATGTTAGATGCTTTAATATAGCAAAATATTTTTATTATTAAGAGAAAATCGAGATTTTACCCGTGATTTTTGGATCCCGAATTATCCCGGGATTTCGGGATCGGGATTTACAAAATCCCGAATCCCGGAATTTTTAAAAATCGATGCCGTTTGGTATCCCTGCCCCTGCTTTATCCATTTGAATGGAATGATTATAACGTTTTTTAAGTGTGAACCCTATTGCTAATTACCGATAATACTTTAGCATTTGGGTCCTTGTTTAGTTAATGAATTACATGAATTTGGATGTGATTAAAAAGTTTTTAAAACAAAATCAAACATTTTTCTTTAAAACGTTTTCCAAGTTTAAAATGCGTCATTACTGGTGATAAATTCATTTTAAAAAAATTTTTATTCAAACGTATTTTATAATGTCTTCTGAACTAAATTAATATCATTGTAAAGTTATTTTACAATTTATTACCAACAATGAAACTGCAAGTTCTTGTGTAAAAGTATGCTTAAAATAATAGCAAAATCTTTAAATACTTTAGTGTTGGCAAAAAGCAAAACGTAGAAGTAGCCGTGGTCTAGTGGGTAGTGTGTTGGCTTATTAGACGAAAGGCCCGGGTTCGAATCCCAGGTCAGACATCAAAACCAAAAATATTTCTTCGGCGACTTCCTTTCAGTAGATTTGTGGCAAAAACTCTGAGAGTAAATAAAATTGCCATGAAAAGCTTCTCAAATATCTGTCGTTCGGAGTCGACTTTAAACTATAGGTCCCGCCACCCATGTATAAAATTAAAGCACACAACATAAGTGGTGTGAGAAGCTAGGTCGTAATCCTGACTGAAGGGTTGTAATGGCCAATTATGTATGTATGTACGTAAAAAGCAAAACGTAATAGATTTAAGAATGATGAGTGTTTTGGGTCATTGTCATGCTGAAACACCCAGCGAAATGGCATTTCCCACTCAGGGTAGTGAAGCATGTTAGTGGCTAAAATGTCTCTGTTAACAAAACGTTCCATATTTGTTTGAATTTTTCCAAAGGGACCAACACAACTGGCCGGAAAAATAAGTCCAAACCATCACATTGCCACCCTTAAAGAAGTTTCATGCCATCTAAGAAGCCTATACTGACTAAGAAGCATTTAAAAAAGAGGGTTGTCTGATTGATTGCAACATAGTCTCTGATTTTCTCAACTTTTTGTTAGTTTTTGGTTGGATTTTGTTAGCGTACATATGGATTGGACTATATCCAACTCGAGCACTGGAAAGCGGCTAACATCTTCGGTACTTAAAAGCGATAATAAAGCATAGGAGTGGCAATGTGATGGAAATTATTTCCGGTAAACTCATCGTTTGTTGTAACTGCTGAAGTTTTGTTATGGCAAACATTAGTTTGGAATTTATTATCAATTTATTTTACGAGTTCCCTATGGTTTCTTTCGTTAATAATACATCGATACCAGTTCACTTATACGACAGTAAAAATATACTTTCCTTTTAGCCTTTCCTTTAAAACATAAATAAAACCAAATGTGCTATAATTTTATACATCACTGTAAATTAGTTTAATTTTAAAAACTTACTTACATTCCTATAATAAATCCAAATTGTGTAAAGGCAAAAAAAAAAGAAAAAAAGAGAAAGAGTCCAGCCCATATTTATGCAGTCCCTTAAGAATCTGTTGTTGAAAAATCCAACAAAAATCTCTTTTCATTCTTGGCAGAAAAAAAAATGAAATCTTGGCTACATGTTTTGGCCAAAATGCAATTGTTGTTGTTGTTCGTTTTTTTTTTTTTTGTTTGTTGTAAATAATGCTCTACGGTCATTTCACTGGCATTCGATTGTTTGTTGAAATAAATTTTTGCTTCTGGATTCTGTAATGGCATTTCATTGCTTTTCTTTTAGCAAGTTTTTGTTCTGTTGCCGTTTCTTGCAAAGAAAGTGCCAGAGAATCTGTTGCAACTGTTTGTGTTTTTCATTTCACACATTCTTTACGATCGCCCTTCTTTTTTTCATTTTCTTTTTTTTGTACATTCAAGGCAATTGTTTCCTTCTTTTTCGGCTTCAGTTTTCGTCTCAAATCTGTGTTCAATCATGTGTTTTGCTACTCCTTTTAACATTTTCAACAGAAGTTTTTAGTTTCTTTAGTTGTTTTAGTATTTTTGTTAAAAACTTCCAATGGTTTTTTCTTGTTGCAGCCATTCGAACATGAGTATTTTATTCATATTGGAATTTGCCAAGAGTGTGCATGTATTTGTATCTTTACAAGTTTATTTAAATTTTGAAATAAATTTCATGTTGTCATATCAAAATCAATACTAAATACCGTAAACTTATGTCATCAATATTTTACTTTGAGAGTATAAACTTGAATTTATTCGGTTTTTATAGTGACTGAAAAGCACAAACCATTCCTGGTATGACTTAGCATTACACATGCATTTAAGAGCACAGAGCTGTAGCATTTACATAACAAAGAAGGTAACAGGTTATCTAAGAATTGTTAACTTTAACTGTCAAACGTATAAAATTGTTTAAGAATATTTTACGTATTCGTCAACTCTTATGGGAGATGAGTTGTATCCTTTGAGACTAGTAGGGTGATCAAATTTTAAATTAAGTTCATAAAGTAAAGTCGCCGTGGTCTAGTAGGTAAGTGTGTTGGCTTATTAGACGTAAAAGCCAAGGTTCGAGCCCCAGGCCAGACATAAAAAAAAAAATACAAAAAGTATGTCGTCGGCGATTTCCACTCAGCAGATTTCTGCCAAAAAGTCTGAGAGTAAATAAAATTGCCATGAAAAGCTTCTTAAAAATCTGTCGTTCGGAGTCGACTTTAAACTGAGGTCCCGCCATTTATGTATAAAATTAACACACACAATATAAGTGGTGTGAGAAACTAGGTCAATAACTCTGACTGAAGGGTTGTAATGGCCAATTATGAAAGTATGTTATAAACTTCAAACCTGCAAAAACAATAGCATAAATTGTCTTTCGTAAATTGGTAGAAGAAGAAGAACGGAAAATTCGGGTTGGTAAAAGTGACATATACCCCTTTTAAAATGTAGGCGTAATAATCCACGATCCTCTGAATTCTCTTAAAGGTGGTGGTTTATACTTGCTGAAGAAACAACGAAAGTTTTGTGTTCATTGATCTCGAATGATGCAACATAGGGGAGCTATAATATCTTCGGAGGCGGCTAGTATTCTAGTTGACATTATTGGTCACTACAACCCTTCAGTCAGGATTACGATCTAGCTGTGCTCACACTATGTATGTTGTGTGTGTTAATTTAATACAAGAGTGTCATGTTCAAAAAGATAGATTTTCTAAGTTTATGACAGAGATCTGCTGAAAGAAATATTTTTCCATAATTTGTTTTGTTGAAAATATCTGCTACGTGAACACACTACCTACTTAATATGGCTGGGATTATTCCAATCGATATATCCTCAAAAGAATAATTGATTTGTTTCATTTGGTTTAGGAAAACACAGATATCCTAAGATGATCAATGTCCCTATCTCTTTATTCTGCAAAGTGACACATAAACAGTCATTGAGAACATTTCCCCATCGTAGCGTATTATTACAACCTTTCAGCTAGGATTTTGACCTAGCTGCCTCACACCATCTATGGTGTGTGTGTTAATTTTATACATGAGTAACTGAATCTATACTTTAAAGTCGACTTTGAATGACAGATTTTCGAGAATCTATTCATTGCAAATTTATTTTGTCCACCGAGATTTTTGCCAGAAGACTGCTAAGTGAAGTAACCGAAGGAATATTTTTTCATATTTCGTTTTATAAAGGGTCCGCCAAATAACTTTTTTTTTGCAAATGCTTTAAAAAATAAAACTACTAAATATTTTCTCAAATGTCTTTTTTTATTTGAAAGTAAAATTCTTCCGGTTAATAATGGGAAATAAATTCATTCAAATGGCTGCCTCGGTTGGCCATGCAGTAGCCTACACGATCGGTTCAATTTTGGAGCATTTCACCCATGGCTTCACGAATATTGTCCTTGTCCCATTGTAGGCGTAACACTTATCTTTGAAGGCATGCCACAAATAATAGTCCAAACGGTGTCAAATCGCAGTTTTGAGCTGGCCAAACGACATCAGCTCTGCGGCTGATAATGCGATCTTTAAAAACAGTTCACAAAACATCGAGTGTAGTTTTGCCTGTGTGATACGTAGCGCCGTCCTGTTAAAATCAAATGTTCCCAATATCCTCCTCTTTAATTTTTATGAACAAAAATTCGTCCAACATGGCCCAATATTTTTAAAAAACTTTAATGATAATCATATATATTTTTTCTAAAGTACTTTTTTTTGTCGGTTGCAAATTTCTCCCATACCACCGCATCAAATTTAACGAACGATATCTCATTTTAAAGCTTATATCTAACACTAATGGCAAAAAATAATTAGAAATTCAAAAATAAATATTTTCATTGATAAAAATTATATTTTATATAGAACAGCGTAATAATACTGTTGTCATTATGATTATATGTTTTTGTTCAAGTGTGGTAATACAGGATCGCTGAATAGTAATGCAGTTCTACATAATATAGTATGTATTAAAATTCATTCTGGCAATACCGCTATTTACTATAATGCCGTTTATTACTAAGTCAGTTACATATAATATGCATATTAAGTTGTAAAAAGCTGTTTTGGCAATACTTTGCAGTAGTTGTTAGATCATTTTGGTAATGTCGTTGTTGTCAAGGCACTGTTTGTGTTATGAAGTGCCATGAAGGCTAATCGTAACAAACTTGGGAGTGCACAACATATCAGCAAAAATTATTCATACCGATAAAACTCTACTCATACCCCGAATCAACCTTACACCTTCCGATCCAAAATACAAAAAAAAGTATTTCTTCGGCGATTTCCTCTCAGCAGATTTCTGGCAAAAACTCTGAGAGTAATGAAAATTGTCATGAAAAGTTTCTCAATACTCTATCGTTCGGAGTCGACTTTAAACTGTAGGTCCCGCCACTTATGTATAAAATTAACACACATAACATAAGTAGTGCGAGAAACTGGATCAATAATCTTGACTGAAAGATTGTGATGACCAATTATGTATCTATACCCAACAGTTCTATTATAGTCAAATCCAACACTTTATTTACCGCTCTGACTAAAGTTTACAGTTGCAATTTTTATTCGTTTGTTTTTTTTTTTCAGTTTGTTCCTGCCGCTACCATTGATATTGTGTGACATCTCGACGAGACATTAAGTCGAGACTAACTTTAACATCAGCAGCCTGTTGTTGTCTGTCTATCTATCAATTGCTTTATACTTGTACCATACAAATCTATTGATAAGTAAATGCATTTAAACGTAGGTACATACGTACATACGTTCATAAAATCTTACATGCTGGCACAAATAAAGATGATGATAATGCTGATGCCAGTAATGTATCGAATAAATTTTATAAACTTTTCCTACTGCATCCAAGTATACACATCACTTGTAGCTACAATGCCAGAGTAGCAGGCTGACGTAAATATTTTTTAAGTTTTATTTTGACAAGAAATCGAAATAAAATACGAAATCATTTTTTCAAACATCAAAACTTCAACTAAAAAAAATCTCTATTTCATGTCCATATTTGTAGGAGAATAAAAAATAAAATTATTTGTAGAGGAAAATAAAATATTCTTGAAAATCTTTTTCTTCTTGTTTTGTTGTTTTTGTTGTTATTGTACGTTCTTATATGGATGAATATATTTAAGTAGTTGTTGTACCAACAACAACAACAACAAAAAGTTTCTTTATAGTTTTTTATGAATTCTATTAAAAATTTATGAGTAAAACTATTACAAGCACTCAACATTTGTAAGAGATTTCGGCTGTAGTTGTTGATGCTGTTGCTGCTACTACTACTGGGTTTTCACTCATCATATACTTTACTGGTCGTATGAATAAAAAATGAACATTTTACGACAACTACTTGTTGGATTTCTAAATGATTTTTAAGTTTTATGTACACTTTTAAACCCTTTTTTTTCTGATTGTATTTCTCTCGACACAAAATACTTTTATTTGTTTCTGGCATAAGTAAAGAATAAAGGAAGCAACAGTAGCAACAGCAGCAGCCGCAATAACTTTATACAGTTATTTATTAATAATTTAAATATTTTGAGAATTTATGCTGCATACTTTTAAGATGATTATGTATACCAAAGTTGCTGCATACTTTGGGGATTTGTTTAATTAAAGAGAATTTCTATGTGAGCAGTTGTAAATTGGTTTCAGTGGAACATGCTTAGAACATGAAATTTAATTAAAAGTTTTACGATTTTCAGAAGTTGGAAAATTTTTTTTGAAATTTGCTTCGTAAAGATTTCATTGTTTCATGACAGAAATAATTTAGTCTCATAGGCATTTAAAAATTTTCTATAATGTGTGATTTTAGTCATAAATCCACCGGCCATAAATCATCATATTTTTGTTAACAATACAAATTTTTCGTAAGACGTTGGAGAAACGTTGTAAAATACGCAAAAATTGATGAGCTATGATCCACTATAACGAATTCCACTCTAGTGAAATAAAGGGACTTGCTCATACGCAGTACTCGTCTTTCTCGCAGAGAACAGTTGATCATACAATGCATTAAAGGCAGAATTAGTTCTTTAGCCGTACTATTTGTATGTAGAAAGCTGCATCCACAGACATTTTTTCAGCAGCATACAACATAAGTAGTATAAATTCAACGTCCAAAAACAGTACTGCTTTTTGTCTCCTACCCGCAATCTATTCCTAGATCCAACACAAGTAGGGGTCATCTCCAGAGCGTTGGTTATTAATAAAAAAAAGTGGACAAGGACTGAAACTGATCTACTCTAACTGTCAGACTGGAACGAACACTATAATGACTGTCGTCACATTACAATCCTCCTATAATGCTTGAAAACACATCAACATGTCTAGGGGGACAACCAGGTGGCCCCCTTCCCTATATTAAGAAAAGTAAATTGGACTTCTTGTGACAACGACGATAGGTTTTACGTGCGTACCTTCTCGCGAGGAGGTGCTCTTCGCACAGGGTGAAATACAATGCGTCTACCAACACCCCCAATTGCAACAGACTGTTACATAAGAGTCTGACAGCTGACAGATTTATTCCTGTGGCAGTTCATATTGTTATTTACAAGCTCACAAAAGCATTTTGATCTATTCCATTCAGAAAAAAGTTATTCGTTATGGAATTCAAGCGTGATAGTGTGATTGCTTTATATTTGGCTGGGTAATTGCAGGTGGCTATCGTTAGAGCCCACCAGCATTTAAATGTGAATAAATCTTTTGTTTCTCGTACCATTGGTCGTTACCGTGATACTGGCAGTGTTGCATCGCATCAAAAAAGTGAACGAAAAAAAAAATGGTAACAACACCAGAAATGATTCGAAAAGTGAAGACCAGCTTTGATCGAAATCCACGTCGCAGTGTTAGAAAAATTGCTCATGAGCTTGGACTAAACCCATTGAAGTTCGAAAAACTGCAAGAGCTTACCGATGGACAAAAAAACGTTAGACTGGAAAGAGCCAAAGAGTTACTTCGCTTGCCCGAAAGTAACGAAAGTAACGAATTTGGTTTTCTCCGATGTGAAGCCATTCCAAGCAGTTTGTGAACAAACAAAATGTTCGGGTTTATTTGCCAAAGAGGTCAGCTGAAAATTTACATCTGCGATTGGCCACCAGATCTCAAGCGCCGCCGATGGTAATGGTGTGGGCCGCCGTAACGGACGATGGTCGCATCTCGCTCGTATTCATTGACCGTGGGGTCAAAGTAAATGCCGAATATTATCGGGCATATGTCTTAAAGAGAGTGTTGAAGCCTTGGGCAGACAAACATTTCGGCCGCAGACCATGGATATTCCAACAGGATGCAGCACCACCGCACTCAGCACGCGTCAACCAAGAATGGCTTAAAAAGGAAGTTCCTCGCTTCATTTCTACCGCACAATGGCCCAATGAATAAACATAACAAATAAGAAGTCACATCGTTGCCAATGTGTTTTTAAAGCACTTATTTAATTAAGCAGTATTATCCTGATTGCTTCGGCACTGCCATATTTTGAAAAAGTTCACTTTATTTTATCTGTAGGTTTAACTTTAAGTTAAAGGTTACTTTAAAATTCACTTTAGCTAAAGTTAACTTTAACTAAATCCAACTTTAACCGGCAAGTTGTAATAATGTAAACTTATTAGTCTTTTTAAATGTAAGGTTTATAACAGACCATCATACCATATACAGTCAAACCCGGTTATAATGAACTCCGTGGGACTAGATAAAATAGTTTGTTATAGGCAAAGTCCGTAATAAAAGGGGTGAAGTCATAGAAGAAAATATAAATTACAAAGAATTTTTTTTCATTTATTAAAAACAAAAAGTATTTTTTTTTTTTATTAAAAACCAAAAATTCTTTTTATATAGCAGCTGATTAAAGATGCTGATTTATAATTTAATGCTGCCATATTAAATAAAAGTAAAGACTATTGCCAGACTTCAAAGTTTTTTTTTGAGGGTTCGATATAAAAAAGATAAAGTGTATAAAATTTACTTGTTGGGACCATTTAAAGTAGTTCCTTTTAACCGAATGGTCGTTATAAACTAGTTCGTAATAAACAAAGTTTTTTGTATGGAAATTGTTATTGAAACGTTGGGACTTGAAAATATATTCGTTATAACCAAGTTCTTTATAAACGAGTTTGACTGTAGTAAGTATATTTATTATCTACAGATACAGTAACATAATTGATCATTACAAGCCTTCAGTTCTCACACCACTTATGTTGTGTGTGTTAATTTTTTTTATCAATAAATGGCGGGGACCTTTAGTTTAAAGTTAACTCCGAACGATAGATTTTGAGGCAGGTTTTCATGGCAATTATTTTTTTCTTACATAGTTTTTATCAGAAATCTGCTGGAAAGTAGTCGCTGAAAAACTAAGGAGTGAGCACAAAAAAACTAGACTTACACTTTTCGTTATTAATTCGGTATAAACGAGTTCGTAATAAACAAATTTTTTTTTATATGAAAATTGCTATTAAAAAGTTGGGACTTGAAAATATGTACGTAATAACCAAGAATTCGTTATAACCGAGTCTGACTGTAACATGGTTTGGCCAACAGCAATTTATCTTTGTATAGATAATATTGCAACTCAATAAATGTTTAAACTTAAATTACTTAAAAATTCCCCCTTAAAACATAACAAAAAAAAATTTATAAATTTAGTTGAAAATAAATGTCTACGTCCTACGGCAATGCAGCAAATAAATCCATGGTCTACCAAGGATTTTACACGATATTTACATTGTACATCACTTCATTACGATGACGATACGGATGATGCTTTAGTCATTACATTCCCAGTTATGTGGGAATCATTTTGACGTATTAAGTTTTTAGCTGGTGTTGCTAGTGTTTTTATTTGTTGGCATTTCCTGCTGACCACGTATAAAGAAATTACAACCGCAATTTGGTAAATAACGCCAACATCAACACTTTTATTTGCTCTTCTACTTTACATTCTACACTCTACTCATATTACAGGCAATCATCGTTGCCAGGATTAGTTGAAGGCAAAACTTTATTTTTTCTTTTTCTCTTCTCTGGTTTTTCTCATTCCATTTGTTTGGTGGCCATTATAGAATGGTGGTCTAGAATATCAACAATTTCTTTAATAATATGAGTCGAAGACACTTAATGTTAAATCTTGTACACTTTTAGCCATTTTGTGCTATTGTCCTTGCAACTGCAATGCGAATTGTATTTGAGCTAAAGTAAGAAAAAAATTTTTTTCCACTTCTTCTCCCCTTTTTGGTAAAAATATTCAATTTAAGTTAGTTACGCGAAAGCAGCACTCTCTTCACTAAAGTTTTTTTTTGTTTGTTCCAAAATAGAGAAAATAAGAGCGCTGCTTGGCACTCCGTCCCACGTAATGTCTTTGTAAATATCAGCGCTTATTTTCTTGAAAATTGTTTTGTTAACGAAGGCTTATTTAAAATGCATTTCTGGTAATGTTGTCTGCTGCGTCTCAAAAGCAAAAAAGTTTTTAATTTTCCCCTGGTGTACTTCAATTTTTTTTCATTTCTTCCATTTCTACACTTTTTCTACTGCTGCTGTTATGTTTGCTGGCGTTACTGTAAGTACGTGCTTACAAAAGTTTCCTTTTAGTTTTCCCTTTCAAGGATTCATTTTTCTCAGTTTTTCTTTTTTTTTTTTTGGTGTATAAAGAACATAAAATGAAAACTTTTCCTTGGTACAATTAAATGAAATGTTTGTCGAGTTTGGAAATGTAAAAAAGAGGCTCATCGCTCGCTAGCCGTTTATAAAGCGGCTACATGTTGCATTCGGTTTTATTAAAAGCGACATCACGACGTGCTAGTGAAAATGTTAAAATTTATGAACTCACGAAATGACCAAAATCGTAGGGGTGATGACAGTAATTGAGTCAGAAAAGAAAAATTAAAAAAAAGAAGAAACTCGAAAATAATTGCCAAGTAATTAAAATCTTTTACAACAACAAAGATTTCATCCAACATGAAAATATTATAATTTTCATAAAATTCTAAAAACCCTTTTAATATAGACGCAGTTAGTATTGAAAATAAAGGCTCCGCCAAATAACTTTTTTTTTGAAAATGCTTTAAAAAAGAACTACTGAATATTTTCTCAAATTTCATTTTTTTATTTGAAAGTACAATCCTTCCGGTTAATAATGGAACAAAATTTCATTCAAATGGCTGCCTTGGCAGGCCATGCAATAGCCTACACAATCGGTCCAATTTTTAAGCACATTATCGATTGTGTGCAGATGTATTTCACCACTGGCTTCAAGAATATTCTCGGCTTAACCCTTATCTTTGACGGCATCCCACAAATAATAGTTCACCTCGCAGCTCCGAGGTGGCCAAACGACATCAGCTCTGCGGCTGATAATGCGATCTTTAAAAACAGGCCGCAAAACATCGAGTGTAACTTCGGCTGCAGGACGCGTAGCGCCGAACCAAATGTTGCCAATATCCTCCTCTTTGTGAACAAAAATTCGTTCAACATGGTTCGATATTATTGAGAAACTTTAACGATAATATTTTGTTTATTTTCAAACTTTTTGTCAAAAATCATCGCTGAAAAAATATTTCTTTTTTATACCTTCGTTTTGATGTCTGACCCGGGGCATTGAACCATGACGGCACGTCTAATAAGCCAATACACCAGCTGGTGTCTGGAATACGGTGACATCCATATGGTTTCTCTTTAATTTCTGTGAACAAAAATTCGTTCAACATGGCCCGATAACGATTGCCATTGACTGTAATGGGTACTCCTTGCTCATTTTCGAAGAAATATGGTCCAATTAAGTCTATGGACCAAAATCCACACCAAACAGTGCTTGATTTTTGGTGCGTCGGCTTTTTAAAGTATGCATGCGGGTTTTTTGTGTCTCAAACGTACAAATATTGCTTGTTTACATACCCGCCAAGATCAAAATAATCTTCATCTGAAAAGATGATTTTTTTTTTCCAAAATCGGCATCTTCTATAAGTCGATCCCAGGCCCACTTAGCGAAGCGAAAACGCGAATACATAACCATATTCGTTCAATTAATTATCTGTCAAATCAGACATCAGCTAAGTATTACCATTCACGAAATAAGCACTAGTTGAAAAAAAAACGTTAGATGGCGGACCCGTTACAACAGTTTCGCAAAATACAACTAGAGCAATTTTGAGTCGTTACTTGAACCTGTACCCATACGAAATTCAACTGGCCCACAAACTGAAAATATACAACGATAGGAGGAGTTAACTTCTGTTTCATTGAAAAACCATCTTCAGCTCTCATAGCCTGAGTCGTATAATACAAACATACATAATTGGTCATTACAACCCTTCAGTCAGGGTGTCAACCTAGCTTCTCACACTACTTATGTAGTGTAAGTTAATTTTATACTCGAGTGGCGGGACCTACAGTTTAAAGTCGACTCCGAACGACAGATTTTTGAGAATCTTTTCCTGGCAATGTTATTTACTCTAAGAGTTTTTGCCGGAAATCTGCTGACAGGCAGTCGCCGAAGAAAATATATTTTCACAATTTCGTTTTCATATCTGACTTGGGGTTCAAACTAGATTATGGCGACTACCGTATAATGCTACCCGAAAAAGTCATTGTTTGGTATGAACTTTAAGCGGTCCGTATTCTTTTGAAAACGATGTTGACCAGGCCATCATTATAGGCCGATGTTCCTTTTGCTCCTCTAGGGAGCATAGGCCGATAATTACCGACCTCTTTTTGTCTGCATTGCCTGATTTAAATACCAACAATATATGGTTTAAACAGTACAACGCTTGTTTTTAGTATTAATAGCTTTCAATTTTGGTCATATTGCTGTATATATACGATTGCATTCACACCACTTATATTGTGTGTATTAAATTTATAGATGAGTGGTGGGACCTACAGTTTAAAGTCTACTACGAAGGACAGATTTTTGAGAACCTTTTCATGGCTAATTTTTTTTTTGCAATGTCCACAAGCAAAATTTAACAACTGCTCGTAATTCTTCCCTGCTTACAACCTTTTTATAAGCAACTCCACAATATTCTCTTTACGTACAACGTGTCTAACCGAATTCTTACTGAATCCGACGTGATTTCTTCACACACGACTAACTGAATTCTAACTCAATCGCCTTTACCTACTTTGTCTTGCCTTTTATATCACCAGGGGTCAGCAGTCTGATGAATGCACTTGAAAGAGAATGTCTTCGAGAAATATTTAAAAAATGTAAACAACTTGTTTTCATTGTTGTTTGTGTTTACATTCGTCCGGGCAGAGTAGTTGCTGCTTGTATATTTGTCTATCCGCTGTTTCATTTTTATACTGCACTTTGTTTTTGCACTTTGTTGTTGGCTGTTTACATCTTTATCTCTAATATTTTTGTTTTTATACTGAAGTTGTTGCTATATTTTTGTTTATTCATCCATGTTGTAAACAAGCCCATTGTTTTTGTTGCTACATTTTTTTACTTATTCGTTGATCACGTGAACAAGTCCATTATTTTGTTTTTGAAGCTTTTGTTTATAATTTTAAAAAGACCATTTTCATTTTCGCAATAATATTGTTCGTATCTTTCATACAAAGAAGCAAACATGTTCGCCTTACAAAAACAGCCCCTAAATTACTTAGAAAGCTCCTCGATTTTAAACTCATTTGGGTATTATTAACCAAATGATCACCAACCATTTACTTTACCTTTTGTAGATGACCTTTGTAAATACTGGCCGCTTTAAAAGATTTTAAGCTCACAATCAAACTCGATAAAAAAATGTGGAAATTCTTCTTTGTCAATTCTAATTGTCAACGTGGTCGAATATAAGGTTAAAATGGAATTTACCGACTAGGATAGATGTTACGGATATGATGGCTGTTCAAAAACATCAAATTAATTTCCATCAATAGGTTCAGAACAGTTTGGAATACAATAACTATGAAATGTTTAGTCAGGTTAAATGTGTCAAAAGTTTTTGGGTATTGTTTCTGTACAACCAAGAGTTCTGCATGGTTCAAACAAAAATACATACATAATTGGTCCTTACAATCCTTCAGCCAGTATTATGACATATCTTCTCTGGTCACTTATGTTTGGGTGCGTGCTAATTTTTATATATGCATGGAGGGACTTATAGTTTAATGTCGACTCCGAACGACGGATTTCTGAAAAACTTTTTTTTTGATAATTTTATTTACACTCACAGCGTTTTTGACAGAAATCTGTTGCTGAGAATAAGTCACCAAAGAAATATTTTTTTTTAAATTTCGATTCGTTCGAAACTGTTGGACTGGGATTTGGCCACACGTCTAATAAGTCCACACTCTTCCTCTAAGGCTAAGGCGACTATTAACGTGTACTTTATTTCCAAATACGTTGATGCAATCTTGAAAAAGCTACGCAGATTTGTCTTAATCACTTTTCCAGTTGTCAAAAGAATCTTAATTATTATGGCATAGTTGGCCTAATAGATACTTAATAATTAAGTTAACTTGTCCTATATTCGCTTATGCCGAAATATGTTATTTTGAGCCCTATTAAGGCTTTTTGTGTCTTAAACATTACTTAATAAGATTTTCATAAGCAAATTTCATGGCTTATCTTTATAGAGCCATAAGAAATCTCGTAATAAAATGAAAGAACAAAAAAAAAAAGGAATAAAACTACTAAGTAGCCATGATGATACATGCACTTCAAACCACTAATTTATTAGCCCCATACTAATGAAAGAGGGTGTAAGTGTATGAAACTAATAATTTAACTCTGACTTATCACATTATTTATATAATCATGACTAAATATTCTATTTTGCCGTCGTCTCCTTCTCCGTAATTTTCTTTTTCTGGTTTTCATTTCTATACTCGTATCAAGTGGTGTTAATCTTTTATGCTTTTTCTTTCGATTAAGCTCTTCAAAAAAGACTACACAATGGAAAAATAACTTAACGAAGACTTACAATCCTCAAAACAAATTTTTATGAAAAGAATTCAAAACACATACGAAAATACCCACACGTTCATTGTTGAAATGTAAAAGAAAAATTCGTTTTTCTCTTTTGGTAGGGGAAAAAAAGATATGAAAAGTAAAGAAAACTAAACTAAAATTGAAGATGAAAATGGAAAATGGAAAATGAAAAATAAAAAAACGAAAATACTTACTCAACACATTTTAAGTGAATTCTTTGATGATTTGTTTACTTTTTTTTTTTTTTCGTAGCAGTGATGGGAAAACCTTGGCACAAATACGAAATAGAATTTACTGCCATTAAAAAAAAAAACAAAATTTTTGTTTAGAGATACGATACTCCTCTCAAGTAAGTATTATTTAAGATATTGGTAGTCATAATCCAAGGATAGGACATGCTGACAGGACTTCGCCGCAGAAGTATTTTTTTTTTTAACTTCCTGTTGCTTGGTAAGCCCTAGCCAGTCGTTTAACCATAGGCTTATGTCTAATAGCCAGAACACTGGAAGATTTTAAACAAAATAATTAATAATTTGTTAGATGAACGATCTTATTTTCTAATTAAATAGAAACTGGCTAAAACAAGCCTACAAATTGCGATCATAAAGAAAAATTGAAGTCGCCGTAGTCTAGTAGGTAGTGCGTTGGCTTATTAGCCGAAAGTCCCGGGTTCGAATCCCAGGTCAGACATCAAAAAGAAAAATATTTCTTCGGCGACTTCCACTCAGCAGATTTCTGGCAAAGACTCTCAGAGTAAAAATTGCCATGAAAAGCTTCTCAAAAATCTGTCGTTCGGAGTCGAATTTATACTGTAGGTCCCGTCACTCATGTATAAAATTAACGCACACAACATAAGTAGTGTGAGAAGCTAGGTTGTAATCCTGAATGAAGGGTTGTAATGGCCAATTATGTATGTATGTATATACCCTTGATCATTTCAATTATTCACAATATTTCGAGATGGCAACATGTGAGAAAAGTGTTTAGAGAGAAGAGCTTTCTAGACTGAATGATATTCTAGCACTGGTGCTGACGTAGTAGCTAATAATTTCTATTGCCGATACACAATTAAACGTCGAGCTGGCTTAATGGACGTAATAGCCAGGGTTCGAGTCTCTGGCCAGACATGCGAAATAAAACTGATGACATTATAAGATGGAACGTACTTGGATCAAGATTTCACTTTACAATATTTACCAAAAAAAATAAAGCAAAAAAACACAACATACTGTAATTGTTTGTATGTGTAAGTAAATATGTAAGTATGTGTGTGTGTTAAGTTTGCATGTGTATAAGCTTTTATGTATGTATTGCACTCATATTACTATTTGTGGTAAAAGTAAGTGTAAATGTAAGCATTTCGAATTATTTTAGCCAAACTACGTGACTTACATATTTCAATTGTGCTCTTATTCTTCTATTTTTTCGTTGTTTTTCTTATCAATGTTGTTTTCCATTTTTGTTTTCCACCAAAAATTTCTTGAATTTTTTTTTCTTTATGCTGAGGGTCTATGAAAAGATAAAATTTTGATTTTCATTTTAATACAGGGTGGCTGATATATAATGCAACAAAGTAAAGCGCAAAGTTTTATTTTAATTTTATTTTTCAAAAGCAAAAAATGTTGGAAATAACATACAATTTTAGAATCAGTTTAGATTTGTTCGAATTGGCCACCTTTGGTATGAATTATAGCCTTCAAACGGCCGATAAAGCCATCACAAGCAGCATGACAGTGGCTCTGCGGTATTTGGGCTTATTTCCGGCGATGAGATGATCGACACTTTGGTATTTTTTAGTGAGAATCTTACTCTCCAAAATGTCCCAGGCACAAAAGTCCAATGGATTGAGATCCGGAGATTTTGGTGGCCATTGTGCGGTAGAAATGCAGCGAGGCACCTGCTTTTTAAGCCATTCTTGGTTCACGCCTGCTGAGTGCGGTGGTCCTGAGTCCTGTTGGAATGTCCATGGTCTGCAGCCGTCTTTAAGACTGTCTTTACTGTCTACTGTCTTTAAGACATTTTCCCGATAATATTCGGCATTTATTTTGGCGCCACGGTCGATGAATACGAACGGGGAGTGATCATCGGCCGTAGCGGCGGCCCACACCATTACCATCGGCGGCGCTTGAGTTTTGGTGGCCAATCGCAGGTGTAAATTTTCAGCTGACCTCTTTGGCAAGTAAACCCGATCATTTTGTTTGTTCACAAACTGCTCAGCTTGGAATGGTTTCTCATCGGAGAAAACCAAATTCGGTAACTGGCCACTTTTGTGCAAGCAAAGTAACTCATTGGCTCCTAACTCTTCTTTGTCCATCGGTGAGCTCTTGCACTTTTTGGGCCTTCAATGGCTTTAATCCAAGCTCATTTTTCAATATGTGTTGCACCCGTTTTCGCGATATGTTTAGCTCACGAGCAATTTTTCTACCCCACTGCGGCATGGATTTCGATCAAATCTGGTCTTCACTTTTCGGATCATTTCTGGTGTTGTTATCGGTTTTTTTCGTCCACTTTTTGGACGCGATGCAACACTGCCATTATCATGGTAACGAACAATAGTACGATAAATAAAATATTTATTCACATTTAAATGCTGGAGGGCTCTAACGATATCCATACATACATACATAATTGGTCATTACAACCCTTCAGTCAGGATTACGACCTAGCTTCTCACACCACTTATGTTGTGTGCGTTAATTTTATACATGAGTGGCGGGACCTACAGTTTAAAGTCGACTCCGAACGACAGATTTTTGAGAAGCTTTTAATGGCAATTTTTACTCTCAGAGTCTTTGCAAGAAATCTGCTGAGAGGAAGTGGCCGAAGAAATATTTTTTCGTTTTGATGTCTGACCTGGGATTCGAACCCGGGCCTTTTGTCTAATAAGCCAACACACTACCCACTAGACCACGGCGACTTCTAACGATATTCACCTGTGTTTTTCCATCCCAATATAAAGCAATCACACTATCACGCTTGAATTCCATCACGAATAACTTTTTTTCTGAATGCAATAGATCGAAATGTGTTTGTAAGCTTGTAAATAATAAAATGAACTGTCAATGGAATAAATCTGTCAGTTGTCAGAACAGCGGTTTACAAATGATAACAACCTGAAGTTTGTTGCAATACATATCAGCCATCCTATAGGACCTTTGTTATACTTGCTTTTGGAACTCAAAAATAAAACAACCAAGTTAAGCTTTAAATAAAGTTAAAGGAGAGAAGAGCTATCATGCTTCTTAAAATTTTATTTTAAAATCGTTTAAATATTTCATTATTTTTTATACAATATTTTGAAAATATAAATCAAAAAAAAAAAAAAATCATAAAATAAACTACAACGTCTGCTTCAGTTTAACACTTAATGTTTACCCTGCCTTCAGGCTCTAATAAATGTCAATATTATGACATGCCGTCCATCCATCTACACATTGTAACTCTTTTTTTTACTCATAATGAATGAAACATTCATTTCACACCATGCACGGCTGTTGTATATTGTGGGTACTCACTTGTGGATTGTTTGAATAACCAACTAAAGTGTAAACGTCTTCATCTATTTTAGCCATATTTTACCAATTTGGTTTCAAGGTGTTAATGTTTTTTTTTTTTGTTTTGTTACTTCTACTGGCCAAAATTCAATAACGTAAAGAGCCTCTTACATTATAACTCCTCGAAGGTACTCATATGTAAATAAAAACCTTTCAACACTTATCGTTTGTAGCCGTAACCCCCTGTAAAAATAAACATGAAAATATCTTCTGGCTTATAACCAAACAAACATTTTCAAGTGCTTGTTTTTAGCCATTTGAGAAAACAACATCAGCATGTTTCCTTTCCTTTTTTGTTGTTGTTGTTGTTGTTTTTCTATAATTTATTGGTTGATTATTTATGTATGTTTGTGCACTTTCAATTTGTAGACCACTTTAACCAATTTGCCCCAGAGGACCTGCTTTAGCTTTAAACAGTTTTACTATGCGTTTCCATGTGTTTAAGTACGTTTTATTTCGTATTTTTTTTCCCCCCCAACAAATCATTATTGTACTCGCAAAGTTTGTAAATTATACGCATATTAAATATGTAGCACCTAATTAGGTAACCTGAACTATATTTTCTATTATAAAACGTCTACAAAATTTTCACTTTGAATACAACGTATAACAATAGGTAATGGTAATGCCCAGTAGGAAATTTTTGAATATTGTAAATAACTTTGTGACTTTCAAATTCATGTAAATATTGAGCAGCCCATCCGCTGGTAGATTTCTTGGATTAGTTTAATGAATTTCGGTTAGTATAGGCACACCGCTTAGCTGTGGCGTCACAAACGACTGCTGTGTGTACCCAAGGAAGTCTTGGTAATCAAAGCTAATACTTCGACCGACATATCTACCTACTTGTAGGATGCAATTTAAGCTTCTTTTATTTTGTAACATTAACACCGCTGTATTGACCACCGATAGACGTCAAAGTCCAGGTTCCTATCAGAGATAAGCATTGAATCGTTTTTCAGCTATTCATAAGCACTCATGCAATTTTGAGTATGAGTTAATCAACAGAAGTGAAATTTAACTACACTGATTCATGCGTACTCGCTACAATATTGATTTATAAGTATAGTTCAAACTGACAACATTCGAAATATGTTTGATTCATATGCCTACTCATTTTGATTCATAAATTTAGAACAATACTTATAATACTTATAAATGATTCGAATGAATGAAATTTACAGCCTTTGTTTTTGTTGCATATACAAACAAAGAACAAAGGAAAGCCAAAGACAACCAGCAAAGCATAGAGACAATCTTCTTGTGAGTATTGTAGTGTTCGTATGCGAAGTAGAGACGAGTCAAAGTCAATAACATCATGCGTATCATTAAGTATGAATACGACGAGTACTTCCAACTTTGAGTATGAGTAGTATGAGTATTATATTAAAATAAGTATGAACGCGTATAAGTATCAGAAATTTTAAGTATGATTTGAATCTACTCATCGTTTTGAATACTCGTTGCTGATCTCTGGTTCCTATCCCAGATAAGGCATCAAAACGAAATATGAAAAAAACCTATTTCTTCGGCGTTTTCCTCTGAGGAAAACCATGAGAGTAAATAAATCTTTCTCAAAAATTTTGTCCTTGGGAGTCGACGTTTAAATTGTGGGCCCCGCCACTTACGTATAAAATTATAGCTCTAAACAAAAATTTCTAATGGAGTCAAATTATACGATTTCATTGGCCCGTTCACATCATCTCTACATAAGATGACTATGTCTTCGAATTGGTCGCACAACATATCCAATAAGGAATGAACTATGTCCCACGAATCACCTTTAATGTTAGACCTTTAATGTTCGACGTTAAGTATCAACGCCAAAAAGCACCGACTTAGGATTAATATCTCTTGGATTTCATTTTAATTTGTAATCCCTTTAAATTTTATACAGTATTCCTTCGATTTACGTTGTTTCGATTAACGTCGTCAAAAATTTTGTTCCCTTCAACTTCGATTTGCGTCGCTATTCGATTTACGTCGCCTCTGTTGTTTATAAACCATACAGTAGATAGTGTCCTGGCTTATTAGACGTAAAGCCAGAATTCGAGTCCCAGGCTAGACATCAAAATAAAATACAAAAATTACTTCTTCGGTGATTTCTTCCCAGCAGATTTCTGGTAAAAACTCTGAGAGTAGTAAAAATGCCATGAAAAATGCTTGTGATAGTATGATATCTTTGAAATTCGCTTTACGTCGTTTCGATTTAAGTCGCCTTTTTCCGGAATATTCTACGACGTAAATCGAGGGAATACTGTAATTTTGTTTGTTCACATACCTATTGTGAGTTAATTTTATACATGAGTAACGTAAACTACACCGATTCCGAACAACAGATTTTTGAGCAACTTTTCAAGGCAATTTCATTTACTTTCAGAGTTTTTGCCACAAATCTGCTGAGAGATAGTCGCCGAATAAATAATTTTTCATATTTTGTTGTGTTGTCTAATAATGCAACACTTTGTCTACTCGACTACGGCGACTTAAACAGTATGATTCCTATATTATTCTTATGTGCTTCTTATATTTGGAAATCTTTTCGATTTAAAATAGATCGAGAAATATAAAACATATTATGGATCCTTACGTAGTACATTTGTGCTTATTGTGTGGACTGTACTGTGAACAAATCCCTCAAATATCGATAGTCCCTTAAATCGTATAACGCTCGTAGCATCTCACTTGGATATCACATAAGTATGTATGTGGGTGTTACACTTATTTACGAATTCCTTTAGATCTTAAAAATATCCATGCTTAGCTATTTTTAAATTCGATCCCCATATTGACTACCAGGTATTTAAAACTGGTTGAACGCCTGATTTTTAACAAAATATATTCAAGCTTATGATGATTGGACCTTATCAGTGCGGCATCAGACCTGGCAAGTACACCATCGACCAGATCTTCACACTACGCCAAATCCTGGAAAAGACCCACGAAAATCAAGTCGACACACACCATCTTTTTGTCGACTATAAGGCTGCTTTCATAAGGGATCGTGTTTTTGCCGCAATGTCTGAGCTCGGTATATCTGCGAAGCTGATAAGGCTCTGCAGAATGACGTTGGGCAATTCCTGCAGCTCCGTCAAGGTAGCAATGGACCTCTCCGAACCTTTTCATACCGTGCGAAGTTTCAGACAAGGCGGGAGTGCATCGCAATGGTACTATTTTTCCAGTTGCTTGCGTACGCTGACGACATCGACATTATAGGGCATTCCAAACGAGATGTCACTGCTGCCTTTAGTGCTTTTGAACGGGAATCTAAGAAGATGGGTCTGGCAGTAAATGATGGCAAAACAAAGTATATGTTATCGATAAGTAGAACCGTGCAGCGTATTGATTCTCAGATTACGGTCGATAACTATACTTCTGATACAGTCAAGGAATTTATTTATCCTGGCTTCGCCGTTACCTACAATAAAGATGTCAGTCTGGAGATCAAACGACGGATTACTCTTGCCATTAGGTGCTATTATGGTCTCAATAGGCAATTGAGTAGCACAAACCTCTCTCGTGTGACAAAACTAATACGCTACAAGACGCTCATCCTATCCGTGCTTTTTTATGGCGCAGAGGCATGGACCCTATTAAGAACTAACGCAGAACTGGCTCCAGAGGCGCCTGGAAGGATGTAAAGTGAGTATTAAGATCGAATGTGAAATTCATATTGTCTGATCGATTTAATTTTAGATTGATTGATTCTAGGACAGGCTGAAACTATGGCTAGACAACTAACTACAATAGATACCCATACAGAGTGGAAGCCACCGAAAAAATATTTTCTCAGATTTCGTTTCGTTCGAGATGTTTGACCTGGCGACGAACACACTACCAACTAAACCACGACGATTTCGTATATGAAATTTGCTGTTTGTTGTATATTGTACAACGAAAAGTACTTGAAAATTTCCTAACGACCTTTAAACCTCCATGGACCACTTTAAAATAAATGCCAACATAAACGGTAGTCATACGAAGCCACACAGTATCCAGAAAACAAAAGGTGATGGATCCCCTAAAGAACACAATAGGCTTGAAATTGTTTTCAGTTTTTGTTGCTGTAGTTATAGTTTGATCGTGCTACAGTTTCAGTTGTTGCTGCAACATGCAACAATAAATAAATAGAAAAACATTTATTGTTGAAAGTCATTAGATTGAGCTAAAGATTGAGTCATGCCACGGCATAAATTAAATACAATTTGTTCGACAACAATCTGTAGCATGTTTGTTTTGTTTGTTTCATCGTCATCGTTTTAAGGTACAAAAATGGATCGCATTTTCTTTTCTCCTCTTTTTATTTCGAAAGCTATTGTTAGCGGCTAGAGGAACGTGTACGGTAGGTGTGAATTTGTATTCTGTGTGCCGGAAAGATTAACTATAAATATTTGAGTGTTGCTTTTTTTGTTTTTGGTTGTTCCTTTAGAAATTCTTTTTAATGTTTGTATTACAAATTGTTACTTTTTTCATTTTTTTGTTGAGAGGATTGCTTTTATTGTCAAATTTTGTTTGTGTATGTCATATTCTGTACAATAAACTTTTAATTTTTTTTGGGGAATTTAAATTGAGAATGTCATTTTAAAAATATTTATTTTTAGGGGTCAATGTATTTATATTCTGTTCGAATTGAAGTGCCTCTTTCCAATCTATATTTCAATATAAGATTTTTATTACAGGAACATAAATTTCTTTGGCTAAAACAATGTTTTACAACAAGTTTTTTTTTGCCAGAACGTTACAACAAAAATCCTTTAGACGTCAGCTTAAGTTAACCGACTTCATCTTTTTATAGAAATTTCCACCTGTAAGTGACACTTTTTATTATTTTATTCCTTTTAACTTTGTTTCTTCGTTTCGTTTCGATTTTTTTTTGTTTTTGTTTTTGTAAATTTTTGCATCTCTTCACGTTGCAAACAAACTCATACATAATCAAAGCAAGAAAAGAAAAATAAAAGAAAGTTTTTAAAAATAAGGATTTTTGGCAAGTAAGAAAAACACTATGTCTTGGACGTAAGCCAATAAACAAAACTTTATTTCACGCTACAGGCAGCATCTAACATTTGTAACAATTTTGCAACATTTCTTCTTTTCTACTTAACGTATTTCGTATACAAAATATTTTGTTAAGAAAGAAACATTACTTCTCGCTGTGTATCAGAGATCAGCAATAAATTGTTTTTCCGCTACTCACAAGCACTCATGCAATTTTGGGTATGAGTGAATCAACAGAATTGAAATTTAACTACTCTGATTCATTCGTACTCGCTACAATATTGATTTATAAGTACAGTTCAAACTCACAACATTCGAAATATGTTTGATTCATATGCCTACTCATTTTGATTCATAAATTTAGAAAAATACTTATAATACTTATAAGTGATTCGAGTGGCTCAAATTACTCATCAAAATTTACAGCCTTTATTGTTGTTGCATATTCAAACAAATAAGAAAGGAAAGGCAAAGACAACCAACAAAGCATACACACAATCTTCTTGTGAGTATAGTTGTGTACGTATGCGAATCATACTTATTTTGTGCTTCGTGTAAATGTTAAATAGAGGCGAGTCGAAGTCAATAACATCATGCGTATTGTTAAGTATGAATACGACGAGTACTTCCAACTTTGAGTATGAGCAGTATGAGTATCGTATTAAAATAACTATGAATGCGTATAAGTATCAGAAATTATAAGATGACGCGAATCTACTCATCGCTTTGAATACTCGTTGCTCTGATGTGTATACCTAGGCATCTATTATGACCGCTAGTAAGTTATACCGATAATGATACCTTCCATATATCCAACAGCAGTCAGATTTAACTGGTCACTTTATATGTGGATACATTTTCTCACCGCTCCTTTGTGAATAAGTCTCCGTTCTCGTCGAATCCTCTCCCAGACAAGAAGCTCGAATTCGCATGGCTGCATTCGTTTGTATTAGGCGCGGTAGCAGTAAGTAAGTATTAGTAAGTGCATCAGGTATATTGTAATTTTCAATATTCGAAATATTAACGCAACCGTCAAATGTGTCTCTATCTCGTCCAGGCTTAGTCAACATTTTTCGACAATCTTTGCTGCGATGAATGCACTGTCTTTAGAAAATTTTAATAAAGGATTAAAACATTGATTTGCTAACAATGTATAGGTATCTTTCGAACATACATGTACATTCATAATTGGTCATTAAAAGCCTTCACTCAGGATTACGACCTAACTTTTTTCTCACGCCACTTACGCTGTGTGTGATAATTTTATACGTGAGCAGTGAGCTCTACACTTTAAATTCGACGTCGAATGACAGAGTTTTGAAAACCTTTTCATGGAAATTTCATTTACTTTCAAGTTTTTACTAGAAATCTGTTGATAGGAAGTTGCCTATGACTGAAGGATTGTAATGACCAATTATGTATATATCGAGCCATAACCACAAAATTATTTCAAGCGACAAAATCGAAATTTTATAGGGGAAAGTTTTTATTATTTAAATTATGTATAAGGTGGCTGATATATAAAATGCAATAAAGTAAAGCGCTATAATTTTTAAGTTTTTTTTTTGGAATTTTATTGTTCAAAAGCAAAAAATGTTGGAAATAACATCAAAGTTTAGTATCAGTTTAGATTTGTTCGAATTGGCTACCTTTGGTACGAATTATGGCCTTCAAATGGCCGACAAGGCTGCACGAAAGTGGCTCTGCGGTATTTGTCCCATTCCCTGCGATGCGCCGTCTTGAGATGATCGACACTTTGGTATTTTTTTTAGTGAGAACCTTATTCTCTAAAATACCCTAGGCGAAAAAATTTACCGCATTGAGATCCGGAGATTTTGGTGGCCATTCTGCGGTAGAAATGAAGTGAGGAAACTCCTTTTTAAGCCATTCTTGGTTGACGCGTGCTGAATGCTGGTCTGCTGAATACTGTTGGAATGTCCATGGTCTGCTGCCGAAATGTTTGTATGCCTTAGGTTTCAATATTGTCTTTAAGACATTTTCCCGATAATATTCGGCATTTATTTTGATCTCCTCGACGGGGAGCGACCATCGGTCGTTACGGCGGCCCACACCATTACCACCATCGGCGGCACTTGAGTTCTGGTGGCCAATCGCAGATGTAAATCTTCAGCTGACCTCTTTGGCAAGTAAATCCAATCATTTTGTTTATTCACAAATTGCTTAATTTGGAATGGCTTCTCATCGGAGAAAACCAAATTCGGTAACTGGCCACTTTCGTGCAAGCGAAGTAACACCTTGGCTCTTTCCAGTCTAACTTTTTTGTCGCTGAGCTCTTGCACTTTTTGGAACTTCAATGGCTTTAGTCCAGGCTCATTTTTCAATATTTATTGCATTCGTTCTTGCGATATGTTCAACTCACTAGCAACTTTTCTACCACTGCAGCGTGGATTTCGATTAAATCTGACCTTCACTTTTCGGATCATTTCTGGTGTTGTTACCGTTTTTTTTTTGTCCACTTTTTGGTCGTGATGCAACGATAGCTACCTGTGGTTTTCCTGCCAAATATAAAGCAATCACACTATCACGCTTGAATTCCATCACGAATAACTGTTTTTCTGAATGCAATAGATCAAAATGCTGTTGTAAGCTTATAAATAATTAAATGAACTATCACTGGAATAAATCTGTCAGCTGTCAGATGAGCGTTTTACGTATGATAAACAAACTGAAGTTGGTTACAATACATATCAGCCACCCTGTATATGTAGCATAGAGTCCGCGAAATGTAGTAGGTAGTGTGTTAGGCTTATTCGACGAGACCACACCACCTCATTCAATCTCCACGTCAGACATCTCGAGCAAAACAACGACTTTATTTTCGGCAGTCTTCTGGCAGAAACTGTGAGAGTAAAATAAAACACAATCTACCGCTACGAGATGATTTTAAACTCAAGGTCCCGCCGCTCATGAATAAATTTAATACACGCAACATGTGGTATAATGTGATAAGCTAGATTTTAATCTTGACTAAGGAGTTGCAGTGTATAAGAATCCAGTTTTTAGGTCTAGAGCATTATGTAACATAGATTTGAATATCACAATACCTTGAAGTGGATTGTAAACCATACAACAAAAACCACAGCAATACAACACGAAGAACAGGAAGACTTGGAAAGATAATATGGTGCAATACTAACATGGTGCAATGATGAAAGCCATAATTGGTCTTTTAGAATCCTTCAGTCAGGATTATTGAATTAGTTTCTCACACTATTTATGTAGTGTATGTGAATTCTATTCATAACTGTAGGTCCCAGTTTAAAGTCGACTCCGAACGACACTGGAAGAATCTGTCCCGAAATTCGTAAATGATATAGACATTCTATAAGAAGTATAGTTGGTAACCTAAAATGGAAACATTTCGGCGACTTGTTGGTTACATATGTTATGGCGATGGCTAAGCGCTCTTAGATCCTGTATCTGGATCGTTTCCTACTTAACCTATCTATCTAACTAGCCTTTATTAGAGAAGCAAATAAGAAGATCTAAGGACGGTAAAAAATTTTGAGTATGGCAACTAATTCGAATACATGGTTAAAGAAGCTGTTCCTTTATTGCTAATGCCTCTACTAATTTAGAGAGCCCCTATTAAAAATTATGTAAAATTTTAATTTAAATTAAATTCACTTTTTATGGAACACTTGAATTATTTGTAATAGTCAACATGAAAATTTCATTTATTTTTAATCTATTTGTTTAGCACACTTAAAGTCGACTTTGATTACATTTTGAATATTTTTTATAATTTTTTTCTCCTAATTTCTAGTAGCAGTGTCTGGCTGTTCAGTTTATATTCTCAATGTCTGCATAAAATAAAAAAGCACAGTATGCAGCAACAAATATATATGCAAACTATTGCAAAAAAAAAAAATCAGCTCATCAAAACAGGAAATACAGTAAAGCCTCGTAAATAATGACTTCATTATTTAAACGAAGTCAACTTCAATAATTTAAAATCCCTTGTGAAATATGCTGACTCTGCTGGCTACACCACAGAACCAACTTCAAAGTGAATCGAATATGAAAGTCTAAGCATTATCGGAGAGAATTTCTAAGGATGGAAAAATAAATTGAAAAGGATAAACAAAACTCCTTCGAAAAGGACAAAAAACAAAAAACAAAAAATAAAAAGGATGTAAGTAAGTAAGAAAAAGTAAAATAATAATGCTACTTTGACTGCCAAAAACGATTTATGCAACCTGTGTGTGGCCAACAAATAAAATATTAAAACAGACAAGACTCTCTTCACATTCTAACCTTTCTTCCAAAGTAGTTTCCAACAAAAAAAAAATGTGTAGTAGCTTGGTATGTGCGAAGAAGATTCTATTGAAAAATCTTGGAGAGTGTGTGTGTGTGTGTGGAATATGGCAAGCTTTACTTACATTTTTGTTTTCCTTCTTTTTTTGGTATTTTAAATTTTGCATCTTTTCTTTACTTCTAATGCCTTTTGCCATGGCAAAATGAGAAGAAAAGGAATACACTGCAGATGTCTGCTCTACAGGTTTTTAAACAATTTCATTCTGTTTTCTTTAAAATGTTTTTATTATTAATGTTGCATGCATGTAGCAGCCTGTTCTTTTTGCTTATACTCCTTTAAACTTTCTTGTAATAAGTTTCTTATGTTTTATGCGTCTTGTCTTGTCCTGTCTAGCTAGCCAGGGTAGCATATCATGCAAAACTTTTAATGGCAGTTCATACCGGTTGCAATGTATTATCCTTATTCTCCTTGGCAATTTAAAGGATATCGTTTTTTTTTTTGGTCAACATATGTTGTTTGGCAATAAAAGAACGATTAAAATAATGGCTCAATCACATTTGCAATAAAACATACACGATTTGACATGAAATTTATGTAAAAAGTTTGAATCAAGCTGGTCGTTTTGATGTAATACAAGGGAATGTTAAACCTTGTTGACTTTAATGTATTAAATTGCAAAACAATTTAAATTTTTTTAAATTCTTGTATCGTTTGAAATTTTTTTAGATTTAAAGTTTAACTTTTTACTTTATTTTACTATAAGACTTATAGAATTGTCCTTGTTTTTACTGGCTTTTCGGTCCTAGTAGGCTGTTTAGCTATTGGACCAAGAATTCCAAAGCTGTTTTCGTTACGGCCGGATTGATCTTGAGATCCCAGATATAGCTTACATACATAATTAATTATTACAACCCTTCAGTCAGGATTATTGTTCATGTTGTGTGTGTTAATTTTATACATAAGTGGCGGGACCCATATTTTTAAAGTCGACTCCGAACGACAGTTTTTATGAGAAACTTTTCATGGCAATTTTATTTACACAGTTTTTGCCAGAAATCTGCTGAGAAGAAATCGCTGAAAAAATACTTTTTTGTATTTTATTTTGATGTCTGGCCTGGAACTCGAACCCTGGCTTTACGTCTAATAAGCTAGCACACTACATACTACACCACGGCGACTTCACAATTAGTTTCTTCAAATGAGCTAAAAAGGTCCTCTAAATCGGCTAAAATCGGATAAAAATGGACCTAGTGTGGGAGAAATGAATGCTGTGGGCTGGACAGTCATAGTCTCAAGGATTCGAAATCACATTCCATGGCAGTCGAGTAACCTTTGCGACTGAACATATAACGTCAAATTAGTAAAAAGAAGTGTTCAGCATAAGTCGATGAAAATTGGCTAAAAAGTGGACCTAGTAGGAAAAATAAACCTAGTAGGCTTGATAGGCGATTCGAAGACAGGTTTCTTCGCGTTCGGGTGTTACTCAGAACCGGGGGTATAAATATCAAATGAGCAACAAAAATTGCTCTATGTAAATGCGAATAGAAATGAAATTTTACTTAAATTGTCTTATAAATTTTAATAATTCTCATTAAGTTAATAAAATACATAGAAGCCAAAAAAATTTCGTATTCCTTGGGAAAATGATTCGAATTTTTTAATCGATAATTGGCATTTTTTTGGACGGTGACTGGAATTTTTGGTCTATGATTTTCATTTTTCGGTCGATGACGTGGATTTTTTTGGCCGATGACTTGGAGCTTCTTGATCGATGACTTGCATTTTTTGATCGATAACTTGCATTTTTTAGGTCGATGATTTGCATTTTTAAGGTTTTTAACTTGAAATTTTTTGTAATGACATGGATTTTTTGCCGGTGACGCGTATTTTCTTTGGCCAATGCTTTCATTTTTTGATTAATTAATTGCAGTTTTTGGTCGATAACTAGTATTTTTTTGGCAATGCTTTCATTTTTTGATCAATGACTTGGAAATTTTGGCCTATTACTTCAATTTTTTAGTTCGATGACTAACATTTTTTTATCGATAATCTAAATTTTTTTTGTCGATAATTTGCATTTTTTTACAGAGGCCTTTTCTTCTCATTTTAGAAAATCTATGTTCCGAGTTCAGGATATTTTTTGGTGCCTCTTTTTATATTTAAATCTTCTGAAATGTTTGTAATGTCATGACCAGAACGTCTGTCATAAAACTATCCGTATCGTAACAGCTAAACAGTTTTACTACCTTATTACAGTACAGTACACAACCCCCTAAAAATTATTGTCATAAAATTAAAAATTATGCAACAATTAGCCAAAAAACAGATGTGAAATTATAAATCCTTTGCAATTCTATACCACTTACCTGAAAATAGAGCAATTAATTTATTTTTTCTTTTTTTGTTCCTTTTCCTTATCAATTTACAGAAACAAAACAAGCCTTTTGCTACTTTAAATGGAGTATTCATTAGCATTGCATGGTCCGGAAAAAAAAAATCCATGTTCATGAATTTTTTTAATGACCCCACCAAACACGCAAATTATGATACTCGAGTATACAAAAAATTTTATTTAATTTTTTTCTTCTTCCAGCCAAATGTATGGCAACAAAATAGCTACAGGAATAGTAACACAAAAAAATTTAAAACTATTTATGAAAAAAATAAAATCAAAATAAGAAAAATTAAAAGGAAACAAGGTTTTGAAAATATTCTCCAATAATAAGGAGTGCGCACGAAAAAAAATGGACCGTTACATTGTTTTTGTTAGTAATCTATTTCAAAATCCACGTGCTAAGTTTCATTGCAATAGCAAAATTAGTTTTTTCAAAATAGGCACCCAACAAGAGTGTCGTAAAGCGTGAAAGTGAAAGAAAAAAGGATTTCCCGACCAAAACAAAGCAAGTAAAATAATACGTATTTTTCTAAAACACCCTAAAATGTCTGGAAGAAAAGTGGCTCAAAAAGTTGGATGCTCTGAGATCTTGGTCAGAAAAAAATTTTATACACAAAAGGAATTCAAAATTATTTTAACTTTAATTGAAATATAAAACGAAAAAAATCCGCCACTTAGTTTTATTTTTGTAACGAAAAGTGTAAGTCCAGTTTTTTTTGTGCGCACTCCTAATTTTTAGAATTTAAAATAAATTTCTTTTGAAAGTGCATTTAAAAGCAATGCAACATTCATTGAAATTGTTCATTCATAGAGTTTTACTCTTTGGTAAGCGCTAGTTTTTTAAAAGCATTTGCTGGTGGACATTTTTTAGGCGAGCAACTGGAATTAGATGGAATACAACAGTGGTGTGGGACTAAAAAGCTTATTTATAGAGGCATGCTTACTTGAGTGAAATTTTTGTGTTTAACAGTAAAATCTCACTGTGTCTCCAAAACCTCACATAAAATAAGGCAGGCTATTGGAATGAAGATAGACCGTCCCAAGTTTTATCAGCATACAGCTAAGATATCGCTTAGGTTCGTTGGGCGTTCAGATTAAATCGCATCACATTAAATATCGTCTACATGTTTCCTTAATTTCATAAAGATTAATTCATAAAAGAAGTTGCCGTAGTCTAGTAAATAACGTACAGGGTGGCTGATATGTATTGCAACCAACTTCAGGTTGTTATCATTTGTAAACCGCTCGTCTGACAGCTGACAGATTTATTCCAGTGACAGTTCATTTTATTATTTACAAGCTTTCAAAACCATTTTGATCTCTTGCATTCAGAAAATTCGTGATGGAATTCAAGCGTGATAGTGTGACTGCTTTATATTTTGCTGGAAAACCACAGATGGCTATCGTTAGAGCCCTCCGGAATTAAAATGTGAATAAATCTTCTATTTCTCGTACCATTGCTCGTTATCATAATACTAGCAGTGTTGCATCGCGTCCAAAAAGTGGTCGAAACAAAACGGTAACAACACCGAAATGATCCGAAAAGTGAAGGTAGAAAAATTGCTCATGAACTGAACATATCGCGAAAACGGATACAACGCATGTTGAAAAATGAGCTTAGACTAAAACCATTGAAGTTCCAAAAAGTGCGAGAGCTCACCGATGGACAACAAAAGTTACACTGGAAAGAGCCAAGGAGTTACTTCGCTTGCACGAAAGGGGCCAGTTACCGAATTTGGTTTTCTCCGATGAGACCCCATTCAAAATTGAGCAGTTTATGAACAAACAAAATGATCGGGTTTACTTGCCAAAGAGGTCAGCTGAAAATTTACACCTGCGATTGGCCGCCGATGGTAATGTTGTGGGCCGCCATAACGGCCGATGGTTGCACCCCGCTAGTATTCATCGAAATAAATCTCGAATATTATCGGGAAAATGTCTTAAAAATAGTGTTGAAGACCTGGGCAGACACACATTTCGGCCGCAGACAATGGACATTCCAACAGAACTCAACTCCACCGCACTCAGCACGCGTCAACCAAGAATGGCTTAAAAAGGAAGTCTTCGCTTCAATTCTACCGCACAATGTCTCCTGATTTTAATCCGTCGATCATCTCAAAACGGCGCTTCGCAGTGAATGGGCCAAAATACCGCAGAGCCACTTTCATGCAGCCTGTGATGCCTTTTTCGGCCGCTTGAAGGCCATAATTCGTACCAAAGCTGGTCAATTCGAACAAATCTAAACTGATTCTAAAATTTGATGTTATTTCCAACATTTTTTGCTTTTGAACAATAAAATTAAAAAACAATTAAAAAAATATAGCGCTTTACTTTGTTGCATTATATATCAGCCACCCTGTACTGCCTTATTATACATGGTCTCAGATCAGATTTCTTAAAAAGGTGTCGATCGGAATCGACTTTAGACTGTAGGTCCTGTCACTTTGTGGATTGAATTAACATTCACAACATAAGTGGTGATAAGTATGATAAGCTTTGGAGCAATCTTGAATAAAGGGTTCTTTACTGTTATATGATGTATCTATTGCTAAAAAAAAACTGTTGTTCATTAAGGCCAAAACAGTTCCAGACGTTGTACTTCTGATTTTCTTGCTTGATCTAACTAGAGTGTTGGCATCACAGAATTAATGAGAACCTTTCCTACAGAGGATTACACTGTACGTGGTAATAAAGACCCAATGCTAAGGCTGATGTAAGACAAGTCTAACATAAAATTTGTTAATCAACATCATATCTAAAGGAATCGAATAGCTGTCTTCTGGGAAGTCGCATACGCTTTTAAAAGAGAGGCTATTTTTAATTGAACACCTGGGTCTCAGGGGGAAATATTTCGAGCTCATATGAAAACTAGCTCGTATTTTCTAGGTTTATGCAATCGTTAGATGTTCTCAATTCAATTTGAATAGGAGATATAAGAGGCAGAACATAGCTAAACCGTCTGACATACAATCGCCATTCGAACACTCGGCTCTTAAAGGGTAAAATCGAAAATATTATGGGAAAATAAGTTCCCTTCCTGCAGAACACTCGGCAATGATTATGCAAACAAGCTTGCGAGGAGGAGGAATTCTATGCCTGTGAAGCGATTTGAACTTTCAGCGGAGTGGAGGTGGAAATGTGGTAAGGTGTACTTAACGAACGTGGAAATAATGAGAAGCAAGGAAGTGAATTTATGTTGAACAAAATTTTTATTGGGAAATTACAATAAAAAGAAATTGGAGTCATCAGACTATACAGAAATAACTTAAGTTTGGTTAACGGTCCTTAGCCAAAGGACTGTAGATTCAGAATTGATTCTAATTTGTTTTGCTCGGGTATAAACAAACCACTGTATTTGAAATACAGTAGCATTTCAATGCACTCACATTATAAAAAAAACACAAACAAATTGTAAAATTGCCACATATAGGTACCATAAGTTTAGACATTCTGCCCCCAAACACGTGTTAGTTTAGACACGTATTTTTTCCTTTGTTTTTTTTTTTTTTTTTGTATTTAAACACCAGTAGTAGACGTGATATAGAACACCGGAAATTCCATAACAAACTTTAATTCATTTTAAACTGAAAAATAAAAATAAAGTTAACAACAAAAAAGGGGAAAAATAGAGAAAAATTTAAAATAAAAAGTGAAAAACAAGAGAAAAATGGCACAATTTTCAACATTTCACCAGTTGGCACAGACTACAACTAGTGCTGTGATACTTGCCCCATGAAATGGTCAGTATAAGGTGCCACATGCACGCTAATAAATTTAATTATCAACTGTTGGGGTAGTTATAAAAAAAAATTTCTCTTATCCTTTCACCATTTAATATGGAAATGCAATGTTTTTTTTAATTCCCTCAAGGATATGCAAAGACAGGTTTTCACAGTTTTTATTGACTTGATGCCTTTGGCAAATTCAATTCTTTAAATTGAATGAAAATATTTTAAACGTATTTCCATTTGTTCTCTCTATCTCGCTCTCTCTCTTTAAAATGTAGAATTGAAAACTTTAAAAAATAATAAAAGTTTTGAATATTTAAATAAATTATAAACGATATTTTGTTGTTTAATAAAATTGGTTTTTTTTGTAACATCATACGCAAGAAACCTTTTTCGTATTTGTTTTATGTACGTATTCGATGTCCCCTTTTTTTCAGTTCGTTAAATTCACTAATAAATTAACACTAGAATTTCCAGAGCACTGACTGACCTACATTATTTAAAAGTTCCAATTATATGGCAGAAATGATAAGAAAGAAAGACTCTGATGGCTCTGAATTAAACAGGATAGTTTTGTAGTCAATTTTATTCTTCGTCCAGGTAATATAGTCTGGGGAATCAAATAAAGCCGATAATCGAAATCAGAATCGGATGAAATAAAATACCGCCTACAAAGAAAAAAAACTTTTGACAAAAAGAAAACAGAATGAAGACCACATTTGGGGCCTTTTACTCTGGTAAAGTGATGTCTGTACAAAATACGTAAGCTTTCATGAAACCCATCAATCAAATGTAGGGGCCGTAGTCTAGTAGGTAGCATGTTGCCTTATTAGAAATGAGGTCATGATTCAAGTCTCTGGTCAAACTTCTCAAACAAAGCAAAACTCTAGGAGTAAATAAAATTGCCATGAAAAGTTTCTTAAAAATCTGTCGTTCGAAGTCGACTTTAAACTTTAGGTCCTGCAACTCATACTTAAAATTAATACACACAACGTAAGTAGAGTGAGAAGCTAGATAGTAATCCTGACTAAAGGGTAGTAATGATCAATTATGCATGTATGTATGTAGATATCAATCAAATGACGGTAAATGTTAGTTCGCTGTGATATTTGTAATGGAATTTGTTGTAATCCTCTACCTCTATACCTTTTTGCTTCGATTTTTTTATGTGATCATTCGAAGCTCAACCTGAATTAAGACGTAACTTTCCAGTATGTTCGGCACAGGGTGAGAAAATACTGCGACAATAGGCTATTCGCATGTATGAGGCAACATTGAATGCTGTGTAGCTTTGGTAAGCCAAGGCAGTCGTTTTCCTGGGAATATCCCGGCTGTGGCTCGTAGAGCAGTAGACGATGTAAATCTGGAACTATCTACTCAAGATGATGAAACCTTAACCTTCTTCAGAAGCTTATGAGAAGCTGAAAAAAAAAGAAAGAATAAAGCAACCTGGTGTAACAGGATGCCATGCCATGATATGATGTCGATTTTAGATGTCGCTCAAAGAGCCTGAAAATGATTGAGAAGCTGAGGGTAAAGAGATTATGAATAGTATGGATAGTTGCTGGCTGATACGTGCAGTAATTGTAATCACAGTCAGTTAACAAAGTGCTGCACATACTCGTTTGGAATCCAAGTTCAGTTGGAATCAGTTGGTGGCAATAAAGCGGAGTTCTTTCATCGTAAATCGTTTTCATCTTTTCGTACCTGAGAAACTTCTAATCATGGAAAATGCGAACTCATAATATACAGGGTGGCCGATATATAATGCAACAAAATAAAGCGCTATATTTTTTAAATTTTATTTTTTAATTTTATTGTTTAAAATCAAAAAATGTGGGAATTAACATCAAATTTTAGAATCAGTTTAGACTTGTTGGAATTGGCCACCTTTGGTACGAATTATGGCTTTCAAACGGCCGACAAAGCTATCACAGGCTGCACGAAAGTGGCTCTGCGGTATTTTGGCCCATTCCCGGTGAAGTGCCGTCACGAGATGATCGTGGTATTTTTTAGTGAGAACCTTACTCTCCAAAATCTCCCAGGTGTAAAAGTCCAACGGATTGATATCTGGAGATTTTGGTGGCTGTTGTGGGGTAGAAAAGGGCATGGAACCTCCTTTTTAAGCTATTCTGGGTTGACGCGTGCTGAGCACGTTGGTACTGAGTCCTGATGGAATGTCCATGGTCTGCGGCCGAAATATTTGTCTGCCCAGGACTTCAATACTGTCTTTAAAAATATTTTCCCAATCATATTCGGCATTTATTTTAACCCCACGGTCAATGAATACGAGCAGAAAGTTCTGGTGGCCAATCGCATGTGAAAATTTTCAGCTACCTTGAGAAAGAGAGAGAGAGAGTGTATTGTGAATAATATAAGTAAACGGAATGTAGGAAAAAAGATGAACTTCCAACACACAAATGAGCTAACAACAACGTTGATGCCCTTGCTTTTTTCAACTTGCTCAATCTGCTTATGAATCTATGTAGAGCCCTAAAGTCAGCAGAGAGCTCTAGAGTCAACAGAGATTCTGAAGGAAACTCCTGCCCAGGGTCTTGCTACGAGCTGAATAGTTTCATAGGAGGTGTTCAATAGTCTCCAACTCCTCTCTTCGCAACTCACCAATGTAATAGTCTGGATGAGATCTGTTGCAGCGATACTTGTCAACAATCTAATTTCGCAATGGCCTGTAATAAAACCAATAGCCGACTAAAGGCTGGAACAACTTTTTTTTTCAGAAACTTTTCATGGCCATTTTATTTACAGTATTCCCTCGATTTACGTCGTCTCGATGTACGTTGTTTCGAAATTTTTTTTCCCTTCAACTTCGATTTGTGTCGTAATTCGATTTACGTCGCCTTAAGCTGTTTATAAACAAAATCAGGGGAATTCCCTCTATAAAAAAAATTCAATATTTAGAATAAAAATTTAATTATTTCAGTTTATTTTGTAAAATGTGTATTAATAATTGCATTTGATAGTAAGAGTTCTTTGAAATACGATTTACGTCGCCTTTTTCCGGAATATTCTACGACGTAAATCGAGGGAATACTGTACTCCCTGAGTTTTGCCAGAAATCTGCTAAGAGGAAGTCATCGAAGAAATATTTTGTCATATTTCGTATAGTTAGAAATACCTAACCAGGGATTTGAACCGAGCACTCACGTTAAATAAGCCAATACCCTACCTACTAGTCCACGGCAACTTCCCATCAAAACACATACTTTAGGTATATTGGTAGGAAACGTCTGTGTGCGTTTAGTAAGAACTAGGCAAGAAGTTAAACTTATAGACATTGTACTGCATCTTGAGAACAGAGTTCTGGAGCAAGTTATAGAAAAATTTCTACAAAGGTTAGGAGCAATAAAAATAGATATTTTGGTGTTAGGTCTTTTGTACCTCTACACAACAATACAATACCAAAGATTATATGTGTGGAGCCCATAAAACCTCTAAAAATATTTTAAGGGATCGCTAGTGTTAACACACAAATATTATGCATCTATGTATAGTTGTCATATTTTTGTTAGTTCTTTTGGACCTCCTTTTTTTGCCTCTAATGCTAGCATGTGTGCTTTATTTCATAATATTTCAATTTTTATTTAGATTATGAATTCCGGGAGAAAAAATGTACAAAATTCTTTCAATTCCCTTTAAAAATTATTTAAAGAAAATGAAATAAATTTTTTGTTTATATTTTGCCTGCTGATATGATGCTTCCTAACTTATGTATTGAATTTTAAAATAGAAATTTAAAAAAAAAGGTTCATAGGCTTACACTCACACTAAAGTTACAGCCCCCAACCATAATTCATTTTTAAAGCCGATAAAGATATGATACAACATAACTTTCCCAGTTTCCTAGTTCCCCATTTTCTGTTATTTCGTTCATGGTGTCCTTCGTTATGAATGAAAAGATGATGTTTTTTTGCTTTATTTTTATTTTTCTTTCTCCTTCCTGGGTTCCAAGTAAGGATATAAAAAATGAAATTTATTTTAGGCTTCAGTTTTTTTTTTTCTTTACTTTTGAATAACAACATATAATGACAGTTATTTGTACAGGTATTTCCAGGATACCATGCAGGACATGTTGAAAATCCTGTTTTGTATTTGCATTTTTAAAGGAAGCCAATATGAATTGCTACTCGTACATGTCCTTTCTATTCTTCTCATTTCGTTTATTTAATTTCTATGGATTTAAGGAAGTTTTTTAAAAATAATATTTAAAGAAGTTTTTTTTTTTGCTTCACACATTGAATTGAAGAAAATTCTATTTCCATTCAGTTTAAGCAAATAAATTTATGGCTTATTATGGATATTGGCTTTTAAGAAGATAAGCTGTTAAAAAGATATTCTGAATATAGAAGAAGAACTGCTCAATTTGGAATGGCTTCACATCGGAGAAAACCAAATTCGGTAACTGGCTACTTTCATGCAAGCGAAGTAACTCCTTGGCTCTTTCCAGTCTAACTTTTTTTGTCCATCGGTGAGCTCTTGCACTTTTTGAAACTTCAAAGGCTTTAGTCCAAGCTCATTTTTCAATATGTTCAGCTCACGAGCAATTTTTCTACCATTGCGGCGTGGATATCGATCAAATCTGGCCTTCACTTTACGTTGTTACCGTTTTTTTTTTTTGCATCCACTTCTTGGACACGACGCAACATTGCTAGTATCACGGTAACGAGCAATGGTACGAGAAACAAAAGATTTATTCACATTTAAATGCTGGAGGGCTCTAACGATAGCTGCCAAGCAATCACACACACTATCATGCTTAAATTCCATCGCAAATAACTTTTTTTTTGAATGCAATAGATCAAAATGCTTTTGTAAGCTTGTAAATAATAAAATGAACTGTCACTGCAATAAATCTTGCAGCTGCCAGACGAGCGGTTAACAAATGATAACAACCTGAAATTGGTTGCAATACATATCAGCCACGCTGTATATAACATATTCCAACAGTGTCAAGTCGCAGCATTTAGACGGCCAATTGATATCACCATTCCGGCTAGTTAAAGGGCCATCGGACGTTTAACGTAGTAAATCGATTGTGACATCATATGTGTGCCGATTTAGGCCATCCTGTAAAAATCACATCAACACTATGAAGGGCGTGTACAAAAAAATCACGGTGCGATACTCATAATGGTTGGTCGTCCTTATTTTCAAAGAAATATGGCGCATTGCTTTCTATAACACCACGTGTGGGTTTTCCAAGCCCCAAATATGACAATTTTGTTTATTAACCTACCCAGCAAGATGAAAATGAACTTCATCCGAAAAGGCGATTTTTTTTTTTGCAAAATCAGCATCATCGTGCAGTCTCTCGGTGGCCAATCTAGTGTAGCGAACAGCCAAAGTTTCGTTATATTGGGCTGTAAGCACTGTACGGACAAGCTCTTGTCTTAGCGCATCAACGCGAACTGTAGCAATAAACTTGCGTAAACTAAGCACTGTTGGTCCTTTCTTGACACCAAGTTTTGTACGACATTTTCGTGCAACTAATGACGAATTTTGTCATTTTCTTATTTTGAAAATAAATTTTCAATAAATCCCAAAGGTGCTCAAGAGTAAATCGATTCATTATATTCAGTAGAATCTGAATTTTGTGACTGAATAAAATAACATAAGTATTGTCAGATTCGAAATAAACGATGGCTCAAATTTAAATCGATAGATAGCCCACCCGATACAACTATCGAATGCATAGTGTGTTGGCTTATTAGACGACAGTCCGTAGTTCTTGGTTTAAATATCTACTCAGACATTTCAACGACTTTTTCTCTCTAAGAATAAATAAAATCGCCATGAAGATTTTCTCAATTCTGCCGCAGGTTTCGTCATCCATGTATAAAATTCACACACGGGTGATGTGAGAAGCTAGGTTTTTCTCTTGACTAAGGAGGAGTAATGACCAATTAAATAAAATTCCAGAAATATGCATGTCCTTTGCATTTGACGATGGAATATCCTTTAAATTTCACTTGGAATAAAACATGAACGTCTGTTCCGCTTCACAAAATAATGCTAGCAAGTCCGAAATTTTCTATATTTGTCAAAATATGTTGTGCTGTATATTGAAGTCGGCGTAGTCTGTAGTAGTAGGTAGTGTGTTGGCTTATTAGACGAAAAGAAACCCGGGTTCGTATTCCAGGTCAGACATCAAAACGAAATATGAAAAAACAATATTTCTTTGGTGATTTCCTCTCAGCAGATTCTGGTAAAAACTCTGAGAGTAAAAAACCGCCCATGAGAAGGTTCCTCAAAAATCTGTCGTACGGAATCGACTTTAAACTGTAGGTCCCGCCGCTCACGTATAAAATTAACGCACACAACATGAGTGATGTGAGAAGGCCGTAATCCTGGGGCCTAAGGGTTATAATGGTCAATTATGTATGTATGTATGTATGTTATGCTGTTAATTGGTGGTAAATATTACAATCTGCCCTTTCATATTTCCCATATTAAATATGCAACCAAGTTCTACTAATTGTCATGTGCTTTACTGGCTTCTCAGCTTCATTATCCAAAGGTTCCATGTGATTTTGTGAAATAATTTAATTGGAAATACTGTGGCTTCAATAACAGGTTGAAGCATCCATCGCTTTTAATCATCCTGCTACCCACATTCAGAACTAATGATCAGTGATTCGAGTCTTCTTACTCAGGTGCCGAACATGATATTCCCTTAGGCCCATATGACATGTGCTTTTGTTTAACACCTGTCTGTTATTATTTCTATTTATTCATGACAATTTGACTTTTTTCGATAGAAAAAATATTACTCCGCTTGCGTAAAGCTGGGTAATTAATTTCCCAAAATTCCGAAGCATCGAGCAATCAGCCTCGCTCCCACTATCTTCTTGCACATGTAAGTGATGTTATTGGCAGGACATGTTCGTATGAAGGTTTACATTTGAGGTTTTTAAACATTTCTCAAATTTATTATTTTAAACAAATATTAATTGCCTCTCCCTCTTTCTCTCTCTCTCTCTCTCTCTCTCTCTCTTAATGCACTGGATTAATAATGAGTTATTTGATAAGGTTGTATGATATTTATTATTCCAAGGAAAATAATTCAAAAGAGACACTCGAATTAATCAAAACGAGATTTCTTCTGACATTTGTAAAGCAAATGTACAAACATTTAGAATGTCTCGTACCGATAAGGCAATATGATATGGAGGAAAAGAATGGATTCCAATTTAATTCATTAATTTATTTACAGTAACAGCAAACACCTGACATGAGGCAGTTACTTGTGGCAACTTAACAAAGGCAACGACAACATGGAAAAGGACAATTCATTCTCTTCATTTCATTTGCAGCATATCATGTTTCAATGAAAAACGTAAATTTATTATAGAAGATTTGATTATGATGGAAGAAAGTGTAAAGAAAAGATGAAGAAGATTTTAAAATTTTCGATTATTTACAATCAACCACAACCACACTCAAATAGACAAGCAAACACAGGCTCTCTCACACACGCATTACCTAAGGAAACCACAAAGAAAAATAAAACCAAAAAACCAATACAGAGACACAAAGGAGATTTTTTTTGGTGTTTCTTTTGAAGGATTTATAGTCTCTTCAAAACTCACTCATCTTTCCTTTGTATAGGAATAAGCAGGTTAACAATTGTTTATTCGGGGGGGAAAGTAAAAGCAAAAAAAAAAGAAAGAATGAAAATAACAGAGATAAAGGCAGCAAATAGAAAGGAAATAAAAATTATAAATTGTTAAGGATCTATGAGGGGGAGGAAAATTTTAAAAATATATGTTAGGCCATCTATCGGTTTAAATGTGAAGCATCATCAGTTATTTCGAATCTGGCAATACTTATGTCATTCTACATATTCTGTCACAAAATTCAGTACATTATCTCTATTAAACGTAATGAATCGATTTACGTACGCTTGAACAACTTTGGGATTTCATTGTTAACGGAACAGTTAAATCGCTAATTGGCAGCACTTATTTATCGATTAATATTATTATAATAAGTGACCAATTTCTTCTTAGCTTTTGAAGCGCTTACAAAACGCGTCATTTTGGTTTCGGGTATTTCCTCGATTTAAGCCGTAGAATGTTCCAGAAAAAGGCGGCATAAATCGAAACGACGTAAATCGAAATTCAAAAAACTCTCTTCTGTCAGATGCACTTTTCATGACATTTTAATTACTCTCAGAGTTTTTGCCAGAAATCTGCTGAGAAGAAATCGCCGGAAAAATTCTTTTCATATTTTATTTTGATGTCTGGCCTGGGACCCGAACCCTGGCTTTACGTATGATAAGCCAGTACACTAACTACTGTTTTGTTTATAAACAACAGAGGCGACGTAAATCGAATGACAACGCAAATCGAAGTTAAAGGAAACAAAATTTTTGACGACGTTAATAGAAACAACGTAAATCGAGGGAATACTGTATATGGATATATGGACATATATCGTGTCCGAGGTCTTAAAGAAGTTTTTGCCCTTTATTCAACACGAAAAAGTTTGTATGTTTTCAATAAAATAAAATATTAAATAGAATAAATGAAATCGCCATGGTCTAGTAGGTAGTGTGTTGGCTTATTAGACGTAAAATCCAGGGTTCGAGTCCCAGGCCAGACATCAAAACAAAATACAAAAAGTATTTTTGAGGCGATTTCCTCTAAGCAGATTTCTGGCAAAAACTCTAAGAGTAAATAAAAATTGTCATGAAAAATTTCTCATAAAATCTGTCGTTCGGAGTCGACTTTAAACTGTAGGTCCCGCTACTCATGTATAAAATTAACACACACAACATAAGTGGTGTGAGAAACTAGGTCAATAATCCTGACTGATGGGTTCTAATGACCTATTATGTATGTAATAATAAATGGATTTCAGAAATTTGAACATTTAAGTACGATAAATAAATAATTGAATTTCTATTAATAAATATTGTGCTTTGCGTTTATAATCTACGAAAGTGAATCAAGGGCTTGGACGCTTCTCCCAACAATCACCTTTTTGGAAAAACTTCTTTTTCATCTTGATAGGTACATTAATAAGCAAAATTGCGATATTTGGGGCTCAAAAAATCCACATGTGTTCTTACAGAACAGAATGCCCCCATTACAAATGACTGTTTGGTGCGGCTTGTAAAGCGGAGGCATCATTGGCCCATATTTGCAACCATTACGATCAGTGGAGATACCTATCGCACCATCACATCCGTTCTCCATGGTTTGGTTCGGTTTCAACAGTATGGTGTACTTGCCACACGTTTCTTGTCATATTCGAAACAAAAGTTTGAGGGCTTAGCCGAAATGGTGATGACAATTGGCCGCAAAGAAGCTGCGATTTAACACCGTTGAACTATTTTCTATGGGGTGCCGTTAAAGAAAAGTGTTATACCGCTAAACCAGAGACAATTGAGCATTCCTTCCCATTGCCAAAATACGACTCCATACACTTGAAAAAGTGTACGAAATTAGTCCAATCGAATGAGGTATTGTGAGTCCTACAGCGCGCAGCCAATGGGTCCAATAAGCTTCTATTTCTAACCGGAACAATTTTACTTCACACCAACGACATAAATTTGACAAAATTTCAAACCGTTTTTATTTTATTGAATTTTTAAATTTAAACTTATAAATGGCCTACCCTTTACAGGATATTTTTGTGCTTCAATTCCTTTATAGATTTTTGTGTGGATGGATTGTGATGACTTTGTATATAAAAAATATATAAAAAAGGAGAAAGGCAAGTGCTGAAGTATTGCCTTGACGTAACGATTTATCATTTTAATTTGCACTCTGATAAAACCAACATCAAATACCAACAACAAAACATAAACAAAAACAAAAATACTAACTTTTAAAGATGTTATGCACAAAAGAAAATAAAAACATAGTGCCATACTGCCAATGCCACTACCACACAACTGACTATTGCCCCCCAAAGCATGCTGGCATTAGTATGAGGAGGCAAGCAACACAATTCAAATGTATCTCTGGGGATTTACAACATTATAAATGATTTTCTTCTTCTTAGCTTTTGAAGCGCTCAACGGCATTAGAGCGTCAGGAAAAAACGCAGAAAAATATTTATTTTTCAAGTGTTTGGCAGACCAAGAAAGATAACAAAACCCTCTGCAAATGGCATTAATTTCGCTATGGACTGCTGCATTGAATACGTGAGTCAATAAGTTATAGAACAAAGGAAAATCCTTTAGAGATAGAAAGTAATGGAAGAAGGTAAAGGTAAAATGAAAATAAATAATTTCAAAATATGTAACGAATTGATTAAAATGGTCACACACTTTATGTAGAACAAAGTTGCTATCAGGCGTCATCAGTTTTCTTTCGAGAAAACTCATTAAAGGCCTACATTGCCTGCCAAGGCTGTGTTCGATGCATTAGAGTTAAAAACTAAACACAAATACATAATATGCCATACATACGAGGGCGGTTCGGTAACTTCTTAGCCTATCAAAATCGCGAATCCGTATTTCTTGAACACCTGTTTTTATATTATGGAGTTGCCAGATCGAAACAAAATTTAACATGTGTTCATAACGGAGATGGAAGTTTCCAAAACACATAACTTTTTCTTGTTTATACCGCGCTTTTTGTGCTAGGCTAAGAAGTTTCCGAACCGCCCTAGTAATCGCGGTTACATAAAATGGGTTGCAAATACATTCTTGTAACGACTAGACGGGTAGCTCTATAAGGTACTCAATTTATGACTGTGGCTATAAGAACTTGTCCTATAACTCTATTGGATTTAATGCCATAATTAAAGAAAGGACAATAAAATAAAGAAAGGACAATATTAGTGAAGACCCTGGTTAGCTTAATGGGAGACAAATTTAAAGCGTAATTCAGCAGGATGCAGCATAACTTGCTTTCTTTACTGTCCCCAAGGAGTAGCCGAACTTCACAAATACATTTTGTACCAGAAAACTTGTTTATTTTAAGAAAAACTTTGCAATGAGTATGTGTAACCAGTGTGAGTGTGATAACTTTAGAGGCTACATAGTCCTTAAACAAGAATAGCCATTCAGTGTTTAAGTTCAGATAATAGGACAGAAACTTAGTTATTCGGGCCAAAGGTGAAATTTTGCGGAATCCAAAAAATTTACTTGAATCTTCCACCGGAAGACTTTATCTATTCAAATATAACAGGACATTGTGTAAGAATATAGCAGTACTATCGGACAGTCAGGCAATAAGGTTAACTCGAAATTAGAATAGAAAGATGAAACTACTAAACAAATTTAGATCACAGGCAATAAGCAACCAAATTAGCTTGTTTCAATGCTCTAATGAAGTCAGAACTTTATTGTGGAGTATGTGTGGTATGGCAGGGTACAACCACTTAGGTCATGTGTGTTTATATTTGAATGCATGATTGGTGGAACCTACAGTTGAAATTCATTTTCTATTCGATAAATTTTTTGCGGAACTTTTAATGGCAATTTTTTTTACAGAGATTTTTTGACAGAAATCTGCTGAGAGGAAGTCGTCGAAGTAACATTTTTTCATATCTCGTTTTGTTGGAGATGTCTGACCTGAGATTTGCACTGTGGGCTAAGCCTACCACCAACTAGACTACTACGACTATAGCAATATTGTAAAAAGGAAAGGAGAGAAGAACTTAGGACCGATATAAACCAAACTCCCTGCAGACTTGGTTATAAATTTGAAATGCACAAACTTCGGATACGAAACCCAGTTAAAATTATGAACGAAGACATTATGCACAATATTGTGAGCACACTATTTCCAAGCCACGAAATTAGAGAAGATGACATCGAAATAAAGACCAACATAAATATTCCCTAGTTCACAACAGTAGAATTGAAAATAGTTGCTCGCAGTCTCAAGAACAGAAAGGCACCTGGACCTGATGGTGTTCCAGCAGAGGTCATTAAGGAAATAACAATGAATCGCCCAGAAACGTGGCTAAGAATGTATAACAGCTGTCTTAAAGAAGGGATATTTCCAGCCGCTTGGAAGAAACAAAAACTTGTTCTCATCAGCAAGGGTAAAGGAGACCGAGAATCGCCATCTTCATACAGGCCCCTATGATTGTTTGAGAGACTCATAAAGCCTAGGCTTGATGAATCCATTAAATCTTCGGGAGGTCTTTCACAGTCGAAGCTGCCCAGTTCGTACTCTTAGCCACCTTAGATATAAAAAATCCATTCAACAGTTTGAGTTGGACGGACGTGATTAAAGCTTTAGAGACAATTTTTAATGTTCCAGCGTACCTAATGAAATTGATTACGAATTACCTAAAGGATAGAGAGCTGATATGTGATACAAGCCAAGGGCCAAGAAGAATACAGATCACTTCCAGAGTGGCACAGGGATCCATATTGGGTCCGAATCTCTGGAACGCAACTAACGACGAAATTCTGAAAATCGAAATGCTGGAGGATACTTTCCTAGTCGGATACGCCGACGATATTGCGGCAGTCATTAGAGATAGAAACACGGAAGTAGTTCAACACAGGCTGCGACAAGTCATGATGCGCACTAAGAACTGGCTGCAATCTCACGGCCTGCAGTTGCCAATGCATAAAACACAGCTGCTGCTACTAACAAGACGACAGATTCCGACCGAGATCGAAATAAATATAGGCTACTTGGTTATACCTACGAAGAGATCGGTTAGATACCTTGGGATTAGACTGGACTCGAAGCTGACCTACTCAGAGCATATAGAGTATGCAAGAGCAAAAGCAGCTAGAATTACAACACAGCTGAGTAGACTGACGACGAATATTGGAGGACGACTCCCAAATAGGAGGAAATTACTCATGGAGGCTGGAAATAGCATACTCCTTTATGGCTCTGAAATCTGGTCTCAATCTGGTCTTTGAAAACTCGAACCCGAGCCAAAAAACTACCATCCGCACAGAGAATAACAGCTTTATGGGTCACATTCTCGTATCGCACGGTATCGACACAAGCCGCTTTAATAATAGCTGGAATGGTTCCCATATGATTTACAACGCTAGACAGATCACGACTCAGTCGCAGAGTATAGAAACGATACAGCACGAAGTCCTCTTAAAATGGCAATACCGATGGGAAAATGAACGACATGGTAGGTGGATACATAAACTGATTCCAGAATTGAAAGTGTGGAAAAACAAATAAAACGGCGAAGTGGACCAGATGCTAATCGGTCATGTATAATTCAGAGAGTACCTGCATCGCATGCGAAAATGTCGCTCGCCATTCTGACTCTACGAGGAGGGGAAATGTTAGACGATGCCGAATACACTTTCTTCGGCTGCAGTCGATGGGACGAAAGACGTCAGGGTTTCGAGGCTAAAATCGGCATTATTAGTGTCCCTAACGTCGTGCCGAAAATATTAAACAGCGGAGAAAACTGGAACGCAGTAAAGCAATTTGTGCACTATGTCTTGCGAAGGAAAAAAAATTACCTAGGCGCAGTAGAATAATGGAAGATCGGAGCCTGGACGCAGGCTGACAATGATGAAACTGGCACAAGTGCCAAAAAGGGATCCAACTCGAAATAATACAACCGTGGTTCCGAGGTGGAATGATACCCCGATGAGGAGATAAGGCGGGTTTTTACTCGGTATACCCAGGGGAGAGTCCGACATACCATGTGTGGTGACGACCTTAAGCATATTCCCTCCCTCCCGCAAAAAAAAAAAATATAAAAGCACTGTTACTTAAGTCTTAACTTCTTCATCATATTCTTTTTAAGTTGAAGTTCATGGTAGGAAAGGCGATATCAATTAGTTTCGTTACTCTGTCTACCTTAAACCATTAAAAGTTAGAATCAATGTTTTATAGCGTATAATTAATTCTCGAAAACACTAAGCCGACGATATTGCACAATTTTGCTTTAGAATTTATTGGCTAACTTTAGCAATAATAGAGGGAAAGCAAAAAGTATTTTATGTTAAAGTAAAGTAATTAATAACCGCAATAGATTAAATACCAGAGAGGAAAAAACAAGTAAAAAAAAAATAACAGAATATAATTAATAATCCATAAATATGGTCAATTATAGCCACATATTCAAATACACACCGAAACAAGTATACAGTGAAAGCCATTCAAGTGAACACATAACAAAAACATACGTAATTACAGAAAATCATACAACAAAAAATAATAAAAGTTGGCTGAAAAAGGATGAAAACTTTAATTCCCCCTTTCCAATTGAATATGTATTGACTTGAAAACATTTATTACCACAAATACTGCCAATTAACCGCAATTAATCCTGATTTATGAGCAAGAAATACAGCAACAACAATAGCTATTACAACAACAACAACAATAATAATAATACTCTTACTTAAATACAACAATTAAATATAAAAAAAAACAATAAAAACAATACAACAAACACACACAGAAAAAAAAGAAAGGAAAAAACGAGTCAATTTAACACATTTATTTAAGGGCATACATCCTACAGTGAACAGTTGCCGACTGCTAATTAGTAATAAACGATTTATGATTATGATTATTGACAGAATCACAACAGGTGATTGATTGAAAGTGATTTTTTCAAGGTTTTAGCATAGCCTAACAACACTTGTAGCACTCACTACAGGTTAAACAGGTGGTTAAAAGCTTTCATCAGGAACTACCGAACATCGACAGTTGATAATGGCTGTTAAATTAGTTTCCATTTAATCAGTATGTTTTGATAAATCACCCTCAACAATATGTTAGGTTATGTTAGGTCGGAGTGATAGCTCTGATATCACAAACCTCACTTGAGCACGCATGGCGGCCCCTTGTGATGCCACGTGTGAACGCATTCCCTATACTAACCAAGTTCCGCCAAATCAGGGAAAAGGAAGAAATTGGTCAGCACAAGGGCTGCACAACAAAAGCACGACTACCTCGCACTGAAAAACCAGTCAGAAAGTTTGATGAACGAGCGCTATATCCTTGATATCAATAGATGATAGCTCCTTTAAGCTAACAAGGAATGGGGAGCCAAATAACCTATATCACACACCTAGCAAGAGACGGGCACTGACAAAGAAAGTGAATAACAGTGTCCTCTTCCTCATTGGACCTGCATCCACGGCAGAAGTTGTTAAAAGGGTCCCTCAGCGTGTCTGCCCATGATGCAATGACCCGTAAGCATGGCCACTACATTTTATATGACATTACGACCGAGACGAAGTAATCCATATCTCCATCTTGGGCCAGGTGAGTCCAGCGGTGGAACAGGACCGTACAAGTAACAAAATTGCTTTCTCAAACTGGAAGTTCGGGCTGTGCTTTAGTTCTGGATTGTATACCTGAACAAAATAATTGTCAAATTTGCCATTATACGAATCCACATAGGAAGCGGACAATGCATAGAGAAAATATGGATTTTGGCTGAAGGATTCATACGTTAAAGTCACCATGTTAAAATTTTAGCCTTGATTATTATACGGTTGTGTGTTGGTTTATTAGACGTTAGGCCACGGATCAAACTCAAGGTCAGACATCTCCGACATAACGAAAAAAAAAGAATCATATTCTTCGGCGACTTCTTCTCAGCGAATTTCTGACAAAACTCATGAGAATAAATAAAAATTGTCATCAAAAGCTCCTCAAAGAACTTGCCACTGTAGGTCTTGCCACTCTTCCATTAAAATTGACACAAACAACATAATTTTTATAAGGATGTAGCTTGTACAAGGTGGCTGATATATATTGCAACCAACTTCAGGTTGTTATCATTTGTAAACCGCTCGTCAAACATCTGACAGATTTATTCCAATGACAGTTCATTTTATTATTTACAACAGCATTTTGATCTATTGCATTCAGAAAAAAAAGTTATTCCAGATGGAATTCAAGTGTGACAGTGTGATTGCTTTATATTTGGCTGGAAAACCACAGGTGACTATCGTTAGAGCCCTCTAGCATTTAAATGTAAATAAATCTTTTGTTTATTCCAAAAAGTGGACGAAAAAATAAAACGGTAACAACTCCAGACATAATCCGAAAAGTGAAGGCCAGATTTTATCGAAATGCATACCGCAGTGGGGTAGAACAATTGCTCGTGAGCTGAACCAATCGCGAGAACGGATGCAACATATATTGAAAAATGAGCTTGGACTAAAGCCATTGAAGTTCCAAAAAGTGCAAGAGTTCACCGATCGACAAAAAAATGTTAGACTGGAAAGAGCCCAGGAGTTACTTCGCTTGCACAAAAGTGGGCGGTTACCGAATTTGGTTTTCTCCGATGAGAAGCCATTCCAAATTGAGCAGTATGTGAACAAATAAAATGATCGGGTTTACTTGCCGGCGATTGGCCACCAGAACTCAAGCTCCGCCGATGGTAAATGTGTAGGCCGCCATAACGGGCGATAGTCGCTTCCCGCTTGTATTCATCGGCCGTGGGGTCAAAATAAATGTCCAATATTATCGGGATAATGTCTTAAAGACAGTATTGAAGACCTGGGCAGACATACATTTCGGCCGCAGACCATGGACATTCCAACAGGACTCAATACTACCGCACTCAGCGCTCGTCAACCAAGAATGGCTTAAAGAGGAGGTTCTTCGCATCATTTCTCAATCCGTTGGACTTTTGCGTCTGGGCCATTTTAAAGAGTAAGGTTCCCACTAAAAAATACCAAAGTGTCGATCATCTCAAAACGGCGCTTCGCAGGGAATGGGACAAATACCGCAGAGCCACTTTCGTGCAGTCTGTGATGACTTTGTCGGCCGTTTGAAGGCCATAGTTCGTACCAAAGGTCGCCAATTCGAACAAATCTAAACTGATTCTAAAATTTGATGTTATTTCCAACATTTTTTGCTTTTGAACACCAAAATTAAAAAAATATAGCGCTTTACTTTGTTGCAATATATATCAGCCACCCTGTAATTCTGACAGAAGTATTGTAATGCCCAATTATGCCACCTTATTAGTTACCATCAACTGTGTACTTTCATTTTTTTTCCAACACATACATTGTCAAACATGTAAATAATGATTCAAAACTCATACACAAATGCACACACTCATAAAATTGGCAACAAATTAAGAAACAATAAAAATGTACAACAAATTATTGTTATTGTTTATGTATTTGTTTGTGTGTGTTTATACATGTGCATGTGTGTATGTGGCATACAGTGTATTGGAATATGTTAAACTTTTTCAAGTGATAAGTGAGGCAGTATCCCAATGAGAAAAATAACCGACTCTGTTAAGAAGCCAGCAGGTGGTGAACATCAAATTTAAAATCAAGAGTGTTTTTATGTATTCGAATATGACTGTATGTGTTTGCATGGACTCGTGTGCCAGTGTGTTTGTGTACCTTTTCTGCTATTAAGAATTCAAGTAGAAAATTAAACTTTAATAAGAGATGGAATAAAAACAATGTAAAAAAGGGGAAAAATACTATTTAATGTTGTTTGTTAGGGTGTCCCTTGTTTATTTCGGAAATTGAAACTTTGCTGTTGACTGTGTGAAAGCTTTCGTTTTGATTTATATTCAATATTCGAAATCATTATCCTACGACCTAAGGGAAACCGAGACCCATGTTGTGGGTTTTTACAAAGTCGAGATTATTTTACAGCCAAGAATTTACTGATTTGGACAATGCGGAATTGTTAAAACCTTTGACCAGTTTAAGTAGATCTGCCACGTATTTGTCGCTAACTTAGGCACGACTATCAACACCATGTTGAATACAATTTACTTTTGGCTAATCACATACATACATACCTACAACCCTTCCGTCAGGATTTCGACCTAGCTTCTCACACGACTTATGTTGTGTGCATTAATTTTATACATGATTTCGTCTAACAATCCAACACACTACCAACTCGATTAATAAATGCTTATTTGGGTATTTAACCCGTTTTTGGCATAAGTCACGGATTCATGACCATATTGAAAAAAAGGTTTTAAAATGGAAGCGAATACGTGGAACTTAGAGGTCGAACATGTAAGTATGTGGGTCAATGGCCAAGAGTCATCATTTTTACGGAGATTTTCATGTCTTTTTAACATACGTCAACATACGTCAGCATACGTCAACATACGTCAATATACGTCAACATACGTCAACATACGTCAATATACGTCAACATACGTCAAAACATTAATCGCTATTGGTTCACCCTAAAACTTTAATTGAATATTGTTTTTACTTGCCAGCAGAAACATCTGTATTGCCGCTTCAATTGATATCGTAGGACAAAAGAACCACATGCATGAAACTATGAAAGTAATAATCATAAATGTACAATAAAAACAACAACAACAGCAATAACAATGACACCAAAAATATGTTAAAATTGTAAAATAAAAAAGAAAAACAAAAAAAAAAAATATTGTTGTTCATAAATCGTTAAATGTTCGGTGTTAAAGACATAAAAGCGCATAATTTGCAAATAAAATGCTGAAACCAAACAAAAAAAAAAGCAAACAAAGCAGAAAAAAAATAGGAAAAATGAAAATCATTTTCATTTCACACACTACAAGACAAAATTTTTACCACATGCTGGTCAATGGTCTATAAAATTCCAATTACTTACTGCTGCAACAACAATAAAAACGACAACAGCAACAACAATAGAACAACATGGAATGGAATGAATTGTTCAGTGAACAAGTGTGTAATTTTGTTCAGTTATTAACATGGAAGCACAAAAATATAAAAAAAAAATTGATAAAAATTTGACAATAAAAAATTTTTTTAAACTTAAAGAATGAAAAAAAAAAAAAAATAAATTTTAAATACCTAAAAGCCTATTAATATAGGCGCGATAGTACTGAGGTACAGGTGTCAGAAGGATTTTATCGCAATATTAAGAATTTCATATTATGAAATGTTGCGTTCTATTTCAAAAACTCCTTACGTTACATACATACATAGTTGGTCATTACAACCCTTCAGTCAGGATTATTGACCTAGTCTCACACTACTTATGTTGTGTGTGACACCAACAACAGTTTAAAGCCGACTCCGAACGACAGGTTTTTGAGAAACTTTTCATAGCAATTTCATTTACTCTCAGAGTTTTTGCCAGAAATCTGCTGAGAGGAAATCGCCGAAGAAATACTTTCTGTATTTTGTTTGATGTCTGCCATGGCGCTCGGACCCTGGCTTTACGTATAATAAGCCAACACACTACCTACTAGACTACGGCCACTTAAGTTAGGTTGAGTTAAATTGGCAGTTGCTTCAAAAACCAGACCTTAGTTAAGTCCTATTAGGTCCTGTTGCAGAACCATTAGAATCTGTTTCATCACACAATTATGGCTCCTAGCTGTCATCACTCAGCCATTTTTAAACGGTATTGTGAGATTCTCTTAGTCTACAGGAATTTGCTTCAAGAGGCTAGTATTCCTCTATAACTCTTATGTAGTCCCTAAGATAATCTCTAATAAACTTCAATGAAAATTTTATCCGGGATATATCCTTATTGGTCGGGATCTATCTCCTTACAACCAAGTTTATTATCCTGTCTTTCTTTGCAAATATCTCAGTTGAGGCCATTTATTTGCTCCTCCTCAATGGCATGTCAATCATACGTATTAACTCAGTCAATTGAATCCATTTCTATTTTATTAGCCTTTTATAGTGCGTTTGCTTTGGTTTTGCCTTTCGAGATATCCGTGTTTGTTTGTTTAACTGGCTATTAATAACCCGATTAACAGATTTTCGCCTGCCGCAATACATCCTTCCAGGCACCTCCGCTTTTTGCGCGCCTACGGCAATTGGTCAGACCAATTGATGACAGGTCTTCCCCGATTTGGTCCTTCTAGCGAATACAAGCCGTCCTCTTCTCAGACTTCCGGAGATCCCTGCATCAAATACCCGTTTCGCCGGAACATCCATTTCCATTCGAACGGCATAGCCGAGCCAGTGCAGCCGATGGATAATAATACGCTGTAAAACGTCTATGTCGTTGAGGTGCTCATGAAGCTCATTATTGGGACGTATGCGGAAATCATCGCACTGGACCGAAGATCCTATATAGGACTTTTATCTCTTAAGGCTGCTGCTCAATGGGGTCCATGCCTCTGTGGAATAAAGAAGCAAGGGTAGATGATCGTCTTGTGGAGTGTGAGTTTTGTCGCACGAGCAAACTCTCTGCTACTCAATTGCCTTTAGAGACCATAGTAACACCTGTTGGCATGAGTGGGCTTCCACGTGGCCTCCAGACTGACATTATTTTTGAATGGCAACGGCAGAGCCAAGATAAATGAATTCCTTGCCTGTATTAAAAGTATAGTTATCGGCCGTTATCTGAGAATCAATACGCCGCACGTCTCTACTTGTGGATGACATATACTTTGTTTTGCCCTCATTTACTGCCAAACCCATCTTAGTAGACTCCAGTTCAATAGCACTAAAGGCAGTAGTAACATCTCGCTTGGTACGCCCTATGATGCTGATGTTGTTAGCGTACGCAAGCAACTGGACATTTTTTTGGAAAATATTGCCATTGGGATTCACTTCCGCCTTACTCAGAACACTCTTCATGACGAAGTTGAAGAGCGCACATGATAGAGGGTCGCCAAAGTCCTCGCATGGTATGAAGAGGTTTGGAGAGGTCCATTTTTACCTTTTGATTGAATTTTCATTCCTACATGTCTCCATGTGCTGAAACTTTTATGAGGGTAAGCGACGGATGTATGATACCTTCTCCGGGGATACCCGGTTACTTACATGCATAATTGGTCAATACAATTTTTCAGTCAGGATTACCGCGTATCTTCTCCCACTACTTACGTTGTGGGCGTTACTTTTACACATGAGTCGCTGGACATACAGTTCGAAATCGATTCCGAACAACAGATTATTTTGAATAACTTTTCATGGCAATTTTTATTTACTCTTAGAGTGTTTTTTTTTTTTATTTCGTGTTGTTGTAGACTTTTGACTTTCTGTTTCACTCATGGGCGCACGTCTAATAAGCTAACACACTTAAGCAAATATAGTGTGGCGACCTACATGGTAACACAGTTGAATTCCTTGAATAGAAATGTAGATTCTAGTATCACTGGAACTTATTTCTATCTAGCGGGATTTGAACTCATGTAACCTAGACGTTAAGACATTAATATGGAATACTAGAGGAACATAATCAAGATTATTCAGACGGTCCTGTAATTTTCAAACTCCTCTCCTGGACGTTATGAGGAAGTCGTTTAGAGTACTTGTCCAGGATAATAGAAATAGGAGAAGGCATTTCTCTGTTGGACATCTACATCTGTCTGGTATCATAGATGCGTTGCGGAATAGGCTCCTTACGACGCTTATGAGTTTAAGAGAGACATCCCTATTGATTTTTTTCTAATGCAATTGTTTGCTTGAAGTTGTAGAGAAATTAAGATCGCCGTAGTCTAGTAGGTAGTGTGCTGGCTTATTAGACGTAAAGTCAGGGTTCGAGTCCCAGGCCAGACATCAAAATAAAATACAAAAATTATTTTTTCGGCGATTTCTTCTAAGCAAATTTCTGGCAAAAACTCCGAGAGTAAATAAAATTGTCATGAAAAGTTTCCCAAAAAATCTGTCGTAGGGAGTCGACTTTAAACTGTAGGTCCCACCACTTATGTGTAAAATTAACACACACAATAAAAGTGGTGTGAGAAACTAGTGGGCAATAATCCTGACTGTATGTACTAGAGAAACATTAGACAGGCCAAAATAGTTAGGAAGTTAAATAGGCATTATTAAAAGTAAATAGCCTTACTGGTTTTAATTTGATTACAACTTTTGCAGACAACCTTCTGTGATATGTTCGCTGGCACATCTGGTTGGAATAGAAATTTTGAATTGTTATTAACGTGGCTCCATTGAATTTTCACGTTTTTCAATTTTATTAAAACTGAAATGGAAATAAAACCTTCACCATTCGAAAAATGCAATGTCCTGTGAATTGTAATAAAATTTTTAATATTTTTGTTGCTTCTTTTTTACTTTTTATTTCAAAATAGATAAAAAATTTTTATATTAAATAACCATAATATACCTGCACAAAGGTATCGATAGGTATCATATCGTAGCGCATCAATATTTTTATGGTGATTTCAACAAATAAAAATCGTATACGAAAAATTATAGGGGAGGGGAGGGCAATGTGCACTTTTTGGCAAAGAGTGTTCATGCGTAACAAATTGAATATTTTTTTAAGGGAACGAACGAACAGCTCTATGCTAGAGAATAGAAATTGAATTGAAATGTTTTATGAAATATTATTTCTAGTTTTAATAAAAAAAATTCTTTTTGTGTATGAAAAATAAAGAAAATAAGAAGAGAAAAACAGAAAATCCAATTGAATTGCATGAAAAAACTTAAATTTTAAACTCAACAACAGCTTTAATGGGTTGCATTTATTTAATTGTGCCCCATTTAAAAAGTCGAAAACTATTAAACAAAAACCATTTCATTCTCATAATCTTACAAGCAAATATTAAAAGCCAAATCATAATTGTAAGCACTACGAATATTTGAATTGAAAGGGGAAAAAGTAAAATTCGCCATTTGCTAGAAAAATCGATGTTATGCCAAACAGGACTAACAATAGTGGAAAGATTAGGTTGTCGGGACCTTCAGTTTAAAGTCGACTCCGAATAAAAGATATTTTTGAGAAATTTTTCATGGCGTTTTAATTTACACTTGGACTTTGCCAGAAGTCTGCTGAAAGGAATCCACTAGAGAAATATTTTTTTCATATTTCAATCTACTATGATCTCAGGGGGCAGCCATGCCTATTGCATAATAGTACAGGTACATTGTCTATTCCAACTAGGCTGTGTCCATTTTCATAGTACCCTATATCACATCAAATTCAAAGAGCTTTCTTTATTTTTTCTTTTTATATAATAAAAGCGTTTGATTATATTCAACCCACACTTTCAATAGCGGTTCTCTTGGTAGTCACCTATGTTACAAGAAGGGAACCTTCATCGAAATGGACTGACTTCCCATGTCCTGACGAGGCATACAATAAGTTACATCAACAAATCTATTTACTATCCTCCTCTTTGATGAATAATATTCCTCTTAGATGAAAATAGTTCGACCACTTGGGTCCAAAAGTTGATCTCAATGATATAGAAAATATTCCCTCGTCTCGATATCCTCTCCTCAAGTCCATACACTAGTACGTCTCCTAGTAGACATTATTAATTCAAATATTGGATTTCCATATTCATCTTTATATTCCATTCATCATTCGCTGTGCAAATTTTAATGACTGACATGAGTCAGCTTTCTAGCAAGTTACGAGCAGGATTGAAGAAATTGTGCATGTGCACATGCATTGGAATTTTTTCCGAAATTTTGTGCCTGTAAAATCGTTAAAATGTTGCCAATACCAGGTCAACAGAGTAATGAATCAGTTTAATTTAAAATAAATAATTGCCTTTAATTACTTTGTTATAAGATTGGTTAAAAAGATAAATCTCTTTTCCTAAATACAAATCTGTTTTTACCTACATGAAGTGGTCCTATATTATGTTCGATTTCACCGATCTAATCTTGCTAGAGTCAAGTATTTCGAATGACTGGCTTATCTGCCACATAGTTGAATTTAGCACATCTTTCGCTGATATAAAGTTTCTCCATTGGGTCTTAAATTTTGTTCTGTTTCCCACCATCTGTTTGTTCTATCTGCCCTGACATGCTTCATTATTGGAGTGGACATCGTGAAATCTGCACAACCGCTGTAGGGGATTGCATTCCCAGGATTTCGCTGCAAGCCTTCTGAATACCATTAAGGCATGTCTGATATTTCCTGAGATGCACTCTACAAAAGCCCATCTTTTTAATTTATGGCACTCAGGAGTCGTATAGTGAGTCTTTGTCTTGTATTATCATTACTGGACATACGTAGTTTATTTTATCAAAAAGTTCACTACATTAGATGCTTTTTGATGTGAATACATACCTGCATACGTAATTGGTCATTATAATACTTGAGTTAGGTTTACGACCTAGTTCCCCACACAAATTATATTTTAAGTGTTAATTTTAATCCATAAGTGGCGGGGCCTATCGTTTAACTCCGAACCACAGATTTTTGAGAAACTTTTCATTTACTCTCTCACAGTCTTTGTCAGAAATTTGCTGAGCAGATAGTCAGTCGAAGAAATATTTTTTCATATTTCGTGGCCTCCGGTCAAATAAGCTAATCCACTACCTACCACACTATGCTGACTTCACTAATACTTGGAAATAATGAATATTTTAATCTGTCATCGATAATCACATGGATTGCATCCATTCTAAGTTGTTTCGAATCTACGTTTATAACTTCAAATACCAAATGCAGAGCCTACAATCTTACTTCAATTTTCAATATAATTTGAAAATAGAAAAACCACTTCCATTGAAATCACTAACGACTATCCAAGACATAAATATCGGAAATCCGAAGCAAATTTTATTAAGAAGTGGAAGGAAAAAGAATGTTGACTTGTAGTAGCTGAGGTGAGTATTACCAACTTCTGCAGTCCGAGGTTTATTCTCATCAGAGATCAGCAACGAGTATTCAAAACAATGAGTTGATTCGAGTCATACTTATAATTTTTGATACTTATACGCATTCATACTTATTTTTATATCATACTCATACTACTCATACTCAAAGTTGGATGTACTCGTAGTATTCATACTTAACAATATGCATGATGTTATTGACTTCGACTCGTCTCTACTTAACATTTACAAGAAGCACAAAATAATAATGATTCGCGTGCGAACACTACTATACTCACAAGAAGATTGTGTGTATGCTTTGCTTGTTGTCTTTGTTTTTCCTTTCTTCTTTGTTTGCATATATAACAACAACAAAAGCTGTAAATTTTGACGAATGATTCGAATCATTCGAATCACTTATTTTTCTAAATTTATGAATCAGAATGAGTAGGTGTATGAATCAGACATATTTCGAATGTTGTGAGTTTGATGTCAACGTTGTACTCCTACTCATAGTAACCTGTACTAATAGATCAAAGTTGTAGCGAGTACGAATGAATCATAGTAGTTGAATTTCAATTCTGTTGATTTACTCATACTCAAAATTGCATTAGTACTTATGAGTAGCGGAAAAACGATTCATTGCTAATCTCTGGTAGCGACTATCCAAGACATAAATATCGAAAGTCCAAACAAAATTTTATCACGTGGCTAGGTTGGGTTAATGTGGTAAATTTAAACCAAAAAGCGCACTTGGGCATGCACAGCGGCCCGTTGTGACGCTATAGGTGAACGCAGTGTCTGTGCTGACGAAGTTCCTGCGAATCAAGGAAGGAGAAGTAGGGCAGCGCAAAGACTGCACAAGTTTATTACCAAGTGAAATTAAAGGAATTGTGGGCTGACATACGATTATAGTAGCTGAGTTAAATACTATCAATTTCTGCAGTCCGAAATTTATTCACGGACAATCATTTTCTACACTAGTTTTCCATCATAACTCTATAAATATGCCAGTTTTTGGAAAAGATCAGGTAAAGCAATAAACTTTTCATGTGCACTTTTATATATGCATAGATTCGATTCCAAAAAAAGAATTATACTTTTTCTCCAACCTATTAAAAACAAAGCAAAACTCATATTAATACAAATACTTTAATGGTTACTTAAGTGCATGAGTGCGTGTGCGAGTGCGAATGCGAGTGCGAGAGAGAGTATTTACAGGCGTATACTTATTTGCTTTACTTATACTCTTATTATCATCTCCAACAATAATAACAACAACAACAGCAACAGCAACAAACTATTAGTCATGTAAGTACTTCATGTTAATTTCAGAGCAAACAAACAAGCAACATTAATATCCTTCACATACAAAATGGGCTCATTTTCTCACTCACTCTTTCTCTCTCGCTCTCTCTTTCGGTTTCTCTACCATCATGTACACTTAAGTACATGTCATGTTAGTTTGCCATTGCTATTGTTATTAATATTGTTATTGTTGATGGTGATGTTGTTGTTGTTGTTGCTTCTATTTGTTAGTGCTTAAAGTACCTCAAAACACTATTACTTAAGTGACTTTAATTAGTGAGTACTTTTGGTATCTTTCAACTCATTTCACTACTTTTTAACATTTTCCAGCCATTGTATAGCCAGCCATTCTCTTACAATTGCAGAGTACGTGTCCTAAACATTTTAAAGTGTGTGTGTGTGTGTGTGTGTGTGTGTGTATGGAAGTTTATCTGCGTATGTATTGGTGTGTCTTAAACTTTGTAACTTCTTAACTTTTATTGTTGTGTAGGTAAGTATGTAAGTAAGTAAGTGTATACATGTGTGGTTAACACTAGTACAACAATACAAACACTTTCATCTCTTAGTATAACGGCATTATCATTCTTAACATCTTGAAAGCTTTCAGTGTAAATGTAGTTTAAGTAGTCTTTGTTGTTGTCTTTCGAAATGATCCTTATGATAAGAATGGCTACGTTAGCAATAATGATGATGATGTTGCTGATGATTTCGTTTTGTTATGTTTCACACAAAACAAGAGAATAATTTTAGTGGCATTATAGTAATTGCCGCCAAATAAAAGTAACAGGTTTTACACAGGACTTTAAGAGACCCATTATTCTGCTATAAAATTTGTTTATAAATTTTGGAAAACTAAATGCGAGGGTTGTTCGAAAAACTTTAAATATATTTACAGGCAAAACCAACACTACTTTACTAGATCACAGTTACCTACTACAGAGAGGCTTACAGGATGGATGGCTGATATGTATTGCAACCAACTTCAGGTTGTTATCATTTGTAAACCACACGTCTGACAGCTGATAGATTTATTCCAGTGACATTCCATTTTATTATTTGCAAGCTTAGAAAAGCATTTTGAATCTATTGCATTCAGAAAAAAAGTTATTCGTGATGGAATTCAAGCGTAATACTGTGATTGCTTTATATTTGGCGAGAAAACTACTGGTGGCTATCTTTAGAGCCCCCTCCAGCATTTAAATGTGAATAAATCTTTTGTTTCTCGTACCATTGCTCGTTACCGTGATACTGGCAATGGTGCATCACGTCCAAAAAGTGGACAAACAAAAAACGGTAATAATACCAGAAATGATCCGAAAAGTGAAGGTCCATATTTGATCGAAATCCACGCCCCAGTGTTAGAAAAATTGCTCGTGAGAACGGATGCAACACATATTGAAAAGTGAGCTTGGACTAAAGCCATTGAAGCTCCAAAAAGTCCAAGAGCTCGCTGATGGACAAATAAAAGTTAGACTGGAAAGAGCATAGGAGTTACTTTGCACTTGCACGAAAGTGGCCAGTTACCGAAATTGGTTTTCTCCGATGAGAAGCCATTCCAAATTGAGCAGTTTGTGAACAAACAAAGTGATCGGGTTTACTTGCCAAAGAGGTCAGCTGAAAATTTACATATGCGTTTGGCCACTAGAACTCAAGCGCCGCCGATGGTAATGGTGTGGAGCGCCGTAATGGCCGATAGTCGCTTCCCGCTTGTATTCATCGACCGTGGGCTCAAAATAAATGCCGAATATTATCGGGAAAATGTCTTAAAGATAGTATTGAAGCCCTGGGCAGACAAGCATTTCGGCCGCAGACCATGGACATTCCAATAGAACTCAGCACCACTGCATTCAGCACGCGTCAACCAAGAATGGTTTAAAAAGAAGGTTCCTCGCTTCTTTTATGCCGCACAATGGCCCCCAAAATCTTCGGATCGCAATCCGTTGGACTTATGCGCCTGGGGTATTTTAGAGAGTAAAGTTCTTACTAAAAAATGCCAAAGTGGCGATTATCTCAAGACTACGTTTTGCCAGAAATGGGCCAAAATACCGCAGAGCCACTTTCGTGCAGCCTGTGATGACTTTGTCGACCGTTTGAAGGCCAGAATTCGTACCAGAGGTGGCCAATTTGAGCAAATCTAAACTGATTCTAAAATTTTAAGTTATTTCCAACATATTTTGCTTTTGAACAATAAAAATCAAAAAATATAACGCTTTACTTTGTTGCATTATATATCAGCTACCCTGTAGATGACAGCGAATACTTTCTTGCGGTATGCATAGCCACTAAGAGAGCCGTCAATAATGTTCAAAACGGTACAGTAATTCAATAATTAGCTGGGTTTCAGGTGAACCAGGTGTTGGTAGAACGGATTGATCATTTGCTAAAGTATTGATGGATAAATTGTGGTGCATAGAACATAGTGTTAAATGATAGTGTGAAAAGAAAGGGTAACACCTCAGAGATACATACTTTCTCCCTTCAAGTAGATTACAACTACATAGTCTCTTCAGAATATTAATGAACTAAAGATTTGAAGCAGTCTGTTACGCGGACGACGTGTCAAATCTTTAGAAGGATGATAATCAAAAACATCTACGCAGGAGAGCTCTGAAGGTGGCATAGAACGGGGCACGCTCCAGAGATTTAAATGTAAAGTCATATAAGACCAAAATATGTTTATTTACAAGCAAGACGATTATGATAATCCTTCATTTGTTAAGAAAACGATTAGGATATTCAAGTATGAGAAACACTTGGGTGTCAGCGTGGTTAGGGAAGCAAAGACCCTCTGGTGCTGATCAGAGACTTATAGATTCTAAATAGGGTCCTAATCTATGGATGACATACTGGCTCTACTGTATTCAGATTTAAGCTTCAGCAATGTGGTGGACAACGATGAAGATTAAATGCAACATTAAAATATTTCGATGGGTTCAGCGAATATGAAAGGCCATTGAAAACAATACAGATATGGGGGCGATATGAGGAGGCCCTTACAGTGCATCGCTTTCAGGCTTTCTCAGGATGAAGCAAGGAAAACAACAAATTGTATCATTTATCAAACTGCAATTACGGTGTTCAACAATCCTGTTGACGTTTCCTCTTTTGGAGACCAATAATCCTGGAAGAATTACTTTATAAACGATTCAAGCGCCTTTATTTCTAAAATTTAAAAAATTTCGCTTTAAAGAGGGCCCTCTCAAAAAGCCCCCACTCGTAAAAAATTACAAACAACTTCCTAAGGTGATTGTGTCAATATAAATCACAATTCCTGATCTCCATTACTACAAGGTAGCATACGGAAATATCTTCATTATGCAAGTCAAGATAGAAGAATTCCTTTTCTATTGCCAAAGTTCATGTATAAGTCTCTGGTTCCTGAAAGTTTTGATACAAAGTAAAATTGGAGGCCGGGAAAGCAGCGTAAATATGAGCATGACCAATGTCTCCTGATATTGGCCAACCTGTTGTCATAAAACTCCATTTTTCTTTCATACATAACCTACGTACATACACAATTGATCATTACAACCTTTCAGTCAGGATTACGACCTACCTTCTCACATCACTTATGTTGTGGGCGTTAATGTCCTACATGATTGGCTGGACCTATAGTTTAAAGTCGATGACGATCGACAGATTTTTGAGAAGCATTTCAAAACAATTTTAGTTACTCTCAGAGTTTTTGCCAGAAATCTGTTGAGAGGAAGAAATATTATTTCATATTTTCGTTTGGATGTCTGATGTGGGATTTTAACTCGGACCTTACATACTACCTATTAGACTACAGCGATTCCTTAACCTAAAAACATACTTTTTAATTAGAATTACGACTTAGTTTCCCTACAACTAGTGTTGTGTGTTATGTTAGGTGGCGGTAGGTACCTATAGCGTAAAGTCGTCTAGTCGACTCCGAACGACAGGTTTTGGAGAAACTTTTCATGACAATTTTATTTATTTTTCATATTTCGCTTTATTGGAGATTACTGACCTGAGGTTTGAACCGAGGCCTCACATCTAATAACCCAACACAATGCCTGTTAGAGTACGGCGACAATAGCGATGTTTTCTTACACAGTAAGATAAGCACATGGTTTGCGTGTCCACACCATATCAAATACTGTTTCAGAATGCTACGATATCAACTTTGATTTGATAAATAGGTTGTGCGCATTTACAGTGAACTATAATTCTACTTTCAACCCTCGTATTAATTGAACAGTCTACTCTAAGTATAGCCAATAGAAATCTAATACCACGTACGTAAGTCATTTAAAACAACAACAACAACAGCTAAATTTGTTACGCCAATAAACACGAACACACCAATAGATGGACGACGGATACATAAACTTTTAACAAACCAGGATAACATTTTAGTTCAACAATAATGCATTAGCATTAGCCAAGATACAGGGTGAGCGCACTAATAACTCGAAAGAAAAAAATCCTTAAGGCTCGATAAATTTTGTAATCACCCTGTATCCAGCAGGTATGCCCTTCAAATTTAAGTCCCGCATGCAATTGTGTTAGTGTATGTCAGATATGTATCGTGTGTAACTGTTGTTGTTACTGTTTGTTCGTTAATAATATTAATATTGTTGTTGTTGTTGTTGTTGTTGTTTATATTGTTGCTTTACAGAAATGTCGTAGAGTACTTGTGTTTTTGGCTAAGTGAGTATTTCCGTTAAGCATCAAGTAACAGCCACTAACATGTCTTCTTAAAAGGACATAAACTCACACATACCCAATGCATACATACATACGTACTTATATGGCCACACACTTGCTCATTGTAAAAGTTTAAATGCTTAAAGCGTATTCGTATTCGTATTACTACTGTGTTTGTATACAATTTTACAATTATTTTGTAAACTTAACGTTCCTTATGGGTACACCCATACACGCACACATTGTATTCAACATGTTATTGTTGTCCACTAACAGAAATTATATTTTTTTCCATGTACACAAAAACCCCAACAAGCAAGACACATCCTTTTACACATCCTGCCAACTGTGTACTGTGTTTGGCTTGTGTTTTTATTAAAACCGGATGTTATTGAAACACTCACACACAAACACAACCTTAATGTAATGAAATCTTGTTTTATTCTTCAGAACACAAATACGGTTAAACACATCCACATATGGAACATGAAGAACGCAATACGATTGCTTGCAAATTATTATTGTTATTGTTGTTGTTGTTACTGTTGCTGTTAAATTTTAAACAGTTGTCTGGTTTAATTCCTCTTTAAAATCACTTCAAATATGGGAATTTTCTCATGTAATGAAAGGACTTTCTTAAACCAAAATGGAGATTGTTGACGAAAGCTTGCAAATGTAATACGAAAAATTAAATCTCAGAACACTATCGAATGGATTAATTGTATGAAAATCTAAATCATGTGTGTAAACGATACTAAGGATATTGATTTTTAATTGGCATCACTCTGACTTTGTTGGAAGTAGAATAAAATTGGACCTTCTAAGAGTGTGTTTATGAAATGATGAATTTTTATAAAGCTACGCAACACTATGATCTTTGCAACGCTAGATACTAAACCACTAAACACATACATTTATATGAACAGGGTGGCTGATATATAATGCAACAAAGTAAAGCGCTATATTTTTTTAACTTCTTTTATTAATTTTGTTGTTCAAAAGCAAAAAATGTTGAAAATAACATAAAATTTTAGAATCAGTTTAGATTTGTTCGAATTGGCCACTTTGGTACGAATTATGGCCTTCAAATGGCCGACAAAGCCATCACAGGCTGCACGAAAGTGTGTCTGCGGTATTTTAACCCTTTCTCGGGGAAGCGCCGTGTTGAGATAATCAACACTTTGGTATTTTTTAGTAAGAACCTTACTTTCCAAAATGCCCCAAGTGCAAAAGTGCAACGGATTGAGATCCGGAGATTTGGGTGTCATTGTGCGGTAGAAATCAAGCAAGGAACCTCGTTTTTAAGTCATTCTGTTGGAATGCTTATTGTCTGCGGCAGAAATATTTGTCTGCCCAGAGCTCCAATTCTATATTTGAAGACATTTTTCCGATAATATTCGGCATTTATTTTGGCCCCTATGGTCGATGAATACGAGCGGGGAGCGACTATCGGCCGTTACGGTGGTCCATACCATTACCATACGGGGCGCTTGAGTTCTGGTGGCCGATCGCAGGTGTAAATTTTCAGTTGACCTCTTTGGCAAGTAAACCCGATCATTTTCTTTGTTCACAAACTGCTCAATTTGGAATGGCTGCTCATCGGAGAAATCCAAGTTCGGTAACTAGCCACTTTCGTGCAAGCGGAGTAATTCCTTGGCTCTTTACAGTCTAACTATTTTTTGTCCATCGGTGAGCTCTTGCATTTTTTGGAACTTCAATGGCTTTAGTCCAAGCTCATTTTTCAATATGTGTTGCATCCGTGTTCGCGATATGTTCAGCTCACGAGCAATTTTTCTACCACTGCGGCGTGGATTTCCATCAAATCTGGCCTTCACTTTTCGGATCATTTCTGGTGTTGTTACCGTTTTTTTTTGTCCACTTTTTGGACGTGATGCACCACTGCCAGTATCACGGTAACGAGAAATGGTAAGAAAAACAAAAGATTTAATTCAAAATTTAAATGCGTTAGCCACCGGTGGTTTTCCAGCCAAATATAAAGCAATAATACTATCACGCTTGAATTCCATTACGAATTACTTTCTTTCTGAATGCAATAGATTAAAATGCTTTTGTAAGCTTGTAAATAATAAAATGAACTGTCACTAGAATAAATCTGTCAGCTGTCAAACGAGCGGTTTACAAATGATAACAATCTGAAGTTGGTTGCAATACATATCACCCACCCTGTATGGTTGATAACATTTTTATATTTTAGGGGTAGTGCTATTATTCCATTATTGGAGTAAAACTTCTGGATTATCATTCAGATAAATAGGGATTCAATAACGTTTTGTCCCCTAGGGTTAGGTTAGGTTAGGTTAGAGGACGTGCACCTGTCGGTCAAGACAAGCACAGTACCCGGAGGTCGAAATTGACCCATTGTACATAGTCCTTAGGACACTAAACTTATGCCAGAGTTTAAAACGAGTAACGAGTATCTGATGTTGCAAAGTCCGAGCTATATGGTAGATACATCAAAACTTCTTAGACAAGTTTACACAACTTCAACCGCCGATTACAGATGTGTGTGGTTTAACACTTTCACGATGGAACTACACTTTCCTTTTCATTAATTCTTATCGTTTTAATTCAATTGCTTGCTCGTTAATCACAGAAATTCAGAATCATTCAAGCAGGTTGTATAGTATTTTGTAAAGGGTTCCTATCTTTTAATTTAAATGAACACATTCATTTTCTCTTTGTTTGAAATATCTATATGATCTCATGGCATAGATTTTATTGTGTTCAGAACCGCTTTGATTTGTGGCTTATTCGCATACAATTTTGATTTAAGAAAACTCCACTACAGGCCTACAACCTCCTACATACATACCTACAACCTAGCTTCTCACAGGATTAATGTTGTGTATGTTAATTTTATATTGAGTGGCGGGACCTACAATTTCGAAATTCAATTTCGAATGACAGATTTTTGGTAACTTTTCACGGCAATTTTATTTCAAAGTTTTTGACAGAAATCTGCTGACCCGAAATCGTATTTTTTCGTATTTCGTTAGGTTGGAGATGTTCGACTTGTGAGTTGAACCGAGGCCAAATGTCTAGTAAGCGAACACACTAGACTACCTATGACCCCACAAGACAACGTCTAATTTAGCCAAATTGCATGATCTTGGTCACCAGTCTACATATCTTCTATGTAAGATATCCACTCCCTTGAATCGCAAGACTCATTGGTGTCCAGATGATTCAATTTAGAACAAAAAAGTTGATAATTATCGTGCTTGCCGTGGAGACTAATAGCCTGGCAAATGTCGTTCTCAAAGACAGTTTCAAGCAAAAACACCACCAGCCCAGAATCCCTACTAAATAATGAGTTTTTCGGGATGCATTAGACATTCTTGAATTTTATGTGATTTGTTGTCGTCTCAAATTCGTTAATTTTGTTTCTTTACATATCCATTCACACAGAAATGGACGTATGGGTGGTTCAAAGGCTTAAGATCCGGTTACGTGACGCACCGTAGTGAACGTATATTTTTTGTATATAGAGAACAATGTAAACGCTTACCGAAACGTTCTCTCGTTAGCAAGACGATCTGTATAAAGCAAAATTCTCTTACGTTTTTACGTGACATTTGAACATGAGTGATGATGGGTGCAAATATCTGAATGTCAATTTGTTTTCATTGTTTGTGGGTTGCTTTGTATTTCATTTTTCTTTACATTCCTCGCTACGTTTTTAACGTGTCTATAACTCCATAAACGTTCTTAAGGCTACGCACGTTACGATTTTACATTTCTTACGCATGGATAACCAGACCTTTAGGACAGATGCAGTGACGGACGAGCTTGCAATCAATAGAAAAATATTTGCACATATGTATGTATTTATAGGCAAATGGCCAAGTACTTTAAGAAAAGGTTACTTAATTATAAGCTGGAATATATCGGGGGCTATGAAATTTTCAAATGGGCAAGTCGATTACGTACCAAGAAGATTTACAAACATTTCCAAGACATTGGAATTTCTATGAGGACACTTTTAAACGATATTTTACTATAAAGGTTTAAGTATCCTGATTTGGAAATAGTAATGGCTCTCTAAAGTGAGTACGTTGTAGTATAGTGTGGTGGCCACGGTTCAAACCTCAAACCCGAAATATTATAAAGAAATATTTTTTCAATAACTGCAGATTTCTGGAAAGAAAAGTTGCTGAAATAAAATCAATCGTTCCGAGAAAACTTTTAACTGTAGATCCCGCCATTCAGGCATAAAGTTAACAGATGTTAACTTCTCTAATAATAATGATAAGAAACTGAATTAAAAATATTCCTGATTGAAACTTTATTTCTTCAGTAGTTTGTACCCGATCATATATTCTAGAAGTTTCCAAAGATTAAAAAAAAATAATTTGTGATTCGATTCTCTACAGATTTCTGGCAAGAAGTCTGAGAGTAAATAAAAATTGCCATGAAAGTTTATCATTAATCTGTCAGGCATAAAGTTAACAGATACAATATGGTTGGAGAGGAGAGTGGAGAAGCTAGGTTGTAATCCTGACTGAGAGGTTTGAGGTGAACAGATTGCTGTATTCAAAATGGATTGAGTATTGGACTGAAACAAGCAGCTTCAATTTTATCTTTGACTGTGAACAACATGAATATGGGTTTAAAGGGACTAATACACATTTAATCAATTACGAATTATATGTGATAGAAATCCAATTGTTCCTACTAGCAGTATATTCGTCTTTATTTTGAAGGCAGAGAAGTTGCTTTCCGGAGAATGGATTTCGGTCTGAATCTCTTCAATTGTTTGGCATGGTACCAATCGATGATTGTGATTAATACGTTTTGATATCATTTATGACTGCAGTATTTTTTCAAATTATAGGATCTGTAGATGGCAACCTTCAAAACACCAAGATATTTTAATTCTATAGAGACCTATTATGATAATTTCAAAAGACTAGAGAGGACTTTATATTAATTAATATTTATATTATAGATTATATCCCAAAATTCGAAGGTACGTAAAAATCTAAATTTGCAGTGTCATCTGATTAACCATTACAATGGGTGTAAATCAATTTATTACTAAGGACTGTGCAGGAAAAAAAATGGGCTTACTTTTAAGCTTATAACTTTTATCATAATTGAAAAAAATGAATACCGTTACATTGTTTTTGTTAGTCATCTGATTCAAAATCCATGTGCCAAATGTCATTGCAATAGCAAAATTAGTTTTTTTAAAAAGGGCACCCAACAAGAGGGTCATAAAAAAATAATTGAAATTTTTAATGAAAAACCGCGCCGCTTACAAAAAACGATTGCTAGGCTTGCAGGGGTTATAACACAAGAACGAGCTCACCTATCCAAGCCAAATGTTTAGACTTTGTTCGGCCTATTTAGTAGATGGTTTATGTAAAGTTTGCCACTCCCACTTTTACGGAAACGGCTCCATCGATTTGACTAATTTTTCTTTCAAATATTTGTATTTATCCATTCAAAGTTTTCATCAAGAGTAAATTTTGACCCGCCCTCTTTAGCGCCCACTTTTTTGTAAAATGACTTATTAATTAATTAATTAAATCTTAAACTGTGCATTTGATTATGTTATGATCTTTAGGAAAGTTGTTGCGCATGACCGATAGGTGGCGCCACTGAAAATCCATTAAAATTAATGAAATCTTAAACTGTGCATTCTTTAACAAAGTTGTAACGTATGAGCCGTTACTTTCCGATGGATGGCGTCACTGAAAATTATTCAAAATTAATGACAAGCAATTGATCGACCTACACCCCAATTATATAAGAAAAGAGCATTACAAGCCTCAGAATCAGACAAGCACTGTGGCTGGAAAATCTTCGAGTATATGGCGCTGAGAACCGTTCGCATGAACCAATTGAACAACGAGAAGTAAGATTAGAAACTGATCGAATACGTACTACTCAGGCCCGTTCATCTGAATCATCAGGACAACGGGAAACAAAATCAATACAATTATTCAAAATTAATTGGACATTTATGTAATGCCTTTCCTTCAAATTTATTTTAGTTCGGGGCGCAGCAACACGTGCAGGGTACAGCTAGTTGAAATATAAAATGAAAAAAAATACCGCCACTTCCTTTTATTTCTATAACGAAAAGTGTAAGTTCAGCTTTTTTTGTGCGCACTCCTTAATTTATACTTCTTTTTACCAAATTCCCCTTTCCTTCTTTTTTTGTAATTATGCATAACTGACATATTTAATAACCATACCGATGAGGCTTTTAATAACTCCTTTCAACACTAAATTTTTCCTTAAAATACTATTCAAAATAAATAAAAAAAAACCTATAATCACTACCAAAACAAAAAATCGATGATGATAATCCAAATGATTTACCACAATAACTGACTACAAAAATAAACATTCAGTCCATAAATGGTTTCAGTTGTAAGTGATATTTGCTTAAATTCTAAATTACCAGCTTAAAAAAGATACACATTAGACAGCATAGTTCGAGTGAAAGATTTATTATACGAGTAAAATGACTCATTTTATTTACTCATGAGAAATTATGGACCACAAACATTTTAAATCAAATTATTATTCGAGTAAATCTAAACACAACTTTAGACGAAGTGATGTACATACATGAATAGGCAAAATTTAAATGCAAATGCAAACGGTGAATTATATCCCCCTAAGAAAACTTTTGATATGTGAATGAATAAACGTTGTACGTACTTTATATTTAAGAAAGAAGTTCATACAACAGGAAATTGCAGCCAACAACTTAACATCCTGTGTATTCCTTTAAAATGAACGGCTTATCTTATAGACAACATACATTGTGTATACAAATATATATGCACACTAACACACACACATACAACACATCACAACACAGAGTTGTTAGAGCACATCCTGAGAGTATTAAAAACGGCATCTTGCATTCGAAGAGACATTTGGTTTGGTAAGCATGCAAAACAATACATCCTTTTAATACAAACCAACAACAAAAACAGAAACACATTATATTAGTTTGATGTATGGAGAGCACACATCTCTTTTACACAAATACAAGCACTCTCTTCCATATAGCCACACACACACACACATTTTAACAAAAATTTGCTTCGAATATAAATTTAAAGAGAAAGAATAAAATATTAGGAAGCAGCACGTATGTTAAGCGCCAAAAACTATGTAATAAAAAAGATTTTTTTCTGATATTAAAGATAACAGTGATGTACAAAAAAATAGTCTTCTGTAATGTCATTAAGTGTTACTCCTCTAATAATAATGGTAAGGCGCTGAATTTTATTTTGATGTCTGGCCTAGGGCTCGAACCCTCGCTATACATCTAATCAGCCAACACACTACCTATTATACCACGGCGACTTTCAAATATCCAAACTTAATGATATTTTTACTAAATACGGAATTGCCAGTGAATTAGCTATTATACCGACAAAACCTATAAATTATAAAGCAATCCGCACCATTTTCTATTATTAATGTTGCTTAGAGGTACTAAATTATTGAGACCAAATACTATTTAAGGTCTTCAAATTTTAATGGTTACCAACACCCATGCACCAAAGTACTATAGGATGCTCTACGATGCATTAAGTTCACATTGGTTCAAAGATACATATGTACTCTTGCTGCTACGTGTTCCTCACAAAACTTAAGGACAAATGGATTCCTTAAGTCTTCAATGAGCACACTACTCACACTCCTCTAACACCCAGTATTGCCACACCCACTGAATCATGTTTAGATAGACTAAATGTGTTAGCAGCTTATTACTTTACACGTTTCGAAGAGAAACATAAAAAGATGAGTATACTTGGCATATAATATAAGAGAATGATATTCCCGATTCTTAGATTCAGTCATGACAATTGATGCTGTATAAGCAAAGTTTTTACAATTTTTGCCACGCCCACTGAATCATGTTTAGATAGACTAAATGTGTTAACTTTTTACTTTGCACACCTTCCCTCCTTTAGGACGTTGTACATTGGGTCAGTTCGACCTCCGCGTGCTGTACTTGTCTTGTCTAACAGGTACACGTCCTCTACATACATACATAACATACATTATTGGCCATTGCAACACTTCAGTCAGTATTACGACCTAGCTTCTCACCCCACTTATGTTGAGTGCGTTAATTTTATACATGAGTGGCGGGACCTACAGTTTAAAGTCGACTCCGAACGACAGATTTTTGAGAAGCTTTTCATGACAATTTTTACTCTCAGAGTCTTTGCCAGAAATCTGCTGGAGAGGAAGTCGCCGAAGAAATATTTTTCGTTTTGATGCCTGACCTGGGATTCGAACCCGGGCCTTTTGTCTAATAAGCCAACACACTACCCACTAGACTACGGCGACTTCAACACGTCCTCTAACCTAACCTAGCCTATTACTTTGCACGTTTCGAAGAAGCAGAAGAAGAAGGGTGGACGTGGCTAATAATATAGGAAAATTAAAGTCCGGGTTCTTTGCTTTTATTTTGTATAAGCTAGGTTTTAAGCATTTAAATTTAATTTAAGAGGGCGTGGCATGTTTTATGAACTAGTATGAAAGAACACGTTTCTACCTTTTCAAATATTTATATATTAAAAGTTTTGCCACGCCTACTTTAATATATTTAAGCAAATTTTAGGTCAATTAATTAATTTGGTAACAAGCGATAGCAAAGAACCTAAACTTACCAATTTTTTTAACACCTAGTAGTGCCACACCAATTGAATCATGCTTAACTAGATTACAGGCATTAGCTTATTAGTTTACACATTTCCAAGGAAAATAAGTAGAAGGAAAAGAGTGAGCGCGATGAACGAAAACTGTTTTAGAATCTTTGATCCATTAGCTATCCAATAAACTAGGTCAGAAATCCACACTCTTTTAAATTTTATCAAGTTTTTCCTAATTTATGGAGGACATTTTTGAAAGTACTTGGTTTTTCAACTTTATTATCTGCAACAAGAAAATCGTTTTTTTTTTCATACATTTTTGCTTACATTTTTTTTTTATTTAAAGGTTTATCTTATACTATATATTGCTCCTATCACTTTATCTCCTATCACTATTTTTGTGATTTGTAATCGATTTCCTTTTTTCCGTTTTACAAATTTTTCAATTAAGTTAACTTAACACTGTCTGTTAACATCAGAGATCAGCAACGAGTATTCAAAACGATGAGTAGATTCAAATCATACTTATAATTTCTGATACTTATACGCATTGATACTTATTTTAATATGATACTCATACTACTCATACTCAAAGTTGGAAGTACTCGTCGTATTCATACTTAATGATACGCATGATGTTATTGACTTCGACTCGTCTCTACTTAACATTTACACGAAGCACAAAACAAGTATGATTCGCGTACGAACTCTGCTATGCTCACAAGAATATTGTGTGTATGCTTTGCTTTTTGTCTTTTTCTTTCGTTTCTTCTTTGTATATACAACAACAACAAAGGCTGTAAATTTTGATGAATGATTCGAATCACTCGAATTATATTATAAATATTTTTCTAAATTTATGAATCAGAATGAGTAGGTGTATGAATCAGGCATATTTCGAATATTGTGAGTCAACGTTGTACTCATACTCATTGCTACTTATACTTATAAATCATTGTTGTAGCGAGTACCAATGAATCAGAGTAGTTGAATTACAATTCTGTTAATTCACTCATACTCAAAATTGGTTGAGTGCTTATGAGTAACAGAACATTCATTGTAAAATAAAAAAGAATATAACTTTCGTAGCTAACTTCACTGTCGTGACTAAAAATAAAGATTCCAATAATAGTAACGAGTATTAAATCTTAAATTTTGTGATTATTACATTGCCATCACAATCAATATAGATGGGGGAACTACAGAATCCCTCACTGCATAAACACCTCTTTATATGCACTTAAGCTCTCCACATCCATCTTCATATTCTAGTGCTTAAAATGCACTCCATATTCATATATTTCCTTGGGTTACATGTAATATGATAATAAATAATGTTAAAACTCAAAGAGAAAAAGCAAGAAAAAGTATAGAAAGATGGGAGAGAAAAAAGCCCTGTAAACTTTTCCAAACGAAAATTTGTAGACTCTAATAAAAATTAAGGTTTTCGAGTCTAAAAGCAAAACCATAACTAAAGAAAAAAACTAGAAAAAAAAAGGAAGTGTTGCCAGTATTGGAATTTCAAAGTTATATACTCTCTCGCTTTCTCACTTTCCATCTGCTATAGGACATTGCCAGGAAAAACTTTAGTTTTCTCTTCACATAAACAATGATTGCAGTGTGAGTTTAAGGCTTTGCATTTGAGTGCATGTGTGAGTGAATTTTTCTTGTTTAAATTCACAATATTTCAACAAACTTTCATTACCAACATCATCTATAAACACGAATGGCAAATACAAGGATTTTCTAGCATGCAATCCATATTTTGCAAATGACTTGCACTAACATTATAACAACAACAACAACAATAATAATAATAATAATGTGAAAAAAAGGACGAAGCCTTTAAGTGTTATACAGGAAGGCAACCAAGTTGAAAAGACAAAGTGTTAGAAAGTTAGACAGAAAAAAAAACAGAGAAGAAAGATTTTCTCAATACAACAGCATAAAACACTAATTGTTATGAAGGATAATGGTTATATGAGAAAGTGTTTGTCTTTGTATGGGTGTCTTTTACACACACACACACACACAGAGTTTTGCAGAAAAGATAATGAAACATGCCTGCAATTTAAAACCTAAACAGTGCACATATTTTAAAAATTAAATTTTCGTAAATGAATGAATGAAACACAGTAGTGGCTAATATTAGGTCCCATTAACATATCTTTTATGGCTATAAACTACCCATAGAGGCAGTTTCGATGACTGAATGCTTTCGTACAAGAACGAAACAGGTCTCTGCATAGTAAATCCTTTATATGAAATAATTGTCTTATAAGGCGGCCATACAAACAGATCTCTTCCATATGTCCCTTAAAAAGAATGTCCAAAAACCTGTAACCACTTTACTTTCCATAACCAAAGCTATTAGCAATTTTCCTCATTTGAATGCTTTACATTTGCATGATATAATTTGTATGAAACGAAAGATTTTTAGGATCCTAATACTGTAGCAAAAGTTTTTCCCTTATCAAAGCCTCAATTAAATGTCCAAAAAATTATTTCCTTTGCTTTTAATGTATTTGGGTGCTGTGGATAGTTAGGTCCATGAAAACGGTAAGGATATCTACTGAGACAGCACGCTTATAATAAAAGGCTTAGTGGAAGGCTTTTGGATGGTAAGCAATTTACTTTAGTCTAGTTTATAGGTATTGAGTGAGTAACTTATTCAGTTAAAGTTAAAGTCGCCGTGGTCTAGTGGGTAGTGTGTTGGCTTATTAGACAAAAGGCCCGGGTTCGAATCCCAGGTCAGACATCAAAACGAAAAAAATATTTCTTCGGCGACTTCCTCTCAGCAGATTTCTGGCAAAGACTCTGAGAGTAGAAATTGCCATGAAAAGCTTCTCAAAAATCTGTCGTTCGGAGTCGACTTTAAACTGTAGGTCCCGCCACTTATACAAACTTAACGCACACAACATAAGTGTTGTGAGAAGCTAGGTCGTAATCCTATCTGAAGGGTTGTAATGGCCAATTATGTAACTAATTCAGTTATAAATGCACTTTACTATAGAAAGACACAATTTCTACTAGCTCGAAACGTTACTTAACTGCTGACAGATAAGCACGCTGTAATCAGAACCAAACATTTTTGAACTGGGCGACTCGCTTTTCCCGAGTAGTCCTTAAAAATCTACAAAGTAATGTAAAGGATGTAGCTTACGCTGATTATTTGGTCATGCCTTATGCAATTCGCCCAGAAACACAAAGTAACCCAGTTTGAATGGTTCAAATAGAATATCCAATCCCTACAACATTTGTCGAATCTCTATTAAATATTTGCTTACTTAAGTGGTCCTTATATTACGCTAGTTAGGATTACAACCTTATTTCTCATATTTCATTCAGGAGTGTTGGTCTCCACAATTTCGATCGAAAAATTTTTGAGAAACTTTTCCCGGGAATTCTATTATCCCCCAGAGTTTTTGCCAGATTTCTGTTGAGAGGAAGTTGCCAAAAGAAATATTGTTTTTATACTCCGTATTGTTCGAGTTCTCTGAGCTGAGGGTATTCGAGTTATACGTCAACCCATTCTTTGGAAACTGAATGCGTAGCGTTTTATTCTTCACCTAAAGATGGCAATCCCGAGAATGTCTAGAGTCGCTAGATGCTCTTAACAATGGATTTATCACCAGATTTGAAAAGGCTCTATCTCCAGAGAAAACCGATGTAATACAGGGTGGCGGATATAAATTGCAACCAACTTCAGGTTGTTATCATTTGTAAACCGCTCGTCTGACAGCTGGCAGATTTATTTCATTTTATTATTTACAAGCTTGGGGTCAAAATAAATGTCGAATATTATCGGGAAAATGTCTTAAAGAGAGTATTTAAGCCCTGGGGAGACAAACATTTCGGCCGCAGACCATCGACATTCCAAAGGGACTCAGCCCCACCGCACTCAGCACGCGTTAACCAAGAATGACTGAAAAAGGAGGTTCCTCGCTTCATTTCTACCGCATAATGGCCACCAAAATATGCGGATTTCAATCCGTTGGATTTCTGAGCCTAAGGCATTTAGGAGAGTAAGGTTCTCACTTAAAAATACCAAAGTGTCGATCATCTCAAGTTCGGTGCTTCCTCGCGAATGAGCCAAAATACCGCAGAGCCACTTTCGTGCAACCTGTGGTGGCTTTGTCCGCCATTTGAAGACCATAATTCGTACCAAAGCTGCCCAATTCGAATAAATCTAAACTGATTTTAAAATTTCATGTTATTTCCAACATTTTTTGCTTTTGAACAATAAAATTAAAAATAAAGATTAAAAAAATATAGAGCTTTACTTTGTTGCATTATATATCAGACACCCTGTAGTTAAACTGATCTAGCTTCGTCTAGTTGTAACTCAATTTTAGTTTTTCCAAGTACTTTTTCAACCGTAATCTAGGCCGTTGAACATCGAGATTTTGTTGAAATTTAGAAAACTAATAAACTTACTAGGAGAACCGTTTTCAAAATGAAATCCGAGAGGTGAAAAAATCATGACGTGGGAAACTGATATTTGAACAACTGTATGAAGAGTTCTGGAATTAGGATTGCTGATCCCAAAAATTTTTGCCGTCTTTGGTAACATAGACATGAGGCCATTAGGAGCTTTCCTAAAAAAAAAAATTAAGAATGTCTAAAAAAAAATGTCCCTCACTATTGTTTATATTGTAGATACCTGTTTATTGCACATACCAGATGAGTATAACGTTTCAGGAAGTATAGAATTTGTTAGTAGGCCTTTCCGTTCTTGAATATTCTTGTATGCTGGTAATTTATTTACATTGCAATTAGTTATCAACGTCGTAAACGATTATAAAGTGTTGTTACTCTTTACAACGTTACACGTCTCCATCTGTAAAGTCTCCTTGTCGAGATACATGCTTGTTGTACAAGAGGTCCTTTGAGTTACACACACGCACACATATATATGCACACATATGAGTGCAACTATTAACTACTATACATACACATGAGAATCTCTCCCTCTGCATGCATACATACATATATGAGAGGCATAAAGTTATTGTCCTGGGCATTTAATGTGAAAAACTTTTGAGTCAAAACTAAAATTAGAATTTAATAGGATGTTGTTGTTGTTGTTGTTGTTATTGCTGTTAGTGATACAAGAAACGATGAACGACAGAACACACTTTCATTTGGAAAATGTATTTAATTTAAAGCCAAAACCATAAATTACATTCAATGTTGTGAAATAGGGATTAAAAAGTTATTTTCAACTGTAAACTACTATCCAGAGTGGAAAACTAAGCAAAAACAAAAAAAAAAAGAACACGAACAAAAGTGAGAAACAAATTTACGAGCGAAGAATTTTTGAATAAAACATTCTACAAACGAACTTATTGGGTAATTACAACAAAATTTAAGAAAATCTTATTTAATCTGACAAAATTTGTGTTAAGAAAAATCTTTTTAATGGCAAAACAATAATTAATAGGACAATTTTTAAAATTGCCAGAGATTTAAAAGTGTTCTCTTAAAACCTTTGTTCTTTTTTTCACATTATTTGGAGATGGATCAGGCTTCTCATTTCAGTAATCTTTACTTGGTATGAGAGTGTTCAAGTGCATGCTCAATTATTGCATTTATTTCGTTAGGAATATAAACTAAATAGCTTCTTCCACCAGCCATGTTACATACATAATTGGCCATTACAACCCTTCAATCAGGATTACTGGCCTAGTTTCTCACACTACTTATGTTGTGTGTGTTAATTTTATACATAAGTGGCGGGATCTACAGTTTAAAGTCGACACCGAACGACAGATTTTATGAGAAACTTTTCATGGCAATTTTATTTACTCTCAGAGTTTTTGCCAGAAATCTGCTGAGAGGAAATCGCCGATGATATACTTTTTGTATTTTATTTTGATGTCTGGCCTGGCACTCGAACCCTGGCTTTACGTCTAATAAGCCAACACACTACCAACTAGACCACGGTGACCTTAATTTTTCAATAACTTCAAGCAAACAATTGCATTAGAAAAAAACTAGTAGGGATAAACTTATAAGCCTCGTAAGGAGCCTATTCCACAACCCATCTTGTGGCATATAACATGGCCAACTGCTGTGTAAGACTTGCGATAGATGTCCGATAGAGGTATGACTTCTCCTATTTCTATTATCCTGGACAAGTACTCTGAACGAGTTCCTCATAACGGCCAGGAGAGGAGTTTGATAATTGCAGGATCGTCAGAATAACCATGAATATGCAGGTAATAATTGACGGACTGACTTCCTGAAGCAGGGTTGGGCAGTCTTGGAAAACTGGCTATGTGTACAAGAGTGTATGTTTGGTTGGGTGTTGAGAAAATTTTGAAGCCACAGTTACTTTCCTTTTAATTTATTGCGGGTACATAGCTACCATAATATATCGGCGAGCTTATAAATCGCGGCAAAATTCCTAGATTCACTAGTTTAAAGGCAAAGACCTTGCGTTTTACTATATCCTCCCGGAATTTAGCTGCAATTGAAGTAGTGCGTGCGAACCAATAATTCTATCTTGAAAATATTATATAGAGTGGTTCATCTATCGGTTTATATTTGGTTATTCCGAATCTGGCAATATTTATGTCATCCTATTCTGTAACAAAATTCAGCTATTACCTCCACCGAACATGGTGAACCGATTTACGCCTGTGCAATGTCGTATTGTTCGAGTTCTCTGAGCTGAGGCCATTCGAGTTGTAGACCGGTCAACCCATCCTTTGAAAACTAAATGCGTAGCTTTTCATTCCTGCAAATCCTTGCTCACCCGAAGATGGTAATGTACGACTTAGTGATTCTATTAAATCTACCCCAAGGATGTCCAGAGTGGTGACATGCTCTTAGCAAGAGACTTATCACCACTGATTTGAGAAAGATCTATCTCTAGCGAAAATCAATATTATAGTAAAGCTAATGTGTATGATCTAGCGTCACCTAGTTGTAACTCAATTTTAGTTTTTCCAACTGAAATCTAGGCCGTTGAATATCGAGATTTTGTTGAAAATTAGAAAACCAATAAAGTTACTAGGAGCACCAAAAGGGATGTAGAATATTTCATCATCTTTTCAATTTTTTTCAAGAGAGAATAAAGAAAAATGGATTTGTATTATTTCTGGCCTCTGTAGTATGGTACCGGATTAGGTTAGGTTAGGTTGGGTTAGCGGACGTGTACTTGTCGGTGAAGACATGTGTAGTAACCGGAGATCGAAATTGACCTATTGTACATTGTACTTAGGGGAGGAAGGAAATAGAGGATATAGGAATGTAGGAAAGGGGAGGGAAAATGGGAAACGGAGGAATTACACAGAAAGAAACAGACACCCAACAAAAGATGGTGAGAGTGCGACTACACTTATGAAGCCCTAGCACCTCTCAACCTGACCAAGCTGCTAATGAATATTTGGAGAGCCTTGATGTCGGCTCTCGACACAGTCAGACAGAGCATAGTATCAAGAGTAACCTGAGGACAACTCTTACTTTCTCCAGTCATACTAAAAGAGGCAATCCGCTGAACCTTATCCAAGATTTTCCGTTGAAAACTTTTAGCTAAGGCATACCACCAGACAACACAGCCATAAGTAATAACCGATCTAACAATCGCCAGATATATCTAGCGAATGGCCTTAGGCGGAAGATCACAGTTCTTACCTATGGAGTTCCTACACTGGGAGAAAGCATTTAGTCCCTTCTTCATTATTTCCTCAGTGTTTCCTTTCCTGTTCAGCTTAATGTTCAGGACAACACCCAAAAACTTGACCTCAGAAGACAACGGCAGCTCCCTACCAACTAATCTTGGCAACCTGAAGGTTTCAATTTTGTAGCTACGCGAGAACAAAGCGAAGTCCGTATTATTTGTATGGTACGGGTTTTCTATTAACAAACTTAATAATCGGGCACATGGATCATTGGACAAAAGGTAGTACATATGAGAAAGTCTAGTCTAGAAATTAATAGTAACCTGGTTTCCTTACGTTGTGCGCACCATAAACTGCTATCGCTAAAACTCTTGCTATATACTAGCAAATCGCCATAGTCTAATAGATAGTGTGTTGATTCTAACTCTAAATCAGGCATCACCAACCAAACGAAGTAAGAAAAAATATTTCTTCGGCGACTTTCTCCCAGCAGTTTTCTCGCAAAAACTCTCTTAAAAATCTGTCATTGCAACAAAAGTGGTGTGGGAAGCTAGGTCATAAGCCTGTCTGAAGGATTGTAATGACCAATCATGTATGCATGAATGTATGTATGTATGTATTGTGTATTTCGTATAGAATTGTTAAATAATCTCTTGATGTTTAAATTTAATTTCGAACGTTTAGTTACCAATTTTTTTGATTTTAACTCTAAAGCGGAATTGTTCTTTCCCTTTGAATTATACGCATATTTAACCGTCATTTAAACTTATTTGCCGTTAATTCGTAAAGATTAATTACAAGTAAAAAATTAAGCATCATTCTTTAAACAGAGTTTGTTTGTTTGTCATGCAATTTAAAATAAATTTAATTTATCAATTTCGTTCATTATTAATCAGGACATACGATGTATAATGAGGCCATGACTTCAATCTTGCCAAACAACCTACTTCAGTATTAATTTCTGTCGCTTTTTCTCCTACTTATCCAGATAATTAAAATGAAATAACAAACAAAGAAGCTACCCAAAGTGAACTTCACATTAAATTGTTGATTTTTTTTTTTACTTTTTTTGGTTTTAAATAAGCCTTTGACATGTCAACTTAACGGTGGCAGTGAATAATAGCGTTTTAAATTATTTAACTCTCGGTCTCTTTTTCACTCCCTATCTCTCTCTCTCCCTCTATGTCACTTTTGATTAAATGGGTAATAAACTGTTTTCTTCTACGGCCACATTATCCTGGCAATAACAATTTTAACAACGTTAATATCATCATTGTCATCATTCCTCGTTTTAATGCCATACTTAAGCGGCATCATTCCATACATGCATGTCCGTTTTATAAGTTCTATTCGGAATTCTTTACATTTCGAGGCGCGTATATGAATACGTACATACGTGAAGAGACATTTAAAATATTTATATGGACTTGTGCAACTATTGTTGCAACTTAATTATCATTTCATTCATTAATGCAGTGACCCATGATGTACGTACGGATATCCTGGCATCAACGGTTGCATAAACTGAGTATGTAATTAAAATTGTTGTCTACTTAAGTAGCTTCGAAGTAGTGATACTTTTCAACGTTGCTGTAGTAATAATAAATAAAGCGCAACGTACCGCACATAAAAGAGTCTGAGGCTTAGCAGGATAATAACGTAGTACAAGAGAAATTAGGGACAATGGTCAAACATTTATTTCTTTTTCTTTTTTTTTAAATAAGTTTGAGTTCAAGGAGGCATTTATAGCATGTATACCAGAGATCGCCAATGAATCCTTTTTCCGCAACTCATAAGCACTCATGCATGCATGCAATTTTGAGTATGCGGGAATCAACAGAATTGAAATTCAACTACTCTGATTCATTCGTACTCACGTACTTATAACTATAAGTAGCAATGAGTATGAGTACAACGTTGACTATCAAACTCACAACATTCGAAATATGTTTGTTTGATCATACGTCTACTCATTCTGATTCATAAATTTATCAGAGATCATGCAATTTTGGGTATAAGTGATCAATAGAATTGAAAATTCAACTCCTCTGATTCATTCGTACTGCACGCTGCAACATTGATTTATAAGTATAAATAGCAATGAGTATGAGTACACGTTGACATCAAACTCACAACATTCGAAATATGTTTGTTTGATCATACGTCTACTCATTCTGATTCATAAATTTATCAGAGATCAGCAATGAATCGTTTTTCCGCTACTCATAAACACTCATGCAATTTTGGGTATAAGTGAATCAATAGAATTGAAATACAACTACTCTGATTCATTCGTACTCACGCTGCAACATTGATTTATAAATAAAAGTAGCAATGAGTATGAGTACAACGTTTATATCAAACTCACAACATTCGAAATATGTTTGTTTGATTATACGCCTACTCATTCTGATTCATAAATTTAGAAAAATACTTATAAGGGATTCGAGTGTCTCGAATCATTTATCAAAATTTACAGCCTTTGCTGTTATTGCATTTACAAACAAAAAAGAAAGGAAAGACAAAGAAAACAAGCAAAGCATATACACAATCTTCTTGTGAGTATTGAAGTGAGCGTACGCGAATCACATTTATTTTGTGCTTCATGTAAACGTTAAGTAGAGACGAGTCAAAGTCAATAACATCATGCGTATTGTTAAGTATGAATACGACGAGGAGTATGAGCATGATATTTAAATAAGTATGAGTGCGTATAAGTATCAGAAATTATGATTAAGTATGATTTGAATTTAGTCATCGTTTTGAATATTCGTTCGCTGATCCCTGATGTATACTAGCGCTTAAAAAGTAATAAAAGTGTCCTTGTATTCCATTGTGTAATCATTAATTTTGGAAAATGGCCATTAAAACCTACCCATGTTGTGTGTGTTAGTTTTATGCATGAGAAACATGAGTTGATTCCGAACTACAGATTTCCGAAACTTATCAAGGCAAATTTATTTATTTTCGGATAACATTGCTAGTTTACCGCTGTGAGCGAAACAACGAAAAAAATGTTAAACCCTGGGCTAATGTAGGTGCCACCTCCGCATGTGGTAGCGGGAAGAGAATACGACCACAGTGATCACCATGCTTGTCGAAAAAGGCGACTAAGGGTGCTGCTACCAGTCAGGAACTGTTTGGGGTTCAACTGGCAGTAGTCCGGTCTTGCGTGGCGGCGAAGCTTGATCAGAGGCCTTAATCTGGCATAACGGGTGCTGGAAGCCCCAAGGACTTATCCCTGCCCAGCATGTGGTAGCGAGTACGGTGTGGCTGTACATTCTTAACGCATATGAAGGAGTTTAGATGGTGTCCGAGCCCTAAAGAAGAGGGGAGTCATGCCTAAATGACATGACTCCAAATTGGAAGCTACTTCCTGGCTGTAGCCAGTGTTTACAGCATGAAAGTAGGGGCGTTGGTCTACGCATTATTTTGCACCCAGTGCGAAGAGCACCACGGGATTAGGTTCATCTGGACAGGTACCCATGTAAAAACACACACATCGTTGGCCGACAAAAATCCTCTACCAAAACCTTCACGTGGGTGTCGGCTGGTAATGGTGGTGTCCACCAGACAATGGGGGAGTCCATACTCATTTGATCGTAAGGTCGGATGAATTGTGGCTCTCGCCATAGGATAGAGGTATGGGCTGGACTATGGTGTTACACGACCCGTGCCTATAGTCAGCCTGGCCTATAAATAAAATTAATTCACACAACATAGGTGGTGTGTGAAGTTAAGTCGTAGTCCTGACTGAGGGAATGTAATGGCTAACTATGTATCGAATCGACACTGAATATATCCATCCCCCTCTGTTATCCTTGACTCCCAGTGCATTATGGGACCTTAACAATACATTGCCAACAAATTCGATTGTGTAATGTTTGCCTAACATCATTCCACTTGTAATTTGCCGCTGGTAGTTTTGTCCAAGTTCTGAAGGCAATAAAAAATAATCGGAAAAATAAAGGAAAAAAGATAATCTCTTGAATGAACATCTTTGAACGAAATGTTTCAATTCTATCTTATGCTGTTTTTTACGTAGTGTTTGCTTTTGTCTTTTTTTTCTTGTTTGTTCGCCATTTATGGTACTTAATCTGGTACTTCACTTGTTACAGGTAATCTATTACACAATGTTTTATCATGTAATGATGGCAATACATCACCAGTTACTTTACTTTGTAACTTTACTACTCAAACAACTACACTACAAACCATCCATATGGTATGCCAGCAGTAACCGAAAGAAGTGTATTTCGTACTCAATAATGAAAAGCAACCTCAGTAGTTGACTTTAAATTGCAACTCTTAGTTTCACACTTTTGTTCCATATCTGCTCTGTCTGTCAGTTGGTTAAGTTAGTCTATCTCCTAATACTCTGGGTAAAAACACTATTGGTTGGTGTGTATGAGTACCGAAGTAATTTCTGTTGTAGAATTCTGTGATTTATTATTTGTAATTAGTTGCAGTGTCTTTCATTCTTAACGTACATTTCGAAACGTATACGTATTCGGCAGCGGTAGTAGTAGGGGAGGGAAGTATACTGATATTTCTATTCTTTATTAAAATGTCTTGTTTTTAATTTTTTATTACACACACCGTACTTTTAAGTCGCTTTAAATATTATTCTTAACAATGAAGGAAGGCATGCATTTATTTGCCATTTAATAAAAACACAAATAAAATGAGATGCCATTTATATGTCTGTTGGATTAATTAAGCTCAAGAAAAAAATTTAAAAGTAGTATCGAGCATAGTCTTACTATACGACAACCCATTCTTCTTACCGCTATTTCGTTTAATTAGTCAACGAAACATTCACCTCCTTATCTGTACCTATATTGCACATTGAATCTTATCTTCTCTGATGAGAATTCTCGGTTTCTCTGTACTTTCGCAGGTTGTGAAAACGTAGACTTTCGAGTGGCGGCACCAACAGTTTAAAGTCGACTCCGAATGACAGTTTTGTGAAAAGCTTTTTCATGTTCAGAAATCTGCTGAAAGAAAGTCACAGAAAAAATATTTTCACATTTTCGTTTTGATGTCTGACCCAGGATTTGAACTCGGGCCTTTCGTCGAATAAGCCAACACACTATCTACTATACTACGGTGACTATAGCGGTGACATAATTAGTCATTAGAACCCATCAGTCAAGATTATTGACCTAGTTTCTCACACCACTTGTGTTGTGTGTGTTAATTTTAAACATGTGAGTTTAAAGTCATGGCAATTTTATTTACTCTCAGAGGTTTTGCCAGAAATCTGCTGGGAGGAAATCCCTGAAAAAATACTTTTTGTATTTTGTTTTGATGTCTGGCCTGGGACTCGAACCCTGGCTTTTACGTCTAATCAGCCAATACACTACCGACTAGACCACGGCGACTTCTATTAATGCTACTAATACTACTACTTAACTAAGGAGTGCGTCCCAAACAAAATAAAAAATGGGCCTACTTTTAAGCTTATACATTTTATCTGTTTCAAAATCCACCTGCTAAATGTCATTGCAATAGCAAAAATAGTTTTTTGAAAATGGGCACCCAACAAGAATGTCGTAAAAAATTATTGAAATTTTCTATGAAAAACCGCGCCGCTTACAAGAAACGATTGCTAGGTTCTCAGATGTTAGCCAAATGCTTTCTAAAGTAAGAATAAAACAATATAAGGAGTCTTTGAGTATTGAGAGAAAGCGTGGAAGTGGAAGAAAAAAGGATTTGCCGACTAAAACAAAGTAAGTGTTTCTAAAACACCCTAAAATGTCTGGAAGAAAAGTGGCTCTAAATGATGGATGCTCTGAGACCTTTGTCAGAAAAGAATTTTATACACAAAAGGAATTCAAATATTATTGACTTTAATTGAAATATTAAACAAAAAATTTCGCCACTTAGTTTTATGTCTATAACGAAAGTGTAAGTCCAGTTTTTTGTGCGCACTCCTTACTTAAGAAGCCCATGAAAAATTACTTTAAGGCGCTAGGTTCTAGTGATTTCTATCCGCACATAACTTTACCGTAATGCTTTCGAAGCCACCAAACATTTCTTACTATTTTAGAGAATGACACTCCTCTCATGTCGGAGGATATTGGACTCAGCTCTTCTTCTCGTGGTAAAAATTTGAGGCTTATCTTCGGCTTTAAGCTTTTGTCCAGGGAGAATGTTCTTAAAAGCCCCTGGAGCTCTTATGTGCTTCTTTCTATATGGAAATCAGGAATAAATAAAAAAATAGAGGGGCTTAAACTCTTCACATCATGAATACATACATACATAATCCTTCAGTCAGGATTACGACCTAGCTACTCACACCATCCTTGTCATGAATTTTAATTTTATCAATGAATAGCAGAATCTACAGTCTAATTTTGCTGACAGTTTTGGAAGTAGCCGAAGATTTATTTTTTCACATTTCATTTTGTTGTTCTTAGGCGACTGCCTCTTAGCATAACCTTGAAGAGTAAATAAAATTGTAAAATGAAAAAGGTTCTCCTAAATCAATCATTCGGAGTTGGTTTCAAACTGTAGATTCTGCCGCTCATGTGTAAAATTAGAACACGTATCATGGTTGGTGTGGGGAACTTAGTTGTAATATTGACCAAAAGGTTGTTATTCTTCCATAAAGGGAGTAATCTAACATTAGGAGTAAATTTATTGTTTCTTGGGGACGATTACTGTAGACTGCCTAATGGTGAAGATATAGCACTGGCCATTTCATAGTCACCAGGAGCAACTTGTTTCCTTACCGTTCGCATCTTCCCTCTCTCTTTCCACCTTTAGGGGTCATCCCCTGAGTGCTGGTTTTATAAAAAAAAAATATTAAAAACCACTTAAAACTAAAACCAAATTAAAATTAACTTTTGTAAAAAAAAAGCTTTTAAATGATGCTTAAATAAACAGTTTTTATCTAAATTCATGGTATAAACGCTTTAAAGTATGCAACGTTTTTTATGATAACCAAATAACTTAAACTATGCTAACATTTTGCTTTCATAACATTGAAAAATACTTTCTCTGGCGAAATTCTACCAGCAATTTTAGTTTCTTTTTTAATTTAAACAATATCAGCAAACAACTATCCCTAGATGAACTGGCAGAAAATCTGAAGTAAAACTGTAAAACCAAAAAAAGAATAAAAATTTTGAAGAAGAAAATTTTAACAAAGAAAATGAAAAACGGCTACTAAAACTAAAAGTTTTCTTCTGGTTATTCCTTTAGAGAGAGAGAGAGAGAGAGATAGAGAGAGAAAGAGAGAGAAAAAGCACTTAAAAATGTACTTCTGTTTTCAAGCCAGTTTTTCTTTTTCGTTTTTTGGTAAGCAATGAATAGAACAAAATGAATGAAAGCGTAAATGGAATGAATGGTTGTAAGAAGTTGTAGGCGAAAAAAAAGAGAGAATCATTGGAAATAAAATGTTGTACCTTTTAACAAGCTTTTTAAACTCTTATTCTTTTTTCTTTTCAGTTCTTTTTTTTCTCGTTCATTCCTTCTTTTACTTGTGGGTGCAATTTAGTTTTTATACTTGTTAAGTGTTACTTAAATTGGTGTGAAGTCTAGATGCTGAATGGGTTTTTTTTTTTTGTTCTTTCTTTTCTATTTTTAAGTCCTGTTTTTGTTATAAAGAAAAACATCCTTTTTTTGACATGGTTTTTGTTGCTTCACTACACTTTTTCGTTTCATTTTAAACAAATCGGCAGGAATTAAAGAAACAAAAGGAAAAAAATTAAATCCTAATAAAGAAAGGAAAAAAAGTTTTCTTTCAAATATTCCATTAAAAAAAGAATTATTGCCAGACTTTACAACAGACAGTTAATAATAAATTTTCTTGTTTTTTTCACTTACAAGTTAGTCCATCGATTTTGTAGTTGCTGGTGCCCAAACGTGATTAATTTCACGAGAATTAATGAAGCGATTTATTTTGGGGGGAAAAAAAAAATAAAAATAAAAATATTCGAAGGATATTCCTTAAACTAAGAGCAAAAATATTTGTCGGGGCAGTCTTATAGTTACGGCAGTTAGTTAACTCATAAACTAGACATACAAAATATTTTTAACATACCTGATCAATAACTCATCATTAAAAGTCACCGTAGTCTAGTTCGTAGTCTGTTGGCATATTAAACCAAGGCCTCATGTAGGACATCTCAAGCAAAATGATAAAATAAACCTCGAGCAGCCTTCGAATAATAATTCTGAAAGTAAATAAAAAAAAAAAAATTGCCATAAGAAGTTTCTCAAAACCCTAAACTATAGGTCCCGTGAATCATGGTTAAAATTGATACTCACAACATGGGTGTTGTGATAAGCTAGGCGTAATGCCGTATGAACATTACGTGTAATCGATTGGAAATGACACTTATAAGGCTGAGAAAAGGCAAGATACTAAAAATAAGTCTAAGGGCCATTATTACAACTTGCCGTTAACTAAATGGAGGATTTTAACCGAAAGAAAATTGTTTTTCATTATTACGAGTACCCAATACAAAATAGAAGTGAGCGTTAAGCTAAAGGAAAGATTATCCTACCTTTAACATTTAAAGATCACTTTAAGTTTGAACTTGCCATATCATATGATATTTTCAATATGGCAACTTCAAATTTAAACAAAATTAGCATCTACAACAGCCAAAACGAAGTTAGCTGTTTCCACTGCGTTAAAAAAAAAACTTGTTTAATTGGAAAGTTTTATCGAGTTTGCTCCGACACTGCCATATTTTTGAAAAAGTTAATTTTGTTTTATCTGTAAGTTGTAATAATCAAAATAAGTTAAAGGTAACTTTGCCGTATACTTTAGCTAAAGGTGCCTTTAACTAATGCCAACTTTAACGGGAAGTTGTAATAATGGCCCTTAAAGAGTTAACCCCTAACATAATAGATGAAAAACTTGTTAAAACCTCGACTTTTAGGCTTAGATTTATGTGGTCTGATAATTTTCTTTCTGATTAATTTTTTCCAAATTAATTTCATCTTGTGAATATATATCGATTGTAATCGGATCAAGGTCTTCACTGACGAATCTATCGAGCTTGTGAATCGGAGATTCCTCCTCTATCAACAGATTGGATACAAAATTTTGCTTCGAACTGAACATAGCATTTTGTCCAGGCAAAAATTCCCGTAATATAAAGGCCTGTCACATGGTTATAATATTACAGAGATTGCTGAAGAGATGTTATTAATATTCCTGAGTCACTTAGGGGAAAAGTATTGAAGGCAGTTCCAATGTTGGCACAAATTTGACTTAGATCTTTTCGATCAAATTAAAACTGAGGGCAACAGGAAAAAGATAAAAAATGTTGATTCATGATTTTATAAAAAAGGCTTCTGAAGTTGGGCAGTTAATAAAGGCCAATGATTTTTTAACCTATTTTGCTAAATCATCAGGAATAACAATAGACAAGGATGTGCATATGCTCAGCAGCGTTGAGGTTTATTTTTGTATGAGTGAGTATGTGACAAAACTTCGGAATAAGCTACAACCACAAAGAGATTCTTATAGCCAATATAACCCATGTCACAAGTAAAATTCAGCCTACCTTATATGTCAGTGTCATAGAAAACTAAAATTTCAATTGTTTTCCACACAGAGAAGCCGTGGCGGCCATTTAACTATGTTCCATTCAAATGACGGAAGGCTGAAATGTTACATTTAGCCGGATCATACGAGCAATACGGGAAACTAGATCACTGATAGGCTATCTAAAACCAATACTCAAACCGCTAATCGCGGACATTAATCACATGATCGGCGTTTGTTTCTCCTTATTTAAAACTGGATTGATCACTGGATCATAAATTCTTGTAACAACAATTGACATGAAGTCAGAAAAAAATAAAAAAAAAATTTATTATAGTAGGTTGAAGTCGCCGAAGTCTAGTAGGTAGTGTGTTGGCTTATTAGACGTAAAGGCAGGGTTAGAATCCCAGGCCAGACATCAAAACAAAATACAAAAAATGTATTTCTTCGGCGATTTCCTCTGAGAAACTAGGTCAATAATCCAGACTGAAGGGTTGTAATGACCAATTACGGACGTATAGTACGTCACTATTTAAACTACCAGTAATCATCCTAAATCTAAAATAGAATACGCATATGACTTTTGTAAAAGAGTCTTCCTTTTCTCAATGAATTTACATTCGTTGTGGCATAGCACATGCAAGTTCTCTGTATAGTGGACACCGAATATGTGAATAAAATAGAAAACCCGTATTTAATACTCGATTTAATGCTTACAAATCCGCACTTTAAAACAAAAATCAAAGTACAAAGTTTCGCCATTGCATTCTACAGGGTGGCTGATATGTATTGCAACCAACTTCAGGTTGTTATCATTTGTAAACTGCTCGTCTGAAAGCTAACAGATTTATTCCAGTGACAGTTCATCTTATTATTTACAAGCTTACAAAAGCATTTTGATCTATTGCATTCAGAAAAAAAGTTATTCCTGATGGAATTCAAGCGTGATAGCGGGATTGCTTTATAGTTGGCTGGAAAGCAACAGGTGTCTATTGTTAGAGCCCTACAGCAATTAAATAAATCTTTTGCTTCTCGTACCGTGATGTTGGCAGTGTTGCATCGCGTCCAAAAATTGGACGAAAAAAAACGGAAACAATACCAGAAATAATTAAAAAATTGAAGGCCAGATTTGATCGAAATCCACGCCGCAGTGGTAGAAAAATTGCATATCGCGGAAACGGATGCACCACATATTGAAAAATGAACTTGGAATAAAGCCACTGAAGTTCCAAAAACCGAAAGAGCTACCGATAAACAAAACAAAGTTAGACTGGAGAGAGCCAAGGAGTTACGTCGTTTGAACGAAAGTGGCCAATTACCGAATTTGGTTTTCTGCGATGAGAAGTCGTTCCAAATTGAGCAGTTTGTGAACAATCAAAATGATCGGGTTTACTTGCTAAAGAGGTCAGCTGAAAATTTACACCTGCGATTGGTCACCAGGACTCAAGCGCCGCCGGTGGTAATGGTGTGGGCCGCCGAACGGCCGATGGAAATAAATGCCGAATATTATCGGGAAAATGTCTTAAAGATAGTATAGAAGCCCTGGGCAGACAAACATTTCGGCCGCACACCATAGACATTCCAACAGGACTCAGCACCACCGCACTCAGCACGCATCAACCAAGAATGGCTTAAAAAGGCGGTTCCTCGCTTCCTTTCTCCGGATCTCAATCCATTGGACTTTTGCGCCTGGAGAATAAGGTTCTGACTAATAAATACCAAAGTGTCGATCAAGATGGCACTTCGCCGGGAATGGGTCAAAATACCGCAGAGCCACTTTTGTGAAGCCTTTGTCGGCCGTTTTAAGGCCATAATTAGTACCAAAGGTGGTAATTGGATGTTATTTCCAACATTTTTTGCTTTTGAACAATAACATGAGAAAAAAAAATCAAAAAATATAGCGCTTTACTGTGTTGCAGCCACCCTGTAGGACCAATGTGATGATCTACTATGAAGTATAGATCAATGTTAACGATAGGAGAGCAAAGGAAATTACATGAAGTCGACTATATGATCCTCCAAAAAATCCAGCCTACATGACTTGAGCACGTATAAGGATTCAAGTTTTTCGGTATGTGGCCTAAGAGTGTTCATTTACATTTTTTGATAGGACAACCACCTCTGCCTATCTAAGGCTGTTTTTTTGAGTCTAGGAAGGATACACCAAACAGTAAGAAAATAATTAATTCATCTTCTATTAGATCTGCTACGATTTCATACCAAAAATTGCATTTCTATTGGACCTAGAGCCGTATAACGTGAGCTAGAATACATTTATCTTAAGTTTTGGAAAATTCTTGCACTATTCTATCATCTTAATAAATTAACGAAAAAAAAATAAATTAAATTTTTTAATTGCTTTTGTTGTAAAAAACAAATTATTAAAAATCCTTCAATTAGAGGCGTTGATATGAAACAATAATTAGCGTCTGAATAACATGAATTTATAATGGCCGCATATCTCTCATACCACTAACCACGTGTAATTTCTTTCTGTAATAAATTCATTAAAAAGTCATTCTAATTTTTTTTTTAAATTTAATGGTCAATATCTATGGTAGACTTATAAAAATAAATTGTTTTAATTGCGTTGCTTCTGCTGTAAAGTATTAAAAACACGTACAAAAAAAAATAAAAATAAAAAACAAAAAACATGTTAAAATACAAATTAAAAGTGAACCCCTCAATTATTTCTAATGTGACATTAAAAATTCACATAATGGCTCCCTTATGACCATGCAGGTCATTTCACATTGTCGTTACTGGCGTATTATTTTCAGGGGAAAAAATAAATAATACTTTGAGAGGAATATGAAAGGAAATTATGAACAGAAAAGCCTGGATCAAAGCCAACAAGGGTATACAATATTTACTGTAATCCAAGATGGATTGTCTACAACAATCAATAGTCCGCAAAAATAATACCCATGTCATACTCCCATATGCCAAATTGTCTAATAGATTTGCAATGTTATGGTTTGAAACAGCCAGTTTGCCGATGATGTCAAGTGTCAAGATTTGACATTTGCAAACAAAAACGTATAAAAATAATTGAAACTCATTACAAAAGTAGGTATTCAAGCCAAGCCACTGTTAAAGTATTTTAAAGAAATTTTAAGGGACTTGAAGTCCTGCAAATTAGACGTGAGGCCTCGGTAAAAACCCCAGGTTAGGCATCTCCTACAAAATGAAATACAAAGAAGTTTATCTAATTTTAATAGCACAGTTTTGGAAGTATGTTTCCGCATGAAATCAAAGTATTTTATTCTGGGTCCAAAAAAATGTGTGTGAAGATAGATTATAAAATCTAACTCGCCAGACGCAATCCAATCAGTTAACAGAGGTCTGCTATGTTATTAACAGAACTCTGTTAAAGAATTACTTTGACGATGGGAACGGAAAAAAAGGAGAATTAATTAAATTCTTGGCTAAAATAAGAAAAAAAATAGAAGTTAATAAAATAAGTTGTATAGTTAATCACTAGTTACAAAATATTGCATTATAAGAACTAAAATAGACAGATAATCACACATTTCCGAAAGCTATTGTAATCCAATAAATAAATCAATATTGTGGGAAAACAGGACTGAGTAGGGCGGATAAAGTAAATTGTTTTGGAAGCATTGTAAGTCCCTTTAATTAACCTAATCGCCAGAATTCTTATTAGAGCGAGTTTTCATAGTAGATTTTGAAATTTTCTTAGATTTCAGATTTTAAAATCCACTGTTAGTCGTTTTGTGGGAAAACATGATTGAGTCAGCGGATAAAGTAGATTGTTTTGAAAGTATTGGACGTCCCTTTAACTAACCTAATCGCCAGAATCCTTAGCAGAACGAGTTTTCATAGTAGATTTTGAAATTTACCCAGATATCAGATTTTAACAGAACAGGCTTTGGATTTTAACATAACAAATTTCTGATTTAACAGAGAAACGACATTGTTTCTAAGGGAAGATTTTCTCAAACAGATTATTATGGATGGTATACAGCCGATTGTATTGAAGTCGCTGTAGTCTGGTGGGTAGTGTGTTGATTTAGTAAACGGTGTGAAAATTTTCGTACGTACGATTTGAAAATATTGGTACGTACGGTGTGAAAAATTTTGTACGCACGGTGTGAAGATTTTGGTATGCACGGTGTGAAAACTTTTGGTACGCGCGGAGTAAAAAGTTTGGTACGCACGGTGTGAAAACTTTGGTACACACGGTGTGAAAAATTTGGTACGCAGGGTGTGAAAACTTTGGTACGCACGGTGTGAAAATTTTGGTTCGCACGGTGTGAAAAATTTGGAACACATGATGTAAAAAATTTAGTACGCACGGTTGAAAACTTTGGTACGCATGGTGTGAAAAATTTAGTACGCACAGTGTGAAAATTTTGGTACGCACGGGGTAAAAATTTGGTACGCATGGTGTGAAAATTTTGGTACGCACGGTGTGAAAATTTTGGTACGCACGATGTAAAAACTTTGGTACGCACGTGTGGAAAATTTGATACGTAGGTAATTAATTGTTTACACAAAAGTCGTTACGATTATGAAAATTTTGTAACCTGACTGGTTCGACGTGTGAAAATTTGGTACGCTGGCCAAATTAATGTAAGACCTGTTATTTTCTAACATACTGGTATCCCAACTTGGGTTCGTTGATCATTATTATTTTCGGTATAACACAAGATGGTCTCCAATTTAACTGAGTAGCTAGCTTTTACTCCATTTATTTTTGTTATAAGGTGTCGTGGTTAAGTCTCGTTTTTACTCTTGGAAGGTTATGAGGTTTAACGCCTCGAAACTTTTCTGTTGTAATATTGTGGACAAAACCCCTACGCTATTTATGGTTAACGAGTTAGCGGTCCAAATATTATTCGCTATCTGGTAAAAACAAACATTCCATGAAGAATTTTAGCTGAAAACTGTAAACTTTCACAGTCTTTTTAGGAGCCTATAAGGTTTCGTTGCAACATCAACAGTATGTCTTCCGTTATACAATTGAAACACTCTGACTGGGATCACTCATCAAACCGGGTAGTTTAATGGAGGTTTGGATTTCACCTTCAGGTAATAAGTTGGGTTTCCAAATATCTTTTGTAGAAATAATTGCTACATGTTTCCAGCCGGAGCGTGTACACAGCGGCCAAAGTCATTGTAACTGCTATGAGGTTCCTAAGATTTACTGCGTTTCGGTTTAACACAAATTTTGTTCTGCTTATTACAAATCGGGTGTGCAAGTGGGTCATCTCTCTTAAGTAAATGAGTGAAGTTTGTTTTCAATTGAATTTTCCATTACACTACCCTTTGAACTGAAAACGTTAATATAACAGCAACTATAACGAATGAAAATTTCATTAAAAATTTCCTCAATTTTCTTCACTTTCAATGCAGAATGTCTCATATTTTGTATGAATGACTTTAAAAATTTCGATGAGTGATTTTACAGTATGTATGTATGTATGTATGTGACTCGGCACATGTTGATGAGTCTAAAATGTCAGAAGGTGTGTCTAAAACATTCATGTTTAATATCACTCATAAGGTCTCCCCCCGCCCCTCATTGTACCTTTTGTACATCAATGACTTATAAAAACATTAAAAGTAATGTAACGAATGAATATGAAAACACACACACCCAGGCAAACAAATGTTGCCTTCACTTTATGCATAAATAATGAAATGTTGTTTGTTGTTGCCACAGCTACTGTTTCTTTCTAGAAAATGTTGATCGTTAGTAAAAAACGACAAGAAAAGGGAGAATAAAAAAAACAAAAAGACAACAAATGTTTCTGTTTCCACATCTTCTCATCAGCAGGGTGTTCTTGATGCTGCAGTTGCCTTCAGTAATGTTCCCCTTCTTAGCCATTGAAGGTTATTGCTGATTGCCTTTATTATTGTTGTTGTTGTTGTGGTTAAAACTATTAGCCAAAATAAATATTGAAAGAGAAAACGTTTGTACTTTTAAGAACTGAATGGGTAAATAGAAAACGAAGGGTCAGACTTAAAGTCTAATTTGTTTGCTGGCCCGTAAAATGCAATCAGAATTTATATTCCGTGTGTTTAAACATGTATGAGGTGAGTAGCTTTTTAAAATTCGCAACAACATGTTGTCTGTCGAAGACAGTTTACATTCAAAATTCATTTCAATGATTATATTCTGCATTTTTTATATTTTTTTTTTTGGTTTTTTTTGAGCATCATTATGTACAATTGGCTCTTAAGGAATACCCTACAGTTGGTTATACCCTGGAAAAATTTTGATTTATAAATATCCCGCCCTTGCTAAGACAATCCACAATTATGGGAAAGCAATTATTTTCTTCCCATTATGATCTCCTTTTGGAACGACATAAGGAGTGCGCACAAAGAAAACTAGACTTACACTTTTCGCTAAAGAAATAAAACTAAGTGGAGGATTTCTTTCATTTTATATTTCAATTAAAGTAAAAATAATATTTGAATTCCTTTGTGTGTAAAATTTTTTTTTGGCAAAGGTCTCAGAGCATCCAATTTTTTGAGCCACTTTTCTTCCAGACATTTTAGGGTGTTTGAGAAAAATTCGTATTATTTTACTTGCTTTGTTTTGGTCCGCAAACCCGTTTTTTCCATTTCCAAGCTTTCTAGCAATCGTTTTTTGTAAGCGCCACGATTTTTCATTGAAAATTTCAATCATTTTTTTACAACATTCTTGTTGGATGCCCATTTTCAAAAAAAACTAATTTTCTATTGCAATGACATTTAGCACGTGGATTTTAAAACAGATGACTAACAAAAACATTGTAACCGTATTCATTTTTTTCAATTATGATGACAGTTATAAGTTTAAAAGTAAGACCATTTTTTTTTAGTGCGCACTCCTTATTTTTCCCATATTAGTTGGGATATCCTGTTCGCTTTTTCTTAATTTAGACAGCAATGGTGACTTCTATTCCTTTAGTGTTGGGAACAGAAAATAATTTCACTTAGCTAAACCTGACAAATAAAATCGGTAATGACTTCGAATTTGAGTTCTTTGTTTTATTCATATGGAAACGTAATCTCTGCAGTAAGTTAGCATTGTACTCACCCAAGAGTAGGCTAAGTTAGGTCAAATTAACACCTTTCATCCTATAAGATTTTGTTGTACCGCCGATCTCGATCTCGGCCTCGATCTCAATAGCTTTACGAAGGCATGGATTTCATATTTTAGCAATAAATTCTATGTGACCTAGAATTCTTTTGCAGAAATCATTGTGCGGTATTTCTAACCGTAGTGTGCACGTAGGCGCCAACGTCACAGTGTAACCACTAAAAGGTAACTAAGATCGAATGCGGTCAGGTCGGGTATGATCTATCTATTCTCTCTTCAATTGGGTTCACTATGCCATCTTGCCATCTTTCTCATGTAAATGAGTGAGTTTCTTGGGACCAATTGTTATCAATTGAATTTTTCATTATACCACCTTCTGTAACTACTTTGGCTGTGCTATTATCTTTAATTTCCACAAGACAATGAATACATATCAGGGTAACCGAATCTGTACTCTTTGAAGAATCTTTTTGTCTATGGAACTAATGGCAGCTTAATTCTTGCGAAATCGATAATTTCGATATACTCTGGTTCCATATTCGTACAGCAATAGCCCAAGGTTCATGAAACAAACTAAGATTCAATCGTCTTGAAAAGAGTGCATATCCAGCTTGATTGCAGTAAATGAGTGCGTATCGGAATTCAGGTACAAACCAGGCTAATTCGTAGCGCGTTGTATGGAAACCGCGCTATAAGAAACACAGAATTAGTACAAATCACATCATTCGTACCGCGTTATATGGAATCCGTGTTCTGAGTGTACCGCGTTATTAGGAGGATTGACTGTACTTGGAAGACGTTTCCTGGAAAGTGTAAACCGTTATAATGAAAATATCTGTCCGACATCTTCGTTGAAAAACCAGTACCGAAAGCATTTTCTAATTCTCATGTACTCAATAGGTCTATATACAGATCAACTATGCCCAAGATTTTGGCATTTCGATAGGTCTTATACTTCAATGCCCTTGTGAAGCTCTTTGTCGAGCTTGTTGTTGTTGACACTTGTTTCGCCAATATGTCTAGTGTCTAGCGTATGTAGTCTAGCAGTTGGCGCATTTGCTTATGAGGTGTAAGGTTATGGTTCAACAATCTCCAACAAAACGAAATACAAGAAAATATTGCTTTGGTGAATTCTTTTCAGTGGATTTCTGGCATAAATTTTCTTTGTCCCGCCAATTATGTATATAAAATTAAAACACACACAACATAAGTGATGTTAGGCTAAAGGGTTGTAGCGAGTAATTGCGTATGTATGTAGGCATTTAAGTTCAGGAATCACATATAAGGCGCTCAAACAGGATTTGGTATTTTATGTCGTTCGGATACGTACATAATTCCATTGCAACCCTTCAGTCAGGATTACGACCTAGCTTCTCACACCACTTATGTTGTGTGCGTTAATTTTATACATGGGTGGCGGGACCTACAGTTTAAAGTCGACTCCGAGCGACAGATTTTTGAGAAGCTTTTCATGGCAATTTTTACTCTCAGAGTCTTTGCCAGAAATCTGCTGAGAGGAAGTCGCCGAAGAAATATTTTTCGTTTTGATGTCTGACCTGGGATTCGAACCCGGGCCATTCGTCTAATAAGCCAACACACTACCCACTAGACCACGGCGACTTCAGATAGCCAGTGAAATATTTACAATGCGAATTTCAAAAGAAAAATATCAATACTTGAAATAAGGAGTCGACTTTAAACTGTAGGTCCTGCCACTTCTGCATAAAATTAACACACACAACATAAGTGGTGTAAGAAACTGCGGGCTTCTTGGGGACGATTGCTGTAGACTGTCAAATGATGAAGGTATAGCACTGGCCATTTTATAGTCACCAGCAGCAGCTCGTTTCCTTAACGTTCGCATCTTTCCTTTCTCTTTTCACCTTTTCTGCACAATGCACTGCATGAGTAGGGATCAACCCCTGAGTGCTGGTTTTATAAAAAAAAAAACAAAAATACTTGGAATTCAAATGGAACTACAATATTCCCTCGATTTACGTCGCCTTTTTCCGGAACATTCCACGACGTAAATCGAGAGAATATTGTAGTTCCATTTGAATTCCAAGCATTGTTTTTCCGGAACATTCCACGACGTAAATCGAAACGACCTAGATCGAATTTCGAAGAACTCATACTATTAGATGCACTTTACATGGCATTTTATTTACTCTCAGAGTTTTTGCCAGAAATTTGCTAAGAAAAAATCGCCGAAGATGTATTTTTTTGTATTTTATTTTGATGTCTGGCCTGGGACTCGAACCCTGGCTTTACGTCTAATAAGCCAGCATATTACCTACTGTTTGGTTTATAAACAACAGAGGCGGCGTAAATCGAATGGCGACGCAAATCGAAGTTGAAGGGAACAAAATTTTTGACGACATTAATCGAAACAACGTAAATCGAGATGACGTAAATCGAGGGAATACTGTATTGGAATGGAACACAAATATTCCACACCAGTCCAGTACTGTGTTATCTCAGCTCAGGGAGTAATGGACGTAAATCTTATTCAAATTTATAGAATTCAGAGAAACTCGGCATAACGACGGTGAAACATGCTGATTCATTTTAATTTTTTGGTCAACATATTCTTTAAGAAGACTATCTCATTAGCTAGGCTATATTCTTACGACAGCATTTTGTTTGATTTCTTAACCTTCTTTTTTGCATTATCACATCAAATAGGCTTCTACCATGTTCGTACAGCTGTTTTTGAATTCTGCAAGCAAACTAAGTAACATACTCCTTAGCTAGTTTGATTTCGCATAATAGCTTAATGTGTATAAACGTGTAGGGAGCTGTTTCAATCGTTTTATGTGCATAAAATTTTACAAAATATTTCTCGCTCTGTATGCTATGTCAACAATAAGTATTTAGGTGATGAGTCAAAAAAAAAAAAGAAATTTTTGTTTCCCTCTATTACTGGCACCAGTGATGACTGTTCCTAATGGTCGACTGTTACCTCTGCTTCCCCCTTTAACGACGATGACTAAACATTTGTAATTGTGTGCACATACACTTTCGCTTTGACAGCTCTCAAAGGATTAGACGTGTTTAACATTTTAAAATACCCTTTGAACAGTAGTCGTTCATTCTATTTGGAGCAAAAGATTTAAGCGCAAAAAGGAATGGCAGCGCAGGGCAATGAAAATTAAGTAAATAGTAAAGCAAAGCAAAGCATACAAGAAAATGTAGCAAATCGTACAAATCAACACAAATGTGCGACAGTCCGTTTGTTGTCAGTTGTCACTCTCATTCCGTTCTCGAGTGGGATCAACCTTTCGCCAAATATTTTTCTAATGTTAAAACATGACTAGCGTTGAACACACTCGCAACAACAGTAGCAATGGCAATAGCAATGGCAACAATGAAAATATCGTCGAAATATTTAGCAACGCAAACATCAAATTTTTCGTTTTATGGGTAGATAAAAAAAGTCAAATATTAAAGGCATATTTGCGTTTGTTTTGTTGTAGAGGGAGGGAGAGAGCGAGCACACTGCTTCATTGCTGTAGCTGTTGAATAATGTCAGAACATATGTCGTTGTAATGGTTATTTGCTAATGTAATAGGGATGTGTACACTGAGAATAATTTGCAAAAATTAAAGAAAAACACTTCATGAACAATAGCTCTGGAGAATGCTTTTTTTGGCATACTCTTTCCAACATTTCGACCGATATCTCACGAATAAATGCTTCAATGTTGTCTTCCAATGCGTCAATTGAAGCGGGCTTGTCTGTATAGATAATGAGCTTTAACATAGCCCCACAAAAAATAGTGTAAACACGATAAATCTTACGATCTAGGCGGCCAATTGCCCGGTCCCGAACATGAAATAAAATGTTCACCGAACTCGCCTTTTAATAAGTTCATTGTTACGTGTGCTGTATGGCATATCGCACTGTCTTGTTAAAACCACATGTCATGCAAGTTAAGCTCTTACATTTTATGCAATAAAAAATTGGATATCATCTTACAGTAGGGCTCATCATTCACAGTTACGTTACGATTCGCAGAATCTTTGAAGAAGTACGGTTTAATGATGCCACCAGCCCATAAACTTTTTCTGGATGCATTGGTAACTTTTGTAATGCTTCTGACTGATCTCCACTCCAAAATCGAAAATTCTGCTTATTTACGTATCCATTAAGCCAAAAATGCGATTAGTCGCCGAGCACAATTTTTCAATAAAGAAGTGGATCTTTGGCCAACTTTCTAAAACCCCATTCACCGAAAATTCTGCGTTGCGGTAGGTCGTTCGGCTGTATTTTGAAAGTCTTCACACCTAACTCCTTACGCTAAATTTTCTACGTTGTTGAGTAGATAGATAGAGGCCAAATTGCTGCGAACAGCGACGACTCGGTAATTGATGGTCGATACAGCTGCGATATTTTCTTCAGTTCACACTTTACGTAAGCGTGTTGGTGGTTTAATGTCCAACAATGTGAATTTGATACGAAATATAGTCACAATAAATAGTGGGTCAATTAAACTGACCATTAAACAGAAGAAGCACGCTATGAACTTTCTTAACAGAGCACGCATTTTGATAATAAAATTCAATGATTTGCAAGCGTGGTGGTTCGTTTGTAAGACGATTCATGGTTAAATTATAGACCAAACTGAAGATGTTTGTTAGTGAAACAAAACATGAAACGTGCGTGAGCTGTTAAAACTAGTGTTGCCAAAAAGATAATAGCTAAAAAATCACCCGTTATATTGATTTATAAATTTTTTTTCATGTATAATAAGCTAACACACTAGCTACTAGACTACGGCTGTTTATTTTATTTAAATTTGAAGGCAGGCAATGCTTAATGAAAGATCCAATATTATGCGGGATCTGGGCAAAGGACTTTATGGTTTAAGAAACATTTGAAGAGAGTTCTACCCACTACGGACGGTATCCACATGAATAAAATAATCCTCTTGACTTTTTCATTTTTACAAGTGTAATCCTTATCACACTCTTTCTGCTTTGAACAGATACGTATGTATATATGTCTGAATATATTGCTCTGCAAACATGTGTATGATTGTTTGTGTGTATGGATGTGTGTATCTTGTTTAAATGATGATTTAGTTTATTGCTTCCGCAATTTGGTAAAAATGTTTATATTGATGGCTTAAATGTAACATCATGTTTTCATATCTTTTCTAGCCTTTTAACTCTTCTTTTCATGGTGACGAAATCGTCGTAACGCCCTGTTTATGTTTTTTTTTTTATTGGATGTATTCATGTTTTAATATCTAAAAAATGTCATTCTCGTACATTAATATTTAAACGGTTTTTGGCGTTATTTTGCTTAAAAAAAAAAAAAATAAACGAAATAATGGCCATGAATATATGTGAACACACATGCATACATTTGCTAACGTTGTAACATGTATGCGTATGAGTGTAAACAACTACAGTTAATCCTTAAAATATTGTATGTGAGTGTGTGTTTGTGTGTGTGTAGTGAATATTTTTTTTCTATCCTTTTTAAAATGTTTTATTTAATAGTTGCTAATATGTCTCTCTTTTTATCCGAATATTTTGCATATACGAGGGCTGTATGAAAATTTTTCGAACTGACGTTTAGCTAGAACAGTACTTTAACAAAAATTAATTCTTTGAATTAGTCCCAAGAATAGTTTGTTTTAAAGTGCCACATTGTTTTGTTGAATTATTCTGTTACGTTAGAGGTCGCTGGCTTATTAGACGTAAAGTCCAGGGCTCAAGTCCCAGGCCAGACATCAAAATAAAATACAAAAAATTACATCTTCGGGGATTTCTTCTCTCACCAGATTTCTGGCAAAAACTACGAGAGTAAATAAAATTACCGTGAAAAGTTTCCCAAAAAACTTGTCGTTCGGAGTCGCCTTTAAGTTGTAGGTTCCATCACTTATGTATAAAATTAACACACACAACATAAGTAGTGTGAGAAATTAGGTTAATAATCCTGACTGAAGGGTTGTAATGACGAATTTTGTATGTATTAAATATGTATTCTGTTACGTTACCTAAAACGACTACTCCCAAGAGGAAAAGCAAGTGTAAATGATTACGCAGAATGCCTATAAGCAACAAAAGAAAAAAATGGCAAAAAACCGTAATATCCTGCAGACGAATATAACCCGAGAGATTTATTTTACATCGTCAAAACGAGTGTTTGAATAAAAATTGAACTTGGTCTCCGATTCTAAAAAAATAAGAGAGTTTACTCCCAACCAGACAACTCCTCCTCATAGAAAGGATAACATCAACAATGAACATGATATCGGGTACATCATCAAGAACTTCTTTTGAATAAAATAAAGTATTTGTGTTTGTATTAAACGTGAAGCCATGGTTCGAACCCAGGGTCAGACATCTTCACCTGAACTAAATACAAAAAAAATTTCTTCGGTGACTATTTCTCAGCAGATTTCTAGCAAAAACTCTGCATGTAATTGAAAAGAAATTGCCATGAAGAGCTTCTAAAAAATCTGTCGTTCGGAATCGAATTTAAACTGTAGGTCACGCCGTTCACGTATAAAATTAACATGCACAACATAAGAGATTTGAGCAGCTAGTTCATAACCCCCTAACTGAAGGGTTGTAGTGACGAATCATGCATGTATGTGTGAAATATCACCGAAACTTTTTATTGATTGGAAAAACCTATTGATACCATTATGTGCAGAATTTAGCACCGTTCAAACGTTCGCGACGTCTTCTCTCGGTAGAATGTATTCGCAACATCCAAATTTACATAACACTGGTGCATAAACCGGGATCAATTTGTTCGATGGCGTGGATTATGTTGGTTTAAAAGACCCCTGTACGTCGTGCCATATTCATATGCAACTACGACTTAAGAAAATCCAACAAGAGAAACTGTAACGGGGTCAAATCGCACAATCTCGTTGGCGTAGTGTACTTGGTATAGCGACTCATCACCTCCATGTGAGATGAAAATAACTTCCAATCGATCGTGTAGAATATTCAATGTGACCTGAGGTCTAATGCACGTAGCAATATGCTGTTAAAATCACTTGTCATTTGTGTCCAGATGATCTAATTAAAAAAAATTTACAGTCATCGACAGTGATGGACTGACCAACGAAGTTTCTCAAATAGATATCAACCGATGACGCTGCTAACGCAAAAGCCACACCGAACATTGAACTGGGATCTCATGGGGAATATGGTTCGCCTGCTTCCTGTATTTGAACATGCTACACTTGAGTTAGCAGTCAAGTAATTTAAACACTGTGCCTAATCACCGCAAAAAAAGAAAGATAATGACGAGAAATAATGAAAATTATCGCAAATTTATCGCATTTTCCTTGTAAATCCGGTACTTCTAGGAACGCCCCCGTAATTTGTGTACGTATTTTGAAAGGCAAGAAAATGAAAGTGTAAGCATGGGTGTCTGTGTATGAGTGAGTTTATCATGTTTGTTTATTTTTCAGCTATAATTTGTTATTTTCAGTTGTTGTTGTTGTTGTTGCACTTTATATGACTGTCTGTCTGTCTGTCTGTGTATTTAAATAGCCAAAGTAGCATTTAACATGATTTAAGCCGATTACAAAATTTCGGTTAGTATTTAAAGTGCTGCCATTTTCAAAAGATTATGCGGTTTAATCATGGTCATATTGTTGTTGTTATAACACATACTAAATGAAAGAAAAAAAAAAAATTCAAATGTTTTCATACAAAATATATCACCATCGAAAGCTCTTGCTGTTGTTTTAGCCTTAAAAATTATTTTTATCTGCTGAACATCATCGGATAGCGGTTTGATTTTGAGTGAATGATTGAAAAATTAAAATTAAAGTGACTTTAATTCATGTGAGACCATTAAAACGTAATAAATTATAAATAAATCTGAATTTGGTTAAAGTTTACAGTGAAAATAAAATTGTATTTCATATTAGAGAATGAAAAAAATTTCAAATAACATACTAAGCACCACAGAGTATTCCTTTTAATTCTTATTCCTTTCATTTCTTTTATTGTATGTGTTGAAATAAATTTACGAGATGGGCAATCCAAATAAAGAATTAAAGAATACCAATTTAAAGGCAAAGAGCACATGATCAGTAGAGTAATGAGCGCATTTACTCTTCATAAAGTGTGAAAAAATCAATAGGGATACATACATACAAAGATAACTGACCATTACAATTCTTCAGGCGGAATTATTGACCCAGTTTCTTATGCCATTTATGTTGTGTTTTATTCATAAGTGGTGGAGCCTCCAGTTAAAAGTCGACTCCGAATGACAGATTTTTTTGAGAAACTTTTCATGGCAATTTTATTTACTCTCAGAGTTTTTGCCAGAAATCTGCTGAGAGGAAATCGCCGATGATATACTTTTTTATTTTAATGTCTGACCTGGGACTCGAACACAGGCTTCTACGTCTAATAAGCTAACACACTACCTACTAGACTACAGCCTTAATTTCTCAACAACTTCAAGCAAACAATTGCATTAGAAAAAAATCAGTAGGGATATCTCTTTTAAACTCATAAGCTTCGTAAGGAGCCTATTCCACAATGCATCTTGTGGCATATAACATGGCCAACTGCTGAGAGTAAGACATGCGATAGATGTCCGGCTGAGGTATGCCTTCTCCTAATTCGATTATCCTGGACAAGTACTCTGAACGAGTTCCTCATAACGCCCAGGAGAGGAGTTTGATAATTGCAGGATCGTCAGAATAATCTTGAATATGCAGGTAATAATTGATGGTTTGACTTCCTGAAGCAGGGGTTGGCAGTCTTGGAAAACTGGCTATGTGCTCAAGAGTGTATGTTTGGTTGGGTGTTAAGAAAATTTTGAAGCCACAGTTACTTTCCTTTTAAGTTATTACAGGCAGATAGCTACCGTAACCTAGCGGTGAGCTTATAAATCGCGGCAGAATTCCTAGATTCCACTAGTTTGAAGGCAAAAACCTTGCGTTTTACTATATCCTCCCCGAATTAAGCTACAATTGGTACAAGGGAAGTAGTGCGTGTGAACCAATAATTCTATCTTGGAAATATTATATAGAGTGGCTCATCTATCGGTTTAAATATGGTTATTCCGAATCTGGCAATACTTATGTCATCCTATTTTGTCACAAATTTAAGTTATTATCTCCACTGAACATGGTAAACCGATTTACGCCTGAGGAATGTTGGGATTTATTGGGCCAACGAGAAACTGCACGATGATGTCGGTTTTGTAAAAAAAAATCGTCACTTCGAATGAAACTCATTTTCATCCTGGTCCACATGTTAATAAACAAAATTGCCGTATTTGGGTCTCAGAAAACACTCACGTGATCTTACAGATGCTAATGCATCCGAAACGAGGGACTGTTTGGTGCGGCGTCGTCGTTTGGAGCGTAGTCTTTGTAAGCCCATCTTTCTTTGAAAATGAAATGACGGCACAACCGTTACGGACAAAGTTAACTACGTTAACCGGTCTTTTTGTGAACGACATTTGGTTGCAACAGGATGGCGCAACTTGCTTCACATCTCATGCCACAATCGATTTATGGAGTAAAACGTTTGATGGCCATTTAATTTGCTTAAATACATACATACATAATTGGTCATTACAACCCTTCAGTCTGGATTACGACCCACCTTCTCATATCACTTACGTTGTGTGCGTTAATTTTTTATACATGAGTGGCGGGACCAACAGTTTAAAGTCGACTTTGACCGACAGATTTTCTTAGAAGCTTTTCATAGCAATTTTTACTCTCAGAGTTTTTGCCAGAAATCTTCTGAGAGGAAGTCACCGAAGAAATATTTTCGTTTTGATATCTGACCTAGAATTCGGATCCGGCCTTTTGTCTAATAAGCCAATACACTACATACTAGAACACGGCGACTTCTCTTGCTCAAATGGTGATGTCAATTGGCTGCCAGAATGTTGCGGTTTCAAACCGTTCGACTATTTTCTGTGGAGTGCCATTAAAGAATCGTTTTCATTTTATTTTATTTAATTTCTAAACATAAACTTTTGTCTATCCCCTATGGATAGGGTGAGAATTCCGATCCTAATATGGAGAAGTCATATAAAATATTTGGCCCGCTTGTAATCATTAAATTGCATACGGAAATTATAATTTTCACAGCGAACAATGCGCTACTGGGAAACACTGAACGCTGCCAGTTGAAGTATCCGGAATATTCAAGGATTTGTGTATCAACGAGTTCTCACGAATTGTATCCTATAGCACGCTTTGAAAGATATAAAGCAGTCAGCAATTTTAAAAATTTTTAATCAAATTTGAGTCTTTCTCGTTTTTTCTGCGCGATTATTTTCTGATCATAAAAGACTCTTTCGTCGGAAGAAAAAAGTGACTACGAGCGACTCTTCTTAAAAAGTCACTTATGAGTCATTTTCTATTTATTTTAGAGTAATTTTCGACTCTTTTTCTAGTAGCTTTATAATCCGATCATTTAGTAGTATTATTTACCTTCGTTTATGATTCTTGTTTGAGTCGTCTTTCAGTCACTTTCTGATCATTAATTAGTCTTATTTACATTCGTTTATGATTCTCTTTTGAGTCGTCTTTCAGTCATCGTTTAATCGCATACGAGTAATTTATCATTATGTTTAGGAGTCCTTTTAATGTCGTTTGTGAGTCATGTTCGTATTAATTTGGACTCGTGTTTAGGTGATTAGATTTAAATTTGAGTCATTTATTGGTCATATTTATAAGTGTATTTTACTCTCTTCAAGAGTTTTTATTAGGTCTACTGAGTCCTACGATTACATTGCCACGATTTCAAAAATCACTTTCTTATGAACGTTAAGTATCCAAGAAAAGAATATTAAGTTTACATTCGTGGTGTATGTACATCAGACATCGAAGTTTATTGAAAGAAAAATTTTTCTGCGTTAAAAAACAAAGAAAAATCTTTGCATAAACGAAAACTTATGGAGAGACATAGTTTCTAATCATCTATCTGCTCAAAATATGATCATAAAATATGGAATTACAATCACTTTTCAAACATCTGTATGATCGATTTATGATAAGGCGTTTTTCAATTTGCAGTATAATTAGAATATAATAATAAATATCGGAAATAATAATCACATTATAAACCTCTGGATGATTTATTTCCAATTGCTAAACAATTTTTTATTGTATTTTAATTTTTGAGTACTTTTTTAACCATTTTACCGACTAATAAGTTTTTGATCACCAAAAGTACTCTAAAAAGACTCACGAAGATGATTTTTATAAAAACAATCTTCCGAACGCTAGCTGGGAACTAAGAAATGAAATAAGAAATAGATCATACTTTTATAGGAGGTCGCCGTTGTCTAGTAGGTGTTGTGCTGACTTATTAGACATAAAGCCAGGTTTCGAGTCACAGGCCAGACATCAAAATAAAATACAAAAAATATTCCTTCGGTGACTTCCACTCAACAGTGTTCTGGCAAAAATCTTTGTGGACAAAAACAAATTTGCCTTGAATAGATTCTCAAAAATCTGCGGTTCGAAGTCGACTTTAAACTGTAGGTTCCGCCACTTATGTATAAAATTAACACACACAACATAAGTAGTGTGAGAAACTAGGTCAATAATCCTGACTGAAGGGTTGTAATGACCAATTATGTATGTACGTCTTACCTTTATAAGATAAATTAGGTACTTCTTTAGCATTGCTATACATTTGAACCGGTAAGGGAACAGCGGAAAAGGATGCCCCATGAAGAAAACAAATTGAGGCCGAAGTAAACAAAAGTGGCAAAAGTTAAGAAGGAGTGATAGGAAATTTTATTGATAGCTCTAGTCTATGTACTTTATATTGATATTAAATTATTCATAAGAAATGGAAAGGTTCGTGAGCATACGTTTAATCATTCCGTCATATGCACGACCATGTTTAAAAGTCTTACTTAGACAGTCTTTTCTTTTATAATTTTTGAAAACTATTTTTTGCATCCAACAAAATTTACACAAATAAGGCAAACAATACCATATAAGCCCCATTTTAATTGATGCAATATTTAAAAAACCAAATAAGAAAGAAAAAAAATTTCATTTCGCCATAAATTGGCAAACATAAATCCTTTAAAAATCACTCAACTTAATTACCCACTACCGCTAGTGGCAGTTAATATTTATTAAATAATTAAATTTCCAATAAATCTCTTTCATAAATATTTCATGCTGTTGATTTTGTGCACCAGATCGCGTTCAACAAAAATATTGTGCAGCAATGCCAAACGACGACTAACTACTCTCTTGCAACAATTATTTTTTTTTTCAATTTTTCATGACAAATTTGCAATTTAATGTGAACGAAATAAAGACAGAAAAAAAACGTTGAAAACATATCGCTTTTTAATGCCCACAAAACATAGCGCTGCGGCGGATTGAAAATATCGTAAACGTTTATTGAGCTTAAAAATTTATTGCCAAAAAATGTCTAACAACGAAAAGAAAAAAATTCGAAAAATTCGCAAAATTAATAACGCTTGAGTAATGCTTATGCATTTAATCGTACAGACATTTAAACTATTTTTTTTTTTTATTATTTTTCCAAATATTTTAGCAAAACTATGTATGATGCACTGCCAAATGCGAAATCATCCAAATAGGAGATACGAAAAAGTCTCTGTTGAATAGCATGATTGGTTGCTTATTAAACTGTGAAACAGCGGGCGATGTTTAAATGAGATTTTTGTATTAGGAATCAATGAATCAATGAATCCGTCCTGTAAATTCTGTTCTATTGAATGTAAATCATTTAAAATTAATTTTATTCATGATATTTTCATGTTATTTTAATATTTAATGAGAAGTACACCCAAACCTTTTTTACAAAGTAGATACGTTCCAGTGGATCATTTTAGGAAATATTTGCACAGAATAGGCAAGACCGCCTTCCCTTATTGCCTTTACGAAGAAGGGGAAATAATTGATGATGCAGAACACACTGTTTTCGAGTATACACGCTGGCAGAATGATCTCTCTGTACTGACGGCAATGATTGGAACGATCACGGCCGCTAACATTGTCGGGGTTATGATTGCGAATAGAGAGAATTGGGGCTCAGTGGCGAATTACGTGGAGCATATTCTAAGACTGAATAAGAGAGATCTAAAGGCTGCAGAACATGTAGGCACGCCGGCATAAATGACACTGGTACACGTGTCAAACGAAATATCTTCCAGGAAACAATCAGAAGGAAATAATAGAGACATTAGAAGTCTCCTCAACCTTCTATACGCACTCTGGACGCGGATATAAGCTCGCAGGGGCAAAAGGTCCAAAAGGACACCACTTCGAAGTTATACCACCGTAGTTCCGGAGTGTTCACCATTTTCCAGGAGACGCTGGGGCCCTGTACCCCACACATGGAGGATGTAACGACTTCCTCTATGGTGCGGTTAGGTACATTTACCCCTCCTCGTCGTATAAAAAAAGGGGATATGGATCAGCAGTGGCCATAAGTAGCATGAGTAGAGTATAATTGAGACAATGGATGAAGTTTTTGCCAAAAATCCGCTGAAAGGAAGCCGCTGAAGAAATATTTTTGATATTTGGTTTTTGTTGGAGATGTCTGACCTGGGGTTTGAACCGAGGACCTTTGTTTAAGAAGCCAATACTCTTTCTGCTAGACTACGGCGAAATACTTGGGTTATATACTGGATAAGAAATTGAAATGGAGATAACATCTGGAAGATAGGGCAGCAAAAACCTCACTCTAAAAGTAACACACCAACTCTACAGAAAAGAAAGGATGGTTGTTACATTGGGATAATTCAGAAGGCTGAAAGGATGCATATCTGCATTGGAAACAATACTCTTCTCCTCCAAACGCTTGAAGTACGGGCTCGACTTGAGAAAACAATGGTAGATGGATCCACCACTGTCATATATCGTATTGCCAGGTTATACACTCAAGGGATAATTGTCTACTTCAAACTTCTTATCACCGATTGAGTATGGCTTATTACTGTTTTGTGTTTGTGTAGAGTGCTAGTCTAGTCTGTGATTATGATAAATAAATATTTTCAATTGAAATATTCTTAAAAACACAATAATGAAGGAGACGATGTCACTAATTTGAATCAAATTACGCTTAAAATATAAAATTTTTTATTGAAGTTTTTCTGTTTTGATTTGATTTAAAATCAAATTTAATCACTTTGCCATTTGTGTAATGAATTTTTCATTATTTTCTGAAGCACATAGGAAAATACCGACACTTAAGCTGAGCTAAGAAGGCAACTAGCAAATCAACCAGCCAGCCAGCCAGCCAGTTTCTAACCACCAACCAATCCTCAAAGGAAATTACTTACACTTCATGTCAAAAAACTTGATGTATGACGATGATGATGATGACAATGTTGTTATGGATGGTAACATCATCCATCTATGGTTGACAAAAATAACTAACACTTGGCAAACTTAAACAACAAACAAAAAAACTAAAGAACACTACTTGAAAAGGACTCCAAAACACTTACACATACAAAATAGTAATACAAAAGGAGTCGTTAACATGCATGTACATATGTATACATGTATGTACATACATATGTAAAACTGTAAAGTCATAATGTCCCCAAATGTTTCTGGCTTATGAGTCAGTCAGTTTGTTTAATAATGAGTTTTCGGTGTATGAATCTTATTTAACCACCAACAGGAACGTTGTTGTCGTCATCAGTACCATTGAAAACTATCAAAAAGGCAACTTAAGTTGTTGTTGCTGCTGCTGCTGCAAAAGATTTTGGGCAACACACGTTGTATGTTGTTTGTTTTTTATATTTTCTCTTTCGTTTTTTCCTTTCTTTTGTAACATGTTGCTGATGTTCTTTTCGCCCAGGAGATTATAAAACCAAAATGCACCAGCAACACATTCCAAGCCATTATGCTTGCATGTGTATGAGAGCTACAGGCAGCCAAGACAAGCCGCACTTAAATGCAACAATAGAGTGAAGATACTGGCTATGATGGTAACAAAGTCGTTGATGATGATAATGCTGGTGAAAGGATCTCTACGGCATGTTTTCCTTTAAAAGGACAACAGCAAAATAAACCTAACGGTTGGACGCGTTTCGGAACAATACAAGATGAGTGTGGAAAATTTGCAGTTCCTTATGGAACGTTCGGTATACATCAGGGGATGATTCTCCTGGTAAAGAAAAGTCTTGTAAACATGATAAAACTATCAACGTCTGAATTCGCTTCATTTGGTATCCTAATAGTATCAGTGTTACATAGGCTGGACTATCTATCGATTTAAATTTGAACCGTCGGCTATTTCGTATCTGTCAATACTCATGTTATCCTAATCTGTCACAAAATTCACTCCACTAAATGTAATGAATCGATCTGCACTTGAGCAAATTTAGTTCTAAAACAAAAACAATAACTCTGGAATTGCACGAAAAAGTAAGTAGTGCGCACAAAAAAAAACTGGACTTACACTTTTCGTTATAGAAATAAAACTAAGTGGCTGATTTTTTTTCGTTTTATATTTCAATTAAAGTTAAAATAATATTTGAATTCCTTTCGTGTATAAAATTTTTTTCTGACCAAGGTCTCAGAGCATCCAACTTTTTGAGTCACTTTTCTTGCAGACTTTTTAGGGTGTTTTAGAAAAATACGAATTATTTTACTTGTTTTGTTTTGGTCGGCAAATCCTTTTTTTCTTCCACTTCCACACTTTCTCTCAATACTCAAAGACTCCTTATGTTGTTTTATTCTTACCTTAGAAACTGGTTTTTGGTTAACACCTTTGTAAGCGGCGCGATTTTTCATTGAAAATTTCAATTATTTTTTTATGACACTCTTGTTGGGTGCCCATTTTCAAAAAACTAATTTTGCTATTGCAATGAAATTTAGCACGTGGATTTTGAAACAGATGACTAACAGTCGCTGTGGTCTAGTAGGTAGTGTGTTGGCTTATTAGACGTAAAGCCAGGGTTCGAGTCCCAGGCCAGACATCAAAACAAAATACAAAAAATATTTTTTCGGTGATTTCCTCTCAGAAGATTTCTGGCAAAAACTCTGAGAGTAAAATAATTGCCATGAAAAGTTTCTCAAAAATCTGTCGTTCGAAATCGTCTTTAAACTGTAGGTCCCGCCACTTATGTATAAAATTAACACACAAAACATAAGTAGTGTGAGAAACTAGGTCAATAATCATGACTGAGGGGTTGTAATGACCATTTATGTATGTATGACTAACAAAAACAATGTACCGGTAATCATTTTTTTTAGGCCCATTTTTTTCGTGCGCACTCCTTAGCACAAAATTTGATCACAGAGACCAAGAGGACTTGGTGTACGCAAGTTTACCGCTAAAGTTTATGAAATTGATTTCATTACTAATGCTCCAAGACGTTGAGCTTGCTCGTACAGTGCTTCCACCAGAAATTATGGAAGCTGTAGCTAAGTAGGCGTGAAAAGAATCTATCAACACCAACTCATCAATGCTCTAAGAACTGAACATTACATTTATCAATTTACGTCGAATTTTACGAAAACATTGCGGCATAACATCTTACAAAATTCAATTCGTTCAGAAGTTAAAGACGCGTGCCCGTCCACTTCGTTTTCACTTTGCTAGATGGGCCAGCGAGAAATTGAACGATGATGTCGATTGTGCCGTAAAAAATCATCTTTTCGAATGAAGTTATTCTCATCTTTGTGGGTACGGCGGTAATAAGCAAAATTATCATATTTGGGGCTCAGAAAACCCACACGTGGTCTTATAGAACGAAATGCATCCATTATGAGTGACTGTTTGGTGTCATATTGCTTTGAAATATAGGACGACGCAACCATTACGGTCAATAGAAAGATCTATTGTATTATGATAACCGATTACTGGACTATGATAACCGATTTTTTTGTATCTGCTCTTCATGGTATCGATGTGAATGATGTTTGGTTTCAATATGATGGTGCAATTTGCCACACATATGTCAAGCCACAATCATTTTATTGCCCCAAAACGTTTGACGGCAGTTGGATGCTGTGGATTGCGGTTAAAAAAGAATGCTATGCCGACAAACCAGAGACAGTTGAGCATTTGAAGGTCAACTTTCGTGAATCCAATGCTGAGATATGTCATCCCACAATCGATTTATTGCCCCAAAACGTTTGATGGCCTTTGGATCCTGTGGATTGCGGTCAGAAAAAGTGTTACGCCGACAAACAAGAGACTGTTGAGCATTTGAAGCCCAACTTTCGTGAATCCAATGGTGAGATATGTCATGCCACAATCGATTTATTGCGCCAAACATTTGATGGCCGTTGGATTCTGTGAATTGCCGTCAAAAAAAAGTGTTATGGCGACAAACAGTTGAGCATTTAAAGGCCAATTTTCGTGACGCCATTGCTGAGTTACGATCCCATACACTCGTAAAAGTGCACGAAAATTTAATCGATTGAATGAGGTACTGTAAGGTCAGCCTTGGCAGCGGTATGAATGAAATAATATTTCATTTCTTAACGGAACAACCATTTCCGTCTAATTGCATTTTTGAATTCAAACTTTTAAATTACCCACCCTATATTTTCTAAAATCACTGCAGTTTAAGTCCTAGGAGAAAATATTTTAAAAGTACTTTAAAAAGCCGAAGCAAGCTGTTTTGTAAATAGTTTAAGCAATTTGTAGACTACCCTCGCATCAAGGACGTTAATTTCTTTCAATATCATAAATGTCAAGTACAAAAATCATAGTTTAAGCAATTTGTAGACTACCCTCGCATCAAGGACGTTAATTTCTTTCAATATCATAAATGTCAAGTACAAAAATCATTCTTTTTGTCTTCTTTCATTTTCCTTCCTTTTTCTCCTCTTATACACCCATTTCACACCCGGGCAATAAAGGACTCATGTGAACAGAATCCTTTATTTCTCCTTTTGTTGCCGTCATGAATTTCATGTGTTGAATACCAGTCTTCACATTTTATGGGTTACAACCTTAAATGGAGTACCTTTTTTTGCAGGAAAAACTTTTACACACTAAAACATGTCTCGCCGTAAATGATTTATTTGAGTGAAGCAACAGCCATTCGGATGCGAGACCGCACTAAATTAGTGGCAGCAATTATAAGAATTTATGATTAAAATAATCCCAAAAATATATTCAATAAGTAAGTGTTTACCGTGCCATGGTAATGAAATTAATTTGGTGAGGAAGAAATGTAAAAGGATGTATTTGTATGGCAACTATGGCGAAAACGTGCTGGTTTGATTTACTATGAATGTGAATTTGGTCCTGAAACTTGAGGTTAACAGCCACAAGAAGGAAATTGTTAGATCATCGCACGAATTTACTTCTTAACACTTTTCCGAATTCACTCCCACGATGAAGAGGGCCATAGTTTTACATCCTTACTGGTTTTCTGCAATTAATAATTGGACGATGGGGTCATCACGCCTTTTGTAAGAGACGCAAGAGTTGTTCTAGTTCTTCCTTAAGTAAGATTTTTTTTTCTTCTGGTACTTGTTCTAATTCTGCAACGTACAATTAGCGACTCCAAGAAAATTTTAGAATCAGCAGGATGTCCAAGAACTTCGTTAACGAACTTATCTACACTGCTGTTCATAGCCGAACATATTTCCTATGCGATAAGTCCTACGTATTCCTTCAAACTAATTCGATTAATGCATTTCCACTCAAATTGGATAGGAAAATGTACATTTTCGGCTGACCTCTTTGGCAAGTAAATCCCGATCACTATGTTTCGTTCACAAACTGCTGAATTTGGAATGGCTTCTCATCGGAGAAAACCAAATTCGGTAACTGGCCGCTTTCGTACAAGTGAAGTAAATCCTTGCTTCTTTCCAGTCTAATTTTTTTTTGTCCTTTAGTGAGCTCTTGCACTGTTTGGAACTTCAATGGCTTTAGTTCAAACTCATTTTTCAACATGTTTTGCATCCGCTCTCGCGATATGTTCAGTTCACGAACAGTTTTTCTACTACTGCGGCGTGGATTTCGATCAAATCTTTCGCCTTTTTGGTCGCGATGCACAACTGCCAGTATCACGGTAACGAACAACGGTACGAGAAAAAAGAAATTTTTTCACGTTTGAATGCTGGAGGGCTCTAACGATAGTCGCCTCTGGTTTTCCAGCCAAATATAAAGCAATCATACTATCACGATTGAGTTCCATCACGAATAACTTTTTTTCTGAATGTAATAGATCAAAATGCTTTTGTAAGAATAAATCTGTCAGCTGTCAGACGAGCGGTTTACAAATGATAACAACCTGAAGTTGGTTGCAATACATATCGGCCACCCTGTAGGTATTGTGTTAGCTTACGAGGCGTAAAGTCAGGGTTCCCTTCCTGACTGAAGGTTTGTAATGACCATTACGTATGTATGGATGTAAATCCTAAATTGCTCTTCATATTGCGCTATTTTAATGAGTCGTGAAAAAACCGGAAAAGTCTACACTATTACTCATAAGAAATAAATACAGTAGCTTGTGCTCTAGGTTATAACTTTGGAGAAACGATTCAATAATTTAGATTCTATTCTGTTTATGAAAAGTGGAATTCATGGCATATCTTTTCAGTGAGTGTGCTGCTCTGAAATGCCACAATTCAGAAGAGTAGAATTCTTTCCTGATAATCGTAAATTAGAATTTAGAAGAAAGATATTGCTCTGAAGTACTAAAATTGAGCTTTTGGTGGACTAAACTCGTACAACCAAAGTGCTATTTTTATTTTACTAATATTTAGGGTATTTAATCTTATCTAAGAGTCCTCTAATCGAGTAAATAAATAAATTTCATCATAAATTTCATCCACTAAAACTTATCAAATTTATGAAATCAAATTTGAATGTAAATTGAGATCTAATAGCTCCACTAAAATTGTTATCTCAATGGCTATGCATACAGTTTTCATTTTTATTTACGCAATATTTTATTTTCTATTCACTTCAAAACAAAAACCCGCACATATCCAACCCACTCCCGGCTAAACATACTGTGGTGAACCTAAATTATTTCGCCTTTTTACGCTTTTAAAGTCTATGAGGCGTATCATATGGTGGTGGCGGTGCTCGAAAGGAAGTTGGTATTTTACCACAATTTTTGTTTTTCTCTTTTGTTTTTTTTTCCTGTTTCCTTTCACTCCATTGTATTTTGTTGTTTTTTGTTTAGAGGTTTCCTTTGTATTCTTAACAAACAAGTGGAATATTTTTGTTTTTGTATATTAAAAGGGAACTAAAGAGAATAATTTTTGTTGCATAGCCAGTCATATGAATGTAAAACTGTCAGATGACATTTTCTTTTAATGCAATTTTTAATTTTGCAAAATTTTTCGTTCATTAAAAATAAGAATCTCATGAGCAATTTCTCCATGACCCAGAAATAAAACATGGAACTTTTCTTTTTGCCATTCATTCTTATTTCTTATGAAAATTTGCCATCATTTTCGAATGCTTTTAAAAATAATTTTTTTTTGACACAAATCCTTTGCAACAACTCATGCTGCTGCTCTTACTTTAATAGATTGACAAAGTTTAGTCAATTATTCAAAAGTTTTTCGCTTGACATCAGCGTAAACTTTAACGTAAATGGGATTACAACAACTAAAAAATTTCATTTCCTGTCTTTAAAAACACTACGCCAGAGCTTAAAACCAAGTAGTACATGTAGGCTAACAGAGCCTTGAGTTTCATCCCAAAATATCGTCATGAATAATAGTCGTTGTCATTATTATTCATTCATTCATAATGAAATTTATGTATGCGCTGTAATAATACTCTTTACTCTGGAGCAACTTGAGATGCATTAACACACAAACAATTGTTTTGAAACAAAATTATTAAAATTTATGAAGCCTTAAAGGCTGCCAAGGACTCTCATTTATAGTTGAAAACATTCAATGGAAAGTTTTATTCAATTTTATGTAAAGATCTTTGTATTGTTAGCCGACAATAAGTAATGAAAAATGCAAGTGACACTTGAAGTTTTTGGGTTCAAAGCTCAGGTTTAGGAACATAATTCAGAATTTATTGGCTTACTAAGAGATTGCAAACTCTTGATGCTATCAGTTTTGAACAACCTCTATTACCGAAGGCTGGTTTCAATCTGAGTCATCAATTAATTTTTCTTTGAACCACTCCTTTGCTCTCCTGACACGGCTTCCCAAATATTTTAGCAACTACCCCAAATGTAAACCTGATGTAATATATTGCTATTATCGTCGTCATGAAGAGGTTTCTGTGTACACATCAGAGCACAAATGAAATTTTAAGTATGAGTGAATCAACAGAATTGAATTGATTCATTCATACACGCTACATTATTGATTTATAAGTATAAGTAGCAATGAGTATGAGTATTACGTTGACATCAAACTCATAACATTCGAAATATGTTTGATTCATACGCCTACTCATTCAGATTCTTAAATTTAGAAAAATACTTATAATACTTATAAGTGGTTCAGGTGGCTCGAACCATTCATCAAATTTTACAGCCTTTATTGTTATTGCATATACAAACAAAAAAGAAAGGAAAGACAAAGACAACAAGCAAAGCATACACACAATCTTCTTGTGAGTATTGTAGTGTTCGTATGCGAATCATATTTATTTTGTGATTCGTGTAAATGTTAAGTAGATATCAGTCGAAGTCAATAACATCATGCGTATTGTTAAGTATGAATACGACGAGTACTTCCAACTTTGAGTATGAGTATGAATACGACGAGTACTTCCAACTTTGAGTATGAGTAGTATGAGTATCATATTAAAATAACTATGAATGCGTATAAGTATCAGAAATTATAAGTATGATTAGAATCTACTCACGGTTTTGAATACTCGTTGCTGATTTCTAATATACGTAATTGGTCATTGCAATCCTTAAGTCAGGATTACGACCTAGCTTCTTAAGATCACTTACGTTGTGTGTGTTAAATTCAAATCAGTTCAAAGTCGATTTCGAACGACAGATTTTTGGGAAACATTTCATGGCCATTTTTATTTACTTTCAGAGTTTCTGGTAGAAATCTACTGAAATTTGTTTTTTTGGAAGTGTCTGACCTGCGGTTTGAACGAAGCCCTCCTTATGTTTACTAATCCATCATACTACCTACAAGACTATGTCGACCCCAAAGTCTCTGGCCTTTACAAATATCAGAGTTCTGCTTGGTGTGAACGAAGGCAATTACCTGCATAACAGCTGAATGTGTTTCCTCGAGAGATGCATTAAGACCCCACAGGTTCCAAGAATGTGTTCTGATGTTTCGTTCTTATCATTACAAAGGGTAATCTGTGAAAAGTATGGATGCTAGACTCTGTTTCATCTTAAATAGTCTAAAGTATGACTCAAATCTCCTCTTATTTTAGATGATCGACAATAGGTTTGATTTTTTTTCAAACCCACTTGATTAGTTTTTCTAGGCAGTCCCATACTATCTTCAATTTAATTTCAAGCCATCTTGTCGAGTGGTGGCCTGATTGTTGGAAAATGTATCTTACATGGTGGCTGATATGTATTGCAACCAACTTCAGGTTGTTATCATTTGTAAACCGCTCATCTGACAGCTGACAGATTAATTGCAGTGACAGTTCATTTTATTATTTACAAGCTTACAAAAGCATTTTGATCTATTGCATTCAGAAAAAAAGTTATTCGTGATAGAATTCAAGCGTGATAGTGTCATTGCTTTATATTTGGCTGGAAAACCACAGGTAGTTATCGTTAGAGCCCTCCAGCGTTAAAATGTGAATAAATCTTTTGTTTCTCGTACCATTGCTTGTTACCGTGATACTAGCAGTGTTGCATCGCGTCCCAAAAGTGGACGAAAAAAACGGTAACAACACCAGAAATGATCAAGAAAGTAAAGGCCATATTTGATCGAAATCCACGCCGCAGTGGTAGGAAAATTGTTAAAACATATCTCGAGAACGGATGCAACACATATTGAAAAATGAGCTTGGACTAAGGCCACTGAAGTCCCAAAAAGTGCAAGAGCTCTGCCTTGGACAAAAAAAGTTAGACTGGAAAGAGCTAAGGAGTTACTTCGCTTGCATGAAAGTGGCCAGTTACCGAATTTGGATTTCACCGATGAGAAGCCATTCCAAATTGAGGAGTTTGTGAACGATCTAAAATAATCCACACCATCTGCCACATTCACTTTAATATATTTCCCACAGGCACAATTGGTCATCAGGATTATTGACCTAGTTTCTCACACCGCTTATGGTGTGTGTTATAATTTTAGACATAAGTGGCGGGACGACCTTCAGTTTAAGGTCGACTACGATGCCAGAGGCATAGGAAATTGTAAATTACAAATTCAGTTCACTCAAAGACGTTGTTGTAGACAGTTTTTTGTCAGTTTGAACTGATTTATATTCCCCACTAAATGGCATTCATACATACATAGATAATTGTGTGTGTTAATTTTATACATGAGCGGCAGAGACTACAGTTTAAAGTTTACTCCAAACGACAGAATTTTCATGGGAATTTTAATTACTGTCAGAGTTTCTACCAGAAATCTGCTGGCAGGAAGAAGCCGAATAATATTTTTGATATTTCGTTTGTTGGGTATGGCTGACCTGAGGTTTGAATCGTGCCCTTACGTCTAAGGACACTAGCTGTTGAACTACGGAATCTTTCTTTATTGCATCGAAACACTAAAACGTCGAATAAATTATTACAAAAAAAAATTATTTTCACAAACAAATTTAACAGCACATCTCACACGTACATACATTTCATTATTTTTTTAAATCGTCTAGAGAATCATTTCTGTTTTTTAATTATTTTTATTACTCGTTAAATTTGAGTTTTTAATCCTTTTTATTTAATTTGCTTCTTAAGCCAACGATTGCAATAAGAAGCAACTGAAAAAGAAAATTAATTGTCATGCAAATGCTGTTCAATATTTGGCCAAGAACTACGTGACCATTATGGCAAGAGTTTACCATGAAATGGAGTGAAAAGATGCTTGCACCCTACTGTTGTCATTCATATTCATATTAAGTTGACTAGCGCCTCAAAAAAATTCAGGAATATGTGGATTTTAAGCTTCAACCTTAGTCAATATGAAGGGACGTAAGAACATCTCGACAGAGTTTTAAGCCTGACTCTTTAGCTGACTCTTTTGTTATTATAAAAGGATGAAATACAGTCGAACTTCTATAAATTGAATCACCATTATCCAGAAAAAAACTTCAACTTATTGAATCTTCAACTTTAGGAAGTAAATTTACAAATGATCTAGATGATGTTGCCACGAGATGTGTTGCAAAATATAGAAACTTCAATTCATAGAAGTTCAAATTATAGAGGTTCGACTGTAAATCAATTCGACTCAAAGTGGAGTTACCATCAAACCGAGAAATTATTCCAAAAACTCCACACCATTGTAGTGCATAATACAAACGCTGCCAACCAATACGTACAAACTTTTTTATTTGCTTTCAACTAAACTATGCTGTAATCCACCTCTGACGCACACTTTCATTGCCAACTGACATCAATAGGGGCAATTGTCAATTTAACTAAAGGATGAAATGAGATGAGCCAAAAACGAGTAGTTCAACTAAATTGTTTTGGCTACATCAACAAAAATATCTACCGCCACCGACAACAACAACAGCTAGAAACTACTTGCAGAAACAGCAACCAAAGCCAAACTAAAGCTTATGGCCACTGAATACCTGATGACGATGATGATACTGCCTGCTGCTGTACAAATATTGCTGCCAGACAATTAAGCACGTACGAAACACATTCAAAGATAAAGAATGGCAATGACAGTGGCAGCATCGGCATCAGCATCAGAATCAGTATCCAAAACGAAATAAATCCACTGCCGTTACAGCACGTGAAAACTTTCATGCTGGGCTTTTTGTTTTTCTGGTCATATTCCAACTTATAATTACAAATTCCTCAAGCCAAAGGTGTTTTGCTGTGTCACAGTGTTTAAAGAAGCTCAAGGCTACGTTCTCGCAGAGTGCCTCTATGGCTCAGACAAGCAATTGTTTGAAAATTGATAATTAAATGGTAATATGGGGGACTGTTTATTGACTATAATTTTGAAAGTTTTTTAAATGCTTTTCACTTTATTCTTTCCCCTTTTTGTGTTTTTAATTTCAAACGAAGTTTTAGCAAATTTATTGCCGTAACGATGATGATGGTGATGATGATGACGATTCTGATTGAGATCAAGATTAAACTTTTCATTTATTGCCTTAAGAATGTGTTGATGGAAAATTATTTTGGAAATCATATTTGATATTTGGAATTTTGTATCATCATTTACCAAAGGAATCCCTTTGTCAACCACAATCAAAGTAAATGTAAACCGCCAAACAAAAAGAATACCAAGACAGATGAATGAAAATCTGTTGTATGAAATAGTGACGACCTAAAAATATTTAATATGTGGAGAGGGAATAATAATAAAAACAGAAAACTATTATAGGTTCACATATACAGGCTGGCTGATATATAAAGCGCTATATTTTTTTTAATTTCTTTTTTTTTAAATTTTATAGTTGAAAAGCAAAAATAACATCAAATTTTAGAATCAGTTTAGATTTGTTCGAATTGGCCGCCTTTGGTACGAATTATGGCCTTCAAACGGCCGACAACAACGGCCATCACAGGCTGCACGAAAGTAACTCTGCGGTATTTTGACCCATTCCCGGCGAAGCACCGTCTTGAGCTGATCGACACTTTGGTATTTTTTAGTGAGAATCTTACTCTCCAAAATGCCCCAAGCGCTGAAGTCCAGCAGATTGAGATCCGGAGATTATGCGATAGAAATGAAGCGAGAAACCTCCTTTTTAAGCCATTCTTGGTTGACGCGTGCAGAGTGCGGTGGTGCTGAGTTCAGTTGGAGTGTCCATGGTCTGCGCCAGAAATATTTGTATGCCCACGGCTTCAATACTGTCTTTAAGACATTTTCCCGATAATATTCGGCATTTATTTTGGCCCCACAGTCGATGAATACGAGCGGACCTCTTTACCAACTAAACTCGATCATTTTGTTTGTTCACAAACTGCTCAATTGGGAATGGCTTCTCATCGGAGTAAACCAAATTCAGTATCTGGCCACTTTCGTGCAAAGCGAAGGTACTCCTTGGCCCTTTCTAGTCTAATTTTTTTTTGTCCATCGGTGAGCTCTTGCACTTTTTGGAACTTCAATGGCTTTAGTCCAAAGCTCAGTTTTTCAATATGTGTTGCATCCGTTCTCGCGGTATGTTCAGCTCACGAGCAATTTTTCTACTCCACTGCGGCGTGAATTTCGATCAAATCTGGTCTTCACTTTTCGGATCATTTCTGGTGTTGTTACCGTTTTTTTTCGTCCACTTTTTGGATGCGATGCTACACTGCTAGTATCACGATAATGAGGGATGGTACGAGAATCAAAAGATTTATTCACATTTAAATGCTTGAGGGCTCTACCTAAATATAAAGCAATGACACTATCACGCTTGAATTCCATCACGAATAACTTTTTTTCTGAATGCAAAAGATCAGAATGCTTTTGTAAGGTTGTAAATATTAAAATGAACTGTCAGCTGCCAGACGAGCGGTTTACAAATGACAACAACCTGAAGCTGGTAGCAATACATATCAGCCACCCTGTAGATATGTATGTATAAAAAAAAGGTTGAACAGTGGGACAAAACTCTAAATAATATTACGACAAAAGAAAAACATTTAAAAATTTGAAATTTACTTAATAAAGACACAATCGAATAAGAAATTAAGCAGAATATCTGATTATCATATTCCCAGTAATCTAGCAGGTAGTGTGTTGACTTATTAAACGTGAGACCAGAGCAATTCCCAGGTCAGGCATTTCCAATAAAACGAATTAACAACAAAATCAGTTACAGTGTCAATGAATGGCGACGCAGAAGCAAATGGAAATAATAAAGGCTTAATGGAGCCAGTTTTAGACTATGGCGACTTCATACAATTTACCGCATAATTTTTGTATTCGGTTGCTGCCTGTTTCAGTCCAGTTTAGGTTAGTTTTTTTTTAAGCATCGTAACAATTTATTATTTGAAGACAATGGTCTCTCTAGATTCCAAAAGGATGTGTATATCATAATAAAATTTACTTAAGGACACTGTATGTCTGTGTGTCTTTAAACGGTATTCATTAGCTCCGCTCATGAGGGCTGTGTTATATGAGATCATAAAATGTAGCAATAAAACTCATGCATTGCGAATGTCTGCTGAAAATAAAAAAAGTTCTGCAGCCTATTTCAGACTCAATCGACGAGGCTAGGCATTAAATTTACTTAAAATTATACTTTCGAATTTCATAGTAGTCGCAATGAGACTTTGACTCTAAATAACCTCACAATGACTGGAGATTGTATTATTCCGACAGTTACAAACTTGAGGCGACATTTTTGTAAGTCCTTAATTCGTTAAGAATTTTGTCTAGTTGGATGTGATTTGAATAAAATCCACACACTTTGACATAGAAATGCCAACAAGGAATTTAAGGAATACATATAATAATACATGTAAGTAATAATACACCTGGTACTACCTTCTCTCAGCTATGTTTGGTACACTTAACACGACTGTCATATTAACCTAAGCGAAACTCATTCCAAGATTAATGTCAGACACACTCATCATGCATCTTTCTCCAACTCCGCAAATTGTTGTATGAAAAAAATTTTTTGGCGACTTTCTCACACTATATTTCTGGCAAATACTCTAAGAGTTAAGAAAAATTGCAATGTAAAGTTGCTCAAGAAAATCTGCCGTTCGAAGTCGGCTTTATATTTTATGTCCCGCATATATTTTATGTCCATATATGTAAGTGGAGAAGAAGGCTTGGTTATAGTCCTGACTACAGGATTCTAATTGCATTTACATATATAATGGGTGATTTTTTAAGAGCTATAGAAAAATTTTTCAAAAAAAAAAAACACATCAAATTCAGAAAAATTCATTAAATCTTTAATCGAATCGATGGTACGGTCTTTATAACTTAATGTTCGAATATTATCTCATGCAAATGTTGACCGCGATTGCGACTCAAATAGTCCTTCCGCTTAGTTTAATTTTGGCATACTATTTCCAACATTTCGGCCGGTATCTCAAGAATAAATGCTTCAATGTTGTCTTCCAATGCGTCAATTGAAGCGGACGTGTCAGTTATAACATGGCCCACAAAAATATCTAAAGGCGTAAATCACACGATGTAGGCGGCCAATTGACCGGTCCGAACGTGAAATAAAATGTTCCGAACTCGCCTCCAATAAGTCTAAGTTACGCATGTATGTGAATTGGCTCGTCTTGTTGAACGACATTGTTGAAGTTAACATACCACAACAAATGCTAAAGGTGCTCGCACATCTAGGCGGCATGACCGGTCCGAACGTGAAAGAAATGGTTCCCGAATCGCCTCTTTGTTACGTGTCGGCTGTATACAGTCCCACATGTCATGCAAGTCAAGCTCTTGCATTTTGCAATAAAAAAATAGATATCATCTTACGGTAGGGCTCACCATTCAAGTTAACGATTCGCAGCATTTTTTTAAAGAAGTACGGTCCAATGATTTCACCAGCCCATAAACCGCACAAACTGTGACTTTTTTTTTCTTTTTGAAATTCTTCTGTCTTCTGGCTTCGGCAATCTGCTTATTTATCGTATCAATTGAGCCAAAATGAGCTTCGTTGTGCTGAACACCAGTTTTTTCGATAAAGAAGTGGATCTTCGGCCAACTTTCCAAGGGCCCCTTCACCAAAAAATTATACGTTGCGGTAGGTCGTTCGGCTTCAATTCTTGCACCAGCTGTATTTTGAAAGGCTGCACACCTAAATTCTTCTGCAAAATTTTCCACGTTGTTGAGTAACAGAGGCCCAATTGCTGCGAACAGCGACGAATCCATAATTAATGGTCGATACAGCTGCGATATTTTCTTCAGTTCGTACTCTACGTAAGCGTATTGGTGGTTTAATGTCGAACAATGTAAATTTGGTGCGAAATTTAGTGACAATAGCCTGAAAACCACTTCGTTTAAACTGACCATAAAGGGGAAGATTCGCGAAATGAACTTTCTTAACAGAGCATGCATTTGGAAAATAAAAATCAATGATTTGTAAGCTTTGTTCGTTTATAGCACGATTCATAGTTAAATTATAGACCAAACTGAAGATATTTGTCACGAAACAGGAGTGACCTGTTTAAACCAGTATTGGCAGAAAGATAATAGCTAAAAAATCACCCGTTATATAGGTTTAATACGCGTATATACTGTTCTCTTAAGTAACCTTCATGCGAACTTATTTTCTTAATTTTTCTTGCACTACTCGTCCCACTGTTTTTCTTCGCGCTATTTTTAGTGGAATGCCACAAAATAAATAATAAAATACGACAACCTTAGTGTGATACTAAAATGCAATAAAAACAACACCAGAAATTTTACAAAAAAAAAAAAAAAGAACAAAATAGTAAAGACGATAGAGGTGTAGATAAACATATAAACACACATGTTTGTAATTGCAATTGTAATCGTAATCGTAGTTGTAGTTACATTCGTAGTCGTAGTTGCAATTTTTGTTGCACTTTTCTTTCTGCAACAATATGAAAATTTATGACCCATGATAGCAATCTAGTAATAATAATATGGCAACTACTACTACAACAACAACTACAACAAAAATAATAAAAAGATTTAAGACTTAAGGTAAAACCTTTACATACCAATAAACAAACAGCACCAAAAGGTGTACCTTCCAACAAAACTCCCTCCACTCCGTTATAAACCTTAAAAGAAAACAAAAAAAATTTTTTAAACAACAATTTATGATCAAAGAAAATAAATTGTGACACATGAAATGAATAAAACAAATATTTTTTACAAACAACAACAACAACAACAACAATATTAACAATTGCAAAAATCTCATATTTTGTTCGTTTTGAAAAAAGCAAGAAAAAATATGGAACTCCAAACGAATTTTACAAAATTTCAACTAAATTGAGGCAATTTTTTTCAGCCGCAAAATAAAAAACTAGTGCAACAGAAAATTTTAGAAACGGATTTACCAATCAAATATTTAGATGGTTTAGGGGAAGTTATCCTACCTATAGTTTCACAGAACGGTTTATTACATACATACATACTTGGTCATTATAATCCTTCAATCCGGATTATTGACCTTGGTTCTCACACCACTTGCGTGTGTTAATTTTTATACATAAGTGGCGGGATCTACAGTTTAAAGCCGACTCCGAACGATTTATTTTTTCCGTGGCAATTTTATTTTCTCTTAGAGTTTTTGCCAGAAATCTGATGAGAGGAAATCGCTTTTTGTATTTTGTTTTGATGTCTGGCATGGGGCTCGAACCCTGGCTTTACGTCTAATAAGCCAACACACTACCTACTAGACTACGGCGACAGAGGTTAATTACAAACTGTTACAATTATTATCGTAAAGGGTTACGACAGAACTGCTATCACACCACCTATGCCGAGTATCTTCAAGACTGTGGCTTGTCAAACTTTACGATACTTCGCCGTGTCGGCAAGGGAATTATCCTTTCCGAGCACCTAATATGCATTCAGGTGTTTCCTTCTGGTGTGCGTTAACACCTCACTAGTTACAAGAATATGATGCGTTCTTATCGTCTTCGAGTCCAAACAACCCCATTTCTAAATAAATGTACTATGAGCCTACAATGACCTATCAAAAGACAAGCTACTAATATTAGGTAATCCGTGAATAATTTAGATTTCGTCTTTCCTGAAGTATATTTTTCCAGGCATCTTCTGTACCCGCTATAAAGAAAGGTTCTGCTTCGGCGTAAAAGCTCTCTTCCTCAAAAGCTTATCATATAATCTGGAACCCAGCAGAAGGTAAACCCATTTTCTCTACCTGGTTGTAACTCCTCTAGTCGCCATGATCTAGTAGTTAGTGTATTGGCTTATTAGACGCGAAGCCACGGCTCAAATCCTCAGCCAGACATCAAAAATGAAATATGAAAAATACAGATTTCTGGCAAAATTTCTGGAGTAAATAAAATTGCTTTGAAATGAGTGGTGGCGTTGAGAAGCTATACCGTAATCCTGAGTAAAGGGTTGTAATGGCCAATTATGTTTGTATGTGATTGTGACTTCCCAGCTACTCCAATTCTGTTTTCAATTTATTTTTATACGAGCCGAGCCGACATTTCTTACAAGTAGGTTTCAATATGCCTTCCATGGCATAGACTTCAGATTGGGAGGTACGCATTAGTTGTTTTCCCATGAACTCGAAATCTTTCATTCTAGCACAAAAAACTCCCCACCAAATTGTACCTCTTTTAAAAGAGTACTTAGCTTCCCAATTACTTCATTAATTTTTGTACCAACGAGACTTACCAAAATCACTGAGTTTATTGGCTCTGTTCGTTAGGTCATGAAATGACAAAAACTCGGGGCCATTAAAACTTATGAGAGTCGGTCTCAAAGTCATGAACCACACATTTTAGAGAAAAAGTTTAAGTTTATATACATAACAGAGTTCAGCATTACATCGTTTTTCTGCTACTCATATGCACTCTTGCAATTTTGAGTATGAGTGAATCCACAGAATTGAAATTTAACTACTCTGATTCATTCGTACTCGCTACAACATTGAATTTATAAGTATAAGTAGCAATGAGTATGAGTACCATGTTGACATCAAAGACACAACATTCGAAATATGTTTGATTCATACACATACTCATGCTGATTCATAAATTTAAAAAAATACTTATAATACTTATAAGTGATTCGTGTGATTCGAATCATTCATCAAAATTTACAGGGTTTTTTGTTGTTGTACATACAAACAAGGAAGAAAGGAAAGACAGAGACAACAAGCAAAGCATACACACAATCTTCTTGTGATTATTGCGGTGTCCGTAAGCGAATCATACTTATATTGTGCTTCGTGTAAATGTTAAGTAGAGACGAGTCAAAGTCAATAATATCATGCGTATTGTTAAGTATGAATACGACGAGTACTTCCAACTTTGAGTATGAGTAGTATGAGTATGATATTAAAATAAGTATAAATGCGTATAAGTATCTGATTTGAATCTACTCATCGTTTTGAATACTCGTTGCTGATCTCTGATACACAATCTAAAATTAAAAAAACTACAAACTATATTCGATAGTTAACTCGATACTCTTATTCGTTTGTTTATAAAGTTGTAGTTGAGCTTACCTTCCCCACAAATCACTGGCAGCTTAGAAAACTAAAAAATAAAATCCTTGATTCATATGGTATACGATGCAAAAAAGGTAACGCTTGCAAACTATTAAATTTCTTCAAATGATTGGCGAAAGGAAAATTGGAACAAATATAGGAAATGCAATAAATAAGAGATTTTCTACCTTGGATTTCTGGCGATATGGGTTTAAACGAAGAAGAAGAGTAAAATGTGTTTAATTTTTATTTTTCGAAATTAAAGTAGAAACTATTTGATTTTTTAACTATTAATAAATTCCTATTAATTCAATACTTGTAAACTAGCGAAGACATGAATTAATCAGAAACTCCTGAAGCAGGCAACCTTGTTTGCCTATTATAAACCAGAAAATTAAAATTCAAGCAATTTTTTCATCTATATTCACTCGATATGGATGACTAGACTTATATCTTCTAGTATCGCTCTTACAAAACTTATCGCCTATTTGTTTTTGCGTAGCTTAACAGAGACAAATTGGAAGCTTGAACAAAATCGAAAGCAGGAACACACGTCTGCAAACGTCAGTTTAAATTTCTGGGAGTTTACTGTACCTCTATATATTCATAACACCATTCTGTTTCTGCATTTCGAAAATCAATGGTGATATGCACTTTATATTACTGGGTGCAGTGATCTATTCGATAAAAAACAAGAAATATCTTCAATAAACATTATGGTTTGACGTCTCATTTCAATTTCTATCAGAATATCATCAATCCAGAAATCATAGTTTTCGAAATCTAAAGCTTCTCTTTATAATAAAACATCCATAAGAAGTACGAAACATATTTTTTGTTAAACTTAAAATACACTAGAGCATTAGTAGAACTCTTATAGCAATCACTCCTCTTAAGAGCAAACGGCTTTCAAAAAGCATTTCCCATCTTGTTTGGTTTATTTTGCCCTACTCCAATGGACTTTTGTTCATTTCGAATCTAGGTATCATTCTCGTTATAATTTCGGAACTCTTTCTGATATTATATTCGATCCACCTCCATTTTCAACGTTTGTAGTTTCGTTAATGTTTCAGCTGCCTGTGTAAATGATGTTTAGGCAAAAATGTCTTACATGAGGCAGGTGTCACATCCGTACTACAAAGTTGGTTGCATATTCAATAACCGTAATTTGCCGTAAATATTCTGTAGCCACATACTCCATACTTATTGAAGTCGCCCAAATGCCGATCTGAGTTTATTGAGCCTGTTATTTCCGTTGGTTTCTGCTGCACCATTCGTCGACGCTGATATCAAAAGCTACTTACGTAGTCGCCTAGTTAGCATTGACGATTAATCACTGCGTTATTGATTCTCATGGCTTTAGTTTTCCTGATATACGTATATCTTAAGTTCAACATAGCACTCTTATCTTCCTAGTTTTCTACTTTTGCCTAAAAGTTGGAGATCTTGTGCGTTAGTACAGGGTATCCATTTCGTGGTTTCAAAAGTATGGGACTTTAATTCGACATCTGTCAAACTAAGTTGTAAAACCAATTTTTTTCTTTTCAGTTGAAAATCTGACATTAACGAAAATAATTCGCTTAACAATCACACAACGCACAAAAATGATCAAAACCTACTACAAACATGGTGATTCTGCCACAGCCACATATAGTACTTAAAAGATGGGATTATGGTATATATAATCGTCCATATTACACGCTCAGTGCTTACGTTAATAAAAAAAATTGTCGTAGTTGCGCTCCTGAGAATCCTCAAGTAATTGAAAAGAGGCCATTACATCCAGAAAAAATAACTGTTTGGTGCTTTCTTTGGTCTGAAGGTGTGATTCGACCTTACTTCTCCGAAAACGATGATGGAACGACTGTCACCGTCAGTTCGGAGCATTATAGTCATATAATAATCGACTTTTTTTGCCTGCTATTGAAGAATACGACTTGAAGAATATGTGGTTTCAACAAGGCGGTGCCACATGCCACACAACTCGTGCGAATATTGCTTTATTCCAAGAGAAATTTTCTGGCCACGTAATTTCTCGTCGTGACGATATCAACTGGCCACCAAGATCATTACACTTTTTTTTGTGTGCTGCACGAAATACCGTTTTTATGCAGATAAACCTTCAACTCTTGAGCACTTAGAAACCAACTTTCGTCAAGTTATGGCTAAGATATCGCCCAATATGTGTCAAAACGTGGCAACACTTCGCGTGTATGTCATTTAAATGATGTAGTGTTTCACACATAATGTCGACGTTCAAACTTTATAATAAAAAAGAAATATCATGAAAAAACTTTTGAAACCACGAAATGGATAACCCGGTACAACAGAGAAATATCATCTGCATAATCCAGAACCACCTTGTGCTTGATCTTTATCTCTTCTTACACTTTCTTTTACCTTCTTAGCAAGCAGTTGAGAAGTAGCCCGTGGTTATATTAAAAAAATTATTTCTTTAGGCGTCTTTGTCGAAAAACCCTGATGCTATAAACAGTTTCTCAAATCTATAGTTGGAGTCGACGTTAAACTCTAGGTGCCGTCAGTTATAGAAGATATTTATGGATGCAACATGGGTATGTGAGAAGCTAGATTGTAGTTCTGCATAATGTGTTTAAGGACCAATTAAGTAAGTATATTCAGTTTGAGTTCCCTTTTTTGGGACTCCCGGTACACCTGGTGTTTTTTCTGCTACTTGATTAAAAGCTTCCGTGATATCATCAAATGAGGTCTTATGAATACGAAATAATATTGTGTCATGTGCAGCAGGAAACTATTAACAGCTTAAAACTCAACGTCTAACTTCGGAAGGTAATATTAAGTATTTGAAGTATAGCTGACAACTTTTGTAGGCGACACTGAACTACGAAATCTGGAACTCTAGCCGAAAAGGACTATCACTAACGGCTTTGAAAATCGCTTAAAGACAGTGGCAATGGCAACTGCTTCCAGAATGTTCAGATTAGAAAAAACTAAAGCAAATTCATTGAACTAAATCACGACAAGTTTCAATCATTTAAGATGATCATGAGTGGCCGTACTATAGTAGGTGGTGTATGGGCTTATTAGACATGCGGCTATGCTCCAAGTCCCAGGTTAGACATCTCCACCAAAATGAAAAATATTTATTCGGCGACTTCCTCTTATTATTTCTAGCCAAAAAATCTAAGAATAAATAAAACTCCTGTGAAAAGTTTGTCAAAAATTTGTCTCTCGAAGAGTAATTTAAACAGTAAGTCCCAACTGCATAAGTGAAGCTACATAGGTCGTTGTCCTAATTAAAGGGTTGTATTGGCAATTATGTATGCATATGAGAATGATGAGTTTAATAACCAAATCAATGTCAAATAATTGCCCACAAAATCCAAAGGCAAATTAAGCTGTTTGATGCTCTTTCTGAAACAGTATGCATATGTGAACATTTGCACCCATTTCAAGGACAATCAAGATGCATTTACGTTTTAATTAAATTATAAATTTATTGGATTAATTTTATATTTTAAAACAATAAATTGGAATGTCTGATCATTTTTCAAAACTTATCTACAGGTGTTTTATGCTTTTCTTTTTCATATTTTTTGTCAGCCTTTATGTATTTTTACTATACGACCCATTAGTGGTAAAGTCCTGCATCATAAAAATGTCCAGTTTATGTTGCATTTACGAGTATTTAGTTTAAACATAAATTTTTATGGACTCATTCATACAACAGCTTTTAAGTAAATTTTTGTTTTTTTTTTAAATGAATTTCTTTGTTTTGTTTTTACATTTTGCAAAGAAGCCTATTTTTTTAAAAAAAATTTTTTTATAATATTTGGACGATTTTTTGATGGGTTTTTTATGCAATTTAAGTTGTGCACCAAATGTGGCCAGAAACAATCAACAGATAAGCAACGAACGCAACATGTTAACAAAAAAAAAAAAATAAGTTCACCCCAAACGGCCAGAACGTAATGGCCAAAAACAAAAACAAAACCAAAAAAAAATATGAAAACACAAAAACTGATGGCCAGGCAAAAATAATGTTCTGAAATGGGAAATAAAAACCAAAATAAAGGAACAAAAAAAAAAGCATTTGAATGCAACAACAAGTGAAGGCAACAAGCGAAATAAGCCACAAATCCGGCCATAAATCGCTTATTTTCAGGCCTTAAAACGAAAAATGTTCTGTTTTTGTTGTTTGCATTGAACATGTGCGGTATGTCGGTGTCGGCGAGCAACAGTCGTCATTTACACCACCGCTACCGCCAACACTGCACCCTGCAGAGTGGAGGAGTAGAGACTCCTATTTGCTGGTCAAATAAAATTCCATGGAAATATGTTCCGGCGTAGTTGCAGGAAAAGGGCCCGAAATAAACATTTCGCTCAATAAAACGTAAAGAAATGCTTCGAAAGACTAATATAAACGCCCAAGATTAAAAGTTTTGTTTACATTTTCTTTTCTCATGCAATTGTATGTATAACACTGACCTACACTATTCGCTTACGTTTATTCAAAACCCTGTCATATTCATATTCATTTGTAAAGCAGCAACATGTGCCGGTTAAAGGTACAGAAGGCAAAATAACATTGTGGCCATGTAGCCAGTTTTTTGTGGTAATAAAGAGCCGTTTATGGATATAAAGATGTAGACAAAAAGTGTTATAAGCTTTGTCAATATCCAGCTCTGGTTTAACATGTAAATTCTACAGCGAACACATGCGAATGTCGGCAAAATATTTGCAAAACGAAAAGCAAATCCTATCAGATACAAACATTTGGTTTAAGCCAAGTCGGTAAAGAGATAAGCCAATATTTCGTTTTATATGCAGATGAATATTGACACTTTGATGTTGTTTTGTGTTGTTATTTTTTTACAAAGTTACAATGTCAGCCGTATTTCAAAAAGAAATTTTTTTTCTGTAAATTGGAAGCTGGTCATTGAACTCTACTCTCTTTTAGGAACAATTGTAGTACCAGAAAGAAGACATTTTCTTTAGAATGGGTTCACAATGTTACACTTTAAAAGGTTTTACAATAAAGAACAGAGTGGGATAGATTAAGTTGCAGTGATAGCTTTGATATCAAAGCTTACTAGATCACTCATAGCGGTCCGTTGCTACGCCATAGGTAAACGCAATCCCCATACTGATCAAATTCCACCACACTCATAGAAGAAATTCGGCCAGCGTAGACTGCACACTAAAGGCACGACTCCTCTAAGCTGGAAACTAGCCTGAAAGTTTTATGAACGAAGCTACATATGTATACCCTTGATGTCAATGGATAATAAGTATGTTAAGTTGATGAGGAATGCAAAGTCAAATAACCTAAATCAAAGCCCCACGATGGATGGGAATTTGCAGCTTTCATCTCGTCAGTAGACCCACAACCTTGACAGTAATCGTAGTCTTTCCGCTTGTCCTGTAATAACTTGTAAACAAGGCCCCTGTGATCGAGATAACTATGCCTCACGGTCCAAGTGAGTATGGCAATTGAGCAGGATTCCTTTTTGTCCAGGTTACGTTAGCGTCACGAAATCATTTTTGACTAAAGGCCAATTTAGCCAAGGAGTGCACCTCCTCTAACCAAGTCATCGGCCATATAGTTGCTTGGAATGTTTCTGTACCAGAGGACATAGACAAGCGAGATGCTGAATCATTCTGATTTTACAAGAAGATCACGGCGTCACCTTCTGACTGGAAAGAGGATCTAATTGCAGATTGACTATTAGAAAAGATCGCGATGCAGGTGAAATTAGGAATGTTGATGAGGATCCAATAAGCTGCTGGGTGAATGGCAAACAACTCAGCAAAAACAAACTAAAACTTATACAATGTGCTTGGGCAGATTTTTCTTATTTCTCCAAAGCGCAAAGGACATTGGCGATATTATTCCGATGACCTAGACATTCCGAATTTCTTGCTACCATAATGTTCGATGGCAAAGAAATATAAATGGAATCTCCATAGTAGGTTAAACGGCTTGATACCATAATGTTCGATGGCAGAGAAATAAAAATGGAGTCTCCTTAGTAGTTTCAAACGACTGCCTACCGTAATGTTCGATGGCAGATAAATAAAAATGGAGCCTCCGTACTAGTTTAAACAACTGGCTATCATAATGTTCGACGGCAGAAAAATAAATATGAAGTCTACGTAGTAGTTTAAACGACTTGGAACCATAATGTTCGATGGCAGAGAAATAAGTATGGAGTCTCCGGAGTATTTTAACCACTTGGTAGCATAATGTTCGAGGGCAGAGAAATAAAAATGGAGTATACGGAGTAGTTTAAACGACTTGCTACCATAATGTTCGATGGCAAAGGATAAAAATGGAGTCTCTGTAGTAGTTTGAACGACTTGCTACCACAATTTTCGATGGCAGAGAAATAAAAATGGAGTCTTCGTAGTAGTTTAAGACGTTGACTGCCGAGTACGAGATAACTCGTAGATTACGTTCCCTTTTAAGGAGCCAAACTATGAGTTATCTCGTAATTAGTAATGTGAGAAAATCAAGTTGTCGTTTTTTCGCCAGTTTTTTTTTTTAAATTGCCACGGCAGTTAACGTGTTAATCGACTAATCGACTTGCTACTATAACGTTCAATAACAGAGGAATAAGTATGGAGTCTCCGTGGTAATTTAAACGACTCGCTACCATAATGTTCGATGGCAGAGAAATAAGTATGGAGTCCGCATAGTAGTTTAAACGGCTTACTACCACAAAGTTCGATGGCAGCGGAATAAAAATGGAGTCTCAGTAGTAGTTTAAAGGACTGACTACCATACTATTCGATGGCAGAGGAATAAAAATTAAGTCTCCGTAGTAGATTAAACGACTGGCTAGAATAATGTTCGATAGCAAAGAAGTAAAAATGGAGGCTCCGTAGTAGTTTAAACGGCTTACACTCATATTTCTTTGTAAATAAGGACGACCCAACCATTACTGTAACGCCACTATGTACGATGTTTGGCTGCTACAGAATGGTGCGATTTATTGCGTCAAACGTTTGTTGTCTGTTTCATCAGCTGAAATGGTGATGTCAAACTGGCCACGAAGATGCTGCGATTTGACACCCTCGGGCTATTTATGGTGGGGCACAGTTATAGAAAAGTTTTATGTCAGAGACAATAGAGCATTCGGAGGATAACATTTGTGATGTCATTGTCAAATCGGATGAAGTACAGTGCGGCCAGCCACTGCAGCCATATGAATGAAGTAATATTCCATTTCTAGATGGAATTTTAAACCGTTTTTATTTTATCGTAGTTTTAAATTTAAACTTTTAGATGGGCTACCCTTTATCTTTAACCGTCTGATACTATAAAAATCAATTGGTTCACTCAAGCAGCTATTTATTAACGATTGCAAGCAGCAGTACACATTGAAAACCATGGCAATAATGGCATATTTTTATTCGCCAGACCCCACATTTTTAAATTAGATACCCAATATTAATGAATGAAAATCTGTCCTGAAAAGTATGCTTAAATTCAAATTCAACATTGAATAATTTATAGACACGACTCTTCTGTGTCTGTGTAAAGGAGAGATGTCTTATTAAGATATGAATTTGTGGATCCAACGTATCAGAAAACGATTTTAATTAAAACTTATAGATTTCATAACCTTGTGCCATCTGTATCTGTCTATGGTCCAAAGTATAATATTTTACTTGCGATTTCAATGAAAATAACCTTCAAGATTGTTAATAAAAAATCAATGTTGATTAAAAGATTTTAAAGATTTTTTTTCCTGGAAATACTTTCAATTTGATGAGATGAAAATGGGGAAAGATAAGAAATTAACACACACACACACACATACATACACATATGTGCATATGTAGTAAAAGGACCATAAACAAAATGCATTTTTGGATTATGACTCCCTTCACAAGCTTATAAAACCGAAGAAGGAGAAGAAGAAAAGATAAGAAAATCATAACGATGTTGACGTTGGTGATGACTATGATGAGATGGTGTTGACAGAGCTGATGGTAATGGCGTTGGTTATGATGCTGGTCATTTAAGATGGTAGGATATGGCCATTGTAAACATGTTTCTACACTTTAATATCATACATCTGATGAGAATGAATAAATGGGAACGAGAATACTGGCAATGCTGATGATGATGATGATTTTTGCCATAAACCTACACGTTATTATAAAGATGCCATTAATACTGTCTGTCAGTTGTGCTGTTGGCTGTTGTTGGTGTAATCCAATAGCAAGATGTAGCCAATAATGACTGGCTGTATGTATTGAATGCCTTGTAAAAGATTATAAATTTTAAGAGACATTTAATGATTACCAGAGAGTCCAGCCTGTCGGTAAGTAAGATTGGCCGAAATACGATGTGTTACAGTTAATGGCCAAACAGTTACAATGGGAGCAACTGAGATTTAAAGCATGATTGTGGTGTTTTGTTTAAGGACATAACGTCTGTCTCCTTCTCTTCACTTTTACTTCACACAATATAAAGTCAATTGTTTTTATTCTTGTCATCTAGTTGTACAACAGAAGGAATTGGCATTGCTGTCTCATGCATTTATAGCGCCTTTAAATATTGTCATATCCAGTCATGTTTCATTGTCATTGTGTATTGGAACTCGTCTTTATTGTCTATGAACATCATTGTCTTTGGAAATTCTGCTTTGTTTTTGGGGAATTTTTCAAATTCTTTGCATTTTTTTTTTCTTCTAAAAATATTTATTTAGTCTATGTTTCTTTGTTTGGTATGTCGTATATCATCGTTTCATTTCGATATTATTTAGCATGGCTAAGTCATTATGAAATTCTTGCTGTTTTTGTGGTCAAATAACTTGTGACTAATTGTTTGTTGTTTTCTATAAAATATTTGATTTTGTAAATTAAATCAATACAAAATAATGGAACGTTACAAATTATTATCATCCCTGTGTTTTCGATAATGCAAAGAATTATTATCATGCGAACTCTGCAACTTCGGCGTGGAGAGTGTTCTACGAAGGATGGGAGTGCATCGCAATGACACTATTTTTCAAAAAAGTGTCCAGTTGCTTGCGTACGCTGACAACATCGACATCATAGGGCGTACCAAACGAGATGTCACTGCTGCCTTTAGTGCTATTGAACGGGAGTCTAAGAAGATGGGTCTGGCAGTCTGCAGATCAAGCGCAGGATTATTCTTGCCAACAGGTGCTATTTTGGTCTCGAGACGAAACTACAAGACGCTCATCCTACCCGTGCTTCTTTATGGCGCAGAAGCAAGTACTGATACAGCTGCCTTGAGAGTATTCGAGAGAAAAGTCCTACGTAAGATCTTCGGTCCAGTGCGAGTTGGCGATAATTTTCGCATCCGATTCAAAAAACAGTGAGCTGTATTAGCTCCTCAAAGACATGGACGTTATACAGCGGCTGCGCTGGCTCGGCCATGTTGTTCGAATGGAGGAGGATGCTCCGGCTAGACGGGTATTTGATTCGGGGATCTGCGGAAGACGGCGGAGAGGACGATCTTGCTTCCGTTGAAAGGACCAAATCGAAGAAGCCCTGTCATCGTTTGTTGTGACCAACTGGCGTAAGCGCACAAGAATCTGAGGCGCCTGGAAAGATGTGTTGCGGCAGACCGAAATCCGTTAATCGGGTTGTTATGGCCAATTAAGCAAGTAAGTAAGTAAAGAATTATTATATTTAAACATTCTAAACTCGGAAACTCACTTTTCCAGAGAGGAAATTATGCTTCTCTTTTACAGACATACATACATAATTGAGTTTTACGACCCTTCAATCAAGATTACGACCTAGCTTCTCATGTGTGTTCTTCCTTTTGCATACGGGAATTAATATACAGGGTGGCTGATATGTATTGCAACCAACTTCAGGTTGTTATCATTTGTAAACCGCTCCTCTGACAGCTGATGCATTAATCCATTGGCAGTTCATTTTATTATTTACAAGCTCACAAAAGCATTTTGATCTATTGCATTCAGAAAAAAAGTTATTCGGAATTCAAGCGTAATAGTATGATTGCTTTATATTTGGCTGGAAGATCACAAGTGGCTATCGTTAGAGCCCTCCAGCATTTAAATGTGAATAAATCTTTTGTTTCTCGTACCATTGCTCCTTACCGTGATACTTTAATTGTTGCATCGCGTCCAAAAAATGGACAAAAAAAAAACGGTAACAACACCACAAATTATCCGAAAAGTGTAGGTTAGATTTGTTTGAAATCCACGCCGCTCGTGAGCTGAACATATCGCGAGAACGAATACAACACATGTTGAAAAATGAGCTTGGACTAAAACCATTGAAGTTCCAAAAAGTTCAAGAGCTCACCAATGGACAAAAAAAAGTTATACAGGAAAGACACAAGGAGTTACTTCGCTTGCACGAAAGTGCCCCGTTACCGAATTGGGTTTTATCCAATGAGAAACCATTCTAAATTGAACAGTTTGTGAGCAAAGAAAATGATCGGGTTCATTTTTCAAAGAGGTCAGCTGAAAATTTACACCTGCGATTGGCCAGCAGAACTCAAGCGCCGTCGATGGTAAAAGTAGGGGCCGCCGTAATGGCCGATGGTCGCTCCTCACTCGTATTCATCGACTGTGGGGTCATAATAAATCCCGAACATTATCTGGAAAATGTCTTAAAGAAGCCCCAAACAAACATTTCGGCCCCAGACCATTGACATTCCAACAGGGCTCAGCACCACCGCACTTAGCATGCGTTAACCAAGAATGGCTTAAAATGGAGTTTCCTCGCTTTATTTCTACCGCACAATGGCCACCAAAATCTCTGGATCTCAATCCGTTGGACTTTTGTGCCTGGGGCATTTTGGAGAGTATGGTTCTCACTAATAAAGTACCAAAGTGTCGATCATATCAAGTCGGCCCTTCGTCGGGAATGGGCCAAAATACGGCAGAGCCACTACTGTGCAGCCTGTGATGGCTTTGTCGGCCGTTTGAAGGGCATAATTTGTACCAAAGGTGGCCAATTCGAACAAATCTAAACTGAAAAGAAAAGTCGCAGCAGATGTCAACTAGTTAAGTTTCAAAGTTTCGTGATCATGCCGTCTAGCTGTCTAATAATGTACATAGAAACGATAGTAATATGAGATCTAGCTTCTTGTAGAAAATTCAATAGCGTGTGTTAAATACAAGTTTTGAACTTTCTGCAAAGAATTTCCACTTAATTGCCGGAGACAACCATATCAGAGTAGGAAATCCTCTATCAAATGTAGGCAAGTTATGGTTTGCTAATAGCAAATAAAATGCGTTAAACTGTTTAAAATTGCATTTGCTTGCCCCTTTATAAAATTTCTTGGGATTATTTAAATCATAACGTCATGTAGTGAAGTCATTTGTAAATAATTCCATGTTATCAATAGAATGATATCAGAAGCTAGGTTGTAATAGTGACTAAACCGTTGTAATGACCAATTAAACAATGAATGATGAAGGCATGCAGTAAAATCGAGAAATTGTCTGAGAAAATCAGTGTTTCAGAGAACTTTCATTGCCTTGAGAATCAAATTATAGCCCGAAAATATTTCGCACAGGCATATTATCGAGCACAATAACAAGTTGCAGCAATTAATGCTGCTCTATGGCAATGAGGCAACATTCCGTTTAAAATCTTCCCACTACTTTATCTGATTCAATGAGTTCCGATCTGTTAAAAACAATATTTTTAATGATTATTTTTGTTTGCATTGTTGTAAATCGAATTAAATTGCTCGCGCCATCATTTTCAGTGAATTGGTGTAATCAGTGGAATCTATAATTTAAAAGTGATTTTTTTTTTCTTTTTTATTGCAATATAGACGTTTAAACAGCAGTTTATTTGTTTTTCTCGATACAATAACAGCAACAGCAACAGCACCAACAATATTAATAAACATAAAATGCAGATAAATGAAGACAAAATGATTGGCTTTAAAAAGATAGAATGAAGATATTGAAAATATAAGGATCACATGGGACCGATGTGCAGAGAGGCCAAATGTCTGTTGACAGACAGTAAGTGAAACGTAAGGAAATCTTTTTGTTGTAAAGCAGTTTTAAACTAACATTGTGGGATGGCAAAATCGAAAAGTAAAGTAACAAGAAAGTCTGTTATCGAATAGGATTGCCATTATGCTCGTAAACGAAAATATAGGGAATTTAAGGAGAAACGGAGAGAGAAGGGAAACTGTTGCGAAAGATGTATTTAAAGTGGAAAAGATTTCATGTAACAAATTTAATGCAATACAATATTCATATTGGATTGAAATATACTATATAGACTTGAAATATTTACTTTATTTGCTGACTTAATACTGCATTGGGCCTGCAATATGAATTGCTAATATGTTTAGAGGACTGTTTGATAGCAATCTACATATATATGTATTGCTATGATATACACCCAACTCTTTCTTTACACAGTAGATACGTTTCTCAGAAATTCGTGTAAAAAAAGAGGCGTTTCCTATAGTAAAATGGGGGGATACGTTCCATGTCATCTGAAAACCATGTAAGATGAAATGAAGAACTATATTTACTTCGAAAAACCGTGTAAAAAAATGTTGAAAATTATAAAATTTCAGAAATGCATACGAATTGTATGTTCATATAATATCCATCCATGATTTCCCTCCGATTATAGAATTTTGAACTGTCGGACTACTTGAGCCCTTTAGTTTTTTTATTAAAAAATCTTTTATAGAAAGTTGAACTTTTGTTTTTTAAGTTGTTTTTACAACTCTTTATACCCAGCAATACAATTATTAATATCTCGTTCGAATTTTAGGGCACATTCCATATTAGGATCATTTTTTAAGAAATAATTCATTATACTTTTACCAAATGTTAGAGCCGTCACGAATTAAACTAGCAATTAGTTGACAACAAAAAAAAAATCTTTTTTCAACCGTGTAACTTTAAATCCGTGTAAAAAAGAGGTGTATTGTATTAAATTTGAATCTGGCAATGTCTATATCATTCTATTCTGGTACAAAATTCAATGTATTATATCCACTAAACGTAATGGACCGATACAGGCTTAAGCAACGTCGGAATTTTTTTCTTTCAAAACAAAGTCAATCAGTCGGAAATTTTTTTCTGGCAAAACAATCATCTTTACAATAGAAGCTGATTTTCATCTTAGTGGGTACGTTAATAAGCACAATTGACGTATTTGGGTGTCTAGAAAATCCAACCGTGGACTTATGGAAGCCAATGCACCCACTACAAGTGACTGTATGGTGTGGCTTGTGTAGAGGAAACATCATTGCCGCATATTTCTTTGTAAAGGAGTACAAAGCAATCATTGCGGTCAATGGAGACACCTATCGCTTCACGATTACCGATTTTTTTGTACCTATTCTCCATGCTATTGATGTGAACGATGTTTGTTTTCAAAAGGATAATGCAACTTGCCATACATCGTATACCAAAATTGATATATTGCGTCAAACATTTGATGGCCATTTAATTAGCCGAAATGGCAATGTCAATTGGCTGTCAAGAAACTACGTATTGACACCGATGGCCTCTTAGACTTGAGGCCACTGTTCAAACAACAGATCAGATATTGATTCGAACAAAAACGAAATATGAAAAAAATATAACTTTTGTGTCCTCATAAAAGAAAAAGTTTTGTAAACGATATGCCATGTAATCATAGCTACCAGATTTGACGATTTATCGCCATTTTGACGATTTTGTGATTCAAACATAATATATTGACGACATGAAGATTTATGCCCTTATTTTAACGATTTTTAACAATTAAAAATTTACATTATTTTCTTTAAAGTTTTCTTAAACTTTATTTTTGCTTTGCAGTTGTTACTTTGCCGTCGCCGTGATCTAGTGGGTAGTGTGTTGGCTTATTAGACGAAAGGCCCGGCTTCGTATCCCAGGTCAGACATCAAAACAAAAAATATTTCTTCGGCGACTTCCTCTCAGCAGCAAAGACTCTGAGATTAGAACTTGCCATGGAAAGCTTCCCAAAAATCTGTCGTTCGAAGTCGACTTTAAACTGTAGGTCCCGCCACTCACGTATATAATTAACGCACACAACATAAGTGGTGTGAAAATCTAGGTCGTAATCCTGACTGAAGGGTTGTAATGGCCAATTATGTATGTATGCAGTTGTTTTGTGCTAATAATAACAAGCAGTAAATTATTATATTTTTAAGTTATTTTCGAATATCTGTGAATTAGGAAGGAGGAAAGAGGGAGCAATGTTTATTTAACACTAGGTTCGAATATTTTTATATCATAAGTAACAGGAAAGATCTCTGCAGAAAGGGAGTTCCACATACGAATAATCCGTCTAATAAACGAACTTTGTATGTAATGCAGTGTGCGATACTCTGGTCAATCGGCCACATAGGGATGTGCTGGCCGAGAAAGATAAACAAGTCCCCTTATTCCGCTCGAGCAATATCCGTTGTAGTAGTGATAGAACAGTGAAACACAAGCCACATTACAACGATGCTCCAATGAATCAATTGAATTAGACACAATATCGTGTTTAATGAGCTACTATGGCCTCTCCCGTAAACTGTCGAGAAGCCTGAAAATAAACGTTAACGGCCAACCCATACGTGAGATTTGTATTGCATTCTCGATTAGTTATAAATGATGAAAATTATAATATCAGATGAAATGAAATATTATTGTAGCAACAAAAGAGATCAAGGCACTGAAAAATGTATTAGTTCTAGCGATCATCACAGTGAATTTTCATGCCCATTAGGTCAAGATCTTCTGATTCCCTAATATTTACACCACACATGGGTGTAGATGATACAATATTATTGCTGCTTAACACTGACTTTATAAAATTTTGTTCTTAAAAACCTTTCAATTTATTTTTTCTGGCGACTTTTTTACGATTTCAATGGACGTCTTTGACGATTTTGACGAGTTTTTCTCAAATATTTGACGACTTCTTGCTTCATTTATCTGGCAGCTATGCGTGTTTTTTTTTTCCATTTGGTTCTATACATTATTAGTTGCAGTTTTAAAAATTCATATTCCTTTTACTTTTATTTCCGCTTTAATTTTGATTGTTTTGAGATTATAGCCTTCACGTTGTGTTACTAATTCAATGATTATAACAATTTTATCGATTTCCTTTAAATTGCCTACAAAATTGAAGATAAGCAAAGACAAAGGAAATCAAATCATTTGTTCTCTTTTTCTTCTCCACGCAGAATTATTATATCCTACATAATTTCTACAAGACATCTGCCATCATCTTTAGGTCGTCTTGTGACTGCCACCACAATCTACATCCATTCTCCTGATGAAGATGATAATGCATCGTGGATTTTTGTTTTGTTCTGTTCCGTTTTATTAAGTTATTGTTTATGAAACTCATCAATTTTGGCAATCAATGAGATACGAACGAATGAAAATTTCTTAATTTAGTTAATGCAACTTGCGCAGCAATATCATCATCATCATCATCATTGCTTCAAAGGGATTTACTGGATTTGTGGCTTATTGTGGCGATGCAGCAATCGCTGCTGCATATTGAATAAGGGCAGTGTGGCAAGTTAAATGTTGCAGATAAAAAATTCATGTGACGATTATTTCTTGCAGCACCAGCAATAGCATATGCACGTTTCTCTCTGTGTGTGTATATTCACTGGCAATTAGTACTTACGGCTTCGCAGATACATAAGTGGGTTAGTATGTATGCATCGATAAATGCCATTCAAACATATTATTAGCCAGTCAGCCAATGTTTTAATATTTTAGTTTATCAGTACATTATAGCCGATAACACGCATCGGGTTAATATTGAATTAAATTTAATATGAACAATTCAAAATGGTCCATAATCACCCTATAGTTGGTAGCAATTTGCAAAATGCCTTCAATGAATACGAACATTAAGTTAAAGAGTCGATTCCTTGAAATTTTTCATCTTCAAAATGAAATTTTTTTTTTTGTTAAAATTGCTTACGTTGCTTCATTGTGTTGCATTGTTTGTTCTTGTTTGTTATTGTTGCTGTTGTTATTTCGTTGCTATTTGGTCAATTTCAGTTAATTAGAATTTTGTGGTTTCTGTTATATTTACTTAACCAGTTGTGCGTATGAGCGTATTTTGTAAATATTGGTTCCCACAGAACATTATCTAAAGGAATGAAATCTTTAAAAATAAAATATGAAATCTCGAACTACTATTATTCAGAAAATGTAATAAACTGCAAACTATGTATATGATATAAAGATACTCATTCACATTATTTTTCCCGAGTTTTAATAATTTCTGCAACCGAAAAATGTGGTCTACCTACATCAAAGTGAAATATGAAAAATATTCAACAGGCTTCTGGCAAAAACTCTGCAAGTAAATAAAACTGTTTTAAAAAAATTTCTCAAAAACGTGTCATTCGGAGTCGACTTAAAAATGTAGTACCCGCCACTCATCTGTAAAATTACTACTCATAACATTAGGCGTATGAGAAGCTAGATCGCAATCCTGACTGAAGTGTTGTAATGACCAATTGTGTATGTAGGTATGTATAACTGCGTATCAATTTTCAAACAGTCATTGGAAAACCTCTCCCAAGAAAGAGAATATTTAAGGTTCTACTTTAGATACCCTAATAATTTTTACCAGCAGGCATCTATACTGTAGGACGTTTTCCAAAAATGGTAATCAAATTGGGAAAATTAACTGCAAAATAAGTGGGAATGATAGTTTCCCAACCTACCAGTGCAAAGAAATGGAAGAAATGACACAGAATAGCACTACACTAATTAGATGCGGATAGGTAAGAATACATATCGTAAGAGTACATAGTATCAGAAGCTTTCTTTGATTAATAAAAACACACGGAGTGAAGAATGCACATCATTCCTGGAGCTGTACAAAGATTGGTAATGAATTCATAATTCGGTAGTCATAGTCATACATTCGGTAGTGAAGAACATACAGAAAGCCCAACGCAGATTACGACAAGTAATGATAAGCCCTAAAAACTGGTTAGAAGTCTACGGTTTGCAATTGACCATACATGAAACGTGGTCTTGTTATTCACAAGATAGTCACTAAGCCATCGATCAAATCCCTTAGGGTTAGACTAAAGTCAAAGCTGACCAACTCAAAACACACAAACGAGCAGAACAATTGTCATGGCAATATAAAATTCTTTTTGCTGATTTTATCAATATCAGAAGCTTTCTTTGATTAATACACATACATAATTGGTCATTACAACCCAACCCTTCAGTCAGTATTATTGACCTAGTTTCTCACACTACTTATGTTGTGTGTGTTAATTTTATACATAAGTGGCGGGACAGATTTTTGAGAAACTTTTCATGGCAATTTTATTTACTCTCAGAGTTTTTGACAGAAATCTGGAGAGAGGAAATCGCGGAAAAATAAATTTTTTGTATTTTATTTTGATATCTGGCCTGGGACTCGAACCCTGGCTTTACGTCAACTAAGCCAGCACACTACCTACTGGACTACGGCGATCCTGTTGTACAAATCTTAAGGAAGGCTTTAATGCACTAAAGTAAAGAAAATGATGTAAATTTTTAATTGCTAAAAATCGTTTAAATAATAGCATAAATTGTCATTCGTCAAAATGATATTTTTGCAGCTCAAAATAGTCAAATCTGGCAGCTATGCCTGCGGTCTCTGTGATAATCGCAATCATCAAACAAATACAGTAGCGAGCACAAAAATGCAACACTGTGCCATATGATCTTTAATAAGATCTATTTCAAAATAACGGTAACTAATTTATCTATTTTCTTTTGCTGTTAATTCTTTCAATTATAAGTTTTCAAAGTAACCACAGTTTATTCCAAATTCTGCTTTAAAAAGTTAAATATTTTTGAATTAGTGAAAAAAGTGCAAATTTTTAGCGAGCAAAAAAAATGCAACATAATAAAAAAATAGTTAAAGTCAGCTATTTATTTAATTATAATTGAAAATTTCTTAAATAAGTTATACAACATGTGTTTTGTAATAGAAGCAGCTCTCAGCTGACAGCAAAACTGCAATCATTAAAGCCTTAGAAGCAGGAAAATCCATGCGTGAAGTTGGACACCTCTTTGGTGTAAATCAATCAACCGTATGTCGGATTAAATCTCGATTTTCCTTGAGAAATAGTGTGGAAAGGAAACCAGGTAGTGGTAATCTTCGGAAAACTACCTCTCGCCAAGACCGCCAGATGATTGCACTGGTCAAAAAAGATCCACGAAAGACCGCAGTGGACGTTGCTAATTTCGCAAATGAGCAAATGGGAGTCTCTATAGGCGTTCACACTGTTCGCTGTAGGTTGAAAGAGGCTAATTTGCATGCGAGAAGACCCGCAAAGAAACCTCTCATCAGTGCAATCAATAAAAAGAAGCGCCTGGAATTTGCAAAACGTTACAAGGATTGGTCAAATGAACAATGGGCTAAAGTCTTGTGGAGCGATGAAAGCAAATTTAATTTGTTTGGCTCCGATGGGATAAATTTTGTTCGAATACCGCCTGGATAGAGATATTCTCCAAGATATCAACTTCCAACCGTAAAACATGGCGGTGGATCAATAATGGTGTAGGGTAAGGAACGATATGTTTAAAAAAAATTATTGATTTTACGTCACGTATTTACAGGTGCGTTTTCCCGTGATGGGGTAGGTCCCTTAACTCAAATCGAAGGAAAAATGGACGCCAAGATGTACTGTGAAATCCTTGGAGAACACATGCTTCCTCATCTGCGGGAAAAAATGCCTCCTGGTAGCATATTCCAACAGGATAACGATCCAAAGCACTCAAGTCGCTTAGCTCGAAACTTTTTAAGCGACAATGATGTCAATGTTTTGGATTGGCCATCACAGTCTCCCGATCTAAACCCCATAGAAAATCTATGGGAGCTATTAGATCGGGAAGCTAAGAGGAAACATCCGTCAAATAAGAGGCAATTAGAAGAAATTTTGAAAAGTGAATGGGAGAAAATATCCATTAACACATTAATAGCTTTAGTCGATTCTATGCCTTCTAGGTTGCAAGAAGTCATAAAAAATAAGGGCTACGCCACTAAATATTAATTTTAAAATTTTTTTTGTAAGAATTACTATTTAATTTAAATAAACACATTAAAATTTATGTTGTTGTTGTTGCATTTTTATTGCTCCCACGAAATTCGCACTCTTTTTAATAAATGACAAAATAATATATCATTAATTAAAAATATTTACATAATGTTATTGATAATAGGTATCTATAACTGTAGGGATTAATAACCCAAAGAAATATTTTGAACTGGTCACCATTTTTTTTAAATTATCACACTTAAAGATAATTTTACCCAACGTTGCATTTTTTGTGCTCGCTACTGTATCTCAGCTGTAACTTTAATGGATTTAAATAATTCGAATAATGTTAGCTGCTGGCTTTCGGAACCTATAACACAGGTAACCAATAACAATGCACCGACTGCAAATGTGTACCGGATTTTGTAAATGCTGCCTACGGTGCTCCCATTTTGGCATCCAGTACTTGTGGCTTAGAAAAGCCACAAAGATATTGTGAATTGGCTGCAACCAATCGGGAAATGTCCTGTGGCCTCTGTGATAATAACAATCCTCAGAATAGATTCTCAGCAATAGGTTTAACGGATTTAAACAATTCGAATAATGTTTGCTGCTGTCTTTCGCAACCCATGCACCGGCTGATAATGTTACGCTTACCTTCACGCTGAGCAGCAAAAAACATGAATTGACTTAATTAATAGGCAATAGGCTAAAGGCCTCAGAATCTCGCGATCTTCGAATACTAGAGGATCATGGATCATACACCAAAACCATGTGGCGGATCAAACTTTCTTAAAAATTGTATTAGACTGATGGGAAGCAGTGATTATTAAATATTTGCGACATTATTCAAATATTCATGGCTGTTTGAAAGTGGTAATTTTAACAATGCATTCCTTTAAAGATCTGCCTTCAAAATAATTAAATTCATGGTGTTTGTTGTACTTCGTTTTTTCTTGTTGTTGTTGTGTCATGCATTTTTTTTCGGCAGAAAATTTATTGTTTTTTTATTTTTGGGGCCATACTGTCATAATGTACTTTCTATTCGTTTGCGCCACACTATGATGAGGCATATTGGTGATGAGTGTGTGAAGAGATGACACCATAAGTATAGTATGGCATAGGCATGCGAATGGTAGTTGTGAGATAACAACTATAAAATTTATGTGTGTTTATTATTGTTTTTAGGCTTTTTTTTTGCGCGCAGTTGCTTTCTTTGCCACAACATGACTGCCGTTGTGGCAGGCAGGCAGGCAGACAGAGGTTCTCTAAAATATGTTAAAACAAAACAACTGAACACTCGTATATACACCGTGAAACCTTAAAGTTTTTGTTTGTTTTTTGCCTTTAAGGATGCGTGTTCACACATTTGGCAAACTCTGCTTCAAAACACATGCCTCATATGCAACAGCCGTAATCGTTGTGATCTTTAGAAATTTTATTTCATTTTCTTGATTTAAGAACACAAAATATGAGAAACGTATTCCAGAAAACACACACCACTTACACACATTTTTGTTTTTTTTTTTATTAATTATTTTCTCACGTATTTCGGTAGTTTATGATTTTTAACAAGGTTTTTGTTGTTGTTGTTGTTTTTTTTTTATAACTCTTGTTTTAATTTATTTGAAACCCCTTTTGATCATTTAAGTAAAGGTCAGTCAGTAACGTCTCTTTGGTTACTCATCCTCATCCTCACATTAGATTTTGTTAAACGAATTTTAATTGTTTGTTTTCATTTTCGTTGATTGCAGTTTTATGGCCTGGCCAACATCTGGCCGAGAGATATACAATAAATGTACTGAATATGTGGGTTAATACTTTCTAAAAATTGCCTCTTTGTTCAAAACCATGAACAAAACGTTGGCAGTTTTATTGACCATTTAATAGTGCACAATTTAAATTTTATAATAAACTTTTTGTGTGTTTAATTTAAATTAAAAATTTAGAATTTTTAAGGTCTATACAAGGCATATGGTAGCTAAGTAATGGTGGGAAAAATCGTAATTCATTGATGAATAAAGAAATACTTAAAGTGCTGGTCTGATTAACAGACGAATGAATTATTTATGGCCGTTAAAGCCTGACTATCTGAAGTTTCCAAACTAAACAATATTACTTGAGCGATATATTTTACATAGAGTCGTCACAGAGGAATTTCAATATTACATCTGCGATGATAGGCTTATTCAGAAATGGGCCTTTAAAATAAAACAGCCAGATCACTACAAGTGTTGATTCGGATAATTCTATACAATACCCTATAATCATCGTATTGCATTGAGTACAATATTTTATTCCCTTACCCACAAATTTCTATCGACTAGAGACTTTTCACCAGGTACCAAAAGGATTCAAGATCCGTGGCGACCTTTTACGATCCCATAATTACGTTAACTGCGTGCTAGAGCAACAGACTTTCGAAGCTTATTTTCCGAGATTAAGCCAGGGGTTGCCGTGGTCTACTAGGTAGTGCGCTGGCTTATTAAACATAAATCCAGGGTTCGAGCCCCAGGTCAGACATCAAAATAAAAAATACAAAAACTATTTTTACGGCGATTTCTTCTGTTTCTCTTCTTGAAAACTATCTCTAAAAATCTATCCTTTGGAGTCGACTTTAAAATGTAGATCCCGCCACTTCTGTATAAAATCAACACACACAACATAAGAGGTGTGAGAAACCGTGGACTTCTTGGGGACGATTGCTGTAGACCGTCTAATGGTGAAGGTATAGCACTGGCCATTTTATAGTCACCAGTAGCAACTCCTTACTTTTCGCATTTTCCCTCTTTCCACCTGAGTGCTGGTTTTATAAAAAGAAAAAAAAACAAAGTTTTAATGTATCGGGTTTAAAGAATCCAGAAGTAATTGTAGAAAAGCAATTGCCTACGGAAAAATTATTATTTATAATCATGACAATCAATTCAGAGTGCCATGGCCATGGTGTGACATCCGCTGATTTTTGCTGTTGAACGTCATAGATTTTACGGGTTGTGGTTTCATCAAGAAGTTGACACAGCCTGCATGTAAATGATTTTGGCTACGTTGCAAGAGGTAGTAATGTTTGGAATAGGAACCGATGTTTGGAAAGAAATGAAAGGCAAAGGCTCCTCTTAAACCCATTGAGTTTAGGGTAATCGAAACTTTTATTCGAAAACTACAATAAGACAAGATATGAGTAATAAGTAATTAGACTATCTGGGAAACTGGTAACCGATATGTTGATAGGGCACTGCAGACTCAAAGTATACATACATACGTACTTACATAATTGCACATTACAACCGTTCAATCATGGATCAACACCTCAGTTTTAACACCACTTTTGTTGAGTGTGTTCCTTTTATTCTTGAGTGGCGTGACCTACTGCTTAAAGTCGACTCTTAACGATTTTTGAAAAACTTTATCATGGCAATTGTACAGTAATCCCTCGATTTACATCGTAGAATATTTCGGAAAAAGGCGACGTAAATCGAATTTCAAAGAACTCATACTATCAGATGCACTTTTCATGGCATTTTATTTACTCCCGGAGTTTTTGCCAGAAATCTACTGAGAAGAAATCGTCGAAGAAATACTTTTATGTATTTAATTTTGATGTCTGGCCTGGGACTCGAACCATGGCTTTACTTCTAATAAGCCAGCACACTAACTACTGTTTTGTTTACAAACAACAGAGGCGACGTAAATCGAATGACGACCCAAATCGAACTTAAAGGCAACAAAATTTTTGATAACGTTAATCAAAGCAACGTAAATCGAATCAACATAAATCGAGACTACGTAAATCGAGGGAATACTGAATATACTTTCAGAAATCTCATGAGAGGAAATCGAAGAAAAAAGATTTTTCACCACGCCTAATAAGCGATCACACTACCCACTAGACAACAGTGACTTTGCTTAAGGTTCACTTATCTGAAATTGTCGTGATCGCGAGCCACTGTGCCGATGAGAATATATAGCGGGACATATTCGTACAACCTGTACATCCCAGAAAGGAACACCAGGGTTATATCATGTGCTAGGCAGTGAATTGTTATTGCTGATAACGAACAGCATCTTGAAATTTATTAGAGCAATAGATTTGGAAGCGACATTATAGAGATACTATATAAAGCTTGAGCGGAGTTAAACAGGTTGCAGTACTAAGACACATCTCTACGACGATCCTATTCATAAAACTAGAAAATATTTTTAGTTGGATTAGCATTGTCATTATCAGTTTTAATTATTTATTGATTAAGTTTTCATATTACTTCTTTCAGGTGAATAAAATTCGGTTATATATTAAAGAATTTTAAAAGGATTTTTATTACTGCAAGCTCAGTTTATAAAATTTGATAACATTTTGTTGAACATTCGTTTCTACAATTTTTTTCTACACTGTACACGAGAGGAGCATCATAGAAAATATGGATAAATATGTTCGATGGGTTAGGTATTTTTTTGTATTTAAAATGATTTGTTTTACAAAACATTGTTAGTTTTATGGCAAGTAAATAAAATAATAAAACGATTTAAAAAAGGTTTACTTCTACACCCACTTCTTTTAAGGAGATTGATACGCTTGAGATGCAATATGTTGAAATTTTTGGACCATTTAACTAGAAAAACTAAATAGTAATAAAACTCTTTGAACTAGTTTTAATATTTATACACAATGCTACATACAACAGATGCAACAAATTTCAAATGAAATAAAATTAACATTTTATTGGCATAGAAACTGATACCAGATTCACACTATAACTTCACTTTCAAAAACAATTCTAAACCAGACCATATTTATGAACCTTTTCTAATAGGAACAAATACTTTCCACAAACAATAATTACTAGAGACACTTTATTAAGAGAAACAAAGAGAGTAAATAAAGATTTTTTTTTTGTAATTATAAAATTAAACAAGCATAAGGCAAGAGAGAGAGTGTAAAAATATTTTAAAAAAGGAGTAATAAGTGGAGTTTTGAAAAATAAACCACCTGCTAGTTTTTAAAACGAGAAAAAAATAAAACAGAAGATAAAATACACCACATACCAAAACAACAACAACAATAACAAATAATATGAAATAAACAGCGCAACTCGTAAAAGTTGAATTTCCTATGAAATACACCACAATACCTTACTCTTAAATTGTAAGAGAACTCCATTTTTGAAAGAGAATTCAAAATGGTGAAATATTTTTTAATTTAAGAGTACATATTAGCTTTCATTGTGTGTGTAAATAAAATGGAAAATTATAACAGTACTTTATGATTAGCATGGATGCAAACCTTTCCTTTCCGTTTTAACATATTTTCCATTTTAGCATCAGGTAGTTTTTCCCAAGCACAACAATTTCCCCGTAAAGCAACATGTGAGTCAACAATCAGGTTCGTTCAAAATGTTGTGTTTACAGTTTGAAATGGTTGCACCGCCAGACCAATTGACTGGCCGACTGTATGACTCTTTGGCTTAGTAAAACGAATAAACAAAAATGAGAAGAAAAAAAATTTAAAAAGAAAAAAAAGCAAACCCTGCATCATCCGTTACGCGAACAAGCAACCGTCTTCAACGGTGGGTGATGGTGTTCGTTTATGTTATTCGTGTGTGCGATGCTCTCCATACCTTCAGATCATCGTATAGCATAGCACAGCAGCCGCCAGCCGGCAAGCAAACGAACGTGAATGAACGGGTGTGCGCGTGTATCATCTTGTCATATAGCGGCTAAAAAATGTGTGTTTTTAGTTGACTGTGAACAGGCAGCTGAACTTGACGTTACAAAACGTCGCATGCAATTATCGACTCGATTACGCTTGAATTTCGTTTTGTTTTACACACAAATTCTTACGCAAATCAAAGGAGAAACAAAAAAAAAATAAACAAATTTAGAATTGCGCTTGGCGGGTTTATTTTGCGCGTAAACGCATTGCAATAGCGGTACATTTCGAACGTTATAAGAGAGTGCGTTAACGGTTATTATTACGTTGCGTAATTGCGCGAGCTCGTTTTGTCTAAACGGTACGTTGACAGAGTGGTTCTAAAGCGAAGAAATTTTTGATAGAAAGAAATACAACGAAAAAATTTTCAAAAAGAGAAAATTTACGAAAATTATTAAAAAAAAAAAATCGAAATTTTTTAAATGATATTTTAATGAAAAAAAAATAAAATTTGAAAAAGGAAAACAAGAAATACAAAGAAAATATTTATAAAAATTATATATAAAAATATAACAAAATAAAAAACACGAAACCAAATGCGAAAAATAAATAAAATTCATAAAAAGAAAACCAATTACAAGAAATTATCAACAAATTTTCAATATTTTTATAAAAAAAATCATATGTTGCAAAACATTTACTGAGAAATAAAATAAAAATTCTTATAACGATTGTAAGAAAATTGGATTCGAGGAGATTTAATTTCAATAAAGCTGCTAAGCAGGCGCAGAAAAATAATAGAAATTATTTAAAACTCTGACTATGCCAAAGGGTAGCCCTATTAGTTGATAATACACTATATAAGTATAATTAAATAATCCAATAATAATTTAAAAATTAAACCCAAAAAGAAAATTATATAAAATTTGTTTAAAATTGGAAAAAAAAATAAATTTTAAAAGTGTATTACAAGCAAAACAAAATTATAAATTTTAATAAAGAGAAAGAAAATAATAACTAAATTGGAACTTGCTCGAAAATTATGTTTGAAAGCAAAGAAATTGCTTTTAAAATTAAAAAATAATAAATTAAAAAATATAAATAAGAATAAATTTTAAAATGTTTTACAAACAAAGAAATTTCTAGATAAAAAAAAACGGAAAAAATACTTAAAAAAAATAAGAAAAACTTTTTTCGAAATTTTAAATCAAAATCATAAAAAAAGAATATTAAAAAAAAAAATAAAAGCTTTTTCGAAATTGCAAATAAAAATTATAAAATAAAATAATTCAAGGGAAAAAAAATTTTTAAAATATATGATGAACGTTTTAACAAGATAAATTTTCGATAAAAAAAAAATATAATAATTCTGCAAAGAAAAAAAAAATAATTTTAATAAATAAAAATTTTTAAATAAATTAAATTATTTTAAATTAAAAAAAATTTTACACAGAAACAATTTATAAATTTTACAATTGCATACATAATATATTTCAATTAAAATTAAAAATTATTACAAAATAAAATAAAATTATTAAAAAAAAATTTAAATAATTAAATAAAATAACTAAATAAATAGAAAAAGTTTGATGCAGATTTATTAAACTCGTGAAATGTATTAAACAATAAACAAAAAAAAAAATTGCAAAATTAATGAATAAAATCTAATAATAATAGAACGAAACTAAAAAAATATTAACTTTTTTTAATAAAAAAAATTAAAAAAAAATATTAAAATTAAAAAAAAATATTAAAATTTAAAAAATAAATATAGTTTAAAAAACAGTATTGAAATAACTACAATTCTGAAAAGTTATTAAAAAAATTTAAAAAAATTGTAATGAAAATATTGTGAAATCCATTAAACGAAATTAAAAAATAATTTAATTTTGTAATCTTAAAATTTAAAATACTTGTGAATAATTTCAACAAAAGAAAATAATTGATTTTGAAAACTAATTGTCAATAAAATAGTAAAGTAAAGTAGCCAAATTTTCAGTTTATACAGAAAAATTATTTAAAAACTTACCATCAATTAAATTTCGGAAACTGATTTCTGTAAAGAAAAAAGCAACAAAAAAAAAAATAAATAATAAGAGGAAAAATATTTCAAAATATTGAATTACAAAATAAAAAAAATTCAAATTCGAAAAAGAAAATTCCCACAAACATAAAACATTCAAATGGAAATGCTTTTAAAAACTTTTTGAATCTTAAAAACCATCCTTGAACCCCATTAATTAAACAACAATTAAACCAAAGATTAAGTGATCGTGTCAAGGTTTCTGTAAAAATCTACCACCAACACCACCACCTGCTTATCCAACATACGACAATGAAATCCATTATTTCCATCATCATGATATCAAATCTAATATGCCTCTTGCTAATGGCTGTAATCAGTCCAATTACTGTAGAGGCCATACCTAGAGATGTGTATTTGAAAATGTTTGCTGCCCAAGCGCCTGCGGATCCCTGCTATGACAATGATAAGGCTTGCAAATGTGTACCGGATTTTGTAAATGCCGCCTATGGTGCTCCCGTTTTGGCATCTAGTACTTGTGGCTTAGAAAAGCCACAAAGATATTGTGAATTGGCTGCAAGCAATCAGGAAATGTCCTGTGGCCTCTGTGATAATAGCAATCCTCAGAAAAGATTCTCAGCAATAGCTTTAACGGATTTAAACAATTCGAATAATGTTACCTGCTGGCGTTCGGAACCCATAGCACCGGTAACCAATCCTAATGCACCGCCCGATAATGTTACGCTTACCTTAACGCTGGGCAAGAAATATGAATTGACTTATGTTAGCCTACAGTTTTGTCCCAGGGCTCCTAAGCCCGATTCCATAGCCATCTATAAAAGCTCCGATTATGGTAAAACCTGGCAGCCCTTTCAGTTCTATAGCTCGCAATGTCGCCGTGTATATGGACGACCAAATAGGGCCACCATTAATAAGCACAACGAACAGGAAGCCCGTTGTACAGATTCCCATCGCCACACCAGTGATATGATGAGCAGTTCTCAAGGTTCACGTATTGCTTTCAGTACACTGGATGGCAGGCCCTCGGCCAAAGATTTGGATGCCTCTCCGGTACTACAAGATTGGGTTACTGCTACCGATATACGAGTGATCTTCCATCGTTTGCAAATGCCCGATGCGAATGCTTTGATTACGCTGGATAATCCTGCAGATAGGCCAGGCGACATGAAATCGGGCAAATACAATGAACCCAATTCGTTGATAATTAATTCTTTGGATCAGACCAACTCTATTATAGGCGGCTCATCTACAGCCTTGGCTGCCAGTTCCGGTTTACATTATGCTGTTTCCGATTTCTCTGTAGGTGGACGTTGCAAATGCAATGGTCATGCCTCCAAATGTATCACCGATCATCATGGCATATTGACCTGTGAGTGTAAACACAATACGGCCGGTCGCGATTGTGAACGTTGCAAGCCATTTCATTTTGATCGTCCCTGGGGTCGTGCAACGGCACGTGATGCCAATGAATGTAAAAGTAAGTACAACTCAAACAACAACAACAACAATATTTAATAGTTTATGTTCTGTTATGTTATGTTTTCATTACAACACGTGACTCTCTATTGCTTATACCCTCGGTTGTAGAAGTTTTTGGCAAAAGTTTGTTTGTGTTTGAGTTTTTGTTTTTATACAATTTTGTTTACCGAAGTTCTTAAGCCGTATTAACAACATTTGGGGTGGGTATCTTTAGTTATTGTTTTGGTTTTTATTTTTTTTTTTTGTTATGAAAACGTGTTGCATTAACTGCTTCATTGAGTTGATTAATTTAATTGAGTGCAGTTTTCTTTTCTATGGAAAATAATTTTCCAACACATGTCAGCATTTTTAGAAAATAAATTTTCTTTTTGCTTAAGAATCCTTTAAAAAGGGGGCTCATTTCCATTAATCATGTCGTATTTCAATAGATTTGTACAGCAAAGAACACGTGCTGCAGTAAATTGATGCTGCCTATGAATGAATAATTACAGGATCAATGATTTTAAATGGGCATTTCAACCTTCTGTATCCGTAAACAAATTGTTATGAAGTCATGATTCAATCACTATTAAGCAATTGACAACCCATAATTAGAAATTTTACTATACATAGGACCAAAACGAAATTCTCCAAACTAAGGAGTGCGCACAAAAAAAAAAAACTGGACTTTGACTTTTCGTTATAGAAACAAAACTAAGTGGTTTTTGGTCGTATGTTTCAATCAAAGTAAATAATATTTGAATTTCTTTTGTGTACAAAATTTTTTTCTGACCAAGGTCTCAGAGCATCCAACTTTTTGGGCCACTTTTCTTCCAGACATGTTAGGGTGTTTTAGAAAAATACGTATTACTTTTACTTGCTTTGTTTTGATCGGTAAATCCTTTGTTTCTTCCACTTCCACGCTTTCTCTCAATACTCAAAGGCTCCTTCCTTATATTGTTTTATTCTTTCATTAGAAACTGTTTTTTGGTTAAGACCTGCGAGAGTAGCAATCGTTTTTTGTAAGCGGGGCGTTTTTTCATTGAAAATTTCAATTAATTTCTTACGATATTCTTGTTGGGTGCCCAGATGACTAACAAAAACAATGTAACAGTATTCATATGTTTCAATTATGATAAAAGTTATAAGCTTAAAAGTAGGCCCATTTTTTTTGTGCGCTCTCCTCAGGAAAAAATTTTTAAAAAACTAATAGGCTTTTCAATAAATTTTAAAAGAACAGGTATATGACAGCTAAATAAATGTAAAATTTCGCATGGTTGCGCTCCAATTGAAATTATTTTCAATGGATTTTTGTTGCCAAAAATATTTAGCATTTTACCCCACAGACTACCTCTTAAACTTGCTGTAGTTTTTTATGTCTTATGGATAAATAAGAGAAACAATTTTTAAATGAATTTCAGTCCTTGAAAGATATTTAATATTATACGTAGTATCACGTAGTATCGATTAAGGGTCGATTCAATAGAACTGAACAAGTAGACTGCTCATTACAATTGTCGCGAATCAGAAAAAAACATTAAGATGCATCAACCCGACTTTAAATATTCACCCTACAACACTATCAGTAGAATGACTACATTTTCTGACCAAAACCAGAAATGCCAGTCAGTAGTAAATAACTACAAATCAAGGAGTAAATTTCTTCACTACTATAGACAATACAACAATCTGAATACACTTCCTTAGAGGGTGTTGCTGCAAGCAACAAGAAGTTCCAAACTTCTCATAATCCTGATAATAAAGAGGTGTTTTGTGATAGTTCTTTGTGCCTTGATATAACTGAATCATAGTGCACTGATTATAAAGATCAATAAATCTAAATCCAGGCTGCCAATGTAATTTTTAATTGACCAGATGCTTACATACGTAATTGTTCATAAAAACCCTTCAGATAGGATTACGACCAAGCTTTACACAACACTTATGTTGTGTTTGTTAATTAAATCCTTAAGTGGTGGCATTTATTTTTTAAAGTCGACTCTGAACGATATATTTTTGAGATACTTTCTCATGGCATTTACATTTACTCTCAGGGTAATCTCCTGAGAGAGGAAGTCGACAAAGAAAGATTTTTGACTCTAGGTTTAAATCCCATACCAATCAAGATCTATCAAAAATTCTGAAAATCTTTGAAGTAAAATTTCATTCGATGAGATGACATATATAAAAAATATCACTCGACTCTTCAAATAATAACTACGACAATTTTTGTCCGATTTGATCAAATGATATCTCAATCTCTTCACAAGAGAACAGACTTTAAGAATATTAGCACTTATTCAATATTTTTTTATTAAAGTTTACTCTTATCAGTGGACAAACTTAAAAAAATATGAAAAAAATTCGAATTTTCCAAGTTTACCTCATCAAACCTCGTAGCATATTAAGTCCAAGAATAGAGGGTAGTATAAGGTTTTAAAGGTTCGTCTCTCCCCTTTTAAACAAGATTTAAATTTTGGAAATCGGGTCAGAAATGTTTGAGTAATCCAGAAATTTGTGCGTAAAGTCCAAAAAAAAAATTGTTTTTGTCAAATAAGACAAGATGGATTATGTAGTTACTCGGATGTATTTTCTACTGTCGCAGCGTGTAATAATAGTACGGAACAAAAGTTTTCAAAACAATGATACATAAAAAAATAAAAGTTTTGTATTTAGATCGTTGCCAATCCCCATATGAGATCTAAGAGTGCCGAATTCATTTCATCTAATTTACTATTTGGTGTGTAGTTTACTTTATCGTTCAATATTTCTTCTTCCTGTGGGTATGTAAATAAGTAAAATATTCGTACTTGGGACATTACCTCTCTGTTGTTGTGAAGTTTACTTTATTAGTTCATGACATCACCAAATTCTAGCCTGATCTATATGCCAGAATCACGGAAAATTTAACACTTTCGAAATCACTACGGCTAGAGAAGTTTTGCAGGCATTTCAGCGATGTTATCTTCCCACTAGGGTTGCCAAACTGGATCGATTTTTAAAAATCCCGGGTTTCGGGATTATGTAAGTCCCGATCGCGAAATCCCGGTACATTTCGGGATCCAAAAATCTCGAAAAATCGCGGGAATAATAAAAATATTTCGTTAACTAAATCATTTATATTCTAATTATGTACGTATCTATATCAGAATTATATGCTTTAAGAAAATTATTTGGAATTCCAACAAAAAGGATCATCTAACATGTAATCTGATAGGACTTGAACGCATTTTGTTGTCAACATACGCTGCCGTTGAAAAACACTTCTTGCAATCAACACTCGTTGGTAAAATAGTTCCAAATTAGCTGTAAGCAGCTTGTAAATATTCACCTCTACCACCGACTGATGTAAATAAATCTATTACTTTGGACAGTTGAGTGTTTAAATCCGTTACTCTTTTAATTCGTTTTATAGGGCTTTTGAATTCTTCTATGGCATCAAATAACTTTTTATCAATGGAAGTGGGGTTTTCCTCACCTGAGAAGCTATTATAGAAGTCAAGTGATATAGAATTTTTTTCAGGATCTTATGTAGGGTTAAAATACATATGAATTCACAATCTCGAAAATCCCGAAAAAACCCGGGATATGTTTTTAAAAATGCCGGGATTCGGGATTTTGTGAATCTCGAAAATTCCGGAATTTAGAGATTCGGGATTTCCCGATTGGCATCCTTACTTCCCATATAATGCTGTCAAAAAATTTCGTTGATATAATAGAGTAGCAATATGTGAGTTTTAATTTATAAATGAATGATTATCATACCAATAAAGAATGTTTGGAGGATTTTCTCTCACACACGCACACTATGAGAGACTCCTTCAAACATTCATTATTGGTATGATAATCATTCATTTATAAATTAAAACCCACATATTGCTATTCTAGTAGAAAAATTGTAAAGCTTTATGGGCCCCCCTCCCTTTCCAATTTACGTTGCGGTTATTAAATCCTGCTAATTTTTCTTGCTTCTCTAAATGAGAATTCAAATTAATGGCATGGAAAACCAAAGATGTGTATACCAAGCAAATCAAATTCTTTGTAAAGCCACTATAAAATGCGTAAAGCAAATTGGCCAACCATTCGTATGGATGGCAATTAATAATTAAAACGAACGCTTAAACACTTCTAATCATGGCCATTTATTGGCCTTACTAAGTATTGTGGCCACCATCAACGATAACGGCAAATGTATCTTAAATTGTAAAACATTTAAAAACTCATTAAATAACTGAATGCGATATTTATTATGGATGGAGTGAGTTTGTCTCAAAGACGTGGCCAATAGATAAATGACAGTCTATTATATAGACGAATGTATGTATGGATGTGTATTTAAAATAAAATAGGGGAAAATGCAAAGAAAACCACTGAAAAAGAGTTGATTTCTAATGCATAAATTGTGGCCATTAATGGAGAGAGCGAGAGAAAGAGAGAGAAAAAAAGAGGGTAAAAACCAAGTGATTTAATTAAACCATCATTTACACGCTTTAAGCTTCCGCTCATTTAGGCTTTATGATAAAAAAAAAATTAAAAACTCTTTTGAACATGATCATGATTTAGCGTTTCCTTACAGATACAAATACTCTATGACGTTGAATGTTAAACGAATGTGTGATAATGAAAGAATTGTAAATTATTATTGGCTGGTTAAGTTGGCGTGCTTTTCATTTCATTTGATTTTCTTCGCTGTCAGACACATTGACTCGATTTGAAATCAATTTCATTTGCAGACGATACCTCAAACCCCATTCATTTTCTACTCTTTAGTTGTCTTTTTTTTTTTCTTCTAAGATTTATTCCTTTATGCCATGTAGTCATAAAGCCTGTATAACAGACAGACACAGATAAACAGGCAAGTGTTTGAATCTAGAAATTCTTATCAAAGAAACTTAAAAAAAATGCCTACGGTTTTCTAAAATTTGGCTTATAATAGAATTTTGTTATGTGTTGTGTTTTTTAGTTTTAGCAGCATTTTTCTTTAACTGTTTTTGTATTTCTCGTTTCATTTTTTTTTTTTTTGTTTTTGCTACTTCTCATATTCTACAACAGCCTTCAGCCATTTGGCTGATTGTTTGTCCAGGAAGTGTTGTTGTAAAATTTCCCGAAACAACATTTTCGTTCTAATGAATATGAATTTTACTGGCCTTTTAGACAAATCATAAACACTAAAGAGTGTTCAAAGAAATGTTCAATCAAAAATAAATAATGAGCCGCCTTACAAGCAGAGAAGAACAATATTAACAGATTTTGGGGGGTGAGGCACAATGCCATAAGTTACATTGGATTTGAAGTCCGCTGTGATTCGCATATAAATGCGGCTTAAGAAAACCGCACAAAAATGTCTGACGGATTCAAATTGTCCGATTTCGTTGGGAGAATCATGCCCTCAAATCGTTCGCGCAGGATTTCAATGTAATATGAGCTTTGTCGCCGTGTTATTGAAACCACGTGTCGTTGATGTCCAAATCAACCAATCCAAGACCAAGAAAAGTTGCTAACCATCGACGTATAGTGCTTTCCTTAGATAGTAAAGGCCAACCCCGTTATATAAGCTACAAATTTACATTGTGGGGTGTAAATTATTCAGAATGCATTCGATACTCCTGTCTACTAGGTATTATGTTGACATGTTAAACGTTAGACCACCATTCAAACACGACGTCAGTCATCTCCAACGAAACGAAATATGAAAAAAATAATTTCCTCTCAACAGATTTCTGGCAAAAACTCTGAGAGTAAAATAAAATTGCCATGAAAAGTTTCTCAAAAAATCTGTCCCTCGGAATCGATTTGTGAGTCCCGCAACTCATGTATGAAATTGACACACACAACATAAATGGTGTGAGCAGATAAATCGAAATCTTAGCTGAAGAGTTATAATAACAAATTATGTATGTATACCTTGGACGCTCTTGGATTTCATGTGAATTATTATCGATCCAAATTCCAAAATTTTGTTTGTTCATGTACACATTTATCCAGAGAACAGGTTTCGTCGTTGCAAGTGGTTTTTCAAGGAAGAGGACATATTTGTTGCTATGAATGTTGTTGTTTACGTCGAAAGGGTCAAAAAACTGTGCGGAAAAGTGTACTGTAACAAGCCAAAGTCGACTGTGGGAACTAAATCCACTATCCTCACATTTACAGAGTAGTACACTGTCCAGTAGACTACGAAGGCATACATTACACACATAATTGGTCATTACAACCCTTTAGTCACGATTATTGACATAGTTTCTCACACTACTTATGTTGTGTGTGTTAATTTTACACATAAGTAGTGGGACCTACAGTTTAAAGTCGACTCTGAACGACAGATTTGATGAGAAACCGTTCATGGAAATCGCCGAAAATCATTTTTTTTTTTGTATTTTATTTTGATGTCTAGCCTGGGACTCGAACTCTGGCTTTACGTCAAATAAGCCAGCACACTACCTACTAGACCACGGCGACCTCATACATTGCATACCTTTTATCAGATGAAGCGTATACAACAACAGTTACTGTGATAAATTTTGGCATTTGCCTCTACTGAACCATCAGGTTACAAAGATCCGAACCACTCCATCAGTATCCGATAAATGTTCTAAGATAGTGTTGCTTTTAAGCAACCACATGTATCGCTTCTATCAAACAAGGATCTACTACAGTAGACCAATTCCCTGCAAAACTTTAAAAATTATAGGGTTTTTGCAAAGCAAATGTTTTCAAACACAAAATTCAAATAATAATATCGAGTGGGACCATTTTTATTTTGATGGAACTGCCCTTCAGAATGGTAATTCTCCAACTACAGAATTACCGCACAGAAAACCGACGCATTGTCGTACAAAAGCAAATACGCGTGACGCTGCAGCTTGTGAAGCGGAAGCATCATTGGCGTATATTTCTTTGAAAATGAAGACACCAATCCCCCCATGGTAGCCAATTTTCTTTTTTTTTTTTTGTATTAGCCCTTCATTGTACTGATGTGATCGATGTTTGGTTTCAATAGTATGGTGCAACCTGCCAAACATCTCATGACACAATCGATTAATTGTGCCAAACTCTTGATTGGCGCTTAATTAGCTGAAATTGTGATGAAAATTGGCTGCCAAAAAGCTGTTATTTGACATCGTTCTACAACTTTCTATGGGGCGTCGTTAAAGAAAAGTGTTATGCGGGCAAATAAACCCAAACCACACATGGAACGGGTTAACCGATTTTATTGTTATTATTATTATATTTTATTCTTTATGGTATTGATGTGAACGATTTTTGGTTTCAACAGGATGGTGCAACCTGCAACAAACATTTGATGGCTGTTTAATTAGCTGAAATGTTGATGTCAATTCGCCGCTAAACAGCTGCTATGTGACACCGTTGTACTAGTTTCTATGGTGCGTCGTTAAAGCGTGTTATGCTGACAAATCAGAAACTATTCACTATTTGAAGGCTAACATTCGGGATGCTATTGCCTAGAAACGACAACATACACTCGAAAAAGTGGAAATTGGTTTGATTGAATGAGGTACACAGAACAATTGTACAAAAAAAAGAGCATAAATTTGCCAAAAATTTTAAACCATTTTTGTTTCATTGCATTTTAAAATTTAAAACTTTTAATTGGCCCACCCTATACAACAAAAAGGGAGTATAAAACTGTATAAAACATTTAAAAATGAGTTTAAAAGCCTACTTAATGTCAAGGTTTCAAATTTAAATTAAACTCTTGGCAAATGCTAATTTCTGTTCTATTTTAATCTTTTTAATTCCAACTGCCACGAGGGCAAATATGCTGTGTTCTCTAATAATAATAAACAATTTGTGAAATGCACAAATCATTGTAACAGACATTTACTTCAACTGAATTGCCTGTCTATAGAGACAACGTCATACAGCCATAGATACATAAATCATGTGCATGTTTAAATGGCATAAAAGACGCCTTAAGGAAAATTTATTTTCGAGTGTAGAGAAAAGTTTTCCAAAAAAAAAAAAAAAAATGCGTTGTTTACACATGTAAAATTGATTTCAAATGGGTTTTCCCACACACAGTAACGAATGTAACGAGTTTGTTGTTCATTTAGGCCTTAAACTTCTAATAATTACAACCAACTCAGTCAGTTCTAGGTATAATGTATTGTAATGAAAACAAAAAAGGATACTCTTTAGCCTGTAAAAACTAACAAAGAATGTTTTGGGTGCACATAACACGTGTCTAATGTTATATGGAGATGGATAAGCCTAAGCCTAAGCCTTTGTATAAATACGATATTATTCGAGTTTGTATGTGCGTCTATAAAACTTACTGGCACGCGTTTCTATGTAATGAAACCCCTCGTGCGGTTTATAGAGAAAATGTTTTAAGCCGAAAAAAAGAGCATCTTAATTGAAAAGTTATTCCATTTTTTTTCTGCTGTTTAAAGACATAAAATTAACCAACAACAACGAGCCAGTTACTACTCCATTCTGCCAACAAAACAATGCTTTTGTTAACATAGCCACCAGCCCTTGGTGGTTGAATTGCCTTCTCCCAAAAGGGCGGATTTTATTGACTGTTTTTTTCTTTCCCCTTTTTTTATTTTTGGTTATTTAATAAAAAATAAAAAAATGGAAAACTGTTTGTTAATAATCGTTAACAGCATTATGAATATTTGAAACATATTGTGAAAAATATTGTTTATTTGTTCTTTTTCCTAAGAGAAATAAGAATTTATGAAGGATTAAAAAGGGAATTTCTGAACAAAATGTTTTTGAATATTTTAAATAAATACCGTGTAGAAAACACTTTCTTTTGTTTGCCTTAGTAATACAATTTTTAAGCCAAAGGACTTTACTGTATTAAGTAGGCTTTACTTAAATTCGCAGGGACTGAAGTTACCACGCGCATAAGAATTGCCAAGGCATTGTATTACCGTAGAAAGTTTTCCAACGCAATGGACAACAGGTCTAAATGGAATGTAATTCCTGAAACAGGAATTGCCCGAAAGTGTCCTGGTACGAATATTGCTGTTGACGTGAATATGCTAAATGACCAGTTCGTAAATTCTAAGATTCCAATTTCTATCGATAACTTCTATGATGATCTCTGTTGTGTTCCATCACAACATTCCTTTAGTTTTCATTGCGTAAATCAGTTTAAAGTTTCGGAATGTATTTCAGCGGTGAAATCCAATACGGTTGGTTCTGATGATTTGGATCCTTTATTCTTGAAAGTTCTTACTCCTAAACTTTTGCCATACGATACTCACTTATTCAATACAGTTCTGACTAAATCTACTTTTCCTGTACATTGGAAACTGCCAAAAATCATACCCATTCCCAAAACAAACAACGAGTTCAGGCCAATTGTTATTCTTCCCTTTTTGTCCCAGGTAATGGAAAATATAAAGACCAAACAAATTACTGTTTATCTGGAGAGTCACAATTACTTTATTTTTAGTCAGTCGGGATTTATGAAAGGTAGATATTATACTACTGCCCTAATAAATGTTGTTGAAGATCTTAGGTCGAAACTAGATGTAAATAGTGTAGCGTTTTTGGTTCTGCTTGATCACACTAAGGCTCTTGACACAGTCGATCGCGAAGGTCTATTGAAAAAACTCTGGAAACTGTTTTATTTCTCAAATTCTTCCTGTTATCTTATTTATTCTTATTCTTATTAGTAGAGGTGTTCCCCTTGGTCCTCTGTTGTTTTGTATGTACAGTGACAAGCAGAAGTGAGTGCATGTTCACAATACTGAGTTTCGTCATCCACACAAAACAAAAGCATACAAGCAAATACAAAAAAAAATTCATTTTAATTCTTTAACAAATAGCCGTAAAAAAACAATAATTAATGAAATGTATTGAGTGAGTTTGAATGAAAAAACGAAAATAACCCACATAAACTTAATTTTGCTCGTTTCAAGAAAATTCAAGAAACTAACCCAATTTCAATATTTTGTCCATAGACCCTTAATAGAAATAGCTTGATTTACGCGGTTTGAGATGCTTTCTACCAAATGATCAATAACATCTTTCGGAATTCGATTCCATTTCGCATTTACACGATCCCAAAGTTTGACCATGTTTGTTGGGGCTGTTTCGTACTGTCCGAGCCGGATTTTCACGAATGACCAAAAATTTTTAATCGGATTGAGGTCGGGACTTTGTGTCGGCCATTCCATCAATTGAACATTTTATTTCCCACCCCATATCTTTACAATTTTTGCTGTGTCCTTTGGATCACCAACCTGTTGAAAAATAATTTCTTATTCGGGATCAGCACATTTGTCCATAAAATTCGGAAGATGGGTTTGCAGAATCTGTAGATAGTCTTTTTTCGCTTGCTACCACCTACCAAATATAGAGAGCTAACATGCCACCATGTTAAGCATTATATTTTCACTGCCATGTTTAATAGTTTGCTTCACATAGAATCCTTGAACATCCTTTGACTTTTTCAAGGTCTTTGTTTCACGTTCAGGAATACCACCCTATAAGCAGCTGTGACGATAAACTGTAGGTTCCTTCACTCATTGATAAAACTAAAACGAATATTCAACCTATTAATGTAATGACTAATTAAGCAAGGCATTTAGATGATTATATTCTGTACGGATAAGCTTGGTTAAGATACTCAACACACGTATGAAGTCTACTTTGTTTTAGGAACTAAAGCCATACTTCTTTTGATAAGAATTAATTAAATAAATTAAAGTCATATACAGTCAACCCTCCTATAACGCGGTGAGTGCGTACCGCGGTATATGGAAACCGCGCTATAAGAAACTCAAATTTCAGGTACAACAAGGCTAATTTGTAGCGCGTTCTATGGAAACTGTCTACCGCGTTGTATGGAAACCGCGCAATATGAAACACTGAATTAGTACAAATCACATCATTCGTACCGTGTTATATGGAGACCAAGAAATACAAAACGCAAGCTAAATTATAAATTATTTTTATTGAATTCAAGAGTTTATATCGGGATTGATAAAAAAATTAAATAAAAACTAAACTAAAAGACTGGTTTCCAACAAATATAAGAAAGGCTTGTAAAATAATGCAATTTTTTTAGTACTTATCCTCACTTGGATCATCTTAATTCATTGTTTTTTTTTTTTTTTAATTGAAAATCCAACTGATATTGTTTTGCACGGTACTCTATCTCGGCTGAGCTTTTGCGTCGAAAATAAAACTTTTAATAAACCCTCTTACAACATCTAGTTACTATTCATTCATAGGCTATGCAGAAGGAACTAATGGGATGAAGTTGAACGTAAACCGCGGTATAAGAGTACCGCGTTATAGTAGGGCTGTCGCACTTTCAGCCCCGCATTATATGGAAACCGCTTTCTGAGAGTACCGCGTTATAGGAGGGTTGACTGTACAGGAAATCTTGACTTAATGCCACTACCAATATGCGCGAAATAAATCAAATTTAAAAAACAATGCTGGATCGGAGGTAATATTAGAAGGAAGTCCAATTTTATGAGAAACTTAACAAATAATACCTGGGCAATGCACATATATTTAAGACAACAGCATACAGTGTAATATAGAGCCGCTCAAAACTTTAATTTCTGAGATCTGTTTGATTGTCTTGATCAATACTTTAAATTTGTATTTTTTCAACAGTAAAACGAATCAATCTCCACTCATGTAACTTAACATTCCATCTCCCATTATCATATGCAGAGTCTGACTTTTGCTTGAGTTCGAGTTTAGAATGAATGTTTAACAAATGTTTGATAAATAAGCACTACAACAGCAGTTAAAGGGTTAATAAAATGTTTATGTATTACAAACATCAAGTCGAACAATAACAATCAATAATCACCCATAAAACAACAAACTGCGTACGATCTCTAATATAACAAATTAAATGAACCGAATCGAAATGTAAAAAAAAAACATACACCAACCCCTGTCATTATGTTTGTTGTGGAACAGAGACCTAAAAATCATGAGGTGATCTGACACTCAGTCCACATACACAAACTCACAACAATAATTCAAATTTTTATGCGTTATTCTGGTACCATAATTTGCACGATTGCAAAATTGAGAAAGGCATACAATACAATGCGAGAAGTAAAAACAGCAGGCGTTTACCCGAGTTTAACACGGTTTTGATTTCAACAAAATTATCGAACATAATTTAATTTTTTTCAATTTTTTTTTTTTAATTTTTGCCTTTTGTATTTGAAAAAAAAAACATGAAAAGGTTTCCAAATCGCACTCTCGAGTATTGTCTGTCAATTTAGTGGTGAATAGCAAATCAAACAAAAGATTTTGCCATACATCAGCGTAACAAAATAGGGTTCCTTTATTGTCTGCATTGTGTTGCGTTAATTGAGAAGGTAAAAATTGGTGAAATCACCCCGCTTGGTTGGTGTTAATAAAAGGAAATATGAAGTGTTTTATTTTTTTTTTTCTTTTAATTTTATGGGAAATTAAGGATTGTACAGTATTGAACGAAATATACGAAATAAAATTCTGCAGGGTTTAATGGGTTTATGTTCGAAAGTTCGATGATCACTTTACAGTTGGTTATATTCTATGGTCATCGAACCCAACCTCTTATACGGTGTTGCTTTCTAGTGGACTGCTCTGTACAGACAATACAACGTCAGACTTCTTGATAAGGTCAGAAGGTCTGCTGCCATTTATATAACTGGTGCTCTACGCACCACCCCCACGAAAGCCTTGTACGCTAAACTAACCTTGTATGCTAAACTAGCTTCCTACTGTGCTTCTCGCTAAGCAGGTGGTCTAGTTTGCTGCGACTAGACTTAATGCTCTTTCTCGTTGGTACATTGTACCTTCTGGTCACTCCACTATTCTGAAGCTTGATCCCGTAACCCCTGTGAACATGAACTATTTCCCTGCTGAACATTGACTTGACAGATGTTTCCACTCTTTGATCGCTAGAAGGGATGACTGGAATCCTGATATTATCGTCCCCCCGGAAATCCTGGAAATATATACCGACGGCTCTAAACTCGACAATGGGGTTGGAAGTGGTGTCTACTCTGGGAAACTGGACCTGAATATTTCTCTCCGCCTGCCACACTACTGCAGCGTGTTTCAGTCGGAGTTGATGGTAATTTACCGGGCCGCTCAATGGATCCTCGTCAACGAGTCGCATCTCGATCTTTTCGGACAGTCAGGTTGTCAGGTTTCGTGATCAACTCTAGGATCTAGGCGATCCGGAATGTCGCCGCTGTCTCGACCTAGTCTCGGGGCGCTTCACGAGTGTCTCTCTGGTGTGAGTACCATGGCACAGTAGAATTCCGGGAAACTGTAGGGCCGACGAGCTCGCAAGAGCTGGTGCGCTCCTTCCGGAATCCTCTTCTTTTGAATTGGGTATGTCACTTGGCTCGGTCAAGTTGATCATTGCGCGGAGGTTTCTTCGGGACGCCAACCTATCCTGGGTAAATGAGGAGTCCTTCTCCATCGCTAGACTCACCTGGCCCAAAATGGATGGAAGACGTACCAACCGATTACTTGGTCTCGGTCGTGATGTCATTTCGACTATGGTGGCCGTGCTTACGGGTATTGCATCATGGGTAAACAAGCGGAAAGAATGAAGCTCCCTTTGAACGAGGAGGCTGTTATTTACTTTCTTTGCCAGTGCCTGTCTCTTGCTAGGTGTAGATATAGGTTATTTGGCCCCCATTGCTTGTTAGCTTTACGGAGCTATCATCTATTGATATCAAGGATATAGCACCGTTCATCAAACCCAAAAATCTGTTGTTCAGAGTCAACTTTAAACTGTAGGTCCCGCCATTCATGTATAAAATTAAAACACACAATATAAGTGGTGTGAGAAGTTAGGTCGTAAGCCTGACTGAAGGGACCAATTATGTATGTAAGTATTAACTTTTTTTCGCTGCCTTATAAAATTCAAATTAAAAGGCCTTCATAACAAGAACGATTGCCATTTCAAAGACAATGTTTTGTTATATCATTCGTGTAATTATTGCACAAGATATATAGCCAGTGAATCAGCAGTAGTTCCAACAATAAAATTTTTCTAAAGCTGCTTAAACAGCTGATTGATCCAATAAGGTTGTCATTTGTCTTTGAAGATATAGTGGTCAAGGACTTTTCTCATTGAAGTCAACTGTTTCATAAGAGATATCGTTTCATAACCTTTCTAAAATTTTTTGGAAGTTAGTGAGATTAAAGAGTTTGAAATTTTAAAATTCAAAATCTGTAATTTGTGCGGCTTATTCTGGATTACGATCATGTAGTGTCAGGGTTTGCAATCAAATCTCTACACCATGGCAGTTCAGTTTCAGTTTGGGCTGGATCAAAAATTGGGAAAGACTGGGTTCTATTTTAAAATTTTGGTAGGTCTATACAATTATGAATCGTAAACAGAAGTTCGAGAAACTAGGTTGTAATCCTTGCTGAAGGATTGTAATGACCAATTATGTATGTGTGTAAACAGAATTGTTTTAAATATTTTAATAATAAAGTCTTGCACATAACCAAATTGCCTCCACAAGGATATTAATTACAAAGAAAGTTTTAAATATCGTTAAACCTTAAATTTTCTCCAAAAAATTTCGTAGATTTTTTTCTACTGAAGCTAATAACTTTGCATATTTTCAGAATATTTCAATATTTTTATCGAGGATTTAATATTTTAAATTGAAATTGAAAAATTGTTTACTGAAAACAAATAAAGAATCTTATTTCAATAAAAACTAAACAAAAAATGTACAAAATATGGAAAAATTTCTCTTCAAAATGCATTTAAATTTTCCTTTATTTTAAATTAATTTGTTTCCCAAAACAAATCTCAGAGCTTCTGGCCTCAGTAAAACAAAAAACAAGTATGCTGCTGCTGCTGCTGCTGAAAAACATGCTTTAATATCCGTTATTATGCCAAATAAAAAAAATACAATGAAATAATACCAAGGCACGCAGTGTATTAAAATAACAACAACAGCAACAACAATACATACAATAGAGAAAAACAAAAGAAGAGAAAAGAATATCCTGAAACACAGAGAGAATAAAACAAACAAAACAAATATCCTGCGTAATGCACAATATTTAAGCGAAATTACCACCGATGGCATTAAATTGCAACGGCGACTTATGAAAAACACACACATACACATACAGGAGATTCACGTACGCCAGGAAATGAATGTCTGTATGTGTGTTAGTCAGAAAAAAAAAAACAAAAGAAATAGTAAGAGGCAGAGGCTGAGAGAAAGTTAAAAATAGAAACTCAATCAATACATACACAAACCAAAGGTATGTTGTGGTATTAAAAATACACGATAAAAACAAAAGCATTGAAATATTCGAGGAAACACATACAAATGCATTCTTAGTTAATGTGAGACTGCAGTTGCAGTCAAAAAAAGAAAAACAAAGACAAAGACACAAACACAAAACAAATTGTCGAATAAAAACAAAATCATTTACTATGTCTGTAGTCTCTCTGTATTGTATTTTATTTCTCCCTCCTGTTTGGAACTCTATTTAAAATTTAATACCGACGATTTACTGTTATCACTGCCGACAATGTACTATGGCTACAGCTACAGCTACTGTAGATATGATTTTATTTTATCTGCTTGTATAGGAAGCGTGACACCATATTTTATTTTTCTCTTTATATCTGCGGCATTGTTTATTAAGGGTAAATAACTCGCTGTTATTGCAGTTCAATACACAATTTTTAAATAAAATTTTGGTTTTCCTATAAAATTTTATTGGTTTTACTTTTGCAATGAAATCGAAATTTTCCGCATATGTTTGTTGTGATAAAAGTAATTGCTTTTATGATTCTTTTAAATTTTTCTTCTCTTAGTTATTTTATAAGCTGGCCTTGCTTTTACAGCTTTATTTACATATTCTTTTCGTCAAAAGAAAAATACTCTTTTTTAAAATTTATGGGGCCTTTCAGTTTCTGCTCTTGTTTAAAGTTTTTTAAGACAGCTTAAGCTCTAGGCTTATTCCAATAGTTAATGTGTTAGCGTATTAGGGCTGAGACCATGGTTCGATCTCCAGGTCAGACATTTCTAACAAAACGAAAACATATTTCTTCGCCCACTATCTTTGAGCAGATTCCTGGCAAAATTTCTGAGAGAGAATAAAATTGCCATGAAAAGTTTCTTAAAAATTTGTCGCTCGGTTCAGTTATGTTCGTCTTTTGTAAATATCAAATGGATTTAATTGATATTTATCATCTTAATTCATGTCGTTCTTCAATTTCTCACTATTTAAGAAGTTTCGTTAAAACATAATAATTTTTATACTCTTTAAAGGCCCTTTGAAAAGACCTTCCGATAAAGCCGCGCTAAAAAAAAAATCTTAAAGATCTTTGGACCAGAATGCCAGAGGATGAATTTCATCAGTTGTTATTGAAGTTTTAAAAGTTTTAAACTATGTGCTATGGATTTTCATTCCAGAAAGCCTCTCAATATGAACAGGTCAATTAAAAAGGAATCAATTAGTTAATCACTACAAATAGAACTAAATTAGTATACATTTGCGTCTGCTATGTTGGAAAAAAAACTGACTACAGAAATTGTAAATAGAAACCGAATAAGAATATGAAGACACCTTTTATATCAACCTTTAAGGCATAGACAATTGTAATGGGACTATTAGCTATTAAGCCCATAATATCAAGGATTCCAAAACAGGGTTTCTTACGGTCGGGCGATAATTGGGACCAGATATATCCGACAGAGCAAATTGTTTTCTTCAAATGAGCAAAAACAAATGGTTCTTGTGAGCTGGATAGCCATACTATCAAGAAGTTCAAAACAGATTTCCCTACAGAGCGCTCTGGTAGTCTAGCGGGCAGTGTGCTAGACTATTAGTGTGAGGGTCGTGCGTTCGATTCCCACCAGAGGCTCTGGTCTGTGACACTACACCGGGTATATGGTCGAAGTTACTCAGTTTGTACATAAATATAATATTATTTGTAATTGTATTGTAATTCTAAAATAAATAAAAAATATAAAAGATTTCCCTACAGTCGGAATTTACAATGGACGAGAACTATAGGCGACAAAGCTTACTTTAACAATATTATTGGACTTGTTAGCGAAATGGACCTAGTTGGCTGGATAGCCTTGGTATCAAGGATTGCAAAACAGGTTTCCTTATAGGCATATGTTACTATAGTTGGGCGTTACTAGGCGATGAGGCTAACTGTTTTCTTCAAATGAGCAACAAAAAGTTTTCTATTATATTTGCAATATTTTTGACGCTGACTTACTTTTTTATGGATGCCCTCCTTTTATCATGTTGAAACTTGCATTTTTTTTTGGTAGATAACTTGAACTTTTATGGTCGATTACTTGAATTTTTTTTTGATAATGATTAGCATTTTTTTTTTTTGACTATGACTAGAATTTTTCGGTCTATGACTTGCATTTTTTGGATGCAGGCTTGCAATTTTGTTGTTGATTTGCATTTTTTTTTTTAACGCTAACGTGCATTTGCATTACGAAATTAATTCGTTGACTTCGCCATGTTCTAATCCAGTTTCATAAAGTCGCCGTAGTCTAGGCTTATTAAACGTGAGGCCATGGTTTTAACCCTAGGTCTCATGCATCTCTAAAAACGAAATATAAAAAAAATATTTCTTCTATGACGTCCTCTCAGCAGATTTCTGGCAAGAACTTTAAGAGTAAATAAAAAATTTTTAATAAAATTGCCATGAAAAGTTTCTCAAAAATCTGTTGTTCGTCGCTCGTGAATACAATTAGAGTCTAGATTGTAATCCTGACCGAAGGATTGTAAGGATCAATTATGTATATATGGCGCCTATTAATCAAAAATATTGCTTATTGCCTACAGAAATCGTTTCTGTATTAGCTTCAGATACGAAATTAATTCGTTGCCTTTTCAAATCTCTAAATCCAATTTCATTTCGGCTAATTAAAAATATCAAATTAAAATATTTTCAATTTAATTGTGACTAAATTACTAACATCCCTATATAGTAAGTATAACGTTTAAAATTGTACATCTGTGTGGCATGGTAATGGTAATGAACAAAAGCGTTTAACAAACCATGACGAAATTTTTCGTAAAGGTAAGCGAAAATTTTGTTGAAAATCTATTCGAAATTAATTGAATTCATGTTTTAAATGTTTTTGTGCAAATTAAGCAGAAAATTTTCTGCCACACAATTATGATTTTTATTACCATTCCCCATATCCACATCCATACATTCCATAAATAGACGAAAGGGGGTGGAAAACGGGATGTTATAATCAAATACAAAGGATTTGTTTCTACTCTATCCATAGAGAGTGCAATAGTATTTGGTAACATATGCCAGTTAATAATAATTTGAGGCAGAATTAAATTTTTCGATTTTTTTTATTGGGGTACAGAATGTGGAAGGAAGAGGGTGGGTAATGAAATCATGTATTTGCTATAATTGCGTGAATTTTGGGAAATATGTGAACATTTTAATGAAACTTATTTCAGTTGTAGTTTTACGCCAAAAATAATTTCTATGCATAACTAAATGCCAACGATTATATTTCGAATGTGAAGATGAATAACAAAAAGTGAACTTTCTAAAGTTTAAAATTATACGCCATATCGTCATATAAAGTAGTGACTTATAGTCCAGCCAGATGTGTAACAGACTGAATTCAATTTGAATTTGATTTCGCTACGGTCAAGAAAGAATGTTAATGTGTACATGGGTGGCGAGGATTCCGAACTACAAATTTTATGATAAATTTTTCATAGTCATTTTATTTACTCTCAGAGCTTTTGCCAGATATCTGCTGAGAGGATGTCGCAGAAGAAATGTTTTTTCCTATTACGCTTTGATTGAGATTTGATTCGGGTATGAACCATGGTTTTGCATTTAATAAGCCAACACACTACCTCTTAGACTTAATTTATTACAACGAAATGCGAATAATGAACTCTAAGACGGTGTATGACTACTGCAGATATTTTGACAGGATAGCGGAACGATATGACATCCATATCGCATGGGTCGGTACCCATGCCCGGTGGGCACAGTGGTATTTCGGGTAACTACAGAGCTGATGAATTTACCAGATGGGGCACGACCATCGAACTCTCCGATGACTTCTCGAATCAGGGCATCCCTATGAGTACCTGCAAGCTTATAATTGATAATACGATCATCGATTCCATCGACGACAGGAGGGCGGCCTCGGCCACGGGCAGAAAGGCTCGAAAAAAGTGGCCAAGGCTGGATGAAGGGTGCACAATGAGTTTCTACTTAAACTCTAAAGAAACGCGCTCAGTGTAATTGTCGATATCATTAAGGGGTATTGCATTATGGGCAAGCATACTTGATCTTGGACATCTTGCTAATGACTACTGCAGAAGCTGCAGAGATGAGAAAGAGGAGAAGACTGTTTCTCACCTACTGGGTATATGCCCGGCTCTTTGTTAAGGGAGAAAAAAAGTGTTTGGGCACTTATTACATGGATGATCTAGAGGAATTGACGATGATTGACATTGGCAGCCTGAATCGCTTCATTAGGAGCTTCAAATAGTTTCGAGACTAGAGGGTAGTGAATAACTGTGGTAGCACAATGGGCCCAATATGACCTAAGTGAGTCCATCTAAGAATTTTCCTTGGATGGGTTTCCACTTCTACCTACCTACCGAAGGCAATTTCTAAAATTTTGATCAAATAATTCTAAACCAATTGATTGATTTGATTTGATTTCCTTGATAGGTACATATCAAATTAGCTTTAGCTAGACATGTGGCCATAAAATTATACACGGTTAATTATATTCCATATCGTCATATAAAATAGTGTCTCATGGTCCAGCCAGATGTGTAACAGACAAATTTTTCTAACTGAATTCAATTTGAATTTGGTCAATTTACTTCTCTAGGGTCAAGAAACGAACCTTGTGTGTGTTCATTTTTATATATGAGTGGCGGGGTTCCCGAATGACAAATTTATGATAAACTTTGCATAGAAATTTTTCTTACTCTCAGAGTTTTTGCCAGATACCTGCTGAGATGAAGACTTAGTTGAAATATTTCGTTTTGATTGGAATGCCTGACCTGGAGTTTGAACCGTAACTTCGCATTAAAAAAGCCAACACACTACCCACTAGACTTTATTTATTACAACGGAAGGCTATTTTTAAAAAGTTGTGGGGAAATAATTGTAAAACAATTGATTTGTTCTGATGAAATCTTTATGCAGTGCATTATAAAAGCTACTGCATCTTGTATTTATAATTACTGGCTGGCATTTCTTAATCTCTTTTATAGTTATGTATCTGAAGGTCTGGATTTTATTCAAATCAGCTTTGGATAGACATGCTATGGCCATAAATTCCGGGTGCATCCTATCTTAGAGATGTTAGACAATATCTGGGGAATTTCTTTTCGTCGTTCCTTATCACAACAGCTATTGCAGATGTCATTGAGAGATATTTTAACTCTTTAAACGTGTATACATTATGGCCAATGTCACTGTCAATGATCCCTATAAGGATGATGTTTATTTTATTCCCCTTCTATTGCAAGCGAGTAATATGTCGCCGTAATCTACTGTACAGTGTGTTGGCTTATTAGCCGTGAAATCACGGTTCAAAACCCAGGTCAGATATCTTCAACAAAATGTAATATGAAAAAATATTTCTTTGGGTGACTGCCTTTCAGCAAATTTCTGGCAAAAACTGTGAGTGTAAATAGAATGGTCATGAAAAGTTGCTCAAAAATCTATCGTTTGGAATTGACTTTAAACAGCAGGTCCCGCCACTCATGTATAAAATTAACACACCAAACATAAATGGCGTGAGAAACTAGGTTGTAATCCTGACTGATGGGTTGATATATAATGCAATAATTCAATATGTGTTGCATCCGTTCTCGCGATATGTTCAGCTTACGAGCAATTTTTTTTACCACTGCCGCGTAGATTTCGATCAAATCTGGCCTTTACTTTTCGAATCATTTTTGGTGTTGTTACCGTTTTTTTTCGTCAACTTTTTGGACGTGATGCAACACTGCCAGTACCAAGGTAACGAGCAATGGCACAAGAAGCAAAAGATTTATTCACATTTAAATGCTGGAGGGCTCTAACGATAGCCATCTGTGGTTATAGATCAAAATGCTTTCATAAACTTGTAAATAATAAAATGAACTGTCACTGTAACAAATCTGTCAGCTGTCAGACGAGCGGTTTATAAATGACAACAACCTGAAGTTGGTTGCAATATATATCAGCCACCCTGTAGGTATGTAAATGCCTTTTTTTCAATTTACTATGGTTACCTCGTTAAGAAGGGTGTTTTGATAGTCGTTTAGCCTTCTTTATTTAAGAACTAAGTCTCGTAGTCCTGATATCTTATTTATCTTGTTTATATGTTAACATATTAAAATTTTGTTGGGTGCTTTTATCACATTATAAGTGGTTGAGGAATATAAAATCACAATAAAAATTTTTATCAAACTTTTATGACTTGCAATGCCTTCATTGAGTGCCATACTCTCTATGCAATTAACGTTTAAAGTTTTATGGACCATTTTCTTTAAGGTCTACTGGAAAAAATTGCCAATTTCATGTGAACAAACAACAACAAACACTATGAAAAAAAAACAGAAAAGCAAATAAAGCATAAAAATCGCCATAAACTGGCTTCTAAACATTTTAATAAAAAAAAAAATAAAAAAAAAACTAAAATTGTTTACAACTCTTATTCACACCATCATTGGCTTCTAGACTAAATGCTGGATACTCTATTCCAATCATACAACATAAATTCTCATTTTTTTTGTTAATGTTTTCTTTGTAAATATTTACCATTTACACCATAAATAAAGGAAATATGAGAAAAACAACAACAAATAAACAATAATAACAATAATCATAATATTTTTAACGTTTCTCTATAATAAGATTACAAAAAAAAAAAGAAGACGAAGAAACAAAAAAAGAAAAAATGTAAGACCAGTAGCGGGCTGCTAGCTACAGAAGGCTAGTCATAAATGATTCATAAATAGAAGAAAACAAACACAATAAATCAATGGAGAAATATGCGATCATAAGAAATATCGTATTTAGTTAAAAGTGCCTAAATTAAATGAATTATGCTTCGATAAAAAGCAATTCCAGAGGATCTGAAGTCTATTCTAAAAATAATTTCATTTGGAAGAGTTGAAGCGATGAATATGAAATCATTTAATAGATTAGAATGGGGTGTTGTATTGCTATGGAATGTGTTTTAATTATATGGCCGAAGAGAAGAAGCTGATGGTGGAAGATTCCCCTTAAAAAATGATGCAAAATGTTGGTGATTAAGAATCATAGGCACCCAGTGGTAAAGGTGACTTATCATAAGTGATCTACTTCTCATCACCAGTCACCGCAGTCAAAAATCTTGAGTCTCGTACTGTGCACATTGGAGTCAGGAATATGCTTAATATATTCCGACTCTCCTAAGTTATTATAAACCTTGGCTAAACAAAGGATGCTGCTGTATGACATGCTCAAAACGCAATGATACGTTAAAAAACCTATTAAGATACAAAAAAATTTCCACTTTCTTCAGTCACATACAGTTTGTCAAAAAAATCTTTGCACAGATCAAAAAAAAAAATGTAAAATTTGATCTTCATTCAAGACTTTCAATGACAAATTCTTTAATGTTCTTTGTTTTTACTTTTGCACACATTCTATAACTGGACTTGTTTACGACCATAAGGCACCAATAGTTTCCTAATAGTAACACACATTACTATAATAACAACAACAAAAGAAGTTTACTCAATCTAAGAAGTGTCAAAAAAATCTTTGCATATTGAATGAAGATAATAAAAAAAATTACAAAAATATGCCGTTATTTCCCAAAATTGTTGCGTATTTTGGGTTTTTTACAAATGAGATGGAATGTAAAAGGCGTAAATAACGTTTTAGCAATGAAGGGATCGTTTTTTATGTAACAAGTGTCCTTATATTTGAATACAAACAATGCCAAGAAAATGAGTTTCAAAAAATATTATACAATTGGGCTATTTCAACTACTACAAAGGCAAATCTGCCAAGGAAATCGCCGATTTGTTCTCCCTAAACATCAGGACTGTATATAATTTTATGTTCCGTGCTGAAAAAGAAGGAGGACTAAACTTAAAGGGATCTACAGACAGGCTAAAAAAGACGACGCAGCGAGTTGAGAGAAAAATTATTAGAATCGTGTATGATAGCCCGCAATCCAGTGCGAGATGATTAGCTCTTCAAGTGCAAAAAGACTTTGGGTTACGTGTTTCCCAAGAAACCATTGAAAATGTTCTTCAAAAACACAAATATTTTTCAAGAATGACTAGGGAAAAACTCCTAAAATAGATTAAGATATGCCACCGAATACATTTTGCTTACTCCGGAGTACTGGGGCGAAGTTATTTTCCCAAATGAGTCGAAAATAATGCTTTATTATCATGACGGACCCCAAAAAATTTAGCGTAAGCCTCTGAAAGCCCTAGAAAATAAAAATCTTATTTCTACAGTAAAATTTGGAAAACTGTCTGTAATGTTATTCGGCTGTATATCCATCAAAGGAGTTGGTGTAATCGGGATTCTGGATGAAATAATGACTAAGGAAGTACATCTTGATATTTTAAAAAATTAATTGACCGCCAGCATTAAGAAATTTGGTTTTATTGACCCGATTAATCCGAACAAATTTAATTACAAGTACTATCAAGATAATGATCCTTAAAATAAATCTTATTTATTTAACTTAAGGTTACTTCACAACTGCAAAAAAGTTATTGATACTCTTGCTTAAAGTCTTGATATTAATCCTATCGAAAATTTGTGGGTTCATCTAAAGAGAAAGGTAGGGAAAAGATCGCCCACAAATAAAAACGATTTGGTAAAGTTCATCGAAGTAGAGTGGGAAAAAATACCATTAGAATATGACATGCCGAAGCTTATTCAATCCATGATGATTTGAACCGAAGTCTCACGTCTAACAAGCCAACTTTGTTCAGTTTGTTTTACCAAACCACTATGGACAATCGTAGATAATCTTAGATGCATCGTCATCTTCATTGAATCAAAGCTCTGGAGCAGTTGCAAAGAACAATTCTATGTTTAAATGTGAGGCTAATTTTTGGACCAACAAACTTGTCGAACTTAGGACCATTGCACAATTCATCCAAAAGCAACCAATATATTACCAAAAATCCTGTATTTGATGTAAATTTTTTGGACAATCAACACCATCAGTTGTAGCGGCGAATATTGTGTGGATGCACCACCATCAAATCTTCACATATTCCCTGACAATAAAGCATCCCCCACATCACAAAAGCGCGAGCATACCATAGATCTGATTATATTGTCTAAGAATACCTAGCGTCCTGCAGGCGATAGCCAGATATTCAATGGTTATCCTCATTTACATATGTTCCTGGATACTAGAATATTGAAGATAACAACAAAGCTAGCATCTTACAAAAGCTGATAAATACATACATAATTGGCCATTACAACCCTTCAGTCAGGATTACGACCTAGCTTCTCACACTACTTATGTTGTGTGCGTTAAGTTTATACATGAGTGGCGGGACCTACAGTTTAAAGTCGACTCCGAACGACAGATTTTTGAGAAGCTTTGCTTGGCAATTTTTATTCTCAGAGTCTTTGCCAGAAATCTGCTGAGAGGAAGTCGCCGAAGAAATATTTTTTCGTCTTCATGTCTGACCTGGGATTCGAACCCGGGCCTTTTGTCTAATAAGCCAACACACAACCCATTAGACCACGGCGACTTTAACACAAAGGCTGATACAAATACAAATAATTCGAATGAATTCTTACGGGAGTTTAGTTATCATTTTTCTTTAGAGAGGCAAGCAATTTATATCCCACACAGGTTGCATACATACATACAGTAGCGAGCACAAAAATGCAACACTGTGCCATATGATCTTTAATAAGATCTGTTTCAAAATAACGGTAACTAATTTATCTATTTTCTTTTGCTGTTAATTCTTTCAATTATAAGTTTTCAAAGTAACCACAGTTTATTCCAAATTCTGCTTTAAAAAGGTAATATTTTTGAATTAGTGAAAAAAGTGCAAATTTTTAGCGAGCAAAAAAAATGCAACATAATAAAAAAATAGTTAAAGTAAGTTATTTATTTAATTATAACTGAAAATTTCTTAAATAAGTTATACAACATGTGTTTTGTAATAGAAGCAGCTGACAGCAAAACTGCAATCATTAAAGCCTTAGAAGAAGGAAAATCCATGCGTGAAGTTGGACACCTCAATCAACCGTATGTCGGATTAAATCTCGATTTTCCTTGAGAAATAGTGTGGAAAGGAAACCAGGTAGTGGTAATCCTCGAAAAACTACCTCTCGCCAAGACCGCCAGATGATTGCACTGGTTAAAAAATGGGAGTCTCAATAGGCGTTCACACTGTTCGCCGTAGGTTGAAAGAGACTAATTTGCATGCGAGACGACCCGCAAAGAAACCTCTCATCAGTGCAATCAATAAAAAGAAGCGCCTGGAATTTGCAAAACGTTACAAGGATTGGTCAAATGAACAATGGGCTAAAGTCTTGTGGAGCGATGAAAGCAAATTTAATTTGTTTGGCTCCGGTGGGACAAATTTTGTTCGAAGACCGCCTGGACAGAGATTTTCTCCAAGATATCAACTTCCAACCGTAAAACATGGCGATGGATCAATAATGGTGTAGGGTAAGGAACGATATGTTTAAAAAAAATTATTGATTTTACGTCACGTATTTACAGGTGCGTTTTCCCGTGATGGGGTAGGTCCCTTAACTCAAATCGAAGGAAAAATGGACGTCAAGAAGTACTGTGAAATCCTTGGAGAACACATGCTTCCTCATCTGCGGGGAAAATGCCTTCTGGTAGCATATTCCAACATGATAACGATCCAAAGCACTCAAGTCGTTTAGCTCGAAACTTTTTAAGCGACAATGATGTCAATGTTTTGGATTGGCCATCACAGTCTCCCGATCAAACCCCAAAGAAAATCTATGGGAGCTATTAGATCGGGAAGTTAAGAGGAAACATCCGTCAAATAAGAGGCAATTAGAAGAAATTTTGAAAAGTGAATGGGAGAAAATATCCATTAACACATTAATAGCTTTAGTCGACTCTATGCCTTCTAGGTTGCAAGAACCCATAAAAAATAAGGGCTACGCCACTAAATATTAATTTTAAGATTTTTTTTGTAAGAATTACTATTTAATTTAAATAAACACATTAAAATTTATGTTGTTGTTGTTGCATTTTTATTGCTCCCACGAAATTCGCACTCTTTTTAATAAATGACAAAATAATATATCATTAATTAAAAATAGTTACATAATGTTATTGATAATAGGTATCTATAACTGTAGGGATTAATAACCCAAAGAAATATTTTGAACTGGTCACCATTTTTTTAAAATTATCGCACTTAAAGATAATTTTACCCAACGTTGCATTTTTTGTGCTCGCTACTGTACGTATTTAATTGAACATTATAACCCCACTTACGTTTTTTTTTGCTATAACTTAACGAGCTAAAGGTTTGAAAATCTTCAAAAGACATTGGTAGCCCGGTCTACCGGGCTTGCTAAACGCATACGTACTAAAATCAACCTAGTTCGTCACACTTTTAACCATTTGCCCGCACTGGGACCACAATCAAGTATTACTTCAGGGGTGGAGATTTAGCGAAAGCTGCCTTTAAAATCCGCTGACTTTACTGTCTTAGACAATCTTTGCTGCGTCAATACATTCCGTGCGAAAACACCTACTGCGTTCCAATTGTCACATGAGATTAACATCAGGTTAACTATATTATCGGGCGTTACCTGGAATCCTATTGTTCTCTCCAGGCAATTTCGTTGAACAACATATCGCGGGCAAGTAAAGAAAACATGCTCCGTCGTCTCCCTTTCATTACGGTATTCTGGGCAAGCCTCATCTACGTCATGAACATACCTATAGAGATATGCTCTATAATATGCATGGCCGGCTAGCAACTGTGTCAGGTAAAAGTTCACCTGACCGTGTCTCCTTTTGATGCATTCACCTATGCTCGGTATGAGTCTGTAGGTCCATATTCCCTTGGTGGAATTGGACCAGTCTTGCTGCCATCTATCCAAAGCATCATCCACTAACTGAAAAGGCTTGGAAAGATCCAATCTCCTCCTCGTGTCATGTTTCTTCCTTTTTGTATCCACTACTAGCTTCAGGGGCATCATCCCCGCAATAAGCAACTTTGCCTCAGTAGACAGCGTTTGGAAGGCAGAAATCACCCTAAGAACTGATCTCCTGTAGGCCGCTTCTACTCCTGTTCTATAGGTCCTCTTCTCCATAGCCCCGGCCCATACGGGGGCTGCATATATAGCGATCGATGTCACTACCTTCATCAGTAACCGCCTCCTCCCTTGTTTTAGGCCTCCTAGGCATTATTCGGGCACGTGCACTTGATGTCGCCGCACACTTTTGGCCGATGTACGTCAGGTGTTCTCCAAACGTAAGCCTGTTATCAATCATTACTCCCAGATATTTAATCGCCTGTTTTGATGTTATGCGCTGTTCACCTACGACACCACTTATGTTGTGTGTGTGTGTGTTAATTTTATACATTCGTGGGAGAGCATACAGCTTAAAGTCGATTCCGAACGACAAATATTTAAATGAACAATGCGTCTGCCGTTACATTTTCTATCCATACCTGTTCAAACGAATGGGTTACAAATGGCAACATAAAGTACACAAATCTTTGGCGACAACAAGTACTTGAGGTTATATAGGTGGTCTATAGGATTGGCCTCAAAATCTCTTTAAATTTTACGTTTCAAATACGTATTGAATACCAGCTTGTTCTAATGCTTCCTTGGTTTTTTTTATTACACAAAAACAAAATCTTCTGTCTTATGGTCGCCAAACCATAAACAACACTTTGAGTTGAAAGAGATAACAGATTCCATTTGATAAACTCATTCTTAAAAATATTGTGTGATCCAATTAACTGCCTTATGGTAAAGTAAACAAATAAACAAACAAATAAACAAAATGAGAGAATAGAACAGTACAGAAGAGAACAAAATAAGCAAAATAAACAACGTAAACAAATATGCAAACAAACAATTGCAGCAGTAAATACAATAACTTTAACAGCAACAACAAGACAGTAAATACAACAATTACACAAACACACACAAATGAACTGAAAGCAAAGGAAGACTGCAAAAAAAAACCCCAGTAATAATGTAAACACATACAGATGCATAATAAGCTTTATCGTAATATTGTTCTTCTGCATGTTGACTAAACAAATGCACACATACACAACCCCAGTCTTTCTCTGACTGTGCATGTGTGTGAAAGGATGAAACATTACTTATACATTTACAACAGCAAAAAAAGAAAAAGAAAAATACTGAAGTGTTTAATATAAATAAACACGCTAACAACAATGCTTGTAACAAAAAAAAAAGCTTCAAAGGACTTGCATTGATGGTGATGGTAAGTGCCAAAAAGGTCAAATAATAGAAGGAATTTGAGAAGAGAAGGAAAAACAGATAGAAAAACAGATAAATAATGAGGAGAATACTTTTAGAAGACATCAACTCATGCTTCCTTCTATACTAAGCCAAGGCAAAGTCCTTTTTTCCCTACTGCAAATGTCTCGTTGTAAGTATTTAAAGGAGGCGTGGAGGGACTTTATAATCCCTTCTGACTGGTCTGTTTAAATCATGTGCATGGATGTGTATGTGAGTGGCCTTAAGGTCATATTTATATATGAAATCATATGTGGCCCGTTTGGTCATTGTTAACAATGACAACAACAACAAAAAACAACAACAGTAACATCAATGTTGAAAACAACAATTTTGTTTGTTTGTCTACATAACAGAGGGTTCCTTTTTGCCATTCATGTCGTTTTCTATTTTCAAAGAGTGTTTAAAGACACAAAAAAAAAGGACCACAAATAGAGAAAGGGAAAATAAAACAACAACAAAAAGAGTAAAAATGCTTTAAGCAGCAATTATAACATCAAGTATTTAATGATAACAATAATAACAACAATTGCATTTTATATGAGCATAAATGTTTTATCAACTAGTATTTAAAATACTCTACAATTGGCATTAAAATATTAAGAAAAATTATACTGCACGAAACAGCTGGAAAGAAGACAGAAGAAAGAGAATTTCGCAGATGATTTCGCCCTTCAAACGCAATCATAACGTAGTAACGGACGTAATAGTTGAAGTTGTTTTTAAATGTTTTGCCGTCTTTGGAAGACAGTCAACGAATATTACATCATATGGAGCGGAAAATACTGATGTCATAAGCTTGTCAGCCGACTGTTGTATCCTTGTTTGCTTTTGAATCGATTCATTACATAAAGTTTACTCAGATGACAATTGCTTTGCTACATGCATACATACGTACATACCTGGTCATTACAATCCTTCAGTCAGGATTGATTACAACCTAGCATGTTATACCATTTATGTTACTTACTTTCTTAATTGGCCATAACAACCCGATTAATGGATTTCGGGCTGCCGCAACACATCCTTCCAGGCGCCTCTGCTTCTTGCGCACCTACGCCAATTGGTCACACCAATCGATGACAGAACTTCCTCGATTTGGTCCTCTTCGCCGACTTCTGAAAATCCTCTCATCAAATACTTGTCTCGCCGGAGCATCCTCTTCCATTCGAACGACATGGCTGAGCCAGCGCAGCGTCTGGATATTAATACGCTGTACAACGTCCATGTCGTTGAGGAGCTCATACAGCTCCCTGTTGAATGGGATGCGAAAATCATCGCCAACTCGCACTGGACCGAAGATCTTACGTAGGACTTTTCTCTCGAATACTTTCAAGGCAGCTGCATTAGTTCTTTATAGGGTCCATGCTTCTGTGCCATAAAAAAGCACGGGTAGGATGAGTATATTTTAGAGTATTAGTTTCGTCTAACGAGAGAGGCCTCTGCTACTCAATTGGCCTGTTGGCGAGACCAATCCTGCGTTTGATCTCCAGACTGAAATTATTTTTGGTGGTAACGGCGGAGCCAGGATAAATGAATTCCTTTACTGTATCAAAAGTATAGTTATCGGCCGTAATTTGAGAATCAATATGCCGCACGGCATATACTTCGTTTTGCCCTCATTTACTGCCAGAGTCATCTTCTTAGATTCCCGTATAATAGCACTAAAGGCATCAGTGACATCTCGTTTGCAACGTCCTATGATGTCGATGTCGTCAGCGTACGCAATCAACTGGACACTTTTCTGAAAAATAGTGCCATTGCGATGCACTCCCGCCTTGTCTGAAACCTCGCACGGTATGAAAAGGTTCGGAGAGGTTCATTGCTACCTTGACGGAGCTTCAGGAATGGCTCAACGTCATTCTGCAGAGCCTTATCAACTTCGCAGGTATACTTAGCTCAGACATTGCGGCACAAACACGCCCCTTATGGGGCTATCGAAACCAGCCTTATAGTCGACAAAAAGATGAGGTGTGTCGACTTGATTTTCGTGGACCTTTTCCACGATTTGGCGTAGTGTGTCGATGGTGGACTTGCCAGGTCTGAAGCCGCACTAATAAGGTCCAATCAGTGTTTTGACTAGTGGCTTCAGTCGTTCACACAATACGCCTGTAAGAACCTTATATGCGTTAGGGAGAAGGCATATACCCCTGTAGTTGGCGCTTATCGTAGAGTCTCTCTTTTTCAAAACAGGACAGAGGACACTCGAGGTTCCATACCACTTATGTTGTGTATGTTAAGTTTAGCCACAATTGGCGGAACGTACAATTAATTTTTGTTAGGTCTTTCCTTTCGAAACTGGTACTTACAAATGAGAACTAACAGCGGAAATTTTCGACCTGCTCAATTTTAAAAGTGTAAGTCATCGGAAACCAAATGCGAATTTAAATGTTATCGAATATAAGCCAGACTTATTCAAAACCTGTTCTCCTGCATTGTTCTCTTTAACACAGAACTGTTGAATTCTTATAACTGATTCTATTTAGTTAATCAAGATTCAGGTTATTGGATGTGATCTGTCCTTACCAAGGAACAATGCCGTCTGTAGTATTGGGTTTTTGTCGCTGAATTACACTTTTTCACAGAAGCTCTCTCAGGTCTGGAGGTGGCTGTATTGAATTTTTAGAGGCGAACTAAAACTTCAAATTTTTAAAATTCAAAAATAATAAGAAACATTTCATTTTTCATCTATCGCCGGATTAAAACTTTACTTTGCTTAAGTGCAGCTCTGTAACCATCACACTAAGCCACTTACAAAGTATCACGCCACCAGCTTGTTGCCCTCAGAAAGTCTATAGGACCGTAATGCTATTGTCTATATAAAGATCAGAAGCTATTGTCTCTGACTGACTGACTTTCAATGGATTTAACCCGTGTGATTCCTCCGTTTCCCACTATCCCCCTTTCTCCTACATACCCTCCTTTTACCCTTTCCCATCCTACCCTCCTTTAGGACGTTGTAAAATGGGTCAGTTCGACCTCCGGGTACTGTACTTGTCTTGTTTGACAGGTACACGTTCTCTAACCTAATCTAAACCAATTTTAATAGGGGATTCTTTTTGTTTAAGACATAACTTATCCAGCTTATCACAACGCATTTGAATATTTGTTCTTTAATTTTTAGATACAAAATTTACACAATAGCTGTTGTCCTTCTATTATAAAATAATTATTTTGTCGACTTCAATAAACGATGACTTTCTTAAATAAAGAAGATCTTTCTGAAAACTAATTAAAAATTTATACTTTTTTTTTCAAGTTTTTATGTTTTTGATTTACAACACAGTCAGAAATTATATAAGAAATGGTAGGACAAATACAGTTGTGAACAAAAGTTTATAACCGTATGAGATATCATCGAATTTTTTTAATCTATGGAAAAAACTATTGATGCCATTATGTGTGGAATATAACATCGACTAAATTTACGCAACGACCTGACTAACGGCTTGGTTTACTACGTTAGTTTTGAAGAAACTTCACAAGAGAAAGTGTATCGAGAACAAATCGTATTATGGCCATGTTCTCATGTCACTTGTGCAGTATATCTAATGTGGCATGAGATGTGTGGCATGTTGTCACACCTAATTGTCGTTGGTAACCTCATGACGCTACCAGCCCAAAAATCCACATCAAACAGTGGTTTTTTCAGGATGTATTGAATGCTCTTGAATCTTATGACAATTTCCTGTGTTCATGTACAAATTCATTCAGAAATGGGTCTCTACCGCGAAATTAAGTTTTCGTTGAAAATTAAGATGAATATCCAGTTGCTTTAGAGCCCATTCAACAAACCCACGTCGTCGTCAGTGATGGTTTACCTTCAGTTCTTGTGTCTGTTGAATATTTTACATGTACAGGCTGAAGTCACGATTAAAAATTCGCCTAATTGTGATATGCGAAAGACTGAATTCCTGTGATCTATGCCAAATCGCTTAGATTTTACTGCATAATCTTGCAAAGAGCAAATTTCGTTAAATTTTGTATTTGCTGCAGTAGGTTAGGTTAGGTTAGGTTAGAGGACGTGTACTTGTCAATTCTGACAAGTACAGTACTCGGTGGTCGAATTGACCCATTACGTCCTAGCTTCTCACACCACTTATGTTGTGTGCATTAATTTTATACATGAGTGGTGGGACCTACAGTTTAAAGTCGACTCCGAACGACACATTTTTTGAGAAGCATTCCATGGCAATTTTTTTTTTACTCTCAGAGTTTTTGCCAGAAATCTGCTGAGAGGAAGTCACCGAAAAATTATTTTCAAATTTTCGTTTTGATGTCTGACCTGTGATACGAACTCGGGTCTATCGCGTAATAAGCCAACACACTACCTACTAGACCACGGTGACCTCTATTTGCTGCAGTAGATTCGATTTTATTTTTCACTCAGACCGTCTAATATCACAATAGCAATTCTGTGCAATCAAAAATTTCTGCAGTAGGCTCGATTTTATTTTTCTAGTGTCAAACGTCTTCACCGACACCATCTAATATCACAACAACAATTCTATGCGACCAAAAATAAACTTCAAATGTCATGTATAGGCTGGAGCCTAGAAGTACAATGGCTTTTACTGTTACGAAGATCACATCGATTCATGGCCAATGAATCGCACAATACGTTAAGGAGGGAATTATGTCAGTAGCTTCTCTCTCTCTGTATGTAAAATGCATTATATTCCCTGCATGAAAGAATCGAGTATCTACTATCTATCCAACTGTCATCGGAAAAATCTTAGTATCTAATACGTATGAAAGAATCGAGTATCTACTATCTATCCAACTGTCATCGGAAAAATCTTAGTATCTGATACGTATGGCCACCAGTGTAGACAAAATTTTGCAATGTGTTATGAAAGAGTTTTTTTTTATGACAAAATATGATTCCTTTGCACAATATCTGATTATATAAAGTCCTTTTTTGGCTCAAGCAAATCGCATTCACTCATTCATTCATTAACTTTCACTTTTATTTGTTCTTTTATTCTAAAAAAACAAATAAAAGTTAAGCAAAATGAAAAAAAAAAATTAGAGTGTTTATCACTCTTTTTCTTGCTTTGTTTTTTTTTTATCAAGACTCCTTTTTAGATCCTCTTTTTTACTTGGACAACAATGAGAAGCGTCGCCAACAAAATATGTAAACATTCGCTATGGGGAAAAAAAAGGACACAGCACTTATCCTTTTATTTCTTGTTTTTTTTTAAATTTTCTATACTCCGGCTTGTATAACATAATCTTCAAATTGAAGTGGAAAACTCTTGTAAAACTTGTATCCTTCTGCTTCTTCTTTTTTTTTTTGAGAGCCTTGTGAAAAACGGTACATGAAACGGCTTATCCTTTACCCCATTTCATTTTGAATGCCAGTGGCTACAGAAAATTATGAGGACTTGGCAAGTCTATATTGACTGGCTACATTTTTTGTTTCCTTTTTTCTTTCTTTCTAAAAAAAAGGAAAGCAGGACAGAATTTATTTGTTTACTCTGTTGTTCTGTTTTTCCATTTTGGATATGAATTTTTTGTTTTTCCTCCTAAAGAGTTATTGTGCTTTTGGGGCTCTCAGGTGATTATATTTTTAAATAATTTTATTTGTTTCATATTCTTGTTGTTTTCACTTTTTTTTAAGTTTTTTCTTCCCTTTCTTCGTTTATTTATTTATTCGTATCATTATGAAAATGTTCCATAAGTTTTTAATGGACATTTGCAAAACAAAAAAAATTTGGGATTCGTTTGCCTTTATTTGCAAAGATGAAAACATAAGTAAACACGGGTGTATGTATACAACATAAAAATAAAATGGGGTACTTCAGACAATGTAAATAATAACGAAATTCTTTAAAAAATTTTCCATAATAAATAAAATATATGTACAGTCAACCCTCCTATAACGGGGTACTCTCAGAACACGGTTTCCATATAACGTGGGGCTGAAATTGCGACAGTCCTCCTCTTATAGCTCGGTTTGCGGTCAATTTCATCCCATAAATTCCTTCCGCACAGCCTAAGAATGAATAGTAACTAGATATTGTAAGAGGGTTTAATATAAGTTTTATTTTCGCCTCAAAAGCTCATCCGACATACAGTACCGTGCAAAACAATAGCAGTTGGATTTTCTATTTAAAAAACATTAAATGAAGATGAACCAAGTGTGAATAAATATTAAAATTTTACATTATTTTACAAGTCTTTCATAATTTTGTTGGAAACCAGTCTTTTAGTTTCGTTTTTATTTCAATTTTTTTGTCAATCCTTATATCAACACTTGAAATCAAAAAAAACATTTTTTATACTTTAACTTGCCTTTTGTATTTCTTGGTCTCCATATAACGCGGTACGAATGATGTGATTTGTAGTAATTCTGTGTTTCCATACAACGCGGTAGACGGTTTCCATAGAACGCACTACGAATTAGCCTAGTTTGTACCTGAATTCCGAGTTTGTTATAGCGCGGTTTCCATATAACGCGGTATGCACTCACCCCGTTATAGGATGGTTGACTGTATTTAAATATAAAAACCAATGTAAGAAATTAATAGAAATTCTAGTCGACGGCATACTAATCTACCAGATTTATGGCGGATTTTATTTAGGGCCCAACGTCTTGCGATAACAGTGGATTAATCCTAATCTTTAGTCTTAAAAGTCGCAGTAATAACAAGTACTCTTTACTGGGTACGCTTAAAACAAGACTGAAATTACCAAACACTATGTGAATGTGCATGATTTCCTGTTAAATATGATTTAGGCGGTTACATAAGTCGTATGCCAAGTCATTGTTTTATGTAAAAGAGACCGGGTAATATTGTGTAAACTCTGTATAGAATGGGAGCAAGCTAAGTAAATTTCACAGAAGTCCAGCTATCTTTATTCGTTGATAGATTTCAAAAACCATCACACACCATTAGTCCTGTCCATTCGTTTCACTTTGTTTTGGTACTCTACTAACCAGCGAAGTAATCTGTCATTTTCTGAAGTAATCCCTTTTCGTATAACTTGGATTTTAACTCAGGAAACGAAACTCAAATCCCAGATGTTGAACTACGAGCTTTTGCCCATTAAGCCAATAGTTCAGCTACTAGACTTTGACGTTCTGGACATAACAAGATCACGGAAATTATCAATAATGGAATACCTCGGCTGGCCATGCAATAGCCTACACGATCGGTCCAATTTTTAAGGACATTATCGACTGTGTTTAGCGGGTCATGTTGAACGAATTTTTGTTCACAAAAATTTCAGAGGAGGATATTGGCAACATTTGGTTTCAACAGGACGGCGTTACGATCGCATTATCCGCCGTAAAGCTGATGTCGTTGGATTCTTAATTGTGCGGTGCCGTCAAAGATAAGTGTTACTCCAACAAGCCAGAGACAATTGACGCTTTAAAGGGCAATATTTGTGAAGCCATTGGTGAAATACAGGAATTTCTAATTTAATACATGCTTTAATATTGGACATGTAGGGAATTGAAGTGACTTACGATTTATTCATACTTCATTTTATACAAAAGCTGAGTGGTATATTGGTGGTTACAAACACTGTCAATTACTGTCCGCAGCCGTGAGGAGATAAATATGATCTCATTTCAAAAGTTAGGATTCATATATCAATTTCAGCGTAATCCTTCAAAGAAGCTCTCTGACTCTGAAGAGTAGTAACAGTAGTAGCTGTATAGTAATAGTATAAGTAGTAACAGTAGTAGTGGTAGTAGTAATAGTAGTTATAACAGTAGCAGTAGTACAAGTTTAGTAGTAGTAGTAGTATAGTAGTAGTATTGGAATAGTACTAGTTAAGTAGTAATAGTAGTAGTACTATAGTACTAGTGAAACAAGTAGTTGTAGTAGTAGTATAGTAGTAGTAGTAAAAGTAGTTGTGGTAGTAGAATAGTAGTAGTGGTATAGTAGTAGTATTATAGCAGTAGTAGTATAGTAGTAGTAGAATAGTAGTAGTAGTATTATAGCAGTAGTAGTACAGTAGTAGTAGTAGCAGTAATAGTATAGTAGTAGTAGTAGTAACAGTAGTTGTAGTAGCAGTAGTTGTAGTATAGTAGCAGTAGTAGAAGTAGTAGTAGCAGAAGTAGTTGTAGTAGTAGTACTATAGCAGTAGTAGTATAGTGGTAGTAGCAGAAGTAGTAGTAGTAGTATAGTAGTAGTATTGGAATAGTAGTACTTATGTAGTAATAGTAGTAGCAGTTAAGTAGTAATAGTAGTAGTACTATAGTAGTAGTGGCACAAGTAGTAGCAGAAGTAGTTGTGGTAGTAATAGAATATTAGTAGTATAGTAGTAGTAGTGTAGTAGTATAATAGTAGTAGTAGTAGTGTAGTAGTGTAGTAGTATAATAGTAGTAGTAGTAGTGTAGTAGTAGTAGTGTAGTGGTAGTAGTGTAGTAGTAGTACAGTAGTAGTAGTACAGTAGTAGTGGTATAGTAGTAATAGTATAGTAGTTGTAGTATACTAGTAGTAGGAGAATTAGTTGTAGTAGTAGTACAAAAGTGGTAGTAGTACACTGGTAGTAGCAGAAGTAGTTGTAGTAGTATAGTAGTAGTACAGAAGTAGTTGTAATATAGTAATAGTAGCAGAAGTAGTTGTGGTAGTAGTAGTATAGTACTAGTAGCAGTAGTAGTAGGAGCATCACCTCGACACTTAATGAGAAAAATTTAACACTTTTTAAAGATGACTTTGATTCAAGACAAGGACAATTGTTAAACATAAAACTCTGGCATAGCTACAATAGTCCAGTGGAATCAGCTGAAAAATACTTGATTAATAAAAGCATAAAAAAATAATAAAATACAAAAATAGGGACTAACAAGTAGTAACCAAACGATTTAAAATTTTTATCACCGCAATATGCAAATTTTTTTTTTTTCAAAATACGCCACATATTTTTATAATGATTATCACCCAACGAAAAATATTTCATAATCAGACACACGTTGCTTGTGTTTGATTTCATAATTTTTAGCATTTTTATAGAAAAGAAAAAAAAAAAATGAAAATACATTGTCAAAAAAAAAAATGGATTTAAAAAATCTCTTTGATTTTCCGCAACAGCTTTTTTTTTCCTATATTTTCTTTATAAATAATATTTCTTGTTTATCCCAATATTTTATTTTCTATTAAAAAAAAAAATGTCGCTTTTTATCTTAAATTATACTGACGATGGATTTATTTCGTGTTTTTTTTCTTTAACAAACAAGCAAAGAAACGCCCCGTGCCTATGAATGGCCAGTGGAAGCAGTATGTGTGGTTAAGATTATGGATGTTTTATTTAAATTAAATTTGATTTCGGGTTTATTTTTGTTTTGTCTTCTAATTTATTAGTTAGTGTTTGTTTATTTTTTGTTTTTGTCTAAATTTAAAATTTTAACAAATTTATGGTTCATTAAAAAAAAAAGGAGACGAACAAAATTAATAAACAAAAAAATCACCAAAAAAAAAAAGAAAATTATAAAAATAAAACCAACAGACTTTAAGTTATTTTTACACGCATTAAATCATTAATCTTATTAAATGTCTGTGAATAAAAAAAAAATCAAATTAAATTATAGGCCATAACCCAGCAAATGTAGAGATTGTTAACTAAAAAATAACAAAAATATTTTCTGAACGCATCCCATTACTTCACGTATGCATATTTATGCTTTTAAAAACTTTCGCTGGGTTATCCATATGATTGTATCTTGAAGTGTATAATTTTTATAAAGGCTTGTTGTTATTTACCATGCACAGCATTTTGTGTAATTATTGAAAACTATTTTCAACATTTGCGTGTTTCACATTTAATTTTTTTCTTTTTGTTTTTCCTACAAATTATCATCAGAATTTTAATTTTTTTTTGTTTCCATTGTTTAAGCCAGACATGCGAATACAGGCTTTATTTAATAGCCACTTGAGAAATCACAAATTATCCACTTATCAAGCAAGTAAGTTTTTTGTTTCTTCAGGTTTTTTTTTATGAGAACTTTTGACATTCAAATAAATAAAATTCCAATATGGACATCACTTACTGCCACTGCTGCTCACGCTCATCATTATCATCAGAATTATCAAAATAATTGCAGCAGCAATTTAAGAAATTGATTTTCAATGCCATATTTAATTGGCATTGTATTGGAACATAATTTTTTTCTTTTTACTTTATTTAACAAAAAAATTTTTGAACAAAAAATTAAAAAAAAGTATTCACCGAATATCAATAATTTATGGAAGCCATGAGAAATGGTAGCTGTTTAGGTTGTCAGCAATTTATTTAAACTTTTTTATTCATAATCATTGTTTTAAGGGACATAGTCCCGTTGGAAAACATCACCGCACATGTTTTTTTTTTTTATTTTATATGCCAAGTTTTTTTTTTCGGCGATGCAAAGCAGGTTCTGGGATATAGTCGAGCACTTTAACTACTACACCAAGCCACTTATAGGAAGCAAAAAAATATCTCACAATACAAAAATGCATTCGTGAATTCCTTAACAAAATATCACATCTTGTTTACTAATTGAAAAGCTGTCAACAGCCAACTATCAGTAGAAACTTATCACAAGTTGCTTCCATTGGTTTGAATCAACTAGTTTGACAGCCATTAACAACTCACCACCGTGAGATTAAAGGAGAAAATGGGGAAAAAAATTATTTTCACGCATGATTTTCATTAGGCTGAATTATTTTAAAAATATTTTCCTTTTTCAATCCATTCTTTGAATTTAACTTCGAGTGATCGAGGTTCGATTTGGCTTGCTCTTTTCGTTCCCTACACGGTCATTATAGTCGCCACAATTACGCTACTGTCCAAGGATTTGGCAAGATTAAAAAGCTTCTTTAAACATCTGTTGTTCGGAGTTGACCTTAAACTGTAGGTCCCGCCACTCATGTAAAAAAATTAATGCACACAACAAGAGTAGTGTGAGAAGCTAGGACGTTGTACAATGGCTCAATTCGACCTCCGGGTACTGTACTTGTCACAGTCGACAAGTACACGTCCTCTAATCTAACCCAGTAAGATTGGAAAGGACAATAGACGTGGGGCCATGCATCAAACCTCAAAAACGAATCAAACATGGATCAAAGAAAACAAAATATGATTTCAGATTTCTGGCAAAAAACTATGAGAGAGAAATGAAATTTTCGTTTAGGTCCCGCCACTCATGTATAAAATTAACACAGACAATATAAGTGGTGTGAGAGGCTATGTTGTATTCGTGGCTGAAGGGTTATTTAGAGCAAAATTTGCTTTACTGATGAAACTCGATTAAAAGAAAAATTATAGCATACAGAACTCGAAAATTCTGGTAGTGATTGTGTAAAGACATTACTTACAACCCTACAGTCAGCTTTATGATCTAGTTTCTCACACCACCTGTGTTATGTTCATTAATTTTATCTATAAGTGGCGGCATCTACAGTTTAAAGTCGAGTCCAGATATCAGATTTTTGTAATACTTTTCATAGTAATTTTATTTACTGTCAGATTTTTAGCCAAAACACCGTTTCATATTTCATTTTCTTTGAGATGTCTGGACTGAAATTTTAATCACGGCCTCAGGTCTAATAACAACTAACCCAATGAATGAAATGAAAGATGAAAAAACAACTTCGAAACTTGCCCTCAGCAGTTTTTTGGCACTAATTCTGAGGTTAAATGAGATGTAAAGTTTTTCGAATCCATATTTAGGAATCGACATTAAACAGTAGTTTCGGCCGACATTAAATAACATTAAATATTACAATCAATTGTCGCAGCCATATTAAGGAGTGCGCACAAAAAAAAACTGAACTTATAGTTTTCGTTATAGAAATAAAACTAAGTGGCGGATTTTTTTCGTTTTATATTTCAATTAAAGTAAATAATATTTGAATTATTTTGTGAATAAAATTTTTTTCTGACCAAGATCTCAGAGCATCCAACTTTTTAAGCCACTTTTCTTCCAGACATTTTAGGGTGTTTTAGAAAATATGTATTATTTTACTTGCTTTGTTTTGGTCGGCAAATCCTTTTTTTCTTCCACTTCCACGCTTTCTCTCAATACTCAAAGGCTCCTTGGATTGTTTTCTTTTTACCTTAGAAACTGTTTTTTGGTTAACACCTGCAAGCTTAGCAATCGTTTTTTGTAAGCGGCGCGATTTTTCATTGAAAATTTCAATTATTTTTTTACGACATTCTCGTTGGGTGCCGTTGGGTTGGATTTTGAAACAGATGACTAGCAATATCGGTAATCATTTTTTTCAATTATGATATAAGTTATAAGCTTAAAAGTAGGCCCATTTTTATACGTGCGCACTTCTTGTTACAATTGTATTATTTAATATTTTGGTCGCTATAAGATAAGCGATAAGCGAGATGTTTACCGGTCCACAAATTCGGCCTTAGTGACGATTTTTCTTAATAAGTAACCAGTCTATGACATAAAGTGTGATGGGCTTACAGTTTAAGGCTTATAATGAGTCATTGCATCATACTAAGATTCATAAAAAGTAGCTAAAAATTAGTGCCTAGATAAAACGTATCGATTTTTTTTAAAGGAATCTATGCTACTAATAGTTTTGGGTCCTATCGCTTCTATATTTACACCTGACCTTTAAGTCTGGAAAACAGATTCTTGAAAACTTTAATTCCTGACGGGCATATTTTAAGTTCATAGGAGATTCAGTTGGTTAGACCATGTTAACAAGATATTTACGTTTTTTACATAACGACGCCTCCGTTCTATAACATACAAAGTCGAAAAAGGGTGTTTTGAATTATGAGCTTTCAAAGTTTACACGCGCCATACGACTACTTATGTATTCTAAATAGATTTTTTCCCTATAACTTCGGAACGTATCGGCGCATCTTAACCAAAATCTGACAGTATTTCAGTTAGAGAACGTACAAGAACATTAAAAACGTTCTACGGACCCTTACAACGTTATAGAATGGAGACGTTGATAAAAGATATTTTGTTCAGATTGCATAGAATTGGTTTACAGGATGCCAATTGCTTCTTTTGACCTGTCGTGGTTTTTTTTATGGAACCAGCACTCAGGGGATTGCCTACTCATGGAATGCATTGTGCAAGTTTTTAGGAAAGGTGGAAAGAGGGAAGCTGCGAACGGCAAGAAAATGAGTTGGCAGTGCCATACCTTCACCATTAGACAGTCTACAGCAATCGCACCCAAGAAGCCCGGAGTTTCTCACACTACTTAAGTTGTGTGTTTTAATTTCATACATAAGTGGCGGGATCTACAGTTTAAAGTCTTCGGAGTAGACACATTTTTTTTTGGAGAAACTTTTCATGGCAGTTTTATTAACTCTCAGAGTTTTTGCCAGGAATCTGCTGAGAAGACCTCGCCGGAAAAAAACATTTTGTATTTTATTTTGACGTCAGGGCTGCGACTCGAACCCGGACATTACGTCTAATAAGCCAGCACACTGTCTACCAGACCACGGCGGTTAATTAGATAGTTGCAACATGTGGTTTCAACAGAATGACACAATGAGCCACACAACTCATATCACATAGGATATTTTGCATGAGCAATTTGAGGGCATGGTGATCTCATATGGAAATGGTGTGAACTGTCCCACGGACCTCTTTCTTGAGAAATTTTCTTAGATCGCAGGTGTAAGCGAATAAGCTTTAGGAATTATAAAGTCGATAAAATCAGGCCCCAACATCTCCAAAGTGATCTCACTCGCAAATGGCAGTTAGAATGTTTACATGATATGATGCAATAAATAATCAAGTCAATATCGTTGCCGAAATTCCTGTGATATTTGATTACAGATGATGGATAATAATTACAATATACAGTGTACTCTCTTTTAAGCGGACACCTATGGGACTGACAATTTTGTCCGCTTATGAGGAGTATCCACATAAGAGAGAAATTTTTTCTTCCTTAAAATTTTTTTGGTACTGAAAAAAGTGTCCGGTTATTGAAGGTGTCCGCTTAAGAAGGGTGTCCGTTAGGAGAGAGAACACTGTATATTCCACAAGGTTCCACTCCAAGACAAATAGGTCACGAAACGGAGTAATTTCATTAAAATAAAATAAGGGTAACAATCTCTCGAGTATTAAAAATTTTCAATCTGGGCCCACATATGTACATAATGACTCGATCAAACACATTAGATTGCATTTTGAATTTTAATTTTAAATATATGCACGTAAGTAACCAAACCATTCTTCATTAACAAATTTAAAAGAATTTTTAACATTATTTTGATTTCTTTTTGTTTTATTTCATGTTGATGTTTATATTTTGTTGTTTTAATAAAAATCCCTCTAAAAAAAATAAAAAAAAATAAAAACATTTTGGCAACGAAATTATTGCCTCGGGTATCAATAAGTAAATTTAACTGGCAAACAAAAAGGATTAGAAAAGGATTTCGAGTGATGTACCCTAAACTATTTGCAAAAACATCCACAAAAAAGGATCAAACAAGGGACAACGAGAACAATCATATTAAAAGTGGTCAATGTACGGAATGGAAAAAATATTTCAATTTTATATGAGATTTCCAAAAACAGATACAAACAATGGAATCAGCAAAAGGAAAAAAAAAAGAAAACAAAACCTACTGATTAAAACGAGAATGTAATAAACAAAGCAACAGAGAGAATTTGTACGTCTATGTACAGGGTGGCTGATATATAATCCAACAAAGTAAATCGCAATATTTTTTTTGATTTTGTTATTCAAAAGCAAAAAATGTTGGAAATAACATCATACTTTAGAATCAGTTTAGATTTGTTCGTGTGTTGGCCACCTTTGGTATGAATTATGGCCTTCAAACGGCCGACAAAGCCATCACAGGCTGCACGAAAGTGGTTTTGCGGTATTTTGGCGCATTCCCGGCAAAGCACCGTCTTAAGATGATCGACACTTTGGTATTTTTTAGGGAGATCCTTACTCTTGAAATTGCCCCAGGCGCAAAAAGCCAACGGATTGAGATCCGTAGATTTTGGTGGCCATTGTTCGGTAGAAATGAAAGGAGGGAATGGTTTTTAAGCCATTTTTGGTTGTCGCGTGCTGAGACCATGGTCTGCGGCCGAAATGTTTGCCTACCCAGGGCTTCAATACTGTCTTTAAGACATTTTCCCGATAATATTCGGCATTTATTTTGACCCCACAGTCGATGAGTACGAGGGAGGGTTAACCATCGGCCGTTGCAGCGAGCCACACCATTACCATCGGCGGTCCTTGAATTCTGCTCGCCAATCGCAGGTGTTAATTTACAGCCGAGCTCTTTGGCAAGTAAATCCGATCATCTTATTTGTTTACAAACTGCTCAATTTGGAATTTCTTCTCATCGGACAAAACCAAATTCGGTAACTGGCCACGTTCGTGCAAGCGAAGTAACTCCTTAGCTCTTTCCAGTCTAACTTTTTTTATCCATCGATGAGCTCTTGCATTTTTGGAACTTCAATGGCTTTAGTCTAAGCTCATTTTTCAATATGTGTTGCATTCGTTCTCGCGATATGTTCAGCTCACGAGCAATTTTCCTACCACTGTGGCGTGGATTTCGATCAAATCTGGACTTTACTTTTTGGATTATTTCTGGTGTTGTTACTCTTTTTTTTTCGACCACTTTTTGAACACGATGCAACACTGCTAGTATCACGGTAACGAGCAATGGTATGATAAACAAAAGATTTATTCACATTTAAATGCTGGAGGCCTCTAACTATAGCCCCCTATGGTTTTCCAGCCAAATATAAAGCAATCACACTATCACGCTTGAATTCCGAATCACGAATAACTTTTTTTCTGAACGCAATAGATCAAAATGCTTTTGTAAGCTTGTAAATAATAAAATGAACTGTCACTGGAATAAATCTGTCAGCTGTCAATCGAGCGGTTTACAAATGATAACAACCTGAAGTTGGTTGCAATACATATCAGCCACCCTGTACGCGTGTATGTATTTTCGTATGTGTGTTATGTTAGACAAAAGGTAATAAACCAAAATGCCTTGAGGACAAGAGATTTCGATTTTTATTTCATTTTTTTTTTTCGTTTTTTCAACCCAAAAAATGATTTGAAAATCTGACAAAACAATGCCTAGAAAAGGATTTGTAAAAAGCTATCGAAATCAGGAACAAAAAAAAAAAAATGCGAATGCCTATACAAGGAAACACGATTTTTTTTTTCTTGAGCGAAATTCGGCAAACAAATCTCTGCCAGAAAAAAATCAAACGAAAAACAAAAATAAAACAAGCTAAACAAACTCACACAAATGAATGACAATAGCAATGATGACGATGATGAGGATGCTGAAAAACATCATGTTTCAGTGATGTAATAGAAGAAACAACAACAAGAATAATAAAAAAAAATCATAAAACATGATTGTCATCATCATTATCATCTTCACCGTCAATTTCAAACGTTCAGGCCTCTTCTGTGTGTGTGTGTGTGTGTATAGCAATGTTGACTATTCTTTATTGTACGCTTCATATGAAGTGGTCCCGTTTTCATTTATTCATCTTCGTCTCTCTGTGTTTTTTCCATTCGTTTCCTCATTCATTCATTAATTTCTATGATGCTTGAGACACATCATGAACATGAACTTTTTCTTATTTTATACGGTTTGTTGCCAAAACAAAAATTCTATTTTGTCAGTATTGACAATCATTTGGCCTAAAGGGCTTAATAAGTTCTTTTCTTATTTTTTTCTTTACTTCGTACAAAAAGAATATGAATTTGTTTATATGTACATACGTACATATGTACATACATATGTATGTAGATGAGTATAAAAGTAATTGTTTTTTTTTTGGAAGAACATTTTTTTTCACAATATTTTATGCGAACATCTGCTAATTTATGTTATTTTAATAGACTTTCGAGGGATCTTTAAATGTACATACATACATATGTATGTCTGATGTTTATTAGTCATCATTTACGTTTTAAGAAATACTGTAGAAAATAATTACAATTAAAGAAATTGTTTAAAAAACTTCCCAATTTGTAGACAATATTGCAGAAGGTTTTTATCATGACATCATATCTGACAGTGTACTGGAGCATCATAATCTCATGGAGATGGAGAAAAATCTGCATTTGGATCAAACGACAGCCGTGAAGTTCGAATTAACAAATAAAATTTACACAGTTTATAGACACATTTAATGAGTAGAAATACGGAACAAAATCAAATACTTAGACTATCCGTTGGCCCTCTTGAAAAGTTGCTGGGTTTCAAATATCTCCATTTACACTCTCAGCTGGTTCTCTTAAAGAGTTGCTGGCTTTCAAATAGCTTGACTGTATTACTTCTTTTATATTGCATCATATAATATTTTTCAATACATATGATTACAGGGTGACTGATATATGATACGACAAAGTAAAGCGCTATATTTTTTAAAATTTTTTTTTTAGAATTTTATTGTTCAAAAGTAAAAAATTTTGGAAATAACATAAAATTTTCGAATCAGTTTAGATTTATTCGAAATGGTCACCTTTAGTACAAATTATGGCCTTCAAACGGCCGACAAAGCCATCACAGGCTGCATGAAAGTGGCTCTGCAGTATTTTGGCCTATTCACGGCGAAGCGCCGTCTTGATATGATCGACACTTTGGTATTTTTTAGTGAGAACCTTACTCTCCAAAATGCCTTAGGCGCAAAAGTCCAACGGATTGAGATCCAGAGATTTTGATAGCCATTGTGCGGTAGATACGAAGTGAGGAACCTCGTTTTTAAACGATTCTTGGTTGAAGCGTGCTGAGTGCGGTGGTGCTGAGTCCTGTTGAAATATCCATGGTCTGCGGCCAAAATATTTGTCTGCCCAGTGCTTCAATACTGTCTTTAAGACATTTTGTCCATAATATTCGGCAGTTATTTTGACCCCACGGTCGATGACCGACTAACGGCCCTTACGGCGGCCCACACCATTACCATCGGCGGCGCTTGAGTTCTGGCGACCAATCGCAGGTGTAAATTTACAGTTGACCTCTTTGGCAAGTAAACCCGATCGTTATGTTTGTTCACAAGCTGCTCAATTTGGAATGTCTTCTCAACGGAGAAAACCAATTTCGGTAACCGGCCAATATCGTGCAAGCGAAGTAACTCCTTGGCTCTTTCTAGTCTAACTTTTTTTGTCCATCGGTGAGCTCTTGCACTTTTTGGAACATCATTGGCTTTGGTCCAAGCTCATTTTTCAATATGTGTTGCATCCGTTCTCGCGATATGTTCAGTTCAATTCTACCACTGCGACGTGGATTTCGATCAAATCTGGCCTTCACTTTTCAGATCATTTCTGGTGTTGTTACCGAACGAAGTTCTTCTCAATTCAACTGCAATACTGAAATCAATTTTCAATAGAAAAAAAAAGAAAATAGCTCAGTATACACTCGCCAAATTATAATCCAGAGTCTATTCTTTGAAAAAACTTACAAACTTACATACAGAATTGGTCATTACAACCCTTCAGTCAGGATTATGACTTAACTTCTTACATTACTTCTGTTGTGTGCGTTAATTTTATGCATTTGTGGCGCGAACTACAGTTTAAAGTCGACTCTGAACGACAGATTTTTGAGAAGCTTTTCATGGCAATTTTATTTATTCTCAGAGTTTTTGCCAAAATATTTGCTGAGAGGAAGTCGCCGAAGAAATATTTTAATTTTTTTGTTTTGTTGTCTCACTTGGAATTTAAACTAGCCCCTTACATCTAATAAGACAACACACTACCTACTAGACTACTGGGACTTCAACAAACTTATAAATTTTCTTATAATATTGGAAAAATGCCTGTAGAAAATGAAAGACGTAGTACTGCTAAGTTCTTTGGTGATTAAAACCTTATAAATCACAGGAATATTGGTGTGGTTTTCGGGCTTAGTGGGCTGCGATCGGGGCAGAAGATTTAGCTGGCGGAGCCAATTGTTTTATTCTATAACAAAAACAAATGAGAGAATCTCGAGGCAGACCTATGAAAATCCCCTTGAGATTCTCTCATTTGCATTTTTCACAAAGAGTAAAGACTTTCCTAAGTTCTTCGATATCTTTGATATCGATAAAGATGTAGTCAGATGGAACTGTAATAAAAACTAATTTTGGCTGCTTTTTCAAGGGCATTTTTACGATTAACGTTTCTTTAACATTTCAGAATAAGGTGTACCTATTATTTTGAGCAGGTGTGTATATTCTGTAAACATGCTGACTCACATCACAGAATATGAAAAGGACTCTATTTAGCTTATAATTATGATACAATTGGTACATACCTGTTTTATTATTTCTTATACGCTTAGGATCCGATTAATTTTTTTTTTCCGGTTCAAAAATTTTTTTGGTTTGCGTCTAGGCTCTATATTAGAATCTGAAAATAAAATGAAATTTTTTTCACTTAACAATCTTAAAAGGTTAGATGAAAGCAACTATTTGTTGAAGGTGTATACGTGTTGCGATATTAATTGTCAATGAAAAAACAGTAGCTATGGAGATATGGTGGTCAAAACTAAATGAATTCCCTGTAAAGGCTTTAAAATAGCAATCATTGCACATATGTATGTAGCCGATGCTAATTATCGATTGCTGCTATTATCTTTGATGGTTATTAAGTGTTTATTTAGCATAATGATGTTAATTTTTTTTTTCTTTTGATTTCTCTCTTAACAACGATAAGAGCTCTCGCTCTCTATGTTGTGGTCATGCGATTTTAGTAATTCAAGTGGCTAAATTTGCAGTGTTCCTGTATTTTAATTTTCAATAATTTTTCAACTCATATTTCAAGTGTTGGTCCTCTTAAATGTACACAGCATGGCTTAAGAGAATTAAGCCGCTTATAAGGAAAGAAAATGAAAGAAGCAACGACAAACAACAGCAACACTAAAAAATTATAGGAATATTAAATAAAAAAACTGTTTGTTCTACAACTAAAAGGAATAGGAATAGGCTCTCTTCTAAAGCTTGCTTTTAAGTGCCTAAAAAAGGCATCAAAGAATATGAATAGCAGACGGTTTAAGCGGCATTACACTTGCATATGCACCATTAACGAGAAGAATCACTTAAGTGAACGCAACAAGCACACACTCAACTGCTTGCCATCAGCTGCAACGTTATTTAAAAAGTTGGAGGAAAATAAATCTTTTTTTTTAAATTTTTTTTTCTTAATTTTTTTTGAATTATTGGCGACATGCAACATGTACGGCCCATGTATAAGTGTTTACTCGGGAGCTGTATGTTTATGCAACTTCCCATATTAAGACTGACAAGATATTGTTTTAGCCACAGCTATTGCTATTGCATTTGTTATTGTTGTTTTTGTTGTTGGCTACTTGTTGCATTTTAACAACAACAGGTTGATTGCCATCTTAAGTATGAATATCCATTTCGATTTTTGCCTCTTTTTTTTTTTTTGTTTCCTCTTCCTTCGCTCTTAAGAGCAACGCAAGCTGATCTCAACTTAAGATCTGTGATTTATTAATTTGTTACTTGTTAAACTGCTGTTGTTATTGTTGTTGTTGTTGTTGTTGCAATAGTTTTTTGCTGTTGCTTTAGTGGCCTTTAGTAAAAAGTAAAATGCCGCCTTAAACCTCCATAAAAAAAAAAAACTAAAAAACAAAAAAAAAATAATTTACAAGAGAATTAAAATCTGTTTATGGTTAGCCCGTCCATTTGTATTGAAACCATTTTCAGTTTCGCTTTATTGCTTCGCGTACAAATGGTTGTCTTTCAAAATCAATTACTCAAATGGATTTCTTATCTCAATCTGTAGTTGAAATCGCATTCTTACAAATTCATTTTGTAATCAGTTTTAAACGCAATTATAATTTCCCACGATTCTTATTGTGCTTCTTATGATTTAGAATCTACATAATCGGTAATGGTTTTTGGGAGCATTAAAAATATTCTCTTTAAAATAATTAACATGTTAAAGGAAGTGGCAAAGTAAGGCCTTTAAGTGGTTATTTATCACAACAAAACTTTAAAATGTTAATTGTGGCAATTGCTAAGGTGTTATCGGGCCACTCGGTTGAAAGTATTTTAAAAAAGGCTTCTCTTCAGTGTGCTCAAGTTGGATAAGATAAGCTAACTGATAAGTTACATTCAGGGATGAATTTTTAATTACTATTTGGCTCCTTGATTATATTGAAGACTATAAGACTCACATGCACACATAATTAACCCTTCAGTCAGGATTACGACCTACATTCATACGCCACTTATGTGATGTATGAGTGGCAGGATCTACAGTTTAAAGACGATTCCGAACGACAGATGTTTGGGAAACTTTTATAGGCAACTTTATTTACGCTCAGACTTTTTGCTGAAAGGAAGTCGCCGAAGAGATATTTTGTTTTGTTGGAATCCAACACACTACCTACTTCTTAAGATTGCTTGATGACACAAAACAATAATGAATAGCAGTGTGCCCTTACATCACTTTTTCATAAATTGCCTTGCAATTTAATTCCTGAATTCCTGGTTTTTAAAGGGATTTTAGAGTGTTACAGTCAATAGACTATCGAAGTTTTTGAATAACGTTCCTAATTATTTAACTGAGTTAGTAAAGTAGTATTTGATGCGGTGATCTGCGGAAGTCAGCGAAGAGGACGACCTTGTATCCGTTGGAAGGACCAAATCGAGGAAGCTCTGGTCCATCCATTGTTGTGACCAATTGGCGTAGGCGCGTAAGAAAAAGAGGCGCCTGGAAGAATGTGTTGTAGCAGGCCGAAATTCGTTAATCGGGTTGTTAAGGCCAATTATGTAAGTAAGTAAGTAGTAAAGAATCCGCCAAATAACTTTTTTTTCTTGAAAATGCTTGAAAAAATAACTACTGAATATTTTCTCAAATTTCTTTTTTTATTTGAAACTACAATTCTTCCGGTTAATAATGGGAAATAATTTCATTCAAAATTCATTCATTGAGGTCGCCGTGGCCTAGTGGGTAGTGTGTTGGCTTATTAGACGAAAGACTCGAGTTCGAATCAAGGCATCAAAACGAAAATAATTTTTCGGTGACTTCCTCTCAGCAGATTTCTGGCAAAAACTCTGAGAGTAAAAAAATTGCCATGGAATGCTTCTCAAAAAAATGTGTCATTCGGAGTCGACTTTAAACTGTAGGTCCCGCCACTCATGTATAAAATTAATACACACAACATAAGTGTTAGAAGCTAGGACGTGGTACAATGGCTCAATTCGACCACTGAGTACTGTACTTGTCAGAATTGACAAGTACACGTCCTCTAACCTAACCTTCATTCAATGGCTGCCTCGTCTGGCCATGCAGTTGCCTACACGATAGGTTCAATTTTTAAGCACATCATCGATAGTGTGCAGTTGTATTTGTATGGCTTCAATAATATTGTCCTTTAAAGCGTCAATTTTCTCTGGTATGTTGGCGTAACACTTATCTTTGACGGCAGCACCCCACAAATAATAGGTTATTTGGCACCCCATTCCTTGTTAGCTTAACGGAGTTATTATCCATTGATATCAAGGATCTGGCTTCGTTTATCAAACTTTCTGGCTAGTTTTCCAACGCGTAGTAGTTGTGCTTTTATTGCGCAGCCTCTGCGCTGTCCAACTTCTTCCTTTTCCCTGATTTGGGAGAACTTGGTTAGTACAGGGACTGCGTTCACCCGTGGCATCACAACGGGCCGCCATGCGTGCTCAAGTGAGCTTTGTGATATCAGAGCTACCACTCCGACCTAACCTAACCTAACTGGTTCCGTCCAGGAGACAGTTAAGAAAGGATAATTCTCTACTGAATTTAATATTAGACTAGTCTCCTATTAGACTAACTTTAGCCTCTAAAGTTTTGGTTTTCACTATCATGTGCAGTGGCAACTTTAAAAATAAGATGTAGCTTCACCCATAAGATCGTTATCAACCATTAAGGTTTAGAAATCTCTGATGGAAGACCCTATAGAATGCCATGCATGTCTTACTGTACAGTTTTAAATACCATTGTTACAGCATTTATACCTCCTCGATCATATGACCTGGCATTGTTTGGTTTTCGAAAGCTAAAAACAGTTATAAAATGTTTTAAACATTCGAAGAATAATTCAATTTTTTTTTCCTTTTCTTGTTGATTTTGCATGTTAAGCAGATGATTCTATGCAATTTTCATAATTTTTTTTTTAACTCCACGGCATTTATAGTTGCTACAAGCAGCTGCATTTTAAATACAAAATATTCACTATTGTTGCTGCATCTTCTTCTTCAACGTTCTGTTACAAGTTGTAGAAGAGCAAAAATCAAGAAAAAGAAAGAAATTTCATTACATTGTAGCCATGGATCCTGGATTGCTTTCGTATGAAATAGAAAGACAGGTAGTAAGGAAATATTGACTTGGCTTATGATTATATGTTTACAGTGTGATATTGTTATTGTTGTTATTATTTCTATAGCCAACATTATTTTAACCATTGCTTATGGCCGTACCTGTATTATTACTGACACTACCCATTTTGACACCTTCAGAGATCTTGTTGAATGTACATATACAATGCCCGTGTATATTTTTATTGTTTTCATTTAAGTGTAACGGCCATAGCATCTGGTTTTATTTCATTTGATGATGGCAACAATGGAAAATTTGTGTAGAATATTTTAGTATCTTTTCAATGAAACCAAAATATGTACGTATACGGTGACAGTTTTATTATGAATAATTGCCTGCAGGCGGCTTTCTTCAGAAAATATTTTTAATACCAGATTGTTCTGTTTTTATTTTGGTCCAGGAGTGGTTTTTCCTTACACAAATCCTTGTAATTCAACTTTTTGAACATCGTTTGTTTGATTTTTCGCTTTTTGATTTTTCTTAAACAATTCAAAAAGAATTCTTTATACGATTTCAAATACAAGTCTAAACAAGAAGAATCGTTTACACACAACTTTCTGCTCTATTTTGGTAAAATCTTTCGATAAAACATTATCTTATCTTAGTGGTTTAGTCAGTAAAAGGTCTATTTTCTGATGCCACGAAAAACTCTTAATCCAGTTGTGGTCCCAAATAACACCCGACCGTAAGGAATCCTGTTTTGGAATCGTTGATACCATGGCTATCTAGGCTACTAGGTCCACTTATCCCAAAAGTTAATTTTTATCCGACTTAGCCCCATTTATACAATGGAATTATTATCTTTCTTAATTGATGAAAACAATTAGCTTCGTAGCGTATTTCTTAGGTCCCAAGTAAAGTTCGACCATAAGGAAAACCCAGTTATCTCACCTAGATAGATCTCTGAAGTTCCTAAATTATTTGACGCCTTAGGCAAAAATTTGTGTATAGTGGCATTACTGCAACTTGTCCCATTTTTTCACAATATTGATCCTCTTACCCAGTCACAGCTTTTTTTTTAATAAAACCAGCTCTCAGGGGATGGCTCCTACTCATGCAGTGCATTGTGCAGGTTTTTTAGGAAAGGTAGAAAGAGGGAAGATGCGAACAGCAAGGAAAAGTGTTGCTGGTAAGTAACTTTAAAATGGCCAGTGCTATACCTTTATCATTAGAGAGTCTACAGCAATCGTCCCCAAGAAGCCCGCAGTTTCTCACACTACTTATGCTGTGTGTGTTAATTTTATACATAAGTGGCGGGACCTACAGTTTAAACTCGACTCCGAACGACAGATTTCTGAGAAATTTTTCATGGCAATTTTATTTACTCTCAGACTTTTTGCAGAAATCTTCTGAGAAAAAATTTTCGAAAAAATACTTTTCATATTTTGATTTTGATGTCTGGCCTGGGACTCGAACCCTGGCTTTACGTCTAATAAGCCAGCATACTACCTACTTGACCACGGCGATTGCTAAAACAAATAATTTTATTTTTTTGTCTAAATTTTTCAATTTTCAAAAGAATTTCCGAATTACCAAAAAAGTTATTCCAGTCAGGAATGTGTGGAGCATAATTTTTATGGAATGGAATTGAAATTTCATTCTCCGATATCGTATTTGATTCTTACATTATAATTTTTTTTCATTTTCTGTTAATAACTTAACAACAGCTCTGTTAACTTTAACAACAGCTCTGTTAAAATTTGTGGTTTTTGTTTTTGCTACTTAAATTCAGATTTAATTCTCCTCCGCCCTTAAGCAATAACATCCCCTACAATTGTTTGAATAGCCTAAACTATTAGACTTACATTTAACCATACAGTTATCTTGGAGGGACCGAGTTGTATTTAGGCTAAGTGCCAATAAAAGCTCTCAGATTGCTTCCCGCACATCATAGATATACCACGTGTAGCAGCATCGGATCATCTGGAAAAACTATAAACCGGAAAGTATCTGAGTAATTACCCTCAACGATGGGGAGCGTTTCAAGATGAATGGGAAAATTGTCGAAGCTGGAACGAATCCAATCCATTTGAGTACCAAGATGAGTTTTGAAAAAGGTCACAGTTTGGTGCGGATTTTATACGGATAGCGTCATAGGTCCATTTTTCTTTGAGAATGATGTTAGCCAGACCATCACTGTGGACTTTGAGCACTATAAATCGGAGATCACCAATTTCATTTGGCCTGAATAGGATAATTGGTATCCAGAGCAATGACATGTGGTTTCAATAGGATGACTCTACAAACCATATAGCTAATGTCCTATAGAATACTCTGAACAGTCAGTTTGAAGGGCACTTTATATGTTGGTTATGTAAACTGACCACCGAAATCATGCGATTTGACCTCGTGAAGCCTATAGATTTTAGGCAGATGACTTTATTAATCCATATTCCTATGAGAGCATTGCTGGCCTAGCCTCAATCTGGACATCATCGGTACTGAGTTTCAATAGAATGGCGATATATAGCTCAGGCCCCATTTAATATTCTGAATGAATGAATTGAGGGCATGATCGTCTCACGTAAGTTGTGAGTTGGTTACTGAGATTGTGGGTTTAGTCACCGTTAGACTCCTCTTCTGACAAACCCCACAGAGGCTTGCAAAGAAAAAAAGTAAAAGCTCAAGATAGGTAGCCACTCAAATTAAGCCTGACTTATGCGACAGAGTCATAGAAAATTTGATGTTTTGGATGCGTTTCTAGAGAATCCGTGACGGAGATCGGGATCGATTTTTAAAAGTCGCGGGATTCAGGATTTTCTAAATCCCGATCCCGAAATCCTGGGATATTTCGGGATAATTCGTGATTCAAAAATCCCGCAAAAAAATCGAGATAGTTGGGCTATTAGGTAGCCTTATAGAGAGAATAACTTAACACGCTTCCGTTTTCAAGCTACCAATAAAAACTGAAAGCGTTTCATTCCAAGAACAGATTTTACAATAGCTCAAGTGCAATCTAGCTTAAAGGTTCAAAATCATTAAAAATTATTGACAAATTAGAATATTAAAGTTTTAAAAATATTTTCATTGATTTGCATTTAATAAAACTGTGAGGTTTGTTTGCATTCCTTTGCCACTTTACATGATTTTATTACAAATTCATCACGAATATTCCAATTTTTTTTTATAATTTAGGATTCCAAAAACTGAAATTTGTTTACCAACAGAACTTAATAAATTAATTGTTTATTTTCATTTCTGTTGGGTTTTCTTTTTCTGTGTTTCTTTTGTTTGACTTCCATTTCATAAATTATTTTCGTTTTATAAATACAAAAACCAGGAGTAAAAGTGGTCGACCGACCAACAGCAGCAGAAATAGGAAGTAATTTATGGAGAGAAGTCTTTCTAATTTGAAATATGCCAGTAAACAGAATGGGAAATAAAAACAAAAAAAAAGTAAAAAGCAGTTCACAGAATTACAGTAGAAGGCAAAAAGAAGACAACAAGCAATAAAAATTCTGTAGAAAATTTTCTTATATAAAGATTCATCCATGGGACTGGCGAACACCTCTTCTGTAACTGCTCAGCCCTTGGTAGGTTGAGGTAGAGGACCCTTGGCAGGGCCTGCTTTGAGAGCTTGAGTTCTGTGTTGAGACCTAACCTAACCTAACCTAACATAAGATTCACCCATAGACGATTTTACTTTTAAGTAAGGTAATAAAATCAATAGATCGTCTAAGCTGTTAATAATTTCTTTAATGGGTAATGCAAAGTGAAGGGTAGTGAAGATTTTCGAAACTGTGTTTTCACGAGTAAAGCGACATCCTTAGTAAATAACATCCCGAACTACATAAGGGATTGGAGATGTCTGAGGAGTATAAACTCTTACAAGAATAATTTTTCAAATTGGATTAAGCAACATTGAATTGAACAGACCAGACCAGACCAATAGTGGGCAGCAGGAATACCAGAAGAAAACTTGAGTTTGACAAGGGAACATTTTACACTCTAACGTAAGTTCTAAATGGGGCACTGCGCTATTGTCAATTTCATTGACAAGTTTGGTCTGCCCCACCAATCTAACTGCAGAAACTACCAGGAATGGAATCGGTGATGTGAGTGCCCTGTACTTCAAAACAAATGTCGTTGATATTTAGGCAACAGAACGTTTAAAAAAGTGAATTCGCCATGGTCTAATAGGTAGTTTGTTGGCTTATTAGACGTAAAAGCCAGGGTTCGAGTCCCAGGCCAGACATTAAAACAAAAATACAAAAAGTATTTTGTCGACGATTTCCTCTCAGCAGATTTCTGGCAAAAATTCTGAGAGTAAATAAAATTGCCAGGAAAAGTTCCCCATAAAATCTATCGTTCGGAGTCGACTTTAAACTTTAGACCTCATCGCTTATGTATAAAATTAACACACACAACATAAGTGGTGTGACAAAATAGGTCAATAATCCTGATTGTCGTTCGGAGTCGATTTTAAACTGTAGGTCCCGCTACTGATGTATAAAATTAACACACACAACATAAGTGGTGTGAGAAATTATGTCAATGACCAATTATATATGTAGAACGTTTAAAAATCTGCTTATGATGGCGAACTAAAGAAATTTTCCGATTTCATCGGGAGCTCGGGGGGTTTAGCTCAAACTGGGTAATACAATGGGCCACCTTGTAAACTTGCTGTGAACGGCAAGTTACCTTTGTAATAATTTAGATATTCTTTCCATAAATACATACATTACAACACTTCAGTCAGGATTACGACGTAGCTTCTCACACCACTTATGTTGTGTGCGTTAATTTTATACATGAGTGGCGGGAGTTTCAGTTTAAAGTCGACTCTGAACGACAGAGATTTTGAGAAGTTTTTCATGGCAATTTTATTTGCTCTCAGAGTTTTTGCCAGAAATCTACTGAGAGGAAGTCGCCGATTTTTTTTTTTATTTCTTTCGTTTTAATGTCTGTACTAAGATTTAAACTCGGGCCTCCAGTCTAATAAACCAACATACTACCTACTAGACTACGGAGGTTATCCATTACAGAAATTCGAAATCCGAAATATGGTGTCCTTAACTGGATACATAGCTGTAGCGCCGCTTTATTAACTATCAAATCATAAATGTAATGATTTTAAGGTCATCTCACGCCACATAAATTTTATGTGAACTGATATCATAGAATTTTATTTGACATAATAATTACTACACAAGATTTCTAGTTCCAGAAGTTAACACAACGTAAGTAAATTTAACATTGCCAATGAGTTAAAGCAATTCATTGCGAAGTTTAATTTTAAGAGAAACCAAAATTTGTATATAATTTTACCCATAATTGTATACTAAATTCTTATTTAGTCTGTAGGAAAACAACAACAACAACATGTTGTTTGTTATGTTAACAAAAAAAAAAAAACCATCTTTTACTGCTAATAATAATTGCTGGCACATCCCTTTTAAATACCGAAGAAAAGAAAACTTGTATGTATGAAAACATTTAATAAATTACGATATTTTGTTGACAGAGAATAAATATTATGACAGACAGACAGACATACAAACAAACATACAGAAAAAGCACAAGGACGAATAGTATATTTTGGTTTTTAGTAGAATAATAAAAAAAATATTAAAATTTACTCTGCTGCTCAAATTCTAAGGATTTTTTTTCTCTTGTAAGCATCAAACTATTTTATTTAGATAGAAACAAAAAAAAAACTTGGTCCCACTTCACAGTTATCGCTTTAACTAAAAGTGGCCGTGGCCTAATAGGTAGTGTATTGGCTTATTAGAAGAAAGGCCCGGGTTCGCATCTCAGGTCAGACATCAAAACGAAAAATATTTCTTCGGCGATTCCTGGAAAAGACTCTAAGAGTAAAAATTGCCATGAAAAGCTTCTCAAAAATCTGTCGTTCGGAGTCGAGTTTAAACTGTAGGTCCCGCCACTCATGTATAAAATTAACGCACACAACATAAGTGGTGTGAGGAGCTAGGTCGTAACCCTGACTGAAGGGTTGTAAAGGCCAATTATGTATGTATTAATCGGTATTCAATTCTCTTCCCCATGAGTATCAGAACAGCATCTAAAACATGTTTTAAAAATTTTAAAGAATTCTAGAGAATTACTTGCTTACTTAGTCACTACATTCCTTTAGACAGGATTACAACCCAGTTGCTCACACCACCAAGTGTGTGTATTAATTTTATTCAAGAGTAGCAGTATCTACCGTTTAAAGTGAATTGCAAACTACAATCTTTTAAAAAACATTTCGTCGTAATATTATTTTTCTCTCAGAGCTTTTGCCAGTAGAGACCAATCCCGTTAATTAATTGTGAACCGCTGTTAGTAATACTCTAACTATCTGAATTTTCCTGTAGGGCCTGAGGTAAGAACATATGAGGAACAAAAACAGAATAGCAAAGCAGGAATAAAGTTGTATCGACCACAGGATAAAATATCCAAGAGTAACTAAAGGATTGACAAGCAATTTTTATTTAAACTTATATAAGGTGGAGCATCCATCGATTTAAATTTTACCCATCGGTTATTTTGAATCCTGACAATGCTTATCACATTCTGTCACAAAATTCAGTATATTATCTCTACTGAACGTAAGGAATCGAATGAAGCTTGAGAGACGTTGGACAGATGTCTTGGGTCAACGAGAAATTGCTTGACGATGACCATTTTGCCAAAAAAAAAATTTAATTTTCAGGTGAAGATCTTTATCACCTTGGTGGGTTCGTTAATAAACAAAATTGCCGCTTATTTAGGGCTCAGAAAACCTACACATGGAGCGCGTTAACCGATTTTAATTGCACCCCCTTTTTATGGTATTAATGTGAATAATGTTTGGTTTCTACAGGATGCTGCAACTTGCCGCACATCTCATGCTATAATCGATTTGTTGCGTCAAATGTTTGATGGACATTTAATTAGCCGAAATGGTATTGAAACCGATGAACTATTTTCTGTGCGGTTAAAGGGAAATGACCTGCCGACAAATCAGAGAGAATTGAGCATTTGACGACTAACATTCGCGATGTGAATGCCGACCGATACGACCCCATATACTCGAAAAAGGGTACCAATAAGAAACAGTGCGGCCAGAAGCGGCAGCCATATAAATGAAATATTATTCCATTTCTAAATGAAACACATTTAGGTTAGGTTAGAGAACGTGTACCTCTCAAACAAGACAAGTACAGTACCCGGAAGACGAACTAAACCATTGTACAACGTCCTAACGGAGGGAAGGAGTAGTAAGGATGAAAGAAGGGTATGTAGGAGAAAGGGGGAGAGTAGGAAGCGAAGGAATCACACAGATCAGATACAACCAAAAAAAAAAAAGGGTGGGAGAGCGTAACTACACCGATGAAGTCCTAGCATCTCTCAACCAGCCTAAGCCCCTAATGAATCTGTGGAGAGCTTTGATTTTGGCTCTCGACACTGAATTCATGCTCTCAAAGAAGGCCCTGCCAAGGGTCCTCAATCTACCATGGGCTGAGCAGTTACCGAGGAGGTGTTCGATAGGTCTCCAACTCTCTCCTCATAGCAACATGCCTTGCAATAGTCCGGCTGGGATCTGTTACAGATCCCCGTCAGCGACCTAATTTCACAGTGCCCCATGATAAAACCGACAAACAACTTTAAGCTGACCTTATTCAAGCCCAGCAGCCAACCTGTTCTCTTACTGACCACAGCAGGCCATAGACACCTAGAGACAAAACAACCCGATCCGTTCCCCACAGCGCCTCTGCTGCCTGTCCATGACAGATCCATTGATGAGGCCATAGAGGTGACAGACTGGGAGGTTAGGACCCTGAAAGCGAACCTAGCTAAACGAAATTTATTGCATTTTTAAATTTAAACTTTTAAGTGGCCCACCCTAGACAACGTTATTAGAATTCCTGTTTGGGAATGCAGAATAACTTCATTCGCAATTGAAGCTCAAGACAGTTTACAAAAAAAATATTTTTTTTTTTTGATTTTTAAAAAACGTAGAATAGTTTTCTTATAATTTTAAATCGCTATTCAAAAATCATTTTTTGTTAAACACATTTTATAAAACTTTAAAAGATTTCCATACTGTTTGTCATGCCCGTTTTTCCCTTTTAAAAAGCCTTGTACTTTTGGTATTGCCAACAACTCAAACATCAACAGCCTGCCGGGCTCTGCAGGAGCACAACACAAAAAAAAGGAAACTAAGGACAAACTTGGCAATAAAGTTTTGCTTTTGTTTCTATTGTTTTATTTGAGTTTTGTGACCAGGTTTACACAGATTGTTTATTTTGCTTGCCTTTTTCCTTTGCTACCATTTAAAATGCTTTGATTGCCCTCCGATTTTCTTGTGAACTGCGACTTAATTGCGACTTTAATGCTTACGGTCTAGTAGTGACAGTGATGCCACCAGGGTAGGGGAGCAAAGAGGTGGTAAAGTAATTACAATTTCAAACTAGTAAAATAATAATGAAATAAAAATCAGGCAGACAATCAGACCTCCAGCTAGTTGGTAACCAAAGTATTTCAACTTGTTAATGAAGCAGGCTGAAGCACATAAAAGGGTGGCATTTGTTGCTAACCGCGACTTTCTTTTTGTTGTAATTAAATTTTCATAATAATTAATAATTATTTTACGTAAATAATATGTACTTTGATTTGACATCAAATAATTGGCCCATGGTAAAGACTATGTGTTTGTGTGTCTCTGAGTAATTTAAGATTTTCCAGGAACTAAAAGTTTAATTAACAGAAGAACGAACATAAATTTCATAGAAACCAAAGGAAATTTTTTCTTACATTTTGAAATAGTTTTTTGGGCACTTCTTTCATACATTTTATCATTTGTTAATCGACATAAAAAATCATCACATTTCCTTGCATTTGTAAAAATCTCAAAATTTTGTTTACAGTGGCTGGAAGTGGAAGTGTAGTTCGAATACGAAAAAAAAAATTTTTTTTTTCAAAATTTTTTCCAAAAAAATCTGGGTCGTGTTTTACCGTTTCAAATGTCTATAACACCTGATCTGTTTTTTGTTTTAAGAAAATTTATTTCTTAACAATTTCAAGTTTTTTTTTATTCCTTGGTTTTATTAATTAATGGTTTTCACCTCAAGCCATAAACTATTCGAATAGTTTTTAACACAAAATTCAATTCGACAGCATCGTAATATAGTTTTTCTTAAATTGTTCGTGGATTTCATTGTTTAGACAAATTATTTATAGAAAATTTTAATATTTATAAACGTTAATTCTTCTAAATTTATACTTTCACTAGTTTTCGGCATGTTTACAGGAAAATTTATGACCGAGAATTCGAAAAGTTCAACAAGTGTTTACGAGTGTGTTTAATGCGCGAATGAATATTAACTTTTATAGCATTTTTGCGGTAGACTTTTGCTTCGAGTAGAGTAAATATAATTTTATTATTAGGGGATTGTAAACTTTAAAAATAACCTGTGGATCGCCGTAGTCTAGTAAGTACTGTGCTGTAAGTAAGCAATTTCCTCCCCATGAAATGGTTCCTCTTTTAAAAGAGTACGTCCATAGCTTCCCAATTACTCCTCTAATTTTTGTACCAACGAGACTTACCAAAATCACAGAGTTTATTGCTTCTGTTCGTTAGGTTATGAAATGACAAAACCTCGGGGACATTAAAACTTATAAGAGTGGGTCACTAAGTCAGGAACCACACATTTTACAAAAAAAAAATGTATATGGAGGTTTGCAATGAATCGTTTTTCCGCTACTCATAAGTACTCATGCAATTTTGAGTATGAATAAATCAACAGAATTGAAATTCAACTACTCTGATTCATTCGTATTCGCTACAACATTGATTTATAAGTTTAAGTAGCAATGAGTATGAGTACAACGTTTGATTTATATTGATTTATAAGTACAGGTTGCAATGAGTATGAGTAGAACTTTGATATCAAACTCACAACATTCGAAATGTGTTTGATTCATACGCCTACTCAGTTTGATTCATAATTTTAGAAAAATACTTATAACACTTATAAATCATTCGAGTGATTCGAATCATTCATCAAAATTTACAGCCTTTGTTGTTGTTGCATACACAAACAAAGAAGAAAGGAAAGACAAAGACAACAATCAAAGCATACACACAATCTTCTTGTGAGTAGAGTAGTATTCGTACACGAATCATACTTATTTTGTGATTCGTGTAAGTGTTAAGTAGAGACGAGTCGAAGTCAATAACATCATGCGTATTTTTAAGTATGAATACGACGACTACTTCCAACATTGAGTATGAGTATGATATCAAAACAGTTTGAATGCGTATAAGTATCTCAAATTATAAGTACGCCTCGACCTACTCATCGTTTTGAATACTTATTGCTGAATTCTGTTCTGCATTAATCAAAATAAATGTCAATATTCTCGCTATTCTGAGTATTTTGGGCTAATACCATCAGAAATAAAAATCTCCATGTAAAACCAAGATTATGGCTTAGTTTCTTCCACCATCCAAATTCTGCGTATTAATTTTCACACATAAATTGTAAGACTTACCGTTTAAGTATCGACCCTGAACGTTCTATTTGAGAAGATTTTTCCATCACCATTTAATTTACTCCCATAGTTTTTCCGGAAGATTTCTAAGTGGAAAGAAATATTTTTGTTTCATATTCAACATCTCTCACCTATTGAGACAACACTTGACTTACTACACAACGGCGACTTCAAGCTTAAATTAGTTCGTCAATATTAAAGTTGGCTTCTAGATTCTCTGACATTTTTTTTTACGCCGAGCAGGGTAAATGTACCTAACCGCACAATAGATGAAGTCGTCACGTCCTCTGTGTGTAGGGCCCTCACCCCCTCGTCCCGTGGACTATTGTGTCCACTCCGGAACTACGATGGTATTACTTCAAAGTAGAGTCCTTTCGGCCCTTTGGCCACCTTCATACTTATATCCGCGTCCGGATTGCGTATTGAAGGTTGAGGAGACTTCTAAGTGTCTTCACTATTCCTTTCGTCCAGGTTCTCGACTGGGATTTCATTATACATATGAGCTGGTGTCATCTATGCTGGCGTGCCTACATGTTCTGTAACCTCCAGATCTCTCTTCTTCAGTCTCAGAATACGCTCCACGTAATTCGCCACTGAGGCCCAATTCTTTCTACTCTAGTACAATCATAACTCCGGCAAAGTTAGCGGCCATGATCGTTCTAATTGTTGATGTCAGTACAGAGCAATAGCTCTGCCAGCGTGCAGATTCAAAAACAGTGTGTTCCGCATCATCAATTACTTTCCCTTCCTCGTAAAGGCAGTAAGGGGAGACGGTTATGCTTATTCTGTGTAGATATTTCCTAAAATATCCGTTACCCGATAGCATCTGCGTAACGTAGAAATTTACCTCTCCAAATTTCCGACCAATCCATGGCTTTATGTCCGGAATAAGTCTCGCCGTCCACCTTCCTCTATCTTCATCGTTGTTGCAATTCTGAAATTGTGTTTTCCCTAAAGTGGCCGGTTATCTGATTTCAAGCCGATTTCGCCTTATAAATCTCCATCCGCTCTGCTGCTAGCAGATCCACAGGGGGATTCTTTGCTATTAAGTAGGCATTAATCATGTCTGAATGTTCTTAAACATATTAAGAGTTTTTTGTTCAAATTTGGTGGCCAACACTTAATTACATTTGGTAGCAAATATCTTTGGGTTCAAATGTAATGGCTTGCTTGTAACTTTTATGCTTAACCCTTAGAGTTCGAAGTTCGATTTTTGACATAAAGTACAGAGTGGGGTCACTAAAAAATGGAATTTTTATGTTTCTATGTTAGCATAAAAGTACTAAAAATATTATTTTGAAAGTGAAACTTATTTTATTAGTTTTCAATTTTTAATTTTAATTATCACATCAAAACGTATTAATTTAAGACAGAAAAACAAAATGATTTGCGAAATTATTAAAGAAAAACTTTAGTCTCCCAATCTGTACTCTAAGAGTTAAGAATGATAACAGAGTGCTTGATAGGATTAAAGTGAAATGGAAAGACAATACGAGCAATAAATGTTTATAGTTTTCTAGTGTGTTCTTTCTGAATATATTAGAGGGCAAGGAATTACGAACATGTCAATGCTACAGAGCAGGTTTTGAAATGTTTTGTAACATTGCTATGAAGAGATGCCTTACTATTGCTACTTTCTACTTTCTATATGGTGTCCCTATAAAGTGTCCTTATCCTGGATGCTGTTTGACAATTCCCCGCCTAGCACCTGCATCAATGCCTCACAGCCATAGCTGCCAGAATTGACGATTTATCGTCATTTTGACGATTTTAAGCTTCAAAAATATGTTTTTGACGATATGACGATTTATGCCCTTATTTTGACGATTTTTAGCAATTAAAAATTTACATCATTTTCTATACTTTAATACATTAAAAGCCTTAAAAGCCTGCAGGGGCACTATCCAATGTAATAGCGATAGTATAGTAAAACACAAGCCACATTGCAACGGTTCTCCAATGAATCGATGGTGTTGGACTACGATCTCTTCTTTAAACGGTGCAAAAACCTTGAAATAAACGTTAAGAGCTAACCTAAACATGAGAGTTATATTCCATTATTGGTATTTATTGCACAGTCTTAAGAAACGAAGGCTCTGAAAAATGTGTCAAAATCTTCTGACTCCCTCGTAATTACACTACACACGGGTGTATATGATGCTTAACATTGAGTTTACATGTTTTTGTTTTTAAAAACCTTTCAATTTATTTGTTTATTTTTTCTGACGATTTTTTTTTACGATTTTAATGAACACCTTTGACGATTTTGAGGATTTTTTCTCAAATAATTGACGATTTGATGCTTCATTTATCTGACAGCGATGCTCACAGCTTCCAAGTGTATGCTCTTATGATTTATCGTCATAGAATCTACATATTATGCGCAAAACAATCAGAATCAGTGTACCCAGAACCTACAGTGCAGTTGTTTGTCTTGGTCATTGGCTTGTTGGACATGAGGCTACGGTTCAAATCCTAAATCCAATAATTTTTTGGCGACTTCCTCTCAGCATATTTCTAGAAAAAATTCTAAGAATAAATATAAATTGCCATAAAAAGCTTCTCAAAAATCTGTCATTCGGAGTAGACTTGAATTTGTAGGTTCCACCACTGATGAATAAAATTAATACACCCACATTACAATCCTTCAGTTAGGATTATGACCTAGTTTCTCTCACAATTTTTTTTTTTAAAAGTCGCCGTGGTCTAGTAGTTAGTGTGTTGGCTTATTAGACGAAAGGCCCGGCTTCGAATCCCAGGTCAGACATCAAAACGAAAATATGAAAATATTTCTTCGGTGACTTCCTCTCAGTAGATTTCTAGCAACTCTGAGAGTAAATAAAATTGCCATGAAAAGCTTCTAAAAAAATCTGTCGGTCAGAGTCGACATTAAACTGTACGTCCCGCCACTCATGTATAAAAAATTAACGCACTCAACGTAAGTGATATGAGAATATAGGTCGTAATCCTGACTGACCAATTATGAATGTATGTATTTGAGCAAATTTATTAATTTAATTATTTATTAATTACAATACAATACGCTCGGGTGTAGTGTCACAGACCAGAGCCCCTGGTGGGAATCGAACCCACGACCCTCACGCTAATAGTCTAGCACACTACCCACTAGATTACCAGGGCGCTCATTGAGCAAATTAAACGGCCATCTAACGTTTGAATCCAAAAATCGATTGTTGCGTGAGATGTGTAGCATAGTTGCTCCATCCTGTTGCAACCAAACGTCGTGTAAAAAAAAATTCGATTATCGTGGTTAACATTCTCCATAATGATTGCGTCGTCCTCGTTTTCAAAGAAAGATGTGCCTACAAAGACTTCGCTCCACAAGCCGCACCAAACAATCCCTCGTTTCGGATGCATCAGCTTCTGTAAGATCACGTGAGGAAATAAATTTGCCATGAAAAATTTCTCAAGAAAAAAATCTGTCGTTCAGAGTTGACTTTAAACTGTAGGTTCCGCCACTCATGTATAAAAATAAACTCACACAACACGAGTAGTGTGAGAAACTAGGACGTTGTACAATGGATCAATTCGACCACCGGGTACTGTACTTGTCACAGTTGACAAGTAAACGTTCTCTAACCTAACCTAACCTTCTCTCACTACTTATGCTGTGTATTTTAATTTCATACCCGACCTACAGCTTCAAACCGACTTCGAGAGAGACATGTTATGACAATTTTAGTTACTCTTACAGAGCTTTTGCCAGAAATGTAATGACAGGAAATCGGAAAAGAAATATTTTTTGATATTTCATTCAAGATAGCTAATCTGCGATTTAAACCTTGGCCTCACGTCTAATAAGCGTATGAAATATGTTTCTAAATTTCTATAAAACTGCTGTAGTATGATTTACATAAAAATATAATTTTAATGTCTTTTTAATTTTCTCTTTAAACAATGGAGGACTTGGCAGAAAAGGTTGTTCCTACCTTTTCAAAATTGTGGGCCCAAAATAAACAAGTCTTTTAATATTCCCTAATGGCACAAAAAAAAATGTTTATGAATTCAATGGAAAATATTTTTACGATCAGCAATATTAATGGATTTTAAATGTTTACAGAAAAAAAAAATTCTACAAGATTTTATAGACTCCCATATTGGGGTCAATAGCTATAAAATTTCTGTAGAACTTAATTATTAAGGAAAAATAAAAGAATTTCATGGAAAATAATTCTTCTTTTCTGTTCCATTTTTTTTTTATGTTTTGTTTTTTGTAATAAACATTCGAGGTGTTAATTTAATAACAAAAAAAAAATTTTTTTTGTACTTTTGGAATTGAGTGCAATTACCATGAGTACTATACAATGCTTAATCATAACTTAATTAGAACTTTAAATCATAAGTATTTGAAAAGATAATCTAAACATAAATGCGATATTGTTTTCTTTTTTTTTTTTAAACTATTATGCTGATGTTATTGTTTTATTTTATTCTTAATTTCAAAGGATTGTTTTTTGAAATTTGCCGTCATTTTAGTGAAAACGATTTATTGTTTATGTGTCAAGGAATATAAAACATTTGGTTGTACAAGGCTTGCTCCCCTGAAAATCGAAACAATTTATCACTTTCAATCAGCAGGTTTTTTTTGTTTTTGTTCCCATTGCTTCCTATACGATAACTCTTTAAAGGCTAAATACTATGTATTTGAGAAAACAAAAAAACAAAAAAAGATTAAAAGAACTTTAGTTTTGTGTGGCATATTGTTTGTGGCATTCACACAATGAGAAACTAAAAAAAAAGAAAAAATTTGAGAAAAAGAATAAAGAAAGTGTGGCACACAGCACACTTTTGTATAAACAATCAAACAGTCCCATATGATGATGGATATTAAAAAGAATTCTCTCACTTGCTTTATGCCTTTATCCCTCAAATTTTTAGTTTTTTTTCCATCATCATTGGTTGTGTTCTAATTGCCACACAATTTATGAGGAAATATGAAACAATTTTTGGTTGTCAGACAGCAAGAGAAAAAAAATCAAAACAAAAATAATCACAAACATTTTGTGATAATGAGGAATTGAATTTCAAGAACATGCAAACAAACAGATAAATCAAACTAATAATAAATTAAAGAAATTTATTTATTAATTTAAAGGGTTTTTTGCCTTTTTTTTTTTTTGCTTATTATGCTTATCAACAATCCTTTTAACAATCGTGTTTATTTTCGAAAGTATATCACATTCGAATTCATACGAGAACATGAGCTCATAGAAAAAAAAAATAGTCTGATTGCTATTAAATACAAAATATTTAAAATATTGCCTAAGTAATGTCGATAACACTGTTCAATTAAACAAGTTTTTTTTTAACCCAGTGGCAACGTCATTTTTGTTATGTATATACAGTCAAATCCGATTATAACGAACTCCGTGGGACCAGAAAATATAGTTCGTCATAGGCAAAGTTCGTAATAAACGAGGTGAAGTCATAGAAGAAAATATAAAAAAACAAAGAATTTTTTTCATTTATTAAAAACAAAAAGTATTCGTTTTTTTATTAAAAACCAAAAATATCTGTTAATCCTCTTTACCTATCAGCTAATTAAAGATACTGAGTTATAATTTAATGCTGCCATATTAATTAAAAATAAAGACTATTGCCACACTTCAAAGTTTTTTTTTTTTATTGAGGGTTCGTTATAATAAAAGGTAAAATGTATGAAATTTAATTACTGGGACCATTTAAAGTAGTTCCTTTTAACCGAGAATTCATTATAAACGAGTTCGTAATAAACGAAGTATTTTATACGAAAATTGTTATTAAAACATTGGGACATGAAAATATGTACGTAATTACCAAGAATTCGTTATAACCGAGTTCGTAATAAACGAGTTTGACTGTAATTAAATATTAGTCATGTGAATGATATCGAATGTGAGGTCGCCGTGGCCTAGTAGGTAGTGTGTTGGCTTATTAGACGTAAAAGCCAGGGTTCGAGTCCCAGGTCAGACATCAAAATAAAATACAAAAAGTATCGGCGATTTCCTCTCAGTAGATTTCTGGCAAAAACTCTAAGAGTAAATAAAATTGCCATGAAGTTTCTCAAAAAAAAATTTGTCGTTCGGAGTCGACTTTAAACTGTAGGTCCCGCCACTTATGTATAAAATTAACACACACAAGATAAGTGGTGTAAGAAAGTTGGTCAATAAACCTGTCTAAAGGGTTGTAATGACCAATTATGTATGTGTGTATATAGTAAAATCAGACTTTAAATAGTTTGGTATAGATATATTACGCTGTAGGCTTTCGATCTTACTGATGCCAAGTAGAAGTTAAAAGTACTCAACACATGTTTATTCTTTCAAAAGTCACCGAAATTTGAAAATGTATCCCAGAAAATATGAAATTATGCAAGTACCCAAGGTAGTGTTTTAATTTAATTTTTCGTTAATATTTTAAAAATACTGTGTCCATTGAATTAAAATCAAAGTATTTTCTTGTTTTGAATCACTTCCTTACCACTTACAAATGAAAATGTTTAAAAATTTTCTTTAAATTACAATAATTGACATGCCGTGCCTTTTATCAACTGTTGATGGTACTCCCACACTGTCAACAAAATAAAAAAAAAGAAAAAAGTGAAGGAAACGAATCGAAAATAAACAATGTAAATACCACAATATGTTTGTAGCCACCACAGCCAACAACAATGATGGGGCAGACAACAGAAATATCAGCAACAGCAGCAAATACTCGTAAATACTGTCAGGATGTGGACCAACAATAAGACTTCAAAACAAAAACAAGAACAAAAAAAAAACCGAAAGGAAAACGGTTGGCTGGATGTTTAAATGGATGAAAGACCAACCAGACAGACAAACAAGCAGACAGACAGACGGGCAGCCGACAAACAATAACGCCACGCCAAACATCATTGTAATAACAGCAGCGTCGTACAACATTTAAACACAACACAATAGCCGTATTGTTGTATGTTGCCAGAGCATACATGCTCATACGCATGCAGTTCACATATGTGGCAGTGTTTGTCACGCGAGGGTTTTCATATGTTCAACAAAAGCGTATTGTTGCTGCAACACTGGGGTTTGAGTTGTTGTTGTTTTGGTTTCAAATGCCATGTTTATCTGTAAATTTTAAGCTTTTGATACTCCTCACCTCCTCTCAGTCACACGAAAGGGCTGATGTGGCAGAAATGTGTTGCAAGTTCAAAAGGGTAGAACTGCAACTAACTGTTGCAGTCAGTCGGGCAACTTTACAAAATAACGGAAATTTGAAAACGCTACTAACGGATGTAATAAATTCACAAAAGCCACACGAAGAAAGACATTTTGGTGACGCTAACGGTTTAAAAAGGATTTTTTCACTTCTCTTTCCCTTTTTTTTTTTGTTATTTTTTGTTTTGCTTCTAAAGTGTGAATAACAGAAATGAAGTGCATTAGCAAGGAAATTAAGAAAGGTCAGTTAGGTGGTCACAAGTGGCAGAAGAGGAAATGCATTGCGAATTGCTTGCATTTGGAAAAGTGTAAAGAAATTAAGGGAATATTAAGCGCTTAGTTGTGTTATGGAGTAGAAATGTAAGAAAGAAATTTTTAAAATGCAGACATTTGACTCCAGACATGAATTTTTTTCCTGTAAAAACAAAATGTCCTGGGAGTAATATAACAGATTAGATAACTTGATCAGCTGTATTAAGCATAGTTTACTTGGATTTTATTAAACTTGGCATTGTCTATAATTCCTGGCCAAAAACATATATATCTCAGCCGTTCGATCAATTTTATGAAGGTAAGGGTATCAGTCTCTATATAAGGAATGTTGGAAAATTATTCGTCACAGATCTGCACAATGACAAAGATTATGTTCAGTTTGTTCTCTTCATTTAGTTGTTACATCTTCTGAGTGTAGCAGTCTATAAGTTCAACTTCAATGTCTCGGTAGATGTGCTGTACGAATTATTGAAGTAGTCTGACCTAGGATTTGAACCGAATCCTCATGTTACACACAACGTTGTCTAATAGGTAGTGTGTTGTATTAAACGCGAGGTCCAGCCCAGGTCAGACATCAAAAAAAAGGAAAAATAAAAAATTATTTCTCAGCAAATTTGTGAGAAGTTTCGAAAAAATGTGCCGATCGGAATCGACTTTAAACTGTCGGTCCGGTTACTCATGTCTACAATTAACCCACCCAATATAGGTCGCCGTGGTCTAGTGGGTAGTGTGTTGGCTTATTAGACAAAAGGCCCGGGTTCGAATCCCAGGTCAGACATCAAAACGAAAAATATTTCTACGGCGACTTCCTCTCAGCAGATTTCTGGCAAAGACTCTGAGAGTAAGAATTGCCATGAAAAGCTTCTCAAAAATCTGTCGTTCGGAGTCGACTTTAAACTGTTGGTCCCACCACTCCTGAATAAAATTAACGCATACAACATAAGTGATGTGAGCAGCTAGATCGTAATCCTGACTGAAGGGTTGTAATGGCCAATTATGTTTGTATGTAATATTGGTGGGGTGAGAAGCTAGAATGCAATCCTGACGGTACGGTTGTAATGAAGTAATGTATGTGTGTATGTAAGATACAGGCAGTTTATTCCGTTATTGAATCATCAACAGCGTAACTACCTAGCCTTCAATGGCTATGTGCCTGCAAACAGGGATAGAGACTTGCAAAACTAATTCGCCGTTATCTCTGTTTATTCACAAGGCCTACATAAATTAGATGCATCGCAATTGCAGCTGCTAATTTGATTTTTAAAGGCGCTATGGCAAGTGTACTCCTCTACACTTCTTATCTCTGCCTACATACCTACATATATAATTTCCCATTACAATCTTTCTGTTAGGATTACAGCCTGACTTCTCACACCACTCATATTGTGCAGGACTACAGTTTAAAGTCGACTCCGAAAGACATATTTTTGAGAAACTCTTCCCGGCAATTTTTGCCAGAAATCTGCGGAGAGGAAGTCGCCGAATGAATATTTTTTCATATTTTTAGGGTTTGAAGCGTGGCTTTAAGTCTAATAACCCTATGCACTACCTACTATACTATGGCGATTTCTCCCTACATAGCTCACAGGAATCAGAGACATTCCTATTGCAGCTACTATTCATATTATTAAAGAAGTCGTGTCCGTTAGTACTATTTCTATATCTCTCATCTTTCACCTAGCCATGCTTAGAATTAGTTTCGTTGCAATAGGATTAGGCTTTTGCCATTAAGCTTTTGTAACCCTGTAGTTCGTTCTACATTCTCATGCAGGGTTTATTAGTGAAACGAATTTTTTCTCAATAATTCGAAAAGAAGTTTGTTGGTGGTTTCGTCGAATTCTGGATAATGTGATCAACATTATTATTACCAGTCTAAGTACCAGAGATTAGCAATAAGTATTCAAAACGATGAGTAGGTTCGAGTCATACTTATTATTTCAGATACTTATACGCATTCATACTTATTTTGATATCATACTCAAAGTTAGACGTACTCGGCGTATTCATACTTAACAATACGCATGATGTTATTGACTTCGACTCTTCTCTACCTAACATTTATACGAAGCACAAAATAAGTATGATTCGCGTACGAACATTACTATACTCACAAGAATATTGTGTGTATGCGTTGCTTGATGTCTTTGTCTTTCCTTTTTTCTTTATTTGTATATTGATGAATGATTCGAGCCACTCAAATGACTTATAAGTAATATAAGTATTTTTCTAAATTTATGAATCAGTATGAGTAGGCGTATGAATCAAACACATTTCGAATGTTGTGAGTTTGATGTCAACATTGTGCTCATACTCATTGCTACTTATACTTATAGATCAAATTTATAGCGAGTACGAATAATTCAGAGTAGTTGAATTTCAATTCTGTTGATTCATTCATACTCAAAATTGCATAAGTGCTTATGTGTAGTGGAAAAACGATTCATTGCTGAATTCTACTAGGTACCATGTAAAGATTTTTTTAATATTAATTGTTCATTTTTCTTTCTCTTTTCAGGTAAGTTCATAAACAATAATAAAGAAGAAAAAAATTATTCGTAAGTAAAAATCATGTTGAAAAAAAAAACTTTTTTCTTAAGTAAAATTTTTCAAATGAAAAATAACTCCCTAAAAACTTTTACATTAAATTAACGGCACATATTTGGGTCAGTTTCAGGCCAAAATGAAAAAGAACACATAAAACAACTTGGTGGGCATTATTAAAATTTTCTACTTGTTAACTTTCATTTGCCCATAAACATACCATCCAAAGAAAAATAATTTTCTAAAGGAAATCATAACAATCAAGGAACTTTTTTTTGTAATAATAATAATTGGGTGTTATTTTCTAATTAAGGGCAGTTAAAAGGTGTTTTAAACTCTCGAAAAAAATCTAAGGCTTCTCCAAAACCTTTTAAACCTTAAAAACGAAACAAATTTTTTAAACCTTAAAGGTTCTCGTTTGCAAGAAACGAATGAATTTGTCAAAAAATATTAACGCATTGAGGCATAAGAAGACAAAAAAGGGATAAAAATTATAACGAAGAAACGGAAATATTGTGTGTACAAAACAAGAAAACAATTCAGTCATTCATGAAAAACTCAATCAAATACACAAATAAAACTATCGGGTGGGTCATCTATCGGTTTAAGTTTTAGCTATCGACTATTTCGAATCTGGCAATACTCTACTGTTATTCTATTCTATCACAAAATTCAAGATATTACCACCATTGAACGTAATGAAACGATTTACGCTTGAGCAACTTGAGATTTATTGTGGTTACGTTAACTTGCGATATTGGTGTATTTGGGGTTCAGAAAACCTATACATGGTCTTACAGAAGCCAATGCACTCATAAGAAGTGACCGTTTGATACGGCATCCATATTTCTTGAAAATTAGGACTACTCAACTATTACGGTTAAGAGAGGCACTCAGCGCACCATGATAAGCAATTTTTTTGTATTGATGCGATGTATGTTCATAAAAAAATATTTGAATTGGTCGCCAAGAAGCTAAGATTTGACACCGTTGAACTAAACGGTGATTTTTTAAGAGCTATAGGAAAATTTTTCAAAAACAAAACACATAAAATTCAGAAAAATACCTGAAATCTTTACTGAATTGATCGTATGGTCCATATAATTTAATATTTGACGTTTATTTCATGCAAATGTTGAGCGCGACTGCGCCTCAAATGGCCTATCCGCTTAGTCCAATTTTGGCATACTCTTTCCAACAATTCGGTCGATAACTCACGTATAAATGCTTCAATATTGTCTGCCAATGTATCAATTTGTATAGACATGAGCTTTAACATACATACATAATTGGCCATTACAACCCTTCAGTCAGAATTACGACTTAGCTTCTCACACCACTTATGCTGTGTGCGTTAAATTTATACATGAGTGGCGGGACCTACAGTTTAAAGTCGACTCCGAACGACAGATTTTTGAGAAGCTTTTTATGGCAATTTTTACTCTCAGAGTCTTTGTCAGAAATCTGCATTCCTGAGAGGAAGTCGCCGAAGAAATATTTTTTCATTTTGATGTCTGACCTGGGATTCGAACCCGGGCCTTTTGTCTAATAAGCTAACACACTACCCACTAGACCACGGCGAGCTTTAACATAGCCCCACAAAAAATAATCTAAAGGCGTTAAATCGCAGGACCTAGGTGGCCAATTGACCGGTCTCGAACGCGAAATAAAATGTTCATCGAACTTGCCTCTTAATAAGTCCATTGTTAAGCGTGCTGAGTTTCATGTCTTGCCGTCTTGTTGTAACCATATGTCATATAAGTCAAGCTCTTGCATTTTTAGCCAAAATATCATCTCACTGTAGCGCTCACCATTCACAGTTACGTTACGATTCGCAGCATCTTTGAAGAAGTACAGTCCAATTATGCCACCAACCCATAAACCGCACCAAACTGTGACTTTTTCTGGATGCGTTGGTAACTTTTGAAATGCTTCTGACTGATCTCCACTCCAAAGTCGACAATTCTGATTATTTACGTATCCATTAAGCTAAAAATGAGCTTCGTTGCTGAACACAATTTTTCGATAAAGAAGTGAAACTTCGGCCAACTTTCCAAGAGCCCATGCACCAAAAATTCTACGTTGCGATAGGTTGTTCGGCTTCAATTCTTACACCAGCTGTATTTTGAAAGGCTTCACAACTAAATCCTTCGGTAAAATTTTCCACGTTGTTGATTAACATAGGCCCAATTGCTGGAAACGGCTACGAATCGATAATTGATGGTCATCATTAACACTGGCCGGTACAACTGCTATATCTTCTTCAGTTCACACTCTACATAAGCGTATTAGTGGTTTAATGTCGAACAATGTAAATTTGGTTCGAAATTTAATCACAATAGCCTGCATAGCCGCTTTAGTGGGTCGATTAAACTGGCTATAAAATGGAAGAAGCCCGGGATGATCTTTCTTAACAGAGCACGCATTTTGAAAATAAAATTCAATGATTTGGAAGCGTTATAGACAAATCTGAAGATGTCTGACAGTGAAGCACAACACGAAACGTGCGTGAATTGTTTAAACCAGTGTTGCCAAAAAAATAATAGCTAAAAAAATCACCCGCTATTTTCTGTAGGGCACCATTAAAGAAAAGTATTATGCTGACAAACCAAAGATAATTGAGCATTTGAAGGCTAAAATTCATGATGCTAATCCCGATATGCGACTCCATAGATTACAAAAAGTGCGCAAAAATTTAAATGAAATAATATTCCATTTCAAACCTGAACAATTGAACTTTACAACAAGAAAAAAAATAAATTTGGCAAAATTTCATACCGTTTTTGCATTAAATGGCCCACCCTATACAAAAAAAAAAAATTAGTTTCATGCTTCGAATATAATTTAGAAAAAAAAGGAAAAAATAATAAATAAAGTAAGAAGGATTTCAATAAAGATTTCATTTGAAAAAAAGAAAACCCATAAGAAAAAAGAAATCCTTTTTGTTAACCTTAAATAAATCGTATGAATTTCAGAAAACCACCCCCAATGAGATCCTTTTTTTCGGGTATTTCGTGGCGTATTTGCTAAGCATAATATTTGAAATGTTTCATAAAGATAAAGCAAATATTTATACTTAATAAGTGTATATGAAATATGAAAAAATATTTTTTTTTATTCTTCTTTTCTTCATGTTTATCGACAAAAGAATTTTTCAACTTGAATGCATTCAAATGCTTAAACGCTTGAAAGAGTGAAATACAATAATAACGACTGAGATGATGCTCTTAAGGGCTAGAGTATAAAATGTGGTTTAATTCATGACATTTTGTTGACGTTATGACAGGACGTCTATTGAAACTTCTTTGCTTGAAAAATATTTTTCAATATTTCCTCAGTATCCTTTCAATACTTGAGCCTGTTTACGGTGTCTTTCTATTCCTAAGGGCTGTAAATCTTCCCTGGGAACAGAAAAAAATTACACAAGATTCCTAGTTTGCTTTCAAGAGCCATAGAACCTGAACAACTATGTCCAACTACGATTTGTCATTTTTTTATTTTCGTCTCTAGTAAACTTTGTAGAATTCAGTTGGTGTGATTCCTGGAGAGGAGAACTCTTTGGGAATGAAGGACTACACATATCTGCTAATAGTCAAGAACGTAGAGGAACTATTATATACGACACGATAATATTTTTATAATACTTACATATAATCAGCTGATAAGTTCTTGATTTTTTAAATTTCCCGCTTCTGTCCATTAGCTACAGTCAATATTTGAGCAATTTGGTTAGAGTTTGACAGCCTATTTGAGGCCTATAACTTGATCTGAAAAGAAAATAGTAAAGAAGTGAAATATTATTTCGCCAACAGTAAAGATAATCTTTGATACTGTATCGGTTCAAAGTGATTCTTATTATTTAATTACAAAATATCTCGTTATCTGATAATTATAAGACTAGCTTCGTAATTCGATCAAATAAGTTTCCACCATAGGAATTTCTTAACTTTTGTGCTCTCAACAGAGGCCTGCGCCGATCGGTTGACAGCCGGCTAAGCCGAGCCGCCGACAAAATTTAAAAGCCGCCGCCGCCGAAAATTTATTCGGCTCGATTCGGCTTGAATTCAGCCGCCGTTTTATGTATGTAAGAAAATTAAAATATATGAAAATATGTTTTTAAAATTGTATACAGTAAATTTTAATTATATATAAAATATGATATTTATATTTTTGTTTTACTTGACTTAAATACATTATTGAAGTTTTTTTTTTGTTCATTTTGTGATCTATTTTTGTGATATATTACCCTTTCTTGTTTTTGGTGAATGTGGTAACACTTTTAACTTTACGTTAAATTTTTTAAAAGACAAAAAATCGAAATGGAGAACCAAAGAACTACAAATTTCAATAATTTAAATGAGTTAAATTCGTCTGATGACGACCTTGCAATTTTTAATGGTACTGATTTCCCAAAACAATAATTGAAACTCCAATTTGAATTAGCTTTTAGCCAAATTTTTTTGGAAAATATTAGTTTGAATATTTATTTCTGATAATTGTTTTGTAAGTGTTTTAAAATGCGAAATAATTTCAGGTTTGAAGTTTCTGCGTCGACATCAAACCTCTGTAACCATTTACGTGCTCATGGTATTGACGTAAAATCAAAAAAATTTTAAAATTCGGATACGAAAATAAAATCCTTATTTTCAGGAAGTTCTAAAAATGCAGATTCCGAAAAATTTGCTAACGCACGTCTGCTAATGCAAATGTGCTGCAGAGATCTAAGGCCCTTTAAAATAGTGGAGCAACCAGGGCCATTTTATTTATGTCATTTCGGATCACAGCTGACCTTATGTGTAATTACACATATTGTGTGTAATTTTTGATTCTGCGTGTAGCATGCGTGTAATTAGCTTCGTGTGTAATTTGTCTGTAATTTAACTTTTTGTTTTAATTTTTTCTTTAGTCGCTAACTTTTAATACTCGATTTGCTAACAATGATTATTTAGTAAATTTACTGCAGTTTTTGGCAAAACCTCTGAGAGTAAATAAAATTGCCATGAAAAGACTCTCAAAAATCTATCATTTGGAGTCAATTTTAAAACTGTAGGCCCCAAACACTCATATAAAATTAACGCACACACATAAGTGGTGTGAGAAGCTAGGTCGTAATCCTGACTGAAAAGTTGTAATGACCAATTATGTGAGGCTAATGTTTCATACATGGATTTGCATGTCTTTTTTGTTCTTTAAATCAATGTTGGAAATGTTGTATGCATATTATTTAAATAAATAAAAGCGCCGCCGAAACTTTACCATATTTCGGCTGACAGCCGACTTAAAGCCGCCGCCGAAATTTTTCAACTTTAGCCGCCGCCGCCGGCAAATTTGCTCGGCGCAGGTCTCTGGCTCTCAAAAGAAGGCCTATACAACTTGGTTAAAACCCGTAAACACATGCATACATAATTGGTCATTACAACCCTTCAGGCAAGATTACAACCTAGTTTCTCAAACCGCTCCAGGTACTGTACTTGTCACAGTTGACAAGTACTCGTCCTCTAACCTTCTCAGCGTTAATTTTATAGCGGGTCCCCCATCTACCGTTCTTTTTTTCAACTAGAGCTAATTTCGTAAATGGCAACACTTAGCACATGTCCGATTTGACAGATAATTAGTTCTATCCTTCCGCTGAATGAATATGGTTGTGTATAAACGTTTTCGCTGCGATAAGTGGGCCTGGCATCGACTTACAGAAGATGCCGGTTTTAGCAAAAAAAAATCATCTTTTCAGATGAAGCTCACTTTGTAAACAAGCAAAATTTGACGCATTTGGAGCACAGAAAACTCGTACGCATACTTTAAAAAGCCGACGCGCCCAAAACGAGTCACTGTTTGGTGCGGATTTTAGTCCAGAGGCATAATTAGGCCATTTTTCATCGAAAATGAGCAAGGAGTGACCGTTACAGTCAATGGCGATCGTTATCGGGCCATGATGAACGAATTTTTGTGCACAAAAATTTAATAGGAGGATATTGGCAACATTTGGTTTCAACAGAACGGCGCTACGTGCCACATAGCCGAAGCTACACTCGATGTTTTGCGCCCTGTTTTTAAAGATTGCATTATCAGCCGCAGAGCTGATGTCGTTTGGCCATCTCGGAGCTGCGATTTAACACCGTTGGACAATTATTTGTGGGGTGCCCGTCAAAGATAAGTGTTACGCCGACAAGCCAGAGACAATTGACGCTTTAAAGGATAATATTCCTGATGCCATTGGTGAAGTACAGCTGCTCACAATCGATAATATGCTTTACAATTGGACCGAACGTGTAGGCTACTACATAGCCAGCCGAGGCAGACATTTGAATGGATTGTACTTTCAAATAAAAAAAGAAATTTGAGAAACTATTCAGTAATGTTTTTTAAAGCATTTTCAAAAAAAAAAAAAAAGTTTTTTGGCAGACCCTTTAAATGAGTGGCGGGATCTACAATTTTGAAATCGACTCCGAAGGACATATTTTTAAGGACCTCTTCATGGCAGTTTTATTTACTCTTAAAGCTTTTGTCAGAAATCTACTGCGAGGAAATCGCCCAAGAAATATTTTTTCACAGGGCTTGAACCCTGGCCTTACGTCTAGTAAGCTGACACACGACCTACTAGACTACGGCGAGTATGTACGCCGGTGTATGGACTTTTTACTTTATCTCGAAATTTATGATAAAACTTAAATTTACAAAAAAATTTTCGTACTTTTAAAAATGTTACTCACGTTTCTTATGCTTTCACTGAATTTAATACGAAAAAGAATTCTTTTGGTTTTCTTTTTCGTTTTTGTTTTTAGAAGAGTAACACGTGCATTAATGCTGCTGCTGTTATTTTGTAATTTATCAAGGTTATATTTTAAATATTTTTCTCTTCCATTTATTTACCTCTCAGTTATTTTGTTTTAATTTAATTTCATTTCACATTTTGCCCGTTCACTTTAAAATACATCCACACTTGAATAACTTTAGGAAGTCAAACCACCCCTTTGGCATGCAACATTTTAAATTTTTTGTTCGTTTCTTTTCTTTTAGTTCATTACCACCCCCCCTTATTTGCTTCACATATTTTAAATGCAAAACGAATTTTGAAAATACTTTCAGAAATTTAATTTTTATTTTAATTTGATTTGGTTACCGTTTTTTGTTATGCTATCATCTGAAGGTAGATTTCAGCGAAAGTTTTACGCAAGATTTCATTTTCGAATTTTTTTTGTTTTTGTTTTGTTATTGTTTGTATTATTCTGTTGCTTAAGTTCTTTCTGAAACTGACCTTTTTTTGTGTTTGCCTTAGAAATTCAATTAAAACAACCCCGAAAAATACAACAAACGCAGGCTTTTGTGAATTTTTAAATATACAGTTGGTCCCCATACAACACGGTAATTGTTTAACACGGTTTCGATATTACATAATTTTGTTTTTTATTAAATACTTGAGATTTGTCAAAAAAATAAATCAGTTTTATCAAACCTCAAACGTATTGAAATCCGGAGATTTTGGTGGCCATTGTGCGGTAGAAATGAAGTGAGGAATCTCGTTTGTAAGTCATTCTTGGTTGACGCGTGCTGAGTGCGGTGGTGCTGAGTCTTGTTGGAATGTCCATGCATGGTCTGCGGCCGAAATGTTTGTCCGCCCAGGCCTTCAATACTGTCTTTAAGACATTTTCCCGATAATATTCGGCATTTATTTTGACCCCACGGTCGATGAATACGAGCGGGGAGCTATCATCGGCCGTTACGTCTGCCCATACTATTACCATCGGCGGCGCTTGAGTTCTGGTGGCCAATCGCAGGTGTAAACTCGATCATTTTGTTTGTTCACAAACTGCTCAATTTGGAAAGGCTTCTCTTAGCGGAACTCCTTGGTTTTTCCAGTCTAACTTTTTTTGTCCATCGGTTAGCTCCTGCACTTTTTGGAACTTCAATAGCTTTAGTCCAAGCTCATTTTTAAATATGTGTTGCATCCGTTCTCGCGATATGTTCAGCTCACGAACAATTTTTCAACCCCACAGCGGCGTGGATTTCGATCAAATATGGTCTTCACTTTTCGGATGATTTCTGGTGTTGTGACAGTTTCCTTTTCGTCCCGTTTTTGGACGTGATGCAACACTGCCAGTATCACGGTAACGAGCAATGGTACGAGAAACAAAAGATTTATTCACATTTAAATGCTGGAGGGATCTAACGATACCCACCTGTGGCTTTCCAGCCAAATATAAAGTAATCACACTATTACGCTTGAATTCCATCACGAATAACTTTTTTTCAGAATGCAATAGATCAAAATGCTTTTGTAAGCTTGTAAATAATAAAATGAACTGTCACTGGAATAAATCTGTCAGCTGTCAGACGAGCGGTTTACAAACGATAACAACCTGAAGTTGATTGTAATACTTATTAGCCACCCTGTATGTTGACATCTTGAGGTTACTAAGGCCCAGTTCGGAACTCTATTATCGTTTAGAGGTTTTCGTGTGGCTACAAATCCCCATGGTTTAATGTTTAATGGTATGTTTGACATTTTTGTTCCGAAAATTGAACGTAATTTTGAAAATTTTTTACCATTTTTCTACTAACTTTCAGGGGTATATTCACTATTCGGGATAGTCGGGATCGGGAGCATTCCGGATAATCGATTTTCTGGGTAATTGAAGTAAAACTTTATACATATATTTACATAAGCTTTTTATTTATTGGTGACATTCTGAACTGTCAAACTTTCAGAAACAAATAGAAAATTATACAAGTAAGGGGTTTCTCCGTGTTTGCTTTTGTTTTACATGTTAGGTGGTGCTAGCTCAATCGGAACAAGTTTTAGTGTTCCCAACACGATAAAAACAAATCATTTAAGATCCTGGATAACTGATGTAATCCCAGATAATCGATTAAAAATAAAAAACGTTTGTTCATTACCGATCCCAGAGAATTGATCCGATCCCGGTTAATTGAATCATGGCCAACTGTATCTATGACAGATTTTCATTCATTAGTCATCAATACTTTAAGTCATTGCAGTATGATATGGAAGTTTAATCATAAAAACGCAGATTAATTTTTTTTTGTTTTGCTAATAGAAGTATTTTGCAAATATGCCCTCGTTGCCAACATATTTTTTCTTTTTTAATTATTTTTTTTTATTTTATTTTCTTAATATTGAATTACAAAATGAATCTCAATTTCATTTAATATTTCTGCCAATACATATTCTGCTAAAATATGCTTAAAAAAAAAACTCTATAAAATTCAAAATAAATTTGATCAATCATGTAAAATGACATTAAACATGCTTCATTTGTGTTTCATCAAAAACCACCACCACCTACCTACATACCTATACAGGATTATTACCAGTTAGCATAGCGATAGGTACCATAATCATCATCGAACATAAACAGATGTTCTTACATTTCAAAAATTCAATTTCGTTGAAAAAAATTTAAAAAAAAATAAAAATTCTTCACAGTAAAATAAATTACAACCAAAAACATAACAACCGTATCCTGGGCATCAGGTTCCTATAACTTTGGAACAAAGTGTATGTGGGTGTGTGTTTATATGTTGTTGCTTATGTTGGCAGTCATGTTGTTGACAGATTTTGAAAAACCAAATTTTGTCACCTTCATTACATTTCATCTCCTCGTTGTTTAAATTGTTGTTATTTGTGTTGTTCTGTGGAAAATTGTTAAAAATTAATCACACGATGATGATATTTTCCAATGAGGAAAAAAAAATTAAACAGAAATTATTAATACATACTTGACATGGAATACAGTGTGTGATAAAAGTCAATTTGTTGTAATAATTTTTGAAAAATAATTACAATGCAGAGCGTCAAGGTGCATGCTGGAGGTCTTCTGAAATCCCGAAATTGTTTCTGAATAAAGGTCACAACAATTCGTGAGGCCTCTATCCTACATATTATTCGGATAATACCAAATAAGATGTCTTACTAAGGAATGAAGTCAAATGAATTTCACTGTCTTTTATCTTGAATTAGAATCGAGTTCTTTATTAAACATTCTTTATCTCTTGGGATAGCTACTATAAATATATGTGAGTTGGTGTTATCCTGATCAAAAAAAATTGTTTGCTTTTATCCAGAACTGACCTAAACGCAGTTGTCTTCTACTAGCCAGAAAGATCGACTTACTTAACCGTTCTAAAAATTATTGTTTTGCTTGGGTTTCCTTAAAGTCCAATGTCAATGCCAACAAGCCGCCTCACAATCTTGATATCTTTAAGTGGCATATAAGCAGAAATTTTGGAAACGTCTTGTGGTCCTCGACTCTGGCTGCTAATATGCACAATACGAAAGCAAAATTAGATAGCTAGGTATGGAGGTTGAAAGGCCAACCAACTTAGCTCATGCGTATCGACAACTACTTACGCCATTAAGTGCGCTTACCATTTACATTTTCTCAATATGTTATCGACCTTACGTACATACATACTAGGGATGCCAATCGGGAAATCCCGAAATCCCAGGACTTTCGGGATTCACAAAACCCCGAATAACCGGATTTTTAAAAACTTGTCCCAGGATTTTTCGGGATTTTCGGGATTGTGAATTCATATGTATTTTGACCCTAGAAAAGGTCCTGAAAAAAATTCTATATCACTTGACTTCGATATTAGCTTTTCAGATGAGGAAAACTCCACTTCCATTGATAAAAAGTTATTTAATGCCATCGAAGAAGGCAAAAGCTGTATAAAAGGAATTCATAGGGTAGATACTCAACTGTCCAAAGGAACAGATTTATTTACATCAGGCGATGTAACTATTTTGCCAACAAATGTTGTTTGTCAGGAGTGTTGTTCAACGGCAGGATATGTTGACAACAAAATTCGTTCAAGCCTATCAGATCACATGTTAGATGCTTTAATCTTTTTGTTGGAATCAAAATAATTTTAATCCGAAGAAATATTTTCATATTTTCGCTTTGATGAATGACCTGGGCGACTACGAACTTACGTACGCTGTATTTAATCGTTTCGTTTCAGGTTCTTCTATATAAAGGACCATTACAGTCCTCCAATTATGTTTAGAGATATCTGTGTGGCAGCAGGTATCCACATACATCTGTACAATAAACATGTTTGAGCAAGCAAGTCGATTGAAGACGCCGTGTCTAGTAGGTAGTGTGTTGGCTTATTAGTTCAGTAGTTATCAGCGTCCCTGATTTAAGTCTTACGTCGGCAAATATCCTCAAGAACTTAGGAATAGTTATGACCTAGACAACACACAATTCCTCTTTAAATTGCCCCTTATTGTTATGTTGTATGCAACGAAATATATCCACAAATGCTTTGGCAATTAGTTAATCTAGTCAAACTAGTCATCAGCGCCTTGTTCGCTTGAAACTCCTTTAGGGTACCTATTATTGGTTTAATAATTAGTGGTTTGAATATACTCAAGTCAAACTGAAGCTTGAAAAATCATAATTGAATACCTGGGGGTAAAATTTACGCGGCCCGAGACGATCTTAAATTCCTAATCTTCTCTAATGGTAACTCATGGATTGGAGAACTATTAACTGCTTCGCATTTTTCATGGAAGACTTGTATACAATACGAGCATAGCTGCCAGATTTGACAATTTATCGTCATTTTGACGATTTTAAGCTCCAAAAATGTCATTTTGACGACATGACGATTTATGCCCTTATTTTGACGATTTTTAACTTCTAATATTACCATCGGAAGAATATTTTGCCATTTTTTTGGCATTGTTTTTGGAACTAGGAAAATATATTATAAGAATGAGAAAAGAGGGAGCAGTGTTTATAGAGACTAGGTTTAAATATTTTTATACCATAAGTAACAGGAAAGATTTCTGAAGGAAGGCATTTCCACATACGAATAGTCCGTCTAACAAACGAACATTGTCTGTAATACAATGTGCGAAACACTGGCCAATCGACCACATACGGATAGGCTGGCCGAGAAAGATGAGTTTTACGAAGGAATACATGATTTTCATAAACAACTCTCCTGATTTCGCTCGAGTAAAATCAATTGAGTAGAAAAACTATCGTGATTAACAACCTAGTACGGCCTCACTTTGCACGCGGTCGAGAAGCCTCAACATCGACTTTAAGGGCCTACCCATACATGAGAGTTGTATTCTATGTTCGGTCGGTTATAAATGGTGTAATTTGTAAGTAGATCAGAGGAAATGAAGTATTTATTGCAACGCCTTAAAAAATCAAGGCACTGAAAAATGTATCCGTTCTAGCGAGCATCACACTGAATTTTCATGCCCATAAAGTCAAGATCTTCTGACTCCCGCAATCCATGGATATAGGTGATGTAATATTATCGTTGCTTAAAATTGACTTTATATGTTAATGATTTTCAAACCTTTCAATTTATTTTTAATATTTTCTGACGATTTTATTACGATTCCAATGAACATCTTTGACGATTTTGACGAGTTTTTCACAAATATTTGACGATTTGATGCTTTACTTATCTGGCAGCTATGAATGCGAGTATAATGTTAAAACTCTGCTTTTACGGTGGTACGCCGAAGAAACCTAAAAGCACAACTACAAAACTTTTGAGGGCAACAAACATTACAATCAATTTCGTTACCCACTGTAAATTTACAAAAAGTCTAATAAAATATTTACTACACATGCATTAATATTTTCAACGTAACAAGGCATTCCTATATGAGTATAAGCATGTATTCCAGTTAAAGGTGTTGGCGGTTTTTCATTTTCTTTCTGGTTTTTTAATGAAATATAAATAAAAAAAATTCATCATCGTATCAGAGGTGTAGAAAAAGATGACAACGACAACAACAACGACATCATATTATATTTTCCGCCATTAATTTATTAGAAAGTCATAAATATTTGGAATTTAACAACATTTTATAAAGAAAAAAGTATTAGAGGATCTTGTATCAAGAGTAGGTATTTATACAAACGTAATATGATTATAAAAGTTATTTTGTAGGAAAATCTATTAAAAATTGATAGAAATTTAAAATGATAAAAAATTTATTTCTTTACGTTTGTCACACAATAGCAGGTATTTTATTAATTGCTGTCTTAAAAGAAGATTCTTATCGCTTATCTTACTATGCAAACGAAAATTGAAAAATTAATTTTTAAAATTAGTTTCTATTTTACGATACACACATATAAGGAGTGCGCACGAAAAAAAATGGGCCTACTTTTAAGCTTATAACTTTTATCATAATTAAAAAAATTAATGAAGTTACAATGTTTTTGTTAGTCATCGGTTTCAAAATCCACCTGCTAAATTTCATTGCAATAGCAAAATTAGTTTTTTGAAAATGGGAAGAATGTTGTAAACAAATAATTGAAATTTTCAATGAAAAACTGTGCCGCTTACAAAAAACGATTGCTAGGTTCGCAGGTGTTAATCAAAAAACAGTTTCTAAGGTAAGAATAAAACAGTATAAGAAGTCTTTGAGTATTGAGAGAAAGCATGGAAGTGGAAGAGAAAAAGGATTTACCGATCAAAACAAAGCAAGTAAAGTAACCTAAAACGCCCTAAAATGTCTGGAAGAAAAGTGGCTCAAAAAGTTGGATGCTCTTTGCCAGAAAAGGATTTTATACACAAAAGGAATTCAAATATTATTTACTTTAATTGAAATATAAAACGAAAAAAATCCGCCACTTAGTCTTATTTCTACAATGAAAAGTGTAAGTCCAGTTTTTTTTGTGCGCACTCCTTATACATTCACTTTTGGTAGAATACTTTCACTTTCTTAATGTAATATATTCTTTGATAATCTCTTGAACAGTCAGACTACAATCAAGTCCCTAATGAACTTCACTTAAACGTGCGATCTTGTGGTATATTTCTTTGAAAAGTTACAGATAATTCAAAAGAAATTCTTATATAGTTTGCGGAATGGAATAATATCGTTGGAAACTGAATTTCAGAAAAGCTTGTCTAGGGCTTACAATTTTCAACATGTTGGAGGACATAGATTTTCCACTTGCTTAGATTAAATGAGGTATTCTTGTGTAGTTGAACAGGAAGGAATAGTGTTAGCTTTTGCTGGTCTGAAATAGTTATGAAAAGGATCGATTCCTATACTATATTGTTTCAAACTTCCCCATTTTCTTGAATAGAAGGAAGTCAGTCATTACCGACTGCTCTCTCTCTCTCTCTCTCTATCACTAAAATAAGTATTTATGGAATAACAAGATTTATTTTAGAGCTGGCATAGTTTCCTACAAGAAGTCGCCGTAGACTAGTAGGTATTGTGTTGATAGGTTACGGTTCAAAGACCTGGTATGACATTAAAACGATATGTAAATATATGTATAAAGTTTTACATCAATTAACCGCGAAAATCGATTATCCGAGATGCTCCCGATCCCGACTATCCCGGATAATGTATACCCTTTGAAAGTTAATAGAAAAATGGTAAAAAAAACTTTAAAAATTACGTTCAATTTTCAAAACAAAAATACGAAACGTACCATTAAACATTAAACCATGGGGATTTGTAGCCCCACGGAAATCTCTAAACGAAAATAGAGTTCCGAACTGGGTCTATTTATAGAAAAAACCAAATACCAAACTATGCCTCTGGCTGCTGGTCCAGCCTAGCCTTAGTAAGCTCAAGATGTCAACTTATTGACAGAATGTGGTTGATACCTCCTCTAATGGTGAGCACTAAATAAGTTTGATGCGTTGACGACTTAAGTATCCTTAATTGGTTTCCAATCCTTAAATCTACGTACCTATGTGCTTAGTTTTACTTTTGTTTTGTGTATATGGGTAGTTACGTCGTGAACTGTCTTAAAATTCGAATATTCAACCAGATGTTATCTTGGATCGGAAACTATAACGGAAACAACATCTTGTATACGAAAGTACCTAGATCTTGTTGCGTATGTAGAAGTAAATCATAAATTGGCTTTACATGATTGCGAATACTTAAGAGGTTTGAATGTTTATTGAATCCCCCGTTCCGTCCCGAGTTAAGAAACTCCGTAAAAACTTATTTACCTTGCGTTTGCCTAAATGCAAATGCTTTCCTACAACCAAGTGGTATAGGTGGCTATGATTGACATAATTGGCCATTATAACCCTTCAGTCAGGATTATGACTTAGCTTCTTACATTACTTCGGCTGTGTGCGTTAATTTTATGCATTTGTGGCGGGACCTACAGTTTAAAGTCGACTCCGAACGACAGATTTTTGAGAAGCTTTTCATGGCAATTTTTACTCTCAAAGTCTTTGCCAGAAATCTGCTGAAAAATATTTTTCGTTTTTATGTCTGACCTGGGATTCGAACCCGAGCCTTTTGCCTAATGAGCCAACACACTACCCACTAGACCACTGCGACTTTTTTTTAATTAACGAACACCAAATAATTGCAAATGCTTTTATAAAATAATGGACATTAATAGATGCGAAGTTGAATGCTGTAATATTTTTAAAAGGAGGTGAAATCACGACAATGTCAGCTATGGCACTACAAATCAATTGATGTGAGCACAAAAAAAAAATATTTCTTCGGAGACTTCCTTTCATTGGATTCCTAGCAAAAACTCTGATAGATAATAAAATTACAATGAAAAGTTTCTCAAAAAGTCTACAGTTCGGAGTTGACTTTAAACTGTAGATTCCGCTACTTATGTATAAAATTATCACACACAACATAAGTGGGTCCGCCGCATAACCTATCATTTCAGAGTAAAGGGAAGTAAAACCACATAAGCAAAACTTATCCCATTGACCCATGTTTTTAATATCTACTATTCAGAGATCAGAAATGAATCGTTTTTCCGCTACTCATAAGTACTCATACAATTTTTAGTATGAGTGAATCAACAGAATTGAAATTCAGCTACTCTGATTCATTCGTACTCGGTACAACATTGATTTATAAGTATGAGTATGAGTACAACGTTGACATCAAACTCATAACATTCGAAATATGTTTGATTCATATGCGCCTACTCATTCTGATTCATAAATTTAGAAAAATACTTATAATACTTATAAGTGATTCGAGTGGCTTGAATCATTTATCAAAATTTACAGCTTTTGTTGTTGTTGCATATACAAACAAACTAGAATGGAAAAACAAAGACAACAACCAAAGCATAGACACAATCTTCTTGTGAGTATTGCAATGCTCGTACGCGAATCATACTTATTTTGTGCTTCGTGTAAATGTTAAGTAGAGACGAGTCGAAGTCAATAACATCATGCGTATCGTTAAGTATAAGTACGACGAGTACTTCCAACTTTTAGTATGAGTAGTATGAGTATCATATTAAAATAAGTATGAATGCGTGTAAGTAGCAGAAATTATAAGTATGACTCGAATCTACTCGTCGTTTTGAAAACTCGTTGCTGATCGCTGCTACTATTGCTGGATGAAAAGGATTAAAAAGAAATTATGCAATTGATCAAAGCCTAGTGCTTTAGTTAATGCAGATTAGTTAAAATTTTTAAGTGTGTAGTCTAATAACTTGAGCTAAGATTTTTATCTCAGAATAAGAAATACATAGAATTCGATAGATTTAAATTCCAATTTTAAATTCAATTTTCTACCTGCTTCCTTTGTTAAATAAAAAAGAACAGAAATCTTTACATGCCTGTTTAATTTCTTAATTGATCGTAAAGTTCTTAGAGGTCTCTTAAGGGGCCTTGTTGTATAACTTAATTTGGAAAATATTTAATTTGACAGTTTTCTTAATTTCCTTTAAATACAGCCATTAGAAAATCTTTAGATGTAAAAGTCAAATTATGTTTAAAACCCCTTAAATTAGCATAATTCTTAATAAAAACAAACTAAACTTTTTAAAAATTCTTAAAAGTTCTTAGAATTCGAAAGAATAAAGATCAACAAAATAGAAATTTTTGTGTGTAAAACATGTTGTTGAAGTGTAAATTTTTGATCAAATGATAAATAAATCTTCAAATGAAAACATTTCAAAAGAGAAAGAAACAGAAACAGAAATCAAACGAAACGAAATTGATTTAAATGTAGAAAATAAAAACGATCAAATTACCAACAAAATTAACCATAAAAATCACTAATCAATGATAAACGAAATATAAAAACAAACAAAAAATTTATAAATTCAAGAAAATTTGGAAATTTTTAATTTATGGTGGCACCATATTGGAATAAAAGAAGAAAACTTTGAAAATATAAACGAAAATTTTAAATAAAAATTCAAGAATAATTTGGAAAAAAGTGTCGAAATTTAAAACAAATTAAAATCGATGGAAGAAATAGATCGCTATAGGAGGTAATGTGTGAAGTTATCACACTCTTGGTTGTTATTTTTTCAGAGAACATGAAGAAAGAGAAAAGAACAAAAACAAGTTATTTTGCCAGATATTTGGCACAGAAATTTACTTCAAACTTTTACTCAATAAATGGATATAAAATGGGGGTTTATTATTATTATTGTAGTCGTGAAGGTATGTCATTATACTGGCCTTTAAACTTGGTTTGAGTTAAAGGTACCTTTAGCTAAAGGAATCTATAAAGTTGACTTTAACTTATTTAACGTTATTATAACTTCCAGATTGAGAAGTCGCCGTGGTCTAGTAGGTAGTGTGTTGGCTTATTAGACAAAAGGCCCGGGTTCGAATCCCAGGTCAGACATCAAAAACGAAAAATATTTTTTCGGCGACTTCCTCTCAGCAGATTTCTGGCAAAGACTCTGAGAGTAAAAATTGCCATGAAAAGCTTCTCAATAATCTGTCGTTCGGAGTCGACTTTAAACTGTAGGTCTCGCCACTCATGTATAAAATTAACGCACACAATATAAGTGGTGTGAGAAGCTAGGTCGTAATCCTAACTGAAGGGTTGTAATGGCCAATTATGTATGTATAACTTCCAGATAAAATGAAGTTAACTTTTTTAAAAATATGACAACGCTTCAATAAACTATTTCAACTGAATTGTAAGAACTATTCCGTATAAGAGTTGTTCCGTAATAGACTGATACGAAGAGAGAATACGTTGACCTCTGCAGGTTCAATTAAAGAGAAAGAGAGAGGTACTCAATTTATTTACCAGTGTAGTTTACATCTCTATCTGCACGCCAACTTTCCACATTTTACGTACACTTTCACAATTGACATCATATCGATCAGTAGTTTCATTAAACTCTCAGGATGGTTTTCAGCTTTATTCTATGGACGTCATGTTGTAATAGGAATTTTAATGCAGTTTGTTAAGGTCAGTTAATCAGATGTTGGCAGTTTGCTTGAGGCCACACAAACTGATTAATATAAAGATAAAATCAAACATTAAATCTATTTCAGATGGAATGCAGCTCCTAGTAGCAACTTCTGTTACAGCAGGAACTCTTATGGGCATTATAACAATTTGCTGTTGAACTTGGGTTAAGTTAAAGGTACCTTTAGCTACAGGGAACTTTAACTTATTTTCATTATTACAACTTACAGATAAAATACATTTAAGTCTTTCAAAAACATGGCAGTGCCGGAGCAATGTCAATTAAACAAGATTTTTTTTTTTTTGTAACGCAGTGGCAATAACGGGCTTCGTTTTCTGTTGCATATGCTTACTTTGTTTATATTTGAAGTTGCCATATTGAAAATAATATGGCAAGTACAAACATAAACTTAATTTTAAAAGTTACCGGTAGGATAATTCCCCCTTTAGCTTAAGAAAAATAATTTGTCTGCCCTTTAAAATACTCCCTTTAAGTAACGGCAAGTTGTAATAATGGCCCTTAAAGCATCAGTTAGAAAGTACGATCTACATTTTTCTGGTAAAGATTATGACAACAAAAAAAAATTAAGCTTATGGCAGTAATAAATTAAAGATGGATAAAGCTTGTTACGTACCGGGCTTTCGCCAAAATTTTTCTGTTTTTTTCTAAGAATACATATGAAAGTGACGTGAGCTTATTTTATTTTTCCGGTACACCACTCGACCAGTAGTAAACTTAAAGCTTATTTACAAAGAAATTAACTCATGGCCAGTCTTAAAGACAATGTTGTCAAACAAACAATTCGAAACACAGTCATAAATCTATAAATCCCCACGTATTGATTTTGAATTGAAAATGAGAAAAACTGAACGTGTTATTTCACAAGAGGTCTTAATACTGGTAAATACGCCCTAAACGCTAATTATCTTGAGCTCGGTATCACAAACAACTGCTTACATGATGTAAAGCATTGACTTTAACAATATGTTTGTATGGAACGTATTTGTAATCAACACAGATCCATTGGAATAAAACGTCAGTGAGTAAAATGTGTGTGATAGCACACCTTTTTATTTATGACCACCGTCTGCAGGCACCATCAGTTGCAGTTGTAATGAATAGACCCTTCTTGACCACCACTATATTCATACAATGTGTGGTGTTACATCAAATTAATTCGAATAGGAATGTAATTTAAGGAATTATTTGACAAACAAATTATAAGCTGAGGAAGAACTCGGTCTCGATTGTATAGGAAGTATATCAATTAACTATTTAAATTGGATTGTTAGGACTATTCTCATGAGGATGTAAATCAATTAAACAGGAAGAGAGGATTTTCGCAATATACAATATTTGCTAGTGTAATAAACACCTCTATCTCCAAGCAAACTGTCCTCATTTTGCTCACCATTTGACCTGGAAGGAAAAAAGAACTTTTGAAGCTTTTTTTGTTGACTTTCTTTGTAGAAGAAACCAACTGCTTGAATATAGGCGTTACTTTACTTACAAAAAAATTTTAATTGATTTCTTCATTATCATCTCCTATATGATTAACAAAATCATATGCTTCTTAATTTTTTTTTAATTTTAGAGTAGTTAAGCAGTTTTACATTCAATTATACGTACATGTCCTATCGTGTTTTCTAATTAATCAGAAAGGTGTTAGCATTTAAGAGTAGATTTGATAAAAAAAAAATTTAATCTTCGGTTAACATTTCTATTTCATGACTTCATAATATCCGTTACATAGATCAACTCAGTCCTCGTGTATGCTTTCATGTTTCTAAAAGCCGCTTTAAAATGTTTTTTGTTCTTTTTTTTAATCCAAAGATCGATAAAAAAAGAGAATTAAAGTTACAACTCTATTACGGCAAAACCTATGAGAAAAGCTTCAATAGAAAGAAGTAAGACAATAATAAAGGGGTCCATATAAGTTAATCTTATTTATGTATCTTGTAGTTTATGTATCTGATAATATTCTTAAAGATACATTTACTTTTGTTTTTTTTTATCAATACATGAGACAGAGACAAGATACTCACTACCTTGTAAGACATCCTAAGCACTGCAATGATCTGCTCACAGCAACATAAATTTTCAATGCAAATGAAAATAAAAAGTGAGCAGGGCCTGAGATTAAAAACAAGATAAAACACCTTAAAAATTAAAAGAAAGATTTTGATGATTTCATTCGATTTTTACCTGCACTCGTGAACGTGAGTGAACAGCAACGAATTAAATGCAAATAATTCCTTAAAATATATTCGTATTCGTATTAATTTGATGTAACACCACACATTGTATGAATATAGTGGTGGTCAAGAAGGGTCTATTCATTACTACTGCAACTGATGGTGCCTACAGATGGTGGTCATAAATAAAAAGGTGTGCTATCACACACATCTTACTCACTGACGTTTTACTCCAATGGATCTGTGTTGATTACAAATACATTCCATACAAACATATTGTTAAAGTCAACGCTTTACATCATGTAAGCAGTTGTTTGTGATACCGAGCTCAAGATAATTAGCGTTTAGGGCGTATTTACCAGCATTAAGGCCTCTTGTGAAATAACACGTTCAGTTTTTCTCATTTTCAATTCAAAATCAATACGTGGGGATTTATAGATTTATGACTGTGTTTCGAATTGTTTGTTTGACAACATTTTCTTTAAGACTGACCATAAGTTAATTTCTTTGTAAATAAGCTTTAAGTTTACTACTGGTCGAGTGATGTACCGAAAAATAAAATAAGCTCAACTCACGTTTCAAATTTAGTCTTGGAGAAAATCTGAAAAGTTGGGCAAAAGTCCGGTACGTAACAAGCTTTATCCATCTTTAATTTATTACTGCCATAAGCTTAATTTTTTTTTTTTTTGTTGTCATAATCTTTACCAGAAAAACGTAGATCGTGCTTGCCTACTGATACTTTAATGGGCATTATTACAACTTGCCGTTAATTAAAGGGAGAATTTTAAAGGGCAGACAAATTATTTTTCATTATAATAATTAAGCAATGTGGTAGTACTGAGCGTTAAGCTAAAGTGAGAATCATCCTGGCGATAACTTTTAAAGTTAAGTTTATGTTTGTACTTGCCATATCATATAATATTTTCAATATGGCAACTTCAAATATAAACAAAATAAACATATATAACAAAAAAAAAAACAAAGCCCGTCATTGTCACTACGTTTAAAAACAAAACTTGTTTAATTGAACAGTGTTATTGACATTCTTAATGGCACTGCCATATTTTTGAAAAAGTTAAATGTATTTTATCTGTATGTTGTAATAACGAAAATAAGTTAAAGTTCCCTTTAGCTAAAGGTATTTTAACTTAAACCATGTTTAACAGCATTTTGTAATAATGACCTTAAGAGTTCCAGTTGTAACATAAGTTGCTACTAGAGACAACAGTCCTCCTGAAACAGATTTAATGTCTGATTTTATTTTTATATTAACCAGTTTGAGAGCACACAGTTGCTCGGTCTGATATCAAATGTAGCTATGTATGCCTTCAAGCAAACTGCCAAGCTCTGATTAACTGACCTTAACAAATTGAATTAAAATTCCTTTTACAACATGACATCCATAGAATAAAGTTGAAAACGATCCTGAAAGTTTAATGAAACTAGTGATTGATGTGCTGTCAAATAAAAATAGTTCCTTTAAACTAAGAGAAAGGGTGCATAAAATGAGGAAAGTCTGCGTGGAGCTAGAGATGTAAGCAACACTAGAAAATATATTGAGTTCCTTTCTCTTTCTCTTTAATTGAACCTACAGAGGTAAACGTAATCTCTTTTCATATCAATCCATTACAGAACAACTCGTGTGAATAGTCCATACAATTCAGTTTAAATAGTTGATTGATACGCTTCCTATCCTAACTGAGGCACAAATTAATTTTTCGATCATGGTATAGGCTAATGTATACATCATTTTAAGTGCTTTTAAACGACCCTCATGGCACTCCTTATCATTAAATGCTTCACTATCAATTTCTTTGTAACCAATATCAAGTTCGAAAGGAACCAGACCTCAAAACGAAATTTTTAAAAAAAAATATTTCTTTGGCGACTACCTCTCAAAAGATTTCTGGTAATAACTCTGAGAGTAAAAAAAACTTGCCATGAAAAGTTTCTCAATAAAATATGTCGCCCGGAGTCGACTTCAAACTATAGGTGCCGCCACTTATGTATAAAAACTAGGTCAACAATCCTGACTGAAGGGTTGCAATAACCAATTATGTATGTATGAACGAAGACCTCTTATATATAACGGTCCTATCAGAGTATGTTTGTTCATTTGGTTAAAACACACTATTTCACCACCGTCATTTCCGGTTGTTCTCTTTAAAACGGTGACAATAATTGCAAGGAAAGCAGTGTTGATAAAAGACAACCATGCTGGTAAGATAAATGTTAGACAAATATCATGATAGACGATTGAAATTTTCTCGAGCAATAGAGATATCTGGAAACACTTACAGCAACTACGGATCAATGATGCAAAGTTCTGCAGAACTTCGACATTTTGCAGTTTTGTTCAATTGCTAATAGGGTAGCATACTTCAGTCGCCGTAGTCTTGTAGGTAGTGTCCTGGCTTATTGGACATAAAACCAGGGTACGAGACCCAGGCCGGACATCAAAATAAAATCTACAAAACGTATTTTTTCGGCGATTTCTTCTCAGCAGATTTCTGGCAAAAACTCTGAGAGTAAAAATAAGATTGCAATGAAAAGTTTCTCAAAAATATATCGTTCGGAGTCGATTTTAAACTGTAGGTGCCGCCACTTATGTATAAAATAAACACACACAACATAAGTAGTGTGAGAAACTAGGTCAATAATCCTGACTGAAGGGTTGCAATGACCAATTATGTATGTATGGATGTAGTATACTTCAAATGATTGCTCACTAGTAATTCGTATATTATTTATACGGTCAATACACAATAATCAACTTTGAAAGCCATCTTGTGCTGAACGCAGTTTTGTGAATTCTTTGTAGAACTATTCCAGTCTTAATTTTAATCCGTTTGCAGATTTAAATCAATATTGGTAGTGTCATTAGAATTCAAACCCAAAATTTATGCACATACCCAATAGTTTACGTTGCGACTTAATTGCAAACTAACAAAAAAAAAAAAATAGGCCATTGGTTGGCAGCAGTTCAGTAACATAAATATCCTTAAGCGTAAAATGAAAGTCCTTTTGCAAAACAGCAAGACGGAGAGCCTCAAAAAGGTTTGTGCGTGAAAGCAAAAGTCCTGCAGTGCGTATGAGGCCTATTAAAAGTGGGTGTTAAAAGAGGCGTATTTACGAAAAACTTAACAAAGCACAAATTAAGGTAGACACAACAACAACAACAACAACAATAACAATAACAACTTGTTTATAATTTAACCACTGTTTGGGTTTTTTTCTTCTAGCTTCAGGAATTGTTCTAGAAACTAATTGTGTTAAAAGCATAGAAAAAAGTTTCCTTCGTTTCTTCTTCCACTATTCCTGCAACTTTTGTTTTTCTTGTAAAATAATTAGTTTTTGTTAAGCGGATAAAAAGAAAATATTTATGTTTGTAGGTAACCTACAAAATAAATAGAGAAACTCTAACACAACAACAACAACAAGAACAAGAACAACAATGACAACAAAGCATATTTATTAGTCCAAACCAAAAAAAGCCAAACAAATGTTATCGTTGTTGTTGTTGCTGTGTCTTAAATAATTAAATTATGCAAATCAAATAAATTTTATTAGAAAACTAAACACACACACGCACACACACGCACGAAATTTATTGAAATAATAAATAAAATCATAATTTATGCTTATTTATCGATTTATTAGCATCTTAATTAATAAAAATTATCGTCATCGAAAGGAACTATTAAACCATTGCCTATCTATGGGTAAGTAACAATCGAATTTAAATTCCCATTAAAAATATTTCAAATAACTTTGAGTGACCCAAAGTGTTTTGTAATTGGAGGGATTTCTTTTTTCTTTTTTAATATTTAAACAAGATGAACGATCGAATGTATGGCTTTCTATAAGGCATTTAAATTCGTAGGTATGGATGGGAGGAGTATACGGGCAAGGGTATGTGTATGTCTTTTACAAGATGTGTTTTATCTCAAATCAGTTTCAAACTAAAAACTATTGAAAAAATATTAAAAAAAATATAAAGAAGGAAAAATGTTAAAACAATGATTTAAACCAAAACCAAACAAGCACTTTGGTTTTAAAAGCTCTGCTGGAGAACAGTTCACTGAGAGCGTTAAAGGGGAAGGTACCTCTAGAAAAAGTGAAAACACAAATTAAAAACAACATGAAAGGGGTAAAGTTGCCTTTGCCTTAGTAGATCCAACAGTCTAATAGGTAGTGTATTGGTTTATTAGATGTCAGGCTATGATTCAAACCAAAGTTCAGTTATTTCCAACAGAACGAAGTATGGAAAAAAATTTCTTTGGCGGCGACTTCCTCTCAGTAGATTTCTGGCAAAAACTTTGCAAGTAAATAAAATTGCAATGAAAACTAGTCTCAAAAAATATGCCGCTCGGAGTCGACTTTAAACTGTAGGTGCCCCAACTCATGGATAAATTTAACACACACACGACATGAATAGTGTGCGGGGCTAAGTTATAGTTCTAACTATACATTATGCATGTACAGATAAAGGGTCCGCAAAATAACTTTCTTTTTTTTTTTGCAAATGCTTAAAAAAAAACTTCTGCATATTTTCTCAAATTTCCTTTTTTATTTGAAAGTACAATCCTTCTAGTTAATAATGGCAAATAATTTTATTCAAATTTTTGCCTCGGCAACTTATGCAGTAGACTACACGATCGGGCCATTTTTAAGCACATTATCAATTGTGTGCAGCTGTATTTCACGAATGGCTTCACGAATATTGTCCTTTAAAGCGTCAATTGTCTTTGGCTTGTCGGCATAACACTTATCTTTGACGGCACCCCACAAATAATAGTCCAACGGTGTCAAATCGCAGCTCCGAGGTGGACAAACGACATCAGCTCTGCGGCTGATAATGCGATCTTCAAAAATAGGGCGTTAAACATCGAGTGTAGCTTCGGTTGTGTGGTACGTAGCGCCGTCCTGTTGTCACGAAATGTTGCCAATATCCTCCTCTTCAAATTTTGTGAACAAAAATTCATTCAACATGGCCCGATTACAATCTCCACTGACTGTAACGGCCACTCCTGGCTCATTTTCGCAAAAAAATTGCCCAATTATGCCTCTGGACCAAAATCCGCACCAAACAGTGACTCGTTTTTGGTGCGTCGGCTGTTCAATGTATGCGTGCGAGTTTTCTGTGCACCAAATGCGACAATTTTAGATTGATATTGGCCAATGACGTCATATGTCATATGAATCGTGTACTAGATATCCACACAAAATTTCGAAAACTTAAAATGAACCAAGAAAAATATTCTGTTCCTTTTATTAGAAAAAGAATTCTGGACAGTGCAAGGGCTGCACATTAAAACCACGACTTCCCTACGCTGGAAAACAGTCTGAAAGTTTAATGAACGAAGCTAAATCCTTGACACCAATGGATGTTAACTCCCTTAAGCTGACAAATAACCCATATCTGAACCTCGCAAGAGATGGCCATTGAGAAAGTAAATGGATAACAGTTTCTCCCTCTTCAACAAATCTACACAGACGACAGAAGTCGTTAGACGGGTCTTACAACAATAAACTGTAAGCATGGCCTCTATAAACGAGATGATATTACGATCAGTCCGGGTAGTTGGTTAATGCGCCTTCTAATGACTAATTTAATCGAGGCAAGTGGAATGCTCAAATTTATTGACGAGTGTTCCGGAAGGAGTGTATCAACTTTGGTGAGCTCATCGGCCAAGTGAGACACTTAAGCGCTCAGAGAGAACGTCGAGATAGCGGAGGGACTCTCTAATAAGCCTAGTGTTAATTGTAAGGACTCTGTTATTTGTTCCACTTTTATTCAGAGTTGTTACATCGTTTGTTTATCGTTTGACATTCTCACCTGCCAAGCTATCGTCATAGATATCGATATCTATAACTATCGCACTTAGTCATCGCTGGTCATACAGAAAAAGTAGAGACTAAGCACAAGATGGTAGTTTGCCGAAACTGGCCAGTTCCCTTAGTGGCAAAAGTCATCCAAAAGATTAATGGCGTCTGTCCTGAAGTGCAGGGCAATCGCATAAAAGGTATTTTATCAATTCCAGTTCCTTCACATGATGGCAACTTCTGCAGCAATCGTGGTAGGACAGATCTAGGTAGTCAAGCGATACAATTAATAGCGCCATGTGCCACTTTACATCTCTTAGGTTTTTAAACAACCCATGACAAGGTTACTTCCCTTGTTAGTTACTGCAGTTTTTCTTCAAGGAAAAAAAAAAACTGAAATCTTGCAATACTTCAAATACTTTTCAAAACTAACTTGTGTAAGACGTTAAAACAATACTTTACAACAACAACAACAAAATATGATTCTTAACAATGCAACAACAATATATTCTTAATAACAACAACATCAACAATAACTACAACAATGGTTGGTTAGAGGAGGTGTTAAACAAACGAAATCTTCAACAACAATAACACCCTAAAGTTTTCATAACACTTGTACATCCATACGTTCATACATACGTGAAACGTATGTACATATGAAACGTTTAGATCTTCTTCGACAAGACAATGTACGTAAGCATGTGAATAGAGGAGGAGATGGATGGATAAATGTATGGTGGCTTAAAAAAAAAAATGTGGGTCAAGCGTGTGGTTTTCTAAAGGAAAATAAGAAAAACAAAAAAAGTTTAAATGAAGAAAATTCCCCCTTAAAGCGCATACACACATAAATTTTCTAATATACTTAGATTTAGAAATAGGGGCCATTCTTATTAAAAAAAAAAGATGAGGCCCACCACAACAACACCATCATTTTAATCATCCAAAATATATGGAAATACATAAGTACTCGTACATGCATTATTAAGACTCTTTGACTTCTCAATACCCAGTTGTTATGGCCTGCTATGCAATCAATCATAAAATATCTTGAGCTCACGAATTGTTTTGAATGAATTTCGGTTTCATTTGAAATTGTGATCAACCCGACTGGATCATTAAAATGGCATTTAAAAAGACTGCCATGGATGTGGCATTTTTATAGAAGGTGTTGATGAGAAATTCAGAAAATTTTCGAAAATAAAAATTTTTTCTTTTTTGTGTGTTGATTAATGGTTTGAAGTAGAAGTTTATGTGGTAGATCCATAGTGTAAGAATAGTTTGTGCCACTTATGATTTTAGCCAGTATTAGGAAAAATATTTCCATATTAAAGGTTAAGAAAATTTGATTGATTAATGAAATGGAGAGTTAAATTAGAATTCAATAAAGTGGCAGTCATAGAGAGGTGGTAAGTGGTTTGTTAAAAAACGAGTTCCATTTGAATTTTAATAATTTATTCAGCAATTCAGCAATATTATGAAAGTGCTTGTGACAAGAATTGTTTGGCATCACCATGCACTCATTAGACTACAAGGATAGCCTTAAGATTTTGCCGACCCTTCATTAGGAATGATTCCAATTCCTATAAATGTAAGTAAAATCATTCAAGTGGCAATTTTTCTAATTAATTAAAATTAAAATTATGTTCTGCACATTTCCTTTTCTTCTTCAATAACATACATGCATGCATACATAATTTTTACATGAGTGATTGGACCTACAATTTAATATCTACACCAGAGATCAGCAATGAATCGTTTTTACCCTACTCATAAGCACTCATGCAATTTTGAGTAGCAGTGAATCAACAGAATTGAAATTTAACTACTCTGATTTATTCGTACTCGCTGCAACATTAATTTATAAGTATAAGTAGCAATGAGTATGAGTACAACGTTGACATCAAACTCACAAAATTCGAAAAATGTTTGATTCATACGCCTACTCATTCTGATTCATAAATTTAGAAAAATACATATAATTATATACTTATAAGGGATTCGAGTGATTCGAATCATTCAACAAAATTTACAGCCTTTGTTGTTGTTGCATATACAAACAAAGAAGAACGGAAAGACAAAGCATACACACAATCTTCTTGTGAGTATAGTGGTGTTCGTACGCGAATCATACTTATTTTTTGCTTCGTGTAAATGTTAAGTAGAAACGAGTCGAAGTCAATAACATCATGCGTATTGTTAACGACGAGTACTTTCAACTTTGAGTATGAGTAGTATGAATATGATATTAAAATAAGTATGAATTCGTATAAGTATCTGAAATTATAAGTAAGACTCGAACCTACTCATTGTTTTGAATATTCGTGGTTGATCTCTGGTCTACACCGAAAGGCATAATCTTTAGAAACTATTCCTGTCGATTTTATTTCCTTTTGTTGGAGATGCCTGACCACTTATTCATTAAATTGTTACGGTTATTAAGACGCTACAGTCTTCTTATCACCGAAATTTTGAAACGGTATGTACCCATTGGCAACTCATTCCAAGTCTCAACGAAAAATTATCTTAGGTGATGAAGCCCCCATTTTGGATGGGTACGTTAACAAATATTATTGTTTTATTTGAAACGATTCCAATTCGTATGAGATTCTAGAGGGTCTAATGCATATCGAAAAAATCTGAATTTGATATGGATTTTAGCTAGCGGCGTCTTCAGTCCATATTTGTTTAAGAAGGATGTTGGCCTAATCATTATTGTTTACGGCAAGCTTTAGAGGTCGATGATTATCAACTTATTATGACCTAAACTGGATGATCTGTACACCAAGGACACCAGACAGTCCATTTTGAACATTTCTCACGAGCGATTTGAAGTCATAGTCATCTCACTAGACCTTATCTTGAGGTGGTCCCTTAAGTCGCAGATATCTGCAAATAAGCTACAAACCGATGCTGAGAGCTAACAATCCTCTGCCATCAGTTCAGTCTGATTTATGCCCACGTGTTATGAAATATCGGACCTGCACTCTGCCTATGGAAGACGTGGCGGCAATTTTAATAACATTAATTGCCCTTTGAAATAAATAAAAAGTTTCGATCACATTTCACACATACTTTAAATATCGGATCCGCCATCTGACGCTTTTTACTTGTATATTTCGTGACTAGCTCATGTCTGATTTGACAGATAATTAGTTTTATCCTTCCGCTGAACGAATATGGTTTTGTATACTTGATTTCGCTTCGCTAAGTGGGCCTGAAATCGACTTACAGAAGATGCCGATTTTGACAAAAAAAAAATCATCTTTTCAGATGAAGCTCATTTTGATCTTGGCGGGTATGTAAACAAACAAAATTGTCGCATTTGGGGCACAGAAAACCCGCACGCATACATTGAAAAGCCGACGCACCCAAAACGAGTCACTGTTTGGTGCGGATTTTGGTCCAGAGGCATAATTGGGCCGAAAATGAGCAAGGAGTGGCCGTTACAGTCAATGGCGATCATTATCGGGCCATGTTGAACGAATTTTTGTTCACAAAAATTGAATAGGATATTAGGATATAGGATTAGGATATTAGCAATATTTGGTTTCAACAGGACGGCGCTACGTACCACACAGCCGAAGCTACGCTCGATATTTTGAAGATCGCAATGTCAGTCGCCGTGGTCTGGAAGGTAGTGTGTTGGCTTATTAGACGTTAAAAGCCAGGGTTCGAGTCCCAGGTCAGACATCAAAACAAAATACAAAAAGAATTTTTGGCGATTTCCTCTCAGCAGATTTCTGGCAAAAACTCTGCGAGTAAATAAAATAGCCATGAAATGTGATTCTCATAAAATCTGTCGTTAGGAGTCGACTTTAAACTGTAGATCCCGTTACTTATGTATAAAATTAACAGACATAGCATAACTGCTGTGAGAAACTAGTTCAATAATCCTGACTGATGGGTTCTAATGACCACTTACGTACTTAATATCAGGCCCAGAGCTGATGTCGTTTGGCCACTTCGGAGCTGCGATTTACGCCGACAAGCCAGAAATAATTGGTGCTTTAAAGGACAATATTCGTGAAGCCGTTCGTGAAATACAGCTGCACATAATCGATAATTAGCTTAAAAATTGGACCGATCGTGTAGGCCACTGCATGGCCAGCCGAGGCAGCCATTTGAATGAAATTATTTTCCATTATTAAACGGAAGGATTGTACTTTCAAATAAAACAAGAAATTTGAGAAAATATTCAGTAGTTATTTTTTCAAGCATTTTAAAGAAAAAAAAGTTATTTGGCGGACCCTTTATAAAGACAGTAGGCGTTTTATGAAAGAAACTTTATAATTCACGTTCTACGTGATTCGGCAAGAGTTTGTGGAACATGTTGCAATGTTTTGTCCACTTCCTTCCTTCTACAATATTTCTTCTAGCGTTAGGGCTTTTCGGTACTATTTTTCGTATCATTCAATTGGGATTATTAAGTTTTCTCTTCCTTGTTATAAGTTGCCTTATCATAAACGAGATTAAAATCATGGAATTTAGCTGTCGCCTTACAAAATCTATTATGATATACGCTTCAATATCGTTAGGCTTACCCACTCTATTAGGCTACGAAGTATTTTTGTTGTTACAAAAAAAAAAATTTAAAGCTTCTTATCGGTTTAGGTGAATATTTTATTAAATACCTCTACGACATCGTGTATTTCATAATAAACTGAATACCATCGATATTTAGATTATTTTTCTTAACTTTTTATTTGCTTAATTTTAATGAATAATAAATATACACTTTAATTTGAAAAATTAACATTTAAATTTTAATTGTGATCAATTTTAATGTGTAGACTAATTTAGCTACGCATTTAATTTTAATAACTTAATTTCATTTCTCTTGGTCATTAAATGTGATCAAATAATCTTAAAGCGATCAAATTGTTTGAAATTTTTGTTTATCTTATGAGTATTCAAAAATAAATTAATTTTTTAACAAAATCACAAAATGGAATCCAATAATAATGTTTATCTTTAGAAATTTCAATTGGTGATTGCTTACAGTGCATATCAATGAAATTCGTACAACAATCATAGAGAAAATCTCGATTATTCTTAGGGAAAAAACTATCAAAAAAAAAAGAAAGGATTTGAGCAGGTAAAGGCAAACGAAAATGGTTAGAAAACATTGCCGTATACAGTGAGCATCAAAAGAAACTCTACATTATGGATAAAATTCTAACAATCACCAAACTAAACTTTTACCAAAGCACCAAAAAAATTGTTAGTATTTCGTATTCGTATTATTTTTTTAATTTCAAATTCAATTTTAAAATAAAAATAACGGTTATTACTTAATGTATATATTTTTTAATGTACACTTTTTTTTGACGCTCACTGTAGATGCATAAACTGTTGCCGAGTCAGATAGAACGCAAATCATAGCGAGTCTTTTATTAAGCGTTTCCCATATCTAAATTTAAAGTGTGTATACTTAGATTGAGGACGCCGTGGTCTATTAGACGTAAAGCCGGGGTTCGAATCCCAGACATTTTCTCGGCGATTTCTTCTTAGCAGATTTCTGGCAAAATCTCTGAGAGTAAATAAAATTGCCATGAAGTTTCTCAAAAATAAATTTTTCGTTCGGAGTCGACTTTAAACTGTAGGTCTCACCACTTATGTATAAATTTAACACACACAACATAAGTAGTGTGAGAAACTAGGTCAATAATCTTGACTGAAGGGTTGTAATGACCAAATATATATGGATACATATATTTTCAGGCTTATTAAATGAAAGGCCCGAGTTCGAACCCCAGATCAGACATCAAAAAGAAAATATGAAAATATTTCTTCGGCGATTTTCTCTCAGCAGATTTCTGGCAAAGACTCTGAGAGTAAAAATTGTCATGAAAAGCTGCTCAAAAATCTGTCGTTCGGAGTCGACTTTAAACTGTAGGTCCCACCACTTATGTATAAATTTAACACACACAACATAAGTAGTGTGAGAAACTAGGTCAATAATCTTGACTGAAGGGTTGTAATGGCCAAATATGTATGGATCCATATATTTTCTGGCTTATTAAATGAAAGGCCCGAGTTCGAACCCCAGATCAGACATCAAAAAGAAAATATGAAAATATTTATTCGGCGGCTTCCTTCCTCTCAGTAGATTTCTGGCAAAAACTCTGAGAGTAAAAAATTGCCATGGAAAGCTTCTCAAAGAAATCTTACGTTCGGAGTCAACTTTAAACTATAGGTCCCACCACTCATGTACAAAAATTAACGCATACAACACCTAGTGGTATGAAGAAGCTAGGACGTTATACAATTAGTCAATTCGACCTTCCGGGTATTGTACTTGTCACAGTTGACAAGCACACGTCCTCTAACCTAACCTAACCTAGTATGAGATTCTTGGGCTTGATTTCCTCTATAGAATCTAGTCCATTATGTTGGTGTTAAATACTCAGACCGTATAAGTGAATATCTTTTACAATAAGTAAATAATTTATTTTATCGAATTTCCTTCATTTTCTTAAGAAATGCTTCGGCTTTCAAATACGGCGTAGGAAATAACTTCAAATATTTTGAAATTCATTTCCACTTTCACTATATTTAAGTGTTATACTAGTGTTCAGACATACACGTTTCTCAAATCAATATTCGGTTTATGGAGAACAATGTTTTTAGCGTTCAGACATATACGAAAATTTTTTTCAACAACATAAATAAAGTGCAAGCATTTCTGCTGACCTTCTATTTTTTGTTTGTCGTTGTTTACATTTGAGTTGTCAAATATCAATATTTGGAAAAATGTAATATACTCAGCGAAACTGTGTTGTATTTAAAGTTTTAATCAATATTTTAACAATTTATGAAATTATTGACCAATTATTAATTGAAATTTTATATGAAATAATGAGATCAATAATGCCCGTTATTGCGATTTACGCAATAAAGATGCATGTCTGAACCCAGTATTAGTGTTGAAAACAGTCAAATCCATCCTAAATGATATCGTTTATTACTTATAAAAAAATTTCAAACTGTAAGCAGTTAAAAAGAAAAAAGGTGAGATTATAAATCAACCTGGAATTGATTGCTCAAATATAGGAGTTATAAATTGGCAGAGAAAAACCAATTAATTTCCCTCCTTTATAATGTTTCTTTTTGCTCTTTTTGGATAAATTATGAACTTAATTTTAACAATTAACAACATACGCTGTCTTATACTAAAAAAAAAAAAGCATGTAATAATTAATGTGCCAGCAAAGTAGAAGTAAGCCAGTCCGACAATATTTTGCGGTATACTCCATATAATATTTTTGGCATACATAGCCAGGATGACGACCTAGCTTCTCACATGGTATGGTGTCTGTTAATTTTATACCTGTGTGGTGGGACCTACAGATTAAAATCGATTCCGAATGCCAGATTTTTGAGAAAGTTTTCACGCCAATTTTATTTACTCTCAGAGTTTCTGAGTGTAGTAACTGAGAGCAATATTGTTTTCATAAGGAGTGCGCACAAAAAAAAACTGGACTTACACTTTTCGTTATAGAAATAAAACTAAGTGGCGTATTTTTTTCGTTTTATATTACAATTAAAGTCAATAATATTTGAATTCTTTTGTGTATAAAATTTTTTTCTGACCAGAGCATCCAACTTTTTGAGCCACTTTTCTTCCAGACATTTTAGGGTGTTTTTGAAAAATAGGTATTATTTTACTTGCTTTGTTTTGGCCGGCAAATCCTTTTATTTTCTTCCACTTTCACGCTTTCTCTCAATACTCAAAGACTCTTTATATTGTTTTATTCTTACTTTAGAAACTGTTTTTTTGGTTAACACCTGCGAACTTAGCAATCGTTTTTTGTAAGCGGCGCTGTTTCTCATTGAAAATTTCAATTATTTTTTAATAATTTTGCTATTGCAATGAAATTAAGCATGTGGATATCTGTTGCAAAATCCACGTGCTTAATTTCAACAAAAACAATGTAACGGTATTAATTTTTTTCAATTATGATAAATTTTATAAACTTAAAAGTAGGCCCTTTTTTTTTCGTGTGCACTCCTTATTTCGTTAAGTTGGAGATATCTGATCTGGGGTTTAAACTGTGACCTCACGACTAATAAGGCAACACACAACCTATTAGACTAGGGCCGTTAAATTACAATTAATCTTCTCTTCTATTCGATAAGGCACATAATTCAGGCTGAATTTTACCAAAGATATGGTCTATGTTGGCTTTGGTACTGTTGTTTGTGGCTTATTCCCATAAACCTATACCTCAAGAAAAAGTCTAACTGGATCAAATAGCACGATCTCGATAACCAGTTTATATCATCTCCACGTGACCATAGGTTCAAATCGCTCGTGTAGAACATCAAATACGGGGTAAACAGTGCGTCACGTAACATAGTTCTGTTGAAATCACATATTTTTCATGTACAGGTTATTCAATGCAGACCAAAAGAAGTTGATAATCATCGACCTTACCCATGACCAACGTCGTCCTCAAAGAAATATGGATCGATAACTTTGGAAATCTAAAATCCACAACAGGTTAGGTTAAGTCGGAGTGGTAGCTCTGATACCACAAAGCTCACTTGAGCACGCATGGCGGCCCGTTGTGATATCATGGGTGAACGCAGTCCCTATACTAATCAAGTTCCGCCAAATGAGGGAAAAGGAGGAAGCTGGCCAGCGCAAGGGCTGCACAACAAAAGCACGACTATCCCGCACTGGAAAACCAGACAGAAAATTTGATGAACGAAGCTATATCCTTGATATCAATAGATGATAGCTCCGTTAAGCTAACAAGGAATGGGGAGCCAAATAACCTATAGCTACACCTAGCAAGAGACGGGCACTGGCGAAGAAAGTGAATAACATTTTCCTCTTTCTCAGTGGACCAGCAACCCACAACAGTAGTCTATCTTTTGCGAGATGTATTAAACATTGTTGGATTACTAACGTACCCATTCATCTCGAAATGGCCTTCATCACTGAAAATGATTTTTCGATCAAAATTAGCTCTTCCAGAACACATGTCGTTGCCTGCAGAAATGTTAACTATCTAAAAGCTTTAACAAAATCGCTACTGTTAACTGTGTAAGTTCGAAAGCTCCTATTAGAAGAAAAGAAGATTAGTTACCGCTGAAGGATATACTAACATCGTATTGTAATTCAATGCCAAGAAATTCGAAACTTACCTGCCATGTGTACTTAGGTAACATTGGATATTTTTCGGATTAAGGTCGAGGCGATTCGCGAGTCCTCATTAAAGACATTTGCTGTTTAACATCAAGACAAACATATTATAACCCTACCCAACCTATTGTGCCGTAGGGTATACAAACCTTAACGTTGTAATTAATATTATGGAAAGAAACATATAAAGTTGATAAAAATAAAAAAAAACAAAAGAAATACTGAAGAAAATATCTTAATTGTGGCAATTAAATGAAATCCATGAGTACAACAAAATAAAACAAGAAAAACAACGAAACGAAACAAAATAAAAGTGAAAGTCCACTTAAAGTTCTCTTTTGTATGGTTTTTCCAAAAACTGATAAAGTATTTACAACACTTGCTTAAATAAAAGACCTCTAAAGGCTTCTAACAGTATGTAACAAAATTTAATAGACATGTTAGAAAAATTCTTATTTAAACATCATGTTTCACAACATCTTTCAATACGAATGCTTTCTAATATTCGAAAACTTTTATTCGAATGAAAAATTCTTAGGATTTACTTTTGTTACACACTATTTGTTTTTATCTTACTGGTTTCATTGCAAGTAAATAGACTTTTGGGAGTTCTTTTTTTTTTACAATTTTCCTCTTCTTTTTTTTTCTCAAAAATCTTTACTATGTAAAGAAAGGACTCCCAGAACAGAGGGAATGAATGTTAGGACAAAAGAAAAGAGAAGAGAAGAATAATTAAAATTTGTATTTTAACACAAACGAAAAGTAACTTCTGTATTAAAGACAATACAATACTTTCTTTTGGTAAAGGTTTGTGTCTAAGGAATGATAAAATTAAATAAAGTTTTGCATTTACTTGACAAAAACAAAAGATAAAATTTCGTTATTAAGATCACAAAAAAAAAGGGAGGAGAAGTATTCCTCTCAAATAAATGTCATAGTACGTTAGAAACGAATTCTTATAGACGAACTAGTATGCTATGCTACAGCTTGAGTACCTTCTTATGACATAATAAGTTTTATAGGAGAAGACTTATTTCGCTATTTGGTTTATCGCCTCAACAATAAACAACGTCTGTAAATCATTAAATTTGATTCTAGAAATTGTGAAATAGAATGCCAATAAACAGCCTCGCTAAATTTTGTGTAAAGTACAGCCAGAGGTAGTAGAATGGCTATTCAATGGCACTCAGAAAGATGAAATTTTTGGAGTGCTTTATGAGCCTACTATTCCTTGGATCGTACTTCTTCGAGGACGATTCTAAATATTGACTTGTATTAGTTTGTAGTCGCCATAGTCTAGTAGGTAGTGTGTTGTCTTATTAGACATAAAGCCAGGGTTCGAGCCCCAGGCCAGACATCAAAACAAAATACAAAAAGTATTTCTTCGGCGATTTCCTCTCAGCGGATTTCTGGAAAAAACTCTGAGAGTAAAAAAAAACCCAGCCATGAAAAGTTCCGCAAAAAAATCTATCGTTCGGAGTCGACTTTAAACTGTAGGTCCCGCCATTTATGTATAAAATGAACACTCACAACATAAGTAGTCTGAGAAACTAGGTCAATACTCCAGACTGAAGGGTTGTAATGACCAATTATGTATGTATGTATGAGTTTGAGTACAGCAAATAGACCTGCTTGCCATTGGGTTTAACACGAAGTTATCACATGTCACACGGCGCATACCTTCCTTACCATTAACCTTCTGTGAGCTGAGTTCGGTTAGCAGTTTTTTATTCACGTTTTGAAACCCAACTAGACAATCTTTTGTGTGGCTTTATAAAATTTCTCTTACACAGCCTCAAGCCAAATGCAATTTCAGCCCCAAAAGACAACATTATGGCTATAAGTTGGGAGTTACCGACAGAAACGTTAGAATAAGTAAGGTAAAATCGATTGTGTTGAATGAACAGGCTGTAACAGAACCTTGGAAAACACTTACAGTATTCCCTCGATCTACGTCGTCTTGATTTACGTTGTTTCGATTAACGTCGTCTAAAATTTTGTTCCCTTCAACTTCGATTTGCATCGTCTTTCGATTTACGTCGATTCTGTTGTCTATAAGCAAGATTAGGGGAATTCCCTCTTTAAAAAAATTCAATACAAAAGATAAAAATGTAATTATATTAGTTGTTTTTGTAAAACGTACACAAATAAATGCATCTGATAGTATGAGTTCTTTGAAATTCGATTTATGTCATTTTGATTTACGTCGGCTTTTTCTGGAACATTATACGACGTAAATCGAGGGAATGCTGTAAATCAAATTATCTATAAGAAATTGGATATTATCCGCTCGTTATACAAAGAGGCTCAATTTCGTTGGCAGCTATAGGGTATGTCTAATATTGCTAGACTCTGTGGGACACGTAGGGATTACAATATGACTAACGCGCTTCTATTTTTAAATCGCATGACCAACCGTCGCATAAAAGTGATGCTCACAGGTAATTGTCCTTTTGGTAGGTATGTCAAAACACTGGGCATTCCCTCAAATGACTTTTGCAAAAGCTGCGGGTCTACCAAAGGCTCTATTTCTATCTTATTGTCGTGTGGCCTTCGTGGTCTAATAGATAGTGTGTTGGCTGATTAGACATTAGTCCTAGGTTTAAACCTCAGGTCAAGACAGTTCCAACAAAACGAAACATGAAAATATATTTTCTCTCAGCAGATTTCTGATAAAAACTCTGAGAATAAATAATTAAAATTGTCATGAAAAGTTTAAGTTTAAACTTATGGTTTACCACCCACCATGTTAAAATTACCACATAATACATAAATGGTGTAGGAAGCTAGATCGTAATCTTGACTGAAAGGTTACATACATAATGGGTCTCTACAATCCTTCAGTCAGGATTACGACATAGCTTCTCACACCACTTATGTTGTGTGCATTAATTTTATACATGAGTGGGGGGATCTACAGTTTAAAATCGACTCCGAACGACAGACTTTTTGAGAAGCTTTTCATGGTAATTTTATTTACTCTCAGAGTTTTTGCCACAAATCTACTGAGAGGAAGTCGACAAAGAAATATTTCCATTTTGATGTCTGACCTGGGATTTGGGGCCTTTCGTCTAATCACTATCTACTAGACTTCGGCGACTTTTGCTGAAAGGTCGTATGTATATAAATACTGATTTTAACACGCTGTTTAGCGTATTGAAGTCAAGTCAATGCTAGACCCAATATCAATATTTTTAAGGACATCATGGGTCAATTGAAATCATTCGGGACTTCGTATATTAATGAGAAACACAGCAGGTCCAGCAACATCAGTTTTCATAGAAATATGTTGAGCTACAAACAAGATTTCTATTTAAGCCCCTTAAAATGAGTTCGATAAGAAGTCGGGAGACTACAAATTTCTGACCGACACCTAATGTCCACCGCGTATTGTGTACACACCAGGGATAGCACACTGTCCCCAAAAAAAAACGTTCAGTTTCTAGAATTTCTTGCATTTTTCTCTTGCGAATCATAATTCCAAAATTCATTTTTAGCCTTTCTTTAGCTTTTTCTTTTTTTGATCCTGAACACTATTGTTGTCGTTGCTCTTGTTTGTTGTTTTCTTTATTTGATTTCATTTTGTTTTTTCACGACAATTGTTTACCTAGAAATCCCTTTATGTAGTTGTTGTTGTTGTTACTGTTGTTAACTTCATAATTTTTTTTCCATCTGCAGAATTTCTTTTTATTGCCAAGATTGGCCAACAAATTTCAAGTCGCTTTAGTGCGAAAATAATTTCGTGAAAACAATACGACACAATCGACCAAACTCAAGACAATAGAACAGAATATAGAACTAAGCTGAATGGAAGTGCAAACAAAGAAAAAGACACTAAAAACGTAAAACGTAGCAGAAGAATCGTAAATAAAGTAGAAGAACAACAACAAAAATAAGATAAAAAAAGGTCAAAATATCGAAAAAGATTTTTTTTCTTTCTCACTATTTCCCTTAATGAAAACGAAAGATACAACAGGAAATTTTAACGAGTAAATGTTGTTTTTGCTTTTCTTTTTTCTTATCCTTCATTTCTCGTATGTTTACTTGGCAGTACCGAATTATTGCTTAGGGAGGTCATCACTTCTTGTTTAGTGTTTAACGAATCCAATAAAGGCTGTAAAAATACACACACACACAGGACCGACCGACCAGAGCAAACAATAGGAGTTGTCGAGGTGGTCCTTTAATTTAAAATGAAATTTTTCTTCCTTTGGAATTTTTTTTTCCTTTTTCTTCTTCTTCTTCTTATTTTTGTTTTTTTTTTTTCATTCTTAAGGATTATCATGATTGCTCAACAAAAGCATGTACGCACTATAGTGTGGGAGTAAATTTGTTTTGAAGGGACTGACAGTAATAAAAAACCCATTATTATGAAATATTGGGTATTGTGTTTAAAAAGTGTTGGACAAGTGTTTAGATTAATCGCATCATGTACAGTAAGGAGCAAAATTATAAGAGCATTTGTTGTTAATTAAAAAAAAATCCATCGTTTTTTTTTTTATATTTTATTCAAATCAGAAAATCATATGGTGGTCAATAAAACCCGATTAGGACATCAAGGACTATTTGGAATAAGTGGCCTGGGCTTCAATCCCGTCATTACCAACAGAAGAATGTAATATTTAGAGCTCATAAGGAAACTTGTTGTTATCTTCCAAGTGGAATTCTATTCTATTCTATGTACTCAATTCAACTTCGATAGGAGCTTAAGAAAACAAAGACTGTTCATAACAATACTGTCGGACAGTTAGGCCGCCATTATAGCACTCGACTGTTATTAGGTCAAATCGAAGATATTATGGAACTGTCTGAAGAAGCTGAATCAGCTAAGCAGACAGAAAAGGGTTACTTTCTATTAGATCACAGGTCATGTGGGAATTGTTGTTAATGAGTAAGCAACAAGTTTACATTGAGAAGTACTTCTAGAACCTTCCTGTGCAGTAGGAGCCGATGTTTCGCAGAGAATGTTCAACAATAGGACAAAAATAGAAAGGCAAAGGCTTTTCTGAAATTATATAGATTTTGAGACAATCCCAACTTCTACTGGTAAATTACAATAAGAGGAGACCTAGGTCCTACATCAGAGTAAACTTATTCAGAATAGGAGTAGTAGATTAGGTTAGGTTAGAGAACGTATACCAGTACCTGTCAAACAAGACAAGTACAGTACCCAGAGATCGAACTGACCCATTGTACAACGTCCTAAAGGAAGGAAGGAGGGGTAAGGATGAAAGGAGGGTATGTAGTAGAAAGGGGGGAGTGGAAAACGGAGAAATCACACAGACCAGACACAACAGAAAGAGTGGGAGAGCGCAACTACACCTATTTAGTCCTAGCACCTCTCAACCATCCTCGGCTCTTGACACTGAATTCATGCTTTCAAAGAAGGCCCTGCCAAGGGTCCTCAATCCCAATCTACCAAGGGCTGGGCAGTTACAGAGGAGGTGTTCAATGGTCTCCAACTCCTCCTCATCGCCTTATTTAAGCCCAGCAGCCAACCTGTTCTCATACTGTCAACAAAGATCATGTAAGATTTTAGGATAGGAGTAGTATCGGGCTCAATATGTATGAGCCTGTCAGGCATTAATGGAACCCAGAAGGAACGACATGGTTGCAATTAAGACGCTAGGCAAGGAATTGCCATTTCCAAACGGCTTACAGGAGACATTATAGAAATTTCTATAAAGTTTGACTGAAATACATTAAATCGTTTGTTGGCTCTTCAATACAATCACAAATAATAATAAACTGCAGTCATAGCAAATAAAAATGCCATGAAAAGGCGCTCACAAATCTGTCGTTCGGAGTCAATTTTAAATTGTAACTCCCGCTAACCATGGTTTGGGTAGTTGGAACTGGTAATCGATCTTCATAACAATCAGCTGCAATCCCAATAAAATGAAGAGCGATAATTGCCTCATGACGGTATAAATATTGCAAATTTAAATTAGGAAATATAGCTACAATGTGTAGTCGACGTTGCAGTCTAGTTGGTAATGTGATGGCTTATAAGACGTGACACTACGGTTCAAAATCCAAGTCGGAGATATCCAACAAAAGGAAATATAAAACAGATTTCTGGCAATATAAAATTTATTGAAAAGTGCCTTGAAGAGGTTTAAAATCTATCGTTGACTTTACAATGTAGGGTGCGCCACTCATGTATAAAATTATCGCACGCAAGATAAGTGGTGGGAGAAGCTATGTCCAAGTTCTGACTAAAGGGTTGTTATGGCCAATTATGCGTGTATGTTATGTGATCGGCAAAGTTGTTATTTCCGTAGTTTTAGTGTAATGCGAAGGTTGATTTTATATACCTTTAAAACGGTTTTTTGCTGATGATCAAATCAAACTTCTTGCGATTTTATAACTTTTTATCTTAAGTTCTAATGCAATATAAATAAAAAAATTTTAATTTCTCAAGTCAAAATAATTTCTGTCATTTGGCAATGCAAGCATTAGCCATTTTTTATTTTATTTTTAAAATTGTTTCACATACAATAAAAGCAAAAAAAACGAAAACCATATAAAATTTTTGAATTTTCCATGAATCGTCTAACAATCGAAGCGTCTTAATGCAAGTACTAGTACAGTCAACCCTCCTATAAGGCGGTACTCTCAGAATGCGGGTTCCATATAACGCGGGACTGAAATTGTGACAGCCCTCCTATAACGCGATACTCTTATAGCGAGGTTTGAGTTCAACTTCATCCCATAAGATCCTTCCGCACAGCCTATGCATGATTAGTAACTAGATATTGTAAGAGGGTTTATTAAAAGTTTTATTTTCGACGCAAAAGCTCAGCCGAGATACAGTACCGTGTAAAACAATAGCAGTTGGATTTTCAATTTAAAAAAAAACAATGAATGAAGATGAACCAAGTGAGGATAAATAGTAAAAAAATTAAATTATTTTACAAGTCTTTTTTAATTTTGTTGGAAACCAGTCTTTAAGTTTAATTTTTATTTAATTTTTTTTATCAATCCTTACTTACTTAATTGGCCATAACAACCCGATTATCGGATTTCGTCCTGCCGCAATACATCCTTCCAGGCGCCTTTGCTTCTTGCGCGCCTACGCCAGTTGGTCACACCAATCGATGACAGGGCTTCCTCGACTTGGTCCTTCCAACGGATACAAGGTCGTCCTCTACGCCGACTTCCGCAGGTCCCCGCATCAAATACCCGTTTCGCCGGAGCATTCTCCTCCATTCGAACGACATGGCCGAGCCGCTGGATATTAATACGATGCACAACGTCTATGTCGTTGAGGAGCTCATACAACTCACTGTTAGATCGGATGCGGAAATCATCGCCTACTCGCACAGGACCGAAGATCTTACGTAGGACTTTCCTCTAGAATACCCTCAAGGCTGCTGCATCAGTTCTTAATAGGGTCCATGCCTCTGCGAAATAAAGAAGCACGGGTAAGATGAGCGTCTTGTGTTCTTGCGTCTTAATTTTGTCGCACGAGAGAGGTCTCTGCTACTCAATTGCCTATTGAGACTATAGTAGCACCTGTCGGCAAGAGTAATCCTGCTTTTAATCTCCAGACTGACATCATTTTTGGTGGTAACGGCGGAGCCAAGATAAATAAATTCCTTGACTGTATCAAAAGTATAGTTATCAATCCTTATATGAACTTTTTAATTGAATAAAAATAATTTATAATTTATCTTGCGTTTTGTATTTCTTGGTCTGCATATAACGTGGAACGAATGATGTGATTTGTACTAATTGTGTGTTTCCATACAACGCGGTAGACCGTTTCCATAGAACGCGCTACGAATTAGCCTGGTTTGTACCTGAATTCCGAGTTTCTTATATCGCGGTTTTCATATTACGCGGTACGCACTCAGCACGTTATAGGAGGGTTGACTGTATTTGATTTTCCTCAAATGCTCACTACAAAGCCAACAACTGTAGCTTGTCAGAAAAAATTAGCAAATTATTATAGGCAGACAGTGGAAAGCAAAAACTGGGCTTGGCCAAAAACAGTCAAGCCATAAACTAAGCCCACCAATCATACATCCATCTATCCTTACAAATGCAGGCAGTGTAAGACAACAATTTTAAGCGCAATGACTTAACAAAAATACTATAATTTGCTATAAAAAAAAAAATTGGAAAAAAAACTTTTCAAATCACTATGAAAATTATAGATTAACTAACTATTTATTTAAACATAAAATTTTTTTATTTTTTAGAAAAGTCAAAAAACAACAACAAAAAAGAAAGAAAAAAAAAACAAACGAAAAAAATTAAATTGTTTGAGAAAAATAATGACAATGAAGTATTAAATTAAACCTGATGTTTAATATCAGCATTACCAATGGCATTAGACAAACAGACGATGTCTGTCTGTCTGTCTGTCATAAAGCATATGGTCAAGCTTAATTTTAAAAGACATTGGGTGGGCCATCTATCAATTTAAATTTGAACCATCGATTATTTCGAAACTGCCAATACTTATGTCATTCTATCACAAAAATTCTGCACATTATACCCACTGAACGTAATGAATCGATTTACACTTACTTGGATTTTATTAGAAATTTGGGCCAACGAGAAAGAGCAGGATGATGTCGATATTTCAAAAAAAAAAATAAATCTTTTCGGTTGAAGATCATGCTCAACTTGGTCGGTACTTAAATAAGTAAAATTGATGAATTTGCACCCCATTCCGAGTGACTGTTTGGTGCGGCTTGTAGAGCGAAGTCATCATTGTCCCATATTTCTTTGAAAACAACCATTACGATCAATGGAGAGACCTATCGCACCATGATAACCGATTTTTTTGTATTCACTCGTCATGTATTAATGTGAACGATATTCGCTTTCAACAGGATGATGCAAACAAACTGCTACACATCTCATGCCATAATCGTTTTATTTCGCCAAAGGTTTGATGTCAATTTGGTGCCAAGAATTTGCAATATGACATCGTTTGGCAATTTTCTGTGGCGTCGTCTTTAAAGAAAAGTGTTATGCGGACAAACCAAAGACAATTGAGCATTTGAAAGTCGAAATTTGTGATGCCATTACCCCGATATAATTCCAAAGTGCATGAAAATTGATCCGATCGAATAAGGTACTGTAAGGCCACCTGCGACAGCCATTTGAGTCAGAGATCAGCAATGAATCGCTTCCACACAAGCACTCATCCAATTTTGAGTATGAATGAATCAACAGAATTGAAATTCAACTACTTTGAATCATTCGTACTCATAAGCACTCATGGAATTTTGAGTATGAATTGAAATTCAACTGCTTTGAATTATTCGTACTCATAAGAACTCATGCAATTTTGAGTATTAATGAATCAACAGAATTTAAATTCAACTACTCTGAATCATTCGTACTCACTACAACATTGATTTATAAGTAACAATGAGTATGATTACAACGTTGACATCATACTTACAACATTCGAAATGTGTTTGATTTATACGCCAACTCATTCTGCTTCATAAATTTAGAAAAATACTTATAAGTGATTCGAGTGATTCGCATCATTTATCAAAATTTACAGCCTTTGTTGTTGTTGTTGCATATACAAACAAAGAAGAAAGGAAAAACAAAGACAACAAGGAAAGCATACACGCAATCTTCTTGTGAGTATTGCAGTGCGCGTATGCGAATCATACTTATTTTGTGCTTCGTGTAAATGTTATGTAGAGATGACTCAAAGTCAATAACATCCTGCGTATTTTTAAGTATGGATACGATAAGTACTTCCAGCTTTGAGTACGAGTATCATATTAAAATAAGTATGAATGCGTATAAGTATCTGAAATTATAAGTATGACTCGAATACTCGTTTGCTGATATCTGATTTGAATGAAGTAATATTCCATTGGAATAATTGCGCTTCACAACAAAACAATAAATTTGGCAAAATTATAAACCATTTTTGTTTTATTGCATTTTTAAATTTGAACCTATAAATGGCTCACCCTATAATTTTTTTTCTTTTGTTTTTAAAATTATTCAACTTTGGCTTTAGCATTTGAAACCTTACTGTAGTAATAATTACGGGTAATTTTGTTTAATCTTGAAAGACAGTAAAAGAAAGTATTTTTTTCTCTTCTTTTTGTCGAAATGTTTTAAGATTTAAATGTTAAGATTAAATTTTTTGAAAAGAATATTAGGAGGAGGAACAGCTAATAAATGATAAGTTTTAATATGAAACATAAAGAAAATAACAACAACAACAACAAAGAATTAAGAATAAAGAAGTTATAAAGAAAAAAAAATACAAAAGAAAGAGAATTAATGACTCTATTAAGTTGTTCATGTGGTGCTACTGATAATATACAGATTAAAAAATAATTGCTGCAATTAAAAATAATACAAGAAAAATACAGAAAACAGCTGTAACAACTTAAAACAAAAAAAACTTCCCTAAAATTTTTTTTGGAAAATTGTAGTTTTTTGTTTTATCAAATTACTTGGTTTGTTCTTGAAGAAGTTTTTAAGGTTTTGTCTGTGTAACGATTATGTACCGGCATACATTCATAATTCATCATTGCAACCCTTCAGCCAGAATTACGTTCTAGCTTCTCGCACGACTTGTGTTGCTTGTTGTTGGGTACAGTGCACTGCAAGCTTAGAGTACACTTAGTCAGAGTGGCAGTTGTTTTGAATCCAACAGAAAGTTTTTAAAATGATTAGAACGAATTATCAGAATGATTCTTGAAAGCCGTGGGTTATTAATACATTCCACGAAGGAAACGCCTGGCAGCATTTCAGGTGCTAGACAGAAAAGTGCCATTGTTGACTGGACTGGACAATAAGATTTGGGAAGACATCACAGGCATACCCCACAAAGTTGGAGGAGAATACAACAGATCGTATGGGCACAGTACTAAGGTATCTCTTCACGACAATAATGTTAATAAGAATGAAAACGTTGTCGTAATCACTGTAGTCTAGTAGGTCGTGTGTTGGCTTATTAAACGTAAGGCTCGGGTTCAAATCCCAAGTCAGACAACAAAACGAAAAAAAAATATTTCTACTCTGAGAGCAAATAAAATTGCCATGAAAAGCCTTTTGAAAACTTGTCGATCGAAATCGACTTTAAACTCTATAAAACGATAAATACGATCGAGTCGTACTTATAATTTCAAATACTTATACGCATTCATACATATTTAGATATCATACTCATACTCAAAGTTGGAAGTACTCGTCGTATTCATACTTAACAATACGCATAATGTTATTGCTTTCAACTCGTCTCTACTTAACATTAACACGAAGCACAAAATATGTATGATTCGCATACGAACACTACTATACTCAGAAGAAGATTGTCTGTATGCTTTGCTTAATGTCTTTGTATTTCTTTTCTTCTTTGTTTGTATATGCAACAACAACAAAGGCTGTAAATTTTGATGAACAATTCGAGCCACTCGAATAGTATTTTTCTAAATTTATGAATCAGAATGAGTAGGCGTATGAATCAAACATATTCCGAATGTTGTGAGCTTGAACTGTACTTATAAATCAATATTGTAGCGTGGACGAATGTATCAGAGTAGTTAAATTTCAATTCTGTTGATTCATTCATACTCAAAATTGCATGAGTGCTTATGAGTAACGGAAAAACGATTCATTGCTGATCTCTGGTATGTATGCATGAAAACGTATTAGTAGAAGTAATCTAGTAGGTAGTGTGTTGATTATTTAGACGTATGGCTAGGGTACAAACCGAATGTCCAACAAAACAAAATATGAAAAAATATTCCAACGGCGATTTCCTCTCAGTAGATTTCTGGCAAATGCAATCTAAGGTTAGGTTAGGTTAGAGGATGTGTAACTGTCGGTTTAGATAAGCACAGTACCCGGAGGTCGAAATTGACCGACCCATTATACAAAAAATGCAATATAAAGTTTCCCAAAAAATCCGTTGTTCTGAATCGACTTTAAACTGTTGGTCCTGTCGCTTTATGCATAAAATTAACACACATAACATAAGTGATGTGACAAGTTAGTTCGTAATCCTGATAAAAAGGATTGTAATGAACAATCATGGATGTATGTAAAGGTTTTAAATCGCTTATCGTCCTTATTTTTCTAATGGAGTTAAAAGAACCATTTTCAGAAAGATTTTCTAGGTTTTGTCCTTCTATACGATCATTGCCTTAGTGGTTGCAATGTTAATCCATTTCATTTTCAATCTAAGTCTACTAATTTCAGCATTTGGAAAACCAGATTAAATTTTTTATAATTCCTACAGAATTGTTAGACTTTTTTGGGATCTTAGAGCGAAGATTTTGTTCTCAGAGCAATATTTTTTTATTTAATGAACTCGCACATATCTTAGCTGTTTTTTTAATGAATATTGCATATCAATCGATGAAGGATGGAAAAAACTTTCTTAAAGAAAATTTACTTAAAACTACTGTTTATCATTGTTTGAATGCTTAAAAATCACGATTTCGTTTCAGTTGAAAAGGGGCGCACAAAAAACAATTGCATTTCCCATACAAATGAAACAAAATGCACGAATTCTTTGAATAGAAAGAAACAAAAAAAATATGAAAGAAACTTAAAATGTAACATAAATGGATACGAAGCGTACGTGTTTGTATCTGTTTGGGTGACATTAACAAAATTATTAATATTTTAAAGCCAAAAAAACATAAGAGACGAAAGCTAAAAAAAGTACTTAAAAAACTTACTTTTACTGCCAAACGACTGTGCTGTTGTGGCTGTTACCATGAAATTTTGTGTCTTGGAAAAAAACTGCAATATTTTTGCATTCGCATGGCAAGATGCAACATAAATTTTATTCTGCTTTTTAGAGTTGAATTTTTTCTTTTCAGTTTTTTTTCGTTTTGTAGATATTGGCGGCGGTGGCGGCGGCGCTTATGTAAATTGCACGCTTAACACAAATGCAAAAGAGCTGAACATGGCCATAACTTTGAACTGAAACTATAATTTTAATCTTTAAATAGTAGCAAAACTATAAACTTTTTTGCTGGGGTTTTTTTGTTTTTGTTTTTGCAAAACCATAAAAATTTCAATTGGAACCTTACAATGTAAGTCTAAATATGCATATGAATGAGTTAAAGCAAGTAAAAGTAAGCAACTAGTATTGGACGCCTGCCATATGACGAAAAAAGGAGTGAAAATTTAACTTTAAGAAATGATTCGACTCTGCAGTAATTTTCATTGAAACTATCGATTTCTTTTTCCTTTCATTTATTTTTCCTTTTAATTGTCCGTCATTTAATACCTACTCATGTACTTTAAGCATTACTTCATGTGATTTTTAATGATTTTTAACAAATTATTTTCAAATTAAGTCTCTGTTACAAACAGTCTGAGAGAATCGAACATATTATCATATTACCATGCAGACGCTGTTTGATTTTGTAAAACATTTCGTTTTTATTATTATTTCTTATGCTCCATATAATCGCAGTAAAAAATCTCATTTCAAATAGTCAATACGAGTGTTTTTGTTTACAAGGAATCAATAGATTTTATTTTCCATATTAGTATAACCAATACTGAAGCCACCACCATTATTTTATTACGCTATGCATGATGATTCCCAGACTGCAGAAAGGACTAACAATAATATGGCAATTCATAGTGTTTTAAGAAAATAATTCCTTTAGTATGTTATACTGCAAAGAATTTACTCATAAGCTAGACATAAGGAGTGTACATGAAAAAAATTTGTTTACAACTTTTTTAAAACAACTCAACTTGGTGGTGACATTAATTTCATCCTCATTTATATTTTATTTTTCATTAAAACCCTTCAGTCCGGATTACGACCAAACTCCTTACACCACTTATATTGTGTGTGCTATTTTTATGCACGAGTTAGGAGACCTGCAGACTTAAAGTTGACCACGAACGGCAGATTTTATTTAAAAACTTTTCATGGCAATTTATTATAGGGTGGCTGATATAGCTATATCTTTTAAAATTTTTTTTTCATTTTATTGTTCAAAAGCAAAAAATGTTGTTAGAAACATCAAATTTTAGAATCAGTTTAGATCTATTCGAAATGGCCACCTTTGATACGAATTATGGCCTTCAAACGGTCGACAAAGCCATTACAGGCTACACGAAAGTGGCTCTGTGGTATTTTGGCCTATTCCTGGCGAAGCGCCGTCTTGAAATGATCGACACTTTGGTATTTTTTAGTGAGAACCTTACTCTCCAAAATGTCCCAGACGCAAAAGTCCAACGGATTGAGATCCGGAGATTTTGGTGGCCATTGTACGGTAGAAATGAAGCCATTCTTGCTGAGTGCGGTGGTGTTGACTCCTGTTGGAATGCCCGAAATGTTTGTCTGCCCAGAGCTTCAATACTGTCTTTAAGACATTTTCCCGATAATATTCGGCATTTATTTTGACCCCACGTTCGATGAATACTAAAGGAGAGCGATCATCAGCCGTTACGGCGGACCACACCATTACCATTGGCGGCGCTTGAGTTCTGGTGGCCAATTGCAGATGTAAATTTTCAGCTGTCATCTTTGGCAAGTAAATCCGATCATTTTGTTTGTTCACAAATTTCTCAATTTGGAAGGGATTCTCATCGAAGAAAACCAGATTTTGTAACTGGCCACTTTCGTGCAAGCGAAGTAACTCCTTGGCTCTTTGCAGTCTAACTTTTTTTCGTCCATCGGTGAGCTCTTGCAGTTTTTGGAACTTCAATGGCTTTAGTCCAAGCCCATATTTTAATATGTGTTGCATCCCTTCTCGCGATATGTTCAGTTCACGAGCAATTTTTCTACCCCACTGCGGCATGGATTTCGATCAAATCTAGCCTTCACTTTTCGGATCATTTCTGGTGTTGTGACAGTTTTTTTTTTTCGTCCCCTTTTTGGACGTGATGCATCACTGTCAGTATCACGGTAACGAGCAATGGTACGAGAAACAAAAGATTTATTCACATTCAAATGCTGGAGGGCTCTAACGATAGCCACCTGTGGTTTTCGAGCCAAATATAAAGCAATCACACTATCACGCTTGAATTCCGAATCACGAATAACTTTTTTTCTGAATGCAATAGATCAAAATGCTTTTGTAAGCTTGTAAATAATAAAATGAACTGTCACTGTTACAAATCTGTCAGCTGTCAGACGAGCGGTTTATAAATGATAACAACCTGAAGTTGGTTGCAATATATATCAGCCAGAATGTATTTGCTCTCATATAGTTTTTTGAAGAAATCTACGGAGTGGAAGTCACAGAGGAAATATTTTTCCTATTTCGTTTTTTTTTGGAGATGTCTGACTTCACGTCTAATAAACCTACATACTATTAGACTACGGCAACTTCGTTGATGTACAATTCATTTTAATGTTTCGAATTCTTGTTAAGTTAGGTTTTAAAAAAAATGTAACATAAAATCCTTTAATAGATCGACAGAGACTTTGACATCAATAAGAACTTTATTCCGTTGGGCAATAAAAGTTTTAAAAGTCTAGGCATGTGAATAAAACATTAGAGGGGGGTTAGAAGAACAATATACAATGGATATAACTGCGAATATACAGGCATGACGAAGTGATATATACACTTGTACGCCTATTCGCCTCAAACTTTAAAAGACTTGTAACATAATCACACAAATATAGAAGGGCAAACAAAAAAAACAAAAAAATGAGTGGGTGAAAGAATCACTCATGACGTGTGCAGCTGCCAATATAGACAAACATTTGTTATCTACGAAACCAAATGATATATTACTTTTGCTTCTTTAAATAAAAAACTAAATTCCTAAGATTCGTTTCTTTTCCAGAAATACTCTACTTTTTCTATACCACTTTTCTTAGTGGCCGTTCCAATGACAATGGCATCTAAAACTCGACACAAAAGTCTTAAAAAGATGAATAAAGGACTCCATTGTAATGACAAGGCAATAATGAAATTAAACCTTCAATCTTGGCAAAATACGTTCTTGTAATCACCTTAGATTTTAATTTCAGAGTGCAAACTGGATGAAAAAAATTTACAATCTTGAAATTCTTTCTCCTCCCCTTAACAGACTGTAAAGATAATATAATGAACTGTAGTTGAACAAGAGCAGAATGAATTCAAGGTTCTTTTTTTTAATATTTTAAACCATTTCATCAGGCATAAAACTAACCGATAATGATGCACTTGAAGTCGCCGTGGTCTAGTAGGTAGTGCGCTGGCTTATTAGACGTTAAAGCCATGGTTCGGGTCCCAGGCCAGACATCAAAATAAAGGATTTTTTTGGCGATTTCTTCTCAGCAGATTTCTGGCAATAACTCTGAGAGTAAAAATAAAATTGCTATGAAAATTTTTTTAAAAATCTGTCGTTCGGAGTCGACTTTAAACTGTAGGTCTCGCCACTTATGTATAAAATTAACACACACAACATAAGTAGTGTGAGAAACTAGGTCAATAATCCAGACTGAAGAGTTGTAATGACCAATTATGTATATAATGATGCATTTTAGTGCAAGTTGAGACACTAGCAAAACACAGCTGGTGAAATAAATCCATTACCTACCGAACGATATCCTTCCCAGTAAGCACTTTCGAAGCGATGAATTTGACACACCTGACCGCACAACCAAAATTTTAATACGATGAATTGAAGGTATTACTCTAAAGTTAAAATTGTTGTCAAACTTATGACGAACTTTCAAAAGCAAAATGTTTTAAAACGGCATGAACGTGCCATAAAGCTGAAATATATCGAAGGACGATTTTGTATAACTGAAATTTGTTTAAAGGCCATATCTAGATATATAAAAATGAATGTGTGTTTATTTGTTTGTGCCTTTGTTTGTTTGAATAGACGGCTAAACGGCTGGACCGATTTTTTTTTTTAAATTTTAACAGTACCGTCCTGTATTTCTGGAATAAACTATAGGCTATATTTTATTATTTTAAAATTTCAATTCGTGGTGCCACGCCCACATATCCAATAAGTATTTAATATCGCATATCTCATAAACTGCTACAGCTAAAGTCCTCTAATTTTGTATGGATGACTTTGATGCATATATGAACAAAATGGGCGTATTGGCTATAGTGGGCGTGTCACCTAGTCTATATATATATATAAATGAATGTGTGTTTGTGTGTACCTTATGGAATCGTAAGCTATGAATCTGATCACGTTATGATCTTTAGAAAAGTTGTTGCGCATGAGCCCGGGTAGGTTTCTAAGTTGGTATGACCAATATCCGACAGGTGGAGCCACTGAATATTAATTAAAATAAATTAAATCTTAAACTGTGCATTTGATTATGTTATAATTTTTAGCAGAGTTGTTGCGCATGAGCCGACGAAGATTTCTAAGTTGGTATGACCAATTTCCACTGAAAATTACTCAAAATGAGTTAAATCTTAAACTGTGTATTCTATAACAAAGTTGTAACGTATGAGCCGACGGAGATTGGTGCGATTAATTTCAGATGGATGGCGTCACTGAAAATTATTCAAAATGAATGACAAGCAATTGTTCGACCTACACCCCAAGCACGGAAGAAAAAAGCATTACAAGCCTCAGAATCAGACGAGCACTGTGACTGGAAAATCTTCGAGTATATGCCGCTGAGACCCAATCGCATGAACCACTTGAACAACGAGAAGTGAGATTAAAAACTGATCGAATGCGAACTTCTCAGGCCTATTCATCTAAAATATCAGGACAATGGGAAAATGAATAAAATGATTCAAAATTAATTGGACATTTGTGTAATGCCTTTCCTTAAAATTTATTTTAGTTGGGGACGCAGCAACACGTGCAGGGTACAGCTACTAAAAGTATATAAAGACAGACGAATCAATCAATATACGACCTAGCTTCTCACATCACTTCTGTTGTATTTGTTAATATTACACGTGAGTAGCAGCACCTACAGTTTAAAGTTGACTCCAAACGAAAGATTTTTGAGAAACTTTTCCATGACAAAGTTTGGAAGTCGACTTCAAACGACAAAGTTTTTAGAAACTTTTCAAGACAATTTTATTAATTCTTAAAGTTTTTGACAGAAATCTGTCTGACCTGGAGGTTAAAACACAATACAGTTTGCGTTCGACAAAATCCTAATAATTCGCAAGTTTGTATTCGAAACTACAGCGACAACAGAATAGCATATAACCGGTAACCAGCATATGTGTTTTGGAAAATAAGGATGAATACGATTGCCAAATGTATTCCTTTAACCGCGTGTACTTTTCTTAAATTTCGCTAACTCCCTTGAATACCCATAATATTTTCTCATGCAAGTTAAACCATTTTTACAATCACAAATACATGGATTTGTTTGTTCTTTTTCGATTATATGGTAAAACAATATTATTTTGTATCAACAAGGCACTAAAATCACGTATTAAATTTAAGGCAATCTCTTGTTGTGCAAAACCGAAAAGGTCAATGCTTTAATAATAAAACCAAAGGTCAATTTCGTTACTATCATCGTTACATTTAGACGAGATTTCGAGAAAAACATTTTAATAAAGCTCCTGTAACTGCCACATTTTGAAAGGAGGAGCAATAAAAAAAATAAAATAAAAAACAATAACAACAACAACAAATCTTTTTATGCAATTTAATTTAAAAACTTAAACTAACAATACCATTATCATACGATACGATACAATTCGTTCGTTCGTTCGTTATTAAGTCTTGTTCATGTTTAAATGTTAAACAAATTTGCATAATATTTGTACTCTCGTATATTGTTTTATGAAAATTAACATTTATGGTACCTTATAACAAAAATCTCAATCTGGACTTACCTTTGTATTCCTCTTAAGGAAGATGAGCTAGCAACTGAGATATAACATAGCAACAGAAAATGTCATGTATTTCAGAGAGAGAGAGAGAGAGAGAGAGATTTAAAATAGATTCTAGATTTTTGCCATATTCCTCCCTCCACACTATAACAAGTGATGATGCAAACAATTCTGCAAAGCATAATAGGAAGTGGTAGGCAATGGAAAATCCATTGTTTCCTCTATTATGGTGATCGGCTGGGATCAAGAGATTAAAGTTCAGTTTTGCACAAATTTGTTTGGTATTGTTAAAAGCCATTGCTTAGATTATCACAACTAACGACCACAATGTTAATGATATTAGATAAGCGGATATACATACAGTTGATGCATCACGTCTGAAAAGAAGAAAAAAAACAAAATTATTCTGGCATATTGAAATTGAAGAAAATTTCAGTAATTTTTTGCAAAGATTTTTCAACAGATTTATCAACAAAAAGCATATCTTTGTGATGAAAATATTATTGGAACCTCTATGTAAATTTTATGTTCATTTTGATACACATTCTATAAAGATGGGGAAATAGATGTCATTGACTTTAATTACATGACACCACAATGCGGCTTCTCAATGAGTTTTAAAACATCGAATGGTACGGCGCAGTTCGCAAGGGTTTAGGTTTAGGTCGGAGTGGTAGCTCTGGTATCACAAAGCTCACTTGAGCACGCATGGCGGTCCGTTAAGATGCCACGGGTGAACGCAGTCCCTGTACTAACCAAGTTCTACCAAATCAGGGAAAAGGAGGAAGTTGGTCAGCGCAAGGGCTGCTCAATAAAAGCACGACTACCCCGCACTAGAAAACTAGGCAGAAAGTTTCATGAACGAAATTATATACTTGATATCAATAAATGATAACTCCTTTAAGCAAACAAGGAATGGGAAGCCAAATAACCTATATCTACAGGGTGGCTGATATGTATTGCAACCAACTTCAGGTTGTTATCATTTGTAAGCCGCTCGTCTGATAGCTGACAAATTTATTTCAGTGACAGTTCAATTTATTATTTACAAGCTTACAAAAGCATTTTCATCTATTGCATTCAGAAAAAAAGTTATTCGGGATGGAATTCAAGCGTGATAGTGTGATTGCTTTATATTTGGCTGGTAAACCACAGGTGGCTATCGTTAGAGCCCTCCAGCATTTAAATGTGAATAAATCTTTTGTTTCTCGTACCATTTCTCGTTGCCATGATACTGGCAGTTTTGCATCGCGTCCAAAAAGTGGACGCAAAAAAAACGGTAACAACACCAGAAATGATTCGAAAAGTAAAGGCCAGATTTTATCGAAATGCACGCCGCAGTGGTAGAAAAATTGCTCATGAGCTGAACATATCGCGAGAGCCTATGCAACACATATTGAAAAATGAGCTTGGACTAAAGCTATTGAAGTTTCTAAAAGTGCAAGAGCTCAACGGTGGATAAAAAAAGTTAGAGCAGAGTTAGAAAAGTGGAGCAGGACTCCTTATTGAGCCAGGATAGGTTGGCGTCTCGAAAGAACCTCCGCGCAATAGTCAACTTGACCGATGCAAATGGCATACCCAATTCAACAGAAAGGGATTCCCGAAGGAACGCACAAGCTCTCAGACGGCCCTACAGTTTCCCGGAATTTCACTGTACCAGAGAGACACTGGTGGAGCGCCCCGAGAGAACATGTCGAGACAGCGGTGTCATTCCCTAACGATCCTAGAGTTAATCATGAAACCTGATAGAGATCTTTTCGCGGCCTGACTGTCTGAAAAGATCGAGACGCGGCTGAAAGGAGCATCGTTGATGAGGATGCATTGAGCGGCCCGATAAATTGCCATCACCTCCGCCTGAAACACGCTGCAATAGTAGTTCGCAACGAACTCCATACAAATTTACACTGATGGCTCCAAGTTGGAGGGAACCGTTGCATGAGAAAATTTTTCGCAATCAAATAAGAACCGGTACTTTGTTGGAGGAGAAAGGGGCACCTAGGTGGCTAAAATATGGAAGATCTGGATAAATTGTCATGCATTGATATTGGCAGTATGAAACGTTGCATCAAAAGTTCTAAGTGATTCCTGGACTAAGGGGAAAATGGGAAAATATGGTATCACAATGTGGACCCTGTGTATGGCCTAAGTGTCCTTGCTATCATAGCTATCTAGTCCATTAGGTCAATTTTTCCCAAAAGTCAATTTTTTTATTTGATTTTGAACGATTTATGTAGCGGATTTTATTGTGCTCATTTGAAGAAAGCAATTAGCTACGTTGCTTAGGTCTCCACTTCTAAGTAGCGCCTTAACGTATAGAAAACTATTTTGGAATTCTATTTGGAACTGGTGAGTATTAGATATTGGAACGTAGTTCACCAGTATAATATCAGCTTTAGCTTGACCAAATTGAATGACTCCTGTTCATGAAGATCTTCATTTTACAAGACCTACGGTTTGTTTCTTTGAATTCATCAATCAAGTTTATTACAGCAATACAGTATTCCCTCGATTTACGTCGTAGTAATTTCGGAAAAGGCGACGTAAATCGAATTTATTTATGTACATTTTACAAAAAAAAAAACCAAAATAATAAAATTTTTATTCTATGTATTGAATTGTTTAAAAAGGGAATTTCCCTGATTTTGTTTATAAACGACAGAGGCGACGTAAATCGAATGACAACGCAAATCGAAGTTGAAAGGAACAAAATTTTTGACGACGTTAATCGAAACAGCGTAAATCGAGACGACGTAAATCGATGGAATACTGTATAAAATAGTTTGTTTAAATTATATTCAAAATCAGTGTCCAATATTTATTCCTCGTAACTATAGCGGGAGTTGGTAACCCTTACCTGTTTAGCATGAATGACTATAAAATCCTTGAATATTTTTTCCTCCTGTTTAACGGTTGCTTTCTGAACTTTACACCATAAATGACCTTAAAAATGTTCATTTTAAATCTCTTATTACAGACCACACAGTCCATAGGCATCCATAAGAATTTTTACATTCTTTTCATAGTTCAAAACAAAAGTCTTTAAATAAACCACCGAATGAATCATATGATGATGAAAAAAAAAATTGTCATTTAGTTTTGCTGGGCTCCTTTTCATTTCCATTTTGTAAATGTCACTGTGTAAGAGTATCCCATAATTTGTTAAAATTTGCCAAACAATAGGAAAAATTAAACCGAAAAATGGACAAAGAAAAAAAATTGCAAAAAATTTGCTGAAAAAAAATGTTAAAATCTACCGATAAAATTGCCAACATTTTACAATGAATAGAGAGATGAATGAAAGAGATCGTGTAACTCATTTTTAAAACTATTAAATACAATCAAAAAAAAGAAATACAAGGAAAAAAAGTTAAATAAAGAGCCAAGAGCCAACCGATACAAGAGACAAAGATCAGAGATATAGCCAGCATGAGGCCTACAGAAAAAAACGGCTCATATTCATTCAACAGTTTGAGATGGTGGAATGGGAATAATAAAAACTACTGTAAGGAAAATATAGAAAAAAAAACAAAACAAAAACAAAATTAAATACTGAATAGAAATGGGAAAAAATTTCACAGCGGTTCCCTTTTTACATACTCAAATTGCAGCAAGTGTGACCATGACGAATTGCGTGTTTGCGGCAGCAAAAACACAAGGATGTACACTGGCAAACAGAGGAAACAGACAGACACAGGGACTTACAGTTTTGTAGAATTGGTAGCCACCAGACCTTTTGGACAGATGTTTTTTTTTGTTTTCTTTTTTTGCCATTATTATTAACTACAATATATGAGATTAAAATCTACTTCTTTAATGGCGTAAACTGTAGCCTTTTTTACTTGCAAAAGATGAATTTTATTTTTATCCGGAATACATTTTATGTTTTATGTTCTCTTTTCATTCTTTTTTCTTTTCGACATTTTCGTAAAATAATTTTCTTTGAAATATTTTAGCGAAAATTCTTTTGGTTTATTCAGAACATTAAACAATGTTGTTTATTTTTACCAGGTTTTTTTTGAAACCCAAGTTATATCTACGGTATACGAAGCAATCGTTAATCTTGACAATGTAGATTTATTAGTTGCAGTTACAAGAATTCTTATGTTTATCTTTTTCAGAAATAGTCGTTCGATGCTAAGCCCTAACAACTTCAAAATATTTATCAATTAGAACTGAATTAGTCAGGTTTTAGCTGTGCCTTCATGGTGCCAGTGACTGTTTTCGAACGAACATACAAAACTCACACCACCACACAAGAAAAATGGGTGACTGAAGCTGTCATCGGTAGCGGTGACATAACGATCTCCAAGGATGGTTCACAATGGTATGTGGAACTGGAACTATTCCAATAAACTGGTACTGAACAGTTAATACAAATTACCTAACCGGACTGGCAGAGATTTTTTCTATTGGACAATCTATCTCCTTCGCACTTAATCGTATATAAGTGCGCATAGGAACACCACAATCAAAACGCTGAAATCCCATCTCAGCAAATCAAATGACTTCAGGAATTGCATGGACTCTCTGTCTCAATATCTGCCTCTACTAGTTCAAGCCGTGTAGCTTGCCGTTCACAGGCAAATTGCCGCAGTGGTCACTTGGACCATTGTGTTACCCAATGTGAGGTTAGACCTATGTCATGACCCGTAAGCAATGGGTTTGAACTTCCCCAAATTTCGGATTAAATTGGTAAGTTTTCTTAATGGCACGTTATCCACAATGCCCACACATGGTTAAAACCAAGAACCTACCTCCTTTGAACTTAATCGTACATAATTGCGCAACTACAATCAAAATGCTGAAATACTATCTCGTCAAATCAAAGGACTTCAGGAGTTGCATTGACTCTCCATACCCAATATCTGTCTCTCCTAGCTCCACACAACATCTGCCTCTACTAGTCCAGGCCGTGTAGCTTGCCGTTTACAGGCAAATTGCCGCAGTAGTCACTTGGGTCATTGTGTTACCCAATGTGAGGTTAGACCTATGTCACGATCCGTTAGCAGTGAGTTTGAACCTTCCCGAGTTTCGAATGAAATCGGTCGGTTTTCTTAATGGCACGTTCCCCACAATGTCCAGATCCTCAAACATTTCATCACCCAAAATGCAGGTTACTCAGAATGATTCCGTTTCTTCAAAATTATGGCAATTTGTACAGTAATCCTGGTGGGGCAGACCGAGCTTGTCAGCTAAATTGTCGATTGTTAGAGACCGAATCGAACTTTAATATTTTCTTGGTTTTCCTGCTGGACACAGCACTTTTGAAATTCGGCAACCAGATTTGTTGGACCATCCACGGTTTGTTAAATTTCATGAAAGGTATTCCTGCGGAGGCACATACATTCCCTCTGTCGTCTGGTCAGGTCATTACAAGACTGGGCAAAGGATTTATCCGAGCGATCACATCTAATAAGTCAACATACTCTTTACTAGACATCGGAGACTTCTACTAGAAATTCCTCAACACAGTAGAAACGCATAGTTTTCAGACCAGCTACGTCTTCAATGACCGTAACTGACAGATTGATGACCGTTTCAGCTATCATTGACTATAAGCAAATAGTGCACACTTAAAATCGTTTTATTACAATATAACTTAATTGAGCATTACAATGCTTTACTCAGCTTCTCACACGACTCATATTGTGAGTGTTAATTTTATCCATGAGTGCCAGGACCTAATTCCTCTCCACATAATGATTTTTTCACGCAGATCAAAATATTTCAAATACGGTTTTAATTTTGTAATACAAAGATCTTTTGGCCTATGTTAGTGTATTGTCAACTTCAAATATCAAAATCTGTCTAAGCGAACTTATTGTTCTTAAATAATAATTACTCATGAACGTTCGGTAAGTTTATTGTATGCATCATTCCTGCAAATCGTTGTATTTCTTAGAAATAAATTGTGTGTGGTTGATGATACTGCATATTGGATTGAAAAGTACAGACAACCCTCCTACAAAGCGGTAAGTTCGTACCTCGTTGTATGGAAACCGCGCTTTAAGAAACTCAGATTTCAGGTACAAACCAGACTAATTCATAGCGCGTTCTATGAAAACCGTATATGGAAACCGCGCTTTAAGAAACACAGAATTACTACAAATCACATCATTCCTACCGCGTTATATGGATACCAAGAAATACAATAAATTATAAATTATTTTTATTGAATTCAAGTGTTCATATAAGGATTGATAAAAAAATTGAAATAAAAACTAAACTAAAAGACTAGTTTCCAACAAAATTAAGAAAGACTTGTAAAAAAATATAATTTTTTAATATTTATCCTCACTTGGTTCATCTTCATTCATGGTTTTTCTTTAATTGAAAATCCAACTGCTAGTGTTTTACACGGTACTGTATCTCGGCTGAGCTTTTGTGTCGAAAATAGTACTTAAATTAAACCCTCTTACAATATCTAGTTACTCTTGATTCGTAAGCTGTGCGGAAGCAATTTATGGGATGAAGTTGAACGCTATAAGAGTATCGCGTTATAGGAGGGTTGTCGCAATTTCAGACCCGCGTTATATGGAAACCGCGTTCTGAGAATACCGCGTTATAGGAGGGTTGACTGTATCTCTTTTTTTTGTTTCTCTCTTTAAAACCTGCCAGCTGTATAATTTTTACAACTATTGCTTCCATTATCTTCAAAATTATTTCCTTATTATGTAGTAAATATTGCAATTTTCTGATCCTTTTGTATTGTATTTGTATTCATTGAAAGTAATGTTTTTAGTTCTTTAATTTTCGTATTTTCAATGATTATCTTTTGCTTTTTGAAAGAACATTTTCAAGTAATTGCCCCTTAAGTAAAAAATTATCGTTTAGTTTAGTGTATGATTTATGTGTTCTTTTCTTTTAAAAAATGTTCTAAAAAATTAAAAAAAAGAATTCATCTTTAGAAACTAAATTACCATCGATAGGCATCGATTTGGCATAAGAACAGTAATGGGTAATTAAATGCAATATTATTGGACTAATCGATTAAATTCAATTTATAAAAGTACCAGAGATCAGCAACGAGTATTCAAAACGATGAGTAGATTCGAGTCATCCAACTGCTAATAGATAATCAAAGACAAGCACCACAGTAGCCTTAAGGTAGTGGCATTGGTCAGAAGCCTTTTAAAACAGTCATGCAATATGTCACAACCAAATTTAAGGCGTTTTCAGAATCGAAGAAGGGCTTCTATCATCGGGATAATAGCTTATAGCTCCCTAATGTAAGAATAATGTATTATTTCTAGCTATTCTCTGTATTCTATTTCTATATCTCAGTTTCTAGGCCCTTCATAGGATTTGTCCAGGACTAGGGAAAAATCCAAGCAGAACCTATATTGAGCTCTATTGGTTGGTTAGTTTCATGTATCAGTAAAGTTCCGTTGTGCATTAAATTGATTCCTTCGTAAAGTAGAATCGAGATGTTGGACTTTAATTATTTGAAATCAATAACAACTAAAGCTTTATTTATTTTCACACCCATACTGAACTCCTGCTGATATCACACCAACAGTCTGATGCCATCAACTATTTGTATGAAATTAACCCCTGCAAGTATTTTTTTCTGTCATCAAATACATATTTGTTCACTTTCTTTTCATAGAAATTAATGATATTTTAATAAATAATTTATGATTTCACATCAGAATCAGTCAATGGCGTAGAAAAATTCTTTTTTCGCTTGAAATCATTTACTACATGCCCCAACACCATTACCACCACCACCATCACGATTCAAATCAAGTTGGTTAATTTAACAAGACAAGTTTGAATTTAAAATTTCCATAATATTTCATAATAAAAAAAACGTAGGCAAATAATAGCAGTTGTGGCAAGAACTCACGCATTGATGTGTCAAGAATCTATCAAAACTGAAGCGTAAGTAATTCTGGGGCCTACAGTAATGCCAAACAATAGAAAGGAAGGCAAATAAAAACCACAAAAAAAAAAAAACGTAAGAAAATAAAAAGAAGAAAACTTTGATTCATAGAATTTCATGGTAGACATACACACAGTTACAAAAGTATACATACGGTTAAAAAATTTAAAACTCTTTTAACCCATCCCTTTTCGTTGAAAATCTTCATAATTTTTTTTTTTTATTAAACCAGCACTCAGGGGATGAGCCCTACTCATGCAGTGCAATGTGCAGGTTTATGAAAGCTGGAAAGAGGGAAAATGCGAACGGTAAGGAAACAAGTTGCTACTGGCGACAATAAAATGGCCAGTGCTTTCACCATTAGACGGTCTACAGCAATCGTCCCCAAGAAGCCCACAGTTTCTCATACCACTTATGTTGTGCGTGTTAATTTTATACAGAAGTGGCGGGACCTACAGTTTAAAATCGACTCCGAACGACAGATTTTTTGAGAAACTTTTCAAGAAGAGAAAGAGAAGAAATCGAAATTGTATTTTTTATTTTGATGTCATTGCATTCAGAAATTTGTGAAATTTATGTATACTGTTTTGAGCTTATCCAGTCCTGTGGAAGCCCACAAAATGTAACAAATTTCAGAAATTTTTTAACCAATGCAAAAGACCGTCTTAAAGTCGAAAAAAAATTTCAGACAATTCTAAAGATTTTCAACGAAAACGAATTGGTTAAACAATTTCTAAAATTTTTTAACCGTATGTATACTTTTGTAACTGTGTGTATGTACATAGCTTTCTGCATTGACTTTCTGAACAATGAAGATGAAATGGTAGGAATCAATGACTTTAAAAGTGAAGTTCAATCACATGATACATACGTACATACATGTCCGTCTAGTTGTTTAAGGCTTCTTCTTTTTGTATTTGTTCTTTTCCTTTTTATTGTATTATTTTTATGAATTCTAGTTAAAGTTACTGAAAATATTATTAAATAATGGCTGGTATAACATCATTATTCTTTATTACTTTGAAAAAAATTAAAAGAAAAAATAAAAAAAAGTACTAAAAAAATATGGTGAAATAAGAACAATAAAATGAAATCAGCGTTAAACTAAAATTTATGATGTTTGTAGATGGTAATTAAAAAGGCAATAATAATAACAAACATTAGGGCTAATCACAGATAAAATTATTATGAAATATGAGCTAAAATACTTGTATTTCTCTTATCCAAAAACATAGAAGATGAAAATTCATACTAAAATTAACTTTAAAATAATAATTTAAAACAACAGAACAGCAAATCAATTTCAACTTAGACCGGTATGCCCTCGTAGGAACCTCCGTTTAGTCGACACATAGTCTTTGTAACAGAATCTTGCTGAGGACTTTGAATGGCATAAACATCTAGACACTTACGAATATGTTCTCCATAATAATCTACGCATCGGATGAGATATACATCATCTATTCTATCAAGCTCTCTTATCCTGAAATTTTGTTTTACTCATCACAGATAGCTCCGAGTAGGGTTGTCAGCCTGGCTGGACTTAGCTGGATTGTCCAGCATTTTTAATGCTTGTCCACATTCAAGCTAAAATCTAATTTGTCCAGCTAAATATCTTGGAGAATAATTTTCATGTAATCTTCGCAAAATCATGTTATCCAATATTGATTGTACATTTTTTATACAACTAAGTTATGATTTCCCTCTTCTATCATCACTAACAACATGCAGCGTGACCGTTGAGCGATTAAAGTCGCAATTTGACACTTTTTCAGCGACCTCGCCACTTTTTGTGCCCTCTTACTAAAATGAACTAAATCTGGCACTTTTCAAGATTTTTTACTTTTTTTCCCCTTTTTTAAAAAGTATTTTTTCTATAGACTAGACTATATACTAGACTATAGACTAGACTATAGACTAGACTATATACTAGACTATAGACTAGACTATATACTAGACAATAGACTAGACTATAGACTAGACTATATACTAGACTATAGACTAGACTATAGACTGGACTATAGACTAGACTATAGACTAGACTAGACTAGACTATAGCCTAGACTAGACTATAGACTAGATTATAGACAAGATTATATACTAGACTATAGACTAGATTATATACTAGACTATAGACTAGATTATAGACTAGACTATAGACTAGATTATAGACTAGACTATATACTAGACTATAGACTAGACTATATACTAGACTATAGACTAGACTATAGACTAGACTATAGACTAGATTATAGACTAGACTATAGACTAGATTATAGACTAGACTATATACTAGACTATAGACTAGACTATATACTAGACTATAGACTAGACTATAGACTAGACTATAGACTAGATTATAGAGTAGACTATAGACTAGATTATAGACTAGACTATAGACTAGACTATAGACTAGACTATAGACTAGATTATAGACTAGACTATAGACTAGATTATAGACTAGACTATATACTAGACTATAGACTAGACTATATACTAGACTATAGACTAGATTATAGACTAGACTATATACTAGACTATAGACTAGACTATATACTAGACTATAGACTAGACTATAGACTAGACTATATACTAGACTATAGACTAGACTATAGACTGGACTATAGACTAGACTATAGACTGAATTATAGACTAGACTATAGACTGGACTATAGACTAGACTATAGACTAGACTATAGACTAGACTATAGTATATAATCTAGTCTATAGTCTAGATTATAGACAAGATTATATACTAGACTATAGACTAGATTATATACTAGACTATAGACTAGATTATAGACTAGACTATAGACTAGACTATAGACTAGACTATAGACTAGATTATAGACTAGACTATAGACTAGATTATATACTAGACTGTAGACTAGACTATAGATTAGATTATAGACTAGACTAAAGACTAGACTGGAGACTAGACTGCAGACATTTTCTTTTCTTTTAAAAATGTTGCCCCTTTTTACTGCCAAAAAACACATTTTGTGCGACTTTTTTTTCAAAAATGCCCTTTTTGTGCGACTTCTTAAAAATTTCCAGCGGTAACGCTGGTCTTAATGGTTCCGCGCTGCACTTTCATATGAAACTGGCTAAAATCCAGCAGAAGCTCTAGCCCTGGAATATCACTACTTCTCATAGCACATAGCAGTCTCTATCTCAGAAGTAATTCTCTCTGTAGGCGACGAGGATAATTCTTTTCTTCAAATGAGCAACAAAAAAATGCTCTGTATGAGGCTAAACTTTAAGGGGCAGATATCAGTCATGATATCTATCATTCCAAAACAATTTTCCTTAGAGTGTGGAAAATATTTAGGTGCCAAAGCTAATTAATTTTTTCAAATGAGCAAAACAAGTGTTGTGGTTAAATGGAACTAAATGGGATAAAAAATCGGCTAGTGAGGGAAAAGGACCTAGTGGGCCGGATAGCTATGATATTATGGATTCGTGTCCTTGCAGTCAGGTGCTACCTAAGACAAGACTTATCGACGACTAGGCTAATGGTTTAATTCAAACGAACAAAATTATGTTCTGCATAAATCAAAAGAAAAAAAATAACTTGTGGAGGAAATGGATAACCATGATACCAAGGTTTCCAAAACAGGTTTGCAAGCGTTGCTTGGAACCATTATATACTCAACGAGGCTAATTGTTTTTCATTCATTGATTTCGTATATTTGATTGATTTCTTCCATGATAATTTTTTGTATCTTCTGTTAAATACTTAACATTGTTCTGTTAACTTTAATGTTGGTTCTGTTATGATTTTTAAATTTATCTTCAAGCACATGCAACTCAAATATATTCTGTTGAATTTCATGCGGAAAATTTTTCATTTTTAAAAACACATCAAGAGATAAAGGTGCTTACTTAGTCGACTTTGACCAGCAATAGATTATTTTTATTTGTTTCTATGGAATTTATATTTATTTTCAAAATCTTTTATTATTCGATAATAAAAATTTACTATTGCTAGCCTGTTTAAATTACACGAATGTTATCTGCGATAAAAAAAATTGTCTCCATAGGCAAACGCATTCAACGCAATCCTTTTAACGTTTGCTAAGAATTATCTTGTAACTGATAAGATCATAAGATAGTCGTTTTAATGTTCTTTTTTAATTTCGATTTCATGTGTTAAATTTTCTTTTCTTTAACTGCCTTAAAAGGTGATGAAACCTTGTTTTCTTTTTCTTTTTTATTTCACTTTTTAAGGAATTATTTGTGGCCACTTGAAATTCTTTTGAGTAAGGTTGGATGATATCGATGACATCATCGCATGGTTGAGTAATGAAAGGTCAAGAGTTTTTAAATAATTTAAAATCCTTCATTAATTATGCTTTAAAAAGAAAATATTTAAGGATCTTATGGTATTAAATGGTTTACTTTAGAAATAAGCCAACATGGAGCCCTTGATGAACTTCCGGTTTCTTGAAAATGTTTAAGAATATAAGGCATGACTGACAATTATTCCTTCGCATTATTTTCTTTTCTTATGGTAAATTACGCCAAAGGTAATCTTTTATATTACAATAACGAGTTGTAGTACATACAAGCAAGACTAAACACTTAATGGGCTTGATAGGCAGAATTTTCTTTTCAGTACTTAAATTGAGTGTAAATTACGAATTACTTCAAAAGCAGAATTTTTTTCTCACTGTGCCAAAGTCATTTTTGATTTAGCTAGGTTGTCTTTCTTGCATGAAGAACTAAATCTTTTGTGAGTGACCTGGACTACAAAACAGACTTCATCAGTTTCTAGGTAATAGTACGTTTGAAGATCTATGCCATGGTAGTGAACATGCCACTAAGGAAAACTGGCCGGTTCTATCCGGACCTCGAGACGGTTCATGCCCACCAGTAACCTATCATGACAAGGGAAACACAATAGGTCATTTGGACCACCAAGTGAACTAGCCTATCAGTGGCAAACTACCCGCTAACAAAACTAATACTATAGTCAGACCAGTAATATAAGGAGTGGGCACAAAAAAAATGGACTTACACTTTTCGTTATAGAAATAAAACTAAGTGGTGCATTTTTTTCGTTTTATATTACAATTAACGTAAATAATATTTGAATTCCTTTTGTGTACAAAATTTTTTCTGACCAAGGTCTCAGAGCACTCAACTTTTTAAGCCACTTTTCTTGCAGACATTTTAGGGTGTTTTAGAAAAATACGTATTATTTTACTTGCTTTTTTCTTCCACTTCCACGCTTTATCTCAATACTCAAAGGCTCCTTGTATTGTTTTATTTTCACCTTAGGCACTGTTTTTTGGTTAACAACTCCGAACCTAACAATCGTTTTTTGTAAGTGGCGCGGTTTTTCATTCTAGTTGGGCGCCCATTTTCAAAAAACTAAACTAAAGTAACGGTATTAATTTTTTTCAATTATGATAAAAGTTATAAGCTTAAAAGTAGGCCCCTTTTTTTTCGTGCGCACTCCTTATTTGTATGAATGTATTGGCAAAATCTTGCCTTCCCTATCAAGATAATTTTTATTAAGAAAACGTTGGTTACTGTTCGAAGGAAAACTGGAGACAGTTGAAATCTAACGAGCATGACATTTGACCATAACACTCTGAGGGATCTCCTAGCGCTATATCTCCCATTGGTTTCAAGAAAATTGCTGCCATACACCGAGAAGGCGTTAATGACTAGATGTGATATAACTATTGTAACTGTTAAATCCATGAACACGCAGCATAAGTAGACATTTTTTGACATGGTTTGATTTAGGCTACCGTAAACGGGTAGCTTAGGGTAAGTAATGTGCCCAGAGCATCTAACTTATATGGTCCGCAGTAACGATAGTTAAATGAGTCCGAGGTTTTTTAAATTATTTCTAAATAACCTAGAGAAATATGGTTCTGCTCGGTTCTACATAATTGGTCATTATAACCATTCATTAATTACGGCCCACATAGTGTGTGTTAATATTATCCATGAGTGGCGGTACCTACTATATACTGATGTTGTTTGGCAACCTCGGAGAAGCGATTTGACACCGTTGGACTATTATTTGTGGGTTGCCGTCAAAGATAAGTGTTACGCCCACAAGCCAAAGACAATTGACGCTTTAAAGGACAATATTCTACCACCTTCTGATGTAAGTAAATCTATTACTTTGGACAGTTGATTATCTAAATCAGTTACCTTATTAATACGTTTTACACGGCGTTTGCATTCTTCGATGGCAGCAAATAACTTTTTTATTAATGGAAGTAGGATTTTCCTCATCTGAGATACTATTATCGAAGTCGAGTGATATAGAAATTTTTTTTCAGGTGCCGAAAATCCCGGAAAATCCCAGCACAAGTTTTTAAAAATCCCGGGGTTCGAGATTTGAGAATCTCGAAAATCCCAGGATGTCCCATTAGTTCAAACCTCAGGTTAAAAATGCCCAACAAAACGAAATATAAAAAAAAAAATTCTACGGGGACTCCCTCTCAGCAGATCTCCTGGGAAAACTCTAAGAGTAAATAAAATTGCCATGAAAAGTTTCTCAAAAATCTGGCTTTCGGATTCGACTTTAAACTGTTGGTCCTGCCACGCATTTATAAAATTAACACACACAACATAGGTAATAGAAACTAGATAGGTAGTCCTAACTGAATGATTGTAATGACCAATTATTTGTGTATGTATATGCATGAAGGCTGATATATTATGCAACAAGGTTAGGTTAGGTTAGGTTAGGTTAGAGGACGTGCACCTGTCGGTCAAGACAAGCACAATGCAACAAAGTAAAGCGCGATATTTTTTAATTTCTTTTTTAATTTTATTGTTCAAAAGCAAAACATGTTGGAAATAATATCAAATTTTAGAATCAGTTTAGATTTGTTCGAATTGGCTACCTTTGGTAAGAATTATGGCCTTCAAACGGCCGACATAGGCTTTACAGACTGCACGAAAGTGGCTCTGCGGTCTTTTGGCCCATTCCCGGTGAAGCGCCGTCTTGAGATGAACGACACTTCGGTATTTTTTAGTGAGAATCTTACTCTCCAAAATGCTCCAGGCGCAAAAGTCCAACGGATTGAGATTCAGACATTTTGGTAGCCATTGTGCGTTTGAAATGAAGCGAGGAACCTCCTTTTTAAGGCATTCTTGGTTGACGCATGCTAAGTGCGGTGGTGCTGAGTTCTGTTGGAATGTTCTGCGGCCGAAATGATTGTTTGCCCAGGGCTTCAATACTCTCTTTCAGACATTTTCCCGATAATATTGGGCATTTATTTTGACCCCACGGTCGATGAATACGAGCGGGGAGTGACCATCGGCCTTTACGTCGGCCCACACCATTACCATCGACGGCACTTGACTTCTGGTCGCAGGTGTAAATCTTCAGTTGACCTCTTTGGCAAGTAAACTTCGATATTTGTAATGACCAATTAAGTGATAAGCAATGAGTCCAATGGGGGACAATGTAAATTTGTTAGTAAAAATTGGGTTTTTTCAAATATTCATAAACATCAGAGCTTTCAGTCATGCATATTCCTTTATTACATTCAACGTATTTAAATATAAAAAATATGAAATCAACGCAAAATAAACACTCTCATAATATAAATTGAAAAAAATTCCCACACGTTTGGATTATATTTTCTAAATCATAACTTTTCAAAAACATATTAAAGAAATTTGTAAAAATATGAATAGTTTAAATAACCAAATAATTTCAATTTTCACGGTTAGATAAACACTCTCCGGATTACACATACAGTTCATACAAATGCCCCCTCTGCTATCCGAAATAAATGGAGTAAATAAACTGGCAGACTTATTCACACATTTTCCTTATGGAAGTTAACAAATCAAACAACATGAATAAAATACTTAAACTTTAGATAAATGCACACACTCCCACAATCTCTAATGCTTATCACTAGGAACGATGTCTTCGCTTTCATACCATACCACTCTGACCTTCTCTCACCATTACCTAAATGAAATGATGCACTGCAATATCGTTTAACGTGTGAATACTTTGGTTGAAATGATCTTCAAATCGAAAACATTTTTAAACGATCCATTAAAGCCAAACACAATAACGGAGGCGGTTTTAACACTCTCACACTCGCCTTAAATAAACAAATTGTGATGCTGCAAGCTGTTCAACTGTATGTGCAGCAGCATCTGCAATAAATTGAAAGAATAAAGAAGAAAGAAAGAAACACACACACACACACACACATGATGGTAAATAAACAATTTTTGGAGCAGAGTTTGTTTTTCTTTCCCATTTCATTTTAGAAATCCAAAAACACTAAGGCGGGCGGCTAATCTAAATATTTCGATAATTTCGAATTTATTTTTCTTCTTCTTCATCTGTGTTGTACCGATATTGGAAAGGGCCATGTGCGTTATATAGTTTGTCATGCCTATAACAACAAAAAATAATGATGCAGCATTAAAAAAACACCAAAAACAAAACGGTTTTCAATTGGTAACGATTAAAAACGTAAGGGAAATTTGTTGAAAACTTTAAATTCAAATTGTTGAAAAGAGAAAGTATGTAGTGTATGGGAGAGTATTAAAAAAGAATTGAAGAAGTGCTCAAAAATATAAAGCAAATCAACAAAAATTACGATTTGGCAGCACAAATATGTGTCTAGGGTTGGTTTCAAAACTGTTCGTGTAGTTATCTTAGAGGATGGAGATCTTAAACTGTCTAAATATTAAAATAGTTGATAAAAAAAGACGTCGGTAGTCTAGAAAAATAGTGTGTTGGCTTATGAGACATGAGGCCACGGTCTAAATCCCAGGTCAGGCATCTGGATCGAAACGAGACTTCCTCTCAGCAGATCTCTGGCAAAAACTACCGTGAAAAGTTTCACAGGAAAAAAAGCTGTCCGTCGGACTCAACTTTAAACTGTAGGTCCTGGTACCTATATATAAAATTAACGCAAACAACACAAGCAGTGGTGTTGTCGAGCCGGAACGCTCCGGAACGTCGTTCTGGTACTTCCTTCTTGGACAGAAACGCGTTCCGGAACTAAAGATGATTTCTGATAACGAGAATTGGCTAAAATTTTTAAAATCACCCCCGTTGTTAAATTTGGAACATGAGACCGTATAGAGCGGTAGTCTACACAGGATCGGCCCTGTCTATATAATTATATATAAGCGTTCCGGTAAAAAAAAAAAATTAGCACAACACCACTGAACACAAGTAGTGTGAGAAGTACGTATTGTGATGAGAAAGTTAAATGACAATTCAGCTTTTGCAGTTTTGCAGAATATGGTTTATCCATTTACAATTTTTTTGTTTACGATTTCTGCAATTGGCTTATGTCTTGTTGCGGCTGCTAAGGTTGCTTTCATAACTTGCCGGAGGATAGGTGTGCTAATGCAATTTATAGATCTCTCGGGATATCAGTAAGTAGCATTGACTTTTCAGGTTTATATCTTATAAATGGAAATGTTCTGAGAGCTCAAAATAATTTTCGATTGACAATCAATTTTGAAAATCCCGCAAACAACGCATAAACAGGGTACAGGGTATATTCTAACAGGCTGTCCTATAATTATTTCTTCTTTCTACGCCTACGGTCCCGAAAGTATTCCTTAAGTACATCAATATGCATACATAGACATTCTCCAACCTTCCTACATTTGCTAATAGGTAAACTCTACTTAAATATTTTTAAAGAAAGGATTGAAACGGAGTATTGTGAACGAATTGGTGTGATGTTACTTAATATATTTGGCAATAAAATAAAACTTGCATTTGAATTTTAAAAGTTAAGGGAATTCACTTCTCCTCCAAATAATCTATAAAGTAGGTCGCTGACAACACTGAACTTAATGGTAAAGTCAGTGCGCAGTTACCGCTTGAAAAACAGTAGGACTCACTAATCAAAACTCTATGCCAGTACAATAACTATGGCAATACAAGAATCGTTCTAGAAATTGCTATTAATGACCAATCATTTCTTAAGAAGAATCAATCATATGAAGAAGATGGGAAAGACCTTTATAAAAACCGAAAAAGAGCATAAAATCTGATGTGAAATACTGACCAACAACGATAGTGGGTGATGTCTAGGGAATACCTCACACCAATCGATGACAGGGCTTCCTCGATTTGGTCCTTCCAACGGATTCAAGGTCGTCCTCTTCGTTGACTTCCGCAGACCCCCGCATCAAATACTCGTCTCGCCGGAGCATTCTCCTCCATTCGAACGACATGGCTATTGGATATGGATATTAATACGCTGTACAGCGTCCATGTCGTTGAGGACCTCATACAGCTTACTGTTGAATCGGATGCGAAAATTATCGTCAACTCGCACTAGACCGAAGATCTTACGAAGGAATTTTCTCTCGAATACTCTCAAGGCAGCTGCATCAGTTCTTAATAGGGTCTTTTGGAGTATTAATTCGTCTTACGAGAGAGGTCTCGCTACTCTGCTGCTATTGAATGGCCAACTTATTGGATCGATTTATTGAGAGTTTCTAAATATGGGAATAAAAATTTTTGCACTAAAACAACATGGGAATACAGACATATTTCAACGCTGCAAAAGCTTCATCATAAACCACAATGCCCAGTTTATTGTTTGATGTCTGACTCCACGAGATATAAATATTTTTTTTAAAGTGAGGATAAAACAGGTCTCAACTGAAAGACTTTGTTAAATATAAACAAATTTGATCATTCTTAGTGTAGCTTTAACGAAACATAAATACAAGCGCATGAAAACAGTTCAAAGGATACAGTCTAATGGACACCCCATGTGAATATATATGTAACTAGCTGTACCGTGCACGTGTTGCTGCGCCTCCAACTAAAATAAATTTGAAGGAATGTCCAATTAATTTTGAATCATTTTATTGATTTTGTTTCGCGTTATCCTGATGATTCAGATGAACTGGCCTGAGTAGTAAGCATTCGATTAATTTCAAATCTCACTTCTGGTTGTTTAAGTGGTTTATGCGAACGGGTGTCAGCGGCATATACTCGAAGATTTTCCAATCACAGTGCTCGTCTGATTCTGATGCTCGTAATGTTCTTTTCTGTCGTGCTTGGGATGTAGTTCGACCAATTGTTTGTCATTCATTTTGAATAATTTTGAATGACGCCATCCATTGCACCAATCTCCGTCGACTCATACGTAACAACCACGTTAAGGGATGTGTAGTATAAGATTTGATTAATTTTGAGTAATTTTCAGTGGCACCACCTATTGAAAATTTGTCATGCCAACTTAGAAATCTTCGTCGGCTCTTGCGCAACAACTTTGCTAAAGATCATGAGATGATTAAATGCACAGTTTACGATTAAATTAATTTTAAGTAATTTTCAAAAAAATTGGGCGCAAAAGTGGGCGGGGTAAAATTTTCTCTTGATGACTTTAAATGGATAAATACAAACATTCGAAAGAAAAATTAGTCAAATCGATAGAGCCGTTTTCTGATTTTAGATAAATAGAAAATGTGGGCGTAAAAGTGGAAGTGGCAAACTTCACATAAACCATAATAAACAGTCCGAATAAAGCCTGAACATTTAGCTTGGTTAGGTGAGCCCGTTCTTGAGTTATGAAATGACAACGAAAAGTGGCATTAATTTTTATATATTAGAGAAGAAGAAGATTAAAATTGGTATTGAACTTTCACATTTAGGTGTAACAAACAGCAGAACAAAATCAAAATGCCTGCCTGCAATGCCTTGTGGCAGTGTAGAGTATAACAATGAGAAGCAGCAGCTATGGGCTCATATCATCTTACAACTGCAGGAAACCAATGAACAGGGGTATAAATCTTTGACTGTCTGTCTATTTGTTTGAAGTTCAAACACTTGAGTTCGATTGTCATATTGTGGATTTAAGGCATGTGTGGCATGTACATATGTATGTATGTATGCATATATGTTGCCAGTAAACCCAGTATGCGTATTATAGTGTAGCAACGCAGCAGGCAATCACCCATGTAACAGCTTCTGTAGCATTGATGGGAATATTATTAAGAACTGGAGAACTGTTTTTGTTGTTGCTGCTATTATTGCTGTTTCTGTTCTTGTTATTATAATAAATGAGGAGTGAGTTAGTTTATTTGGCTGTTCATTTTAAGGTGCTGGTGCTCTGGTGATGGTGCTAATGTTGTTACTGATGCTGCTGTTGCTTCCACAATAACTTGTTTGCCTTGTTTCGATTGCATTTGATTTGTTCTGTTCTTATCTTTTCGTTTTCTAGATTTCGATCTCTGTTTTATTTTCATAAATTTCTTACTTATTCGCCCCTCTTCATATTGGTTTTTCGTATTACAATTTTTTATTTTTCTTTTGATTTTTTTTATTTTGATTTCATTGTAGTTTTTTTTTTATTTATTTATTCATGTTGGTTGTTGCTGTTGATTTTGTTATTGAAAGACTTAATTAGAAAATTGATTATTTTTCTTTTTCGTTTTTGTTTTTATATTTATTGTGTTCGTTTGTCTAGAAATCATTCTTACAGGGTTCGGAAAAATTTATTGATTAAGAGCTCTTTTCTATTTAAAGCATCAGGTATTTGTAGAGCTCCTTTTTAGAATTATTTTCTTAGGAAATATTTTAATTTTATATTTTATTTCATTTAAAATTAATTGTTTGTTTTCCTTTACGGGGTCAATATCTTCGTCATGCTCAGAATATATTTTCAATTAAGTGGTGACTACTTTCTAATAAAATGAAATCCTAGTGTGATTAACACTATTAATCAAGAAATGACAAGCAAAGGCGGTTTGCTTTAAAGATGTTTAGTTTTGTAATTTATTAGATTATGGGTGTTTTTGTTTTCTTTTAATTTAAATTAATTCTTAAACTGTTGACAACAATATTGAAATTTTCTCTTCGAAACTCTCTGTAAAATATAAGCCTTTGATTATATCTACCTCCAGAGATTGCCGCGATTTTATTCATTACAGGACATGTCATCAATAGAGCCAATATCTCAGGTAGCACTGACGTAATAGAAAGCCTACTGTCCAACCAATATTCGTCTTCCTGAGTCATCACCATCGACCTGAATTCTTTCCAATCAATCGCAGAAAAGTGTTCTATAAACTCCTTCTTCGTGAGTTTAGCAGCAGTTTAATTGCCAACAATCGTGAGGCAATCCGGATTCATCAAAGTCTGAGAAGCATTTAATCTTATTATTTATATTAGGTCCTGTATCTGCATCCTTCATCTTTAAAATTAGTAAATCACTTCAGACTCACCAGACAATTGTGGAAGATGACTTCAAATATTCTGTAGAAAACAAATTTCAGGTTGATTTGTTTTTTTTTTTATTAAACCTGCTCTCAGGGGATGACCCCTACTAATGCAGTGCATTGTGCAGGTTTTAGGAAAGGTGGAAAGAGGGAAGATGCGAACGGTAAGGAAACGAGTTGCTGCTGGTGACTACAAAATGGCAAGAACTATACCTTCACCATTAGACTGTCCACAGCAATCGTCCCCAAGAAGCCCGCAGTTTCTCACACCACTTATGTTGTGTGTGTTAATTTTATACAGAAGTGGTTGGACCTACAGTTTAAAGTCGACTCCGAACAACAGATTTTTGAGAAACTTTTCAAGAAGAGAACGAGAAGAAATCGCCGAAAAAATACTTTTTGCATTTTATTTTGATGTCTAGCCTGGGACTCGAACCCTGGCTTTACGTTTAATAAGCCAGCACACTACCTACTAGACCACGGCGACCCCCATAGACGAACATACTATTAGGAAAGCTTCTTAGCACCAACGACCTGTTGTTCTAGGACTAAAGCGAATCATTAAACCATACTTACATAAACAGCGATGACCCTGTCTTTGTTATTCTGTTTTCAGGGGACAACGTCTTCCACTAAACAAGGAATGCATATTCAATGATTGGCATCACCATGATTTGTTCAAACACTAATATCCTTGAATGTCCTTAAATGGCTACAAGAGGGATAATTGATTTCTTAGGAAGTTCATAAGCTATGTATTGAGTAGTTGCCGAAAGGCTGCATAAAAGATAGATTTTAAGGGGGAACTGTCGCCTTGGTGATGGTAATAATATTTATGGTCTCACAAACAGCTTTGCAAATATATAACATAATTGGTCATTACAGCCCTTCAGTCAGGATTATTGACCTAGTTTCTCACACTACTTATGTTGTGTGTGTTAATTTTAGACATAAGTAGCGGGACCTAGAGTTTAAAGTCGACTCCGAACGACAGATTTTTGAGAAACTTTTCATGGCAATTTTATTTACTCTCAGACTTTTTGCCAGAAATCTGCTAAGAGGAAATCGCTGCGAAATACTTTTTGCATTTTGTTTTGATGTCTGGCCTGGGACTCGAACCCTGGCTTTACGTCTAATAAGCCCGCACACTACCTACTAGACCACGGCGACCTTTGCAAATAGAAATTCTAACTAATTACTGTACTACTATATGGTATAGTACTCGCCATTTTCACCATTTACGGCAACAGACTTTATTATTGATGCAAACCAGAGATCAGCAATAAGTATTCAAAACGATGAATAGGTTCAAGTCATACTTATAATTTCAGTTACTTATACGCATTCATATTTATTTTGATATCATACTCATACTACTCATACTCAAAGTGGGAAATACTCTTCGTATTCATACTTAACAATACGCATGATGTTATTGACATCGACTCGTCTATACTTAACATTTACATGAAGCACAAAATAAGTATGATTCGCGCAAGAACACTTCGATACTCACAAGAAGATTGTGTGTATGCTTTGCTTGTTGTCTTTGTCTTTCCTTTCATCTTTGTTTGCATATACAACAACAAAGGCTGTAAATTATGATGAATGATTCGAATCACTCGAATCACTTATAAGTATTATATGCATTTTGTAAATTTATGAATCAGAATGAGTAGGCGCATGAATCAGACATATTTTAAATGTTGTGAGTTTGATGTTAACGTTTTACTCATACTCATTGTAATCTGTACTTATAAATCAATGTTGTAGCGAGTACGAATGAATCAGAGTAGTTGAATTTCAATTCTGTTGATTCATTCATACTGAATGAGTGAGTGCTTATGAGCAGCGGAAAAACGATTCATTGCTAATCTCTGATACAAACATAACAAAGTAATCGAGGTATGCTTTGTATTGCTTGCGTCTTTCATTTTTGCAGCTCTACGCGATTGAATGCTACACATCGATGAAGGCCATTTTTAAAAGGCCATTTTTGCCGGAAAGGAAGCCTTTCGCCTACAGGCGGCTGTTATATTTACAAGACGTTATTACTTATAATTGTTATTAAAAATAATTGCTTTTAAGAGAACATGACCCTTTACTTAACAAGTAAATAATTTTTAGGCACTGACTTGTTGTACAAATTTATAAGTAAGTGAGTATTTGGAAGTAGTTAGACGTGAGGTCACGGTTAAACTCCATTTCAGGCATCTCCAGCAAAAGGAAATTTGTGAAAAATAATATTTATTCGGCAAAAACTCTGAAGTGTTAATAAAATTGTCATGAGAAGCTTTTCAAAAAAAATGTGACGTTCTGCAGGTCCCGCCACACTCATGTATAAAATTAACACACATACAACATAAGTGGTGTGGAAAGCTAGGTTATAATCCTGGCTGAAGGGTTATAATGACCAATTATGTATGTTTCGAGCGACAGTTATCAAATTTTTAGAAGTTTTTGAATATATCAGAACGAACAGAAGTTCTTTGTCACATTAATAGTTTGGCTAAACCAAAAGAATATTCACTTAATTATCTCAAGGAATTCTTTACAATGAACTTTACTGGTTCATTTCTATCCTCAGAAGATAAAGGAAAGTGTCAGAAAAAAACAAACGAAAGTTGTGCATTTATTTGGAACATTTCCAAACACGTTTGGTCATGCTATCCCAGGCGCCAATACTATTCTGTTTAATTCACATGCAAACGAAAATATAATCTAAAATTAAACCAGAAGATAATTTTAATCACAGAGATTAACTAATTAAAACAACTTAATTAAATCTGTGCCAGAGATCAGCAATGAATCGATTTTACGCTACTCATAAGCACTCATGCAATTTTGAGTATGAATGAATAAACAGAATTAAAATTCAACTACTCTGAGTCATTTTAACTCGCTACAGCATTGATTTATAAGTATTAGTAGCAATGAGTATGAGTACAACATTACATCAAACTTACAACATTTGAAATATGTTTGATTCATACGTCTACTCATTCTGATTCATAAATTTAGAAAAATGCTTATAATACTTATAAGTGATTCGAGTGATTCGAATCATTCATCAAAATTTATGGTCTTAGTTGTTGTTGCATATACAAACAAAGAAGAAAGGACAGACAAAGACAACAAGCAGAGAATACACAATATCTTATGATTGAGTATTGATTGCAGCGCTTGTAAGTGAATCATACATTCGAAATATGTTCGATTCATACGCCTACTCATTCTGATTCATAAATTTAGAAAAATACTTATAATACTTATAAGTGATTCGAGTGATTCGAATCATTCACCAAAATTTACAGTCTTAGTTGTTGTTGCATATACAAACAAAGAAGAAAGGAAAGACAGAGACAACAAGCAAAGCATACACACAATCTTCTTGTGAGTATTGATTGCAGTGCTCGTATGCCAATCATACTTATTTGGTGCTTCGTGTAAATGCTAAGTTGAGACGAGTCAAAGTCAATAACAATAATGCGTATTGTTAAGTATGAATACGATGAGTAGTTTCAACTTTGAGTATGAGTAGTAAGAGTATCTGAAAGTTATAAGTATGACTCGAATCTACTCATGGTTTTGAATACTTATCATTGATCTTTGATCTGTGTATCATTGCTGGCAATAGTAATATTTTGTGGTTTAACAACCAATATTTTCAACTACTTGAGACAACATTTTGCAAGACAAGCAGACAGACCTACCAACAGCAAATAGACAAACTCTTTATAAGTGACAGCCAACAAAACGGCCAATTGAGATGCTTTATACACGTACCTGTTAATGTCGACATAAATCAATACAATGATTATTATGGTGACGATGTTGTTGCTGTTGCATGTTGTATGTTGACATTTTCAAATTAATTTAATAAATAGAAAATCGGTTTTTCTCTCTAAAACTACAAGTAAATCAAATACATACGAACGTATATTGGTAAACAGCTTAACACCAGGAAAAACTCACTTAGCCAGCTAAGCTGATGACGATGCTGAAGCTGCTGCAGCTATTTAAAATCAAATTAAAGTGTCACCAAAAAAAATATTTACAGCCAATATTGTCGTCTGCCATACAAAGATTAGGCGACATGCAGTGCATGTACTCTCTTTTTGGCTTGTAATCCACTTTTCTTTCACCGTTTTGCTACGTATTAAACAGAAATTGATTACAAAAAAAATACAACAAAATTAAGAAGAAATTATCTTTTAACGTAAATGACTTTAATGATGATTATTTATAGAAAATAAAGTTAAACGAAGTTAAACTGATAATTTGCAAAACACTTCAATCTGTGGCTGGTTAATTTTTTAATTGGATTTATTGCATCAAGTCATAATTTCACTTTAAATAATGACAACTTGTTTAAAGTGAAAATTCGAAACGCTAAAGCAGTCATTTTCATTCAACGATATCTTCGAAACAAAGGGAAATTTTGCAGGAATGGTAATATTGTTTGAACCATCAATCGGTTCAAATTTGAACCATCGGCTATTTCCAATCTGTCTATACTTATGTCATTCTATTCTATCACAAAATTCAACATATATTGTCTCCACAGAAAGTAAATAATGATTAATTACGAATTTTCAGGCAAACGAGAAACTACAAGATGACGTCGAAGCACAGTTTCATTTTGGTGGGTACGTTAAGAAGCAAAATTGCCGAACTTGGGGCTCGGAAAACCCACACGTTGTCTTACAGAAGCCAGTGGAGCTCCTACAAGTGGAACGAAGGCATCTTTGGGTTATATATATTTGAAAATGAGGACGGCGAAGCTATTTTGGGCAATGGAGACACTTATTACACCATGATAACGCATGTTTTTGCGCCCCCTCTCCTTGATATCGATGTGAATGATGTTTGACTTCAACAGAATAGTGCAACTTGTCCCACATCTCATGCCACAATCGATTTATTGCGTCAAACCTCTGATGGCCGTTTAATTAGCCGAAATGGTGATGTCAATGGGCCGCCAAGAAGCTGAACGAATTTGTAAAGCTGTCAGGTGGACCATCTATCGGTTTAAATTTGAACCACCGATTATTTCAAATCTGTCACAAAATTCAGTATCATTATCTCCACTGAAAGAAATAAATCGATTTACAATTAAGCAACGTTGGAATTTATTGAGCCAACGAGAAACTACAAGATGACATCGATTTTTGGGCTAAAACTTAGTTCCATTTTTAAAAAGCTAAACTGGTGAACTTAGGGCTTAAAAAACCCACACGTTGTCTTACAGAAGCCAATGCAGCCACTACAAGTGAGTGTTTGATGAGGCTTGTGGAACAGAGGCATCTTTGGGCCATATTTCTTTAAAAATGAGGACGGCTAAGCTATTTTGGTCAATGGGGACACCTATCACACCATAATAACGGATGTTTTTGCACCCCCTCTCCTTGATACCTCGGCTTCAATAGAATAGTGCAACTTCTCCCACATCTCAAACCACAATCAATTTATTGCGTGAAATCCCTGATGGAGGTTTAATTAGCCGAAATGCTGATGTCAATTGGCCGCTAAGAAGCTGATATTTGACACCGTTGAACTACAAAACCGACAAACCCCAACTAATTGAGTATTTGACGGCCAACATTCGTGATGCCATTGCCAAGGCAGAAAAATGCAGTAAAAAAGTGTACAAAAATTGATCCGATCGAATGAGATACTCTGAGAGTAGCCGCGACAGTCATATGAATAAAATAATATTCCATTTTTAACCGGAGTTCACGTCTGATAAACTAACACTTATTTCAAAATATCACCACATCACTTAAAATTTCTTGTTGAGTGCGCTAATACTTATAAAATCGCATATAGTATGCCGGGATACCAGGCTATATAAGCCAATTCTTTTATACAATCCTAATGTATATACAGTCAAACTTGTTTATAACGAACTCAGTTATAACGAATTCTTGGTTATTACGTACATATTTTCAGGACCCAACGTTTTAGTAACAATTTTCATAGAAAAAACTTTGTTTATTACGAACTCTTTTATAACGAATTCTCGGTTAAAAGGAACTATTTTTTTTTATAATGAACCCTCAGAAAAAACATTGATGTGTGGCAATAGTCTTTACTTTTATTTAATATGGCAGCATTAAATTATAACTCACCGTCCTTAATCAGCTGCTAGATAAGAAGAATTAACACATACACATACATAATTGGCCATTACAACCCTTCAGTCAGGATTACGACCTAGCTTCTCACACCACATATATTGTGTGCGTTAATTTTATACATGAGTGGCGGGACCTACAGTTTAAAGTCGACTCCGAACGACAGATTTTTGAAAAGCTTTTTCATGGCAATTTTTACTCTCAGAGTCTTTGCCAGAAATCTGCTGAGAAGTTGCCGAAGAAATATTTTTCGTTTTGATGTCTGACCTGGGGTACGAACCCGGGCCTTTTGTCTAATAAGCCAACACACTACCTACTAGACCACGGCGACTATAAGAATTAGCACATATTTTTGGTTTTTAATAAAAAAAAAATACTTTTTGTTTTTAATAAATGATAAAAATTCTTTGTATTTTATATTTTCTTTTATGACTTCAGCAGGTTTATTACGAACTTTTCCCATAACGAACTATTTTTTCTGGTTCCACGGAGTTCGTTATAACCGGGTTTGACTGTAACTATACGGAATCTATGCATTCAAAGGAAGAAACCTTTGCAGCGATTACAGAGACAACCGCAAAATGTTAAACATTTCTAAAGATTATATCCTCGAAACCATATACTGCACAGGGAGAAGAGAATCAGATGGGGAAATCACACCCGCAACTTATAAAGTAATACACTATCCAAATACTTACTTGACAATACTGATATTTATGTTTTTTTATTAACCACTTTATCAAAAATTCTTAAATTTTAATGGACATTTTAAATCGTTTACCATCATTTGTCTAGTTTTGTCTATTTTCTATTCAAAATTATGCTGATTTCCCTTTTTATTTGTAATAGAAACAAAGTCTCCAGAGTAATTAAATTTATAGACGATTTCATGTCAAATTCAAATCAAACAAACAAAAATACAAAAAAACGCACAATAAAAGTCAACAAAATGAAAAGTATCGAACACTAATTATGCAAATTTCATATGATATTTGTTTATTTGTTTATATTTATTTGCTTAAATTAATCATTAACAAGTCTCGTATTATTGTCATTTAAAGGCTTGTTTAGGTGTAGTAAAAAGAAATTATTCATTTTCTCAATAGATGATCTTAGTAACCCACTTTGTGTATGGTAGATGACATAAGATGGACAAGAAGCATTGAAGTAGACCGTGTACATTCAAACGAGAATGAAATAAAACCAATGACTCAAAGTCTCGACCGAGTACAGGAGAAGACGAAAATACTTGTTGTTGACAGTAGGCTATCCAACTCTATTGATTCATTGAAGTACCATCTCAATATGGCTTGTGTTTCACTGTTCTAGCGCTAAGTCTTTTTAGATATGGAATTTATAGCAACTACCGCTATATGGAACTCCTTACTTGCAGAAGTCTTTCCTGCCAGTTGTAATATAAAAAGATTGAAATCTAATGTACACAAACACTACTCTCTCTGTCCACATTCCCACAACATTTTTTCGTCCCCTTAGTGTTGGTCTTATACAGAAAAAAGAAGGAACGCACTAACACTATTTGTCGTATCGCACCCTGTATAATTAAATCCAAGATAATTCACTTGGTTTGAGAAAAGTCTTAGGTTACGTTAGGTTTGAGAAAATATACTCGTCATTGGGGCAAATGTAATACCAATGGTCAAAATGAATCGATGTAAGGATTTAAGAAAATTGGAAAAGAAGAGAAGGTAAATGGAGGAAGAAGAAGTCAAGGAAGAAGAAGAATCAACGGCGTAGAGTTCTCCTTCTCTAATGTGTTTGTATGCTGATTGCCAAGAATTCATAAATGACCCAGCTTGCTCTTTGCTATTTCGCCCTTTTTCGCCTACATGTCATCATATATTTCATCTTATAGGAAAAGAGTGTTCGAATGGTTTTTTTTTACGCCGAGGAGGGGCAAATGTACCTAACCGCATCATAGAGGAAGTCGTCACGTCCTCCTCACCCACTAAATCCCCCCCTCGTACCGTGGACTGTTGTGCCCACTCCAGAACTACGGTGGTATTACTTCGGAGTGGATTTCTTTTGGTCCTTTGGCCGCCTTCATGCTCACATCCGCGTCCGAACTGCGTAATGAAGGTTGAGGGGACTTCTAATTGTCTCCACTATTCCTTCCGTCCAAGCTCCCGACCTCGTTTGACACGTGAGCTAGTGTCATTTATGCCGGCGTGCCCATATGCTCCGCAGCCTCCAGATCTCTCTTCTTCAGTCTCAGATTGCGCTCCACTTAATTCGCCACTGAGACCCAATTTTCTCTGCTCACAATCATAACCCCGACAATGTTAGCGGTCGTTATCGTTCCGATCGTAAATGAGAATTGTTGTAAATCGAGCGGTCGTAAGTCGGGGACTACCTGTAATGAATTAATGTGTTCTGACAGATCAGTAGGTAGAAAGATTAACAATTAGTCTGAGTGTCATGCGTTGGATTCTCATCAAAGACTGTGATTTTTTACACTACACCTCGTATAAAGTCTAAGTTAATCTGCGTTTAATTTATAATTAAATGAGTATCTCTGTTTACTACACCTTCTCAACTATTTAACGGTTGCGGACCAATAGAAAATAAAAAAAAAATTTTTTTTTTCTTATTTAAAGCGCTATTAGTTAAGGCCTATTCTTGTTAAATTTTTTCTATTTTTTTTATTCTCTTTGTAAACAAAATGTGTTAAAATTTTAACATAAGCAAATACGCATAGTTTTTTGTAATTTGATATCGAATGCTTTACTTATTTGTTAATAAAAAAAATTTTAAAGACGATTACATTGTACAGATGTGTGTGCATTTAACAACGATTTATTATTTAATTTAATTTGTTTACCTATAGCCATTTCAATACAAGCCAAGCTGAAATTTAAATTCAAATTTCGAATTCGTATTTTAATTTGAATTTAAATATGAATACGTCGATAAATTGTGTAGAGGAGTGTCTAACGTGTTATTTGACTTTTTTTTGTTTTGCTCTATAAATTTTTATAAAATATGTATTTCAACATAATATTGTTATTGTTGTTGTATTACTATTAAATGTTAATTTATGTTCATTTTATTTATTTATATTCTATTAAAATTATTCAAACATTTGTTTATGGGATTTTAGAACACATTTATTCAAAGATTCCATTGTATGCTGTGTATGGATACTGTGCCAAATATTTAAGCAAACTATTGTTTAATAAATTTTATTTTCTATATCTAACGCCTCTACTTATTAATTTGTTTCAACAATGCTAATTAGAATACAATGGTAGCAAATCTGTTGAAGATTAGATAATTATGACCCATAAATTATTTATTGGCACTTTTTCAAAATAAACAAGCATATCTCCAAAAGCTAGGGATCCCATATGCTTTTAGAAGATTATAAAATTCGTTTAAGTGAACAGTCTCCTATCTGAAACAGAACGTTATGAAGAAATCTGAGTAATCTATGAAAATGCCTACTAATTTGAGTTATGCCTATAAAATTCTATGACATTTCGTTTTTAGCAATATCAGCATTCAATTTAAATCTTAATTAACATTTACTATTTATACAGATCATACAGATAACCATCGTCCATGTGCAGTTCCCTTGAAGGCCCGATAACATTTACATATTTTACGCCGTCATCGTTACGCTTCAAATCATTCTACTATTATAACGTTGATTATAAATAAGCATGTTCAGCAAATAATTAAACGAATTTATGAAACTATCAGGTACGCCGTGGTCCAGTGAGTAGTGTTTTGGCTTATTAGACAAAAGGCCCGCGTTCGAATCCCAGGTCAGACATCAAAACGAAAAATATTTCTTCGGCGACTTCCTCTCAGCAGATTTCTGGCAAAGACTCTGAGAGTAAAAATTGCCATGAAAAGCTTCTCAAAAATCTGTCGTTCGGAGTCGACTTTAAACTGTAGGTCCCGCCACTCTTTTATAAAATTAACGCACACAGCATAAGTGGTGTGAGAAGCTAGGTCGTAATCCGGACAGAAGGGTTGTAATGGCCAATTATGTATGTGTATCAGGTACGCCATCTATCGGTATAAATTTGTACCATCGATTATTTCAAATCTGTCACAAAATTCTGTATATTATCTCCACTGAACATATTAAATCGATTTCTGCTTACGCAACGTTAGGAAATGTCATACAAGGTTCAATTAGTTCAAGAGTTGTATTCGCATGACCATCCACAAACCTAACTTGTGTATTCTGATTTGTCTGGAAACATTATATAACTCGCACTTAGAACATACAATAGTTTTCGTTTCGCTAGATCGGCCAACGAAAAACAGCACGATGATATTGATTATGCCAAAAATAAAAATCATCTTATCAGATGAAATTATTTTCAGCCGTATTTGGGGCTCAGAAAACCCACACTTGGCCTTACAGAAGTCAATGCACCTATTACGAGAGACTGTTTGGTGCGACATCATTGGCCCGTATTCCTTTAAAAATGAGAACGGCTGTTTAATTAGCCGAAAAGCTAATGTCAATTGGCCGCCAAGAAGCTGCAATTTGGCACTGTTGGACAAACTTTGACAGTTGAGAACGACCATCTTATTGAAGCCACAACTTCTAATTTGGTTTTCATTAAACGAATCTGCTTTGGTAAAGCACCTTAGACGACCACAGACAATAACTTGTCTTTGCCGAATTGGCTCCGGAGCAGTTAATAGCGGAACATAATATCCATTGAAAAACCATCTTTAGCGATGAGACCCATTTATTTTGTGGATGAACAAACAGAATTGACAGCCAAGATCGCCCAATGCAATCTGTAAGCTTAAACCCAGCATTTAGTTCCTTTCTAGGGAGTATTAAAGACTCACAAGTTCCAAAAAAAAAATGTTCCAATGAAACCTTCACTCTCAATAAGTGTACTCTAAATCTGTAGTCCTCTGTTAAAAGATCAATCATCAAAATTATTGTAATATACCCACAAGAGTTTTGATTGCCCCCAAAACCACTTGATTTTAGAATAGGCTTTGCCACTCTCTATCTTTGCTTTCATTTTAGACACTTTTCCAATCGTCAGTCATCCCTCCAATGAAAGGTTCAAGCGCTCCAGCGTATTGCTGAATCTTTCTACATACATACATAATTGGCCATTACAACCCTTCAGTCAGGATTACGACCTAGCTTCTCACACCACTTATGTTGTGTGCGTTAATTTTATACATGAGTGGCGGGACCTACAGTTTAAAGTCGACTCCGAACGACAGATTTTTGAGAAGCTTTTCATGGCAATTTTTACTCTCAGAGTCTTTGCCAGAAATCTGCTGAGAGGAAGTCGCCGAAGAAATATTTTTCGTTTTGATGTCTGACCTGGGATTCGAACCCGAGCCTTTTGTCTAATAAGCCAACACACTACCCACTAGACCACGGCGACTTCAATTGAATCAACTGAATCTTTCTACGTGATCTAAAATTCAGATAGTCTCACACTATCTTCGAACTAACCACATAGTAGCTGAGTGCTTGTACAACAACCCGACTGCTAGATAGTATTGCTATGTCCTGTCAGATTCAGCATATCTGTCTGTGTCACAAATGTACACTTGGAAGATACCTATCTAAACCATCCTACAATAATCAACTACTTCGAAAAAATTCTACATCTGAGCTGCAGAATGTTTTTGATGCCAGTCACTGAGCTACTGTCTCTCTTTTAATACATGACGAAATAGTACAAACTTGTTTATAACATAGCTTTAATTTGATAGTAAATGCTCTTGCTAGACTAGATCCATTTTCTGAGGATAATTTGATCCTGAACGCTCAATTTGCCTATGGTCTTTTTAAAGGACCAGTTTTGCTGCTAGGTTTCGATAAGATCAGCCTGGGTTTGATTTTATTAAAGAGCACTGGAAGTTAAGATCGCTGACAAGGATCTGGTACAAATCATATGTTGGACGTGAAGAATTTGAAGGTTATCGAAGACCTCCTTTGCAGCTGGCCAAACTTAAGTAGTTTTAAGACTCAACACGGGTTTCTTACAAGGTTTAGACTCTCTATCGAGAGTCGACATTAGGGCTCTCCAGAGATCCATAAGGAGCTTGAACTGTTTGAAAAGTGCTAGGACATCAAGGTTATAGCCGTGGTTCATCTTTTTTCCTGCGTTTCTTATATTCTCTCATTTCTAACCCTTTTATTTTTTCACCTTTATAATCCTCTCTCTCTCTCTCTCTCTCTCCCTTTGGGCTGCATTTTGACTACAAGTACACGATCTCAAAAGTAACCTACGACTTGTCCAAAATTGTTTTGTAAAATATTCCTATGAAATCGAATTCGACTCTAAACGTTTTTAACCTAGTGGTCCACTGGATCGTAGCTATGTTATAGAGAAATTAGATTTCGACAATCTATTATGGAAACCTTAAACAAAACGATGTAAAAGGCATTCAAAATGCACATAATCAGTTAGAATATTACGGAGTGGATCTTCGTGGATTTTAACTTTTCAATTTCAAAACTTATTACTTAAACTGGGGCAATTAATTTGCGATTAATTTTTATCGTTTATTAAAATTTAATTAATAAATAAATACATGGGCATGGCTGAATAATAATTTCTCCTTCAGTTATATTTTGTCCTAACTAATCTGCATTTTTTTCATAACTTCAGTGCTATTTTGAGATCATTTTACTAATTTCTTGGCATCAGTCACGCGATTTTTTTTATTTTTTTCTTTTTCATTTTCATGACTTCAAACAGTCAACAGATGATAGTCATTCAAAAAACACGAAATGAATGAAAAAAAAAACCAGATGACATAGAAACAGATTTACGCGTATAATTTATTTAAAATTTTATTATCATTTTTGTTTATTTAACAGGTTTAATGTTTAAGCTGAGATTTTTGTTGAGTGTCAATTAATTAAAATGCATTTAAATCATGTTCAAAAGCCAATGGCTACTGCCAGCAATGCAGTTGCAATGGGGGAACCCCCCCCCCCCTTTTGTTTGTTAGTAAACAAATGAAAAACATAAAAAAAAGTCTCAAACAGAAGCTTAAAAAAACGTATTAAAAGAGTTTCTTCAACAATTTAAATATCCGGCTACTAAACCGATCATTAATGTCGAATATTAAAATAGTGCCACAAGATTATGTGTTTAGCTGATGGACACACACCACACTCCACACACAAACGTATACGCACATACGAAACTATTTTAACACTCGACTCAAAAATATGCATAAATTTTCACTTTAGGCCGGATTAGTGTAAGAAAAGAGAAAGAAAATCAAAATTTACTGAATGACTGCCATAGAAAAAAAAAAAAAAATACTGGTTTTGAATTTTCCCCCTAATAAATCTTAATTAACGTCATAGGCTTTATTTTTGTTTTTTGTTTGTTTAATTTTAAGTTGCTTAGCTTAAATTAAAAAAATTAATTTTTATTTTTACTCACCACAAAACAGCACAAGAAGTATTTCATCAAAGACTGACTTCAAATGACATGTTCGTGCAGGAAAACAATTTAAATGATCTGCCTGGAAAGATCAAAAGAAAACAATTTTACTTATTTACAGATAACATAGAAATGATGGATTATTTATTTAAGAAAATAAAATCACAAATCTAAAAACCTACGAGAAACACCTAATTAAGGGGCCCCCATATTTTACAAATAATAAACGTTTACGTAAGACGATCGTTTCGTATACAAGGTGGCTGATATGTATTGCAACCAACTTCAGGTTGTTATCATTTGTAAACCGCTCGTCTAACAGCTAACAAATTTATTCCAGTGACAGTTCATTTTATTATTTACAAAAAAAATTTATTTGTGATGGAATTCAAGCGTAATAGTATGATTGCTTTATATTTGGTTGGAAAACCACAGATGGCTATCGTTAGAGCCCTCCACCATTTAAATGTGAATAAATCATTTGGTTCTCGAACCATTGCTCGTTATCGTGATACTGCCCGTGTTGCATCGCGTCCAAAAAGTGGATGAAACAAACGGTAACAACACCAGAAATGATCCGAAAAGTGAAGGCCAGATTTGATCAAAATCCACGCCGCAGTGGTAGAAAAATTGCTAAGGAGCTGAATATATCGCGAGAATCGATGCAACAATTATTGAAAAATAACCTTGGACTAAAGGCTTTGAAGTTCGAAAAAGTGCAAGAGCTAACCGATGGACAAAGAAAAGTTGGACTGGAAAGAGCCACGGAATTACATTCGCTTGCACAAAAGTGGCCAGTTACCGAATTTAGTTTTCTCCGATGAGAGGCCATTCCCAATTGAGCAGTTTGTGAACAAACTGAATGATCGGGTTTACTTGCCAAAGAGGTCAGCTGAGAATTTATACCTGGGATTGGCCACCAGAACTCAAGCACCGCCGATGGTCTCTCACCGCTCATATTCATCGACCGTGGAGTCAAAATAAATGCCGTATATTATCGGGAACATGTCTTAAAGACAGTATTGAAGCCCTGGGCAGACAATCATTTCGGCCGCAGACCCATGGGCATTCCAACAGAACTCAGCCAGTACCACCGCACTTAGCACGCGTCAACCATAAATGGCTTAAAAAGGAGGTTCCTCGCTTCATTTCTACCGCACAATGGCTACTAAAATCTCTGGATCTCAAACCGTTTGACTTTTGCGTCTGGGGTATTTTGGAGAGTAAGGTTCTCACTAAAAAATACCAAAGTGTCGATCATCTCAAGACAGCGCTTCGCCGGAAATAAGCCAAAATACCGCAGAGCCACTTTCGTGCAGCCTGTGATGCCTTTGCAGGCCGTTTGAAGGCCATAATTCGTACCAAAGGTGGACAATTCGAACAAATCTAAACTGATTCTAAAATTTTATGTTATTTCCAACATTTTTTGCTTTTGAACAATAAAATTAAAATAAAAAATTAAAAATTAAAAAAGAATATCGCTTTACTTTGTTGCACTATATATCAGCCAACCTGTGCAACTAATCATATATTCGATACATTATAACTCAATTGCAAAGTACTTTTAAAGGGTGTGCCATTTAAAAGTTTAAATTGCAGTAAAATTAAAAGCGGTTTGAAAATTTACCAAAAATTATTTTTATTCCGGTTAGAAATAGAATATTAGCCGCGGCTGGCCTTACTGTACCTCATTCAAACGAACCAATTTTTGTATACTTTTTAGAGTTTATATGGAGTCGTATATTGGCATCTCGAATGTTGGTCTTTAAATGCCCAATTATTTCTCATTTATCGGCATAACACTTTTATTTAATTACGCCTCACAGAAATTAATGCAAAACAACGATTTTAGCATGAGTTATATGGTAAGTTGCACCATTCTGGTGAAACAAAACATTGTTCATGTCAATACCTTGAAGAATGGGTACAAAAATATCGATTTTCATGGAGCGACAGGTATCTCCTCCGTTCCACAAGTCATACCACACAGTCATTCATAATGGGTCCATTGCTTTCTGTAAGTTTTTGTAAGACCAAATAAGATGCAAATGAGCTTTTTCTGTTTCTCGTTAGTTCATATCAGGGATCAGCAATAAGTATTCAAAACGATGAGTAGGTTCGAGTCATACTTACAATTTCAGATATTTATACGCATTTATACTTATTTTAATATCATGCTCATACTACTCATAATTAAAGTTGGAAGTATTCGTAGTATTCATACTTACAATACGCATGATATTATTGACTTCGACTCCTCTTTAGTTAACATTTACACGAAGCACAAAATATGTATGATTCGCGTACGAACACTACTATACTCACAAGCAGATTGTGTGTATGCTTTGTTTGTTGTCTTTATCTTTCCTGTAAATTTTGATGAATGATTCGAGCCACTCGAATGACTTATAAGTATTTTTTAAATTTATGAATCAGAAGGAGTAAGCATATGCATCAAACATATTTCGAATGTTGTGAGTTTGATGTCAACGTTATGTTCATACTCATTGCTACTTATAGTTATAAATCAATAATGTAGCGAGTACGAATGAATCAGAATAGTTGTATTTCAATTCTCTTGATTCATTCATACTCAAAATAACATGAGTGCGACATGAGTAGCGGAAAAACGATTCGTTGCTAATCTCTGGTTCATATAGCGAAGCGAAAACGAAGCAAATGGAAATGAGGCTTCAACAAATGGAACTTTGTAAGGATACTCGATTATGAACTTAAGGTAAAATATTAACGAAAACTAAACGATAATATTCTTGTAATGGTTTTCGAATTGATCAATTTTCAATTCTCTAAAAATAATTTAACTAGGAAACCGTCTGAAGCATTTACATGCGAACATCATAAGAAGATCGGATAGGGCCATCTCTCATCATCATCCAGTAGAATTGAATCCACAAAAATTTCTTTACATTCACATCCAATATATGATCACAGCGGTGTACCTTCTAGGCAACGACAGATGGTTTCAGAAAATGTTGCATTATGCCGGCTATGTAGAAAAACTTGGTTAGCGAATATAATAAGAAAACCGATATTCATTTGCTTCTTAAAGGGCAGTGAATGCACAGAACATGAAAGAACAGTCTGTGATTATTTTTATTTTTTTGCTATCAACTACGATTTAACTTTTCCAATAATTTCTTGCCTTTGTCGTTCTACTATTTCTAAAATCTCCTTGGATTTTCATTTAAAGAAAAAAAATTCACTCTAGAAAGTGTCTTATCGTCTTCATTTTCACTTTATTTGTTAAACTGTCAATGGGGCATTGACAAATTGTCATCATTTCTGTCTCTGTAAATCACTCAACAGAATCGCAAATTTCTTTTTAATGCATCAAGCCAACAGCCACCCAAAAGACCAAAAAAAAAAAAAGAGAAAAGAACAGAAGTGATGCAAACAAAAGCTTCCATAACTTTTTCTAGATTTTTCCCTACAAGTCTTTAGAACTGGTGAGCTGTCTCAGAGGAGTAAAAAAGAAATGCAGCCAAGAGATTATCAATGTCATCATTTTAATTCTTGTTTGAAATCTTGCCACATTCTTGACTGTTGCAGTTACTATTTTCTACTACTAAAGTTGCTGCTATTTTTCAAGTGGCAGGGAAGATAATGTTGACTGACTTGTTGGTTGGCTGGCTGCGAGATGCAATTCGCACACTTGTGTTGTCAATAAATTTAATTTGTCACTCGCCATGATTGATGGTTATAAAGACGCTCTTTTTTTGTATGTGAAAGTAAATCTGACTTGGAACTTGAGTTGTTTTTTTTTAGCTTTGTGATAAAAGAATTTAAGATTTGAAAAAAAAAAATTAAAGATTTCATAATCTAATTGGACAGTTTTATAAAAAATTAAACTTGAACTTGTATTCGAAATATTTTATAAACGAAGCAAAGATATGCTTGGCAAGTACCAACCCACATCTTCCTCCAAATCATGGCTGCTAGAACTGCATTGATGCTTAAGTTCCCAGATATCTTGAGCACGAAGTAGAAACGTATCACCCTGGTTTTAGAAGCGACTACATCATGCTACCAAAGACTCACTCTCCCACACTGAAAGTATGGGTATCGGTGACCATGATATAACAGTATTTTCCGATAGCTCTTAAATGGAATGTGGAACAGAATTTAGGATGTATTCCTATAAGCTGAACGCACTGAACATGATATACAAATTTCCTAATCAGGCCAGTATAATTTAGGCATTGATTTTTGCTCTTGAACAAGCTACAAATATGATTAAAACCAAGAACCCACCTCCTTCCAACTTGATAACATGTGCAGACAGCTAAGCCGTAATTAAAACTCTGGGATCCTACCTCAGTAAATCAAAAGGCATCAGTTGTTGCATATACCCTCTACACCCTAACAATCGTCCTTAGCAGGTTCCGAGCCACTGCGACATAGAAGAAGGAAATGAAAAGGCGGAAGAACTGTCTCGGAAGAAAACGGAAATGTCGGAGGAGTAGACGGTAGAAGGGATATATGCGGATCCTCAGGAATAAGTTTCGAAATTGGAAAACGCAGCATTGAGTTCAACAAACCGTAGGTAGGCCAACATGGAGCAGAAAAACACAGAAATTACTTGAGCTCTACAAGAGCACGGTTCGCACTCCAAGAGGAATTATAACGAGACACTTTGCTAATGGCAGTTCTTTTCTTTTATATTAAACCTGCACTCAGGGGATGACCCCTACTCATGCAGTGTGTTGCGAACGGTAAGAAAACGAGTTGCTGCTGGTGACTATAAAATGGCCAGTGCTATACCTTCACCATTAGACAGTCTACAGCAATCGTCCCCAAGAATTCCGCAGTTTCTCACACCACTTATGTTGTGCTTGTTAATTTTATACAGAAGTGGCGGGACCTATAGTTTCAACTCGACTCCGAACGACAGATTTTTGAGAAACTTTTCAAGAATAGAAAGAGAAGAAATCGCCGAAAAAATACTTCTTGTATATTTTTTTTTATTTTGATGTCTGGCCTGGGACAAGCTCGATTTGCTTCATCAGGATTACTGCAGAAGCTGCTAGGATGTGGAAAAAACTAAATTGCTATAACACGCTTTATGTGAGTGTAAGACAGGCAACATTGGTTTTTGGTTGACAGAAAGTTTAAAGATCTGGACATTGTGGCGAACGTGAAAGTAAGGAAGCTGGCTAGAGTCATCAAAGCTCGCTGGTCAACACAATGGGTTAAATGGGCCACCAAGCGAACTTGCCTGTGAATAGACTTCTGAATTCTGTAGTCTTCGAACTTGCTTTATAGCTGGTCTTATGACTTCTTAGCCACCGAGTTCTAAAGGGTGATTTTTTAGTTATTATCTGTTTGGCAACACGGTTTAAACAGCTCAAGCACGTTTCGTGTTTTGTTTTACTGTCAAACATCTTCAGTTTGATCTATAATTTAACCATGCATCGTCTTACAAACGAACAACGCTTGCAAATCATTGAATTTTATTAAGAAAGTTCATTGCGTGCTTCTTCCGTGCTTTTATGGTCAGTTTAATCGACCCGCTATTCGGGCAATTGTGACTAAATTTACATTGTTGGATATTAAACTGCCAACACGCTTACGTAGAGCGTGAACTGAAGAAAATACCGCAGCTGTATCGGCCAGTGTCAATGATGGCCATCAATTATTGGTTCGCTGCTGTTCGCAACAATTGGGCCTCTATTACTCAACAACGTGGAAAATTTTGCGGAAAATTTTCAAAATACTTTCATGACAGGTGGTTTCAACAAGACGGTGCCACATGCTACACAAGCTGCGTAACAATGGACTTATTGGGAAGCGAGTTCGGTGAACATTTTATTTCACGTTTGGAACGGGTAACTGGCCGCCTAGATCGTGCCATTTAGGTTAGGTTAGAGGACGTGTACTTGTCAATTCTGACAAGTACAGTACTCGGTGGTGCATTGAGCCATTGTACTACGTCCTAGCTCCTCACACCGCTTATGTTGTGTGCGTTAATTTTATGCATGAGTGGCGGGACCTACAGTTTATAGTCGACTCCGAACGATACATTTTTTGAGAAACATTCCATGGCAATTTTTCCTCTCACAGTTTTTGCCAGAAGTCTGCTGAGAGGAAATCACCGAAAAATTATTTTCAAATTTTCGTTTTGATGTCTGACCTGGGATTCGAACTCGGGTCTTTCGTCTAATAAGCCAACATACTACCTACTAGACCACGGCGACCTCTAAAAGAGGCATGCGATTTAACGATTTAATAAAATTGTCATGAAAAGTTTCTCAAATCTACAGTTGATGGATGGTGTGAAAAGTAAGATTGTAATCTTGAATCAAAACTGATAAGGCCCAATTGAATAAGTAAGGCACTGTGATTCAACCAGAGTAGCACCTCTTGTAATTGCTTGTCTAGCCTGGAATTTGCAAAGCTATTCTGCTACATAGTATGCTCGCCCCCTTTCATTCTACCTAAACTGCATTTATTTGAAAATGAAATAGAATTTCAAACTTCAGTTACTTTAAGATTTTCCTAAACAGGCGCTTTCCATTTTTTTTTTAAATATCCTGCAAATAAAAGCTATTAAAGACAACTAACTTGCTACAACAGTACATGAAGCTGTCAGAAAAATATGAAATTTGTAGAGAAAAAAAAATGAAGGCAACGAAACACTGTTGCAAACAATCTGTAGGCAAAATTAACTGTCTAGAATATGAATGTGAATATGAATGACAGCTTTACGAAATGTTTAACTGCTACTGGTAACTTAATCAATCTTATGCACCATAAAAGTAAGTTTTTTTTTATTTATTTTCAAAATATGACACATGCAACAATAGAGAGAAAACATCATATCATCAGACATATATATGTATAAAAATGAATGTGTGTTTGTTTGTATGTATGTTTGAAAGTTATAAAGACGGCTGAACCGATTTTCTTGAAATTTTCACAGTATCTTCCTATATGTTTGGAAATGAATGAGGTGCCACGCCCACATATCCAACATTACCTGCTATTGTAAGAAAATAAAATGGGTAGATTGGAAAAACTATAACAGCAAGATACCTCAAATTTTGTACATGTCACTACAGTTTCAATATAAATATTTTGGATAAAAATTGGTCGAACTAGCTATAGTGGGTGTGGCACTAAAATCATTATACCTATGGCGACATGTTCACATTCTAAAATTAACTGCTAATATGTATTTTCAGTTGCAACGTGATGCTTTAGCTTTAACTTTTTCCAAACAATATCTTGATTTAGATAATGGAAGAATTCCAATGGATCCTATAACAAAGTATATAAACTTTCCATCAGACTTTTGCAGAATAACACAATCAAAAGAAGAATTAATAAATTGTGTATTTCCCAATATCGTGCAAGCAGCCAAAAATATTAACATTAATTCCATCAACGGCAATATTCTCAACAAGATCGGTGGAAATTTAAGAACTTATTAAGCGATCGACAGAGTTTCAAATACCGAGGATGTCATCAATTATGCCACCACATGACTTACAGTTAAAAAACAGTGTTCCCATTATTTTACTTAGAAATATTGACCCTCCACGACATTAATTCCATCAACAGCAATATTCTCAACAAGATCGATGAAAATCTAAGAACTTATTAATCGATCGACAGAGTTTCAAATACTGAGGATGTCGTCAATTATCAAGTCGAATTTTTAAATTCGTTAGATTTACCTGACTTGCCACCACATGACTTACAGTTAAAAAACAGTGTTCCTATTATTTTACTTAGAAATTTTGATCCTCCACGATCTTTTGTAATGACACTCGTTAAACAGTAACAAAAAAAAATTATCAGCAATATTATCGAGGCGAACATTATAAATGGAAAGTTTAAGGGAACTGATGTATTGCTGCCACGTATTCCTACGACCACATCGGAGATGCCTGTAATTTCCTATTCGCCTAGCATTTCCAATAACGATTAATTAAGTTCAAGATCAGTTCTTTCAAGTTTGTCGACTTAATCTAGAAAATCCATGTTTCTCACATGAATAACTTTACATCGCATGTTCGGGAGTAGGAAAACCCACAGATTAATATGTATACGCACCGGAGGGAAAAACAAAAAATATTGTGTATCCCAAGGCATTAGAATAAGAATTATTTATTTAAGGAAAAAGTATATATTAAATTTTAGTAATTAATTACTAAATAAAGAAATTTTTTTTTATTATTAGGTATTTAATTTCGTTGGGGATAGCGAAGCACAACGGGTATTAGCTAGTACATACATATATATGAAGTTATGTACGTACATACGTCTTATAAAGTCAAGTTTTATCCTTTAATTTATTTATAATTTAATAAATAAAAAAAGATGTTTTCAAGCAAAATATTGCATTACTTATCCATATACAGTAGGCTTTAAAAGAAACAGTACATTAAAAAATTATACTTTTTAATAAATTATCCCCTTATTTTAAATTTAAAATTGTTTCAATGGCATAATAAAATTCCAAAAAAAATTCGATATTTTGTTTGTTAAATTTTTTCGGGCACTCTCCTTAAATGGTAAAAGCAAAGTTTGGTGATTGCTAGAATTTTATTCAAAGTGTACAGTTTCTTTTAACGCTGACTATAACTATATGTAGTATGGTCAGTAGAAGATGGCCATAAAGATAATCTTTAAATGGTACCTTTGAATCGATGTATTTTTGTAAGCAGCCAGGTTAAGATGAAAGCCAAATGATAAAAGAAAAAAAATAAGATTTTTCTCTTAAATGATATTAAATATACATCAGACATTCGTCTTGCCACTTACACTCTTTATATTACGCGTCTCGACATGTATGCTGACCATCATAATCATCATTTAATGTGGCTGGCATGGCATGGCATGTGCATATACAGTTTCATTTCGAATTCCCTACAATTTCTTATGCACAATGCCTCTCTTTTACGTTTAATTTCTTTACAGAATCTTCGAATCTTCTGCCACAATATGAAGAACTGAAATATCATACCAGACCCAATCTTTGTAGTTTTGCGCTTTTTGTTTTTGTTTTTTTTTTTGGGTAATTAAGAAACCATTTATTTACTTTGGGTTTGCATTCGAATTTCTAAAAACGTACATACCTGCCTGCCTTCATTATTACTCTTAAAGTATTTTGTATTGTTGTTTTCTTTTATAATCATTCGTATTTAAATTTTTAATATACAATGTAATGCATTATTTTTGTTGTTGTAGTTGTTGTTTGAATAAAAATAATACAAACGTCTGTGGGTAATTTAATTTACTTTTGATTACCTACCAACCAAACGACTTTGTTTTAATTGCAATGCCCGTCATATAACTTTTGTTTACATTCCCTATGCGGTGTGTGTAACAGCGGGCCTATGCATGTGCATACATTTGTAGGGTATGAAATCAAAAATCACATGACGAAGACAATAAAATAATTAATGGTTGACGAAAAGGTCAAGGTTCAGGCATTTCACAATTTTTTTTTCCATTTTTTGTCATCGTTTACAAGGAGGTCTTATACCTTATTGTGATATTGTGATTAGAAGAGACATCTCTTGTTAATCAGTCTATGCTACAACATAATTTATCAGAATGTAAACATACAGGGTGGCTGATAAATAATGCCTCTATTTTTTAATTAAAAGCAAAAACTGTTTGGAATAACATAAAATTTTAGAATCAGTTTAGATTTGTTCGAATTGGCCATCTTTGGTACGAATTATGGCCTTCAAACGGCCGAAAAAGCCATCACAGGCTGCGCGAAAGTGGCTCTGCGGTATTTTGGCCCATACCCGTCCCATTCCCATCTTAGGTGATCGACACTTTGGTATTTTTTAGTGAGAACTTTACTCTCCAAAATGCCCCAAGCGCAAAAGTCCAACGGATTGAGATCTGGAAATTTTGGTGGCCATTGTGCGGTAGAAATGAAGCGAGGAACCTCCTTTTTAAGCTATTCCTGGTTGACGCGTACTGAGTGCGATGGTGCTGCGTTCTTTTGGAATGTCCTTGGTCTGCGGCCGAAATGTTTGTCTGCCCAGGGCTTCAATACTGCCTTTAAGACATTTTCCCGATAATATTCGGCATTTATTTGACCCTTTTTGGATCATTTCTGGTGTTGTTACCGTTTTTGGACGGGATGCAACACTGCCAGTATCACGGTAACGAGCAATGATACGAGAAACAAAAGATTTGTTCACATTTAAATAGTGGAGTCCTCTAACGATAGCCACCTGTGCTTTTCCAGCCAAATATAAAATAATCACACTATCAGGCTTGAATTCCCTCACGAATAACATTTTCTCTAAATGCAATAGAACAAAATGCTTTTCTAAGCTTCTAAATAATAAAATGAAGTGTCGCTGTAATAAACCAGTCAGCAGTCAGGCGAGCGGTTTACAAATGATAACAATTTGAAGTTGGTTCCAATACATATCAGCCACCCTGTAAAGCAAATACAGCAGTGATTGATCATTAAAAATGTGTTCTAACCTGCCTTTCTTATATAAGTTCAATAACCCAAAATAGATAAGGCATGATGTTCTGAAACATAGGTTACTTTTCCTTCTGTTGAGGCTAAAATTTTTCTGTGAAGCCTGCTGACCACAATAGTATTTTTTTAGAAGATTAACATAACAGCGGTCAGGTTAGAGGGTGGCTTAATGCTTACAGGCAAATTCACTCGGTGACCCATGTGCCCCATTGTATCACACAGTGTGTGGTGATGAATTTCAACCATCCAGAACTCCGTAAGAAATCGGTCAGTTCCATTAGTGTAATGTTTGCAATTATGCCCAGATCTTCAAATATTCCGGCACCCAAAAACCGATAACGTCTGTTCTGAAATGCAGGGCACACGCATAAAAGGTGTTCCCTCCACATCATAGCAGCTCCTGCAGTAATCCTGAGTTCGCCAGCAAACCTGCCATTAGTGCAATGTTCCATTAGAATTCCTGTTAGAATGCCAACTATTCTCTTGTCGAACTCGAGCAGTTCCATGTTTCTTCCGCTGTGCACTGCTGGACACAACACTTTTGAAATTCGGCAACCATGTATGTCGGACCACCCAGGGTTTGTTGAATTTCATGCAGCTTTTTCCAGTTTTGAAAATTATTTCTGTATCGTCATCTTCTAAACATTTCCGCTCTCAAAAAAAAAACAAAGTAATAATAATCATGATGCTATTGAGTCTATGTAGAACCATCACACGAGGAATTTAATGCAACTAGTTGACTCCTAAGCTTTACAATCTACAGTTTATTTCATTGAATAAAGAATGGCTTTCTTATAAAAGTTCCTAGTCCGCAATTTTACTTCCAAACATGTAATATTGCAGCAAAGTTTCCACATCTTCAACTATTTTAAAAGCAAGATACCCAGAGGTACCCATCACTCTTGCATAATATTTCACTAGGTGTACACACTCTCTGCTAAGCCGATGGCCTCATTGGCTCTTTGGCTACTACAGTAAAGTAAGGAGTGCGCACAAAAAAAACTGGACGTACACTTTTAGAAACAAAACTATTTATAATTCTTACCTTAGAAACTGTTTTTTGGTTAACACCTGCGAACTTAGCAATCGTTTTTTGGAAGCGGCGCGGTTTTTCATTGAAAATTTCAATTATTTTTTTACGACATTCTTATTTGGTGCCCAAACAATGTAACGGTATTAATTTTTTTCCGTAACGGTAAAAGTTATAAGCTTAAAAGTAGGCCCATTTTTTTGTTTGTGCGCACTCCTTATGTGAACATTCCATTAAATATGCTTGAAGCTGAATTTGTTACGCTGCCATATTATTATTACATCAAATTTATCATTTGACCTTCTCATTAGCTTGACCCATCAGTGATGTGATGTTTTCTCGTCGAGATGTAGGTCACGGTGGTAAGCAGTAAGGTCATGTTCTTAATTGTACTGAGGTTTAAAGCACCACATAATTACAAAGAGTTCAAAGTTAATATGCAATTAATGGGCCACGCCCATTATTTTATTTATTCGAACATAAAGATTGTTGCCTCACTAATGTAATGATATGTGTTCTTTTGAAAGAAATAATTTTTTTTTTATTTTTTTCAAATTACTTCATTTCCTTATGGCTGGAAGCAAAGAAAAAACAGCAAAAAATTTATTCATTTTATTCACTTGTATTGATTGTATTTGTTTTTAGAAAATCAATCATTCATTCAAAGTTTGTTATGACGTCTTGTCTGCCAACCATTGAGAAACCAGCATTGTTAACGCAATCATCATAATCATTATTGTCTTTGTGTGTGTGTGTGTGTGTATGATTATTGTATTATATTCTGAATATTTGTTAATAACCGGCAATAATCATTACTCAGAGGCTATTGTCCATATATCATGCTGTCAATAATTTACTGTTGATTTCCTAAGACAATGATTTCATTTCGTTTCGGTTCATTATCGTGTAAACAAAACCACACAAACGACGAATAATAAAGTAAATTTGTCTGTCCCTGTTGGATGGAACTGCAGACAACTCCACACATTTCTAACATACCACAGATCGCATGTATGAGTGTATGTATGAGAGTATGTGTGTGTATGTGGGGGTATTATGAATATGATTTTTGACACATTTATCGTTAGTGGCCATCAATAATGCCAAGTTATTGGATCCCTTATGATATGCAACACATAGAAACACTTTCACTTACTTCTTTCTCCCACTTTTTTCCCTCTCTTCTTTTCCTCTCTTCTTTTATTAACATTTCCATTTGAAATTTATTTTCTTTTTCTCTCTTTTTTTTTGTTGGTTGACTGGTACAAAGTTAACGTTTAGTTTTATGGGCTTCATGTGCCACAATTCTAAACAGCATTTATAAACTGTGTAGCGTTGCTTGCCATTGATGGTGTTACTGATGATGATGACCGTTTGTTTTGCTAGTGATATTGGTGTGCATGACCAGCCAGTATCAGTTTCATTTCTTTTTTCATATCGTTTAGTTTTTATTTATGTTTTCTCTTCTTTCCTTATTTTAATCTTTTTCGTTTATATTGGTTTTTGTTTCGGGTATATTTTTCTTTTCAATTCGTGTTCAATATTTCCCTGGGGTACTATTCAATTAAGTATCGAAGAATTTATGTCTGCTAATGTGACGCCTGGTATGGCATTGCCTGAATGCTTGGTTAAAATATGTTTTCTTTGGTATTGAATTCGCAAAAAAGAAAATTTATTGAAATTCCAAAGGAATATTATTTTTTTACAACAATTTGTGGAAGGAGTCATACAACTGGAATTTAAATAAAATATTTAAGAAAAGTATTGCAGAATGAAAGTACAGGTATCCCCCGTACAATGCGGTCGTTGCGTTTCAGGAAAATTCCGCGTTATGTAATTCGCGTTATAGAAGACTTAGCTTTCTTATAAATTTAAGGGTTATGTTCCAATAAAATTTTTTCAAAATAAAAAAATAAACTCAAAATCAATTTTCATAATTTATTTAAAAAAATTTAAAAACATAAAAAAAAAAACAATCAGAAAACATAAATATTCACTAGTCTGTTTCACTTACTTCGAATATCATATTACGTCGAAATAGTGAGCGTATATCTTCATCAGAAGAAATTTCATCGGAAAAGTTTTCGTAATTTGATAAAAAAAAAACATTTTGTTTGATGTTCTTCCAGTAATTGTGCGATTGTGAAATCAGTTTTCAGACTATGTTTGCTTCTTTATAACTGTTTTTTGATTTCGGAATTAAGTGCTAGAATAGGGCGCTTTATACAAATCGAAATTTCGCGTTGTAATGAAACTATATTTTTTTTTTAAATCGCTTTATATCAAAAACGCGTTGTAGAAGTACCGCGTTATACGAGGGATACCTGTATATAAATATTTTGTACAGAAAACTAGCGTGAAAACAAATTAAAAAAAATTTTTTATTCTTTTCCGTTTCGTTCCTTCGATGAACTGTTGCCACAAAGCATCACCTTAAAGTTTTTACTAATGCAACGGTGGAAATAAGCAGACTGGCTACCTATACCGAATTTTCTTTATTATTATTCTAGCTTGAAAATATTTTCAGCAAAATTTGATTCATTTCGATATTTGCAGTCCTAAACGAAAGGTTAATAAACCTTGAGACCCTTGGATCTTATATAAGTTCCCTTCCAAACACTGAATACTTTTTATTTCGTCAAATAATTATAAATCCTCTTTGGCATATCTCAGTACTAATGTTAGCTTTATAAAGGTCTGAATTATATTAAAACCACCTTTGGTTAAACACGTTCAGCAAATCAATTCTGGGTAACCAAGAATTCTTAGGTTTCCGGTTGTCAAGAGTTAAACAATAACAAAGAATGTGTTCCGTGGTGTCCTCTACTCTGGATGCGTGTATTTATACAGAGTGGCTGATATGTATTGCAACCAACTACAGGTTGTTATGCTGACAGATTTATTCCGGTGACAGTTCATTTTATTATTTACAAGCTTACAAAAGCATTTTGATCTATTCCATTCAGAAAAAAGGTTATTCCTGATGGAATTCAAGCGTGATAGGGTTATTGCTTTATATTTGGCTGGACAGCTGGTCTGACAGCTGACAGTGAGACTTCATTTTATTATTTCCAAGCTTACAAAAGCATCTTGATCTATTGCATTCAGAAAAAAGTTATTCGTGATTGAATTCAAGCGTGATAGCGCGATTGCCTACATTTGGCTGGAATACCACGGGTAGCTATCGTTAGAGTCCTCCAGCTTTTAAATGTGAATAAATGTTTTGTTTCTAGTACTATTGCTCGTTACCGGCAGTGTTGCATCGCATCCAAAAAGTGGACGAAAAAAACGGTCACAACGCCAGAAATGATACGAAAAGATCGAAATCCACGTCGCAGTGGTAGAAAAATTGATCGTGAGCTGAACATATCGCGAGAACAGATGCAACATATATTGAAAAATGAGTTTGGACTACAGCCATTGAAGTTCCAAAAAGTGGAAGACCTACCCGATGGGCAAAAAAAAAGATAGACTGCAAAGAACCAAGGAGTTACTTCGCTTGCACGAAAGTAGCCAGTTACTGATGAGAAGCCATTCCAAATTGAGCAGTTTGTGAACAAACAAAATGATCGGGTTTACTTGCTAAAGAGGTCAGCTGAAAATGGCCGCCAGAACTCAAGCGCCGTAACGGCCGATGGTTACTCCCCGCTCGTATTCATCAACCGTGCGGTCAAAATAAATGCCGAATATTTCGGGAAAATGTCTTAAATAGACAGTATTGAAGCACTGGGCAGACAAACATTTTGGCCGCAGACCATGGACATTCCAACAAGACTCAGCACCACCGCACTCATTACGCGTCAACCAAGACTGGCTTGAAAAGGAGGTTCCTCGCTTCATTTCTACCGCACAATGCCTATCAAAATCTCCGAAACTCGATCCGTTGGACTTTTGTGCCTGGGGGATTTTGGAGAGTAAGGTTCCCACTAAAAAATACCAAAGTGTCGATCATTCCAAGATGGCGGTTCGCTAGTAATGGGTTAAAATATCGCAGAGCGACTTTCGTGCAGTCTGTGATGGCTTTATCGGCTGTTAAAGGCCATAATTCGTATCAAAGGTGGCCAATTCGAACAAATCTAAACTGATTCTAAAATTTGATGTTATTTCCAAAATTTTTTTTGCTTTTGAACAATTAAATTAAAAAAAAAATTAAAAAACAAAAACGCTTTACTTTGTTGCATTATATATCAGCCGCCCTGAGTGTATTGCTTTAGCGCTAATCCTGCAAATCAAGGTACTTCTGATAATTGCTTAGCATTAGTTCAAGTATGTTAATGCCCTCATAGTTAATTATTTTTTATTTTATTCCATTTACTCTAACACTTTATTGAAACGTATGTATATCAATAGAAACTTTTTACAACCACAATAATTTGTATTTAAAAATTAAAATTTTTCCAAACATTATTTAACCATTTGATTTTATTGCAATTTCAATTTTAGAATTTAATTTTTTTTAGGTGTTCTTTGAACTTTTAGTTGGTGTTGTAGGTGGCCATTTAATTAAATTAGTCTGATGTCTGGTTAAACGATTTGTTTAAATTTATTTATACGAATTTAATTACACAGAAATTTATTTAGTATGACACACAGGGGATTTATAAACAAATAAATAATTCGGTTAAAAAAAAAAAAATTTTCTAATTAAATTTGAAATGTTTCAACGAAAATTATTAACGAAGGAATTATTCATTATTTATAGTAAATTTTTCATTAAGCAATTGACATGAATTTAATATCACTTGTAATAATTTGTTAACGCATGTAAATGTTTTAGAAAACATGTTCATTGGTAGGTAGAAAGAAATGTTGCTGCTTCCTTTGTTGTATGCAACATAAGAAATTAATTATTTTAATGCATTTCCACTGTCCATGTACAACACACGCCAAAAACGTGAAAAAAAATTCACCAAAAGAAACTGATGTTGCATACAAAATAACACACAAAACAAGGTGATGAAAATTGTAGACAATTTCTTCCCATAGATTTATTTACCATCCCACACTACCCACGTTTATTGAAGAGAAAAAATCGAAGAAAATTTACCAAAAAAAAATACGAAAAAAAAATTAAATTTTTATACAAAGAGCAACGGACAGACAGAGGGACGGCAACGACAACAACGACGACACAGCTAATTAAAGACTTACAACGAAAACAAAAGTGTGAATTGAAATTACAAACCCACAGTAGACAAGACCAGAACAAAATTATGCAACTGAAGAATAAATAAAGCGCGACAAAAACAAAAAAAAAACCCCAAAGAAATACGTTGAAAACGTACAAGTTTCTTTCAGCTCTTTTTGCCTATTTTATTAAGGCCAACAAAATATTGAAATTCTGTACAAAAAAATAAAAAATAAAAAAGGAGATGCAAAAAGGAAATGTTTTTTTTTTGTTTTTGTTTTGTTATTACAAAGTTGTTGTGACGTGTTGCATCTGTACATGCTGTAGCATGAATATAAAAATAATTCAAAATTTTTTTTTCAATTACTTTTAGGCACCCTATAGTAAAAGAAAGACTATCTTCATACTCTGTTTCGTTCGAGTCTTCGTAACTTCAAGTTAAAGAAGCAAAACTTGATAGAATATCTTTCTCTCCAAGATGCTGATGCTGTGCTTCAGCTTATAAAAAATTCACGTAAAAGAAGTTCAAATTATAGAAGTTCGACTGTAACTCAAAGAAAAAATTTTCGATTACACGACAAAGTCTTTACTTAGCTAAAGCAAGTTAGAGGTCTATTAGAGTTTATATATCGTTTAAACTTGTATGAGGTCAATACAACGCTTAATGCGCAACTAATAATGCAAATCTAAACAGCAGTACTTATACCCTTTTCCAACTACAGCCAAACCCGGTTATAACGAACTCCGTGGGACCAATTCGTTATAGGCAAAGTTCGTAAGTTCGTGAAGCCATAGAAGAAAATATAAAATGCAAATAATTTTTTTCATTTAATTCATAAAAACCAAAAGTATTTTTTTTTATTAAAACCCAAAAATATGTGTTAATCCTCTTTACCTATCAGCTGATTAAAGATACTGAGTTATGCTGCCATATTAAATAAAAGTAAAGACTATTACCACACTTCAAAGTTATTTCAGAAGGTCCATTATAAAAAAGGTAAAATGTATGAAATTTAATTACTAGGACCATTTAAAGGAGTTCCTTTTAGCCGAGAATTCGTTATAAACGATTTCGTAATAAACGAAGTTTTTTGTTTGAACATTGTTATTAAAACGTTGGGACTTGAAAAAATGTACGTAATAATCGGAAATTCGTTATAACCGAGTTCGTTATAAACGAGTTTGACTGTATAAATTTAAGCAATTCAATTCTAAAATAATTTTCTTGTTTAAATAATCCGTGCAAGTAAATAAAATCGCCATGGGAAGCTTCTTGAAAATCTGTCGTTCGGATCGACTTGAAACTATGTCGGTCTCGCCACTCATGTATAAAATTAACACACACACAACATATGTAAGTCGTGTGTGAAACTAGGTGGTAACCCTGACATCATAAGAGTAAAAGGATAACAATTTTGCAAAGCCATATTAGCCACACCATACCATTGGTTGTTGATCATATGTTTGGCGATAAATAAAAACTTGATAGCAAAATACGACAGATGGGTAGATCAGCAAACTAAGTACAGTATTCCCTCGATTTACGTCGTAGATTATTCCGGAAAAAGGCGACGTAAATCGAATTTCAAATAACACATACTATCATATCTCATATTGGAGATGCCGTAGTCTAGTAGGTAGTGTGTTGGCTTATTAGACGTAAAACCAGGGTTCGAGTCCCAGGCCAAACATTAAAACAAAATACAAAAAGTATTTCTTCGGCGATTTTCCTCTCAACAAATTTCTGGCAAAAACTGTAAGAGTAATTAAACCTGCCATGAAAAGTTTCTAAAAAAAATCTGTCGATCGGATTCGACTTTAAACTGTAGGTCCCGTCAGTTATGAATAAAATTAACTCACACAACATAAGTGGTGTGAGAAATTAGTTTAATAATCCTGACTGAAGGGTTGTAATGACCAATTATGTATGACGAGATCGAAAGTAATGATAGTCGAATAGGACAAAACCTGAACTATAATTCTGATGAGGCTTATCTCTCCAACCATTATTTTTAAACAATTTGAAAGGATATTAAAACATGTTGACAAGCGTTGTACGCATGGAATATCACGAATTTAGGTCTAGTTTTGTGTACTTTATGATCTCTCGTTATTAGACTTTAGTGCTAATTTGTGTTGACATTCGATATTCTATGCATTTAGTTGTACTAACAGATTCATTTTTCGATTTCAATGAACCCAATTTTCTAACTGAACGACTCGTACTAGTAAAATGTCTTGCAATGAATTTTAGAGTGGCTTTCAACGATATTGCATGTCTTTGTTGTGTTTGACAACAATGTATTTTCAGATGAGCTTCAATTAATCATTTTCCAGCTTTTATTTGCTGAACTAGCAGGTCTCTTTCTTCTTCGGTTAGGTGAGAGTTCATAATTTGTCATGAAGTAGAAAGTACCCATAATTATAAACACGACGTAGGTGATTAAGAAGAGATAACTGTTCTATCCTCCATAGATTAAGATTAAGTCAGATTAATTTAGAGGACAAACTGTTGCGTTCTTCTATCTATAAAGTGTTACATTGATCATTACAACCCTTCAGTTAGGATTATAAACTAATTTCTCACACCACCAACGTTGTGTATGTCAATTTTTTCAAAGTCAACTCCGAACGACAGATTTTTGCGAAACTTTTCATTGCAAGTTTATTTACTCTCATAGAGTTATTGCCAGAAATCTGCTGAAAGGCAGTCGTCAAAGAAATATTTTCTTGAATTTCGTTTTGTTGGAGATATCTGACCTGTGGTTTGATTCGAGGCCACCTGCACAACTTCCGCCAAAAAAAAACTTTGCTAGAGTATATACGAGTTTTTGATGTCATTTCGAATCCTTGGCATAGTTTACCAAAGATATCAGATAGTTTTCCATTCCAAAAGAATCTACTTGCAATAAACATATCCAAGTACTACGACGATTAGTTTAACGTGGGTACCTGACCGCGTGGACTTAATCCCACGGTGCTCTTCGCACAGGATGCAATACAATGCGTCTACCAACGCCCCCAAATGAGTGCCAATTCGAAGCCATGTATTTGGACATGACTTTCTTCTTGGTTAAGAGCAGAGTCTATCTAAAACTCCTTCCGATCTTTGGGTCACGGCACGATTCCGCGATTTGGATCCAAAACACAACCACTACGATGCTCCCAAAAGAGGCCACACCAACAGCCAGGCTGAAACCGAGATTCCAGGCGGTCCTGGGTTCCGTGGTACCAGAATTAATTCTGCGGTCAGACCTCGTAATCAAATCGATTACTACTACAGTTCGAGACTGGTTACCCACAGCAACACAATTCTAGTTCAGTAAATTATGGGGACCAATTGGGATCGAGGATTAAGTGTCTAAATCTTTTGATCGCCCATTGAGCTGATTTTGCCACAACGTCGTTCTAGGATAACCTTGAAATGAGGCTTAAAATGGTATAAAGTGCTGGGGAATTTTTTTTTTTTTCGCACGACACTAGTAACACAGATTTGATTTAAAGAATTTTGAGAAATTTTTAGAATTTCTTTGTAAATCCTGATGAAGAATGAAGCAAACTAAACAGCAAATGTGTTACTTTATTTAGGGTGTAATAAACATTTGTTTAGTTGGGTATTCGTTCAGTTGTTCCCTTTTTTATTAATGAAAAACATGCACTATTTCAATAAAGAAATTAAAGCAAAATAGAAAAAAAATAACTTGGCGACAAGTTTGTTTGTAATGCTCCCTCGATTATATTTTTTTTTTTTTCGTATTTTTATTTTGTAGAAAAACTACTAACGACAGCACCAACAGCTGTCTGATGTGACACAACTTGTATGGTGTGAAATGTTAAATAGCAAATGTATACAGTTTGCATACCATACATACGACAAAGATTTTTTATAATCAAAACTATAATTAAGGCGATGTACTACTATAGGGTATTACAACAGGGCATTGCAAAATTCGGGAGTAACTAATCACCATCGTATTGAAGCTACATCTGCCTAATTAGTTGCAATTTATTCAGTCTGTTTGGTCAAATCAGCCTAGACAACTATATTCAACGAAATATGTTCGGTAAATGATCTTTACTAATGACCTTATGGCCCTAGTTTTTTCTTCGAATGTTCATCTTTTACGATAAAGTTCATTTCTAGATGAACATATCATGTACACGCGGTCTATGTGACAATCGCCTTACCCTTGTACGGGCGTAAAAAAGCAGCGGGCGAATATTTAATGTAAATAAAATCTGTGTCGAGTATCGCTTACATTGTGTTTTCCAACATATTTGAATAGCACTTTCCACCATTAAATTTACAGAAAATATATTTTCTTTTTTCCTTTAGAATTTTCTGTCTGTGTTCCATATAAAATAAATTCTACTCATGCTTATTGTCAACACTAAACAAAAAATTTTGTTAGTTTTGCATACCAAACAAACAGCAAAAAAAAAAAATAGTTTTTAGTGAATGACGATGAATATTTCGTGGAATTCGCTAAAAGATTTTTATTAAATTATTTATAAAAGTGGATTAATATAATGATTTATATGAGAGCTTAAATTCATATTTAAAGTAATTTATATGCTAAATAAATAAAAACATTTACATCCGTTTAAAATTTATAATATTGTTGGGCGATTATAAAAGAATTTTTAATGTTTCACATAAATTTTAAATAGAAAAACTTGCATATTTCAAGAAATATTTTTATACACAAAATCCACCTACAATCATATAAACATTAATAAATTAATAATTAAAATATTTATTAGCAATATTCATACAAGGAATGGCAACAACTATATACAGCGTGGCTGATATGTATTGCAACCAACTTCAGGTTGTTATCATTTGTAAACCGCTCGTCTGACAGCTGACAGATTTATTCTAGTAACAGTTCATTTTATTATTTACAAGCTTACAAAAGCATTTTCATCTATTGCATTCAGAAAAAACGTTATTCGCGATGGATTCAAGCGTGATAGTGTTATTGCTTTATATTTGGCTGGAAAACCACAGGTGGCTATCGTTAGAGCCCTCCAGCATTTAAATGTGAATAAAACTTTTGTTTCTCGTACCATAGCACGTTACCATGATACTGGCAGTATTGCATCGCGTCCAAAAAGTGGACGAAAAAAAAACGGTAACAACACTAGAAATGATCCGAAAAGTAAAGGCCAGATTTGATCGAAATCCACGTCGCAGTGGTAGAAAAAGCGGTAGAAAAAATGGAAGAAAAAGAGCTGAACATATCGCGAGAACGGATGCAACACATATTGAAAAATGAGCTTGGACTAAAGCCATTGAAGTTCCAAAAAGTGCAAGCGCTCACCGATGGACAAAAAAAGTTAGATTGGAAAGAGCCAAGGAGTTAATTTGCTTGCACGAAAGTGGCCAGTTATTGAATTTGGTTTTCTTCGATGAGAAGCCATTCCAAACTAAGCAGTTTGTGAACAAACAAAATGATCGGCTTTACTTGCCAAAGAGGTCGGTTGAAAATTTACACTTTTGATTGGCCACCAGAACTCAAGCGCCGCCGATGGTAATGGTGTGGGACGCCGTAACGGCCGATGGTCGTCGACCGTGAAGTCAAAATAAATACCGAATATTGTCGGGAAAATGTCTTAAAGACAGTATTGAAGCACTGGGCAGACAAACCCTTCGGCCGCCGACCATGCATGGACGTTCCAACAAGACTGAGCACCACCGCACTCAGCACGCGTCAACCAAGAGTGGCTTAAAAAGGAGATTCCAATACCTCCGGATCTCAATCCGTTGGACTTTTGCGCCTGCGACATTTTGGAGCGTAAGGTTCTCACTAAAAAATACGAAAGCGTCATCATCTTAAGACGGTGCTTCGCCGGGAATGGGCCAAAATATCGCAGAGCTACTTTCGTGCAGGCTGTGATGGCTTTGTCGGCCGTTTGAAGGCCATAATTCGTAACAAAGATGGCCAATTCCAACATATCTAAATTGCTTTTAAAATTTGATGCTTTTAAACAATAAAATTAAAAAAATTATGGCGCTTTACTTTGTTACTTTATATATCAGCCACCACCCTGTTGGTAGGCTTGCCCTCTTTTAATTGGCAGGGTCTAACAGTCGCAGTAGTATAGAGATAGATAGCGTGAAGCCATGGCTATCCCTTAATCGATATTTCTGCGTCGTCAAGAGTCAACAAAAATTTCTTGAAAAATTTCTTTGAAAAATCTGTTATACGGAGTCAGCTTAAACTGCAGGTCCCACTACTCTTGAATAAATTTAATGCACAGAAAATGGTTGGTGTGAAAAACTAGGTTGTAATCCTGACTAAAGGATAGCCATGATATAGAAAAAGAAAACCCCTTGGCTTCCACTATGGCAGAAAATTTAAATTTTGAGAGATAATATTGCAAGTTAAGTTAAGTTAAGTTTCTTCATGCCCCCTATGGGGTCATAGGCTTTTCTCTCGGGTTGACAGCCACTTCTATGTACCTTAAAATTATTGTTCAGAAAGTGGGCAATTTTTGTCAATAAGTTTGCTAATTATTCAATTAATAGAACTAAAACTATAATTATTGGTATAATGGATGGTATTCACAATCAAGATTCAGGCACAATTGAATTTGATAATTGAAATAAAAAATCTTCAAAAACTATTTTTATTTTCTAAATTATTTTCATTCTTTAAAGATCTTTTTTCTTTACTAATTTTAATCTTTTCTCTTCATTTACAGTCTGCAATTGTAATAATCATGCTCGCCAGTGTCGATTTAATATGGAACTATTTAAATTATCCGGACGTGTATCCGGTGGCGTTTGTCAAAATTGCCGTCACTCAACAACTGGACGTCATTGTCACTATTGTAAAGAGGGCTTTTATCGTGATCCTACAAAGCCATTAAATCATCGACGTGTCTGTAAACGTGAGTAGGCATAATAATATTTTCTTTGATTATTATTTTAATTTTTTTTTTTTGAACTTGAATTCTCTATAAAAAAATTTAAATTTTTTCAAATTCATTGAAAGGAAATTTTTTTTTTCAATTCAAATTGAATTTACGACATAAGGAAGCATTCCGTTTTGGTTCTTTTGAAATCAAATAAATTGTAAAGGAGAACAACAGTTGAACAATTCTATTAAACAAAACAAAAGTAAACAATATTTTCATTTTTATTTATAAATTTGTTATTGGGAAAAATAAAATTTATTTTTAAACAAATTACTCAATTGATTACAAAAAAAAATGTTTTATTTTTCCATCGTATTATTATAGTTTAAAGAAATTGTTTCAATTCAATTCTATAAATTGTGGAAAGTTTTGTGGAAAAAAGTGAATTTTTGGCAGCACTTGTTGTTTAATTTAATAAACAAATTTCCACAGACATAAGATTGGCAAAAACAAAGAAAAAACATTTCAAATCTATGGAAAAAAAACCAAATTTTTTTTTTAAATAAGATAAACAAAAGAAAATTTAAATTTTTATTATAAACAAATATTACACCATCATGTAGTCCAGAGTATCCATATACTACTAAGCAGATAAACTTTTAGTATTTCATATGGGCAATTTACACGACTTTGTATCGTGTATGTTGTATTGAATACACTTGGTGGTTTGTAAACGCTCATTGATATGCTGTATTGTGTATTTTGTACTCCAAATTAAATTTTTTTTTTTGGCATTCAATCATTTTGATAACAGAAAACCAATACAACTTTTAAAAACATATGAAAAAAATGCGTATAAGTGTATCGGATTTTTACATGAAAATGATCAACAACAAGCATACACTATTGTATATTCGTCCAACAATACAATGAATACAACGATACAAAGGCTTGTGTGAATTGCCCAATAGTTTAAACACCAAAATATATAAGTCTGTGTGTATCCTAAATAACGGTCTGTAAAATAATAATTTATGAACAATAAATCGGTCAATTAAATTAATTTTTTTCCTTTTTTTTGGCTTTTCGTTACTCACAAAATCAAAAATATTTAAGAACATGGAAAATATTTAATTGATTAATTTTTCCCAGAAAAGTACAAGACAAAAAAGCCAAAAGAAAATCCTTAACCAGGTGGAATATTTAAAGAAAAGTTATTAATAAAATAAATTTATAAATTAAAATGCATTAATCTTTATAAAAAAGGAGGCCAATGAAGAAAGTGCAAATGAAAAATCGCCTGCCAAGGGCTTGTAAGATACGTTAATCAAACGAAGCATATTAAAATCCAATAATAATACTAAAGCATCGGAAATAAAAGCAGATATGATAGCTACTAAAGAGTGCGCACGAAAAAAACTGATATTATGCATCTCTGTCTTTTCTGATGGTCAGGCCGCGATAAGATCTCTATGGGGTTTCATGAATAACTCTAGGATCGTTAGGGAATGCTGCCGCTGTCTTGACCTTCTTTCGGAGCGCTTCACCAGTGTCTCTCTGGTGTGGGTCCCCGGACACAGAGAAATTCCATTAGACTGTAGGGCTGAGGAGTCAGGCTCCATCGCTAGACTAACCTGGTTCTTCCGCGACGTCATCTCGACTACTGTGGCCGTGCTTGTAGGTCATTGCATCATGGGTAGACACGCGGAAAGAATAAGGCTCCCTTTTAACGATTTCTGCCGTGGATGCGGGTCCGCTGTTATGCACTTTCTTTGCCAGTGTCCGTCTCTTGCTAGGTATAGGCACCCCATTTCTTGTTAGCTTAACGCAGCCCTCATCTACTGATATCATGGATATAGCTGCATTCATCAAACTTTCTAGCTGGTTTTCCAGTGCGGGATAATCGTGCTTTTGTTGTGCAGCCCTTGCGCTGCGCAACATCTTACTTTTCCATGATTTTGGTGGAACTTATGCAATGTGTGATCAAGTGAGCTTTGCGATATCAGAGCTAAAACTCCGACCCAACCTGACCTTTTCTTTTAAATTTTTTAACTCGCTTTAGAAAAATTGTTGTAATATTCTAAAGAAAACAATTAAAAATCAGACGCATCTAGAAGCGTATTCTGCATACTCACTATGATTTATTTAAATAAATAAATACTCATATTAAGTCTCTCTCTTTCTTCTAATTAAAGTAATTTATTTATTTATTCAAAAATAATTTATGGAAACCTCTTTGCCTTAAAAAATAAACTCTCTTGTCATTTGTTGTTGTTTTTTTTTTCGTTTTTTTTACCAATAAATAACAAAATTAAAATTCTGTAAATAAGAAAAAAACTGAAACAAAAATAAATATTTTGTTCGTTAATCTCTTGAAACCACACACAGTAATCTGAAGTACTTGAAATTTACCTATACAACAACAACATCAACAAAAAAACAAAGAAGATCAGAGATTGTTGAATGTCTGACATTAACACCACCCTCTATTAATTAACATATTGGCTGATGCATGGCTAAATGACTTTTTTTTTGTTTTGTTTCATTTTTTAGTTGATACACGAACAATACTCTACAGATTTATGTAGCATTAGCCAAAAAAAAATGTAAGAAAGAGAAATAAAAAATAAATTCAAATTTTTAACGAAAATAAATAAAATCTAAAGAAGACCAAATGGCACTAAACACGAGAAAGAAATTTTCGGAACGACTTGTTATACACCCTAAGCTGCATATCTTTTGTTTCTTTCCTTTATTTTTTCTCTATATTTTGTGAAGCGTAGAGCATTCAGATTAGCTTAACGGAGCTATCACCTATTGACATCCAGGATATAGCTTCGTTCATCAAATTTTCTGGCTGGTTTTCCAGTGCGGGGTAGTCGTGCTTTTATTGTGCAGCCCTTGCGCTGACCAACTTCTTGCTTTTCCCTGATTTGGCGGCACTTGGTTAGTACAGGGACTGCGTTTACCCGTAGCATCATAACGGGCCGCCATGCGTGCTCAAGTGAGGTTTGTGATATCAGAGCTACCACTCCGACCTAAACCTAAGAGCTATCAGAAAGTATCTTTACGCATCTGCTTTATTTGCTTTGCTTCGGTTTTATTAATCAAATATTAGCTCGATGCCTAGACACAAAATCCTCTGCAAAACTATATTGGGTTATCGTACTGTGTATGTCAGTATGGAACTTTGCTCATTGACTTTTGCTTCTTCTTAAGAGGTGTTTGTTTTTGCGGAAATAATTTTACGTTTTCTTTCGGATTTAGCGTTGGTTTAACTTTGGATTTGTAGACAAACATCTTAAATAATTACGTGAAAAATTCAGTAAAAGAGAAAGTTAAACTAGGATCGTAAATTACTGTTGCATTGTCGTTGCACTGCACTAGTTTTTGCCACTGTAAATGGGAGTAGTCGTTGTAGTCTAATAGGGTTATTATAGACTTTAGGTCACGATTCAAATTCTTCGGCATCTTCCTCTCACCACATTTCTGGCAAAAACTCTGATAGTAAATAAAATTTCCATTAAAAGTTTCTCAAAATCTTCGGAGTAGATTTCAAACTGTAGTACTCGGCACTCATGTATAAAGTTAAGGCACATAACATAAGTGGTGTGAGAAGCTAGGTCTTAATCCTCGGTGAAGAATTGTAATGAGCAATTATGTGTGCCCACATATGAAATGAAAATGAGTATCTTATTTATCTAATTAATTTCAACCCATTTTTCAGGGTTAGCGTACTAGTTTTAGGCAAGAGAGGCTGAACCCACAATTTAACACTAGACCAATCGATACTCCACGTATTCCTATTCCTACCAAATGCAGTCAAATGACCTCTTGTGGTATTTAAGGTAGATTACAAATATTTTTCGATAAAAAAAATTAACAAGAGAGGAGTAAATCTTGGAAAACAGATTCGATGTATTTTGTAATAAAAGTCGCAAAGGCAAATGGCAATGTGATATGATAATGTTATTTTCAAGAAATTCTGACAAGAAGTTCAAAATGGGTCATTTGACCCGTCCATGGTAGGTGTAGTAACAGTATTAACTTTGACAATCTTTGCCAAAAATCTGCTGAGAGGAAGTTTGTTCCAAATATCTAAGCTGTAGTGTAAACCAAGCCAACACACTATCTTCTAGAGGTGTTCACAAGACATATAAAATTGCACGCTATTGCATTTTTCTCAAGACCGAATATTGATTGTAGCTGCAAATATAAATAAGTGTGAAGCAAAGATAGAATAAAAATTGCGATGGTAAACCATTGCACAAGAGTATAAAAGTGAGTTGTGTGAAGAGTGCAACAAAAATATTGTAGTCTTCATAAAGTCACAACATGGATTTCTTTTTTTGCTTTCGGCACCCGAACACCTTCGTCGAGGCCAGCATTGCCAGTAACTTTTTTAAACTTTTTATTTTTGGGGAAAAACCTTTTTTTACACTACTGACATTCATATGGCAATACTGAAAATGTAGCTTCAGTAGTAAAATATGCTCTTACAACACAAAGCATAGTTCCGTTACTTCACAGGCAACCGAGTGCTGTTGTATACATTGAATAAATGAGAAATACACGTTTCAGTGCACTCGTATAATCAAGAGCAACAGAAAAGAGTACACTACAGTGTTGTATTCGGTGATGGGTAAGCTAGCAGAATGTCTTGTGCACACCTCTACTATCTACTAAACAACAGCATTGTGTTCAAAACCCCCTAATTTTCTAGAAACACTACACATGAGGTTTATCAGGCTATATTTATCCAGCAGATCTCTTAGCGACTTGACTACTGTACAACTACAAACACAAAAGGTAAATTTTTCCATATCATGTGGTTCGCAGAATGCACGGTCGGGGATATATGGCACATTTGTAGGTCATTTGAGGACAAGTTGTTTGTGAAAGTCTTCACATAAGTAAAGCTGCTTAGTAGCCCAAATATGTGTTACAGAATGAGACAAATAACAATTGAAAGGCACTGTACAGTATAATAATTTGTAGTTGCCCCTACTTCTATTAAATCCTTCCCAATGCTTGCAATGGCTTGTGCTTGCTTCTTGGAAGGTTTTTCGATTTACTTTCACGTGGACAGCCATAAACATAGAAATTAACGTTCTTGAAGCATTCTTGTTAAATTTCTTCGTAAACTTTTTGGAACTCACTGAGTACTTCATCTACAATTTACCTTGAAAGATGATTACTTGGTCCAAAATCCGGCATTTCCAATTCTATTTGTATGTGTCACTAATAAATCCAAATGATATTGGTTTGAAGCATGGATCAAAATAGTCCTGCGAGAAAAAACGAAATATGAAAAATAATTTCTTCCTCTTAGGAGGTAACTGGTAAAAATTCTTAAAATAAATAAAAATTGCCATGAAGTATCACAAAAATCTATAGTTCGAAGTCGACTTTAAGCTGTAGATCACGTCACATAACAGAAGTGGCGTGAGAAACTAGGCTGCAATCCTAACTAAAAGATTTTAATATGAGTTTCGTTTGCTTTATAAAGGCGTAGCAAACATGAATTTAAACACAATATACTCGGCTCGTGTAGTTTTGCATAACATCGAAAATGTTATTCACATTGTAAAACTAAATGTTGATCAGTTGTTGCAACACATTTGGCTTAATTGTATGTAACGAGACTCTGGTGGTATCATTGACATCATTGGTCCCTTTTGCTTTATTTTCTGGTCCACTAAAGAGTCAAACGAAAAACGTAAAGTAAAAAAATTTTCATTTTATTTTCTAGTTTTTTTTTTTTGTTTTGAGGTTTTATTTTACACAATCCCCAAATTCATACTATTCGTGTGCTGCTCTACTCCACTTACCAGTTGGCCAGTTGGTGTACAACAGCATTGGGACCCCCAAAAAAATATACGAAAACATTTAATGGCCATTAATTCATTTTAAAAGTAAATAAACAATAAAAATAATTGTTTTTTTTTTTGTTTTTCTTCTATTTGTTTTCTTTGTTGTTGTTGTTGTTTAAGCCAAAAATATCGATACTATTGTGTGCATTATAATAGCCATTGCCAGTGGCTATTGCTGTTTAATGCCCATACAGATGATGCTGTCGTTGCAAATTTTTGGTATCGTAATGGAATCCGCTATGGGATTTAGACAAACTCGAAAATGTTTGTTTATTTGTTTGTAGTTTGTGGGATTTTAAGTGAATCGCAATTTGAATGGGATTTTAAAATAATAAGAAATTAATAAACAGAACGCCTTTCACACTAGCAGCGGAATATTTTTGCTACAAATTGAAAATTTTATTAGATCCGTATTATGAATTTTACTTATCCACTCGACATTTAAGAAACAAAGCAGTTCCTAAACCAGAACGTTTACAGGGATTATAGATTGATTGAAGCGAAGATAGCGACCACAAACAACAGTAAATCCTACCATTTCTTAGGAATGTTACAGATCGGGCTATAATAAAAATCGTCTTGTTGAAAAATGGACATTAACGACGTGTCAAAACTAATTTGATTTTATCCTGAAGGAAATCACGGCTATTCACCGGGCAAGCTTAGGACTAAAACTGTCGAATACCCAGCCTGCTATAAAATTCCTTATAAATTTCATTCCTTCATTGTCCAAAACTTTTGAATGTATATCGACTACTTCACCTGAAAATATCAGATTTTTCCTCCACATCGCTTATATTTGTAGGCATAGAGACATATTTGCAAACTCTATTGTGAATGTATTTACCAGAACGAGTATCAAACTGGGCAGTCATCTATTTGAACCTTTTGTAGTATTAAATCCGCCCCAGATTGGCAATTGCAAATTAGAAATAAGATCTACTCTACAGTTAACAATGGGTAAAAAAAAAGATAAACTACTACACAGCTTGGTTAGGATGGCCGAAGGAGAAAACTCTATCGCTACGGGGCTGGAATAGAATTCGTGAGTTCCACTCAGAAGGCTATTCTAGATATACCACCGCTAGAAGTTTTTATAAAATTTGTCTCTGCAAAGCCAACGTTGGCTGATCGGAGGTGAAAACTACTGCGTTGTCTTTAACTTTACAGAACACTGCTGGTAAAGGAATTTTGACCGTCAGCTATGCACCGCCTCACGCGACTTCTTATCTTATTAATGGATTCCTGAGTTGCATAATCTGTAAATAGGCCTCTAAGAAGTCGCCGTGGTCTAGTAGGTAGTGTGTTGGCTTACTAGACGAAATGTTCGGCTTCGAATCGCAGGACAGACATTAAAATGAAAATATTAAAATGCTTCTGCGGCGACTTCCTCTCAGCAGATTTCTGACAAAAACCCTGAGAATAAAAATTGTCATGAAAAGCTTCTTCGACTTTAAACTGTAGGTCCCGCCACTCATGTATACAAATTAACGCACACAACACGAGTGGCGTGAGAAGCTAGGACGTTATACAATGGGTCCATTCGACGTGCGGATACTACACTTGTCACAGTTAACAAGTACACTTCCTCTAACCTAACCTAACCTATCCTAAATAGGCCTCTCACCCTTAGATTGAAGCAGGTATAGGATCGAATATTTATTTTGGTAAACTTCCCATTTCAACTTCTCTCTTATTATTATCGCTAGGGACTACGATCTGTATTAGAAAATTAAATTAAGAAACTTCAATTATGAATATCCACGTTGACAGTGTTGCTTCAAACACGAAGTGTCTTCTAAGGTTCATTTGTTTACTGGCCCAGCTTTGACTGCATAAGTTGAAATAATATGAGTTATAAGCCTTTCCAGAATACAAAAAACTCTACAGCAGATTAAAGTTTGTACATTTATTTATAGTTATGTCGTTAGATAGTTTATTCTAAAGGGTCCGCCAAATATTTTTTTTTTTTAATGCTTTAAAAAAATCTTTTGAATATTTTCTCAAATTTCTTTTTTTATTTGAAAGTATAATCTTTCCGGTTAATAATGGATTCATTCAAATGGCTGCCTCGCCTGGCCATGCAGTAGCTTGCACGATCGGTCCAATTTTTAAGCACATTATCGATTGTGCGCAGCTGTAGTTCATCAATGGCTGCACGAATATTGTCCTTAAAAGCGTCAATTGTCTTTAGCTTGCCGGCGTAACACTTATCTTTGACGGCACCCCACAAATAATAGTCCAAAGGTGTCAAATCGCAGCTTCGAGATGGCCAAACGACATCAGCTCTGCGGCTGATAATGCGATCTTTAAACAGCAAATCTGCAACAGCGCAAACCATCGCGTGTTGCTTCGGCTGTGTGGCACGTAGCGCCATCGTGTTGAAATTTAATGTTCCCAATATCCTCCGCTGAAGTCGCCGTGGTCTAGTAGGCAGCATGTTGGCTTATTAGACGTAAAGCCAGGGTTCGAGCCCCAGGTCTCTCAGCAGATTTCTGGCAAAAACTCTGAGAGTAAGTATAATTGCCATGCAAAGTTTATCAAAAATCTGTCGTTCGGAGTCGACTTTAAACTGTAGGTTCCGCCACTTATGTATAAAATTAACACACACAACATAAGTAGTGTGAGAAACTAGGTCAATAATCCTGACTGAAGGGTTGTAATGACCAATTATGTTTGTATGTATGTATGTAATATCCTCCTCTTCAATTTTTGTGAACAGAAATTTGTTCAACATGGTCCGCTGCAAACAGCTAAATCGGTTAACTCTCGCTAGATGTTTAGCGAGGTCTTTTTCGTTGTTCAATTTAATATCCGACTTTTTTATGTCTTTTATGCAACTTTTATTGTTAAAGACTAATACAATTTACGCTTTAATAATAAAGAAAGACATGTTAAACTCGAACTGCCAATTTACCCTAACCAAATGTAATCCACGCCCAATAGGTATTCTTAAGAAGTTGAAAATCAAAATTTAAGACAAATTTAAATAAATTTCTGAATATTTTAACCAATATTCTCACTGCACGATAAGAATACTACAAAGAACTCTTTTTAATTCTTTGTTTCCTTTATATCAGCTTTAGCTCTTAACTTTCTCCTTTAAATCATTCCTTTAATTAGGTCGTTTAAGTCAAATACTTATCTCATCCTTTAATCGCTTTTTGTTGTGTCCCAGCCACCAAGCAAAAAAGCGCTTTTGTTACAAATTCCACAAAAGAAATGGCACCGAAATTCAAATGAATCACTCTGATGAATTAAAAGTGGCCAGAAAATACCAGCAACCATCTACTGAAATGCGGGGACCTACATACTATAGAACCATCTACGGTAATGAAAACAAATATTTCAAGGAACCGCATAATAAATTTTATAAATGAAATGAATTTTTCTCTTTTTTGTTTTTGTTTTATCCAAAATTAAATGAAGCAAATCCTGAATTATTAAAAGAAATTCAATGAATGATGGCTAAAACATAAGAATGTCATGGTTTTATCGTTGGTGTTGGGTGATGGTGTCCGTGGTTTTTGTAAACGCTTTATGATATAAAATGGAATTCAACAAAACAAAACAAAAAAACAAAAAAAAAACCAAAATAATACCCTAAATGACCAAAAAAATTTCATTGATTTTAAATTAATTTCATTGCAATTGTGTGGAGTTCTTAAAAAAAAAACATAAAAGTGAAGCGGCGCCGTTTATTGTAAATATTATTGCTGCTGTATTATATAGGGTGGCCCATTTATCGGTCCACATGAACATAATAAATCGATTTGTGCTTGAGCAACGTTCAGATTTATTGAGTCACCGAGAAACTGTTCAATGATATCGATTTTGCAAAAAAAAAAAAAAATCATCCTTCAGTCAGGATTACGACCTAGCTTCTCACACCACTTATGTTGTGTGCATTAATTTTATACATGAGTGGCGGGACCTACAATTTAGAGAAGCTTTTCATGGCAATTTTTACTCTCAGAGTCTTTGCCAGAAATCTGCTGAGAGGAAGTCGCCGAAGAAACATTTTTTTTGTTTTGATGTCTGACCTGGGATTCGAACCTGGGCCTTTTGTCTAATAAGGCAACACACTACCCACTAGACCACGGCGACTTCTATTGGGTACATTAATAAGCATAATTGCCTTATTTGGAGCTTAGAATACCCCCACATTGTCTTGCCTAAACAAACCAATGCATCCACTACAAGTAACTTCATCATCATTGTCCCATATTCCTTTGAAAAAGAGGACGGTGCAAACATTACGGTCAATGGAAACACCTATCGCATCATGTTTTTTTTTTATTAAACCTGCACTCAGGGGATGACGCCTACTCATGCAGTGCATTGTGCAGGTTTAGGAAAGTGGGAAGAAGCAAACGGTAAGGAAACGAGTTGCTGCTGGTGACTATAAAATGGCCAGTATTATGCCTTCACCATTAGACAGTCTACAGCAATCGTCTCCAAGAAGCCCGCAGTTTCTCACACCACTTAGGTTGTGTGTGTTAACCGAGATCTTTGCACCCGCTCTTAATGTAAACGATGTTAAGTTAAACATAGAGTAACTTGCCATACATCTTAAGCCACAATCGGTCCGGAGGACCCATCCGTGTACAGGCCACTGTCCATGCTGGATACGACGAGAAAATTGCTCGAGAGGCTTTTGAAGCAACGGCTTACTGCGGCTATTGAGAATAAATTACTACCTGGTCGGTCTCCAATTGACGCCTTGAGAGAGGGGACAGAAGCGGCCACGGTCACTCAGAGTGGAAGTAGCTCTACGAGGTATGTGCAAATGCTTGCGACTTTGGACATTAGAAATACATTTAACAGTCGAAGATATAGCGATGTATTGAATGCTTTGGAGTACAATTTCTCGATACTAAACTACATCCTGGCCATGATAAGTAGTTATGTGAGTAACAGACAGCTGTGGTATAACACAAGCTCGGGACCAAGGGACATATAACATCAGGAAGGGCACAAGGATCTATCCTTGGCCCCGACCTATGAAACGTTAATTACGATGGAATTCTAACAGAGGATATGCCAGATGGAACTTTTTTGGTTGGATATGCAGGTGATATTGCAGCCGGTATCACGGCCAGGAATACGGAAGAGGCGCAGCGAAAACTGAGATGTGTCATGCTAACGACGGAAAGATGGTTGGATTCACAAGGCCTAGACTTGGCCATGCATAAAACGAAATTATTGCTGATCACTGGTCGCCGTATCCCCTTACAGATGGACATGAGTATTGGAAACGAGGTAATTAGGACCAAGAGCTCGGTAAGATACCTCGGAATAATGCTGGTTCTCAGACTAACATTCTCATACCAGATTCAGTACTCGGCTGACAAAGCCCGGAAGATCATTGAACACCTCAGCATATTAATGGCGAATATTGGAGGCCCGCTACCAACGAGACGAAGACTCCTGATGGCTGCTGGAAGCAGCATTATGCTCTATGGGAAATTTGGGCCTAAACGCTAGAGATTGGAAAACGGACGAACTTACTTCTCTCGGTACAAAGAATGGCTGCACTACGTATCGCATTGGCATATCATACAGTGTCCTTCCCAGCCGTACTTATGATAGCAGGTATAATCCCTTTGGATCTGCTGGTAGCAGAGCAGATGGAGATTTATAAGGAGAAATTGGCTGGAAATCACATAACCGTTCACTTCAGGAAAAATGCCATTTCATAATGGCAACGACGATGGATCAATGAGGATAGAGGAAGGAAGGTCAGACTTATTCCAGATATAAAGCCATGGATCGGTCTGAAATATGGAGAAGTAAATTATTACGTTACGCAGATGCTATCGGGCCATGGATATTTTAAGAAATATGTGAACAGAATGGGCAATACCACCTCCCCTTACTGCCTTTACGAGGAAGGGGAGATAATTTATGATGCAGAACACACTATCTCCGAATTTGCTCGCTGGCAGAGCTATCGCTAGAAATTGTGATATCAATTGGCCTTAAAGAAGAATTGATATGACACTGTTAACACTAAATAAAAGTGTTATTCAAACAAAGCAGACACAATTGAGCATTTGAAGATTCGTGATGCCACTTAAAAAAGTGCAAGAAAATTGGTCGTATGGGTTGAGGTACTGTGAGGCCAGCCACTCGGCAACCATATGAATGAAATAATATTCCAAATCTAACCGGGACACTTGTACTTCACAACAAAAACAAGCATTTAGTAAAATTTTAAACCGTTTTTGTTTTATTGCATTTTTAAATTGAAACTTTTAAATCGTCCACCCTATAATACTGGTATCGCTCTGTCGTTTTATTGCAATAAAATTTAACAATTAAAATATTTTTATAATTAGAAAATATTTAAAATTTTATAAAAAAAAAAAAGCGATTACAACACATTTGGAAATGAGCAGCTTACGATTGTTTGGTACCAAGCGTTAAAATTCTTGTCGTAATGCTTACGCTTGTGTTTCCCCTTTTATTTTCTCATTTTAAAATTTTATTTTTAAATGTTTATTAAAGGTTATAAAAAAATCTGTTTAATTAAATCGTCTCATAATTTAAAAAATTGTTCATAAATATTTAAATACCCCCGCCGAAAAAAAACAAGAATTAATGTTTGTGTGAAGGATTTGAAATACAATTTTGTTTACAAGTGTCGAGCCATAAAATTACTTTTTTTTTTTTTTGAACACATGAACACGTCAAGGTTAATCTTTGAAAATGATAAGTTAAGGTCGGTCATATATAGTACTCTACTAGTAAAATGGTTAACAGATGGAAAGAGATAGTAGTTTTATATTGTCTGCCTACATGATCTCGACTATGCAGGGCAGATACGTCTATTGGCACAAAGCGTTTCGTATTGTGAATTGAATTTATAAAGATTAGCATTGGAAGCGAAAGCAACTTGCCTCAAAATGAATGTAGCAAGGACGCAAGCTCTCCATATTAACCTGAGGAGTGGTTAGCAACCTTGGCGTGATTACACCTACAAATCAATGATAGGACGATGAGATTTAGTCGCTGAAAAAATACTTTATGCCTGACCTGCGGTCTAAACCGTGGCCTTACGTCTAATAAGCTAACACTTTACCTACTAGACTACAGGGTGGCTGATATATATTGCAACTAACTTCAGGTTGTTATCATTTCTAAATCGCTCGTCTGACAGCTGACAGATTTATTCCAGTGACAGTTTATTTTATTGTTTACAAACTTATAAAAGCATTTTGATCTATTGCAATCAGAAAAAAACTTATTCATGATGGAATTCAAGCGTGATAGTGTGATTGCTTTATATTTGGCTAGAAAACCACAGATGGTTATCGTTAGAGTCCTCCAGCATTTAAATGTGAACAAATCTTTTGTTTCTCGTACCATTGCTCGTTACTGTGATACTGGCAGTATTGCATCGCATCCAGAAAGTGGACGAAAAAAAACGGTAACAACACCAGAAATTATCCGAAAAGTGAAGGCCAGATTGGATCGAAATCATATGAACATATCGCGAGAACGGATGCAACATATATTGAAAAATGAGCTCGGGCTAAAGCCATTGAAGTTCCAAAAAGTGCAAGAGCTCACTGATGGACAAAAAAAGTTAGACTGGAAAGAGCCATGGAGTTACTTCACTTGCACGAAAGTGCCCAGTTACCGAATTTGGTTTTCTCCGATGAGAAACCATTTCAAATTGAGCAGTTTTTGAACAAACAAAAAGATCGAGTTTACTTGCCAAAGAGGTCAGCTGAAAATTTGCACCTGCGATTGGCTACCAGAACTCAAGCGCCTCCGATGGTGTTGGTGTGGGCCGCCGTAATGGCCGATGGTCGTTCCCCGCTCGTTTTCATCGACCGTGGGGTGAAAATAAATGTCGAATATTATCGGAAAATTGTCTTTAAGACAGTATTGAAGCCCTGGGCAGACAAACATTTCAGCCACAGACCATGGACATTCCAACAGAACTCAGCACCACCGCACTCAGCACGCGTCAACTAAGAATGGCTTAAAAAGAAGGTTCCTCGCTTCATTTCTACCGCACAATGACCACCAAAATCTCCGGATTTCAATCCGTTGGACTTTTGCGCTTGGGACATTTTGGAGCGAAAGGTTCTCACTAAAAAAATACCAAAGTGTCGATCATCTCAAGACGGCGCTTCAGCGGGAATGGTCATAATACTGTAGAGCCACTTTCGTTTAGCCTGTGACGGCTTTGTCGGCCATAATTCGTACCAAAGGTGGCCTATACGAACAAATGTAAACTGATTTTAAAATTTGATGTTATTTCCAACATTTTTTGCTTTTGAACAATAAAATTTAAAAAAAAAATTTTTTAAATATTGCGCTTTACTTTGTTGCATTATACATCAGCCACCCTGTACGGCGTATTGATGTCACTAGCAAATCTTAACGAAAACCAAGCACTTAATGTTTTCTATTGAGAGGGATTTGCGGTTCTCGATGGATTAAGCCATATTCTCAACGGATTCAAACCTTAACTTTAAGCTCTAAAATATGTCGCTTCTCTATTTTTAAAATTAATATTTTGAATAAGTAGTTAATATAATACCTCTAGAAGTAGCCTTAGTCTAGTAGGTAGTGTGTTGGCTTATTAGACGTAAAGTCAGGGTTTGAGTCTCAGGCCAGACATTAAAACAAAATACAAAAAGTATTTCTTTGGCGATTTTCTCTCAGCAGGTTTCTGATAAAAACTCTGAAATTAAATAAAATTGCGGTGAAAAGTTTCGGAAAAATCTGTCGTTCGGAGTCGACTCCACTTATGTATAAAATTAACACACACAACATAAGTGATAAGAGAAACTAGGTCAAAAATCCAAACTGAAGGGTTGTAATGGCCAATTATGAATGAATAGAATACCTCATTAAAAATGTTGTTTCTATATGCAACTCTTTTACAAAAACTGACGCTGCCTGACTGATCTGGGGAATTTTAAATTCAAAACTTTTTTTGATAAATTTTTCGCCTTCTCTCGAATTGATATCCGAGTTTGTAAACTAGCATTTTAACCATTACCGTATGTCAATTTACCAAAGTGTAGAGTAGTGGGAAGCATTTAAAATTTTTAAATTGTAATAAATTTGAAAATGTTAAAAACTGCGGAGCATATTCAATTCAATTCGAATGTTATTTTTAAACCATATCAGTTTGATCTCTTCAAATGTATAATGGACTTGTCGGTATTCAATTCCGATTATAAATTTTTTTAATGCTTTACTTGACAAATTCACCTTCGAAATTCTCAACACTTACAAGTTTTTAATTAATTCTGGACAAAAAACAAAAAGAGGCAGACAATAAGATTTATTATGAATAAAAAAAAAAACGTTTTTATAGATGCTGTAAAACTGATTCATGTTACAATAAAAACCAGAATGAAGTGAATGATTTAATAAAAATTTCGTAAGAATTTTAAGTCTTTGAACGGCAAATCATCAAATAATAACCACAAAAAGTCATTAAATTTTACGAAAATTAATTGGCTGCTAATTATTGCCAAAAATAATGAAAATCATCAATAAAATTATCAACAATTATTGGATTTATTTTTGCAAGATAAAAAAAGTGCAAACACTCACGTACATGTATTGTAAATCATTTAAGATTTCCTGCTTAAATTAAAAAAAATAAAATTTTCAAATTTTTTTTTAGAGAAATAAACACAGGATTTAACAATAATTTGAATCACATCTGCAATTGCCTTTCAATACAGGAAAATAAATATTTTTTTTCTTAATTTTATTTAAACAAAAAGGTGAAAAAACAACAATAAAAAACAAAAATCAAATCAAATTATTCAAATTTAACACAATCTGGATTAAATCAAACTAAATTAATCAAAAAAAAAAAGAAGCAAGAAAAAATTGCAACAAAATTGAAAATGATTCTTACCTTTTCAGAATGATTGAAATACGACATTAAGAAAGTTTAATGGTATGGGATGTTATTCTTTTCATTCTTTTCCGCTCATTCTACCAAAAAACAGATTTTCAAATTCATCTGAACTGTAAAGAAAGCAAAATACGTGTACGTTCTTATTCATTGCTATTTCACCAGAAATGTTTAAAATTTCAATTAAATTTAAATAAAAAAGAAATCAAGATAAAAAATAACAATTAAATTAAACAAAATTTTTAAAAAATTGTTATATCAACAACAGCAGTAGTAGCAAAACAAATAGCAACTTTAAAAAAATATACGAAAACCATAGGTGAGACATTTGACTTCATGGAGTAAAAAAATATGCAACAAAACAACTTAAGACATTTCTTAGTAAGTTTAAGTTAGTCTGTCCTATAAATGTAAATACTGAACTTTTTAAAATCTTCGAAAGATACTTTTGTTCCGACAAAAGCATGCACGATTCACCATTACTAGTGCCTACGTACTAAACCCACCCCACACAGACTTGAACCACTCATCCCCCGCGGGACTGCCGTAAGGTATTACTTCGCAGATGGCTGGTTAGCTCGAAAGCTTTATCACGTTATCTCAAATTTCGCCTTCGTTCCTCCAACCTTCGGAGTACCATCATTACTTCGGCCATTTTCTGGCTATATTGGCTCCATAGTGTCCTAGAATTCAACAGTTCCTCCTTGGGCCGGTTTAATCCTAATCTAGTTTCTCCGGGCCATCTAAATCTAGAGCAGCATATTAGAATATGCTCCGCATCTTCATCTACACAATTTGTTCATATAGAGGAAGTATCATGTCCAGGTACTTCCTAAAACATCCATGACCAGTTAGAAACTGGGTTACGTAGTAATTCAGCTCGCAATGTTTGTTCTCCATCCAAAGTGTTATAGAAGGGACAAGCTGAAATGTCCATCTTCCCTTTAAACTGCTCTCCCATCGTGACTGATAATCCTACTTTCCTCCGTTTTTATGTCCGCTGTCCGTCCTGGATACTCTAGACGGCGAAAGTATATACGCCTCATCTCATCCGCCAATATGTCTATTGGTATTGCCTTTGCCAATACCAATGCCGCTTCATCAGACACAGTCCTTAAGCCACTTATCGATACCCCGAGAACAGTATTCTCCTTGCCATCCCCACGGAGTGTGCCTCCGACCACATGGGGCAAGTGTACAGCATTATCGACGTTACTATCGCTGAAATTATCCTCCTCTTGAATGGACCTGGTCCTCCAATATTTGGCATCATTCTCGCCAGTTCTCCCTGCGTTACAGATGCCTTTTCACCGATGTATTTTAAGTGCTCCTTGAAATTCAACCTACCATCAATAATCACTCCCAGGTATTTTATCGCCCTCTTTGATGCAATTTCTGTGCCTCCTACGGCCAGTTTCATCTTCTCCACTATCCTCCGGCCGCTTATCAAGACAGCTTTCGTTTTATGTGCAGCAAGTGTCAAAACTGCCTCATGCAGCCATACTCCAACATTTCGAATCGCTGTGTTGATTTTCTCCTCCATTTCTTGTACCGTCTTAGGTACCGAGACTATGCTGCCTACAATGGTAGTTCCGTTTGGCAATCGAAATCGAAGTACAATATCGTACATAATGTTCCTTAGTAGTGGGCCAAGTACAGATCCCTGCGGGACCTTACCTTCATGCGTTAGGTATATTACCTTCCTGTCCTGAAAGTAATTGTTCCGAATCTCCATTAAGTATGGCGGCGTAGTCTTTCCATCTAAAACCAATTAAAAACGTTGAAGTTTATTAGACCAAAGCGAAACTGAACGGCGATGAAGATTTTACCAAAAAAAAAAATCATTCGGATGAAGGTTTAGGTACGCTAATAAGCACAATTGCTGTATTTGGGGCTCAATAAACCTACAGGTGGTGTTACAGAAGCCAATGCTCCCATTACGACTGACTGTTTGGTGGAGCGAAAGGATCATTAGCCTTTATTCCTCTTAAAATAAGCACGGCGTTAACACCTCACGCACCATGATAATCGATTATTTTGTACCCGCTTTTCATTATACTGATCAAGATGGTGCAACTTGGCACACATTTCATGTCATTATCGATTTATTGCGTAAAATGTTTGTTGCCCATTGAATTAGCCGAAATGGTGATGTCAAATTCGCTACCAAGAAGAAGCGATTTGACATAGTTAGCCGTTACAGAAAAGTGTTATATCGACAAACGAGACAATTGGACATTTAAAGACCAACATTCGTTATGCCACTGCAGCGATATAACCCCATACACTCAAAAAAGTGCACGAAAATTGGACCGATCGAATGAGATACTGCGAGGCTAGCCGCGGCTGCCATATGCATGAAATCATATTCCATTTCTAACCGGAACAATTGTACTTCACAACAATAAAATTAATTTGGCGAAATTTTGCATTTTTAAAATTAAAGTTTTAAATGGTCCAACCTTTACATATGTAAAGGACTATACTTTCTATTGTACTAGTCTTTCACTGTAGACATGAACAGTTTTTTATGAAAAAATGCCTTCTCGACTGTATTTTTCAGTAATGCGTCCCATACTGCAAACAGTGAGCACGTAGCAATCGACAATGAAAACTTTTTAACCTTTACACTTGTAAGGTTAAGGCATTTGCGACTTCATTGTCTTGTGCAAGTACAAATGGATCTTGGAATTGAAACGATCGCAAATCATAATGCCTTGGTATTCGACTGATTTCGAGAAGTTAATGGAGGTGCACTATTCGAACAGGATAATGTAATGCCTCATACATCATTGTTACTGAAGTTTCTTACACTTTCTAAGTGACATAAGACATCCCTGAAGAGACAAACAATGGCGTATCCTAGCCAATGAAATTACTATCATTTTGCAAGGTATCATTACATACATACATAACTGGCCATTACAACCCTTCAGTCAGGATTACGACCTAGCTTCTCACACCACTTATGTTGTGTGCGTTAATTTTATACATGAGCAGCGGGACCTACAGTTTAAAGTCAACTCCGATCGACAGATTTTTGAGAAGCTTTTCATGGCAATTTTTACTCTCAGAGTCTTTGCCAGAAATCTGCTGAGAGGAAGTCGCCGAAGAAATATTTTTCGTTTTGATGTCTGACCTTGGATACGAACCCGGGCCTTTCGTCTAATAAGCCAACACACTTCCTACTAGACCACGGCGACACCAAAGGTATGCAAGGTATCATTAGGATGATTTAATTCTAGCTGTATTCATACATAAGGAGTGCGCACAAAAAAAAATTGACTTACACTTTTCGTTATAGAAATAAAACTAAGTGGCGGATTTTTGTCGTTTTATATTTCAATTAAAGTAAATAATATTTGAATTCTTTTGTGTATAAAATCCTTTCCTGAGAAAGATCTCATAGCATCCAACTTTTTGAGCAAATTTCCTTCCAGACATGTTAGAGTGTTTTGGAAAAATACGTATTATTTTTCTTGCTTTGGTTTTTAGTCGGCGAATCCTTTTTTTCATTTCCACGCTTTCTCTCAATACTCAAAGACTCCTTATATTGTTTTATTCTTACCTTAGAAACTGTTTTTTGGTTAAAACCTGCGTGCCTAGCAATCGTTTTTGCAAGCGGCGCGGTTTTTCATTGAAAATTTCAATTATTTTTTGCGACATTCTTATTGGGTGCCCATTTTCAAAAAACTAATTTTGCTATTGCAATGGAATTTAGCACGTAGATTTTGAAACAGATGACTAACAAAAATAATATAACGGTTTTCGCTTAAAACCGCGCCCACTTTTTTGTGCACACTCCTTAGTTCTGCGGCTTTTAAGTGTCGGAAATTTGATTAAAGCTAATCTGGCAGAATAAGAATAAAATAAGTAGTGGGATTAAATTTCAGCGCTTGGAGACAAAATATCAGGAATTGCTTTTGTATAGATTAGATGACGATATTATGGATCCATACTCGCCTTACAAGAGATTTGTAGAGCGATTTAGTCATTAAATTCTTTTTTCAATTGGTCGGTATTAATTTTTTTCAATTACGATAAAAGTTATAAGTTTAAAAGTAGGCCCACTTTTTTTGTGCGCACTCCGTAATTGGTCATTACAATCCTTTAGTCAGGATTACAACTTAGCTTCTCACTCTAGTGACGTTGTGCGAGTTAATTTAATAACTGAGTAGTGAGACCTACAGATTAAAGTAGATTCCAAATGATAGATTTCTGGAGAAACTTTCCGTTGCAATTTTATTTACTCTTAGAGAAAACAGCTGAAAACAGCCAGAAAACAGCTGAAAGGAAGTCACCGAAGAAAAATTTTATCATATTTTCGTTTTGATGTCTGACGTGGGATTTGAACCAAGGCCTCATGTCTAATAAGCCAACACACCTATCTACTGGACGAGTGTAAAATGCGAAATAGAAACAAACTTAAGACTAATCGTATTAGTGATAGCGATATAAATTTATCAAAGTCCATGTCACACTGCTATTTACCGCATCACAACTGTATGCTTGCAATATAATGGTATTAGCAGTATCGCAAATAAAATCTTTAATAGTTTAAAACATTGTTTTTCTAATTTAAAATTCCTTCTGTACGATTTCTGTTTCATCTTCTGTGCTTTTTTTGTGCGAATTATTTGGTCAGAGTATTGTTGCCTGGTATTACTCCAAAAACTAAACAAAAAATTATAAAAAAAAAGAAAAGAAAAATTTAAACATTTTAAGATAAACAAAAAAAAACAACAACAACAACTTAGTTTTGATAAAGTTGTATTTGATGCTTTTGCCTGAACTAAAACTACAAAACACAGGCAAAAGAACATGTCTGTCTATGCCAGCCAGCCATCTAGCCATCCAGCCATCTAGCCAACATTCATCTGGAGAAGAGATACATTTTATGTACATTTCAGATGGAATAAATATTTAAGTTTTCTTTACCAGACAAACAATTTGAAAGTGTGTGCTTTTCGTTTTTTTTTTTCTCCCTTCAACTTTTCGTTGCCAAGATTTTCCAGACTGTGTTGAATGTTGAATGTGTTTTCCGTAAATGAAATGTTTTCTTCAAAATGAGCAGCCATAGCTGTTGATGGCTGTATTATCGGTATGGTTGTCTGTCTGACGTTTTGTAATAAAGTTTTTCTGTTTTTTTTTTTCTTGTTCTTTTTTGATGAAACGTCTTAAATTGTATGAGTGAAATTATCCAAAATCTTTTTTAAATGCTTCTCATTGTTTTTGATTTCAATTTTAAAACAATTTCTGTTTGAATTTTTGCTGAGAAATTGTCAGTGTTTTAATAGTTTTAGAAATTATTTTAGAATTGTGCTGTTTATGACAGTTTTAAAGAGTTTTTAAATAACATTATGAGTCCTAAAGAGTTTTATAATTAAAATGTCAATACCGAACGCATGTATTTAACGAAAATATGTTTTAATTTGAGAAATTATATTACAAGGCGCCGTAAACTCATGTCAAAGTGTAAACGCATAACAGTGATGTTGTCTTATTACAATTATTAACTTTTAAGCTGTCCTTAGACTTAGCATGACGAATAAATGATTCCCCACCACTTAGGTACTGTGTGTGTCCTGAATGCAGTCCTAAGTTTTCGTATTTAGTTTAGGCTTTGCTTCTTCTTGATCCCTCCACCAAAATCTTGCCTATCCCGTCTGTGGTTTCCGCGGTAATTTTTTATAAAGAATGAACGTCGTGACCATTAGACATTCCTTCATCATCAATGCTCCTTGTTCACGCTTCCTCTCAACAGTCTTCGACTTTAAACTGTAGGTATCGCTACCGATGGAGAAAATTAATACACACAACATGGTTGGTTTGTAAAGCTAAGTTGTAGTCAAACTAGACGCTACAAAGAACAATTAATTAAGTTAGTACTGTACAATTAAGTAATAGTACTGGAAGTAAGTAAGTTAGTACGAGCAGCCACCGTAATTTACTAAATTTTACGTTGGCTCATTTATCTTCAAGACGAAATTCAAAACCCAGCCCAGACTTCTCGAACGAAACGAAATATGAAAGAATATGAATACCGTCGACTACATCTCAACAGACTTCTGGCAATAACTAGGAGATTAAATAAAATTGCCATGAAAGTTCTCAAAAATTCTTAAAAATCTATCGATCAGAATCAACTTTAAACTGTCGATCCCGCTAGGATAGTGTGAGAAGCTAAATCGAAATCCTAACTCTAGATCATAACGACCAATTGGGTTAGTTAGTACTTCAAGATAAATTAAATATGCTTACATACATACATAATTGACCATTACAACCCTTCAGTCAGGATTACGACCTAGCTTCTCACACCACTTATGTTGTGTGCGTTAATTTTATACATGAGTGGCGGGACCTACAGTTTAAAGTCGACTCCGAACGACAGATTTTTGAGAAGCTTTTCATGGCAATTTTTACTCTCAGAGTCTCTGCCAGAAATCAGCTGAGAAGAAGTCGCCGAACAAAATTTTTCGTTTTTGATGCCTGACCTGGGATACGAACCCTGGCCTTTTGTCTAATAAGCCAACACACTACCCACTAGACCACGGTGACTTCCAATATGCTTACTTTGTCTAAATCATAGATTTTCAAAAACAATAATCTCACGAAAATATTTGACCAAAAGGGCTTAGGCTTTCAAAATCATTAATCAAGTCATTAAAGTCGCCGTGTCTAGGGGTAGGTTGGCTACCCGGGTTCGTATCCCCGGTCAGACTCAAAACAAAAATTTTCTTCGCGACTCTTCAGCAGATTTGGCACTGAGGTAAAAAATTGCCTGGTTCTCAAAAATCTGTCGTCGAGTCACTTTAACTGCCGCCATCATAATTAACCCACATAAGTGGGGAGAGCTAGGTCAATGACGGTTGTAATGGCTATGTTGTAGATTCCAATAGCATTCAATGCCGTCTTTATAGAGATTGTTGTCGGACACACACACAAAACCCACACTGCCACATGGGTAAAATGGGTTGCTGAAGCTACAGTCGGTGATAATAATATAACAATTTTCATCGATAGTTAAAAAAAAATGGAATGCGAAACTGGATCTGGGTCTATTAGGATAAACTGGCACTGAATGGTTCGCATTTAACACGAATTCAATTTCGCTAGCAAACCCTGTGTGCCCCACCAGGATTTCTGTAAAAGCTGCCATAATGTGGACAAAAAGGAAATGGTGCAACACCTTTTATGCGAGTACCCTGGACTTCAGGACAGACGTCAACGGTTTTTAAGTGACATAACGTTTGAAGATTTTGGCATGATGGCGAACCTGTCACTAAGAAAACTGATCGATTTCATCAGAAGCTCAGAGTGGTTTAAACGATACTCTACTCCACTCCATAACAAGAAGCTTACACAATGAGCCATATGGCCACAGAGTGAACTTGCCTGTGAACCTAGGTAAGCCAATGTAACGATTCCTGGAATGAAATAGGCAACTGGTACTAAATTAGTACCCAGAGTAGCAATTTTTGAAAATTGAGATCCATTTCTGTTATGGTTTGTGAGTTAAAGCTGATAATAAAATTCCATGATTCGAGCGAATAATGGTGAACAGGGCGATTCTACACTAAATTATTTGGCAATAATACCACAATATCCACAATTATGTGAACATTTGGAATACTTAAATTCATTTTAAACATATAAAGTCAGGCAGAGCTTTTTCAGCTCATTTTGTGCTAATTTTCAACCAAAATCCCCTTTAGAAAAGCCATAAGCAGACACATATTACCTTCAATTAATTTGCTAAAAACGAAATTCAATGCAAACATATTTAATGGGCAAATTAAAAGCCATTTAATCCGTATGTCACGTGATAAGCAGTGAAACTAATATGAGGTAAAATTGTTTTTCGAAAGAGACGCAATCTGTCATTAACACACATTCTTGCAGCAGTACACGATGCACGATGCTTGATGCAAAACGTAAGATGGAGACCTCGAAATCCTTTAAGTTAAAATGCATACAATAGACCACACAAACTTATACGGCGATAAGAAAACAAGAAGGACAAGTGGACAGACGACATATACGTTTAACATGGATAAAAGGATTTGGGCTGTAGCAGCAGCAGCATTAACAAAGAAAATGGTGCAACGACATTAGCTGGAGCATACAATTAGATTTTGTTGTTGGTAATCAAATCTAATGGTTAAAATCTGTTGAAATACATTAACATAAGCTGATAAAGCTTATAATATAATGGCAAAAACACCTTAAGAAGTCTAGCAATCAAATTAAATGCTACTGCAATAGACTGCTGCTGTTCTATTAGACACACTTACATGGAATTTCAGCTGCTGTTTGCCAGTTTGTATAAGAAAAATAAAAGGGGAGGCTATATACATAGTTAGAGGATTAGAATAGTCATTAGAATTGCACAAGTGCATAAACTTGTTGTGGAACAACCACCACTGCCTCTCTCTGGCTTCGAACTAACCTATTATGTTAAAGCAACAATTGTTAGCACACTTTAGGGGCTGTATAATGGAAATAACAAACGAAAGTTAATGCATTAGTTTGTACGGCAAATGATTAGATTCAAATTACCTTCCTTTCTTTCCTATACATATTCCCATTTATTGGTATTTAAAAACTACTGAAATTTTTAGGTAAAGCATACTTTAAGGGTGTTTTTAAACTTTTTTTAAAAGCATAACATCAAGGCGTTTATGTTAAAAAAATTGTAACATACTTATCGTCTACATTTAAGTATAATTTATGGCTTTTTCTATGTAACTTTAATTGAAAAGACTTAATTTTCTGTATTTGGCCTGATTTCGTCGGCTTAAAGTCTTTAGAAGGCATTTATATCAAGAAAGAAAAAATGGTTTATGACTTTACTTTTTTCTTTGAATTTTTATGATTATTATGCTCTATGCTAAGCAAAAGAGAAAATCCTTTTAAAACTACCGTTACTAATTTTTTCAATTTTCTAGGATTAGATTTTATATTCATTCGTTCAGTCATATCTGCTAAATTGTTTATGGCCTTAAGAATAAAATTTTTTCAAGTTATTTTTTGTTTTTTTTTTCTCTATTCCTTTTTGACATGGCTTAAAACCTAAAAATCAAAAAAAATGTTTGTAGTAGGCAAGGCACAGGTAGGCTTCCAAATTCCAAATTTTTTTGAAACTCGCGCTTGAATTGTATTTTAAATCCCTAATTTTCGAATTTAAAATTCTTCAAACGTAAAATTGTGATTTTTTTCTTGCTTCTTTACTTCTTTACAGCTTTTATTGTCTTGCCTTTTTGACATTTTATGTTTCTTTTGAAATTTAAATCCTGTATACTTTATTTGTCTGAGCAAATGACACACCAAAGAATTATGAAGTTTAACGTTAAGGATTTAGAATGAATTTTTATGTCAGCCTTATAAAATTGTTTGGTTTTGACTAACGTTTGTAAAGCCCATTTTTAATTTACTCTCTGATAAAGTGGGATGAACAACGTCCGCTTGTCCAATCGTTTGTCTTTGTAAAGAAAATATAAGACAAAATTCCAAAAGTTTCTCACTTTTATTCCGTAAATTAGGTCAGTCAGGATTTCGTCCTAGCTTCTCACACCATTTATGTTGTGTGTGTTAACTTTAAACACGGATGACTTCGAACGGCAAATTTTTTAGAAGCTCTTCATGGTAATTTATTTAGTTTTTGCCAGAAATCTGCTGAGAGGCAGTCGTCAGTCGGCAGTCGGTGACATCCGTTCTTTTCTGTATTTAATTTTGTTGAATTCTCATCCTGCTTGATTAAATACTTCAGTTTGCTCTACCTAGTCACAACAAAAGATTCCTTCGTTCAGATTAGGAACTGTTTAGCTTGACAATGACCAGCCGAATTGTGCTAGATAAGCAACCAAATTTCTCTCCCTATCTATCCTTTGGTATTTTATAGGCCAAACGCATGTCGCAAGGCTAATTAAAAGCAAATTAGTTGCGTATTTACCCTAATGGACAATGTTCTTCGTAACTGAAAATCCTTAAGAACGACTAGAATATCCGAAACTACACTATCGTCTGTTAGGCAGTGAGTAGACTTATTGGATGTGAGGTCACGGTTCAAATCCCAAATAATAGCAAAATATGAAACAACATTTCACCAACGACAACATGTCTCTCTCTGTAGGTCAGGTTACGTTACCTTAAAGAACGTGAACTTGTCAACTGTGACAAATACAGTACCCGAAGGTCGAATTGACCCATTGTACAACGTCCTTGCTTCTCACACCACTCGTGTTGTGAGTGTTAATTTTATATATGAGTGGCGAGACCTGCACATTAAAGTCGACTCCGAACGACAGATTTTTTGAGAAGCTTTTTATGGTAATTTTATTTTCTCTCAGAGTTTTTACCAGTAATCTGCTGAGAGGAAATCGCTGAAGAAATATTCTCATATTTACGTTTTGATGTCTAACCTGGGGTTCGAACTCGGGCCTTTCATCTACTTACTAGACCACGGCGACTTCTGCTCTCTGTAGATTTCTGACAAAAACTCTGAGAGTAAATAAAATTGCCATGAAAAAGCTTCTCAAAAAATCTGTCGTTTGGAATCGTCTCGCGTATAAAATTAAAACTCACAACGTAAGTGGTATGAGAAGCTATGTAGTAAACCTGATTAGAGGGTTGTAATATCCAATTATGTATGTGCGTATATATAGTAGATGAAAGTTTCTTTTAATTTCCGTAAATTGGCGTAAATTTCAGATTATAAAATTATCGAATAACCTCCAGGCTGAAAACTAGATCTAAAACTGAACTCATTTTACTATTTTCCAGCTTAGGTATGTCGATATATTTAGCCTGAAATCTTGGCTCGATGTTAATAGATATTTACCTCTTAGTTTCAGACAACACACGCTGGGTGCGAGACAATAAAAGTTCACCCGATCATATATCCTTTCACTTCTAATATAAAGCCTGGAGTCTGTGAATGAATTCTTGATAATAATATTCGATATGCGAATGGTATAAGTCCATGGCGAAAGGAAAATTTGGAGAGACTCTCTACAATATCATTCAAAAATGTACTCAGATTGTAAGTCATTGGTGCATGATAAAACCGGTCAAGACCGGAATAGTAAAATTTTGCAAGAAGGAGAAAACTTTCCCAATAGAAGAACATTCAGCTCCTGAATCATATATAAAATAGCAAATGGAAATAAAATATCCACAAATATCACTGCGTACTAAATTAGCACGTAAAAAGCTTGCAACCAAGAACTTATGCACTGGAGACAGCATATGATGGCCAGTAACTTGTGGGGCAATTGTTTAGGCAAATTATCTAAAACCATCTCAAATGTAATACAGTCAACCGTCCTATAACACGGTACTCTCAGAAGGCGAATTCCAAATAACGCGGGATAGCCCTCCTACAACGCGGTACTCTTATAGCGCGGTTTGCATTCAGCTTCATCCCATACGAATGAACAGTATCTAGATATTGTAAGAGGATTTAATAAAATTTTTATTTTCGGCGCAAAAGCTCAGCCTAGAAACAGTACCGTGCAAACCAATAGCAGTTGGATTCTAATTTAAAAAAAAACAATGAATGAAGATGAACCAAGTGAGGATAAATATTAAAAAATTATATTTTCGTTCTTCATTTTGTTGGAAACCAGCCTTTTATTTAGTTTTTATTTCATTTTTTTATCAATCCTTATATGACCCCCTGAATTCAATAAAAATAATTTGTACCTTAACTTGCCTTTTGTATTTCTTGGTCTCCTTATAACGCTGTACGAATGATGTGATTTGTACTAATTCTGTGTTTCTTATAGCGCGGTTTCCATACAACGCGGTAGAGGGTTTCCATAGAACTGGCTACGAATTAGTCTGGTTTGTACCTGAAATCCAAGTTTCTTATAGCGCGTTTTCCATATAACGCGATACGCACTCAGCGCGTTATAGAAGGGTTAACTGTAGCAGTTGTTGGCATAACGGAAGTAGTAAGAAGTGATCCTACAGCGGCGCAGGAAGTTCTGTTTGACTGAAGTTACACATGCTGGTAAAGACCAAGACAAATTTTATATAAATTTCATGAATTTATTTGATAATCTAAGGAATCAAATGACTAACAGCTCCTTCCTTTATTGTCCCCTGGGCAGATCCGGTTGACTTAGCGACTACAAGTGTATCGCAATGAGTTTCAGTAACAAAGCTTAATAAAATTATCTGGATGCTGCAAGATCTCTTAAAACGGGGATGATGAGTTCGGAAGGAATCTAGGATAGAAGTGGGAGTATTTTGTTCCAGTATGAAATATTAAAAACCGATAGGGAAATTCGCGGGTGTTTACCAATCGGAAGTGGTAAATATCGAAAAGTTTAAATGAAAACAGTATGAACCGGCTAAGTAGATAAAATAAAATTACCTTCTGCTGGATGCCAGATCATGTAGTAATTCTCGGCAATAAACAAGCAAGCGAGCTTGCGAATAGGTTACCAGAACCCTTTTTACAGTGGGTGCAGATGTTAGGAAAGGTATGCTGAACGAAAGGAAAGATAAAGGGAGCAAATTTGTCTTTTCAAACGTTAGACTGAAAATTTTTATTTATTTAGAATAGCTGTTACCTCGAGTTCAATATGTAGATGCTAAGACGATGAGAAAGAATCATTAGAACACATTCTTGAAAACCCCAAAAATATTTGAGTGCATTTCAGGTGCTAAGAAGGGAACTGGCATTGTTGACTCCATAGAGTATCTTAAAGTTTGCACGGACATTTGGCATGAAGGAGTTACAATAGATCGTATAATCGTATCCCATTTGTTTATACAGTCAAACTTGCTTATAACGAACTCGGTTATAACGATTTCTTGGTTATTACAAACATATTTTCAAGTCCCTACGTTTTAATAACAATTTTCATACAAAAAACTTCGTTTATTACGAACTCGTTTATAACGAATTCTCGGTTAAAAGGAACTACTTTAAATGGTCCCAGTAATTAAATTTCATACATTTTACCTTTTTTATAACGGACCCTCAGAAATAACTTTGAAGTGTGGCAATAGTTTTTACTTTTATTTAATATGGCAGCATTAAATTATAACCCAGCATCTTTAAACTGCTGATAGGTAAAGAGAATTAACACATGTTTTTGGTTTTTAATAAAAAAAAAATCGTTTTTGTTTTTAATAAATGGAAAAAATTCTTTGTATTTTATATTTTCTTCTATGACTTCACCCCGTTTATTACGAACTTTGCCTATAACGAACTATTTTTTCTGGTCCCACGAAGTTCTTTATAACCGGGTTTGACTGTGCTTAACTCTCACTATGTACATTTAAAAGATTCGTTGCCAATAATCGGAATTTTCCTACGATAAACGAATACACTCCTTGTAATATATTATTGAGAACTCAATTGTATTTACTCTTCCTTTCTAAATCTCCAATATTTAGTTACGAATGTCATCTTAAACTGTCTATAAGCTTCTTTTCATTTTCATGGTCATCTGATAAGATTTCCTAAAGGAAGCAAAAAACAAAAGATTGGCAATTTCCATACAAACAGATGGTCAAAATCCTCTTACCTTACACAAGCATGAAAATAAAAATTTACATACACGAGTAATGAAATACTCGCATAAGAGGCAGGCATGAAAAGAAAAATGCAAATGTAGCAACGGGATGAGATCATAATGACAGGAAGTGTAACTAAAGATGTTAAAACCAAACACCTTCAACTTTTTTTTTTTCTTAATTTTTCACAGTAAATTTTAAAACAAGCTATTCAAACGCAAATTTCCAGCGTCAAGGTGTTCAGTCAATATTTGGCCAGTACAAAACGAAAAAAAAACAGAAAATGTTTAAAACGCCATAAATTACAAGCAAAATAAAAAAAGAATGTGAAGCGGTTGTCACAATTGCTGTCATGGTTTGTTTAAGAAATCATGTTCATGCTTACAATGGAAACGATTACAAAATACTCTCTTTAAATGGTCAATTTTCGAAGCAAATAAAAGATTTCTTGCTCTATACAAAGCCTTTGGTAAAGATCATGTTTTATTTTGCAATTTACACTGGCTGATAATAATCTCGAAACATGTATGAAATTGTACGACAGTCAGTCAGTCTCCATGGATTATTAAACTTTGTTTGCTTTTCAAGCCAATTGTTGTCGTTGTTAGAATATTTTTGTTTCTTTTTTATAAAATTGCCAACTTCAACAAACATTTTCTTCTTAGAAAAAAAAAAAAAACAAATAATAATACGAAGTAAATCTTTTAAATTATTACCAAAGGTGGGTATTTTGTTGCAAAAATGTCGACTACGGCAACACCGACAGCATCAAAAAAGATCAGTTAATAGTCGTACAATAAGTTTTTGGTGACGCGTTTTGTCTAGTCGAATATGTAACATAAAATGAGAATTTATTTTTGGGTGGAAAATTACAGGAAATCCTGTGATGTTCAAAGTAAGGCACGCATACAAGTAAATTAGGCTTAAATTTTTTCATCATACAAGATATATATAAAAAAAATAATGGGATTACAGTTCTTTTACGAAATCTAACTCACATAAAATTTTTCACAATGATAAGCTACTCTATGGCCCCTATAAGAAGTTCTTACTTACTTAATCCTTTAGCCAGGATTACATTGTTGCTTCTAACACCACCCATATTGCGGGTGATGCGGCCTACAGTTTAAATTCCACTTCGAATGACAGTTGTTTAAGCAACTCTTCATAGAAAATTTTGTTACTCTCAGAGTTATGACAGAACTCTGCTGAGAGGAAGTGGCTGAGAAAATATTTCTTCGTATTCCGTTTTGTTTGAAATGTCTAAGCTGGGCTTCGAACCATGTTATCGCGTTCAATAAGCCCATTTCGCCTCAATTTTTATTTAAATGCGATCGTGTAATGACTTCGCAATAATATTTAGCATTTTTCAGTCGCAATATAAACGAATTTCATAAACAGTGGTGACATATAGATCTGCCATAGCAAACAAAATTTTTTGATCGAAAGAAAATTTATTGCACTGCAACGACTGATACAACAAAGGGAACTGCTGATCAAGCAGATGATTCAGAAAGGCAATCAACGTCTAAAAATAACTAAACTGTAATGAACATAAACGTATCTGAAGTTCTATGGTATATAACTCATATGGTATTCTCGATATATCCATAAACGAATAGATTTATTAGTTCAACCAAATGAGTGAAGTCTATGTGTAACTTCAGTCTAACAGAGCTTCCATTTGTGGGACAAGTTCTGCCAACAACTGCTAATCACTGTATCTTATCCATTTAAGCTGTTTTTAGACAGTTTGCACAGGCAATTGTCATGTAGGTTACTATTGGTCTGTTCATCATGGTTTACCCCCACCACATAATTTCTAGTTTGCTTTCCCAGGATGATACTTCTGGCCTTTGCTCTTTATATGATCCCTGCATGCTGTACAGTGATATTTCCAGATATTTAACTTCCATTTACTTTTGAATCTGTTATTTCAGGAGCTTATAAAGTCGCCGTGGTCTAGTGGGTAATGTGTTGGCTTATTAGACAAAAGGCCCGGGTTCGTATCCCAGGTCAGACATCAAAATGAAAAAAATATTTCTTCGGCGACTTCGTCTCAGCAGATTTCTGGCAAAGACTCTGAGAGTAAAAATTGCCATGAAAAGCTTCTCAAAAATCGGTCGTTCGGAGTCGACTTTTTAAACTGTAGGTCCCGCCACTCATGTATAAAATTAACGCACACAACATAAGTGGTGTGAGAAGTCGTGATCTCCTGACTGAATGGTTATAATGACCAATTATGTATGTATGTATGCATTCAGAAGCCGAATGTTCTTTCATTTAGAAAGTTTTCTCCTTCTTGTAAATGGTACTGCTGCAGTTTTGCCTGGGTTTATCTCCAAGCTGACTGTAATGCGCTAATAACTCACAATCCGAAGATATTTTTGAATGATATCGCAGAAAGTTTTTTTAAATTTGACTATATACATGCCGAATAGTTTTATCAGGAATTTAGCCACAGTCAGGCTCCATATTAGTAGTGAAAGGATACCTAGTTGTGTGGATTTATATATCCCATCCCCTGCTTGTTTTGCCAGAAACTTCGACGTAAATATCAATGATCGTGAATCAGATATCGAACCAGAATCTTAAGATAGATATATTGATATAATAAAGCTGTGAAAGGTAAAATGGGTACAGTTTACGACGAAGAGGTTATCCGATAATTTTATCCGATAAAATTTACGCCATTGGACATACATATGTATGTACATAATTGGTCATTAAAATCCTTCAGTCAGAATTACGACCTAGCTTCTCACACTATCTATGTGTTTTGCGTAGATTATGAATGGTAGAACCTACAGTTTGAAGTAGGTTGAAGTTTGATAGATTGTTTAAGGAACTTTTTATAGCAATTTATTATTTACTCTCAGAGGGTTTGCCAGAAGACTGCTGCTTTTTGTTTGAAATGTCTGGACTTGAAACACGACCTGACATCGACGCACTACCTTCTAGATGTTACCATAATAAGCACTTGAAGTGAGTATCTAAAGCTTAACTAACCTGAAAGTATTCTACACCTGAACTTAACGTGTTGTTTTGCGCTATCAGTGAATAGTTGAGTGATATTCTCTAAAAGATGTAAATATTGTTAATAATAGCGCCGTTCCAGTATTTTTGTTAGAACATTCTCTATGGCCCCCCTATTGATTTTACATTGGACAGCATTTCCAATAAACTGTTAACAATAAGTTTTTGCTTTCTTTTACCTATTTTTCTGACTTTGTAAAATTTTCATTTTAGAAGTTTAAGTTAAAATCTCAAGATTTATTTGTCTTTGTCCATAATTTAGAGATTTTCAAAGAAAACAATATTATGCGGGGCAAATCATCAGTAAATCTTTTATGCAAAAGCAGAAAGAAACGAAGGCATTTGAATTTGGTGGAAGAACTTTCAAATGAGAGAATCATGTAGATTTAAGTTGAAAAAGGTCTTGGTTTTGAATAGAGCTTACTTGGAAGATGTTGGTTGCAGGGCAAAGACTTGATTTAATGGATTATAGTTAAAGATTTATATTGTCTGGTCTTGAAACTAAAGTAATATTTCTTTTAAAATTCAAATAATGCCAAAATAAAAAAAGCACAAAATAAAATTTATTATTTTCAAAATCTAATTTAAACTAAACTGCATAGAAACTAGAAAAATCAAATCGTTTGTTACCGAAAAACAACAACAAAAAAAATATTTTAAATCTTTACACCAGTAAATCACTGGGAAGGAAAAATTTAAAGCAAAAAAAAAGCAGAAGAAAAAAACCAAAAATGATTGCATTTTTGTACGAAAGCAACATGTGTCCTTTTTGTATCTCTTACACTCTCTGAAATTTTTTTTTTGCCATTTTTAGTCATCATTAAATATGCAAAACATTTGTTAATTTGCTTTCATTTACTTGGCCATAAAACAGAAACTCAGCCAGTACTGTTTGTGCATAGACTCAATTTGTATTCATGAACTCCTCTGGCTTTGTCCTCTTTTGTGTCCATAAAAATCATTTGAAAATTTTATTCCACTCTTTTCATTGTGCTTTATTTTTGTTTTTCTGTCATACCATACCATGTGGTTGGTATAATTTGACTATTAAAATTGTACTTTTGCATTAAGTTTGATAATAAAACATGGTCCAAAAGCTATACATTTAAGCCACATATTTAAATTAGTTTTTCCAAAAACAAAAAAAAAAGACAAAAAAAAAATCTAATGAAAACCCATATACACTTATAACGTTTATTTTCCGTTTTTTCCATTCTATCTGAGTATTCATGTGGTCAAAACCAACAACAACAACAGTAGCAGCAACAAAATAGAAACAAACAAATATACTAGATCCGGCTATTTCGGTAGAACAATGAAAATTTTATTTAACTTTGACACTGAATTTTAAGTGTTTTAATCGTTATAAAGTGGTGCATACTTTCGGCTGCCATTCGGGCAGAAACTTAAAGGAATGTAATAATAAACAAAGCACTATGCTGGCTGAACTACTACAAAATGTAAGCCAAGTTATGACTTAATTGTAAATAACCTATGTGGGTCGGTTTCTCTAACAATTCGTCTTCCGAGCGCAAAGATAATAATCTCTTGAGCGACCCGTTACAATGCAAAACCAGACCAGCTGGGTTGTTCAATTAACAGCGACAAATTAAATTGATATTGATCTGGTACCCACACTTGAATGTGCCTAAGTTTCGTTGAAATTAAAACAAAATGTTGTTAATAAACTTTTGATATCGAATGTTGTATCCAACTTGGTCGCATAAAGCCTTTAATGTTGTGTAAAAGAAAATATTCTATTATTAAGACACTTTATCCGAGAAAAAATATTTCTGCGGCGACTTGCTCTCAGCAGATTTCGGGCAGAAACCCTGAGAGTAAATAAAATTGCTAGAAAAAGTTTCTCACAAATCTGCCGTTCGGAATCGACTTTAAACTGTAAGTCCCGCTATTCTTTTTTAAAATTAACAAACATAAGCTAGGTCGTAAACCTGTCTGCAGGGTTGTAATGACCAATTATGTATTTGTGTGATATGCAATAGTCTAGTAGATAGTATGTTGGCTTATTAGACGTAAGGCCCGGGTTCGAATCCCAGGTCAGGAATCAAAACAAAATATGAAAAAAATATTTCTGCGGCGACTGCCTCTCATCAGATTTCTGGCAAAAAATCTAAGATTAAATAAAATTGCCAAGAAAAGCTTTTCAAAAATCTGTCGGTCGGAGTCGCCACTCATGTAAAAAATTAACGCACACAACGTAAGTGGTATGAGAAGCTAGGACGAAATCCTGACTGAAGGGGTTGTAGTGACCAATTATGTATGTATGCATGTATGTGGTATGCAATGATATTTACTGAGCTCTTACTTCCAAAGCCCAACACACCACTGCTGTACAAAAAGCGATTAGAGGGTTTGCTCTGAACCAAGAAAAAACAAAAGAATGGAATATTTGGTATCGTCATCCATGACTTCATTTTAATTATTTTTATTTTTTTTTTTTGTGAAGAATACGTTGGATCTATAGATGAAGTTTGATGCCACTGACCTAAGCAGTAGCTTCTATAAGGCTAACATTACAGAGATATTACGGAGTTTTGAAACTACATCAAGAACTTAGCTTGCACTAACAAACTAACTGTTGGGGAATATTAATGTTTTTTGTGCTTTGTTATGTCTTCCTTAAAGGCGCTTAATATTTATCGAGTATTGTAGTGAAAAAACTGTCTGATTGTTTGTTCTCTCTTGTCTTCTATGAGATTGTCTTCCTTAAGGTAGGAAACAAACAAGGGCGATCGTGAGTATACCATAACGTAAATGGATCCCAAGCGTTTGAAGATTTTGATTATGGATTAACCACTTTCGTTTCCATTCTCACTATTGCATAGAATTTAGTCTACGACAGTATTTAATAAACATGATGATAGAAGGGATGTCCTCTCATAATGATATTTTAATCTCGAAATGATATAAAAACACACGGTTTTTCATTGCCCTTTCAAAAAATTATAAATCAAACTTTGACTTTATTTACTTGCCACTGCCGTAAAAAAAATCGTAAGCCTAGAGACCAATTACACTCTCAAAAATCTAATTGATACAAACGTACAAACGTACGTATGTTTAAATGTTTTTTAATGTATTCATTCCTTTAAATCCCTATGCCCTTTTGTATATTTAAATTATTCAAATTAATTAAAGCGCATTCAATCCCAAATCAATTAGTGGGTAAATTTCTATTTTAAAGCCAATAACATTAATTTATACGCTTAACCCATTAGTGGCAATGGTGTCCTGGAAGTCTCTTAGGTCATATTGTCGAAATAAAATATATTCCAATATATTCCTAAATAAATAAATAAATAATTGCAGAGCTCCATAATTATGTGGAAATTCATAAATAAGATGCTGTGGCTTGAATTTTTGTAAGGCATCTACAAATGCATAAATATAGGAGATCATTGGTCATCAAAACCTTATAATTAAACCTTAATTTTATACATGAGTGACGGAACCTTTAGCTTAAAGTCAACTCCGCTATAAACTAATTAATCAACCAAATTTAACTTGATTTTTTTTTTTAATAAAAACCAGCACTCAGGGGATGGCCCCTACTCATGCAGTGCATTGCGCAGGTTTAGGAAAATAGGTTATGGAAAGCTGGAAAGAGGGAGTAGTGTTTGTGGACATTTGATTTAAACTTACCAATATCGTAATTGATGGGAAAAACTTCCGCAGGAAGATCATTCCACAAGCGAGAAGTGCGGGCAAAAAATGAATTCTCCCTGTAGTAATGCATTGTGCGGTTTACTGGACAATCAACCACAAAAGGATGTGCTCTGCGAGAAGTACGAGTACGGAACCAAGCCCCTTAGCTCTCGAAAACACCTCCCATTTTCGTACCAATAGAACAATGAAACACACGCCACATTGCTACGATGCACCAACGAATCAATAGAGTTGGATAGCCTACTGTCATTATTAAGTACCTTCGCCCTCTCCTGTATGCGGTCGGGAAGCTTCTAAATAGATAAAAGCACCGGCCCATACATGAGAGTTGTACTCCATCCGAGGCCGGATAAAGGTCCTGTAAATAGTAAGAAGGTCGTATGGAGTGAAGTATTTTCTGCACCGTTTCAAAAAAACCAAGGCACCAAGGCATCACGCCGGTGTGTCGATTTGTGTGCATTGAAATCGACCCTGTTCGCACGGCCCCACTCAGAGATTGTTATAAGGTCACCTGTGAGTGTGTCATTCATTTTGAGCCGGAGTCGTGAAATATTCAACATTTTGGATGTACTCTACAAAGAAAATTTTTATTTACTTTCAGGGCTTTCGCCAGAAATCTGCTGAATGGAAGACGCCGAAGAAACTTTTTCATATTTTTTTTTTGCAGTCGATTCCGTACCACACATTTTGATAAAAACTCTTAATGCCAAAATGAGCTTTTGTCAGAAGATGTCTGAACTGGGGTATGACTAATGGCTTCACACCTAATAAGTCAACACACTACCTACTAGACTACGGCGATCTGTTACACACTTTAGGAAACGCTTACATATCCTTACTGCTTTTAGCAATTTTCAAACTTTATTTCAAATTTGAATATCAAAAAATTTTACAACGGCAGAAATTTTTATCATAAATCACATATTGAATCTCTAAACAATTAATCAAAATTGTTATCATGGTTAGAATCTCAATAGCAAATATTTATTTTGGATTTTTAGCCAATTTTCTACATCAATAGTATTGAATATCATTAAGAAAAATTATCATTATCAACACAATTGTCATTATCAGCTCAATGGTGCCGAATCATCTTTTATTTCTACTAATACTGGTAGACTGTTAAAGAACCGGCAACAAACGAATGAATGGGTCAGACAATCATAATGTAATAAATAATCATAATTTTCCGGTCAATGATGTTATGACCATATTTTTTTCTTTTTTTTTTATTCAATAGAGTTTTTCTATATCGAAAAAAAGGAAATAGAGACGGACTTGTCTAGCTACCCTCTCTCTCCCGCTTTAAATGTCTGTTTTGTTATTATTTATGTGTTATCTGTTACAAAATTTTACATTTTGTTTATATAAAGAGAGTCAGTGACACAGCATGTGTAAGTATAGCAGGGATGCCAATCGGGAAATCTCGAATCTCGAAATCTCGGAATTTTCGGGATTCACAAAATCCCGAATTCCGGGATTTTTAAAATCTTGTCCCGGGATTTTTCGGGATTGTGAATTCATATGTATTTTGACCCTACAAAAGGTCCTGAATAAAATTCTATATCACTTGACTTCGATAATAGCTTCTCAGATGAGGAAAACCCCGCTTCCATTGATGAAAAGTTATTTGATGCCATCGAAGAATGCAAAAGCTCTATAAAATGAATTAATAGGGTAACTGATTTAGATACTCAACTGTCTAAAGAAATAGATTTATTTATATGCCTCGAACATATTTGAGTAATTAACTTCCCTCTTTCTCCTATCGAACTATTCATCAGTAGTACCGGTAGTACAGTCCCTTTTCCTTTCGTATAATTGCTGCATTCCTGCTGCAGTGTCAGAAGTCTTCATTCATAGTGGTCCGTATTTTACTTCTTTTCTCTTTTGCTAACGTCACTTTTAGCGCCGATGCGGTCTGTACTCTCAGTGCTATGTGCAGTAAGCCTAGTACTTTTCCTAGTCTGAAGGCGTTTCGTTCGTTGTCTGACCATATTACGGTGACGTTATCCTTTCTGTAAAGAGCAGAGGTCAGTGATTACTTTGATGAATTATTTGGAGGTGATTGAAACCCTTTTAATATTATGAAGCAGTGATTTTTTCATCTTTTTCGGTGTTTGAACCTGGAGATTACTCTGGTTTGTACACGAGCACTAGAACTACTACATCCCGTGGAAGCCATACTCTGTTTTAAACGAAGTGTGTACTGGAGTTGGTAGGTTCACTTGAAAGTTGAATAGTCCTCATCGTAATCGATGCAGGAATTGTTCTCCTATACTGCTGCTAATGATAAGTGGGATTTTCGGGATTCAAAAAATCCCGAATCCCGGGATTTTTAAAAACTTGTCCCGGGATTTTTGGGGATTTTCGAGCTCGTGAAATCATACGTATTTTGATCCTACAAAAGGTCCTGAAAAACGAATTCTATATCACTTGACTTCGATAATAGCTTCTCAGATGAGGAAAACCCTACTTCCATTGATGAAAAGTTATTTGATGCCATCGAAGAATGCAAAAGTTCTATAAAACGAATTAATAGGGTAACTGATTTAGATACTCAACTGTCCAAAGATATAGATTTACAATATTCCCTCGATTTACGTCGTTTCGATTAACGTCGTCAAAAATTTTGCTCCCTTCAACTTCGATTTGCGTTGTCGTTCGATTTACGTTGCCTCTGTTGTTTATAAACAAAATCAGGGGAATTCCCTTTTTAAAAAAATTCAATACATAGAATAAAAATTTAATTATTTTATTTTTATTTTTTGTAAATGTACCCAGATAAATGCATCTGATAGTATGAGTTCTTTGAAATTCGATTTACGTTGTTTTGATTTACGTCGCCTTTTTCCAGAACATTCTACGGCGTAAATGGAGGGATTACTGTATTTACATCAGGCGGTGGTAGAGGCAAATATTTACAAGCTGGATGTAGATATCTTGAAACTATTTTGCCAACAAATGTTGATTGCGAGAAGTGTATTTCAACGGCAGCGTATGTTGACAACAAAATTCGCTCAAGCCTATCAGATCATATGTTAGATGCTTTAATCTTTTTGTTGGAATCCAAATAATTTTCTAAAAACTAATGCATTTGTATACGCATTAATAATTTTTATTTTTGTTAAGTTACTTTTTGTCTTGCTGTTTTAATATTTTATTTTTATTATAATTCGAATATACATAATTGGAATACAAATGATTTTGTTAACGAAATATTTTTATTATTAAAAGAAAATCGCGATTTTTCTCGTGATTTTTCGGAATTTTTGTATCCCGAATTATCCCGGGATTTACAAAATCCCGAATCCCGGGATTTATAAAAATCAAACCCGTTTGGCATCCCTAGTATGTAGGTACAAAGTATTTGTATATGATTTCAACTATAGCAAGAACAACAACAACATCAACATATTTTAAATCGTAAATCATTTGTAAATAAAAATTTTTCTAAACATTTTTCTATTTTAACTTTCGAACACAACACCACGAACACAGAATACCATCATCATCATCATCATTATCATTTGCGAGTATAAGATTTTTTCTTTCCATAAAATGTTAAGAAGGATGTCATTTGAAACTGTAAAGAAACCCAAAATGAATGACTGCAAATGTTTGGACAAGTGGGAGGGGTACCATCTATGGCTGCTCACTTATAAAGCTTAAATTACCATTCCTGTCCAGTTCGGCTACGGCTTAGACAGTTGGACAAATGAACACAGCAGCCGTTTTAGCATCAGCACAAGCTTCCAGTCATATGGCGAGTGAAAAAGAAACATAAGCGTGATTTGCCATAAAATTTATGGTTTTTTCTTTACTCACTTTTTTTTAATAAAAAAAAATACTTTTTTTTTTTACAAAAAAGAACGACGTCAACAAATTATTTTCAAATAATACGTAAGAGTAGCTTTTATACTCGTATTTAAATCTCTCATATCGTTTTGTCTGCATATGACCCCATGAATAAAAAAAAATCATTTTTTTAGACAAACACGACCCCATATGTAGTTGACGTAAAATGTTGTTAGTTTTAGTTGTTGTTGTTATTGTTCTTTATTTTTTTGGGGTCCATTTTACCATGTAAGGCAAGACATTTTAAATAATTTGTTTCTTTTCATTTCGGCATGGTAAACTGACCGCCTGCTTGCCTGTTTGCTTGCCTTTTTTAATATGAGGGTAGACAGAAAAACTATTAAATATACCAGGAGAGAAAAAAGATATTTGAATTCAATTAAAATAGCATAGAAACCAAAAGAAATAATGAAAAGCATAGAAATATTGTGTTTAACTGGTAAAAGTTATACAAAAAAATAGTTGCACACTGGTGCAAAGGAAACCATTAATCTAAAATTCTATTAGCACTACAATAGCATGGAACAGAACAATTCGTATTTATACCACTGTGGAAAGGGAAGAACACCAATTCTGCCATGACTATTTGGCGAAAGACAATGTCGATTTTGTAACAACACCCAGTTCTATCTGTAGGACCATAAATTATTTCCTTAACTTTTATTATAATCATTAGAAGAACAATTCCTGCATTGATTACGATGAGGACTATTTCAACTTTCAAGTAAACCCACCAACCATAGCTGCCAAATCGACAAATATTTGAGAAAAAATCATCAAAATCATCAAAAGCGTTCATTGAAATCGTCAAAAAAATCGTCAGAAAAAATAAATTAATAAATTGAAAGGTTTTAAAAAGAAAAACGTATGAAATCAATATTAACCAGCGATAATATTGCATCACCTTTACCTATGTGTGGTGTAAATATTGGAGAGTTAGAAGATCTTGACTTTATGGACAAGAAAATTCAGTGTGATGCAGGCTTGGTTTCTTACGTTCCAATAAATGTTTCACTTCATGTGATCTGCTTACAAATTACACCATTTATAACCGACCGAAAATGGAATACATCTCTCATAGGCCCTATTTTGAGGCTTCTCGACTGTGTACAGGTAAGGTCGTAGTGGGTCATTAATCACGATAGTGTTCCAACTCAATTGATTCATTGGAGCATGGTTGCAATGTGTCTTGTGTCACTGTTCTATCGCTACTACAATGGATATTGCTCGACCGAAATAAAGGGACTTGTTTATGAAAATCATGTATTCCCATATAACACTCGTATTTCTTGGCCAACATATCCATATGTGGTCGATTGGCCAGTGTATCGCATACTGCATTACAGACACAGTTCGTTTGTTAGACGGACTATTCGTATGTGAAATGCTTTCCTTCAGAAATCTTTCCTGTTACTTATGGTATAAAAATATTCAAACCTAGTCTCTATAAACACTGCTCCCTCTTTTCTCATTCCTATAATATATTTTCCTAGTTCCAAAAACAATGCCAAAAATAACGGCACTTGCCCTTGTTCTTCCGATGGTAATATTAGAAGTTAAAAATCGTCAAAATGACGATAAATAGTCAAATCTGGCAGCTATGCTCGTATTCCTATTATATATTTTCGTAGTTCCAAAAACATTTATGGCGCAGAAGCATGGACCCTAGTAAGAACTAATACTGCTGCCTTGAGAGTATTCGAGAGAAAAGTCCTACGTAAGATCTTCTATCCAGTGCGGGTTGGCGATGATTTTCGCATCCGATTTAACAGTGAGCTGTATGAGCTCCTCAATGACATGGACGTTCCACAGCGTATTAATTTCCAGCGGCTGCGCTGGCTCGGTCATGTCGTTCGAATGGAGGAGGATGCTCCGGCGAGACGAATATTTGATGCGGGGATCTGCGAAAGTCGGCGAAGAGGACGAACTTGTATCCGTTGGAACGACCAAATCGAGGAAGCCCTGTCATCGATTAGTATGACCAATTAGCCTAGGCGCGCAAGAAGCAGAGGCGCCTGGAAGGATGTGTTGCGGCAGCCCGAAATCTGTTAATCGGGTTGTTATGGCCAATTAAGTAAGGAAGTTCCAAAACAATTCCTGAGTATTAGTCGTATGAAAAAAAAAAATAAAGTCACTTGCCTTTATTCTTCCAATGGTAATGTTAGAAGCTATAATCGAATTTTTGAAATTGTCTGCAACGTCATGGGAGTGAAGAATGTTAATCAGAATGAAGAATAGCAGCGATAGAAGTTCTTGTTTATGTACACGACTACATAAGCTTCTCACGCCACTTGTGTGTGTTAGTTTTCTATACAACTGCCAGAACCTACAGTATAAAGTCGGTTCAGAACTTTTTCATGGTAATTTTGTTTACTATGAGTTTTTGGCAGATATCTGCTGAAGTCGCCGTGGCCTAGTATGTAGTGTACTGGCTTATTAGACGTAAAACCAGGGTTCGAGTCCCAGGCCAGACATCAAAATAAAATACAAAAAGTATTTTTGCGGTGATTTCTTCTCAGCAGATTTCTGGCAAAAACTCTGAGAGTAAATAAAATTGCCATGAAAAGTTTTTCAAAAATCTGTCGTTTGGAGTCGACATTAAACTGTAGGTCCCGCTGCTTGTGTATAAAATTAACACACACAACATAAGTAGTGTGAGAAACTATGTCAATAACCCTGACTGAAGGGTTGTAATGACAAATTATGTTATCTGATGAAAGGAAGTCGCCAAAGAAATATTTTTCAGAGATATCTGACATGGGGGTCATGTCTCATAAGCTAGCACACCATCTATTAGACAACGCCGATTTGTATATGAATTAATTTTACCTTATCTTTTAGTGAAATCACTACATCCTGTCCATATTGAAACACAATGATCCGAAAATATGTTCCTACCACAATAAAAGCAACAACAGCCAAAGATGGTGTTCATCATCTGCTTTACTTGTTGTAAATTTGTTTAATGAAAGTAACACAAAACAAAGCTATAATAAGAGAATAGAGAAGATTGTTTATTCCTAAAAGGAAAGAAAAAGAATAAATATATTCGAGCCTGCTCGTATCCTGTGAAAGTCTGTTCCTTACTTTACAGATATAAAATAGGCCATATGAGCTAACGGTTCATTAAAAATTTTCTTTTTTTTTCGCCGAGGAGGGGTCAATGTACCTAATCGCACCATAGAGGAAGCCGTCACGTCCTCTGTGTGTGGGGCCTTCACCCATTAAATCTCCCCCTCGTCCACTGGGGGTCCGTTGTGCCCACTCCGAAACTATGGTAGTATTACTTTGGAGTGGACTCGTTTTGGCCAATCCGCTGCCGGATTGCGTATTGCGTAGTATATATCTTGGCAAACAAAACAAAGCAATCATGAAATTCCCACTGAGTTTGTTGACTATCATTGCTACGTCAAAGAAAACTCCGCAAAAATAGTTTAGAAATGGTTTTTATAATTACCATCAGCTTACTTTTTCTATCTACTTAAACCACTGTACCTTAACGAAAGTTTTTGGTACCAAATTATCTCCAAAACATACAGTTTATGTAAAAACAATTTATTTTTAATTCAATTTCAGTACCCTACAGTGAAACATGTACAACGTGAGAAAAAGTCTTAGATTTATGTTAAAGCAACTTAACTCGTTGCATGAATATTTGGATTGATCGATGAAGAATTAATCCTTTTGAAAGTAGAAAAAATAACAAATTAGGCATGTTAAGCACACCTATATTAACTGTAATCAAAATCACAGTCAAATTCCAACTCTTGAAGTAATAAGGGCTACCATTGAAAAAATAGAAAAGCGGCCGTCCGTGAAACCTCATAATAAACATTGAGTACAGAGCCACATGAAGAATTTCTACACTATTTTCAAAGGGATTTTAAACTATAGCCGCCATTGAAAATCCATTTAAATAAAATTAGTTATTAAAGACCAAGCATAGCATCAAATATGGTCATCTTCACCAACTGTGGCTTGTGTATTCCTTTTCTTTTAAGATTCTTGTATAGAGAAATACAATTAAAAACAATATTTGACTAGACATCAGTTTGTTTACAGACACTTCAAAATCTTACATACAAAACATCAATTGGGTAGCAACTCATATCACCCTCGAAAACAATAGAATGTTTCCATGGGATTATACAAATGCTTTCATAACTTGTTTATACAAATAATATGGGGTCTTTATTTAAGCGCTTTCTATCTTTAAATTTAAATTTAAAAGAAAATTCAAAGTGTTTGAAGATTTGCTCAAAATTTTTCATTAATTTGAGTCCATTCCATTATGTGAAGAACACAACATCGTTTCAATGTACGCCACTTTTTTCAGAATGAAAAGCATCCGAAATATTCAATTTTTTTCTAAGGTTATGTTAGGTTTTAGAAGGAGATTCATGATAAGAAAATCTCACAAGAAAAAACCTAATGAAGTCAAAGCGGTCGATCTCAATGTGACATGAGATGTGTGGCTCGTAGAGCCGTTCTGTTGAAACCGCAGTCAACCCTCCTATTGCCTATATGGAAACCGCGCTATAAGAAATTCAGATTTCAGGTACAAACCAGGCTAATTCGCAGCGAGTTCTATGGGAACCGTCTACTGCCTTATATGGAATCCGCACAGAATTAGTACCGCGTAATAGATGGGTTACCGCAATTTCAGTCTCGCGTTATATGAATACCGCGGTCAGAGAGTTCCGCGTTATAGGAGAGTGGACTGTACATACTTTTGGCATCATCGTTATTATAATAGTTGTTTCCAAAGAAATATGGACCAAGGACGCCGTCCTTCCAAAATCCACATCAAAAACTGAATTTTTTTCGATGCCCTTGGATTTCAAGTGTGTTAGCAGCGTTCCAAATTCGAGAATTTTGTTAATTGTCGTAGCCATTCATACACAAATTGGGATCATGGCTGAAAATGATTTTTCGATTAAATTCCGACCAGTTGTGAACGGTTCCAGAGCCCATTCTACGAACACCCACTGTTATCTATGGACGACCATGCGGAACTGGCAAAACAAAGGGAATAAATGCCAACCAATCAATCTAATTGAAGTCGCCACAGCCTATTAGGTACTATGTTGACGTTTTAGACGTGAGGCCAAATATTTCTTTTGCGAATTCATTGTTAGCAGATTTCTGGCAAAAATATGAGGGTAAATAAAATTTTCTGGGAAAGTTTTTGAAATTTTTGACGTTCGGTTTCGACTTTAAACTGTGGATTCCATCACTTACGCATAAAATTCATACACACAACTTAAGAGATGTGAGAAGCTAAGTCGTAAGTAATCCTGACTCAAGAGTTATAATGACCAGTTATTTTAAATGTCAATGTTCAGAAGTCCCTGTTGGAAAACCCTTTACAAATGACCAATGTTTTGGGTTCAACAAAATGTTTATGAATTAATTTTACTAAAAACAAAGAGAAAAATAACATTCGTATTCAACTTTTGGGAATAACAATTAATTCTAGTATTTTTATTGACGGTAGTAGGTGGTTATTTTACAATGTCCATGTAAATTACTTCAATATATCTGTAATGTGGATGTGATTTATTTAATTTAATTTAATTTTATTATTTAAAACAATATTTTTTTGTCAGTTAAAAAGTTATGAAACATTTGTGTCATGTGCATAGACATGACTAATAAGGATTAACTTAACTTTTTTAGAATTTATTCATACAATATCTCCAACAAAAAGAAAATAAAATATTTGTAAATAGTTTAGGAAATTAGAACAAAAAAAAATGTCTAACAATTCCCAATTAACACCAACGATAAATAAATACAGATGGGAGTAGGTACGGTAATAAATTTTGTGTAAATAAGTCTGGTATTAAAATAATAAAGACAGCGAATTAAGGGATTTAATTAATAATTTAATATAGTTTTGGGCAATTAAAATAAAAAGTTACACTAGTTAACAATTTAATATTTTGTGTTATTTTAAATTGAATTCTTTAATTTCTACGGGAATATAGAGCAACAAAAAAGCTTTTATTGAGCCGTTACCTAGAGCAATACGTTTCATTTTTCTCTACGATACATCCATATCAGAGATCAGCAATGAATCGTTTTTCCGCTACTCACAAGCACTCATGCAGTTTTGAGTATGAATGAATCAACAGAATTAAAATTCAACTACTCGTCCTTGAAGTAACAAAATTTTACACGATATTCGATGTTTTCCTGTTACAAGGAATAAGTATGTGTATAAGATACCCAAATCAATGAGTTATCACCTCGGATTCACTTGCATATAGCATATGTTCGTAAGTCTACAGGCCAGTGGAACCCACAATGCACTACGGATATGTAACTACATTGTCCCAGAACAATAAGCAGTGGGCATACCCTGAGTGTTGACATCAATTATATGCTGTTAATCTTGTCTGCTAGCATATTAAGATGGACTCAATCTTAACCAAAATCTGAATTAGTGCTAGAGAATGAGTCTCGTTTACTATTGTATTGACTTTACCCATACCTTGGCTGAACAAAACTTTAAGTACGATAGCTCAAGATAATCCTAAATCTGGATATGTAGTTAAAAATTGTAAGAATTGCCCTTAAAATCTTTTCCGAACATATATATACATATATATATCTGCTGAATGTAGCTAGGTAGGTATCAGAGATCAGCAATGAATCGTTTTTCTGCTACTCATAAGAACTCGTGCAATTTTGATTATGAGTGAATCAACAGAATTGAAATTCAACTACTCTGATTCATTCGTACTCGCTACAAAATTGATTTATAAGTATAAGTAGCAATGAGCATGAGTACAACGTTGACATCAAACTCACAACATTCGAAATATGTTTGATTCATATGCCTACTCATTCTGATTCATAAATTTAGAAAAATACTTATAAGTGATTTGAGTGTCTTGAATCATTCATCAAAATTTATAGCCTTTGTTGTTATTTCATATACAAACAAAGAAGAAATGAAAGCCAAAGACAGCAAGCAAAGCATACATACAATCTTCTTGTGAGTATTGCGGTGTTCGTAAGCGAATCATATTTATTTTGTAATTCGTGTAAATGTTAAGTACAGACGAGTCGAAGTCAATAACATCATGCGTATTTTTAAGTATGAATACGACGAGTAGTTCTAACTTTGAGTATGGGTAGTATTAGTATTAAATATAAATAAGTATGAATGCGTAGAAGTATCAGAAATTATAAGTATGATTTGAATCTACTTAGTCGTTTTGAATATTCCTTGGTGATCTCTGATTTGAATATCTTTTGCAACAAAACAACTGGAGACGTTAATTAAATTCGTAACTTTAATTTTATAAATTTTCTACATTGGGTTGGTATTTAGCATTTAGGAAATCGCCGTAGTCTAGTAGGTAGGGTGTTGGTTTATTAGACGTAAAGCCTAGGTTCGTATCCCAAGTGAGACTTTAAAATGAAACACAAAAAGTCTTTCTTCGGCGATTTCCACTCAGCACTCTGGTAAAAAATCTAAGAGTAAATAAACCTGCCATGAAAAGTTAAACTCACGTCTAAAATTAACGCACACACTAGAGTAAAGTGAGAAACCATGCCGCAATCCTGACTGAAGGATTGTAATGGCCAATTATGTATATATTTAGCACTTAAAGAATTCTTAAGATCTTGAAAATTTGGATAAGTAAGGTAAGGTTTGTATCAAATCAAATGTTTGCTTGATATGTGTGAAATAAGCACTTTCGATCCGGAAGTTTATCTGAAATTTTCGCTTATTAGGTTGTCCACACTGATATGACCTCTTTTTAATATAAAACTTCAAAGTACAGTTAAAACTACAAAATCAAATTAAATTAACCATGAAGTCTTCGTGCCCTTTGAAATTAATCTTACATTTCTATGATAACAAAGAACGATATTCAAACGTAACAAGTCCATCGTTCTTGGTGTATTATTTTTGCCTTGTTTTTATTAACAAATGTAAGGGAATTGCAGTGCACTTTGTACTGCCAGAAAGTATAAATGCAATGTTCAAATGAAATGTGGCAATAAGAGAAGAAAGACAGCCATTTACACTTTCATTGGCAATTAGCTTTAAGGAAAACACTCACATCAAATGAGTTGCAACAGCGGTATTGTAACTTTAGTGGCAACAATGGCAGTAGCAGCCAACACAAGGCAACAATAAACAAACAGTTGCCACTCAATTTGGCTGGCTACCGTATACACTTCCATACATACAATACCAAAATACATTGCAAATATAAAAATAAATTATATACATACATACATACATGCGTATACGTATATACATATATACATATGTATGTGTGAAGAATGCATGTTTTTAAAATAAATCAGGCGAAATAAAATGCTTCACTGGATTGGATATTTCCTTTCGGCAAGAAATAAAAACAAAACAAACAAAATTTATGTTAAGAATTAAACCCATGAAATGAAATTTGGAGGCGCTATACAAATAGGGAAGCAAATATCATGTTCAATTGTTCATGTTCAGAGTTTAATCAACTCTGGAAATTGGAAAGTCAAAAGAGTACCACCATCTTTAATCTCCAGTAACTGTGATCTTTATGCCACATCGAATGAATAATGCTCTTCAGGATATTACCAGATATTCGAGTGGTACAGTTGGATTCGAAAGTCTAATCGTGTGAGGGTGCACTAATAGTCTAGCACGGTACCACCTGAATTACAGGGGCACCCTGGTTTATTTTAATTTTAAAGGATCTTTGAATAGAGTGAAACGGCACTAAGCATCAATCAAAATTATCAATGTGATCTCTAAAGACTTGTTAAGCATAATCTCCGTGATTAAAGCTTTTGAAAGAGACAAATAAGACAAGTCGTTCTGAAAAGGTGATAATGGTAACGCGACTTTAGTCAATGGAAATTTCAAACACAAGAAAATAATTAGTGTGAAGTTTCCTTCTTCATCTCGTTCCAGTAAATCCAATATCCTAAAGAAATGACACACGTCCCAAATGGAACGACGATATTTTCGACCCAAATCTCTCAAGAATGTATTAATTTTGTTTGATTTAATTCAGGGTTCAAATGCTAAAGATAGAACTTTCAACAGATTCACTTTTCATTTCGTCCTTGAAAGAACAAATTTTTACACAATATTCGAGGTTTTCCTGTTACAAGCGATAAGTATGTGTATGAAATACCGAAATTAATGGGTTATCACCTCAGAATTAATCACATACAGGGTGACTGATATGTATTGCAACCCACTTCAGGTTGTTATCATTGGTAAAAAGCTCGTCTGACGGATTTATTCCAGTTACAGTTCATTTTCTTATTTACAAGCTTACAAAAGTATTTTGATCTATTGCATTCAGAAAAAAATTTATTCGTAATGGAATTCAAGCCTGATAGGGTGGAAAACCACAGGTGGCTATCGTTAGAGCCCTCCAGCATTTAAATGTGAATAAATCTTTTGTTTCTCGTACCATTGCTTGTTAGCGTGAGACTGCCAGTATTGCATCGCGTCTAAAAAGTGGACGAAAAAAAACGGTAACAACACCAGAAATTTTCCGAAAACTGAAGGCCAGATTTGATTGAAATCCACGCCGCGGTGGTAGAAAAATTCCTCGTGAGCTGAACATATCGCGAGAACAGATGCAACACCTATTGAAAAATGAGCTTTAACTAAAGCCATCGAAGTTCCGATGGACAAAATAAGTTACACTGGAAAGATCCGAGGAGTTATTTCGCTTTCACGAAAGTGGCCAGTTACCGAATTAGGTTTTCTCCGATGAGAAGCCATTCCAAATTGAGTAGTTTGTGAACAAACAAAATGATTGTATTTACTTGCCAAAGAGTTCAGCTGAAAATTTACACCTGCGATTGGCCACCAGAACTCAAGGTCCGCCGATGGTAATGCTGTGTGTCGCTGTAACCCTCGCCGAATATTATCGGAAAAATGTCTTAAAGACAGTATTGAAGCCTTGGGCAGACAAACATTTCGGCCGCAGACCATGGACATTCCAACAGGACTCAGCATGCGTCAACCAAGAATGGCTTAAAAGAAGGTTCCTCGCTTCATTTCTACCGCACAATGGCCACCAAAATCTCCGGATCTCAATCCGTTGGACTTTTGCGCCTGGGGCATTTTGAAGAGCTAGGTTCTCACTAAAAAAATACTAAAGTGTCGATCTCAAGACGGCGCTTCGCCGAGAATAGGTCAAAATAGTGCAGTGCCATTTTCATGCAGTCCGTGATGGCTTTGTCGGCCATTGGAAGGCCATAATTCGTACCATAGATGCCCAATTCGAATAAATCTAAACTGATTCTAAAATTTGATGTTATTTCCATAATTTTTTGCTTTAGAACAATAGAATTATAAACAAAAATTATAAAATATACCGCTTTACTTTGTTGCATTATATATCAGCCACTCTGTATAGCCATATGGTCAGGAGAATTATGTGTATATGGTATGTTAAACCCATCTTTGACCAAGGGTTCAAGAAAAACTCTTTATATAATTAATATTAAGAAAAATGCAGGACATTCAGGAACCAAAGAGATAACCGAAGGAGGATCAATTGGAAAAAATAAATTAATACCACTATAACAAAACATCTATTTTAATACGGCCCCACAGGGTACAGGAGATGGCAAAACACGTATTATATGGACTGTTTAAAACACGAATTTTGTTCTACTAAAATAAAGGAACTAGCACTCATCATTTTTGTACACAGTATGTGTTCGAAAGTCTGCAGGCCAGTGGAACCCACAATACACTACGGATATGTCCCTGAACAAAAGGCATTGGTCATACCCTGAGTGTTGACATCAATTATATGCTGTTTATCTTGTCTGATAGCGTATTAAGATCGACTCAATCTTAACCAAAATCTGAATTAGTGCTAGAGTATGATTTTCGTTTACTACCGCGTTAACTTTATTAAAAGTCTACACATACTTTGGCTCAGTGAAAGTTTAAGTATGTTACCTCAAGATAACCCTACATTTAGATATGCAGTTAAAAAATTGTAAGAATTGGTGAATTTTTTTCTCAACACAACTCTTTTCAACTTAAAATCTTTTCCAAACATATTATATTTGCTGAATGTCGCTAGAAAGGTATCAGAGATCAGCAATGAATCGTTTTTCTGCTACTCGTAAGCACTTGTGCAATTTTGATTATGAGTGAATCAACAGAATTGAAATTCAACTACTCTGATTCATTCGTACTCTCTACAACATTGATTTATAAGTATAAGTAGCAATGAGTATGTACCAGACTTCATTGGGATGAGCAAAAATATCAAAAATTCTAATGAGATTGGAGTACCTATCAAGTCTGTTAGTCCCTTGTTCTCGGGACTATCACTATGATCTGCAACACAACAAAGGTCCAAAGGCCTCCATAAAGTCCTTATAGCTACGACCTACACCAGTGCCTTTGAAAAGATCGTGGCAAACTTTAATTAATAAAACGCAACAAAGGCGCAAAAGCTTTAATGCAGCTGTTACAGCTACAAACCACTTGCGATTTATGCCAGTGCTTTTAAAGAGATCAAGGCATACCTTATTAAAGAAGCAAACATGACGACGATAATTTACTTAAGAACTGTTCTACATACATTCGCTGCTATAGTATACTTTCAATTCGTTTTTATTTCAGCTTCTGTGTTGCCAAAATTTTTTTTACGATAATCTTCTTTGTTTTCAGTCCAAAGTTGTCCAGATGAAAATACTCACTTACGTTTCGGAAAAAATTTAAAAATTCATTTTAAATTAAAAAAATAAAAAATAAAATCTTAAGGAATATTAAAGATGAAAGATTCAATTAAGAAAAATGAAAATAAAATGAACTGATGAAAAATGCATCTTCAAGAAACGCTAAAGATGGTGTTCCTTTTTCTTGTTTTCTTTTCAAGTGCTGCTGTTCGTAATGTAGTAATTAAACAAAATAATTAAGATTTGCATTAAGATAGGACAACAAATATTGTAAAAGACAAACATCAATGAATTATTAACAGATATCGTTAAGAAAAATATTCTTTCCTTAAAAAAAAACAAACAAACAAACGAACAAAAAAAATAATTTTTCTCCCCTTATTTTTCTTTATTTGTTTTGCAGCCTGTGAATGTCATCCCATTGGTTCGACAGGTAAAACTTGCAATCATACATCCGGTCAATGTCCTTGTAAGGATGGTGTTACCGGTTTGACTTGCAATCGTTGCGCTCGTGGCTATCAACAGAGTCGTTCCCATATTGCTCCATGTATAAGTAAGTATTACAACCCTCTCGTCTACGTAGTAAAACTCATAATCGTTAATTCATTTTTATGAATGAAATATAAAAGCGAAATGCAAAATACAAAAAAAAATTAAAACTCTCAATTCATTCATGATTTGTTTCATGTGTAATTATATTTCCCATTAATTTGTGTTTTTTTCGTTTTAGAAATTCCACCACGTAACAGCAATATGTTGGATACACAAAATACGGCACCAGAACCGCATCATGACTCCGCATCACCTTACCGTACGGAAGGTGGGAGGGGTAAGTAAGTGTTGCTTTTTTCATTCATCAGTTCTTTATGTTGTTGTTTTTGTTGTTGATTTTATGTTGTTTTTGTTGTTACTTTTTTTTATTTGTCATCTAACTCATGCCATACTCATAAACCAACTAATATGTTGAAACTTAAGGAGTGCGCACAAAAAAAATGGGCCTACTTTTAAGCTTATAATTTTTATCATAATTGAAAAAAATGAATCCCGTTACATTGTTTTTGTTAGCAATCTGTTTTAAAATCCATGTGCTAAATTTCATTGCAATTGCAAAATTAGTTTTTTGAAAATGGCCACCCAACAAGAATGTCGTAAAACAATAATTGGAATTTTCAATGATAAACCGCACCGCTTATAAGAAGCGATTGCTAGGCTCCTAGGTCTTAACCACAAAACAGTTTCTAAGGTAAAAATAACACAATATAAGGAGTCTTTGAGTATTGAGAGAAAGCGTGGAAGTGGAAGAAAAAAAGGATTTGCCGACCAAAACAAAGCAAGTAAAATAATACGTATTTTGCTAAAACACCCTAACATGTCTGGAAGAAAAGTGGCTCAAAAAGTTGGACACTCTGAGACTTTGATCAGAAAAAATTTTATACACCAAAGAATTCAAATATTATTTACTTTAATTGAAATATGAAACGAAAAAAATCCGCCACTTAGTTTTATTTCTATAACGAAAAGTGTAAGTTCAGATTTTTTCGTGCGCACTCCTTATTTGCTTGTTAACTGCATATGGGTTTCGATAGCAAAAGACTAGCTAGGGTTTATTTGACTAGGCAATTAAGGATAAAGCTTGGTACACTAAGCTGATACTAAATAAGGCTTCTAGGAGAACTCGTTTTTTTTCTTCTCTAGGAAAATATTTCAGTTCGCATCTAGTTAATTAGTTCAAACTGAATACTGAATTTACTACCGTCTTAACTTTAGAAAATATTAGTCCAGTGTTATCAGTACCGGCCGATTTTCTTTTCCAACATATGGCCCAAGCAACTTTATTAAATACATGTCGGTGGGAAGTTTTCAGAGTGCTTTTAGACCTAGAAATGGAATAGAAAAAGTGAACGCAAAGAAGCATTAAACAAGGAAATACTCTTCAGCCAGTGTTATCCTCTTTATAAGCCTCATGAGAACCTAAATATTGCTTCCCGACAGCGATTTTAAACCCTCAAAGGATAATAACCTTATCCTTAACAGTCATACAAAAGATAATGCTGTAGAAATACATATAAAATTTAATCCAAACATCCGTGAGCGCCCTGATCAGAAGTAGGTACTGTCTTGGCTTATTAGACGTAAGGCCACCGTTCAAACCTCAGGTCAGACATTCCCAACAAAACAAAATACGCAAAATATATTTCATCGGCGACTTCCTCTAAGCATATACATACATAATTGGTCATTACAACCCATAAGTGGCGGGTCGACTCTGAACGACAGATTTTTGAGAAACTTTTCATAGCAATTTTATTTACTCTTATGGTGTTTTCTTTTCTACAAAGAAAATGTCACCCTCTTACAAGGTGCAATAAAAAAAATTTTGACCAACCCTGCCATAATGTCATTTTTTATTTGAGAAGAACATAACACAAATATTTAAAAAAGGCAATGCCCTCCACCATTGGCAAGGGCGAATTATTTAGAATAAAACGTACCACCCTTTTAGAGGGCGAAACATTTTTAAGAAACAAACGTAAAAGTGTATTTTGCATTAATAAAATGCACATTTTTTGGTAGAAAAGAAAACACCATTAGAGTTTTTGCCAGAAATCTGGTGAGAAGAAATCGCCGATAAAATACTTTTTGTGTTTTTTATTTTGATGTCTGGCCTTTGACTTGAACCCTGGCTTTAAGTCTAATAAGTTAGCACACTACCTACTAGACCACGGCGACTTCAGCATATATCTTGCAAAAATCCCGACAAAAAAAACGTCAAATAAAGTTGCACGAAATTTTGTCGTTCTGCGATGGCTTTAAATTAACAATACAGTGGTGTGAGAAGCTAGGTCCTAAATAACCTTAAATGGGTTGTAATAACCATAATTGGAGCCATAAAAGTAGCCATAATGCTCCGTAAGGTACGCAATTACTGAATAACGACAACAAGCTAGTTCTATTATATGAGGATATCCATTACTACGACTGGTTACCTGTGTATATTCACTTATACGTAGAACAACATTTACAAGTACCTTACAAAATACCCTTGCATTCGCGGTTACCTGTGAATATTCCCTTGTAAGTAGAACAGCATTTCAAGTACCTTTCAAAACATCTTTGCATTCGCTTGATTGCATCACTACTACTATGACTACTATCCCATCCTGTCTAATAGACTATCAACCAGAATTGTTAACACCTTCTCTTTTGATTTCTTCGTTTAAAGTGTCTGTCCCACCGTTAAATTCCATCATACGTTAGTAAATACAAGCAATTAAAACAAAAGTACTTCACAAATTCACGTGGAAACAATTGTGCTCCCGGTGTCTCATTCAAGTCTTACATATTTTTCTTTTCGTTTAATTAATTAATATTATTTGCGAAACATTAACGATACTTTTTTTAATTTCCTCTTTTTATAATTTGTAATAAAATCTGTCTAAATATGTATGTGTTTGTGTATTTAAATATGACACTCTGTTAGTGTCTGAGTTCATTAATCGCTAAGGAAGTTAAATGCGCTTTCATTGAATTACTTTTTCTTTGCAGAGGTTTTCCTTTTTAGAAAATAAAGAAAATAGAAAATAAAAAAAAACAAAGTCTGAAGTGTTACAAAAATTAATATCTGGCACTTGTTAAATAAAAATGTTTAATGAAGATGCTGAATATGAACTCTTGAAGGCCCATTAAAGTTGTAAATTCCGGCATTGCTGTTTAAAGCAAAATTTATTTAATTGCGCAATAAAAATGTTAACACTTTAGTGGAAATTATTTTATTTCAAGAATACTTTTTTTTTATAGTTGTCGGATACATACATAATTGGCCATTACAACCCTACAGTCAGGATTACGATCTAGCTTCTCACACCACTTATGTTGTGTGCGTGAATTTTATACATGAGTGGCGGGACCTACAGTTTAAAGTCGACTCCGAACGATAGATTTTTTGAGAAACTTTTCATGGCAATTTTTACTCTCAGAGTCTTTGCCAGAAATCTGCTGAGAGGAAGTCGCCGAAGAAATATTTTTTTCGTTTTAATATCTGACCTGGGATTCGAAACCGGGCATTTTGTCTAATAAGCCAATACACTCCCCACTAGACCACGGCGACTTCGGATACTCTTTGTAAAACACAAATGATGTATTAATCTATAACAGAAATAGTCTTGTATGAATATATTGTCTTCGATCAAGAAATATTTGGATTCTATAACATTATTTGAATCCTACATTTCCGTTCTATCAGATCTTTGACGCATGTACATATATCATTTAAATACGCTACTAATGACTTTCACGGAATCAACAACTTCTACATGATCACCGATTAGGCTTTCGAAATCCACTTTTGCAATAATTCATAAATCTTTACCTAAATAATACCCAGATAACTCTTTCTACACCCTTCTACAGTTTAGTTGTACACAGTTCTGTCTTCTCACTTCATCATGTTTGTCAAAGCTTTTCGTGGATGCAGAGTTCTCATGGCTCATTCCTCTACCTAAAACTAATATGACTGGACATTTAATTCAAATGCGATTTCGATGATCACTGTTCTAGACTTCCTTTTCGAATCAGAAAACCAATACGCAAGCGAAATGCATCAAAAACTCTAGGTCTTGGAAAATACTGATGCATTATTACATTAATGCAACGTCATCAAGATCTTGAAATGAAACTAAATACAAAATGTTATACGTACCAGAGATCAGCAATGAATCGTTTTTCCACTACTCATAAGCACCCATGCAGTTTTGAGTATGAGTGGATCAACAGAATTGAAATTCAACTACTCTGATTCATTCGTACTCGCTACAACATTGATTTATAAGTATAAGTAGCAATGAGTATGAGTACAACGTTGATATCAAACTCACAACATTCGAAATATATTGGATACATATGCCTACTCATTCTGATTCATAAATTTAGAAAAATACCTATAATACTTATAAGTGATTCGAGTGATTCGAATCATTCATCAATATTTAAAGCCTTTGTTGTTGTTGCATATACAAACAAAGAATTAGTCATTAGCATTAGTCATTATTACAACATTACAACAGGATTTCGCCCATCTCAGACCACTCTGTGTTGAGTGTTATAATTCTTTTCATGAGTGGTGGGAACTAAAATTTATAATCGTTTCCGAACAACAGACTTTTAAGGAACATTTCATGGCAATTTCAATTATTCTTAGAGTTTTTTTTTCCAGAAATCTATCGACGAAATATTTTTCCCTATTTCGATTTGTTGAAGATGTCTGACCTAAGGTTTGAACTGAAGTCCCATGTCTAATAAGGCAACAGACTAGATATTAGACTATTGTGACATCATCACCGTACATAATTGACTGTAAATTTTGATCTGCCACCTCAGGATAAGTATTCGGAATTTTAAAATTCTTTTTTTTTTACAAAAAATGCGTTTACACTCTTAAGAATTTGCCAATTTCTTACGTAACCTAACAAAACTGTTATGGTACGTAAAATTCAAAATTATGCATAACATGCTAGGGTTTGTTACCTAGACCATCTGTCAGAAAATATTACCATTTGATTTAAATGAATAGGATACTAAATAATTCTGCTAGTTAGGCTACAGTTTCCCTATTCCTAAAGCCAAGTCTATTAATCTTAAATTATCCACAATATAGTCAATAATAATTTACGAACATACAAATGAATTTATATATGAGACTTAAAGACTTTTAACTGCCATTAACAAGTAATCTTTCCACTTCGTATGATGCTTGTATTGGGAACACAAAGTAAAAGCACCAGATTATACGTGTTCTTCTATGTTTCCGTAAAGAAAAAAAAAACAACACTCTTCTGCTGCAGTTAAAATAATAAACGTTGATGCCACTATTTAACACTTAAACGTTATTTTTTTCGAGTTTTTACGGTTGCACTACCATTACTGGTAGCTTAAATGCTCGCCTTGAGATTCATATGCGACACAAGCATTAAGCGAATATTTAATGATACCATGGAGAGGAATATGTGTTGTTACCAGAGATAAATGTAGCACACTGATGCTACTCACACTACTGTCGTGGTAATGCACAGGGTAAACAGTAATATTCAACTCTGTATAGAAGATACCGACTTAAAAGTCATATAAGGAGTGCGCACAAAAAAAACTGGACTTACACTTTTCGTTATAAATTCGTTTATCCATAAGTATAGTACGAGTGCGATGCTCTAAATATCCCGCCCTTGCTAAGGCAATCCACAATTTTGGGAAAGCAATTATTTTCTTGTCATTATGATCTCCTTTTAGAACGACATAAGGAGTGCGCACAAAAAAAAACTGGACTTACACTTTTCGTTATAGAAATAAAATTAAGTGGCGGATTTTTTTCGTTTTATATTTCAATTAAATTAAATAATATTTGAATTGTTTTGTGTATAAAATTTTTTTCTGACCAAAGTCTCAGAGCATCCCACTTTTTGAGACACTTTTCTTCCAGACATTTTAGGGTGTTTTAGAAAAATACGTATTATTTTACTTGCTTTGTTTTGATCGGTAAATAATTTTTTTCTTCCACTTCCACGCTTTTTCTCAATCTCAGAGACTCCTTATATTGTTTTATTTTTACCTTAGAAACCGTTTAGTGGTTAACACCTGCGAACCTAGCAATCGTTTTTTGTAAGCGGCGAGGTTTTTCATTGAAAATTTCAATTATTTCAATTGGATTTTGAAATAGATGACTAACAAAAACAATGTAATGGCATTATTTTTTTTTTTCAAATATGATAAAAGTCATTTTATTTTTATTATCTCTTTTTTTTGTGCGCATTCCTTAAAATGTAAATATTATAGTCAGTTAACCACGGAGAAAAGGATTTACGCGAATGCAGCCATACTGACAAAGAAGACATATGGCCACAAAAGAAAAAGAAACACGTAAGGAAAGATGCGATGCCGCTTTTGGCACAGTTTATATAAGACTTTTATGGCGGTAATTAATTTCAATAATTATCTCACTGCCAGTGTAAACGTAGCCTAGCAACCAAACGTGTTGCATAGTTACATTAAATATGAAACTTTTAAATGTAATGTGAGTTTCATTTGTATTTATGAAGTATGTTTTAAACTCTGTCTGACACACCGACGACACCTCTAGTTGGCGAAAGAGTTCTCTTTAGGAGAAGACAACGTTTTCATAAAAAAAATATGAAATCAAATCTTTACAGAATAATCACCTGTTAATCGTAAAGTTAATGGTAAAATAATGGAGTTTTAATTGGGGTTGCACAAGTTAAATCTTCTTAATGATTTTTATTATAAATTGCACAGCAAAAAAACGAAAAGTATGAAGAGAAAAATTAAATGTCGGTTTATTTAATTACAAAAAAGAGAAGAAGTTACGAAGAGAATAGCAAATTAAAAAATAGATCAGACAAGTTTTCTCATCACGTGTTGTTTACTAGTAGCTGGAAATAAATAAGGCCAATCGACACTTTCTTCCCTTTAAAGCAAATTTAGAATTTAAATTAAATTTTAATTTCATTGATGTTCCTTTTCCTCATTCAGAAAAAGGGGTTTGAAAGGCTATAGAAGAATCTAAGCAGGCATTGTAAACTTAAAAACAAACTTATTTTAGAATAGGAATCGATTCGTGACCAACATGCATATTTCGTGATAAGGCAAACCAATTGCCACCTTAAACCACGTACATAATTGGTCATTACAACCTTTCAGTCAGGATTATTGACCTAGTTTCTTACACCACTTATGTTGTGTGTGTTAATTTTATACATAAGTGGCGGGACCTACAGTTTAAAGTCGTCTCCGAACGACAGATTTTTGAGAAACTTTTCATAGCAGTTTTATTTACTCTCAGAATTTTTGCCAGAAATCTGTTGAAAGGAAGTCACCGAAAAAATACTTTTTTTGATGTCTGGCCTGGGACTCGAACCCTGGCTTTACGTCTAATAAGTCAGCATACTACCCACTAGACCACGGCGACTTCCTTAAAGGAAATATCCGACTATTAATAAAGTATTGATAAGGAGTGATCCCTACTGTTTTCGAAAAGTATACTGCAGTTCGTCAAGGAGAGAGACATTGCCAGAGTATTCCTGTTTACGATACTTCCCTATCTCTATGCAGCAAGTTCTATATATTTTTATTCAATTTATTAAAGTTTAATCTAAATCGGAGAGAACTTATACCAGAACATCAATTTGAATTCAGAAGATAACCCATTGCAGTCGATAAAATGTCCAATCATTCATTCGGCTATTTTCATTTCAGCCTTCGATTAGTTCTGTCACAAAGGTTATAGCTACAGGAAAATTTTTCAAAAAAAAAAACTCAAAAAATTCAGAAAAATAAATGAAATGTTTATTTGAATCGATAGTACGGTCCTTGTAATTTAATGTTTGAAGATTATTTCATGCAAATGTCGACCGCGACTGCGCCTCAAATGGTTCATCCGTTTAGTCCAATTTTGCCATACTCAAAAATGCTTCCATGTTGTCTTCCAATGCGTCAATTGAAGCGAGCTTGTCTTTATAGACATGAGCTTTAACATAGCCCCACAAAAAATAGTCTAAAGTCGTTAAATCGCACGATCTAGGCGGGCAATTGACCGGTCCTGAACGTCAAATAAAATGTTCGCCGAACTCGCGTGCTAAGTGGCATGTGGTACCATCTTGTTGAAACCACATGTCATGCAAGTCTTTTGAAAGGCTTCACACCTAAATCCTTCCGCAAAATTTTCCACGTTGTTGAGTAACAGAGGTCCAATTGCTGCGAACGGCGACGAATCGATAATTGATGGTCATCATTAACACTGGCCGATACAAATGCGATATTTTCTTCAGTTCACACTCTACGTAAGCGTGTTGGTGGTTTAATGTCCAACAATGTAAATTTGATGCGAAATTTAGTCACAATAGCCCGAACAGCCGCTTCAGTGGGTCGGTTAAACTGACCATAAAATGGAAGAAGCGCGCGATGAACTTTCTTAACAGAGCACGCATTTTGATAATAAAATTCAATGATTTGCAAGCGTGGTGGTACGTTTGTAAGACGATTCACGGTATTGCCAAAAAGATAATAGCTAAAAAATCACCCGTTATATGCTGTTGAGCATATGTGCTGGTTGCTGAATTGAAATTTTATTCTCAAACACAATGACGAAATTTTTACACTTCGGTGTAAATCCAGGGGTGTCTTCGGCGACTCTACTGTATCTCTTTTTAGTAGCTTTAGCTTTTTTAGTATGCAGTTGTGTAGACATGAAGCAGAATGACGAGCCAGTTACGAGTAAACGTATGAAAATGTAGAAAATCAGGGTCAACGATTTTTTTTTCTAGGAAGACATGCCCACGCTAGTAGGTAGTGTCTTGTCTTATTACGCATGAGCCTCTCTACCCTTAGGAGATTTCTGGAAAAAGTTCTGGGAGTACATAAAAAACCATGGAAAATTTCCCAAAAAATCTATTGTTCGGAATCGACTTTAAACTGGAGATTGCGTTCCTCTTATATAAAATGAACACACAACATAAGTGGTGTAAGGAGCTAGGTCATAATTAGAGATGCCAAACGGGATCGATTTTTAAAAATCCTGGGATTCGGGATTTTGTAAATTCCGGAGGAATTACACAGAAAGAAAGAGACACAAATCAAAAGAGGGTGAGAGCGCGACTACACTTATGAAGCCCTAGCACCTCTCAACCAGCCCAAGCTGCTAATGAATCTGTGGGTGGTCAGCATAGTTGCCTGCAAAGGCATTAGTTTTGAGAAAATTATTTGGATGCCAACAAAAAGATTAAAGCATCTAACATATGATCTGACAGGCTTGAGCGAATTTTGTTGTCAACAAACGCTGCCCTTGAAAAACACTTCTCGCAATCTTTTGCTGGTAAAATAGTTCCAAGATAGCTATACATAACATACATAATTGGTCATTACAACCCTTCAGTCAGGATTACGACCTAGCTTCTCACACCACTTATGTTGTGTGCGTTAATTTTATACATGAGTGGCGGGACCTACAGTTTAAAGTCGACACCGAACGACAGATTTTTGAGAAGCTTTTCATGGTAATTTTTACTCTCAGAATCTTTGCCAGAAATCTACTGAGAGAAAGTCGCTGAATAAATATTTTTCGTTTTGTTGTTGTCTAATAAGCCAACACACTACCCACTAGACCATGGCGACTTCACTATTTGAGTCTTTCAAAAATGCAAGTGAAAAGGAGATAGCTGTATGCAGCTTGTAAATATTTACCTCTACCATCGTCTATTTCTTTGGACAGTTGAGTCCAAAGTTAAGTTGTTTTTGCATTCTTCAATGGCATCAAATAAACTTTTTAGCAATGGAAGTAGGGTTTTCCTCATCTGATATGCTATTATCGAAGTCGAGTGTCATAGAATTTTTTTCATGACCTTTCTAAAGGTCAAAATGCATATGAATTCACAGTCCCGAAAATTCCGGTCCGTGTTTCTAAAAATCCCGGGATTGGGGATTTGAGAATCTCGAAAATCCCGTGATTCGGGATTTCCCGATTGGCATACCCAGTCGTAATCCTTACTGAAGGGTTATTATAACTAATTATAATAACTTTTCTTTTCTTGCATAGCATATTTAACAATAGATTTAAAAACTGAATGGGAATTTAAGATCCAATTGATCAGTTGGCCCTGTGTTTTAAGATGCAAAGAGAAGCTTGGCAGCGAAACAAGGTTTTAAATATTTATGTCTGGCAATTAACAGTTAAAGTAAAGCTCTAAATCTATGTGCATGAATACAAGGTTTAAATTTCTATTGAAATATTTCGTATATTTTTTTTAAATTTGTCTCTGTGAAATATTAAAACCATTGCAGTTTCATCTTCAAATATTATTTTCCTATCTGCGTGCTTGTCTAAATATTTATTACCATAATAACTTATAGTTTACAGAGAGAGAGAGAGAGAGAACTTTATCTCTATATTACAAAAACTACACACAGAAATAAATCTCATAAACTAAGTTTTATTTTTCTCCTTTCACTGTTTAAAAAAGAAAAGCAATCTCTGTAGTCCTTGTCGTCTACAATGTACTGTTTTTCTTTAAACAAAGTCTTTAAGTAAATCATAACACCCCTCTTACCCAAAATACATGAAATATATGAATTACCGACAGTAGAAACTTTCTCCTTTTCATGGTACATGAATGAATGAATGAATATTGCACGACTTTCTGCTTTCGAATACAGAAATAATAACAAGGACTGGAGAGAGTAAAACTTCTAACAGGATAACACTTAATAAATCCTTTTGATAAACATCTACTGAAAATATTGAAACTATTACTTGCTCACAAAAAAAAAAACACACAGTAAAAGTAAAAGTTGTATAGCCACTGCAACAGACTAGAAGTTTAAACTTTTTTAAACTTTCCCTAAAAAAAATTCTGACAACAAAGATTCATTGGCATGGTCAGTGTTGTTGTTGTTGTTAGAGAAAAGTACGGTAGTGGATAATGCAACATTTATGGCGTTCTTTTAAAAATTGTTGTCAAAGTTATGAACTAATTACGTTCCTATTGCTAGGGCAACCAGAAGTATTCGAATCGTTTTAAAAGATTTTAAGAATTTTCTTAATCGATTAAACACGATTATTGATCATACCGACATTCATTTTAGGCCAATCTATACCTTTCTAAAACATTAAAACGAACAACTAAAACTGACTTATGATTCGTTGGTGATCGTGTTTAAAATTTTTACATGCCACATAAGATTTGGTTGGTACTTTTCATAGGGGTACTCAAATTTTAGGAAAACAAAGGGAACTTACATACATAATTGGTCATTACAACCCTTCAGTCAGGATTATTGACCTAGTTTCTCACATTACTTATGTTCGTGTTGTGTTTAATGTTTATACATAGTGCGGGACCTACAGTTTTAAGTCGACTCAGAATGACAGATTTTTTGAGAAACTTTTCATGGCAATGTTTTCAGGCAGGATTATTGACATAAATTCTCACACGACTTATGTTGTGTGTGTTAATTTGTATACATTTTATAATGGCGGGAGTTACAGTTTTAAAGTCGGCTCCGAACGACGGATATTTGAGAACTTTTCAGGGCAATTTATTTACTCTCAGAGTTTTTGCCAGAAATTGCTGAGAAGAAATCGCCGAAAAAATACTTTTTGTATTTTATTTTGATGTCTGGCCTGGGACTCGAAGCCTGGCTTTACGTCTAATCAGCCAGCACACTACCAACTAGACCACGAAGACCAAAGGGAACTTATCTGGTTTAAAACTGATCTCTGTTTGTGTTAAGCTTTCTATCATAAGAAAACTAAGAATTTGTTTTAAGCCCCATGGTTATGGTTAATTTATTAAGAGCAATTAAAATCCACCCAAACTTCATGCACAGACTCGGTTTAGGAAAGCTGTCTCCATAAGTGGCTATCTGGTAATACTCATTTGATTCTGAACACAATATGGACTTCACTGTACTTAGAATAAAATACAAATTTTGGAGGCTAAGAAGACAAAAATTGAAGATAAAATCACCAAAATAGAAAACAAGAATGAATTAATTTGGTTTTACAAGCTACGTCGAATGCTACTAGGCGCATAGGTCCCCAAAAAAAATTTTTTTCATATTAATCTAAACACATCAATGGAATTTGTTTTAATCTTTCTGACTATGTTTTAATAGGCAGTTTTATTGAGTTACCATTTGTTTATTGCGTACAATATTTTATGTGTTCACACATAATATACGCAATTTTTCTGACAGCGTATATTGATATTGTCAAATATCAATTGAAAGTGTTCGGAATATCGTAATATGGTCACTGAACGTAATATGACAGTGCAGTATTTAGGATTTTTCTCAATATTATAACAATTTGCGTATTTATTGAGCAATAATTAATTGAAATTTTTTATGAAATATTGATCTCAATAACAACGTATATTGAGATTTACGCAATTGTGACGAATATGACAGTGAGATTTGTTTAACGAACTTTCTGCAGCGGTTTAACAAGACCCTCGCCCAATTCTCCGATTGTTTCTATCTAGAGCTATTAATATGGTTAATGGTTTGAGAAGATTTCTCCTGCATGCCAATGCATTATACATCACATTGTCTTTTACTTAATTGAAGGCTTTCTCGAAGTCTATATATCTAAATAGCTTCAGTTATGAACATCTTTTCACAGAGTATTCCACTAGACTGTTTATGCAATCGATAGTGGTGTCATGGAGGTTCATCGTATGAAGTATCCTTCTTGCAGTTGTTTGGACCAAATTTATTACAACGCAATCAACCAGTTAATTGGACAAATGACCAGTCGGATGATTGGAGGTAATGTAATGTGCTACAAAATGGGACAGGTAAGGATCTTTGCGATGTTGCCTGACTTTTCGTGAGTCTTTTGACGACTAGCACATATCACAATTTGATAGCCTTTCGCTACAATGTTCTTGTCTTCTCCGATGCTGTTAAACCAAATGATCCGCCGACTACGACGTAACATGCCTGTAGATGCATGTTGGTGCAACAAATTATTGAACCATTTACATTCGATTCAGATTCGAAAAATATGGATTTCAATTTTTCTTATAATTTTACTTTGTCTTTTACTTTTGGTCCCGGTAAATATGGACACAATATCCCCATGCCTCATATTTTCCGCTTTTAAAAAAATTTTTATGTAGCAAAAAAGCTCTATTAATTTAAGAAGAAGCGATTTTCAGACCAACTGGGGTGGTTAGTTGTTAGACCACGGATTCCAAAACAGATTTTATTACGATTGAGTAACCTCAGGAACAGGAAGCTAATTGATTCCTTAAGATGAACAAAAAGTCCTCGACATAAATCAAATAAAAATGGGTTTATGGAGCTAGCCCACCAGCCATGGTATCAAGGCTTCCAAACAGGTTTTCTTACAATCGGGCATTCTTTGGGACCGTTGATATGGACAACGAAGCTAATTGTTTTTTTCAAATGAATTTTTTGTGCAGATAATATTGCGTATATGGTAACCCTAATTATTAGCCAACTAACAACAAACAATTTTAATTCTGTCACATTTAATTGGCCAATTGTGTCGAGTTTGTGCGAACAGATAGATAAAAGATAAAATTATAATAATTTCATAATAATTTGCATAATTGGCCAATAAATGCTGCTGCCAACTTATGGTATTAAAAGTTTTGTTCAATTCATAAAGCAAATAATAAATGAAATGGAGTGTTAAGAAAAGTTGTTTTTTTTTCAGATTAGGTTAAATGTGCCTTTGCAATTGACTCAAATGCGAAGCAGGATTTACTAATGAATCCTTAAAACCGCATAAATCAATTTTAATTTCCAGGTGGAAAAAGCAAGCCAGCAACATCTAAAAAATGAATATTAAACGGTCTTAGGAGCTATAATTTAAGAAATTTAGTACAATTGACGACCAACAAGGCAATACTTGTACTCCTAAATAACAAAGACGGCATTGAATATTGAGAAAATTATACTTGACTGAAGTCGCCGTAGTCTAGTAGGTAGTGTGCTGGCTTATTAGACGTAAAGATAGGGTTCGAGTCCTAGGCCAGACATAAAAATTAAATTCAAAAAGTATTTTTCGGCGATTTCTTCTCAGCAGATTTCTGAGAATAAATAAAATTGCCATGAAAAGTTTCTCAATAATCTGTCGTTCGGAGTCGACCTTTAACTATAGGTCCCGCCACTTATATATAAAATTAACACACACAATATAAGTAGTGTGAGAAACTAGGTCAATAATCCTGACTGAAGGATTGTAATGACCAATTAAGTATGTATGCTTGACTGGAAACATAGGAGAACTGCTGATGACGACAAACTTAAAACAACTTCAGTATATTATAACTGAGTCTTTCAGTACTACGACATGGCTAAGGCTTCTAATATAGGTATTCCCCTAATATGAGTACAATGGGATGGCAAAACAAAATCCATTAAAATTCTCAGTAATAACAACAGAAGATAGTTGAATAGAGAGATGCTTTGTAGTCATAAATCTAACTATCGGCACCATATGAGAAAATAAAACAAAACCTATTATCATACGAAAACCGTGATATTACTGACGCCAGTCTGAATACTATCCGACTACTAACAGCTGGAAATATGAAAGATAAGTGGTATCAAAGAAGAAGAACTAACAACGAATCATATGAGCGAAGAACCTCCAATCTGATTAATTACAGTCGAACTTCTGTAATTTGAACTTCTATTTCTTAAATTTTCTATAAGTTAAAGCACAGGAACAGCATTTTGAAGATAAATTCAATAGGGTTTAGCTTCTTCAACTTTAAGTTTCTATAAGTTGAAGCTTTTTTCTGGTGATTCAATTTATAGAAGTTCGACTCTAACTCTTATAAAAACGATTGGCATAAGTTGGCTTATTACCCATTATTTCACGTCTTTAAACGGACCGTTCTGACTGCTGTTTGGTCTCCGACGTCTTACAGTGAATCCGCTCCTCAAACTCTGCTTCGAAATTGTTATTCGATTACATTTATGAGCATACGCGGCGCCTATCTTACGTATTACATTGTAGTGATTCAAAGCTGAAAGCACTGAGCTTTGTGAGATTTCTGTGGCTTCCATAATCTTTTACACATTCAATACCCGCTTGTCCAGCACTACCTTATGGAAAATTTTATTCGTCACGAGCGTAAACATCAGAGCTGAGCATCGGACCATTGTATATCTGTTAGGTCATCAACGAAGTTCGTTAAACCAATTTTTATTATCATCAAACTTGATGGAGCTGAACTACCCTAATATTTATCAGTCATGGTTTCGATTTTATCCACAAAAAATAAGGGCTAATGAGTGCATAAAATTCCCTCCTTAAATCAAACGATAATCTTTAAGCTTCAATTACCCGAACGTTCACAGAAAGTAATACTATATTCTGGCATTAATATTTATTAGCTCAATATTGGTTTATTTGTGTACAATATTTAATGTGTTCAGACACAGAATATCAATATATTTTTGACAGCTGGTAAACAAAACAGCTGATTCTTGCAACTACATAGTTTTTATTTTGGTCGTAAAAATTAGTTCCAAAAGAAGTTTGTGAAAAAATGGAAAACAACTCAACGTTGGGAAAGGTCTTACTAGTGTGTAATAGGAACGCCGAGCTGTTCCAGTTAGTAGGAAAAACTTTTGATTTCAAAGTGGCTTCTCTCAGTAGTATGAGGAAGAAAAATTTGGTAATTCTGTAAAGTTTGCAGAACAGAAAGCCCATCATTTTTTGTTTTATTTGTTTGTCGCTGTTGACATTTGAGTTGTAAAATATCAATTGAAAGTGTTCGGAAGATTGTAATATGGTCACTAAACGTACTTATGACAGTGTTGTATTTAAAATTTTTCTCAATATTATAACAATTTGCGTATTTATTGAGCAATAATTAATTGAAATTTTATATGAAATATTGATCTCAATAATGGCGTTTACTGCGATTTACTCAATAAAAGTGCCTGTCAGAACACGGTATAACGTAACATACATACGTATGTATGTAAGTATCCTGTAGTTATAAAATGGGAAATTCGACATCTTACGCCCTCAAAATAGAAGATGGATTGATTCATGAAGTAAATGGAAACTGAGATTAAAAGTTATAAACGAAATTTTACACGAAATTGTGGAGATATAGTAGAAACGGAGATCAAAGTAATAAACAAAATGTTAAACGAAATTGTTCATCGCTTGATCACAAAAAGCAATCCCTTTAATACTGTGCGTGGTGGAAATGACATTGAATCATTTGCTATGTATTCTGAGGTATTCTGTCAAAATAAAAATTACCATTTAAAGAGTTTAATAGCTTTTTTGACTAATAAAAGAGGAATGTTTGGTAGTGAAAGTGATAGATAATAGAGTTTCATTGAGCAAAGAATAATGGAAACTGCCTAAATGACAACAGGGGCATATTTAAATAGAATAGAACTGCTTAAACTATTTTATTTTCGGTGTATTATTTTGAAATAAATGACCTCTTGCTTGGATCAATAACCTTCTTCTATCAGCGGGGGCGTTATCAAATTATTGAAAACTAATTTTTTTGATAGAATGATTTTATCTTAAACAACTATTTTATGACAAATAAATTAAGTTCTACACATTTTAATGGACCAGAGTTCACACAATAAAGAAATAACTTAGCAAAGTTATGATAATCATTTAAAGAAAAATTATGATATTTGATCATTTCCATTAGGAAATTACATAAATTTCAGTGAATAAAAGCAACAATTAAGAAATTTATTCACAGAACTTTTTTTTCCAATTTTTTTAATGGTTTGTTTGAATATATTTATGAAAATTTTAATGTTTAACTAATTGAGGGCCCTTTAACATTGGCAAAGTGCTTTAATATTTACTGAAAGCAAGAAAATTCGTTTCATAAAAAAAAACCCAACAAAACATATCAAACGATTTCAAGGGAAAGTCATTCACAAAAGAAAAAAAATCGGAATGAGTGAACGTGTTAATAAATTTTACAATTTATTGACTCACTTTTTTTTTCTTTCTTCTTAAATGCAAATGAAGAAAAATTGAAAAAAATACACCAAACAACTCAATACAATAGAAAATTTAAATACACCACAACAAAACTAAAATTGAAATAAGAAATTGAAAATGAAATAGAATTTAAAATACAATTTTGGCCTTTTCAAAAGCAATTAAGGGGCGCGCGTGAGTTGTCGAATTTGAAAATCATCGGTTTTTCAGTTCATTCAGCTTTTCAATGCGCCCAAACGTTCAAGAGGCGTGTACGGACTAGTGCCCGTCGATCATTGCGTGAAATGAAAATGAGAATGAAAAAAATTAAGAAAAATTAAAACAATTTTTTTCTTCTTGTTGCTCAAAAAAGAATAAAATCTGTAAATGAGTCACTTGTATGAATATTTCGTATTTATTTTTATGTTGAGTACAATACTCAGCATAAATAAGTTTCGTTTGTTTTTCTTTTTTTTATTATTTTTAGAAATTTACGTTGGATATTATACCCGACGTTTTTTGTTTATTTTTTTAAGTAAAAGAATTATTTCTTAGGCATACATACGATTTATTTTTATAGGCTAAAGTGTGTGTAGACATTAAAATTTTAAGTATGAATTTGAAAATAAAAATAAACGCCATAATTTATTCATTTCATACAATTCCTTTTTTTTTTAATAAATTTAGGCAAAATATAGTACAGCGATACTGAATAGCGGCTATTGTTAATAGAGATGTTAATTGCATAAAATCACAGGGATAATTTAAAAAAATTAAAAGTAACAAATTGCTTAACAAACTTTTTTCAACACTTTCACAGTACCGACCTTAAACTCATAATAATTCATTTTGCCTCCCCATATATTTATTTGTCCATAGTGGCGTCAATAGGTGACACAAATCATTTTCATAGTTTTTTGGACCTGTGACCAGAATTTGGGGTGAATTTTTTTGCTATTTAATTCTTCAGTATACAATAGGGATGCCAAACGGGATCGTTTTTTAAAAATCCCGGGATGCGGGATTTGTAAATCCCGATCCTGAAATCCCGGGATAATTCGGGATCCAAAAATACCGAAAAATCACAAGAAAAATCGCGATTTTCACTAAATAATAAAAAAATATTTTGTTAACAAAATCATTTGTATTCCAATTATGTACATCAGATTTATAAATTAAAAATTAAATATAAAAACAGCAAGACAAAATGTAACAAAAAAGCGTAAATTAACAAAAATAAAAATTATTCATACATATGCACATGCATTAGTTTTAAGAAAATTATTTGGATTCCAACGAACAGATTAAAGCATCTAACATGTGATCTGATAGGCTTGAAAGAATTTTGTTGTCAACATACCCTACCGTTGAAAAACATTTCTCGCAATCAACATTTGTTGGTAAAATAGTTCCAAGATAGCTGTATGCAGCTTGTAAATATTCAGTTGAGTATATAAATCAGTTAGAAGTCGCCGTGGTCTAGTGGGTAGTGTGTTGGCTTATTAGACGAAAGGCCCGGGTTCGAATCCCAGGTCAGACATCAAAACGAAAAATATTTCTTCGTCGACTTCCTCTCAGCAGATTTCTGGCAAAGACTCTGAGAGTAAAAATTGCCATGAAAAGCTTCTCAAAAATCTGTCGTTCGGAGTCGACTTTAAACTGTAGGTCCCGCCACTCATGTATAAAATTAACGCACACAACATAAGTGGTGTGAGAAGCTAGGTCGTAATCCTGACTGAAGGGTTGTAATGGCCAATTATGTATGTATGTGATTCATTCGTACTCGGTACAACAGTGATTTATAAGCTTAATGAGCAACATTCGAAATATGTTTGATTCATACACTTACTCATTCCGAATCATAAGTTTATGAAAAATACTTATAATACCTATAAGTGGTTCGAGTGATTCGAATCATTCATCAAAATTTACAGCCTTTGTTGTTGTTGCATATAGAAACAAAGAAGAAAGCAAAGACAAGCAAAGCATACACGCAATCTTCTTGTGAGTAAGTAGTGTTCGTACACGAATCATACTTAAAGACGAGTTGAAGTCAATAACATAATGCGTATTGTTGTATTGCATGACTACGACGAGTACTTCCAACTTTGAGTATGAGTATGAAGCATGAATCCGTATAAGTATCTGAAATTATAATTATGACTCGAACCTACTTATCGTTTTGAATACTTATTGCTGATCACTGATACGCGCACAGTATACGTCGATACAACACCCACCTCTTTTAAATTTTGGGCCACTGTGACATAAAAGAAAAGGAAACGACGTACGAACTGGCACGAAAGGAATCAGATATATTTGAGGACGACACGATAAATTGAAAAAAAAAACAACATAAAATTTAACCAACAGCACAGCGAAAAAACTACTTGAGTTGGAGAACGGTTCGCACTTAAACAAAAATCCTGAAAGGACACTGCGATATTGAAAGTTTCGCTGCCCAGCTCGTGTCTGCCAGAAGAACTTTTTATACAAGTGCACTCCACTTCAGAATAGATGCCATAGGCTTTTGGATGACAGAACATTTGATGATCTGGGCATGGTGGCGAATGAGCCACTATTGCAACTGGTCGGTTTTATCCAGAGCTGGAGGTAGTTCAAACCCACCACAAACGCCAAGGGTGCTTACCTCACAATGGACAATATAAGCCAACAAGTGAACGTTAAGCTACCCGCTAACATAACCTAACCTGTAATAATTTGTCTGCTCTTATTACAACACCCTATGACATATTTCGTTTACAAAACAATTTGTTTAATTATTTTCAAAAAAAAAAAACAACCACAGAGATTATCTCAAAAATAATTTCAATTTATCATTTTACCAACATACTATACATATGTACATACATACATACGATAGTAAATTCTTGGCAAATGAGATCATTTTCTAAAGTTGAAATTGAAAATCTTTCAATATTTTAAAGCAGTCCAATGTAATAAATTGAATCCATAAATTAACACTACGATTTAACAAATTACTTCAATGATCATAAGGGTGTTGAAATTAGTGTGTTCACACGCAAGCCCATATTTTTTTTTTTTTAATTTTTACAAAATTTCATTGCACTGCACGTACTTATTCAATTGAATATTAATTCTTAGTTTTGAAAATCTTTGAAACAAATTGTGCTTTTTTCATTTGTTGTATTTGTTGTCTTCCAATCGAACATCATAAATCGTTTATTGGAAACAGCATTTCTAGGTTATTGATTTTGATTGACAATTTGATATGCCAACCCATTTCCGTTTGTTCTAATTAAAGCATTTAAAATACGTTGCTCTTCTTTTTTTTCGTCATTCTATTCAATTTTTTTCCTATCACCCTACAGCTGTCGTTGCTGTGCAGTGATCTGTCAAATTTAAAGAGACCAACACTTTCTTGGCACTTAATAAAAATATTTGAGCTTCGCAGAAATTTGAAAATTTGTGTCAAATAAAACAGACGTCTTTGTATATGTAACTCCAGCTAAATGGCAACGGAAGATCACAATGAATACCACAGATGATCACTCCTTTCCAAAGCAGGGTGTCATTATTCATTTTTCTATAGCATCGATGCACTCCCTATTGATTACGACTCGAAAACACAAAATTCCTCAGAAATTAGGGAATAATGTAAAAAGTTGTGTGGGATGAAAAAGTCTTTCCAATTTGGCAATTAGAATCTTACGGATAACATGGATATGAAATCTATTCTAAATTCATTAAGAACATTTGAGTACTAGGCCTTTCATCTTTCTCGAGCAATGGGGGCATCTTTTGGCTCCATGCATCCATATTTTTGTGGTTGTGTTTTCACCTGTTCTCTGTCGTTTTTGTCGAAATATTTTTCCTTCACATACGCAGCTGGCGTAGCTTAGAGAATAGCTATGATGATTATTTCAGATACTACACTGGCCACTTCAGGGTATTCTTAAATAGATTTTTTTCTGACGCCATAGTTTAGAGTATCGTGGAATATTGAAACCTGTAATGCGCCCAGGGTTTAACGTGAGTATCGTCGAGATGGCTTACTCCACGGTGCTCAAAGCACGGGTGGAAACAATGCGTCTACCAGAGCCCCCCACGCACAATGATACAGCCCTGAGCTATGCCTTGCTACATCACTATACGTGAGTACCAATCCGAAGTCTTGCATTTGGACAACACTTCCCTCTTGGTTAGGGGTGGGAGACTATCTAAACTCCACTTTTTACAATGGTTGAGAGTGCAACGCCACACCGAGCTTGCGCTCTCCCCGCGATTTAGGTTTAAACCACAGCCACCACGTTGCTCCCATAAGGGGGCCTCAATATTATCGGGCAGAGACGAATCTCTGGGGCTCTCGACACCCGTGGTACCAGAATTAAGCCTCCAGTCGAGCTTAGCAGTCCAGTCCGCTACTAGTAGAACCCCAAATAGTTCGGGACTGGTGACCCATAGAAAAAGAAACACACCCACACAACACAATTGTGGACACTACGACCAACGACGTATTATGGCTTATATGTTGGCTTATTTGAGGTAAGGCCACGGTTCAAAACCCAGATCAGACATCAAAATGAAATTATGAAAAAAAATGGTAATGGTGTGGCCCGCCTTAATGGCCGATGGTCGCTCCACGCTTGTATTCATCGACCGTGGGGTCAAAATAAATGCCGAATACTATCGGGAAAATGTCTTAAAGACAGTATCGAAGCCCTGGGCAGACAAACAATTCGACCGCAACAGGACTCAGCGTCAACCAAGAATGACTTAAAAAGAAGGTTCCTCGCTTCATTTCTACCACACAATGGCCACCAAAATCTCCGGCGCGTTTGACTTTTGCGCCTGAGGCATTTTGGAGAGTAAGGTTCTCACTAAAAATACCAAAGTGACGATCATCTCAAGATGGCACTTTTACCGGGTATGGGTCAAAATACCGCAGAGTCACTTTCGTGCAGCCTGTGATGGCTTTGTCGGCCGTTTGAAGGCTATAATTCATACCAAAGATGGCCAATTCGAACAAATCGAAAATGATTCTAAAATTTGATATTATTTCCAACATTTGAACAATAAAATTAAAAAAAATATTGCGCTTTACTTTGTTGTATTATATATCAGCCACCCTGTATGTACGCTGCTTTCAAGAAATAGAACTTGAAAATATGTTTCTGAAACTTTTCCGAATTCCAACATAATTATTTAAAAAATTAATATTTTCGCAGATAATTATTCAAAATTTATTTAAAATTACCAAATTTTCCACTTTAATTGGAAATATCTAATGAATGTGACAATGACAGTTTCAATCCATTTATACTTCCGAAACGTATTAACTGTACAACACATATTATTCGCTGTCACGATTCGCTTCTGTACACATCAGACTTTTGAGAGTCGTTGAGTATGTATTTACATTGTATACATACAGATGTACGTATCACGTATGTACATATATTGTGAATTCTTCATTCTTAAATCTTTTGGATGGGTATGAGATCAATTCCCCCCTATTTCAATATGACCATATGTACGTACAATACCTCTATCTGTATATACGAGTGATGCGTATGTGAATTTCTGAAAACTATTCTTACTTTGGCATTCAACATGAATGCTTTACTAATTGGCATTGGTAATTGAATTGTAATGCGTTTAAAATTAATTCGTTTTAATTGTTGTTGTTGCTGCTACTGCTGCTACTGCTGCTGCTGCTGTTCATACTTGTTAAAGATATTTTCTGGTACGTTTTATCGTTTTTATTTTTATTTCAGCGAATGCATGTCTGCAGATGCAAAATGCGAAAAGAAAAATTTTTAAATTTTTATTGTTTTTATTGTATCCAAAAATACAACAACATTTAAATTATTGTCTAGATTGCATTATCCGCATCGTGTACATTTATTTATACCAAAAGCAAAACACTTCAATTAGTTATTCCAACAATTTTGTTGTATGGGCGAGTAGCAAGCACGAGTAAACCTTTAAAAGTTCTCTTCTTTTTTATCGTATTTCGTCGATATGGTTGTTGATTTATACCAACCATAAATATTGTTTGAATAAAAGAATTTCTTTAAAGAATTTGGCGAAGAATGAATTTTCAGTTTCTATTTAAAATGTTTTCAATTCAATTGAATATTCAAAAAGAACAAATGAAATGAAACAACCTGACTGACGCATTCTCTTTGTGAAGGTCTTTCCGAATTGAACAGGCATAGATTTTGAAATAATTTTCAATACATTTTATTCGATTAGTCAGTCTAATGATAATGATAAGAAAAAAGTTTCCATTTTATCGGATAATAATTTCTGTTGCCATTTTAATGCACTTCCAATTCCATTCCATTCTCATATTAATCGTGTGAACTTAATTTTTTCAGTCTAAATCAAGAGGTTTGTTTTATTAAAAATAATTTGTGAACAAAGTTCAAGAAGTACTAAGTGGATACATAAAACTAAAAAGGAACTGAGTTAAGGCATATTAAACTAATAATGATGTGATCATTTTGTACATAAAGTTCATAAAACCAAAATACTTAGGATTTGCAACAGGAAATACAGGGTAGCTGCTATATAATGCAACAAAGTAAAGCGCTATGTTTTTTTAATTTTATTGTTCAAAAGCAAAAAATGTTGGAAATAACATCAAATTTTAAAATGAGTTTAGATTTGTTCGTATTGGCCACCTTTGGTACGAATTAAGGCCTTCAAACGGCCGAAAACGCCATCACAGGCTGCACGAAAGTGGCTCTGCGGTATTTTGGCCCATTCCCAGTGAAGTGCCATCTTGAGATGATCGTCACTTTGGTATTTTTTAGTGAGCAGCTTACTCTCCAAAATGCCCCAGGCGCAAAAGGCAAACGCGCCGGAGATTTTGGTGCCCATTGTGCAGTAGAAATGAAACGAGGAACCTCCTTTTTAATCGATTCTTGGTTGATGCATGCTGAGTGCGGTGGTCCTGAACCCTGTTAGAATGTCCATGGCCTGCGGCCAAAATGTTTATTTGTTTGTCTTTAAGATAATTTCCTATTAATATTCGGTATTTATTTTGATCTCACGGTCGATGAATTCGAGCGGGGAGCGACCATCGGCCGTTACGACGCTTGAGTTCTGGTGGCCAATGGCAGGTGTAAATTTTCAGCTAACATCATTGGCAAGTAAACCCGATCATTTTGTTTGTTCACAAACTGCTCAATTGGTAATGGCTTCTAATCAGAGAAAACCAAATTCGGTAACTGGCCACTTTCGTGCAAGCGAAGTAACTGCTTGGCTCCCTCCAGTCTAACTTTTTTTTGTCCATCGGTGATCTATTGCAGTTTTTGGAACTTCAATGGTTTTAGTACAAATTACAATTACAAATTGGAGCAAGTACACAGAAAGAAACGGACACAAAACAAAAGAAGGTGAAAGCGCGACTCAAGCTACCACGGGCTGGTATTTACAGAGGAGGTGTTCGACAGTTCCCAAATCCTCCTCATCACAATATACCCTGCAATAGTCCGGCTAATATCAAACAAATCAGCATTCTGCCACCTAATTAATCTTAGTTATCAAATATTTACTCTTGAATTTTTACATTTTGTATCATTTCTTAGGTTGCTTTATGGTCTTAATAATAAAGGAATTCTTCTTGAGGAAGACTTTTTCAAATTCATTATTGTAACCGCAGCTGACAGACACCCAAGTATTGTTATTCGTTATTCTTTCTAACCTACTAAGTTAAGAACAGCTAAAGCATCAAATGCGATAACCCATGTGCCGCTTTTAATCGTTCCTTCTAACCTGCCTTATTAAAAGCTATTCTTTGTAACTAATCCATACATCTAATGGTGGAATTTTTAATTTATAAGAAATTATTATTAATTCTTAATAATTTATTTGCTTTTTTTTTTCTCTTATTACAGAATGCGAAAAATGCAAAATAAGCACAAAAAGATTAAACCTCAACAAGTTTTGCAAACGAGATTACGGTGAGTATAAGAAATAATTCTATTCATAATGATAACTTAATGATAAACGACTGTGTGTTGTTAGCAATAATGGCCAAAGTGATTGGACGGGAGCAGAGTACCGAAGTAACGAGCAGCGAACAATATACCAAAGAAAATCAAAATCCACAAATGAACGACGCCGACAGCACGGAAATGGAAGAGCAAATGTCAACCGTGAAATACGATATACAGATACAAGCCATATTCAAACGAACCCCACTAGAATACGCAACTACGAATACAATCCTAAGACGAGGTCCTATGACCTGGATCATACCAGTGAAGAATTTAGAGTGTAGATGTCCAAAAATTAAAATGAATAAGTATGTGTTCAGTAATCGCAAATCAAAATGAATTTTTCAAAAAAATATTTTATTGTTTTAGATCGTATTTAATTTTGGGCAAAGATTCTGAAGCTCCACCCGGTTATTTGGGTATTGGTCCACGTTCTATTGTTATCGAATGGAAAGATGAATGGTATCGGCGCATGAAACGTTTTCAACGAAGAGCGCGTACATGCGAATAAATTAGTTTTTATTTTTAACACTTTTTTTTTAATTTTTATTTTTATTTTTTAATTTTTATTTTTAAATTTTTATTTTTTAATTTTTTTTATGTAATATTGTATCGTATTAACAAATTTTATTTCATTTAAGCCATTATAAGAAATATTTAATATATTTATGCTATTAATAGACCTTAACTGTAAGCAGTAAAAATTTTTAAAAATTCAAAAAAAAATACAAAAAAAAACAAAATTAACAAGTTTTCTGTGTAAAAAAAAACTTAATTTTCAAAAATGTATACAAAATAAAATTTAAAGGAAAAAAGTAATCAATAATAGAGAAAATTGTTACGTCACTGTTTCGTATTTCGAATGAGCGAAAAAATCTGCTTATACTTCAAGTGTAGGGAGAAAAGCAATCAAGAGCCTGGAATTTTGAAAATGGCACAAGCATAACTTTATTCCATCTGACTTCCTGAGTATTTAAACAACTTCGATACGATCAAAAATACAGCATAACTCTCAGGGTAGGTATCTTAAAGCTTATTATGTGGCTTTTCAAACGTGTCGCTTGTGGTTCTTAGTTCTATTGCTATAACAACAGCTAATGGAATAAAAGCCTTTGTTCCGGAAAATCCTACGTAATACCTCTTTTGCTGGTAAAGAACAATCATTCATAATCCATTAATGGCACAATGCATTGCAGAAGTAATTCCTTCTTCAGCTGTACTAAACTAAATGCTCTTCATGAATATATAACTCCTCTCATTTACAATATAAAAAGATTCAAATTCCAAGTCTATATACTCTACTTCTTTTTTCCTTTCTGCCTTGCAAGTTCCAATACAATGTTATGCCTGAATCAGAGATCAGCAATGAATCGTTTTCCGGCTACTCATAAGTACTCATACAATTTTGAGTATGAGTGAATCAACAGAATTGAAATTCAACTACTCTTATTCATTCGTACTCGCTACAACATTGATTTATAAGTATAAGTAACAATGAGTATGAGTACAATGTCGACATCAACCTCACAACATTCGAAATATGTTTGATTCTTACGCGTACTCATTCTGATTCGTAAATTTAGAAAAATATTTATAAGACTTATAAGTAATTCGAGTGGCTCGAATCGTTCATCAAAATTTACAGCCTTTGTTGTTGTTGCATACACAAACAAAGAAGAAAGGAAAGACAAAGACAACAATCTTCTTGTGAGTATAGTAGTGTTCGTACTCGAATCATACTTATTTTGTGGTTCGGGTATTCGTATTGTTAAGTATGAATACGACGAGTACTTCCAACTTTGAGTATGAGTAGTATGAGTATCATATTAAAGTAAATATGAATGCGTATAAGTATTAGAAATTATAAGTATGATTTGAATCGACTCATCGTTTTGAATTGTAGTTGCTGATCTCTGGTCTGAATTTAGGCCATCTCCAAAGTATTATTTCTAAATCTTCCCGAGAAATATGACATGACGATGAATATTGTTTAACGCCAAGAATATTTTGGGAAGCTATTTAACTCGTATCTTAAAACGTTTGAGCAAGAAGGTTATGGTGTTCGGTCAGAAAATCAAAAGAAAATAGAAATACAAAATCATATAGAAGAATAAAATCAAATAAGACCATAACTAGATGATCTAAACCCCTTATTATTAATGTATATTAAAAAAGTAACACAAAATCTAAAACAAATTTAGGCTCTTCTGAATTTATGGCTACCAGTCAACAACATACAGTATTCCCCCGTTTTACGGCGTCTCGATTTACGTTGTTTCGATTAATGTCGTCAAAAATTTTGTTCCCTTTAACTTTGATTTGCTTCGTTATTCGATTTACGTCGCCTCTGTTGTTTATAAACAAAATCAAGGTAATTCCCTCTTTAAAAACAATTCAATACATTGAATCATAATATCATCTGATGAGTATTAGTTCTTTGAAATTTGATTTATGTTGTTTCGATTTACGTTGAATTTCTCCAGAACTTTCTACGACGTAAATCGAGGGAATACTGTACATGGTTTGAATTTCTTTTTACTAAATGTTAAGAAGATTAATGGCTGTACTGTTCCCCAAACTTGATGACAATGATTACGCATGTGAAAAAACCATCTCTATCATCAGTTTCAAAATGTTTTCTTGATGATTTTTACACCAATAAGATCGGTTGGTAAGAAGTTGGCCTTCATGCCTATTGGTCACAGTGCTAAATAGAAATAAAAAGGAACAGAAAATATTATAAAAATAGTATAACATGACCGATGCATGACAGAACATTTTTTAAATTTGTAAGCCCGCAGTCAACAACATATGATCAGAAATTTTGATGTCACAATTCAAGTTTGAAATTTGAAACAACACGTTAAAAATACTTGAAATAAATATCCGGTTATTTTGGAACTATTGAATACAAGAAACAAGAGGTTAGAGTCAATTGAAGAAAATCGTTTTTTTTTTTTTTTGTAATTTCAAGCATTAATTACTTTTTTCCATTAAAATTCTATGCAACTGAGCTCATAGGAAAGAATAGCTTAAGTCAACATAAAATGAAACTCAATATGCCACACCAAACCAGATTGGTTGTAAGAATATCTAATCAGACCTGGTGTTTATAACACTTTTGGTGTCAGACTTCTTCTTTCTATTCATGTGAAGTAAAGTTTCTGTCTTATCACTTATGATGAATACAATTTTGGTAGTAAGTCGCAGTGAAATTTGTAACAAATATATTTACTTTTACTATCTATAAAGTTATGTCCATATTTTCCGATATCTGATGGCACCAATAAGCTTGTAATCGTGTCCTTTCTTTTGTTAAAGATAAGACGATATTTGGACCTAGAACTTATACGTATTAAAAGTAATTTTTTTTTAACTTCATTCTGTTGGCAAAAAGTTTTTGGATGATCATTCTAAAGTTGTTTACATATATCAACGTTTGGTAGAATTTGATGAATAATTTACCATTCTAGTGGTGAAAATAGTGAGGCAATTCACACAAGCCGTTGTATCGTTGTATTGATTGTATTGTTGGGCGATTATACAGCAGTGTATGCTTGTCGTTGATAATTTTTATGTAAAAATCCGATATAGTTATAAACATTTTGTACAATGGGTCAATTTCGACCTCCGGGTACTGTGCTTGTCTTGACCGGCAGGTGCACGTCCTCTAACCTATAAACATTTTTTTCATATGTTTTTCAAAAGTTATGTTGGTTTTGTGCTATCAAATTATTTGAATGCCAATAAAATACATTTGGAATACGAAATACACAATACAACATAGCATTAAGCGTTCGCAAACGACCAAATGTATTCAATAGAACCTACACGTTACAAAGTCGTGTAAATTGCCCAAATATATATACTAGCCATTGTAAAATACATATGCTTTAACACGGTAATCGAATTGTATTAACTGAATTTATGACTGCAGACCCTCATAACAGACAGCTAAATATACAGTTAAAGAAAAAAGTCCACATACGCCACTATATGTAAATTTTTTTCCTGCTAATTTATATATTTTTTCCCTATAATTTCAAAGTTAAATTTTTCTAATTCGCTTATTCTTAAAATTTCAATTTTAATTTGAAAAAAATAAACGGGAAGAAGTCTACATATAGTGGTGTAGTGTACGTGGATTTTTCGCTTTGACTGTATGTGTTTTGATAGTTTTTTTCGTAAATACTTTTGCATTGTTACCTAATAGATGTGTTTAGGCTACTTCAATTCTATTATTTGATTATTGATTTAAAATTTAATTTAATTTTGTATGCTTAAAGAAGTCTATAACATGTGTTCTAATTGAGTCTTTATTTATTAATACAACTTAAGCTATTCAAAAATATAAGCACAGATCATAGAAATAGAATTTATAGTTTATAGTTATACTAACTGCATTTACTTAATCACTTACTTACATATCGTTTGTACATTGTTATTTAGAATTTTTATTTAAAAAGATTTTTTCTACTTAATACTCTACACTTTCATTTTATTTAGTAATCTTAATGGAATTCTATTATTTTCAAAGGATATTTTAGAAAACACTTACTCTGCGCAATAATATTATAATTTATAGTTTTACATACTCAACAAGGCGAACAGTTGTTTAAAGCAAAAAAAAATTTCCAGGCTTCAATATCTAGGTTTTTTTTAATTACTAGAGGATAGTATTGTAATCGATTTGCGTTTCACGGGTGGATATACATAGTAGCTTAAGTTTATTAAATTCTTTCATAGATTCACATCAAAACTATTATTCAAAACTGATTTTTACAATACAGAAATAGAATAATTATAACGCTGCTATAGTACTTAAATAAAGTATAACTTACAGCTGAATCGATCGATCATGCATTCTGTGAGTCTTCAGATAGAATTTGGCATAAAGCGGTAGATGTAATGCATAGAAGAGACGCAACTGAGGACACCAAATATCACCGAAAAGACATTATATTGGAGTGAGGAATTAAGATACATTTCAGGGAAAGCTAAACCTTAACGTTTCCAAAAGTATTGTTGTTAAATAGCTTGAGTTAGATCAAATAAGTTCGAGAATAATTGTCGAATTGAATCATCACAACATAGAGAAACTATTGGAGCAGATATACAGTCAAACTCGTTTATAACGAATGTGTTATAACAAATTCTTGGTTATTACGTACATATTTTCAAGTCCCAACGTTTTAGTAACCATTTTCATATAAAAAAACTTTGTTTATTACGAACTCGTTTATAACGAATTCCCGGTTAAAAGGAACTACTTTAAATGGTCCCAGTAATTAAATTTCATACATTTTACCTTTTTTTTATAACGAACCCTCAGAAAAAACTTTGAAGTATGGCAATAGTCTTTACTTTTATTTAATATGGCAGCATTAAATTATAACTCAACATCTTTAAACAGCTGATAGGCAAAAAGGATTAACACATATTTTTGGTTTTTAATAAAAAAAAATACTTTTTGTTTTTAATAAATGAAAAAAATTCTTTGTATTTTATATTTTCTTCTATGACTTCACCCCGTTTATTACGAACTTTGCCTATAGCGAACTATTTTTTCTGGCCCCACGGAGTTCGTTATAACCGGGTTTGACTGTAATAAGAATTTCTGTCTGTTGCCTATCGATTTGAAAAAGTTATTAAAATAAATAGCACTTTTATTCTAAAATATATTCCGAAAATCTTAAATCTCAATTGGAATTGGAAAAAAATTCGGAATATTTTACCAATATGTGTTTCCAAAAGTATTGTTCTTAAGCTAGAGAAATGGGCGATTACTCTTCTTTATACGAGTCAATAATACAAAAGCGTGCAGAAAACTATAACTTTCATTAACAACGATGGTAATACTGTCAAATGCTATGCTAAATTGTAAAAAATCCAAGGGTTTTCTTGTGGTTCTTATGATTTATATAAAGGGGAGGACATGGTCCTTGAAACTCAAATTTTATCTTCATGGAAATGGTATTCTTTGCTCTTTTAGATTTTGGTTATTACCAAAATCATACTCTTATCGCATCTAGTTCAACAGAGCATCTATGGATGTAAGAATTATACTCCTGCAAGAAACATAGGTTCGTAACAAAGATTAGCACAATTTACTGGAATCCTACAGAAAATTCTCTGTATGGAGAAATTAATTTGAATAATTCCATTTTAGTTTAGAAATTTTCATACATATAGTGAATCAAGATTGGCTTTTAATTAGTCTGTAGCCAAGACATAACATTTATTATCATCTCTGTCTGCTGAGTTTATCTAACATGTGTCCGAAGCATAGCTGCCAGATTTGACGATTTATCGTCATTTCATATTGACGATATGACGATTTTTAGAAATTAAAAATTTACATTAAATCCTTTACTTTTGTACATTAAAAGCCTCCTTAATATTTGTATTTGTATAACAATCAGTAATCGTTGAAAAGATGAGAGCTCGCAGATTGCAAATAAAATGAAAATAAATTTCTGTTCACAAATTTATGTAAATACCACAACAACTGGCTCTTTTGTTAGTATAAACAATAACAATTGTGCGACAATTATTCAACAGGTCTTTGTAACGGAGATCTTTAAACCAGCGTCTTTACACAAGACTGACTGAACTGTACTAACTCAGTCGCCTCCTTTACTTTGCCTATTATAAGCGTAAACAGTGTGATGAATGTTCATGAAGGCATATGTTCATGACCTTGCCTTTTCAAAATTTCTATAAATGTAAACATCGTTGTACATATTTATTTTTTCTGATGAATTTACGAATTCGAAACCATCTTTGACGATTTGATGCTTTATCTATCTGGCAGTTATTGTCCTAAGTTCATTAAAGGTTTGACTTTGTGCTGGTAACACTTGTGTGTTATTATAATTTATGTGCATTATTTAAGTCTTACCGGTATTTATACTTAGGCCAACCTCGCATATTGCATACTGGGTCCGTATGATCTGAGAGTGTCTGGCCGAGAAACTGTAGCAGGATAAACACATAAAGTGAATTTATGGAAGGTACTGTCATACATCCCAAATAATAGTAGTTCTATTAGTAATCGACCTATTTATTACAGTGTATAGAACGTAGTTAAAAAGTCGAGGAAATTATTGACAATATACAGTCGAACTTCTATAATTTGAACTTCTATAACTTGAAGTTGTTATAAGTTGAAACACACCTCGTGGCAACAACATCTAGATCGTTTCTAAATTTACTTTTCAAAGTTGAAGTTATAGATGTTTGACTGTACAATATCTAAAACATGGTTAAAAAACCTTAATTTACGTCTGAGTTGATTTAAATTCCATTGCTCAACAGGTTCTTATACATTCTAACGCATATCCTTTGGCTGAGTGGTCCAGAGCCTCCAAAGTGTTTTAGAATTTTTTGAAATCCCAATAAAGAGATCATAGCTTAAATACTACTGTTTAAATTCTCCTTAGAAGCTTTGAAGGTCAATCATAATTTTTTTTTCTTGTTTTCAATTTAAATAAAATTTAAAGTGTAGGGTATTATATATTATTTGAACTTAACGTACATGTATTAACTGCAAATATATTTTTTCATTTATAGAATAATAAGATATGTATCTAGCAATACTACCGAATATTAATCAAAATAGTTTTTAGTTTTATTACAATTATACGATATCATATAGCAACAATGATAGCTTAACAAATTTCCTATAAAACACTTAAATCCACCAAAAAACAAAAACGAAAAAAGTTGAAAATATTTTTTAAAAAACTTTTTAAAGCAATTTAAAAAGAAATTTTGAAAATTAAAAATTTTCAAATGAATTTTCTTTTTATTTGTAATTATAAATGAAAACAAAATAAGAAAAAAATAATAAAGAACATACAACTCCTACTAATATAGCAATAAAAAAATATAAAATAATAATAAAAAAAAAATAATAAAATAATAATAAAAAACTGTGTTAAATATTTGCACCCTTTAGTCCTTTACAATAAACAATACCAGAACAAAACTAACAAAATAATCAAATCCTTTAATCAAATAAAATGTGAAAAACGAACTGCAATTATACGAGTATACCTATACAATAAAATTTGTTTTTGTTTATATGACTTTGTTTTTTTTTTTATTATTTATTAAATTAGAAAACAACAACAGCAATAACAACAAAAAAAATAGTATTAATTATTGTAAAAATAAAAAAACAGAACACTAAGAATACATATCGTCGGTCTCATGTAGAGAGGCCCTAATTCCCACTTTTTTCAAAGTTGATTTTTTTTTTTTGTGATCCAATACATTTAACGCAAACACATACACCTCCTTACAGAAATTTAATAAAAAAAAATATACGTGTTAGGGCCTTTCTAAATGAGACCTACCATATATGAATGTAATTTTATTATTATTTTACAGAAGAAAAAAAAATTTCAATCATAAAATATTAATAAACTACATATATTGTATTTAATATGAAAAATAAAATAAATAAAAAATATATATTTATTATTAATATTAATAATCTTCTTAAGTCTGATAATTAATTCATCTTTTGTGTAATAAAATTTATTTTGTAGTTTTAACAGGAGAAAACTATTAATTCAATATAAAAAAATCATTCGTAAAATATTTCTTTGTTCAAAATTAATTTCAAAAAATAAATATTTATACATAAATTTAGTAATTTAACTATATGCTTATATATATTTACTACAATATATAATTTATATATACAAAAAAATAAATCTATATCGAGTACATTGCTTGCATATGTACTCATTTACAATGTTTAAATGTCCCAATTTTTATTGAATATTGTATTTTAAAATAACAATTAAAAAATTGTATGTCAATTGAAAAGAAATTCAACACGAACAAAAATATATCACATTTGAAAAAATATTAATAAAATATAAAAAAAAAAAATAAAAATTTTAAACTAATATTGTACAGTTAAAGAAAAACATTTTCTAAAGTATTCTTATTTCACAATGGATTCAAGGGAATTGAATTAAAATTTTTTACAACTCAATTACAAATTATATTCGGAAGAACATAACAACCTGGTATTCATATTTCACATATCATTTGTGTGATTACATCCATGCATACATACTAGAGGTGTGCACAAGACATTTTGCTAGTTTACCCTTCACCGAATGCAATATTGTAGTGCGCTCTTTTCTGTTGTTCTTGATTTTACGAGTGCACTGAAATGTGTTTTTCCCATTTATTCAATGTACACAACAGCACTCGTTTGCCTGTGAAGTAACGGAACTATGTTTTGTGTTGTAAGAACATATTTTACTACTGAAGCTACATATTCAGTATTGCCATATGAATATCAGTAGTAACGTAAAAAAAGGTTTTTCCCCAGAAATAAAAAGTTTAAAAAAATTACTGGCAATGCTGGCATCGACAAAGATGTTCGATTACCGAGAGCAAAAAAAGAAATGCTTGTTGTGACTCTATGAAGAGTACAATATTTTTGTTGCACTCTTCACACAACTCTCTTTTATACAGTGTTGTATAATGGTTTACGAGTGCAGTTGTTTTTTGTACTCTATCTTTGCTTCACACTTATTTATATTTGCAGCTTACAATCAATATTCGGTCTTGAGAAAAATGCAATAGTGTGCAATTTTATATGTCTTGTGCACACCTCTAATACATACATACACACATAATTGGCCATTACAACCCTTCAGTCAGGATTACGGCCTAGCTTCTCACATTAAGAGCTTCTAATTATTGAAGCGATCATAGTCGCAAGTCTGAAACTTAAGAACAATAAAGTCGCAGAACCTGATGGCCTAACCGCTGAATTATTTAATATCAGTTAAAGTCACCATTATCTAGTAGGCAGATTATTGGCTTATTAGACATAAGGCCACAGTTCAAACCATAGCTCAAACATTTCCAACAAAAAAAGAAATATGAAAAAATATTTCCGCAGCGACAACCTGTCAGCAGATTTCTGGCAAAAATTCAGAGAGCAAATAAAATTGCCATGAAAAGTTTCTCAAAAATCTGTCATTCGGAGTCGACTTTAAACTGTTAGCCGCAACACTTATGTTGAAATTTAATACACACAACATAAATGGTGTAAAAAGCTAGGTTGTATCCTGACTGAAGAGTTGTAATATTCAATTAAGAAACTTTTATGTGTAACGCACTGATAGGATGCATACGCCTGCTTATTTACAGAATATAGAAGAGTATGATTAAAGATGAGGTCACCGTGGTCTAGTAGGTAGTGTGCTGGCTTATTAGACGTAAAGCCATGGTTCGAGTTCCAGGCCAGACATTAAAATAAAACACAAAAAGTAATTTTCCAGCGATTTCTTCTCAGCAGATTTCTGGCAAAATCTCTGAGAGTAAATAAAATTGCCATGAAAAGTTTCTCAAAAATCCGTCGTTCGGGGTCGACTTTAAACTGTAGGTCCCGCCACTTATGTATAAAATTAACACACACAACATAAGTAGTGTGAGAAACTAGATCAATAATCCTGACTCAAGGGTTATAATGACCAATTAAGTATGTATGTATGATCAGAGAAAGAGAGGCCCTCTAAAATATTCGAACCCTTCAACTTCTTCAGTGAACTTTACATTCGGCGCATGGCAAAAGTCCATCACAATGTCACTATTTTCGACAAAAGTGTCTAGTTACTCGTGCACCACGATGACATCAACATTATTGGGCGGATCAACCGAAATTTGACTGCCGCCTTCAATTTAGCTGTATATGTATAAAGGCAAAATGAAATTTATGTTGAAAAACGAATTAGGCTCATGCGGCATTATCGAATCATAGTTTGGGGGCGATAACTATATTTGTGATGTTATGAAAGGATTTATTTATCTTGTCTGTACCATTACCATAAAATATTAGATCAATCAATCTCTCGCACGACAAATGTAATGCTCTACAGGCCGCTAAAGCAAAGAAGAGTAGAAGAGTAAGAGTATTCAGGAGAAAAAGTGAGAGTTAGCTTTAATTTTCGCATATGATCCAACAATTAACTGCATAAGCTCTTCAATGACATGAATATGCCTGTCGTTTGGATGAAGGCATATTTTCCGAGTAAACTGGTATTTGATGCGATGCTTAGGGGAAGTCGAAAATAAGCGAAATTTTGTCTGCATCCATTAACTCTATCATGAAAATGCGGACAAAGATTACAACAATTCCTAGAGAACAATAAAAATCTTGATTTCAAGTCTTCTACAAATCAAAAGTCCAGATCTTAAGACTAATGAAATACTTCAGCGTTGTTTTAAACTGAACAAAATTCTTGCGGTTTATTCGAAAATTTGTTTCAATCTTGTAAACTCAATGAAGCGGTTGTAAAGGATATAAGAATGAAGGAAACTTCTTAAACACATTTTTATAAAATGCCTTCATTTTTTCACAGGCATTTTTCAGAGATTTTGATTCTGCCTTGTGTAGACAATTTAATGCCATACTTTGTTTTTGTTGTAGAATTTCGGCATGTCCATCTCTATAGCTCCTTTTGCCACTGTATCAGAGATCAGCAATAAGCATTCAAAACGATGAATAGGTTCGAGTCATACTTATAATTTCAGATGGTTATAGACATTCATACTTATTTTGATATCATACTCATACTACTCATTACTCAAAGTTGGAACTACTCGTCGTATTCATATTTAACAATACGCATGATGTTATTGACTTCGACTCGTTTCTACTTATCATTTACACGAGGCACAAAGTAAGTATGATTCGCGTACGAACACTACTATACTCACAAGAAGATTGTGTCTAAGCCTTGCTTGTTGTCTTTGTCTTTCCTTTCTTCTTTGTTTGCATATGCAACAACAACAAAGGCTGTAAATATTGATAAATGATTCGAATCACTCGAATTACTTATATGTATTATAAGTATTTTTCTAAATTTATGAATCAGAATGAGTAGGCGTATGAATCAAACATATTTCGAATGTTGTAAGTTTGATGCCAACGTTGTACTCATACTCATTGTAATCTATACTTATAAATCAATGTTGTAGCGAATACGAATGAGTCAGAGTAGTTAAATTTCAATTCTGTTGTTTCATTCATAGTCAAAATTGCATGAGTGCTTATGAGTAACGGAAAAACGATTAATTGCTACTCTCTGCACTGTATGTAACATATGTAGGTAAAAATCTATCATCAGCAATATATTATGAATTGTTGAACTGAATCCAAATAACTCAGATGCTCTCATCATATTTTGGGTAAAATCCACTGTTTACAACTGTTTTATACATACTGTACTCTGAAATTAATTCAATAAAATGTCAAGACTGCGGCATGTTACGTACTTAACGCGTCTAGCATTGCCTTACAACTTCCCACAATTCCCAGACTGACTGAAGTCTCAAGTGCAGTTGGCGTAATTCAATTGAATTTAATTTAATTATTAACAGGCATATTAAATAATTAATTATGCATATGCATAAATTAATTAATTTAAGTCAGATTTTTGACAATTAAAATATGTTAATGTGACATGCAGAATGAACAAACATATTGGCAAATACATATATTGGCAAATACATGACTATCATCATGGCACAATGTCCAATTGTCCAGATTTAATAAATTGTGCCATAGCAACTGTAATATGGTCATATGTATGACACACTGGAGAAATGATGCGATTCTACATGAGAGTCCAAGAAAAAAAGCCTTAAAATACGGTTGGCATGTTTAAAAAAAAAGAAGAATTAAAAATTGAATTTTTATTTATCAGGCTTCCTTACTCACATTGCCCGTACCACACCCCCTCCCCTCCCCCCATTTTAAAAGTAGGAGCAACATTAAGTGAACATTCCTATGAAGTTTTATTTGCATGCATATTGCGAATACTTACGATATTGTATTATCCGCGTACGCATATCTCCATATATAGCATATACGATAGCAAAAAATGTCTACCATGACAGTTAACAAGAAGTAGAAGAAGATATCATTTACAACAATAAATAAAATTTCATTTTTAGTATAACGATTATTTTAATGACAACCAGAGGTGTATGCTTCTCGTGTACAGGTGCAAGTGATGCTTTATCGTGGTTGTTTATGATACCATCCCACGTATTCATACAATGGAATGGCATCAGAAGTATTTTTTTGTTATTGTATTGGTTGTTGATAACAATACATGGAAATAAATGTTCTTTTTTTGCACAGACCGACACTGTCATCATCAATACAATACAATTGGAAAATATCCGCAAAAAAAACGGAAATCCGTTGCTCCTTTTCTGGTGTTGCATTAATGGGATGAGACCGTAAAAAAGTATGACAACAGTTAGTGTCGTTAATTTTGGGTTATTGTAACGGTTTTTTTTTCTTTTGGAAAAAGTTTTCTAAAACGATGAAAACTAAACTAGAATAAGAGAGCGGAATAGTTAAAGTCCTGTTTTGTGAGGCCAAGCCTCGATACATGCATTAGACTGACAGCTGTTATTACTATGAACTAGAGGTGTGCACAAGACATTCTGCTAGCTTACCCTACATCGAATGCTCGAGTGCACTGAAACGTGTATTTCTCATTGCTTCAATGTATACAAAAGCACTCGTTTGCCTGTGAAGTAACGGAACTATGCTTTGTGTTGTAAGAGCATATTTTACTACTGAAGCTACATTTTCAGTATTGCCATATGAATATCAGTAGTGTTGTGACTCTATGAAGAGTACAATATTTTTGTTGCACTCTTTACACAACTCTCTTTTATACTGTTGTACAATGGTTTACGAGTGCAGTTGTTTTTTTTTTTTTGTACTCTATCTTTGCTTCACACTTATTTATAATTGCAGTTACAATCAATATTCGGTCTTACTATAAACATCGCGTTAATAATGAATTGTTCCCACAAAATCCGGTCACTTAAAGAATTGACCTGCTAACACTAATTATCAAGTTTTTTTGTTTTCAGTTACAAAAGTTTAATTCATAAAAAACTAAGAAATGTATTTTTTATATCAATGAAAAGGGCTTATGACGTCGATCCCTCAATACAGGACAATGAAACGGGCTTCGATTAATAGAAAATTTTCAAACATTAATTTTTACATTTGATTTCGGTCATGGCATACTGTGGTACAGAAATTTTTAAAAATTTTTTCCAGCATCTCTTTCCATTTCTTTAATAACTCTTGGAATGTTGATTGGCAAGTGTTCGACTTTAGATAACCGCAAAGAATACCCCAAAAAATATCCAAAGCAGTTAAATCATACGATATTGGTGGCCAATTAATTGGATTATTGTAAAATTATACTTTCTTTGTTGAAATTAATCAAAGAACATGCTATGTGGCATGTGCCACTGTCTTGTGGAAACTACATGTCATCAAGATTAATGCCAACTAATTGAGATGCGAAAAACATTCTACTCATGTGACTATCAGAGATCAGTAATGAATCGTTTATCCGCTACTCATAAGCATTCATGCAATATTGAGTATGAGTGCATCGACAGAATTGAAAATCAACTACTCTGATTCATTCGTACTCGATACAATATTGACTTATAAGTACAGGTTACAATGAGTATGACTAAAACGTTCACATCAAACTTACAACATTCGAAATATGTTTGATTCATACGCCTACTCATTCTGATTCATAAATTTAGAAAAATACTTATAATTCTTATAAGTGATTCGAGTGGCTCTAATATTCTTTAACCCTTCTCCCCTGTAGAGCGACTGTAATCTCTCCAATCTAAAGGCCAATGTGGTCCTAAATTAGCCGTTCTGAAGAGCGATCATGTACACTTTCTAATGGTCTTTCAAAATTTAAAAAATGTCTACAATTTGCAAGCATTTTTTCGGCTTTAATATATCTGTAATGAAATGTCAAATTTAAATTGCATTGACATCAATGCCCACTGTATGTGTCGGTAAGGGAAATTTCACAATATTTTCCGTTTTTTTTTTATTTTCTTCCGGTTTTCTGTTAAAATACTTTCTCTTTTTTTTGACAAACATATTTGATAAAAAAAAATGTATAAAAATGCCCAAAATGCCTGTTTTGTACCAAAAGGCCGTTGTGTATTAAATGACAATAAATTCTCGGTTATGCAGAAAGACAGGGTATGGAGTGACAAAAATGATTTAATCATATTGTGATAGCACTTGCCTGAAACAGTTAGGCGCAAGAAAGGTGAACGTGTTTAAACTAAAATAGTTTATGGGAAAAAAGCTCTTTGGCTTAATATAAGGAGCCTATAAAAATAGAGTTAACATCCAAAATCCGGTTTTAAAAGATATTTTAGAAAATTAACTTAAATCACAGCTTCAGCTAGTCTAATTATCTCGTTGGCTTCTCCATTTCCATTAAATATCACAGTTACGATTTCATTTACGATTTATTTTGTCTAACTATCAAATCAATTGCGACTTTTGTTAATTGTATTTTTCCTAACCCTGATTCTTTATACCGTACAATACTCATCAATTTATAGTTGCGGTTTGTGACGATGCTCAATAGCCCTTGTTGCTACTGACAACAACAATACATAAGTCCTGTCGCTGTGCATTTATTTAATGTTTTTAACTCCTTTCTTTATTATTATTTGAGAGTTTGTTTTAATTTTATTTCAGTTGTATATCGGCGCCTCCGTTCTATAACATTCTAAGTCAAAAAAGTGTGTGCTTTGATTTATAAGCTCTCAAAGTTTTCACGCGACATACGACTTTATATATATTCTAAAGTAGATTTTCCCTATAATCAGAACCGATCGGCGCTTTTTAAATAAATTTTGACAGTATTTAAATTAGAGAACGTAGAATTTAAAAATGCGGAATATTAAAAAAACGTTATAGAATGGAGGCGTCGATATGATAAATGTTCATTGTCATCGATTATTAAACGAATCGTCAACATATTTCATATGTACGTCTCTGAGCCTTAATTATAGTATGAATATAGTATGAATTACCAAAAAAGAAACAATTTTGGTTCCTTTAACTGAGTTTTTTAAATTATATTGCATTTATCAAAACACAGAGTGAGACTGATTTAGCAAACCTTTGCTAACAAAACTCACCAATCAACGGAACTACTTACAGTATAACATCGGCTTTAAAGTTCTACGTTATTGCTCTACCTAAATCGTTTTCGTTCTAAAACATGCCTTAAAGCGCTAGGTTAGATTGTTTGGTTAGTTACACTAAAACCCCGGATTGCGCATTTTAATTGTATAAAAACCTGATCTGAACATTCACAGAGAAAAAATGAATTATTTGCCGACAGGTTAAAGTGTAAACCCATTTACTTCACATGCGTTTCGATGCTCAACAGCCCGTTTACATTGCTATGTACTTAAAAATAAAGTGAAAATGATTTTCAGGAGTTTACAAATCTTATCCGAGGTCATACGTTTTTGAGCAACACAGGAGGTAGTTGTTTTTACACACTTTACTCCTCTGACGCAACATACAAACTGTCAAATACTTAATTTGAATGTGAAAAATTCTATATTCATTAAGGAGCTGCAGATTATGGAAATGATACATGCGTAGAAGGATTAACTTAACAAAATGAAGGATTAACTTAAATTGCTACTATCCGACAACAGGCATTTCATATCAGAGAGATTTTTAATTGTAATTGCAGAGATAACACACATGGAGTACCATTTTGATTTATCAGCTAAGTATTCTAGTACTTGAACGCATAAAAACTCTGCTCATTTTTTCAATTCTTCTTTGGACGTACCAAAGGGAACCTACTATTCAAACTTTAAAGTCTGCTCTATCAGTGACGAAAAGATGTTCTAAAATTTGTCTATGACTACTGAATGATTAACTCGAACCCAATGATTTTAGACTATACTCTGTACGAAAGAAAAATTAATAACAAATGCTGACTGATGCTGAGGACAGCATTTGTAAAAGTTATTCAAGCACGCAGTTCTTCTCACTCTTTGCAGATTATTAATTAAGTATTATTGTAAACGATTTGACAGCAAAAAAATTAGGCAAAATTTTTTTAAATTTTTCCGGGCATGTACAACCTAAGAATTTTTTCAATTTTGCTGCACTCATGGTAGAAAACTTATTTGCTTATGTACATCTGTTATTTTGAATTTGAAATTGCAAAAGATTGAGCACATTGAAAATGTTGTTGCCAATATTATAAGTGTAGGTAACGCTAACCTTCGTAATAATATTCAAAATGATGAGAAGATTCGAGTCATACTTAGGATTTCCGATACTTATAAGCATTCATACTTATACTTACATAATATGATACTCACACTACTCATACTCAAAGTAGAAAGTACTCGTCGTACTTATACTTAATACGTATGATGTTATTGACTTCAACTCGTCTCTACTTAACATTTACACGAAGCACAAAATAAGTGTGATTCGCGTACGAACACCACAATACTCACAAGAAGATTGTGTGTATGCTTTGCTTGTTGTCTTTGTCTTTTCCTTTCTTCTTTGTTTGTATATGCAACAACAACAAAGGCTGTAAATATTGATAAATGATTCGAATCACTTATAAGTATTATAAGTATTTCTCTAAATTTATGAATCAGAATGAGTAGGCATATGAATCCAACATATTTCGAATGTTGTGAGTTTGAACTGCACTTATAATTCAATGTTGTAGCGAGTACGAATGAATCAGAGTAGTTGAATTTCAATTCTGTTAATTCACTACTACTCAAAATTGCAGGAGTACTTATGAGTAGCGGAAAAACGATTCATTGCTGATCTCTGTTAGGTACATATTGCTATTCTCCTGAAACATCGGAATTATCTATAAAGTATCTCTGGGCATTTAAATGTTTAAATTTGAAACAAAATTCCTTTTAAATTTTGCTAACAAAAGCATTAATACGATGAAAATACTACATTCTGAATCGACCGGCTGTAATTTTCTGTGCAGCCATATTGGTTTTAAGCAAACTGCAGTCACAAATGCACAGATTTTAGGAATCTTTTTTCTTTATTTAAGTAAACGTGTCATTACAGACGCTAATGTATAGAAATTTTATATTAAAAGTTCATTACTTTTCCAAAAAAAATGATTTTTATGGGCGGTGGGTACGTATAATTATCTGTGCGACTGTAAAAAGAATGCAAAACAACGTTAATCCATTGGTCATGCATAAAATTAACACACACACACATAGCTGCCAGACAGATGCAGCAACAATCGTCAAATACTTGAGAAAAAATCGTTAGATCGTCAAAGGAGTTGATTGAAATCGTAAAAAAGTCGTCAGAAAAAATAAATTAATAATAATTAATGCACTAATATTGCATCATATATACCAATATGTGGTTTAAATGTTAGGAAGTCAGAAAATCTTGACGTTATGAGCATAGAAATTCTGTGTGATGTTCGCTAGAACTACCGCATTCTTCTTATTGTTTACACCATTTGTAATACAACTCCCATATATGGGTTGGCCCTTAAAGTTTACTTTGAGACTTCTCGACCGTGTACAGGAGAGGCCGTAGTAGCGCTTCATTGATTCATTGGAGCGTCGTTCACTGTTCTATCGCTACTACAACGGATACAGCTCGAGCGAAATAAGGGGGCTTGCTTATAAAAATCATATATTTCTACGTAACACTCGTCTTTGTCGGCCAGCACATGCGTATATGGCTAGTCGATTGTCCAGTGGATCGCACACTGTATTACAGACAAACTTCGCATGTTAGACAAACTGTTCGTATGTGTGACTCCTTTCCTGCAGAGATCTTTCCTGTTACTTATGGTATAAAAATATTCAAACCTAGTGTCAATTAACACTGCTCCCTCTTTCCCCTTTCATAGTTTACAGATATTCGGAAATAACTTAAAAATATAATACATTCTTTACTCCTTGTTCTTACTAGCATAAATTTCCAACAGTAACAACTGCATAGCAAATACAAAGTTTAAGAAGACTTTTTATGTACTAAAGTAAAGAAATTGACGTAAATTTTTAATTGCTAAAAAGCGTCAAAATAAGGCCATAAATCGTCATGTTTTTTTGGAACAGAAAATCGTCAAAATGACGTTATATCGTCAAATCTGGCAGCTATGAACACACAACATGGGTGGTATTGAGCGAAGATAGTTTGTAATCTTGACTACAGGACTTGTAATGGCTAATTAAGTAAGTAAGCAAGTATTCCAGACAAAATAAACAAATTAACAATTGTGAATGAACAAAACATAGTACGCTCTCTTAATTGTGAATATGGTAAGGGACACACAATATACACTTTTTAAATTGGACTTGACTTACCCCATTTGTCTATTTCCAAAACTATTATTAGCTTGCTATATAGTTATGGTGGTGTCTATTTCCATATGCAGCATTTCGAAATTGTCAACCGAGGTGAAATTCATTTATTAAGCACTTATCACGGACATACACCTTACAATTTTAACAATAAAAATTAATTACTTATTTCACGTACCGATTGTTCAAAAAAGAATATTTGAACTATAAGAAAAGTGGGGTTCTTCTAAATAACGAACGAACACTCAGTGCCAACCGAGGTGAAAATTACTTATTACCGGCGCGCAACTTATAATTTTAACATTTTAAATTAATTGTTCATTCATTTCGTGTACCGGGATGTTTGTGGTGGAATGTTTTTAAATAACGAACGATTTGTTGTGAATTCACTTATAACAGACCCACACCTTCCAATTTCAACACTAAAAATTATTTCTTCATTTATATTACAAACCGATTTTTCACCACAGAATATTTGAAATATTATAACGCACGAACTATCACATATCCTGCAATTTTTCGGTGCTGCCATATCAGTTTTTTATACCACTTCTGACTCAAACGCATTTATTTATTATATTCTTATCAGTTGCACCCTGTTCCAGCTGTCAAATTAATGGCAACTCTATTAATCATTATTACCCACTGTTTTTTCATAATTTTTTTTTTTTGACACACAAATCATAATTTATTTCTTTGTGTCGTGACGTTTTTTTATTTAGATTTTTTTCTCTTTGGTCTTCTATCTGAAAAAGAAAAGAAAAAAATTTTTTTTTTAACAAAATTCTCGCCAAATAATTGCAAAACAACAACAACATATAAATGTTTAAATTAATGTTGTAAAAATTTAACAAAAATAAAGTAAAATCAACGAAAAATTAAATTAGAAAGTAAACAGAAGTTGTAAGAGGAACATTCTTCTTATTTTCTTATCGTTTGCACAACAGGAATAATAAAAAAAAGAAAACGGTGGGTTGTGGTGGTTCTCTGTGGAGTAAGTAGAGAGTGTGTGTGTAACAGACAACAAAAGAAAGGAAACAATGGCTGGTTCAGCTTTAAGAAGACTTATGGCAGAATATAAACGTAATTTTACATTAAATTTGTTTTTGTTTTAAAATATTCAAAGATTTTTTTTTAATTATTCTATTTTCATGGCTAGAATTGACTTTGGACCCTCCGGAAGGCATTGTGGCCGGACCAATAAGTGAAGATAATTTTTTCGAATGGGAGGCACTAATAGCGTAAGACTTGTGTATTTCGCCTTATAAATTTATTTACAAACAAAAAACAATTTAAAAATAAATTTTAAACAGTGGCCCAGAAGGTACTTGTTTTGAAGGTGGTGTATTTCCAGCTCGCTTAATATTCCCGCCAGATTATCCTTTGAGTCCACCAAAGATGAAATTCACTTGTGAAATGTTTCATCCAAATAGTGAGTTTATAATTTCCTTCCTTACGTCACATTTATTGATGGCTTGTGTAATTTATCTTTTAGTTTTCGCTGACGGCCGTGTTTGCATATCAATATTACACGCTCCTGGTGATGATCCCATGGGCTATGAATCATCAGCTGAACGTTGGAGTCCCGTACAAAGTGTAGAAAAAATTTTACTCAGTGTAGTTTCCATGCTGGCAGGTAAGAATTAAAAACCAATTTATTAATTAAATTCAAAAGTTTGGTATGTTAATCTGAAGATATATCAGCCGAGGATAATAATACGACAGAAAGAAGAGCCAAAACTCAATTAGGAAGTATTAACCTGAAATGGCACGTCAGAGGACACCTATCTACCAATATTTCCGCACCACAGACATCACAGACAGTGTCAAAAGATGAGAATGTTTTACTCTTGATCTTCCACGTCACAATAATATAGAAAACTTAAACTTGCTTAAGCACCTCTGAGACATCTATCTAGCAACATTTCCTCACCGCAGACATCACAGACCAGTGTCAAAAGATTAGAATCTCATACTGTTCCTCTTCCACGTCATAATAATATAGAAAAATTAATCTTGCTTAAGCACTTATGAGACAGTGACCAACCAATCACCATTTTTTTGTAATTTCTGGTATCCTCAGTTCACAAAACTTGAGTAAAGAATACCAATACCCATCATATGGTCAACTCCAGGAGTACACCAATATATTTTAAGGCACAGTCAAAAAAAAAAACTTATGTGCAACTCGGTACAGGACTCTGAATCTTCTAAGCTTCTCCAGAGTTGATGTCAATAATGCCCGTGAACATTGTTTTGGGCGAAATTTACTATCTCAGGAATTATTACGATTTTCAACGTTCTCCATTCATTCACAGCCAAGCAGCTGGTGACGTAAATAAGTGTTTATGAGGAGTTGTTTATGTTTCTGAGTTAAAAATTCCGACCCCCGGCTTAATTTAGACCACAGCAGAATGATTGGATTACATTATATATAGTCAAAAGCATTAGATTTGTACAAAAAAATCTTATTTGACAGTTTTCGAACACAACCTAGAGAGATTGAAATGTGAAATGTTTTTGATTTTAACTCCTATATACTGCTGTTTTCTATATTGGCTTTACAGGCGATTGCTCTATACAGCAAAGCGATATGGAGCTTCTATAAAGCTCGTCAGAACAATTGTATTTGTAGTAGACAAAACACAGATAGGCTGCCAATGGAGACAATAGATATTAACTTTTTGATAAATTAATTGATGGCTGATAAAAGCTTCTATCATATCTAGTACACGTTTTTATATTTGTTCAACGTGTGTCATTTCTACTCAAACCTTTCCATTGCGCGCCAATTGAAATAATGGAAAAAAAATATGAATACTGATAACGCGCCTAAATCTTCAAATGTCCATTTATATGACTGCAAGCAAGACCTCTATCGACTCAGGTGTGTACAATGGCCTTGTGAACCACTTTTCAAAAGAAATATTCTATCTTCTTACCTACATCAGGTATAATCTAGTATTTGTAACAGGGGCCACTTGTTGAATCAATAAAATAAATGAAGAGTATGTCTTGCATATTCAGATAGATACAAGCTCGGTTAACTGCTACACAATAAATTGTTTTCAGCCGAATGAAAGTTCGATGTATTACAAGTGCCACACAAGATCATGAAAAACTATCTTATAGACCAGATTTTCACTTAAGAATAAATGTGGATGTCGGTAGGCCAATTATAACAACGTCATGGCAATAGATGTATGGCCGCAAACGTTTTTTTTTTTTTAAGATTTAATAATAAACAATTTTGAAGCTAAAACAGAGAGTTAGATAGCTCTAAGCATAAAGTTACCTAATGCCCTAACTGGACGGTCCAGAAATAGCTTAAATATAGTGGCTATTTTAAAAATATTCTGTCATTACAAGCTTGTGAGTGACAATTTCACAATTTAATTTCATTGTTTATTTTCAGAACCCAACGATGAATCCGGTGCCAATGTAGATGCAGCCATAATGTGGCGTGAAAAGCGTGAAGAATTCAATCAAATCGCCAGACGTTTAGTGCGTAAAACTTTGGGTTTACCATCATAAGAATGTGTAAAATTAGGACAAGACATACTAAAAACCCAATAATAAAATATTAAATAAAAAAAATAAAATAGAAAAATCATACGAAGTATATGGCCTCTCCTGTTTCCCAGTAAAAATTTACAATCAATAAAAATTCTACAAGTAAAACCATTTATGTTAATGTTAAATTGAAAATTTGACATTTAAAAAAGTCTAACTAACTAACTATCCTTCCTTAGCTGCTTAAAAATAATCTTTTGTTAATTTTTGTTTTTTTTTTATTCTCAAAAACGTTCTCTTATATATTTGAAACCAAAATTTAAAAGATAAAAATTATTTTTACATTTGATTTTATTATTAAAACTTAATTGAAATATATTAGAAAATATTACTAAATAAGTTTAATACGATATAACACAACAAAGTCTACAATATCAAAAATAATATTGAAAAGAAAAACTCAATAAAAAAAAACATCAATTTATTTCATTGTAAAAAGAAATAAGTCTAGTTTTCATAATCGCTGTGCTAAAAAGAGATTTTAATTTTTATTTTATTTAAATTGTATATGCCAAACTGCAATAACTAAAATATTTACAAATAGTATTTTGTAATAGAGACTTATACTACATACTTTATAAATTATTAATTGATTTTGTAGGTTTTTGTTTTAATTTATGTTTGTGCTACAAATAAAAATTTAAGCAATATTTTACGAAAATACTATTCACTTTTTTGTTTTGGCATTGCAAAACATATTTAAATTAAGAAACAATTATAATAATTTTTATTTTTTTATTCAGGAAATCGAAGAACAAACGTTTTTTGAAAACTAACAATTGGAGTCTGCTGTTTTTGGAAAGCAGTGTCATAAAAGGTCCGCCAAATAACTTCTTTTTTTGGAAATGCTATAAAAAAAACTGCTGAATATTTTCTCAAATTTCCTTTTTTTTTTTTATTAGAAAGTACAAACCTTCCGGTTAATAATGGAAAATAATTTCATTGAAATGGCTGCCTTGGTTGGCCATGCAGTAGCCTATACAATCGCTCCAATTTTTAAGCACATTATCGATTGTCTGCAGCTGTATATCACCAATGGCTTCACGAATATTATCCTTTAAAGCGTCAATTGACTCTGACTTGTCGGCGTAACACTTATCTTTGACAGCATCTCACAAATAGTCCAAAGGTGTCAAATCGCAGCTTCTAGGTGGCCAAACGACATCAGCTTTGCGGCTGATAATGCGATCTTCAAAAACAGGGAGCAAAACATCAAGTGTAGCTTCGGCTGTGTGGCACGTAGCGTCGTCCTGTTGAAACCAAATGTTGTTTTGTGAACAAAAATTCGTTCAATCTGGCCCGATAACGATCGACATTAACTGTAACGGCCATTCCTTGCTCATTTTCGAAGAAAAATGGCCCAGTGACTCGTTTTGGGTGCGTCGGCCTTTTAATGTATGCGTGCGAGTCTGTGCCGACAACTTTGCTTGTTTACATTCCCGCCAAGATCAAAATGAGCTTCATCTGAAAAGATGATTTTTTCCCACCGATCGTGTAGTCTACTGCATGGCTAGCCAAGGCAGCCATTTGAATGAAATTATTTTCCATTATTAACCGGAAGGATTGTACTTTCAAATAAAAAAAAGAAATTCAGTAGTTTTTTTAAAGCATTTTCAAAAAAAAAGAAAAGTTATTTGGCCGACCCTTTATAATTTATTTATAAGTAAAAATATTGCCTGTTGATGGCGTATTTTTTTAGGGGATTGGAAAAGTTATCAGCTACCTCCCCACCTATAGGATGTTTTTATCTGATTCTTACTATCCTATCATTCCAAGGTTGGACAAGAAAAATTCTCAGTTGATTAAAAACTTAATGAAAAAAGTTATTTTTTTTTTTTATTTGAAAGAGTTTCATATAAGATAGTGTGGATGCATGATGATATAGTAATGTTTTGAAAAGTTAAATGAATGAATGAATTTACAAAAAATTAAATTTGTTTATATTTATTTATTTTCTTCCAAAATACCAGTTGCTTGTGCGTTGCTCAAATGCTGTAACGATTAGCTTAAAGTTTTTCCTTTTATTTACTGTTTCACATTCATTTACGGAGCTCAAATCCGTTGCATCGCTCTGAAAAGAGTAAAGACCTATCATTAGAATCTTGGCGGTCATTTGATAGATATTTTATTCCATACATATCTTCTTTACAAAACAAAAAATACGTGTTTTTATTTATTAATGAAAAAAGAAGTGCATTCTTAATGAGAGACCCTTTAATTTGCATCCAACACTAAAATTTAAAATCTCCAACCGTTTGCTACATGGCGTATTTGTCTCAGCCAGCTGATTGGTTTTATTTATTTGTATGTGTGGCTTTGGAAATTCCAAAATAAAAGCAACTACTCAAACGAATAGCATCAAACAGTCTCTGTTTATTGTTCAGTTCAACAAGAATGGCGAAAATCGGTGGTCGCTTGATTGGATTTTTAACAGTGTTTACAATCATTTATAATATAAATATTGTATTTGCAACAAAATGTAAGTAAATTATTAAATTAAATACAAATAAAACTTAAAGTAGCTACTTTGTAAATTATTTTCTTTAATTAATTAATTATTAAGTCGTCTTAATACAATTGGGATTAACAGCAAACGATCAAATTTCAAATTGAAAAGATTCGGTTATCATAAGTGTTTACTTATGTGAGATGAAAGTTGTTGTGCAAGCCCGAGAATTTGAGTCGAATAGGAAAATTATCCAATCGCTGCTTCGATCGATGGCATGCTGACATAGCGGTTTAAACTTCCGAGATGCTGCTGAAATTATATCTTAGATATTGTCTTGAATTTTTTTGGCAGTAAATTGTCTATGAGGTTTTAGAGCGGTTAGAAGAATGAGTAGTTTCCAAAATACAAAACAATAACTCACTAGCAACTCAACTCCATTAATCAAATACTCTCATCATTTCAACAGATTCTTAATATTAATATACGCATTCTGATGTACATAATTGGCCATTGCAACCCTTTCGTTAGGATTATGATCCAGTTTCTCACACTACTTATGTTGTGCATGTAATTTTTTTTTTTTACACATAAGTGGTGTTACCTACGGCTGAAAGTCAACACCGAACGACAATTTTTTTTAGAAACTTTTTCATGGCCATTCATTTACTCTCAGAGAACTCTGCTGAGAGTCAGTCACCAAAGAAATATTTTCTCATATTTAGTTTTGTTGGAGATGTTTGAGCTGGGATTTAAACTACTACAAAGTAAACTACGGCGGATGCTTTTTAATACTAATAGGAAAATTTCGTTTCAACTTGTGTATTAAGTCTTCATGATAAACTCATTCGAAACAGTCTGTAAAAATAGCTAAACAGTATTTGTTCTATACGAATGATCTTTTCGTGACCCCACAATTTGTTAAATAGTTTTGACATCGATGAACTACTATGCTTATCTGCTTTAGGTATGTAGTATTTAAGTCCTATATGAAAGAAAGAATCCTCATGACCATACCACGCAGTTTTATAAATGAGCCACAAACAATTTACCATTACGCGACCAAACAATTACTGATGTTAAATGCAATAGCCTTTCAATGACCACTGTTTGCGCGCCAAATGAATAATTTGTCTCTGATGGAGTCTCAAGACTTTCCAAATATTTAGAAAGATATGTTATTGTCTGAAAAACTGTTTTTCCTATTCCTTAAGTCTGATTTTATTGATGCAGAGAGAATCATACGTTTCTGCCACCCGTCTGTTTTTTTTCCAGTAACTCTTGTATCAGTACAGTGGGAAAAGTTTCGTTAATATATTTATTATAATTATGTTCCCCTCTTTCTCCCTTTTACTTTACTAGTCTGTTTGTCTATGCTCTTGCGTTTAAGTAAGTAAGAGATAAAAATTGAGAACAAAAAACAACATCTAAAGTAACTACAGTAAATCTTAATAACTATAAAAATAAAAGAAGAACAAAAAACATATTAATTGAGAAAAAGGGAGAATTGAATTGTTGATGCAATTCTATATGTATTTGCCTTCATTATTATTATAAAATTATTTTGTTGATTGGGATTCTAGGAAAACAAACAATTCTATGAAAGCAAACTAGTAATCAAGAAATTATTTTTTTCAACCTCATCAATATATGTTTTACAAGGCGGCTTCGCCTCTACAACAACAACAAAAAAAAAAGGGTGTAAGAGTTAGTGCGCAATTTTTAAAATTTTCATATTTAATTGCTGCACATTACATTATAATTGTGAAAACATTTTGCAAAACATTTGGAGAGTATACCGAGAGACCACTTGTAAACTTCGAAAAATTTTCGTGAAAGGAAATGCTCCTTAAGTTTCAACCATTTAAAGAGAACTCAAAAAAAAAAATTGAAGTAACGTTATCGCTTATGGAAAATAAGACTTCTAGGCATCAACATATCGGTCGGCCTCTTCAAAAAAAGAAACAAAAAAGTATGCTGCTATATAAGAGAGTGTACTCTAATGCCCGGAAAACTTCAATTCGAAGTAGATTTCACGAAACACACATTACACGGTGTATTTTGACAAAAGGTCTCCGTCTCTCTTCGTCAGGAACTGAAACTAGCAGTCCATGTAAAGCGTTCAGTGGATAAAGTGAATAAAGAAGCACAGTAAAGTCAATGTAATTTTGGCCAACCGGCCTGATGGGGTCTTATTTTTTTGAAGTTGTTGATATTCGTTATTGGGGAAGTCACTGTAGTCTAGTAGCTAGTGTGCTAGCTTATTAGACAAAAGTCCGAAAATGTGAAAATATTTCTTAGGTGATTTCCTCTCAGCAGATTTCCGGCAAAAACTCTGAGAGTAAATAAAATTTGGAATCGATTTTAAACTTAAAGTCCCGCTACTGATGTATAAAATTAACGCACACAACATAATCGTAATCCTGATTGAAGTGTTGTAATGGCTAATTAAGTAAGTGTCTATTCGTTACAGGCACGTGATTGTGAAGTTTTGGTGGAGTCAACCGAAGGGCATGGTACCGGAAACATGCGGTTTCAGCAAGGTGGTACAACCTATTACATTGTGCGTACTGCAATCAATTTATGACAAGAACGGTTTTCAAAATAAAATATCTCTAGAAATTCGGAAATTCTGGCCATGTGTATCATGCGATTTAATGACGTAGAATTTTTTTTTCTTTAAAGTTATGTGTTCCGATCCAAAATATACGACATCATCAATGAGGTTCAATAATATCTCTCTAAAAAAGTTACTAGCAATTTCATACCTCTATAACTTCATACTCTCAATCGAAATATGTTTTCTTTATAATCCAATAAAAACTATCTCCTGGACATGAAATCTATGCTGCGAAATAAAATAAATTACGCTTGGAAAAAAATTAAAGTTTCCTATAAAAGTTCTATATAGTAAGGTAAACAATAGTATGACACCGCTGTCATGTGAGCAGTGTGTTGGTTTTCCAGACAAGGCTACAAGAGTTCCTAAAAAAGTATTTCCTTAAACTTAATGATTTTTTCTCCAAAATATTGCTTTCATTTAACTATTTGAAGTATTTTTAATAATTTCTGCAACATGCTTTAAACACAATTATTTTAAACAAAAAGACAAACTTTTACTCTGAAAGCCTCTACTTTTTCTAACCCAAATTATAGACGAAAAGTATAGAATAGATGTTGATAATGAAAATGATCGTATTCAAAGTACAACAGTTCCTACGGTAACAACAGAATCGAGTAGTCTCTTTGATACTTTAACAAAATCGGGAGGAGTGGTTGCATCACAATCGACATTGACAACACCCCCGGCAGCTAATTCTACTGACAACACGGTACAAGAGGAAAAAGAAACCGAAGATGATGTGTCTGAAAATGAGAGAAAAAGTAATTCCGCAGTGAATCAAATAGAGGTACATATAAATACATATTCACATATAAGTCTACAGATTCAAAATCGAATAATAAATTTATTTTGATTGCTTTAAATCCCTTTTAGGGTCACCATCAATATTACAACAGCACGATTTTTGTGGACAAAGAAAGAGTTGAAGCATATTGGAATGAAATTCGAAATATACCACCCAGTAAAATGTTATCACAGTCCTATCGCCGGGCAAATGTAAATATTCGTTATGTTTTTATTTGAAAAATTGATTTGAAAGCCTAAGCTTTAACTATAAACTGTTACCCTGATAGTCAGACCAATAGTGAGCAGTAGGATATTGCTGTAAAGACAGAAAAAAATCAAATGTAGTTGAGGAATATACAAAGACTACAGTGTGACGGTATAAAACACAGGAAGATCTGTTAGATTAAAGTCCTTTGCGTATGATAGTAAAAACCAGAGCTGTGGTTAAAGTAATGGGAGACAAATCCAACATAAGTAATAAGAGGGCAAAATGCTTTTCACTTATCGTTATAGGAATAAAGAGAATAATCTGGGAGCTATATGCACTTTTAAAAGAGAGGCTATTTGGTGGTTGCGAATGAGGCAAGAACGGTCCGTGCTTTCGAAGCGAAAGTCTACGCCATTGAGGATAGTATATTACTGATTAAGCTTAGCTAGGAAGGAAAATTAAGATTACGGCCTACTGGGACCCAGTTCACGACGGAATTTGCGGCAATGAACAGGCAGATACACTTGTGAGGTGGGGAGCTTCCACGCCACTGAAGGAACAAAAATCTTTCCGCGAAGTGGGGAGATACTTAACTAATGGAAGATATAGAAAGGCAAGAACTCCTATCGCCACGATTCCAAAAATAATAATCTTGGAAATTTCAGACCAAATATCATATTTTAATAATTTGCGCATTTAACAGACTACAACTATCTAAAGAGCGTTACATCTTATGGTCAAATTATTTTAGATTTTCTACACAAATTTCATTTACAGAAGACTTTCGTTTTCCACCCACCAGTCCAATATCTTCATGAAATAGTGTTTCCATTTCCTGAATAAGATTCATCCACAATACATATGATGATAGGTCATATACGGAAAATTATATTAAGATCTTCTGGCCAATCGAAGATTGAAAATTTAATATATTGCCGAAGCGCTATAGGAATCTCACTTGGCTCGATGGTTCTAAGTTTGAATAATTAATTAATTATGGTCAACCTTTCGGTAAGATGTACAGTTATTGGTTTTCATAACTGTGGACGAATCGTGAATCTATCACAATGACCCACCTTCCAAACAATGGTCAGTCAAAACCAAGGATTTATTAACTAAATCGGCGAATCCTTTAAGAGGATGAAAATAAGTGATGCATCTTATGCCAACTTATTGCTAGATTTAGTGAGAATTTGTGGATCTTATTTCTTAAAAATTTAAAAAAAAAACGAAACACGTTGGACAAGCTATATAGCAGAGCTCAAATGATATCTAGGTTTTATTTCAAATGTCACGGACTAACTGGCCAACGCTAGTAACTGCCAAAAGTATTCATATTCTGTTCAGCTCGATCTTGAAAATATAATAAATAACTATAAATCTTAATCTGTGAAAAAACGTTGCCTATTATAAACTAATTGAAATCATTTTATTTTTGGCATTTTCTAGATTGTTGTTTTAAGTTTTGATTTTCCCTTCTACGGTCATCCAGTAAGAAATGTTACCGTTGCTACTGGTGGTTTCATATATACCGGTGACTATGTACATTCCTGGCTGGCGGCTACCCAATATATTGCACCCTTAATGGCCAATTTTGATACCTACATATCGAAGGATTCATTTGTGCGTTTCAATGATACCGGTAAGTAAATAAAAGTAACGCTTATTATTTCCTTTTCATATTCAAAAACATTGTATTATTATTATTCATTACAGGTTCATCGTTTACAGTCCTTTGGGAAAATGTTTACCTACAGGATCAGCAAGATGTGGGCAAATTTGCTTTCAGTACAACGTTACATAAAAATGGTGATATTGTTTTTACATATTTCTCAGTGCCAATTTTGCCTAAAGCCATACGAGAAGACGAACATTTCGTAAAGGTTGGTCTTGCGGATGCCTATATTATTGACAAAGTCGTTGACTGTAAGTTATACAAATGACGTCGTTTTCTTGATTTATTTGTTCTTGACTGTGCTTGTTTTCTACTTTTTTTTTCTGTATTGCTAATTTATAGTTGCTCTTAAAAAAACAATTCATGAATATCACAAAGTTAATCTTTCCAATGCCGATATTACAAATTCCACAATCATCACTTTGAAAGCTTTACCCACTTGTCTTGAGTATACCGACTGTGCCTCATGTGTTAACCACGTTACTGCATTTAATGTAAGTATTTTGTAAACAGAATATTATTTTTTTATATTACGACCAATACTCAAGGGATTTGTTGGAAGTAGGATAATAGGTTATGGTAGGAGAAAAATGGGAATTGTGTTTGTGGATATAAGATTTGAATTTGATATTTATATTACAAATGTTGGATGGCTCGGCTAAAGAACCAATTCTGTCTGCAATGTGTTGTGCGGTCTATCCATTGACCAACCGACCGAGTTGGTTACCTACAGTAATTTATAAGCACTTTTGTCCTCTCCTGTCAGCGATTGAGAATGCTCAAACTACACATCAAGGTATTAGCTCGTACATGAATGTTTTCGGATGGATGTGAGCGGTATAAACAGCAAGTAGGTCAGACGTAAATAAACACACCAAAATGTGTTATTGAAAGAAACTGGTTTTTAAAAAGTTTTACCGTGATTTTACTAGTTGTGAAAGACGTTCAACTTCCTTCTTAAGTCCTAAACATTGAGTATCCTACCTGTTGTAATTAACCTAATCTAACCTTCGTGAAGATTTGAGAGATTGATTGGGAATTTCTTATGCACCCACCTTGTGATTACCGCATTTCTCAGTAAATATCCTAATATTTAATTTCATGTAAACATATGGGAATTTTCTAATTATTACGCTCAAATATATTTAATTTTGTAAATAACATACGTTGAATGTCTGAACGTCGATAACCAAATTCGATAAAACTATTGAAATTAGGAGAAAAAAAATTTAATTTTGAGTTTACTTTCTATACTTTGTCTCAATTTATTTTTTGTTTTAGTGTTCATGGTGTCCAACAGTAAATAGATGTTCCTCTGGTCTAGATCGCCAGAGACAAGATTGGATTAACCACGGTAAATATAAAAAAATTATTTCATTCTATGTAAACGAAAAACTCTTATTGAAATTGTTTTAACATGGTAGGCTGCGATGAGCATCATATAACTGAAGAAGACTCTTGCCTTGCCAGTGTCTCTGGTACTTTTACAAAGGAAGAGGCAGAGGTTGCAGCAGAGGCTGGAATAGATGCTGAAAATGAATATGATCGTGTTCAAAATACAACAGTTCCTACGGTAACAAGAGAATCGAGTAGTCTCAATGATACTTTATCAAAATTGGGAGGAGTGGTTACATCACAATCGACATTGACAACATCCGCAGCAGCTAATTCTACTGACAACACGCTACAAGAGGAGAAAGAAACCGAAGATGATGTGCCTGAAAATGAGAGAAAAAATAATTCCACCGTGAATCAAGTAGAGGTACATATGCATACACATTTATATGTATACAGTTTCAAAATCGAATAAAAAAATTTATTTTGACTGATTTAAATCCCTTTTAGGGTCACCATCAATATTACAACAGCACGATTGTTGTGGACAAAGAAAAAGTTGAAGCATATTGGAATGAAATTCGAAATATACCACCGAGCAAAATGTTATCACATTCATATCACCGGGCAAAGGTAAACATTCTAAATGTTTTTATTTTAAAACTAGATTTGAAAGTCTAAGCTTAAACTATAAACTATTACCATGATAGTCAGACCAATAGTGACCAATAGGCCATTACCTGTAAAGACAGAAAAAAGCAGAAAACAGCTTAAATGGAGTTAAAAAATATACAAAGATTAGAGTGTGACGCTATAAAGCACAGTAAGCACTATTATATTAAAGTCCTTTCCATATGGAAGTGAAAACCAGAGCTATGGCTAAAAAAATGGGAGAGAAATCCAACATAAAAGTCATAAGAGAACAAAATGTTTTCCATTGATCGTAATAAAAATAAAGTGATTAATCATTAAACTATATGCTATGACTATTTGGAGGTTGCGAATGAGTCAAGAACGGTCCGTGGTATCAAAACGAAAGTCTACGCAATTGAACACAAGTTTTTATGAGGTTAAATTGAGGATAGTATATGACTGTCTGAGGAGGCTTAATCAGTTAGGAAGAAAAATTACGATTACGGTCTATTGGGACCCAGTTCACGACGGAATTTGCGACAATGAACAGGCTGATACCTTTGCGTTGAGGGGAGCTGATGGAGCCAGTATATTTTTGCGAAATGAACACAGATATTTGGAGATACTTAAGGAAAGGAAGATAAAGAGCGGCAAAAACTCTTGTCGTCACGATTCCAAAAATAATAATCTTGAAAATTGCAGACCGAATATCATGTTTTAATAATTTGCAGATTTAACAGACTACAACTATCTAAAGGGCATTAAATCTGATGGACAAATTATTTTAGATTTTCTAGATAAATTTGCTTTACAGAAGAGTTACTATTCAATTGAATTTGAAAAGAATTTGATAGATCCTAAGATCCTAAAAAAATTGTGTTGTTAAATGTAATTTTGTTGCAATTGATTTCTATTAACACTTATATTTTTTTTTCTAGATTTTTACTTTAAGTTTTGATTTTCCCTTCTATGGTCATCTAGTAAGAAATGTTACCGTTGCTCCTACTGGGTTTTTGTTTACTGGTGACTATGTACACTCCTATTTAGCGGCTAGCCAATATATAGCACCTCTAATGGCCAATTTCGATACCAGCCTATCGAATGATTCATTTGTGCGTTTAAATGATACCGGTAAGTAAATAAAAGTAACACTTATTGTTTTTTATTCGTATTCAAAAACATATTGTTATCCATTACAGGTTCATCGTTTACAGTCCTTTGGGAAAGTGTTTATCTACAGCATAAGCAAGATGTGGGCAAATTTACCTTCAGTACAACGTTACATAAGAATGGTGATATTGTTTTTACATATTTCTCAGTGCCGATTTTGCCTGAAGCCATACAAGATGACAAACATCCTGTACAGGTTGGTCTTTCTGATGCCTATATTTTAGAAAGAACTGTTTACTGTAAGTTATACAAATGACGTCTTTTTTTTAATTTATTTATTTGTGACTATGGTTTGGTTTTTTTTTTTCTTTTTTGCTAATTGATAGCTGCTCTTAGAAAAATAATTCATGAATATCATAGAATTAATTTTGTCAATGCCGATATTACAAATTCCACTATCATCACTTTGAAAGCTTTACCCACTTGTCTTGAATATACCGACTGTGCCTCATGTGTTAATCATGTTACTGCATTTAAGGTAAGTACATATATTAGAAATATACAACGCAGAATATTATTTCCTTTTAATTTATAACCAACACTCAAGTAGGAAAATATGTTATGGGAGAAGAAATAAGGTAGTAGCGTTTGTGGATATAAGATTTGAATTTGATATTTATATTACAAGTGTTGAATGGCTCGGCTAAAGAACGAACTCTGTCTGCAATGTGTTGTACGATCAATCCATTGACCAACCGACCGGATGTGTTCGCTACCTACGGTAATTAATAAGCACTTTCGGCCTTTCGTGTACGCGATTGAAAACACTCAAACTACATATCGATGTATCAGGCGATACATGAATGTTGAATTCCATTTTCGAATGGATATATGTTGTGTAAACAGCAAGGAGATCAGATGTAAAGAAACACAACAAAATATGTAATTGAAAAAAACTGGTTCTTAAAAAGTTTTACCGTGATTTTACTAGTTGTGAAAGACGTTCAACTTCCTTCTTAAGCCCTAAACATTGAATATCCTGCCTGTTGTAACTTAAACTTTCGTGAAGTTTTGAGAGATTTATTGGGAATTTCTTATGCATCCACCTTCTGATTACCACATTTCTCAGCAAAGATCGCGTGTTCCTAATATTTAATTTCATGCAAAAATATGGGATTTTTCTTATCACATCACTTATTACGTTTTCTGAAAATAACTCGTATTATTAGTATTATTAACGCTCATATTGAGTATTGTAAAGGATAACCGGTAACCAATTTGGATAAAACTATTGGGATTAGAAGAAAAAAAATTAAATTTCGAGTTTACTTTCTATAAATTGTCTCAATTTATCTTTTTGTTTTAGTGTTCATGGTGTGCAACAGTAAATAGATGTTCCTCTGGTCTAGATCGCCAGAGACAAGATTGGATTAATCATGGTAAATATAAAAAAAATTATTTCATTCTATGTAAACGAAAAACTCTTATTGAAATTGTTTTAACATGGTAGGCTGCGATGAGCATCATGTAACTGAAGAAGACTCTTGCCCTGCCAGTGTTTCTGAAACTTTTACAAAAGAAGAGGCAGTCGTTACATCAGAGGCTACGTTAATAACATCAGTAACAACTAATTCCAGTGACGACTCTGTAGAAAAGGAAGAAGAATCATCTGCAATAGATAATTCAACCGTTAGCATGGAACAAAAGGAAGAAGGTCATGCAATGAATGCCAATTTTTTGTGGCTGTAAGACCTCGAACTATCTATCTGTCGAGTCGAATGTATGCATTGACATAGACTTTGGATATAGATACTTATAAATTATTAACGGATTTTGCAGGTTTTTGTTTTAATTTATGTTTAAGCTACAAATAAAATTATAAGCAATATTTTACGAAAATTCTATTCACTTTTTGTTTTCGCATTGCAAAACATATTTAAATTAGGATGGAAAAGCAATTAATGTTCTATGTTTTAAATTTTAAGGATTGCGATGATAATAATTTTTATCCGTTAAGAATACAAAAAGTCGAAGAACAAACCTTTTTTTTTTGGAAATTAGTAATTAGAGCGTGCAATTATTAAAAGGCAGTGTCATTATATTTATTTATAAGTAGGTAAGATATTTATAAGTAGAAATATCAACTGTTGATGAGCTATCCTATCCTATTATTATCCTATCACTCCAAAGTTGTTCAACGAAAGCCTATACTAATTCCACATAAAATTTTCACAATACTTTAAATTTGACTAACAACTTAATGAAAAAAGTTAATTTTTATTACTTGAAGGAGTTTCGTGTAACATAGCATGGATGCTTGAGATTATAAAGGGCTATCCATTTCATGGTTTTAAAAGTATGGGACTGGAATTCGACATCTGTGAAACTAAGTTGTGGAATTAATTTTTTTCTTTTCAATTGAAAGTCTAACATTGACGAAAACGCAACGTTACACAACGCATAAAAATTATCAAAACCTACTACAAAAATGGTGATTCTGCCATAACCACGTATCGGCAAAATTTTCTTCAGCGATGAACACATTTCACACTCGGTGGGTATGTTAATAAACAAAATTGTCGTATTTGGGGTTCTGAGAATTCTCAAGTAATTGAAGAGAGGCCATTACATACAGAAAAAGTCACTCTTTGGTCCGAAGGTGTGATTGGACCTTACTTCGTCGAAAACGACGATGGAACGACTGTCATTTACACCGTCAATTCGGAGCGTTATGGTCATATGATAACAGACTTTTTTTGCCTTCTATTGAAGAATACGACTTGGAGAATATGTGGTTTCAACAAGACGGTGCCACATGCGACACAAGTCGAGCGAATATGGCTGTATTGCAAGACATTTCCTGGCCGTGTAATTTCTCTTAGTGGAGATATCAACTGGCCACCAAGATCATGCGATTTGTCACCATTAGACTTTTTTGTAGGACTACGCGAAATACCGTGTTTGTGCAGATAAACTTACAACTCTTGAGCACTTAAAAACCAACATTCGTCAAGTTATGGCTGAGATATCGCCCAATATGTGTCAAAAATTGGTCGAAAATTTCTTCAAAAGAATCAATGCTTGCAACACTTCGCGTGGAGGTCATTTAAATGATGTAGTGTTTCACATATAATGTCAACGTTATTCAAACTTTACAATAAAAAAGAAATATCATGAAAAAATATTTTATATGTTTTTTATTTACGTTTACTTTTGAAACCATGAAATGGATAACCCGTTAGTACCGTTTGGAAAAATCAAAACAAATTTACAAGAAATGAAATTTCTTTAAATATCATTCAATTTATAAAGAGTTAATGAATGGAATTTTTCTATGGGGATAAAGACTTTTTTTAAAATACAAAATACCTGTTGCTTGTGCAAGCTATACTTTTGTACTTTCATTTACAATCCTTTATTAAATTTTATGTTTTTTTGTGTGCATGTAAGAACTGTAAAATTTTGCGACTGTCACATATCTTTATCCCGAGTATTAAAAATGGAACAGTTTAAGAAATAAAACGTGTTATAATATATAATTTCTCGAAATACTATGCAGTGTATTTCAAGAATATCTCCATAACGAAACAAAATAAATGCATACAAAACTAAACCAGAAACAATTCCGGAAAAAAATCCTAAAAATTCATGGACAATGGAGTAAGGACCTGCCATCATTTGAAAGATATTTTATTCCGTTCATGTCTCCCTTACAATTCAAAAAAGTGCATTCTTAATGAGACACTCTCTACATTCGCATCCAACACTAAAATCGTTTCCTACATGGTGGATTTGTCTCAGCCAGCTGATTGTTTTTATTTATTTGTATATGTGGCTTTGGAAATTCCAAAATGATAGCTACTACTCAAACGAATAGCATCAAACAGTCTCTGTTTATTGTTCAGTTCAACAAGAATGGCGAAAATCGGTGGTCGCTTAATTGGATTTTTAACAGTGTTTCTTATCATTTACAACATAAATATTGTATTTGCAACAAAATGTAAGTAAATGATTAAATTAAATACAATTAAAACTTAAAGTAGCTACTTTGTGAATTATTTTCTTTAATTAATTAATTATTAAGTCGTCTTAATACAATTGGGATTAACAGTGAACGATAAAATTTCAAATTGAAAAGATTTGGTTACCGTAATTGTTTACTCAAGTGATATGAAAATTGTTGTGTCAGTCCTTTACAAGCCCGAGAATTTGTGTTGAATGGAAAACTTTTCCAATCGCTGTTTCGACCGATGGTATGCGGTTTAATCTTCTGAGCTGCTGCTGAAATTATGTCTTAGATATTGTCGTCAATTTTTTCGGCAGTAAATTGTCCATGAATTTTTAGAGCGGGGAGAGAAATGAGTAGTTTCCAAGATACAAAACAATAACTCACTAGCTCAACTTCATTAATCAAATACTCTCATCATTCATATATACATATATGAAGCGTTTCAACAGATTCTTAATGTGTTAATAATACACACATACATAATTGGTCATTAGAACCCATCAGTCAGGATTATTGATCTAGTTTCTCACACCACTTATGTTGTGTTTGTTCATTTTATACATGAGTGGCGAGACTTACAGTTTAAAGTCGATTCCGAACGACAGATTTTTCTGGATAAAGTTTTCATGGCAAGTTTTTTTTACTCTCAGATTTTGTGCCAGAAATCTGCTGAGGGGAAATCGCCGAAGAAATACTTTTTGTATTTTGTTTTGATGTCTGGCCTGGGACTCGAACCCTGGCTTTTACGTCTAATAAGCCAACACACTACCTATTGTATTACATTCAGATGTACATAATTGGCCATTGCAATCGTTTCGTTAGGATTATGATCCAGTTTCTCACATTAGTTATGTTGTGCGAGTGTTTTTTTTAACGCATAAGTGGTGGTACCTACAGTTGAAACTCAACACCGAACGACAAATTTTTTAGGAACTTTTTCATGGCAATTTATTTACTCTCAGAGAACTCTGCTGAGAGCCATTCAGTAAAGAAATATTTTCTCATATTTAGTTTTGTTGGATATGTTTGACTTGAGATTTAAACTACTACAAACTAAACTACGATGGATGACTACTTCTTCATACTAAAAAATAGAAAATTTCGTTTCAACTTGTGTATTAAGTCTTCATGATAAACTCGTTCGAAACGTCTATAACAATAACTGAGCAGTAGTAATGCTATACGAATGCTCTTTTCGTGACCTCCTATTAATATAGATGCTAAATTAATATCCCAGATCAACTTAGTCCCTAATAGTTTGTTAAATAGTTCTAACATCGATTAATTACTATGCTTATCTGCTTTAGGTGTGTAATATTCAAGTCATATATGAAAGAAAGGATCCTCATGACCATACCACGCAGTTCTATACGCAACAATGTTAGTAATTATGTTTCATAAATGAGTCACAAACAATTTACCATTACGCGACCAAACAATTAGTTATGTTTCAGAAAAGTTCAGATTAAATGCAATAGCCTTTCTAAGACCACTGTTTGCGCGCCAAATGAATAATTTGTCTCTGATGGAACCTCAAGACTTTGTAAATATTTAGAAAGATATGTTATTGTCTGAAAAACTGTTTTGTCTACTCCTTTTTTTTTTTTGTTGATGCAGAGAGCATCTTACGTTTCTGGCACCCGTCTGTTTCTTTCGAGTAACCTTTGTATCAGTATAATAGCAAAAGTTTATCATCATTAATATATTATAATTATGTTCCCCTCTTTCTCCCTTTTACTTTACTAGTCTGTTTGTCTATGCTCTTGCGTTTAAATTAATTGAATATTAAAATGACTGGTAAGAGATAAAAATTGAGAACAAAAAACAATAAAAACTATAAAAATAAAAGAACAAAAAACATAACAATTGAAAAAAGGGAGACTTTGATCATTGAATTGTTGATAAAATTCTATATTTGCCTCCATTATTATACAATATTTTGCTGATTGGGAAAACAGTGATTCTAGGAAAACAAACAATTCTATGAGAGCAAACAAGTAATCTAGAAATTATTTTAACTTCATCAATATATGTTTTATAATATATATTTTGTAAAAGTTAGTGGGCAATTTTTAAAATTTGTATATTTAAGTGCTACACATTACATTATAATTGTGAAAACTTTTTGCAAAACATTAGGTGAGCCATACTGAGAGACCACCTGTAAACTTCGAAAAATTTTAGTGAAAGAAAATGCTCCTAAAGTTTCAACCATTTAAAGAGAACTCAAAAAAAAAAAATTGAAGTAACGTTATCGCTTATGGAAAATAAGACATCTAGGCATCAACATATCAGTCGGTCTCTTCAAAAAAAGAAAAAAAAAGAATGCTGCTATATATGAGAGTGTCCTCTAATGCCCGGAAAACTTCAATTCGAAGTAGATTTCACGAAACACGCATTACGCGGTGTATTTTGACAAAAGGTCTCCGTCTCCATACGTTCATGACGATTTTCAGCTTCGTCAGGAACTGAAACCAGCAGACCATGTAAAGCGCCGTCAATTCGTTCAGTGGATAAAGAAGCACAATAAAGTCAATCTCAATTTTGGCCAACCGGCCTAATGGGGCCTTATTTTTTTGAACTTGATGATATTCGTAATAGAAGAAGTCGCCATAGTCTAGAAGGTAGTGTCCTAGCTTATTAGACAAAAGCCCCGAGTTCAAATCCCAGGTCAGACATCAAAACGAAAATGTGAAAATATTTCTTAGGCGATTTCTTCTCAGCAGATTTCCGGCAAAAACTCTGAGAGTAAATAAAATTTGGAATCGATTTTAAACTTAAAGTCCCGCTACTGATGTATAAAATTAACGCACACAACATAATCGTAATCCTGACTGAAGGATTGTAATGGCCAATTATGTAAGTGTCTATTCGTTACAGGCACGTGATTGTGAAGTTTTGGTGGAGTCAACTGAACGGCATGGTACCGGAAGCATGCGGTTTCAGCAAGGTGGCACAACCTATTACATTGTGCGTACTGCAATTAATTTATGACAAGAACGGTTTTCAAAATAAAATATCTCTAGAAATTCGAAAATTCTGGCCATGTGTATGATGCGATTTAATGACGTACAATTTTTTTTTCTTTAAAGTTATGTGTTCCGATCCAAAATATAAGACATCATCGATGAGGTTCAATAATATCTCTCTGGCAATTTCATAAAAATTAACATAGGCTTCATCATAGCTTTATAACATCATACTCTCAATCGAAATATGTTTTCTTTATAATTCAATAAAAACTATCTCCTGGACATGATGAAACCTATGCTGCGAAATAAAATAAATTACGCTTGGAAAAAAATTGATGTATCCTATAAAAATTCTATATAGTAAGGTAAACAATAGTATAACACCGCTGTCATGTGAACAGTGTGCTGGTTTTCCAGACAAGGCTACAAGAGTTCCTAAAAAAGTATTTCCTTAAACTTAATGATTTTTTCTCCAAAATATTGCTTTCATTTAACTATTTGAAGTATTTTTAATAATTTCTGCAACATGCTTTAAACACAATTATTTTAAACAAAAAGACAAACTTTTACTCTGAAAGCCTCTACTTTTTCTAACCCAAATTATAGACGAAAAGTATAGAATAGATGTTGATAATGAAAATGATCGTGTTCAAAGTACAACAGTTCCTACGGTAACAACAGAATCGAGTAGTCTCTTTGATAATTTTACAACATCGGGAGGAATGGTTCCATCACAATCGACATTGGTAACATCCGCAGCAGATAATTCTAGAGACAACACGGTACAAGAGGAAAAAGAAGCCGAAGATGATGTGTTTGAAACTGAGAGGAAAAATAATTCCACTGTAAATAAAGTAGAGGCAAGTTCATAGGCATTCGTATTTACTAGAGGTGCGCAAAAGACATATAAAATTACATGCTATTGCATTTTTCTCGAGACCGAATATTGATTGTAGCTGCAAATATAAATAAGTGGGAAGCAAAGATAAACCGTGGTACAACAGTATAAAAGAGAGTTGTGTGAAGAGAGCAACAAAAATATTGTACTCTTCATAGATATACGGATATTCATATGGCAATACTTAAAATGTAGCTTTAGTAGTAAAATATGTTCTTACAACATAAAGCATAGTTCCGTTACTTCACAGGCAAACGAGGCTGGTGTATACATTGAATAAATGAGGAATACACATTTCAGTGCGCTCGTAAAATCAAGAGCAACAGAAAAGAGTACACTACAGTATTGCATTCGGTGATGGGTAAGATAGCAGAATGTCTTGTGCACACCTCTAGTATTTACATATGTATATACAGATTCAAAATCTAATTAAAATTTACTTTGACTGCTTTAAATATCTTTTAGGGTCACCATCAATATTACAACAGCACGATTATTGTGAACCAAGAAAAGGTTGAAGCATATTGGAATGAAATTCGAAATACACCACCCAGTAAAATATTATCACATTACTATCGCCGGGCAATGGTAAGCATTCGTTATGTTTCTATTTTAAAACTGGATTCGAAAGCCTAGATCAATAGTGAGCAGTAGGATATTGCTGTAAACACAGAAATCAAATATAGTTGAGGAATATACAAAGACTAGAGTGTGACGCTTTAAACCACTGGAAGATCTGTTAGGTTAAAGACCTTTGCATATGGTAGTGTAAACCTGAGCTACGGCTAAGGAAAATGCTTTTAATTTATCGTAATAAAAATAAAGGGAGAAATCTGGAACCTATATACTCTTTTAAAAGAGGGACTATTTTGTGATTGTGAAGGAGTCTAGAACGGGCCGAGCTTTCTAAGCGAAAGTATCCGCCATTGGGGATAGTACTGTTTGAAGAAGCTTTATCAGTTAGAAGGGAAAATTAAGATTACAGCCTACTGGAACGCAGTTCACGACGGAATTTGCGACAATGAAAAGGCAGATACACTTGTGAGGTGGGGAGCTTCCAGTGGGGAGATACTTAACTAATGGAAGATATAGAAAGGCAAGAACTCCTATCGCCACGATACCAAAAATAATAATCTTGGATTTAACAGACTACAACTATCACACAAGGGCATTACATTTGATGAACAAATAATTTTAGATTTTCGAGAAAAATTCCATTTACAGAAGACCAGGCCAATGTCTTTATTAAATAGTATTTCCATTTCGTGAATAAAATTCATCCACAATACATATGATGATAGGTCATATACGGAAAATCATATTAAGATCTTCTGGCCAATCGAAGATTGAAAATTTAATATATTGTCGAAGCTATAGGAATCTCACTTGGCTCGATGATCCTAAGTTTGAACAATTTCTTGATTATGGTGAACTTTCAGTAAAATGTACAGTTATTAGCTTTCATAACTCCAGACGAATCGTGAACTTATCACAATGACCCACCTACCAAACAATGATCAAAGCAGAGGGTTTACTAAACTGAATCGGCAAATCGAAGATGGTCTTTAAGAGGATGAAACAATCAGTAGCGCATTTTATGCCAACTTATTGGTAGATTTAATGAAGATTTGGCGATCTTATTTCTTAAAAATTAAAAAAGAAAAGAAATACGTTGGATAACGTATATAGCAAAGCTCAAAGGATATCTAGGTTTTAATTCAAATGTCACGGACTAATTGTCCAACACTAGTATTATTATTCATAATTTTCTTCAGTGTTTCACTAATTTGCCAGATTAGTACTTAAATTTTAATCAACTTTTATAAATGATGTGTAAATATCAAACAATCTCTTTTAATACTATACTCTCTGTTCAGCTTGAACTAGAAAAATATGGTAAAAGTTTTAATCTGCGAAAATATGTTAACTGTTACAAACTAATTGAAATCCTTTTATTTTTGGAATTTTCTAGACTGTTGTTCTAAGTTTTGATTTTCCATTCTATGGTCATCCCGTAAGAAATGTTGCCGTTGCTACTGGTGGTTTCATATATACCGGTGACTATGTGCATTCCTATTTGGCGGCTACCCAATATATTGCACCCTTAATGGCCAATTTCGATACCAGCCTATCGAATGATTCCTTTGTACGTTTAAATGATACCGGTAAATATAATTAATTTTTATTATTTCATTTCTTTATAAAATTGTAATGTCGTTAATTACATATGACAGGTTCATCGTTTACAGTTCTTTGGGAAAATGTTTATCTACAGGATCAACAAGATGTGGGCAAATTTACTTTCAGTACAACGTTACATAAGAATGGTGATATTGTTTTTACATATTTCTCAGTGCCAATTTTGCCTAAAGCCATACGAGATGACGAACATTTCGTAAAGGTTGGTCTTTCGGATGCCTATCTGTTTGACAAAGTCATTTACTGTAAGTTATACAAATGACGTCGTTTTCTTAATTTATTTGTTTGTAACTGTGGGTTTTTCTACTTTTTGTTTTGTTTTTTTTCTTTTTTGCTAATTTCTAGTCGCTCGTAAAAAAACAATTTATGAATATCACAAAATTAATTTTGCCAATGCCGATATTACAAATTCCACAATCATCACTTTGAAAGCTTTACCCACTTGTCTCGAATATATCGACTGTGCCTCATGTGTAAATCATGCCACTGCATTTAAGGTAAGTATATTAGAAATATACAACGCAGAATATTAATAACAATCAAGGGATGGTCCTAAATTATCAACTACATTTTGTTAGAAGTAAGAAAATATGCTATGGGAGGCGAGAAAAGGTAGTAGCTTTTATGGGCATAAGGTTTGAATTTTATATTTATGTTACAAGTGTTGGATAGCTCAGTTAAAGAACGAATTTTGTCTTGTGCGATCGATCCATTGACCAACCGACCGATTTTAATAAGCACTTTGGTCCTCTCCTGCATGCAATTGAGAATGCTCAAACTACACAATGAATACATGAATGTTGTATTACATTTTCGGATGGATGTGAGTGGTATAAACAGCAAGGAAATAAGATGTAAAGAAACACACCAAAATCTGTCATTGAAAGAAACTAGTTCTTAAAAAGTTTTAACGTGATTTTACTAGTTGTGAAAGACGTTCAATTTCCTCCTTAAGCCCTATACATTTAGTATCCTGCCTGTTGTAAGTAACCTAAACTAACCTTCGTAAAGTTTTGAGAGATTTATTGGGAATTTTCTTATGCACCTAATAATTGCTAATATTTAATTGCATTCTAAAATAGAAGATTTTTCTTATTACGTCACTTATTACGTTTTCTGAAAATAACTTCTATTCTTAGTGTTATTAACGCTCATATTTAGTATTGTAAAGGACATACGTTGAATGTCAAAACGTCGATAACCAAATTCGATAAATCTATTGTAATTAAAAAAAAAAAAAAAAAGAATAAATTTCGGGTTTACTTTCTGTAATTTATCTCAATTTATCTTTTTGCTTTAGTGTTCATGGTGTCCAACCGTAAATAGATGTTCCTCTGGTCTAGATCGCCAGAGACAAGATTGGTTTGATCATGGTAAATATAACCTTCATTCATTGTAAACGAAAAACTCTTATTGAAATTGTTTTAACATGGCAGGCTGTGATCATCATCTTGTAGCTGAAAAAGACTCTTGTCCTGCCAGTGTTTCTGATACTTTAACAAAAGAACAGGCAGTGATTGCATCAGAGGTTACGTCAATAACATCAGTAGAAACAAATTCCAGGGACGACTCTGTAGAAAAGGAAGAAGAGTCATCCGCAATAGATAATTCAAGCGAGAGTAAGGAACAAAAGGAAGAAGTAACAGCCGTAACAGCTAATTCTAATGATGATACTGTAAAAAAGGAAGAGGACATCACTAAAGAAAAAATCTTAAATACGAAAGATGTATCAGAAAACACGACATTTGACGTTTGAAAAGAATAGTCAATCAAAGAAAGGTACATACATGCATACATATTTATTTTAGAATCATCATATATTATATGATTATATTTGGTATGGATCAAGAAAAGATAATTCCTATAGTTTTTCTGTTTTAGATTCCTAATTATCTGTTGAAAGTCTTATTTAAGTGTTGCAATAATAAAATACAACACATTGAAGTTTTAGTTTTTTAGTTTTTAGATTAAAATATAACATCACAAAAGAAAAAGAAATGACTCCGATTTTGATTAGTAAATGAAATTCACAGAAAACTCACTATTATTTATCACATGTCATCCCCTGTCTCTCAATAACTTTGTAAATGTAGCGTCAATAACTTTGCGCTCATGAAGCCATTATCTCAATACAAATGAATTGTTGAGGCAATCACGAGCTCACAACAAGGATTATGTAGGTTGCATGTTTTTCTTAAACAACCGTTTTAATGGTAAACTATACTTTTCATACATAATTGGTCATTACAGCCCTTTAGTTAGGTTGTAGTCCTGGTTTCTAACACCACTTATTTTGTGTGTGTTAATTTTATATGAGGAGGAAGTATACGTTTACATATTAGGCCAACTCGCTACCTACTACACTTTATTTTGTTTATAATTTATTGACTTCAAAGGAGCATTTGGTACCAAGTACAGCAATGCACACTCATGTGTAAAGGCATTCCGATATAGTTGATCAACAAAATGCATTATGACAAAATTAGGATTTTTCCAGGAATTTGAATATCAAACGTTTTTTTAATTTCTTGCCGTGTTACTGTATGCTAATTAGCTTCTGTAAAAATATTTACAAAATGCGTCACTTAATGTTCGGTAACAGACTACAGTGTAATTTAAGTATTAACTGGAAAAAGTTCAAAGTCATAGCTGATAACTCTGTTTCATTACTACCAAAACATATTTAGATCAACAAGGTTTAATTTTAACTTTGCAAAGTGTCAACCAGAAACAGATCTATCTGTGAGAAGTATATTTCGAAATATTTTTATAGTTGTAAGAAATTTATAATTCTTATAAATTTTATTTTTCTTTTACAGGATCCCACGATGAATCCACAAATAATATAGTGGAGTAAAGTGTGCCTGAAGTAATAAATTAATTAAAAAAAAAAGAATAGAAAAGTCCATAAAACTGTTTGTTACTTCTTGTTTTCCAAAATATTTTCCAATCAATAAAAATTTTACCAAAAAAAGTTTTTTATTTCGATATCGAATTAAAAATTTACGTTTACGTATAATGAGTTATTTAAAGAAAAGCAATTACATCAGTAGATGACTATAGCTATACTACAATAATTGGGATTGAAGAGGATGTTGTATGAACAGAATGGCAAGTTAACATTTAAATCATGCTGTCTTTACAGACGTTTTATAATGTAATGTATTTATAATGTAAAATAACAAAGGGTTCATTACTCAACATGATTACATTGGATTTGCCAAATTCTGTTTAGGTTGCACGAATTGCTGCAGTGCTTGTCCCTCGCGTTTACTCAAAGGCTCCGTGTCCATGGCCTTAAAAATTCTATCTCCATAATCAAGTTCAAATTATATTTCATGTAGTCTCCCTAAAAACTCCAAAAAATATCTATCAAATTTGGCAGTGACAAATATTTACCGATTCCTGGTGTCAAAGATCAGTTTCTTATACTTTTCTCGAACTTTCCTTCCTTCTCATTCAAACGCTAGTCACAAACTAAACAATACTGTTGACAAAATTGACCAAAACAGTTGGTGTTATATTCTTTGAAGGCAAGTTTAAGCTATCGAATTGTCATGTACCAAGTCGTAATAATATGTTTAACCCTTGCGTGTCGATATGTGCACATCAATGCCCAGTAATTATTCCCGTTTGAATTTTGAACGTTCATTAAGTGATAATATTGGTCCACATGCCTCAACGTACAGTCAGATACCAAGCCTCATAGTACAAGCTAGAAGGGATATAGTGCACAAGATTAACTCTCAGAGAAGAGAAGAGAGAATTAACCTAGGATCTAATAATAGTTGTAAATTATGTTTCCATTTGTACACAGTTAAGCAAGAAGAGCCGTAAATAAGTGTTTGTGAGGCAGATGTGAATTTTTGTGAGTTAGAAACCTCCTACCATGGCATAATTTGGCACGCAACAGAGTGATTGAAAATAAAATTTTATGTTAGGTATCTCCAAAAGGATTAAATTTGTACTAAAAAAAAATGTTATTAAATTAAAATTTTTTGTGAGTAGAAAAGAAAATAAAGTTTATGGACTTAACTGCTAATACATATCATCATGTTTTCTATATTGATTTACAGAAAGTTCCACATCACGCATACAGCGTAGAGATATTGAACTTCCATAAGTTCGCCAAAAATGCTTTCGTTTGTAGTAGACAAAACACAATATAGTTTGCAGTCGGTCATGCAATGAACGTCTATTTTTTGTGGCTGTAAGACCTCGAACTATCTGTCGAGCCGAATGTATGCATTGACATAGACTTTGGACACTTTATAAATTATTAACTGATTTTGCAGGTTTTTGTTTTAATTTATGTTTAAGCTACAAATAGAATTATAAGCAATATTTTATGAAAATACTATTCACTTTTTGTTTTCGCATTGCAAAACATATTTAGGCAAAAAAATTTTCCGTTTAAGAAGTTGCTATACTTTTGTACTTTCATTTCCAATCCTTTATTAAATTTTATGTTTTTTTTTTGTGCTTGTAACAACTGTAAAATTGTTGGCTGTTACATATCTTTATCCCGAGTATTAAAAAAACGGTTTAAGAAAGCACAATCTGTTATAATATATAATTTCTCGAAATACTATGCAATGTATTTAAAGAAAATATCTCCATAACGAAACAAAATAAATGCATATAAAACTAAACCAGAAACAATTCCGAAAAAAATCCTAAAAATTCACGGGCAATTTATTGAATAGAGTAAGGACCTGCCATCAGAATCTTGGCGGTCATTTGACAGATATTTTATTCCGTACATGTCTTCTTTATAATTCAAAAAAAGGGCATTCTTAATGAGACACTCTTTACATTCGCATCCAACACTAAAATCGTTTCCTACATGGTGGATTTGTTTCAGCCAGCTGATTGTTTTTTATTTGTTTGTATGTGTGGCTTTGGAAATTCCAAAATGATAGCTACTACTCAAACGAATAGCATCAAACAGTCTCTGTTTATTGTTCAGTTCAACAAGAATGGCGAAAATCGGTGGTCGCTTAATTGGATTTTTAACAGTATTTCTCATCATTTACAACATAAATATTGTATTTGCAAGAAAATGTAAGTAAATTATTAAATTAAATACAACTAAAGCTTAAATTAGCTACTTTATGAATTAGTTTCTTTAATTAATTAATTATTAGATCGTTTTAATACAATTAGGATTAACAGCAAACGATCAAATTTCAAATTGAAAAGATTCGGTTATCATAAGTGTTTACTTATGTGAAATGAAAGTTGTTGTGGAATAGAAAGTAGTGTGCTGACATTGGTTTTTAATCTTCTGAGATCGTGCTGAAATTAGAATGTCTTAGATATTGTCTTGAATTTTTTCGTATATATGTATGCATGTATAATATAACATCATACAATAAAATAATACAATCCAATATCAGGAATGAGAAGAATGAGTAGTTTCCAAGATACAAAACAATAACTCACTAGGTCAACTCCATTAATCAAATACTCTCATCATTCATATATACATATATGAAGCATTTCAACAGATTTTTAATATTAATATATACATTCAGATGTACATAATTGGCATTAGCAATTGACCCTTTCGTTAGGATTATGATCCAGTTTCTCACATTAGTTATGTTGTGCGAGTGTTTTTTTTAACGCATAAGTGGTGGTACCTACAGTTGAAACTCAACCCCAAACGGCAAATTTTTTAGGAACTTTTTCATGGCAATTTATTTACTCTCAGAGAACTCTGCTGAGAGCCATTCACCAAAGAAATATTTTCTCATATCTAGTTTTGTTGGATATGTTTGACCTGAGATTTAAACTACTACAAACTAAACTACGATGGGTGACTACTCCTTCATACTAAAAAATAGAAAATTTCGTTTCAACTTGTGTATTAAGTCTTCATGATAAACTCGTTTGAAACGTCTATAACAATAACTGAGCAGTATTAATGCTATACGAATGCTCTTTTTGTGACCTCCCATTAATATAGATGCTAGATTAATATCCCAGATCAATTTAGTCCCTAATAGTTTGTTAAATAGTTCTAACATCGATTAACTACTATGCTTATCTGCTTTAGGTATGTAGTATTCAAGTCCTATATGAAAGAAAGAATCTTCATGACCATACCGTGCAGTTTTATAAGCAACAATGTTAGTAATTATGTTTCATAAATGAGCCACAAACAATTTACCATAACGCGACCAAACAATTAGTGCTGTTTCAGAAAAGTTCAGATTTAATGCAATAGCATCTCTAAGACTACTGTTTGCCCCCCAAATGAACAATTTGTCTCTGATGGAGCCTCAAGACTTTGCAAATATTTAGAAAGATATGTTATTGTCTGAAAAACTGTTTTGTCTACTCCTTTTTTTTTTTTTTTTGTTGATGCAGAGAGCATCTTACGCTTCTGGCACCCGTCTGTTTCTTTCGAGTAACTCTCGTATCAGTATAATAGCAAAAGTTTATCATCATTAATATATTATAATTATGTTCCCCTCTTTCTCCCTTTTACTTTACTAGTCTGTTTGTCTGTGCTCTTGCGTATAAATTAATTGAATATAAAATGACTGGTAAGAGATAAAAATTGAGAACAAAAAACATGTCAATGAATTTGATCATTGAATTGTTGATGAAATTCTATATGTATTTGCCTTCATTATTATTATACAATATTTTGCTGATTGGGAAAACCGTGATTCTAGGAAAACAAACAATTCTATGAAAGCAAACAAGTAATCTAGAAATTATTTTAACCTCATCAATATATGTTTTACAAGGTGGTTATGCCTCTACCACAAGAACAAAAAAAGGGTGTAGGAGTTAGTGTGCAATTTTTAAAATTTGTATATTTAATGTCCCAGGTCAGAGATCAAAACGAAAAATATTTCTTCATCGACTTCCTCTCAGCAGATTTCTGGCAAAGACTCTGAGAGTAAAAATTGCCATGAAAAGCTTCTCAAAAATCTGTCGTTCGGAGTCGACTTTAAAACTGTAGGTCCCGCCACTCATGTATAAAATTAACGCACACAACATAAGTGGTGTGAGAAGCTAGGTCCTGACTGAAGGGTTGTAATGGCCAATTATGTATATATGTATATATGATAGCTGCATATTACATTATAATTGTGAAAACATTTGGAGAGGCATTGCAACTATTTAAAGAGAAGTCAAAAACAAAAATTGAAATAACGTTATCGCTTATGGAAAACAACATATCGGTCGATCTCTCCAAAACAAGAAAAAAAAAACTTTTGACACAGTCGATCATGAAGTTCTTTTGAAAAAGCTCCGGAAGCTGTTTTATTTCTCAAATTCTGCCTGTAATCTTATTTATTCTTATTTATATTCATCTTAATGGCAATATCTCAAATCCACTTAGTATTAGTAGAGGTGCTTCCCAGGGGTCAATACTTGGGCCTCTGTTATTTTGTATGTATATAAATGATTTGCCGGATGTCTTGCTTCACTGTAATGTTTATATGTATTCTGATGATGTCCAGCTTTATACTAGTACTCCTAGGGAGAATATTGATTCTTGTTTGGATTACATTAATAGTGATTTGGTTAGGATTGACAACTGGGCCTCGGCCAATGGACTTTGCATCAATCCCTCTATCCCTCATCTAAATGTATTATACTTTCGAGAAACGACAGATCATTTGTCATGCCTGAATTGTGCATCAGGGGAAATAAGATAGATTTTGTCAAATCTGCAAAAAATCTGGGTATTGTCTTTAATGGCAGCTTATCGTGGTCTAACCGTATAGGTGTCGTTGCAGGTAGAATTTATAGTATGCTTAGGAACTTGTGGACTGTTATTGATTCGACTCCTTTTATCATTCCTATGCAACTTACCAGAACGTACTTAATTCCGGTTCTTCGCAAACTGTGATTGTGATGATAAACGTAGACTTAACTTGGCATTTGAAGTCGCCGTGGTCTAGTGGGTAGTGTGTTGGCTTATTAGACGAAAGGCCCGGGTTCGAATCCCAGGTCAGACATCAAAAACGAAAAATATTTCTTCGGCGACTTCCTCTCAGCAGATTTCTGGCAAAGGCTCTGAGAGTAAAGATTGCCATGAAAAGCTTCTCAAAAAAAAAAAAATCTGTCGTTCGGAGTCGACTTTAAACTGTAGGTCCCGCCACTCATGTATAAAATTAACGCACACAACATAAGTGGTGTAAGAAGCTAGGCCGTAATCCTGACTGAAGGGTTGTAATGGCCAATTATGTATGTTATGTATGTAACTTGGCATTTAATAATATAGCTAGATATGTCTTTCAGAAAGGGCGTCGTGATCACATTTCCCATTTGACTTGCCGGATTCTTAATGTAAAAATTAGATGCCTCATACTTCATAAGATAATTTACACGGGACGGCGGGAATATTTATTTTGTCGAATTAAATTTGCTGCCAAATTATATCCAGAATTTAGGCAATGCAAATGCGTTCAAAAAGGATTTATTCAAATTATTTTCATGAGTAGCATTTTTTACGATTTGTGATTTGTTTTATAGGTCTATATCGGATATATTTTTATTTTCCAGTTTTTTTAGACTGACTTTTCTAAATTTTTTTTTTTATATTTTCAAATCTCTTATTTTTTAATTTATTTATCTTTTATTTTTTTCTTTATATTTTAACTAGATATCATCATATATATTATTTCTAAAGCACTTTTTTTTGTCGGTTGCAAATATCTCCCATACCACCGCACCAAATATAATGAATGATATCTCATTTTAAAGCCTATATCTAACACTAATGGCGAAAAATTATTAGAAATTGAAAAATTAATATTTTCATTGATAAAAATTATATTTTATATAGAACTGCATGATAATACTGTTGTCATTATGATTATATGTTTTTGTTCAAGTGTGGTAATACAGGGTCGCTTAATAGTAATGCAGTTCTACATAATATAGTATGCATTAAAATCCATTCTGGCAATACCGTTATTTACTATAGTGCCGTTTATTACTAAGTCAGTTATATATAATATGCATATTAGGTTGTAAAAAGCTGTTTTGACAATACTTTGCAGTAATTGTTAGATCAAGTGCGATAAACAGGGTCGCTTAATTGTAATGTTATTCCACATAATAATATATAAAGTTGTAAAATCCATTTTGATAATGTCGTTATTGTCATGGCATTGTTTACTTTTATAAAGTGTAGTAATACGGTGTCTTAAAAAGGTTTTAAGAAAAATAAGAATAAAAACATGCAACGTAAGGATATAAATAACGTTGCATTTGAAAAGACAAATGCAATTATAATGTTAATCAGGGGTTAATAAATGGTATCATGCTAATCGTACCAAACTTGGGAGAGCACATCATATCAGCAAAAATTATTCATACCGATAAAACTGTACTCATACCCCGAATCAATCTTACACCTTCTGATCCAACTGTGCCTTTCCGAATGACACGAAAATAATTCCCTGTGAAAGTTGCTTTTGCTATGACGATAAACAAAGTACAAGGTCAAACCCTTCAAAAGATAAGATTGTATTTACCAAAACCGGTCTTTTCACATGGACAGTTACACGTGGCTTTTTCTCGAGTGCGTACGTTTAACGATATTTTTGTTCGTATTAAAAATTCGCACAGGCAAAAATTTAACGATGATCATGTCATTACCTCTAACATTGTATTCCAAGAAGTATTATAAAAGCATTTAAACATATGTAAGTATGTATGCATGTATGTAAATATGTATGATGATATTATGATTTCTTATATTTTTATACTTTTAATAAAATTTCTATTAATTATTTTTATTTTATATTACAAAAATGACAACTAACGGTGCGAAATATTCGCACGGGTTATCTAGTTAATTTATATTAATTTTGCATTTATTATTTATTTTGTTTCACTGTTTATTTTTAAATCTTAATGATTCCTAACATAGCACTGTCAATTATAAGATTCATATCTTGTTGTGTTATGTAAATTATAATAAATAAATAAATAAAGAAAGAATGCTGCTATATAAGAGAGTGTACTCGAATGCCCGAAAAACCTCAATTCGAAGTAGATTTTACGAAACACACATTACGCGGTGTATTTTGACAAAAGGTCTCCGTCTCCATGCGTTCATGAAGTTTTTCAGCTTCGTCAGCAACTGAAACTAGCAGACCATTTAAAGCCCCGTCAATTCGTTCAGTGGATAAACAAGCACAGTGAAGTCAATGTCAATTATCCGAAGAAATTTATTTGCTCCAATGAAATGCATTCTATCTAAATGGCTAAGTGAATACACATAATTATTGCATTTGGAAAATTCTAGTGGAGTCCATGACAAGCAAACAAAGCCACAACAATCATCAATACGGATTTTGGTCAACCGACTTTACTTTTTTGAAGATGAAGTCAAAATGGCAGTAAATATGAATGATATTCGTTACAGGAACGTGATAGTGAAGTTCTGGTGGTGCCAACTGAACGGCATGGTACTGGAAACATGTGGTGTCAGCAAAGTGGCACAACCACGCACAACAACGTGTGTGAGGCAATCAATTTATGACTAGAACTATTTTTAGAATAAAATATCTCTAGAAATTCGGAAATTCTGGCCATGTATATCATGCGATTTAATGGCGTACATTTTTTTTTTTTTTTTTAAGTTTTGTGCTCCGATCCAAGACATCATCGATGAGGTTCAATAATATCTCTCTGAAAATTTCATAAAAATTATAATAGGTTTCATCATAGCTTCATCATATACAGTAGCGAGCACAAAAAATGCAACACTGTGCCATATGATCTTTAATAAGATCTGTTTCAAAATAACGGTAACTAATTTATCTATTTTCTTTTGCTGTTAATTCTTTCAATTATAAGTTTTCAAAGTAACCACAGTTTATTCCAAATTCTGCTTTAAAAAGTTAAATATTTTTGAATTAGTGAAAAAAGTGCAAATTTTTAGCGAGCAAAAAAAATGCAACATAATAAAAAAATAGTTAAAGTAAGTTATTTATTTAATTATAATTGAAAATTTCTTAAATATGTTATACAACATGCGTTTTGTAATAGAAGCAGCAAAACTGCAATCATTAAAGCCTTAGAAGAAGGAAAATCCATGCGTGAAGTTGGACACCTCTTTGGTGTAAATCAATCAACCGTATGTCGGATTAAATCTCGATTTTCCTTGAGAAATAGTGTGGAAAGGAAACCAGGTAGTGGTAATCCTCGAAAAACTACCTCTCGCCAAGACCGCCAGATGATTGCACTGGTTAAAAAAGATCCACGAAAGACCGCAGTGGACGTTGCTAATTTCGCAAATGAGCAAATGGGAGTCTCTATAGGCGTTCACACTGTTCGCCGTAGGTTGAAAGAGGCTAATTTGCATGCGAGACGACCCGCAAAGAAACCTCTCATCAGTGCAATCAATAAAAAGAAGCGCCTGGAATTTGCAAAACGTTACAAGGATTGGTCAAATGAACAATGGGCTAAAGTCTTGTGGAGCGATGAAAGCAAATTTAATTTGTTTGGCTCCGATGGGATAAATTTTGTTCGAAGACCGCCTAGACAGAGATATTCTCCAAGATATCAACTTCCAACCGTAAAACATGACGGTGGATCAATAATGGTGTGGGGTAAGGAACGATATGTTTAAAAAAAATTATTGATTTTACGTCACGTATTTACATATTTCACACTTTACATATTTACATATATCACGTATTTACGTATTTTAATCGAAGGAAAAATGGACGCCAAGAAGTACTGTGAAATCCTTAGAGAACACATGCTTCCTCATCTGCGGGAAAAAATACCTCCTGGTAGCATATTCCAACAGGATAACGATCCAAAGAAATTTTGAAAAGTGAATGGGAGAAAATATCCATTAACACATTAATAGCTTTAGTCGACTCTATGCCTTCTAGGTTGCAAGAAGTCATAAAAAATAAGGGCTACGCCACTAAATATTAATTTTAAGATTTTTTTTGTAAGAATTACTATTTAATTTAAATAAACACATTAAAATTTATGCTGTTGCATTTTTATTGCTCCCATGAAATTCGCACTCTTTTTAATAAATGACAAAATAATATATCATTAATTAAAAATATTTACATAATGTTATTGATAATAGGTATCTATAACTGTAGGGATTAATAACCCAAAGAAATATTTTGAACTGGTCACCATTTTTTTAAAATTATCGCACTTAAATATAATTTTACCCAACGTTGCATTTTTTGTGCTCGCTACTGTACTTTCTTTATAATCCAATAAAAACTATCACATAACCACAACTTCCTGGACATGAAATCTATACTACTACGAATTAAAATTACGTTTGGAAAAAAATTGAAGTATCCTATAAAAGTTCTATATAGCAAGGTAAAGAATAGTATAACACAACTGTCAAGTGAGCAGTGTCTTGGTTTTCCAGATAAGACCAAAAGAGTTCCTAAAAAAATATTTCCTTAAATGATCTGCTTCTGTCAACTAATTAACAACGAAACTTAATGATTTTTTCTCCAAAATATTGCTTTCATTTAACTATATATTTATTTAAACACAATTAATTTAAACAAAAAGACAAGCTATTACTTTGAAAGTCTTTACATTTTCTAACCCAAATTATAGATGAAAGGTTTATAATAGATGTTGATAATGGAAAAGATCATGTTAAAAGTACAACAGTTCCTACAGTAACAAGAGAATCTAGTAGTCTCTTTAATACTTTAACAAAACCGGGAGGAGTGGCTGCATCAAAATCTACATTGGCAACATCCGTGGCAGCTAATTCTACTAACAACACGCTACAAGAGGAGAAAAAAACCGAAGATGATGTGCTTGAACATGAGAGGAAAAGTAATTCCGCATTGAATCAAATAGAGGTACATATACATACATATTTACATATAAGTCTACAGATTCAAAATCGAATAATAAATTTATTTTTATTGATTTAAATGCCTTTTAGGATCACCATGAATATTACAACAGCACGATTTTTGGGGACAAAGAAAGAGTTGAAGCATATTGGAATGAAATTCGAAATATGTCACCCAATTGGATATTATCACATTCATATCGCCGGACAAAGGTAAATATACGTATTTTTTGCTTTCATTTGAAAAATTGATTTGAAAGCCTAAGATTTAACTATAAACTATTACCATGATAATTAGATCAATAGTGACCAGTAGCCCATTGCTGTAGACAGAAAAAGATCAAATATAATTGAGGAATCTACGAAACTACAGGAAGCTCTGTTCGATTAAAGTCCTTTGCATAGAGTAGTGAAAACCAGTCCTATGGTTAAAGAAATGGGAGAGAAATCCACTTATCGTTTTAAGAATAAAGGGAATAATCGGGGAGCTATATGCTCTTTTTAAAGAGGGACTATTTGGTGGTTGCGAATGAGTTAAAAACGGTCCGTGCTTTTGTAGCGAAAGTCTACGTCATTGAGGATGGCATATAACTGCTCGAGGAAACTTAATCATGGTCAAATAATTTTAGATTTTCGAGACAAATTCTATTTACAGAAGACCAGGCCAATATCTTTATTAAATAGTATTTCCATGTCATGAATAAGATTCATCCACAATACATATGATGATAGGTCATACACGGAAAATGATATTAAGATTTTCTAGCCAATCGAAGATTGAAAATTTAATATATTGTCGAAGCTCGATGGCCCTAAGTTTGAACAATTACTTGATTCATAAATATGGACGAATCGTAAAACTATCACAATGATCCACCTACCAAATAATGATCAAAGCAGATAATTTACTAAACTGAATCGGCAAATCGAAAATAGCCTTTAAGAGCATGAAACAATCAGTAGCGCATCTTAAGCCAACTTATTGGTAGATTTAATGATGATTTGGCGATCTTATTTCTTAAAAATTAAAAATGAAACGAAATACGTTGGATAACGTGTATAGCAAAGCTCAAAGGATATCTAGGTTTTAATTCAAATGTCACGGACTGATTGGCCAACACTAGTATATTCATAATTTTCTTCAGATTTTCACTAATTTGCCAGATTAGTACTTAAATTTTAATCAACTTTTATCAATGATGTGTAAATGTCAAACAATCTCTTTTAATTCTATACTATCTGTTCAGCTTGAACTAGAAAAATATGGTAAAAGTTTTAATCTGCGAAAATATGTTAACGGTTACAAACTAATTGAAATCCTTTTATTTTTGGAATTTTCTAGACTGTTGTTCTAAGTTTTGATTTTCCCTTCTATGGTCATCCAGTAAGAAATGTTACTGTTACTACTGGTGGTTTCATTTATACCGGTGACTATGTACATTCCTGGCTGGCGGCTACCCAATATATTGCACCCTTAATGGCCAATTTTGATACCAGCCTATCGAATGATTCATTAGTACGTTTAAGTGATACCGGTAAATATAATAAATTTTTATTATTTCATTTCGTTATAAAACTGTAATATCGTTAATTACATATGACAGGTTCATCGTTTACAGTCCTTTGGGAAAATGTTTACCTACAGGATCAACAAGATGTGGGCAAATTTACTTTCAGTACAACGTTACATAAGAATGGTGATATTGTTTTTACATATTTCTCAGTCCCGATTTCGCCTGAAGCCATACAAGATGGCAATCATTCCGTAAAAGTTGGTCTCTCGGATGCCTATATTATTGACAAAGTCATTTACTGTAAGTTATACAAATGACATCGTTTCCTTAATTTATTTGTTTGTGACTGTAGTTTGTTTTTTTTTTTCCTAATTTATAGCTTTTCGTAGAAAAACAATTTATGAATATCACAAAGTTAATTTTGCCAACGCCGATATTACAAATTCCACAATCATCACTTTGAAAGCTTTACCCACTTGTCTTGAATATACCGACTGCACCTCATGTGTTAACCATGTTACTGCATTTAAGGTAAGTATATTAGAAATATACAACGCAGAATATTATTTTCTTTTAATTTATAACGAACATTCAAGGAATGGTCCCAAATCATGAACAATATTTTGTTGGAAGTAGGAAAATATGTTATAGGAAGCGAAAAAAGGCAGTAGCGTTTGTGTTGAATGGCTCGGCTAAAGGACGAACTCTGTCTGCAATGTGTTGTATGATCGATCCATTGACCAACCGACCGAAAGTGCTCTACACGAGGAGTTGATTACCTACGGATTTTAATAAGCACTTTGGTCCTCTCCTGTACACGATTGAGAATGCTCAAACTACTCATCGATGTATTAGCCCGTACACAATGAATACATGAATGTTGTATTCCATTTTCAGATGGATGTTTGTGGTATAAACAGCAAGGAGATCAGATGTAAAGAAGCACACCAAAATCTGTCATTGAAAGAAACTGGTTCTTAATAAGTTTTACCGTGATTTTACTAGTTGTGAAAGCCGTTTAACTTGCTCCTTAAGCCCTATACATTGAGTAGCCTTTCATGAAGTTTTGAGAGATTTATTGAGAATTTCTTATGCATCCACCTTGTGATTACCACATTTTTCAGCAAAAATCGCGTGTTCCTAATTTTTAATTTCATGCAAAAATATGGGATTTTTTTACTACACCACTTATTACGTTTTCCGAAAATAACTTGTATTATTAGTATGATTAACACTCATAGGAATTAGAAAAAAAAACAATTTCGAGTTTACTTCCTATAATTTGTCTTAATTTATTTTTTGTTTTAGTGTTCATGGTGTGCAACAGTAAATAGATGTTCCTCTGGTACCGATCGCCAGAGACAAGATTGGTTTAAACATGGTAATTATAAACAATTATTTCATTTAATGTAAACGAAAAACTTTTATTGAAATTGTTTTAACATGGTAGGCTGCGAGGAGCATCATATAACTGAAGAAGACTCTTGCCCTGACGGTGTCTCTAAAACTTTAAAAAAAGAAGAGGCAATGATTGCATCAGAAGCTAAGTTAATAAAATCAGTAAAAACTAATTCCAGTGACAACTCTGACGACACTGAAAAAAGAGAACAGCACATCACTAACGAAAAAATCTTAAATGCGAAAGATGTACCTGAAATAATAAATTTATTTCGATTACTTTGCAACACTTTTGGAATCATGATCGCTATTATAACGTGACATTTGTTGTGGATCAAGAAGTGACTATTTCTATAGTCTTTCTGTTTTTGATTTCTAAGTATCTGGTAAAAGATTTATTTAAGTGTTACACGAATTGAGGTTTTAGACCGTATAAATTCTGATTCAAAATATTGTGTATATTAAAATATAATATCACAAAAGAAAGAGAGATTACTCCGATTTTGATTAGTAAATGAAATTCACGGAAAACTCACTATTATTTATCACATGTCATCACCTATCTCTCAATAACTTTGAAAATGTAGTGTCAATAACTTTGCAAATGTAGCGCTCATGAAGCCATTATCTCAATACAAATGAATTGTGGAGGCAATCACGAGCTCACAAATAAATCACTGACAAGCAAACAAGTGGATTTCCGACCACTAGGATTATGTATTGTTTATGCCAATAGGTTGAATGTTTTTCTAAAACAACCGTTTGAATAGTGAACTTTACTTCACATACATAATTGGTCATTACAGACCTTTAGTTAGGTCGTAGTCCTGGTTTCTAACACCACTTATTTTGTGTGTGTTAATTTTATATGAGGAGGAAGTATACGTTTACATATTAGGCCAACTCGCTACCTACTACACTTTATTTTGTTTATAATTTATTGACTTCAAAGGAGCATTTGGTACCAAGTACAGCAATGCACACTCATGTGTAAAGGCATTCCGATATAGTTGATCAACAAAATGCATTATGACAAAATTAGGATTTTTCCAGGAATTTGAATATCAAACGTTTTTTTTTAATTTCTTGCCGTGTTACTGTATGCTAATTAGCTTCTGTAAAAATATTTACAAAATGCGTCACTTAATGTTCGGTAACAGACTACAGTGTAATTTAAGTATTAACTGGAAAAAGTTCAAAGTCATAGCTGATAACTCTGTTTCATTACTACCAAAACATATTTAGATCAACAAGGTTTAATTTTAACTTTGCAAAGTGTCAACCAGAAACAGATCTATCTGTGAGAAGTATATTTCGAAATATTTTTATAGTTGTAAGAAATTTATAATTCTTATAAATTTTATTTTTCTTTTACAGGATCCCACGATGAATCCACAAATAATATAGTGGAGTAAAGTGTGCCTGAAGTAATAAATTAATTAAAAAAAAAAAGAATAGAAAAGTCCATAAAACTGTTTGTTACTTCTTGTTTTCCAAAATATTTTCCAATCAATAAAAATTTTACCAAAAAAAGTTTTTTATTTCGATATCGAATTAAAAATTTACGTTTACGTATAATGAGTTATTTAAAAAAAAGCAATTACATCAGTAGATGACTATAGCTCTACTACAATAATTGGGATTGAAGAGGATGTTGTATGAACAGAATGGCAAGTTAACATTTAAATCATGCTGTCTTTACAGACGTAGGGAGCAGCAATCAGAAAATGTTTGTACCAAGTCGTAATAATATGTTTAACCCTTGCGTGTCGTTATGTGCACATCAATGCCCAGTAATTATTCCCGTTTGAATTTTGAACGTTCATTAAGTGATAATATTGGTCCACATGCCTCAACGTACAGTCATATACCAAGCCCCATAGTACAAGCTAGAAGGGATATAGTATATCCTCGTGCACAAGAATAACTCTCAGAGAAGAGCATCAAGTAGAGCAATATCACAATTAACCTAGAATCAAATAATAGTTGTAAATTATGTTTCCATTTGTACATAGTTAAGCAGTGAGAGCCGTAAATAAGTGTTTGTGATGCAGATATGAATGTTTATGAGTTATAAACCTCCTACCATGGCATAATTTGGCACGCATCAGAGTGTTTGAAAATAAAATTTTATGTTAGGTATCTCCAAAAGGATTAAATTTGTACTAAAAAAATGTTATTAAATTAAAATTGTTTGTGAGTAGAAAAGAAAATAAAGTTTATGGTCGCAACTGCTAATACATATCATCATGTTTTCTATATTGATTTACTGGAGGTTCCACTACACGCCTACAGCGTAGAGATATTGAACTTTCATAAGTTCGCCAAAAATGCTTTCGTTTGTAGTAGACAAAACACAATATAGTTTGAAGTCACATGGAAAAAATTGACGTTCATGACAAATTGATAGGTGATGAAAGGTTCTGTCTTATCTATTTTGACATCTGTTCAACGTGTCCATTCTTTCCATTTAAAAGATAGCATTTAAAGATTCATTTAAAAGATTAACATAAACCTACAAACTACAGTCGGTCATGCAATGAACGTCAATTTTTTGTGACTGTAAGACCTCGAACTATCTGTCGAGCCGAATGTATGCATTGACATAGACTTTGGACACTTTATAAATTATTAACTGATTTTGCAGGTTTTTGTTTTAATTTATATTTAAGCTACAAATAAAATTACCAGCAATATTTTACGAAAATTCTATTCACTTTTTGTTTTCGCATTGCAAAACCTATTTAAATTAGGATGGAAAACCAATTAATGGATTACGACGATAATAATTCTTATCCGTTAAGAATTCAAACAGTCGAAGAACAAAACTCTTTTTTTTTTGGAAATTAGTAATTAGAGCGTGCAATTATTAAAAGGCAGTGTCATCTTATTTCTTTATAAGTAGGAAAGATATTTATAAGTAGAAATATCAACTGTTGATGACCTATCCTATCCTATTATTATCCTATCACTCCAAAGTTGTTCAACGAATGCCTATACTAATTCCGCTTAACATTTTCACAATACTTTAAATTTGACTAACAACTGAATGAATAAAGTTAATTTTTATTACTTGAAGGAGTTTCGTGTAACATAGTATGGATGCTTGAGATTATAAAGGGCTATCCATATCGTGGTTTTAAAAGTATGGGACTGGAATTCGACATCTGTGAAACTAAGTTGTGAAACTAATTTTTTTCTTTTCAATTGAAAGTCTAACATTGACGAAAATGTATTACACAACGCACAAAAGTGATCAAAACCTACTACAAAAATGGTGATTCTGCCACAACCACGTATCGGCAAAATTTTCTTCAGCGATGAAGCACATTTCACACTCGGTGGGTATGTTAATAAACAAAATTGTCGTATTTGGGGTTCTGAGAATTTTCAAGTAATTGAAGAGAGGCCATTACATCCAGAAAAAGTCACTGTTTGGTAAGCTCCGAAGGTGTGATTGGACCTTACTTCTTCGAAAACGACGATGGAACGACTGTCATTTACACCGTCAATTCGAAGCGTTATGGTCATATGATAACAGACTTTTTTGCCTCCTATTGAAGAATACGACTTGGAGAATATGTGGTTTCAACAAGACGGTGCCACATGCCACACAAGTCGAGCGAATATGGCTTTATTGCAAGAGACATTTCCTGGCCGCGTAATTTCTCGTAGTGGCAATATCAACTGGCCACCAAGATCATGCGATTTGACACCATTAGACTTTTTTGTGGGGCTACGCGAAAGACCGTGTTTGTGCAGATAAACCTTCAACTCTTGAGCACTTAAAAACCAACATTCGTCAAGTTATGGCTGAGATACCGCCCAATATGTGTCAAAAAGTGGTCGAAAATTACTTCAAAAGAATCAATGCTTGCAACACTTCGCGTGGAGGTCATTTAAATGATGTAGTGTTTCACACATAATGTCAACGTTGTTCAAACTTTACAATAAAAAAGAAATATCATGAAAAAAATATTTTATATGTGTTTTATTTACGTTTACTTTTGAAACCATGAAATGGATAACCCGTTAGTAACGTTTGGAAAAATCAAAACAAATTTACAAGAAATGAAATTTCTTTAAATATCCTCAAATTTATAAAGAGTTTACGGATTGAATTTTTCTATGGGGATAAAGACTTTTTTTAAAATACAAAATACCTGTTGCTTGTGCATTGTTCAAATGCTGTAACGTTTAGGCAAAACATTTTCCCTTTAAGAAGTTGCTATACTTTTGTACTTTCATTTACAATCCTTTATTAAATTTTATGTTTTTTTTTTGTGCAAGTAACAACTCGACTGGCACTTATCTTTATCCCGAGTATTATAAAAAACGGTTTAAGAAAGCACAACCTGTTATAATATATATTTTCTCGAAATACTATGCAATGTAAAACTAAACCAGAAACAATTCCGGAAAAAAATCCTAAAAATTCATGAACAATTTGCCATCAGAATCTTGGCAGTCATTTGACAGATATTTTATTCCGTACATGTCTTCTTTACAATTCAAAAAAATGTACATTATTAATGAGACACCCTTTATGTTCACATCCAACACTAAAATTTGCAAGCGTCAATCATTTACTGCATGGCATATTTGTCGCAGCCAGCTGATTGTTTTTGTGTACCTTTGGAAATTCGAAAATGATATTTATCAGCCAAACGAATAGCACCAAACAGTCGTTGTTTAGTGTTCAGTTCAACAAGGATGGCGAAAATCGGTGGTCGCATAATTGGATGTTTAACAGTGTTTATAATCATTTACAACATAAATATTGTATTTGGAACAAAATGTGAGTAAATGATCAAAAAAAAAAAAAACATAAAGTAGAATTAGTTTTTGCTTTTCTTTTGTTATCAATTCGTTTCTATTACTTTGTAAATTATTTTCTTTCATTAATTATTAAAAAATTGAAAAAATTCAGTTACCGTAATTGTTTATCTATGTATACTCGTATGACATGAAAGTTGCTGCGTTAGTTTTTTACGAATTCAAGAATTTAAGCGGATAAAAAAGATTTCTTTTCCACTCTCTATTTAGACCGGTTTAGTCTTACAAGATGTTGCTGGAATTATGTGTTAGATATTGTATTGAATTTTTTCGCATATACATATGTATGTATGTATACAGTCGGACTTCTATAAATTGAATCACCATTTTCCATAAAAAAAACTTCAACTTTAGATGACGAGATGTGTTTCAACTTGTAGAGACTTCAAGTAATCATAGAAGGTCGACTGTACCATAATACCATACAATAAGAGCATGTAATTCAATCTCTGGCATGAGTGTCGACCAATAATACTTTAGAATAAGAAGTTTCCAAGATAGAAAACAACAACTTATGAGCTCAACATCATTAATTAAATACTTTTACTGTATGCATACCAGAGATCAGCAATGAATCGTTTTTCCGCTACTCATAAGTACTCAAACAATTTTACTCATAAATCAACAGAATTGAAATTCATTCGTACTCGCTACAATATTGATTTATAAGTACAGGTTACAATGAGTATGAGTACAACGTTGACATCAAACTCATAACATTCGAAATGTGTTTGATTCATACGAGTGGCTCGAATCATTCTTCAAAATTGACAGCCTTTGTTGTTGTTGGATATACAAACAAATAAGAAAGGAAAGACAAAGGCAACAAGCAAAGAATACACACAATCTTCTTGTGAGTATTGCAGTGCTCGTACGTAAATCTTACTTATTTTGTGCTTCGTGTAAACGTTAAGTAGAGACGAGTCGAAGTCAATGCCATCATGCGTATTGTTAAGTATGAATACGACGAGTACTTCCAACTTTGACTATGAGTAGTATGAGCATGATATCAAAATAAGTATGAATGCGTATAAGTATCTGAAATTATAAGTATGGCTCGAACTTACTCATCGTTTTGAATACCTATTGCTGATCTCTGAAGCTTTGCAACCGTTTCTTAATATTAGTATATAAATTCATACGTATTCTGGATTACGAAAACTTTTTCATCCCACTTAGGTTGTGTGTGTGAATTTTTTTTTATACATAAGTGGTAGGAGTCAACTTCGAACGACAATTTTTTTAGAAACTTTTTCAAAGCACCAAGAAATATTTTCTCATATTTAGTTTTGTTGGACATGTTTGACCTGGGGTTTGAGCTACTACAAACTAGACTACTTGTGTATTAAGCCTTCATGATAAACTCGTTGCAAACGTCTATAACAATAACTTAGTAGAATTATTTCTATATGAATACTCTTTTCATGACCTCCCTTAATACAGATGTTAAAGTTCTCAATTATTTTTAATAAAAAAAATTTCAAGACAAACTTCTTTTTCTAATCCAAATTATAGACGACAGGTATAGAATAGATGTTGAAAATGAATACGATCGTGTTCAAACTACAGCCGTTCCTACGGTAACAAGAGAATCGAGTAGTCTCTTTGATACTTTACCAAAAGCAGAAGGAGTGGTTGCATCACAATCGACATTGGCAACATCCGCGACAGCTAATTCTACTGACAACACGCTACTAGAGGAGAAAGAAACCGAAGATTATGCAATTGAAAATGAGAGGAAAAGTAATTCCGTAGTGAATCGAATAGAGGTACATATAAATACATATTCACATATAAGTCTACAGTTTCAAAATCGAATAATAAATTTATTTTGATTACTTTAAATCTTTTTTAGGGTCACCATCATTATTACAACAGCACGATTTTTGTGGACAAGGAAAGAGTTGAAACATATTGGAATAAAATTCGAAATATACCAGCCGACAAATTGTTATCACTGTCATATCGGCGGGCAATGGTAAACACTCGTTATGTTTTTATTTTAAAACTAGATTTGAAAGTCTAAGTTTTAACTATAAACTGTTACCATGATAGTCAGACCAATAGAGAACAGTAGGCCATTGCTGTAAAGACAGAAGAAACGGTTCAAATGAAGTTGAAAAATATACAAAGACTAGAGTGTGATAATATAAAGCATTGGAAGCTCTGTTAGATTTAAGTCCTTTGCACATATTAGTGAAAACTAGAGCTATGGTTTAGTAAATGAGGGACATACATACATACATAATTGGCCATTACAACCCTTCAGTCAGGATTACGACCTAGCTTCTCACACCACTTATGTTGTGTGCGTAAATTTTATACATGGGTGGTGGGACCTACAGTTTAAAGTCGACTCCGAACGACAGATTTTTGAGAAGCTTTTCATGGCAATTTTTACTCTCAGAGTCTTTGCCAGAAATCTGCTGAGAGGAAGTCGCTGAAGAAATATTTTTCGTTTTGATGTCTGACCTGGGATTCGAAGCCGGGCCGTTCGTCTAATAAGCCAACACACTACCTACTAGATCACGACGACTTAATGGGGGACATAGCCAACATAAAAATCATAAGAGGACAAAATGTTTTTCACTTATCGTAATAGAAATTAAGGGAGTAATCTGGAACCTATAAGCTCTTTTAAAAGAGGGACTATTTTGTGGTTGCGAATGTGTCAAAAACAACGGTCCGTGCTTTCAAGCGAAAGTCTACTCAATTGCCTACAAGTTTTTATGAGATTAAATTGCGGATAATATATGACTGTCTGAGGAGGCTTAATCAGCTTAGAATTTGCGGCAGTGCACGGGCTGATGCCCTAGCAAAGAGGGGAGCTCCCATGCCACTGATGTGGGGACAGATATTTGGAGACACTTAACTAAAGGATGATAAAGAGAAAGGAAAATTCAGACCGAATGTTATGCTTTAACAATTTGGAGATTTCACAGACGACAAATATCTAAAGGGAATTACATATGATGGACAAATTATTTCAGATTTTCTAGGCAAATTCCATTTACAGAAGACTTTCGTGTTTCCCCCACCCAGGCCAATATCATCATCAAATAGTATTTCCATTTTGTGCATAAAATTCATAACTGTTTAACTGTTCTGTTAGGCGCGAACATTGCAAATCATAAAACTCGTCATGCCAATGCCAACTGATCAGTTATCTCTTACATCTGTACGATCTTCATACTTTTTTTGTTATTTTTATGCGATTTTTATTGAGGAAAACATAATGCAATAATCTTTTCTACTGAAAAATAATTCAAACTTAAAAGAAACAAATTTTGGATTCGCAAATAAATTGTTGTTGCAATTGATTTGGATTAACATTCATTTTTGTTGTTTTTTTTTCTAGGCTTTTACTTTAAGCTTTGATTTTCCCTTCTATGGTCATCTAATAAGAAATGTTCTCGTTGCTACTGGTGGTTTTATATATACCGGTGACCATGTACATTCCTGGCTAGCAGGTACCCAATATATTGCACCCTTAATGGCCGATTTTGATATCAGCTTATCGAATGACTCATATGTACGTTTAAATGATACCGGTAAGTAAATAACAGTTACGCTTACCGTTTCCTTCTCATATTCAAAAGCATTGTATTATTATTTATTCATTACAGGTGCATCGTTTACAGTCATTTGGGAAAATGTTTACCTATCGGATCATCAAGATTTGGGCAAATTTACTTTCAGTACAACGTTACACAAAAATGGTGATATTGTTTTTACATATTTCTCAGTGCCGAATTTGCCTAAAGCCATACAAGATGCCAAACATTCCGTAAAGGTTGGTCTTTCGGATGCCTTTATTATGGACGACGCTTTTTACTGTAAGTTATACACAAGACGTCGTTTTCTTTATTTATATGGTTTTGACATTTTTTCTATTTTTTGTGTTTCTTTTTGACCAATTTAAAGTCGATCGTGAAAAACCAACTTATGAGTATCACAGAATTAAATTTCCCTATGCGGATATTACAAATTCCACAATCATCACTTTGAAAGCATTACCCACTTGTCTTGAATATACCGACTGTGCCTCATGTGTTAACCATGTTACTGCATTCAATGTAAGTATTTTAGAAATATACTTTCTTTTAATCTACCACCAACACTCAAGAAACTACATGTTCTTGGAAGTATGTTATGAAAGGGGAAAAAAGGAAATAGTGTTTGTGGATATAAGATTTGAATTGGATAATTATATTATTAGTGTTGGATATATGGATAGCTCGGCTATAGAATGAATTCTGTCTGCAATGTGTTGTGCCATCAATCCATTGACCAACCGACCGAATGTGACGAATTGGTTACTTGCGGTAATTAACTAACACTTTCGTCCTTTCCTGTACGTGATTGAGAGTGCTTAAACTACAAATCTAGGTATCAGCCCATACATGAATGTTGAATTCCATTTTCGGATGGATGTAAGTGGTGTAAACACCAAGGAGATCAGACATAAATAAACACACCCTAACATTAAAAATCTGTTATTGAAAGAAACTGGTAATAAAAGGTTTTACTTTGATTTTATCAGTTGTAAAAGGAGCTCAACTTCCTGCTTAAGCCCAGTACATTAAGTATCCTGCCTGTCGTAAATAACCTAATCCAACCTTCGTAAAGTTTTGAGAGCTTTATTGGGAATTTCTTATGCATCCACTTTGTGATTACCACATTTTTCAGTAAAGATCGCGTGTTCCTAATTTTTAATTTCATGCAAAAACATTGGATTTTTCTTAATACCGCACTTATTACGTTTTTTGAAAATATTAGTATGATTAACGCTCATATTGAGTAATGAAAAGGACATGCGCTGAATGTCAAAACGACGATAACCAAATTCGATAAAACTATTGGAATTAGAAGAAAAAAATAAATTTCGGATTTACTTTCTATAATTGTCTCATTTTATTTTTTTACTTTAGTGTTCATGGTGTTCAACAGTTAATAGATGTTCTTTTGGTCTAGATCGGCAAAGACAAGATTGGTTTAAACATGGTAAATATAAACGATTATTTCATTCACTGTCAACAAAAAACTCTTATTGCAATTGTTTTAACATGGTAGGCTGTCATAAGCATCATATAACTGAAGAAGACTCTTGTCCTGCCAGTGTCTCTGAAACTTTAACAAAAGAAGAGGCGGTGACTGCATCAGAGGCTACGTTAATACCATCAGTAAAAACAAATTCCAGTGACGACTCTATAGAAAAGGAAGAAGAATCATCCGAAATAGATAATTCAAGCGAGAGTAAGGAACAAAAGGAAGAAGTAACAGCCGTAACAGCTAATTCTAATGATGATACTGTAAAAAAGGAAGAGGACATCACTAAAGAAAAAATCTTAAATACGAAAGATGTATCAGAAAACACGACATTTGACGTTTGAAATGAATAGTCAATCAAAGAAAGGTATGTATATATGTATGTACATACATGCATTTGTATTTTAGAATCATCATAGATTGTATGATTATATTTGTTATGGATCAAGAAAAGATAATTCCTATAGTTTTTCTGTTTTTGATGTCTAAGTATCTGTTAAAAGATTTATTTAAGTGTTACAAGAAAATATAGCAAATTGAGGTTTTCGAGAAGTATAAATTATGATTACACATACATACATAATTGGTCATTACAACCCTTCAGCCAGGGTTATTGACCTAGTTTCTCACGCTACTTATGTTGTGTGTGCTAATTTTATACATAAGCGGCGGGACCTACAGTTTAAAGTCGACTCCGAACGACAGATATTTGAGAAACTTTTCATGGCAATTGTACTTACCCTCAGAGTTTTTGCCAGAAATCTGCTGAGAAGAAATCGCCGAAAAAATACTTTTTGTATTTTATTTTTAAGTCTGGCCTGGAACTCGAACACTGGCTTTACGTCTAGTAGGCCAGCACACTACCACTAAATTATGATTAAAAAATTATATTCAAATATGACATCAAAAAAAAAAGAGAAATTACTCCTAGCTTGATTAGTAAATTAAATTTTTTCCAAATACAAACGAATTGTGGAGGCAATCAAGAGCTTACAAATAAATCACATGGTATGGTAATAATCTACACATAAATGTTAACATTAAACCATTCTGCCGGTAATACTTCCAGTAATAGAACATGTTTAGGGAAGAGACTCCCTGACAAGCTATTTAAAGGAGGGCATTATAATCAAATTTCCCAAAAGAAGAAATGTTGCCAAATACGTTGTAGGTTTGCATACTACTTACTTTACATACATAATTGGTCATTACAGCCCTTTAGTCAGGATTAGGACCTAGCTTATTACACCACTTGTGTCCTGTGTGATAATTTTATACATGAGTAGCAGAACCTACATGTTAAAGTCGACTTCGAACGACAGATTTTTGGAAAACTTTTATTTACAATTTTATTTACTCTCAAGAGTTTTTGCCAGAAGTCTGCTGAGAGTAAGTCACCGGATAAATATTATTTTAATATTCGATTTGTTGGAGATGTTTGAATTGGGATTTGAACCTACACTTCACGTCTGATAAGCCAACAGACTACCTACTAGTCTATGGCGACAACACGATACTTTATTTAGGCTTCCAAAAGAGCATTACGCACCAAGTACAGTAATGCACTATCGTGGGCAATTGGGTGCAAAGGCATACAGATGTAGTTAATCTACAAAATTCATTATAATTCTGCCTACACGAAACGTCACTGAGTGACAAAATAAGTATTCTTGCAGTAGTAAAAGTTTTTACATTCATTATAATTTTGATGTCTAATACTAAACAAAGCTTTGATTACATTTTGCTATCTTGAATGGCAGTGTACATAACACAAAAGAGGGTTTTTATAATTTGAGATGCGTTTGAATATCAAACGGCATTTTTTTATTTCCCGCCTCTTTATTGAGCAGAGCAGGATCACTGCTCTTTTCAATAGATGTATACTAATTAGCTTCTGTAAAAATGCTTACAGAATGCGACACTTAGTTCACTTGTTTGGTAACAGACTACAGTGTAATTTGAGTATAAACTGGAGCAAGTTCAAACGGATAGTTGAAAACTCTGTTTCATCACTACCAAAACATATTTAGGTCTACAACTTTAAGGTTTGCTTTTGAAAGGTGACAACCAGAAATTGATCGATCTATGAAAAATATATTTCTAGATTTTTTTTTATTGTTGTAAGTAATAGTAAATATAATTCAGATATTATATTTTTTTTTTACAGAATCCGGCGAATTCAGACGTAATGCAGAGGAGTAAAATCTACTTAAATTATAAATTAATAATAAAAAAACAAACAAAAAAATCCATTAAACTGTTTGTCACTTCTAGTTTTCCAATAAATTTTACAATCAATAAAAATTCTACAAAAAAAACTTTTTATTTCGAAGTTGAATTAAAAATGTATATTCACGTACCATTAGTTATAACACACGAATTATACACAATTAGATTAGTGGGCGTCATTGGCCCTTATTGAGCTATGCTCCACAATAACGTTACTCTATCTCAACTATTCGAATTGGGATTGAAGAGGATTTGGTCCCCACGAAACGGCAAAGTAGAAGAAGAATCGGTTATTAAAAAGTTGTCAATGGCTACTGCATGGCTAATCGAGGCAGTCATTTGTATGAAATTGTACTTTCAAATAAAAAAAGAAATTTGAGAAAATATTCAGTAGTTTTTTTTAAAGCATTTTCAAAAAAAGAAAAGTTATTTAGTGGACCCTTTATAATTTATTTATAATTAAAAATATTGCCTATTGACGGTCATATCAAAGAGTATTTTTTTAGGGGATTAGAAAGGTTATCAGCTAACTCCACCTACAGGATGTTTTTGACTGATTCTTATTACCCTATCATTCCAAGGATGGACAAGAAAAATTCTCAATTGATTAAGAACTGAATGAAAATGTTTATTTTTTTTTTATTTAAATAAGGACCTAATCATTAGAAACTGTGCGGTCATTTGATAGATATTTTATTCCATACATGTCTTCTTTACAAACCAAAAAATACAGGTATCCCTCGTATAACGCGGTGGTTACGTTCCGCGTTATGTAATTCCAGTTATAGTAGACTTAGCTTTCATATAAATTTAAGGGTTATGTTCCAAAAAAACTTTTTCCAAAATAAAATAGCTACTAAATTAAAGATGGATGTGCGTTTACAAATCTATGTTCATACTTTATTTAAAAAAAATTAAAAACATAATGAAAAAAAAAAACAATCGGAAAACATAAATATTCAAGAGTCTGTGTCACTCACTACAAATATCGTATTACATCGAAATAAGTTTTCGTCAAAAAAAACATCTTGTTGGACGTTATTCCAGTGATTGTGAAATCAGTTATCAGCCTTTGTTTGCTTTTTTCTAACTGCTTTTCGATTTCGTAATAAGGCCCTAGTAATAAGGCAGGTTATACGATTTGAAATTTCACGTTGTAATGAAACTGTTTTTTTTAAATCGAGTTATATCGAAAACGCGTTGTAGAAGTACCGAGTTATACGAAGGATACCTATAAGTGTTTTTATTTATTAATAAAAAAAGAAGTGTATTCTTAATGAGACACCCTTTACATTCGCATCCAATACTAAAATTTGCAATCTCCAATCGTTTGCTACATGGCGTATTTGTCTCAGCCAGCTGATTGTTTTTATTCGTTTGTAAGTGTGGCTTTGGAAATTCCAAAATGATAGCTACTACTCAAACGAATAGCACGAAACAGTCTCAGTTTATTGTTCAGTTCAACAAGAATGGCGAAAATCGGTGGTCGCTTAATTGGATGTTTAACAGTGTTTACAATCATTTATAATATAAATATTGTATTTGCAACAAAATGTAAGTAAATGATTAAATTAAATACAAATAAAACTTAAAGTAGCTACTTTGTGAATTAGTTTCTTTCATTAATTAATTATTAAGTTGTCTTAATACAATTGGGATTAACAGCAAACGATCAATTTCAAATTGAAAAAATTTGGTTATCGTAATTGTTTACTTATGTGAGAAAGATGTTGTGTCAGTTCCATACAAGCCCGAGAATTTAAAACGAATAGAAAACTTTTCCAATCGCTGTTTTGACCGATGGTATGCTGACATAGCGGTTTAATCTTCTGAGATGCTGCTGAAATTATGTCTTAGATATTGTCTTGAATTTTTTCGTATAAATGTATGTATAATACAACACCATACAATAAAAGAATAGAATCCAATCTCTGGCATAATAAGAATGAGTAGTTTTCAAGATACAAAACAACAACTAATGAACTCAACTCCATTAATCAAATACTCTCATCATTTATATATACATATATGGAGCGTTTCAACAGATTCTTAATATTAACATATACATTCAGATGTACATAATTGGCCATTGCAACCCTTTCGTTAGGATTATGATCCAGTTTCTCACATTACTTATGTTGTGCGCGTAATTTTTTTTACACGTATGTGGCAGTACCTACAGTTGAAAGTCAACCCCTGACATGTTCATGGCAATTCATTTACTCTCAGAGAACTCTGCTGAGAGCCATTCAGCAAAGAAATATTTTCTCATATTTAGTTTTGTTGGAGATGTTTGACCTGGGATGTAAACTACTACAAACTAAACTACGATGGCTACTCCTTCAGACTAAAGAATGGAAAATTTCGTTTCAACTTGAGTATTAAGTCCTCTTGAAAAACTAGTTCGAAACGTCTATAACAATAACTGAGCAGTATTAATGCTATACGAATGACCTCCTATTAATACAGATGTTAGATTAATATCCCAGATCAATTTAGACCCCAATAGTTCCTTAAACAGTTTTAACATCGATTAACTACTATGCTTATATGCTTTAGGTATGTAGTATTCAAGTCCTATATGAAAGAAAGAATCTTCATGACCATACCACGCAGTTCTATAATCAACAATGTTAGTAATTATGTTTCATAAATGTGCCACATATAATACACAATTACTGATGTTGCAGAAAAGTTCAGTTTAAATGCAATAGCCTTTCTAAGACCACTTTATTTATTTATTTTTTTATTTCGCCCGCCAAATGAACAATTTGTCTCTGATGGAGTTTCAAGACTTTCCAAATATTTAGAGAGATATGTTATTGTCTGAAAAACCGTTTTGTCTACTCCTTAAGTCTGATTTCATTGATGCTGAGAGAATCTAACGTTCTTGCCACCCACCTGTTTTTTCGAGTAACAGAAATGGGGAAAAATAGTAATAGGCACTTTTTTACCAAAAGGGGGAAAAATGGGACAAAAGGGGAAAAAATGGTAATAGGTAATTTTTTACGATTAGCTTGGTTAAGTTTCCCAAATAGCTTTTGGAGGTATTCCGTTTCTAAAGTAGAACCAAAAAGGGTCCAAACGGGGGAAAAGGTATGAAAACGGCCAAATTGAGTGCAGGTTATCCTAATCCTAGTATATATTATAAATCTTTCGTTAAGTCTGTTTTTTGTTTGTTTGTTAGCCAATAACGCCTGAACGCCTGGGCCGATTTTCTTGAAATTTGGGATATAGTTCGACCTTTTTTGCGCGAAAATTAATACTTTTATGCATAAATGCTGTATTTTATGTGTTTTAAAGGTATTTTTTTACGATTTAGCTTGGTTAAGTTTCCCAAATAGCTATTGGAGGTGTTCTGTTTAAAAAGTTGGACCAAAAGGTAAATTGCATGCATTTATATTAAGGACTTATAGTATTCAAAAAACTGAGTTATTTGATAAACCGGTTTCCGAACAATTTGAAAAATTACATTTTTTAACAAGCCGGTTTCGAAACCGGATTTTTTTAATCCGCGCAACGCCGGGTACAATCTGCTAGTATATTATAAATCTTTCTGTAAGTCTGTTTTTTTGTTTGTTTGTTAGCCAATCACGCCAGAACGCCTGGACCGATTTTCTTGAAATTTGGGATATAGATGGAGCTTTTGTTGATGCTATAAATCTTTTCAAAATTTTGATCAAAACGGGAGAAAAAATGTGACAAATGGGGAAAAATGGTAATAGGTAATTTTTTACGATTTAGCTTGGTTAAGTTTCCCAAATAGCTATTGGAGCTTTTCCATTTTTAAAGTTGAATTAAAAAAGGTCCAAAAAGGGGGAAAAGGGCAAAAAACGGGCAAATTAAGTGCATACCCAATCACGCCTGAACGCTTGAACCGATTTTCTTGAAATTTAGGATATTGATCGAGCTTTTGTCGGTGCAGGTTATAGGCTATAAATCTTTTAAAAATTTTGAACGAAAGGGAACAAAATGGGACAAAGGGAGAAAAAAGGGCAAACATTAGTACTTAATGCATAAATGCTGTATTTTAGTTGTTTTAAAGGTATTTTTTTACGAGTTAGCTTGGTTAAGTTTCCCCGGTGTTCCGTTTATAAAGTTGGACCATAAAGAGTCCAAAAAGGGGGAAAGGGGCGGAAAACGAGCAAATTGCATGCCTTTATATTTAGGACTTAGAGTATTCAAGCAACTGGGTTGTTTAATAAACCGGTTTCCGAATAATTTGAAAAATTGCATTTTTTAAGAAGCCGGTTTTAAAACCCGATTTTTATTTATTGTTATTTTTATAGCTCGCGCAACACCGGGTACAATCTGCTAGTATATTATAATTATGTTCCCCTCTTTCTCCCTTTTACTATACTAATTTGTTTGTTTATGCCCTTGCGTTTAAATTAATTGAATATTAAAATGACTGGTAAAAATTGAGGACAAAAAACAACATCTAATGTAAATTTCAATAATTATAAAAATAAGAGAAGAACAAAAAACATGCCAATCAATTTCATCATTGAATTGTTGATGCAATTCTATATATGCCTCCATTATTATTATACAATATTTTTATATATATTTTTTTGCTGATTGGAAAAACCGTGATTCTAGGAAAACAAACAATTCTATGAAAGCAAACAAGTAATCTAGAAATTATTTATTTCAACCTCATCAATATATGTTTTACAAGGTGGCTTCGCCTCTACCACAAGAACAAGAAAAGGGTGTAAGAGTTAGTGTACAATTTTTAAAATTTGTATATTTGATGGCTGCATATTACATTATAATTGTGAAAACTTTTTGCAAAACATTTGGAGAGTCGTGCTGTGCTCTTAAAGTTTCAACCATTTAAAGAGAAGTCAAAAACAAAAATTTACATAATGTTATCGCTTATGGGAAACAACAGATCAGTCGGTCTCTTCAAAAAAAAAAAAAAAAAAAGAGTGCTGCCATATAAGAGAGTGTAGTCGAATGTACGGAAAACTTCAATTCGTAGTAGATTTTACAAAACACGTATTACGCGGTGTATTTTGACAAAAGGTCTCCGTCTCCATGCGTTCATGAAGATTTTCAGCTTCCTGAGGAACTGAAGCTAGCAGACCATGTAAAGCGCCGTCAATTCGTTCAGTGGATAAAGAAGCACAGTAAAATCAATGTCAATTATCCGATGAAATTTATCTGCTCCAATGAAATGCATTCTATATACACAAATGACTAAGTGAATACACATAATTATCGAATTTTGTCTGGTCCGGATTTTGGTCAACCTGATGGAGTCCTACTTTTTTGAAGTTGATGCCAAAATTTCGATAAATATGAAAGATATTCGTTACAGGAGAAGTCGTCGTAGTCTAGTTCAAATTCCAGATCAGACATCAAAACGAAAATGTGAAAATATTTCTTCGGCGACTTCCTCTTAGCAGATTTTTGGCAAAAACTCTGAGAGTAAGTAAAATTGCCAAGAAAAAGCTTCTCAAATATCTATGGTTCAGAGTCGATTTTAAACAGAACGCACACAACATAATCGTAATCATGCCTGAAGGGTTGTAATGGCCAATTATCCAATGTATTCGTTCGTTAGAAATCGCCGTGGTCTAGTAGGTAGTGTGTTGGCTTTTTAGACGAAAGGCCCGGGTTTGTATCCCAGGTCAGACATCAAAACGAAATTATGCAAATATCTTTTCGGCGACTTCCTCTCAGCAGATTTCTGGCAAAGACTCTGAGAGTAAAAATTGCCATGAAAAGCTTCTCAAAAAAAAAAAAAATATTAAAGCATACAACATAAGTGGTGTGAGAAGCTAGGTCATAATCCTGACTGAAGGGTTGTAATGGCCAATTATGTATGTATGTATGTGTATTCGTTACAGGAACGTGATTGTGAAGTTCTGGTGGAGTCAACTGAACGGCATGGTACTGGAAACATGTGGTTTCAGCAAGGTGGCACAACCACGCACAACGTTGTGCGTGCTGCAATCAATTTATGACAAGAACGATTTTCAAAATAAAATATCTCTAGAAATTCGGAAATTCTCGCCCTGTATATCAGGCGATTTAATGACGTACAATTTTTTTCTTTAAAGTTTTGTGCTCTGATACAAAATCTAAGACATCATCGATGAGGTTCAATAATATCTCTCTGAAAAAGTTCCTGACAATTTAATAAAAATTATAATACGCTTCGTCATAGCTGTGACGGCCAAAACCCGGATATTTCACTTCATACTCTCAATCGAAATATGTTTTCTTTACAATCCAATAAAAACTATCTCCTGGATATGAAATCTATGCTGCGAATTAAAATAAATTCCGTTTGAAAATTGAAGTTTCCTATAAAAGTTCTATATAGTAACGTAAACAATAGTATAACACCGCTCTCAAGTGAGCAGTGTGTTGGTTTTCCAGACAAGACCAAAAGAGTTCCTAAAAAAGTATTTCCTTAAACGATCAGCTTCTTTCAACTAATTAACAACGAAACTTAATGATTTTTTCTCCAAAATGTTGGTTTCATTTAACTATTTGAAGTATTTTTAATAATTTACTGCAACATACTTTAAACACAATTAATTTAAACAAAAGGACAAACTTTTATTTTGAAAGTCTCTACTTTTTCTAACCCAAATTATAGACGAAAGGTATAGAATAGATGTTGGTAATGAAAGTGATCGTGTTCAAAGTACAACAGTTCCTACGTTAACAAGAGAATCGAGTAGTCTCTTTGATACTTTAACAAAATCGGGAGGAGTGGTTGCATCACAATCTACATCGGTAACATCCGCAGCAGCTAATTCGAGTGACAACACGCTTCAAGAGGAAAAAGAAACCGAAGATGATGTGTCCGAAAATGAGAGGAAAAGTAATTCCGTAGTGAATCAAATAGAGGTACATATACCTAAATATTTGCATATAAGTCTACAGTTTCAAAATCCAATAATAAATTTATTTTGATTGCTTTAAATCCCTTTTAGGGTCACCATCAATATTACAATAGCACGATTGTTCTGGACAAAGAAAAAGTTGAAGCATATTGGAATAAAATTCGAAATATGTCACCCAATTGGTTGTTATCACAGTCATATCGCTGGGCAATGGTAAATATTCGTTTTGTTAGTTTTCATTTGAAAGCCTAAGATTTAATTATAAACTATTACCATGATAGTCAGACCAACAGTAACCAGTAGGCCATTGCTGTAAATTCAGAAAAAAATCAAATGTAGTTGAGGAATACACAAAAGTACAGGAAGCTCTGTTAGATTAAAGTCCTTTGCATATGGTATTGAAAACCAGAGCTATGGACAAATCCAACATAAGTCATAAGAGGACAAAATACTTTTCACTTATCGTTTTAGGAATAAAGGGAATAATCTGTGAGCTATATGCTATTTTAAAAGAGCGGCTATTTGGTGGTTGCGAATGAGTCAAAAACGGTCCGTGCTTTTGAAGCGAAAGTCTACGCCATTGAGGATAATATATAACTGTTTGAGGAAGCTTAATCAACTAAGAAGGAACATTAAGATTACGGCCTACTGAGACCCAGTTCCAGTCGGAATTTGCGACAGTGAACAGGCAGATACACTCGCGAGGAGGGGAGCTTCCACGCCACTGATGGAACAAAAATCTTTCTGTGAAGTGGGCAGATACTTAACTAATGGAAGATAAAGAAAGGGAAGAATTCCTATCGCCACGATTTCAAAAATAATAGTCTTGAAAACTTCAGGCCGAATATCATGTTTTAATAATTTACGGATTTAACAGACTTCAACTATCTAAAGAGCGTTACATCTGAAGGTCAAATTATTTTAGATTTTCTACACAAATTTCATTTACAGAAGACTTTCGTTTTCCACCCACCAGGCCAATATATTCATGAAATAATGTTTGCATTTCATGAATAAGATTCATTCACAATACATATGATGATAGGTCATATACCAAAAATCATATTAAGATCTTCTGGCCAAACGAAGACTGAAAATTTAATATGTTGTCGAAGCTAGGAATCTCACCTGGCTCGATGTTTCTAAGTTTGAATAATTAATTAATTATATTCCACCTTTCGGTAAGTTATTGGTTTTCATAACTGTGGACGAATCGTAAATCTATTGCAAAGACCCACTTAGCAAACAATGGTCAAAACAGAGGATGCATCTTATGCCAACTTATTGGTAGATTTAATGAGGATTTGGCGATCTCATTTCTTAAAAATTAAAAAAAAAAACGAAATACGTTGGACAAGGAATATAGCAGAGCTCAAAGGACATCTAAGTTTTATTTCAAATCTTACGGACTAATTGGCCAAAGCTAGTAACTACCAAAAGTATTCATATTCCGTTCAGCTCGAACTTGAAAGATCCTGTAAAAACCTTAATTTGCGAAAAAAAATTTGACTGTTGTAAACTAATTGAAATCATTTTATTTTTGGAATTTTTTAGACTGTTGTTTTAAGTTTTGACTTTCCCTTCTATGGCCATCCAGTAAGAAATGTTACCGTTGCTACTGGTGGTTTCATTTATACCGGTGACTATGTACATTCCTGGCTGGCGGCTACCCAATATATTGCACCCTTAATGGCCAATTTCGATACCAGCCTATCGAATGATTCATTTGTGCGTTTCAATGATACCGGTAAGTATAATTAATTTTTATTATTTCATTTCGTTATAAAATTGTAATATCGTTAATTACATATGACAGGTTCATCGTTTACAGTCCTTTGGGAAAATGTCTATCTACAGCATAAGCAAGATGTGGGCAAATTTACTTTTAGTACAACGTTACATAAGAATGGTGATATTGTTTTCACATATTTCTCAGTGCCGATTTTAGTTAACGCTATACAAGATGACAAACATCCCGTAAAGGTTGGTCTTTCGGATGCCTATATTATTGACAAAGTCATTTACTGTAAGTTATAAAATGTCGTCGTTTTCTTAATTTATTTGTTCGTGACTGCAGTTTGTTTTTTTTTTCCTAATTTATAGCTTTTCGTAGAAAAACAATTTATGAATATCACAAAGTTAATTTTGCCAACGCCGAGATTACAAATTCCACAATCATCACTTTGAAAGCTTTACCCACTTGTCTCGAATATATCAATTGTGCCTCATGTGTAAATCATGCCACTGCATTCAATGTAAGTATTTTAGAAATAAACAACTCAGAATATTAATAACAATCAAGGGATGTCCCTAAATCGTCAACTACATTTTGTTGGAAGTAGGATATAAAATTTGAATTTTATATTTATATTACAAGTGTTGGATAGCTCGGCTAAAGAACGAATTTCGTCTTATGCGATCGATCCATTGACCAACCGACCGAAAGTGCTCTAAACGACGAGTTCGTTACCTACGGATTTTAATAAGCACTTTGGTCCTCTCCTGTACGCAATTGAGAATGCTCAAACTACACAAAGAATACATGAATGTTGAATTCCATTTTCGTATGGATGTTTGTGGTATAAACAGCCAGGAGATAAGATGTAAAGAAACACACCAAAATATGTCATTGAAAAAAACTGGTTCTTAAAAAGTTTGACTGTGATTTTACTAGTTGTGAAACACGTTCAAATTCCTTCTAAAGCCCATTACATTGAGTTTCCTGCATGTTGTAAGTAACCTAACCTAACCGTCGTAAATTTTTGAGAGATTGATTGAGAATTTTCTTATGCACCTAATAATTTCTAATATTTAATTTCATTCTAAAATAAAAGATTTTTCTTATTACGCCACTTATTATGTTTTCTGAAAATAACTTCTATTCTTAGTCTTATTAACGCTCATATTGAGTATTGTAAAGGACATACGTTGAATGTCAAAACGTCGATAACCAAATTCGATAAAGCTATTGTAATTAAAAAAAAAGAATAAACTTCGGGTTTACTTTCTATAATTTATCTCAATTTATCTTTTTGCTTTAGTGTTCATGGTGTCCAACCGTAAATAGATGTTCATCTGGTCTAGATCGCCAGAAACAAGATTGGTTTGATCATGGTAAATATAACCTTCATTCATTGTAAACGATAAACTCTTATTGAAATTGTTTTAACATGGTAGGCTGTCATAAGCATCATATAACTGAAGAAGACTCTTGCCCTGTCAGTGTCTCTGAAACTTTAACAAAAGAAGAGACAGTGATTGCATCAGAAGCTACGTTAATAACATCAGTAGAAACAAATTCCCGTGACGAGTCTGTAGAAAAGGAAGAAGAATCATCCGCAATAGATAATTCAAGTGATAGTAAGGAACAAAAGGAAGAAGTAACTGCCGTAACAGCTAATTCTAATGACGACACTGTAAAAAAGAAAGAGGAAGATGTACCTGAAAACACGACATTAAAGACATTTGAAAAGAATAATCAATCAAAGAAGGGTATGTATCCTATGTACATGCATATGTATTTGAAATAGTGATAAACGAAATAATAATAATTTTATTTTAATTGCTTTACAACATCATATCATCATATGATTACATATATAATAATATAGGGTAAATGTACCAGTAGTCGGCAGTTTTATTTTTTTCTCTTTTTTAAATTGGTCTGATTAAAAGTGGGAAAGTAGTGTTGAGATGATGTTTAGTTATTACAATTCTGTGATAAGTTTAGTTTTAGATCCATTTACTAACTTTGAACAATAAAATAGCAAATTATAAGTAATTGAAATAAATGTGCTCGGCAAATGTGTTCCTAAGTTCGGCAAAAAATGATCCTATTGTCGGCATTAACATTTTTGTTAAAGAAAATAGGTTTTGGAGCTATGCTTGGCATTGCACACGAAATTAATACAGAAATTAAGGCAGCAGAATTCGACGTGGCTATCGATATTATTAACAAAACAGCACCAAAACTTCTTGTCTTCCGGCAAACTATTTACTACATCTTTAGGTGGTCGCACATATGGAAAGACAACCATTGGGGCTGCTATCTGACCATTTGTCACTGTTATTATTTTCTTTTTAATTCCTATTTGGATACTGTAAACGTTTCTATATCCTTTTGGGTTCAGAGCTTTTCCGGTTTTGAGCATAAACTAAAGCTGGGTTCATCTCCATTAAATATTCGCGTTAAAAGCATTTTGCTCTGTTAGGAAACGGAAACAGCATGGGTCTTTGATCATCTACTATTATCGCTTGAACTGCAGTTATCAAGTCTTCAGCTTTTAATGGGAATACACAATTTGCTAGGTCTTCGCACCATATCTCAAGACCTCTTCCTCTTCTGATTCAGTCAAGACTGCTTGTGGACCCATTTCTTCGGTATCAACCGAAGGATGGATTCTGTCCTGTATGGTGGAACGCAGGACTCCATATTTTTTGCTTGCAGCCAATATTGTAGATGTGCCATTTCTTACTTCTATTAAGGCACATTTTAGGGATTCTTAGGAGTATTGGTGTACGAGCATTTTCCCGTAGGTAGACATATTAATGAATTTATATTGCCCGGGATTGAAAGAACAGCCTATTATGCCTACTGAACCACGAACTTCGGTCCTGTTATAGGACTTCTAGTTATATGAATGTAAGAATGTCGAATTTAGATTGTTGGCAGCTCTCAGTGTATTCATTATAAACTATGCCGACTATTGGGTAAATCAAGTTTTTACTTAATTTCCAGTAGCCGGCACCTCCCTGCCGACAATTGGAAATCATATAATTCTTTGTTCCTAAAACCGGCAGCAATATAAATTATAAAAAAAATATTAATTTCCTTAATTTTTCACTCTTAATTTAATATTTGATCTATTTTCTTTCATTAAAGGAACTTACTTTTTTCAAAAATACTTAATTTAATATAAATACTTGCTTGTTTAACGAGACAGGCACTACTCCACTTTTTGAAAAACTATGACTGCATAAGGACAAATATTGACAAAAGTATTCATCCCACTTCAATTTACTCATTTTATAAGAGAACAAAACTATTTTTTCTACCAAAATCAGTTTTAACTTTAGTACATAAAGGTTTCTTTTCTTATTTATTTTCATTTTTTTACAAAAACTGCCGATCACTGGTACATGTCGACATTAGGTGCATTTACCCTATAACATTTATTATTATACATTTGCTGTAGATCAAGAAGAGACCATTCCTATAGTTTTTCTGTTTTTGATGTCTAAGTATCTGTTGAAAGAGTTATTTAAGTGAAATATAGCAAATTAATTAAAATATAGCAAATTAAGGTTTTCTAGAAATATAAATTATGATTAAAAAATTATATTCAAATATGCCATAAAAAAAAAGAAGAGAGCAAAAGAGAGATTACTCCTATTATGATTAGTAAATAAATTTTTTTGTAAATACAAACGAATTGTAGAGGCAATCAAGAGTTTACAAATAAATCACTTGGTATGGTAATAATCTACAAATAACTGTTAGCATAAAACCATTCTGCATGTTATACTTCCAGTAATAGAACATATTTAGGCAAGTGAGTCCTTGACAAGCTATTTAAAGGAGGGCATTATAATCAAATTTCCCAAAAGAAGCAATGTTGCCAAATACGTTATAGGTTGCATACTACTTACTTTACATACATAATTGGTCATAACAGCCCTTTAGTCAGGATTAGGACCTAGCTTATTACACCACTTATGTCCTGTGTGATAATTTTATACATGAGTAGCAGCAGGTTAAAGTCGACTTCAAACGACAGATTTTTGAATTTTTGGAAAACTTTTTATTGCAATTTTATTTTGCTCTCAGAGATTTGAAATAAGTCTGCTGAGAGTTAGTCACGGATAAATATTATTTTAGTATTCGATTTGTTGGAGATGTTTTATCTGGAATTTGAACCTACACTTCACGTCTGATAACCCACGATACTTTATTTAGGTTTTCAAAAGAGCATTAGGCACTAAGTACAGTAATGCACTATCGTGGGCAATTAGGTGCAAAGGCATATAAATGTAGTTAATCTACAAAATTCATTATAATTCTGCCTGTACGAAATGCCACTGAGTGACAAAATAAGCATTCTTGCAGTAGTAATAGTTTTTACATTCATTATAATTTTGATGTCTAATACTAAACAAAGCTTTGATTACATTTTGATATCTTGAATAGCAGTGTACATAACACAAAAGAGGGCGGCTTTTATAATTTGAGATGCGTTTGAATATCAAACGTCAGTTTTTTTTTAATTTCCCGCCTCTTTATTGAGCAGGGCAGGATCACTGCTCTTGTCAGTAGATGTATACTAATTAGCTTCTGTAAATATGCTTAGAAAATGCGACACTTAGTTCACTTGATTGGTAACAGTCTACATTGTAATTTGAGTATAAACTTGAGCAAGTTCAAACTGATAGGTGAAAACTCTGTTTCATCACTACCAAAACATATTTAGGTCTACAACTTTAAGGTTTGCTTTTGAGAGGTGACAACCAGAAATTGATCGATCTATGAAAAATATATTTCTAGATTTTTTTATTGTTGTAATAATAAATATTTTATTTATATTTTACAGAATCCGGCGAATCCAAACATAATGCAGAGGAGTAAAATGTACTTAAATATAAAATTAAAAATAAAAAAAAACAAAAAAATCCATTAAACTGTTTGTCACTGTTAGTTTTCCAATAAATTTTACAATCAATAAAAATTCTACAAAAAAAACTTTTTATTTCGAAGTTGAATTAAAAATTTACAAATACGTACCATTAGTTATAACACACGAATTACACACAATTACATTAGTGGTCGTCATTGGCCCTTATTGAGCTATGTTCCACAATAACGTTACTCTATCTCAACTATGCGAATTGGGACTGAAGATGATGTGGTCCCCACGGAACGGCAAAGTAGAAGAAGAATCGGTTATTAAAAAGTTGTCAATGGCTACTGCATGGCTAATCGAGGCAGGCATTTGAATGAAATTGTACATTCAAATAAAAAAAGAAATTTGAGAAAATATTCATTTTTTTTTTTAGAATTTTAAAAAAAAGAAAAGTTATTTGGTGGACCCTTTATAATTTATTTATTATTAAAAATATTGCATGTTGATGGGCATATGAAAGCGTAATTTTCTAAGGAATAGGAAAGGTTATCAGCTAATGCTTTTCACTGATTCTTACTATCCTATCATTCCAAGGTTGGACAAGAAAAATTCTCAGTTGTTTAAGAACTTCATGAAAAAAATTATTTATTTTATTTGAAGGAGTTTCGTGTAAGTTATAGTAACAAATTTACAATAATAAAATTTCTTTAAATTTATTTATTTTCCTCTAAAATAACAGTTGCTTGTGGGTTGCTCAAATGCTGTAACGATTAGCTTAAAGGTTTTCGTTTTATTTACTGTTTCACATTCATTTACGGAGCTCAAATCCGTGTCATCGCTCTAAAAATTCATGGACAATTTACTGAAAAGTGTAAGGACCTATCATCAGAATCTTGGCGGTCATTTGATAGATATTTTATTCCATACATATCTTCTTTACAAAACAAAAAATACGTGTTTTTATTTATTAATAAAAAAAAATTGTATTCTTAATGAGACACTCTTTACATTCGCCTCCAATACAAAAATTTGAAATCTCCAATCGCTTGCTACATGGAGTATTTGTCTCAGCCAGCTGATTGTTTTTTATTTATTTGTATGTGTGACTTTCGAAATTCCAAAATGATAGCTACTACTCAAACGAACAGCACCAAACAGTCTCTGTTTATTGTTCAGTTCAACAAGAATGGCGAAAATCGGTGGTCGCTTGATTGGATTTTTAACACTTTTTGTTATCATTTATAATATAAATATTGTATTTGCAACAAAATGTAAGTAAATTATTAAATTAAATACAATTGAAACTTAAAGTAGCTACTTTGTAAATTATTTTCTTTCATTAATTAATTATTAAGTCGTCTTAATACAATTGGGATTAACAGCAAACGATCAAATTTCAAATTGAAAAATTCAGTTACCGTAATTGTTTACTTAAGTGATATGAAAGTTGTTGTGTCAGTTCTTTACAAGCCCGAGAATTTGAGTTGAATAGAAAACTTTTATAATCGCTGTTTCAACCGATGGTATGCGGTTTAATCTTCTGAGCTGCTGCTGAAAATATGTCTTAGTTATTGTCTTGAATTTTTTCGTATATAGTATGTATGTATAATACAACACCATACAATAAAATAATACATTCCAATTTCTGGCGTGAGAATAATAAGTATTTTCCAAGATACAACAGAACAACTCAAGAGCTCAACTTCATTAATCAAATACTCTCATCATTCATGTATGCATATATGAAGCGTTTCAACAGATTCTTAATATTAATATATAAAATCAGATGTACATAATTGGCATTAGCAATTGACCCTTTCGTTAAGATTATGATTCAGTTTCTCACATTAGTTATGTTGTGCGAGAGTTTTTTTTTTACGCGTAATTGGTGGTACCTACAGTTGAAACTCAACCCCGAACGAAAAATTTTTTAGAAACTTTTTCATGGCAATTTATATACTCTCACAGAACTCTGCTGAGAGGCAGTAAGCAAAGAAATATTTTCTCATATTTAGTTTTGTTGAAGATGTTTGATCTGGGATTTGAACTACTACAAACTAAACTACGATGGCTAATAAGAAAATTTCGTTTCAACTTGCGTATTAGCTTCATGATAAATTCGTTGAAACGTCTATAACAATAGCTGAGCAGTATTTGTTCTATACGAATGCTCTTTCCATGGCCTCCCATTAATATAGATGTTAAATTAATATTTCAGATCAATTTAGTCCCCAACAGTTCGTTAAACAGTTTAAACATCGATTAACTACTATGTTTATCTGCTTTAGGTGTGTAGTATTCAAGTCATATATGAAAGAAAGAATCCTCATGACCATACAACGCAGTTTTATAAGCAACAATGTTAGTAATTATGTTTCATAAATGAGCCACAAACAATTTACCATTACGCGACCAAACAATTAGTGATGCTTCAGAAAAGTTCAGATTAAATGCAATAGCCTCTCTAAGACTACTGTTTGCCCCCCAAGTGAACAATTTGTCTCTGATGGAGCCTCAATACATGAAATCTATGCTGAGAATTAAAATAAATTACGCTTGGAAAAAAATTAAAGTATCCTATAAAAGTTCTATATAGTTAGGTAAACAATAGTATAACACCGCTGTCAAGTGAGCAGTGTGTTGGTTTTCCAGACAAGACCAAAAGAGTTCCTAAAAAGTATTTCCTTAAACGATCAGCTTCTTTCAACTAATTAACAACGAAACTTAATGATTTTTTCTCCAAAATATTGCTTTTATTTAACTATTTGAAGTATTTTTAATAATATCTGCAATATACTTTAAACACATTTATTTTAAACAAAAAGACAAACTTTTACTTTGAAAGTCTCTACATTTTCTAACCCAAATTATAGATGAAAGGTATAGAATAGATGTTGGTAATGGAAATGATCATGTTCAAAGTACAACAGTTTCTACGTTAACAAGAGAATCGAGTAGTCTCTTTGATACTTTAACAAAACCGGGAGGAGTGGTTGCATCACAATCGACATTGACAACACCCACGGCAGCTAATTCTACTGACAACACGGTACAAGAGGAGAAAGAAACCGAAGATGATATGCCTGAAAATGAGAGGAAAAGTAATTCCGCAGTGAATCAAATAGAGGTACATATACATACATATTTGCATATAAGTCTACAGATTGAAAATCGAATAATAAATTTATTTTGATTGCTTTAAATCCCTTTTAGGATCACCATCAATATTATAACAGCACGATTTTTGTGGACAAAGAAAGAGTTGAAGCATATTGGAATGAAATTCGAAATACGTCACCCAATTGGATGTTATCACAGTCATATCGCCGGGCAATGGTAAACATTCGTTATATTTCTATTATAAAACTCGATTTGAAAGCCTAGGCTTTAAATATAAACTGTTACCATGATAGTCAGTAGGATATTGCTGTAAAGACAGAAAAAAATCAAACGTAGTTGAGGAATATAAAAAGACTAGAGTGTGACAGTATAAAACACAGGAAGATCTGTTAGATTAAAGTATGATAGTAAAAACCAGAGCTGTGGTTAAAGGAATGGTAGACAAATCCGAACATAAGTAATAAGAGGGCAAAATGCTTTTCACTTATCGTTATAGGAATCAAGAGAATAATCTGGGTGCTATATGCACTTTTAAAAGAGAGGTGATTTGGTGGTTGTCAATGAGGCAAGAACGGTCCGTGCTTTCGAAGCGAAAGTCTATGCCACTGAGGATAATGTATTACTGTTAGAGATAGTATATTACTGATTAAGCTTAGATAGGAAGGAAAATTAAGATTACGCCCTACTGAGACCCAGTTTACAACGGAATTTGCGACAACGAAGAGGCAGATACACTTGTAGGGGAGCTTCCACGCCACTGATGGAACCAAAATCTTTCTGCGAAGTGGGGTGATACTTAACTAATGGAAGATAGAGAAAGGCAAGAACTCCTATCGCCACGATTCCAAAAATAATAATCTTGGATAATTTACGCATTTAACAGACTACAACTATCTAAAGGTCATTAAATCTTATGAATAAATTATTTTAGATTTTCTAGATAAATTTCATTTACAGAAGACTTTCGTTTTCCACCCACCAGGCCAGTATCTTTTTTTTTTTATAAAACCAGTACTCAGGGGATGACTCCTGCTCATGCAATGCATTGTGCAGGTTTTTAGGAAAGGTGGAAAGAGAGAGGGAAGATGCGAACGGTATGGAAACGAGTTGCTGCTGTTGACTATAAAATGGTCAGTGCTATACCTTCACCATTAGATAGTCTACAACAATCGTCCCCAAGAAACCCGCAGTTTCTCACACCACTTATGTTGTTTGTGTTAATTTTATACAGAAGTGGCGGGACCTACAGTTTAACGTCGACTCCGAACGACAGATTTTTGAGAAACAAGAAGAGAAAGAGAAGAAATCGCCGAAAAAATACTTTTTTGTTTTTTTTTATTTTTGATGTCTGCCTTGGAATCGAACGCTGGCTTTACGTCTAATAAGCCAGCACACTACCTACTAGATCACGGCGACTCCCATCTTCATGAAATAGTGTTTCCATTTCCTGAATAAGATTCATCCATAGGTCATATACGGAAAATCATATTAAGATCTTCTGCCCAATCGAAGATTGAAAATTTAATATATTGTCGAAGCTATAGGAATCCCACTTGGTCCTAAGTTTGAACAATTACTTGATTATGCTCCACCTTTCGGTAAGATGTGCAGTTATTGGCTTTCATAACTATGGACGAATCGTGAATCTATCACAATGACCCACCTACCAAACAGTGGGCAAAACCGAGAATTTATTAACTAAATCGGCGAATCCTTTAAGAAGATGAAACAATCAGTGATGCATCTTTTTCCAACTTATTGGTAGATTTAGTGAGGATTTGACGATCTTATTTTTTAATAATTAAAAAAAACGAAACACGTTGGACAAGCTATATAGCAGAGCTCAAATGATATCTAGGTTTTATTTCAAATGTCACGGACTAACTGGCCAACACTAGTAACTGCCAAAAGTATTCATATTCTGTTCAGCTCGAACTTGAAAATATAATAAATAAATATAAATCCTAATCTGTGAAAAAATGTTAACTATTACAAACTAATTGAAATCATTATATTTTTGGAATTTTCTAGACTGTAGTTCTAAGTTTTGATTTTCCCTTCTATGGCCGTCCAGTAAGAAATGTTACCGTTGCTACTGGTGGTTTCATGTCTACCGCTGACTATGTACATTCCTGGCTGTTGGCTACCCAATATATTGCACCCTTAATGGCCAATTTCGATACCAGCCTATCGGATGATTCATTAGTACGTTTAAATGATACCGGTAAATATAATTAATTTTTATTATTTCATTTCGTTATAAAATTGTAATATCGTTAATTACATATGACAGGTTCATCGTTTACAGTCCTTTGGGAAAATGTTTATCTACAGCATAAGCAAGATGTGGGCAAATTTACTTTTAGTACAACGTTACATAAGAATGGTGATATTGTGTTTACATATTACTCTGTGCCGATTTCACCTGAAGCCATACAAGATGGCAATCATTCCGTAAATGTTGGTCTTTCTGATGCCTATATGTTTGAAAAAGTCATTTACTGTAAGTTATACAAATGACGTTGTTTTCTTAATTTATTTGTTTGTGACTGTGGGTTTCTTCTATTTTTTGTTTTGTTTTTTTCTTTTTTGCTAATTTATAGTCGCTCGTAAAAAAACAATTTATGAATATCACAGAATTAATTTGGCCAATGCCGATATTACAAATTCCACAATCATCACTTTGAAAGCTTTACCCACTTGCCTCGAATACATCGATTGTGCCTCATGTGTAAATCACGCAACTGCATTCAATGTAAGTAATAATTTTAGAAACATACAATGCAGAATATTTAAAACAATCAAGGGATGGTCGTAAATCATCAGCAACATTTTGTTGGAAGTAGGAAAATATGCTATAGGAGGTGAGAAAAGGTAGTGGCTTTTGTAGATATAAAATTTGAATTTTATATTTATATTACAAGTGTTGGATAGCTCAGCTAAAGAACGGATTTTGTCTTGTGCGATCGATCCATTGACCAACCGACCGAAAGTGCTCTAAACGACTAGTTGATTACCTACGGATTTTAATAAGCACTTTGGTCCTCTCTTGCATGCAATTGAGAATGCTCAAACTACGCAATCAATACATGAATGTTGAATTCCATTTTCGGATGGATGTTTGTGGTATAAACAGCTAGGAGATAATATGTAAGGAAACACACCAAAATCTGTCATTGAAAGAAACTGGTTCTTAAAAAATTTTACCGTGATTTCACTAGTTGTGAAAGACGTTCAACTTTCTCCTTAACCCTATACATTGAGTATCGTACCTGTTGTAAGTAACCTAACCTTAGCTTCGTAAATTTTTGAGAGATTGGGAATTTTCTTATGCACTTAATAATTTCTAATATTTAATTGCATTCTAAAATAGAAGATTTTTCTTATTCCGCCACTTATTACGTTTTCTGAAAATAACTTCTGTTCTTAGTGTTATTAACGCTCATATTTAGTATTGTAAAGGACATACGTTGAATGTCAAAATGTCGATAACCAAATTCGATAAAGCTATTGTTATTAAAAAAAAATAAATTTCGGGTTTACTTTCTGTAATTTATCTCAATTTATCTTTTTGCTTTAGTGTTCATGGTGTCCAACCGTAAATAGATGTTCCTCTGGTCTAGATCGCCAGAGACAAAATTGGTTTGATCATGGTAAATATAACCTTCATTCATTGTAAACGATAAACTCTTATTGAAATTGTTTTAACATGCCAGGCTGCGATCAGCATCATGTAGCTGAAGAAGACTCTTGCCCTGCCAGTGTCTCTGAAACTTTAATAAAAGAAGAGGCAGTGATGGCATCAGAAGCTACGTTAATAACATCAGTAGAAGCAAATTCCAGTGATGAGTCTGTAGAAAAGGAAAAAGAATCATCCGCAATAGATAATTCAAGTGATAGTAAGGAACAAAAGGAAGAAGTAACAGCTAATTCTACTGACGACACTGTAAAAAGGAAGAGGACATCACTAAAGAAAAAATCTTAAATACGGAAGATGTACCTGAAAATTATAAAGACGTGTCAACAGAAAGGTATGTATCCTATGTACATGCATATGTATTTGAAATAATAAATTTATTTCGATTACTTTGCAACACTTTTAGAATCATGATCGCTATTATAACGTGACATTTGTTGTGGATCAAGAAAAGACGATTTTTATAATTTTTCTGCTTTCGATTTCTAAGTATCTGCTGAAAAACTTATTCAAGTGTTGCAATAATAAAATATAACACATTGAGGTTTTAGACCGTATAAATTCTGATTCAAAATATTGTGTATATTAAAATATAACATCACAAAAGAGAGAGAGAGAGAGAGATTACTCCTATTTTGATTAGAAAATGAAATTCACAGAAAAATCACTATTATTTATCACATCTCATCACCTGACGCTCAACAACTTTGCAAATGTAGCGCTTATGAAGCAAATATCTCAATACAAACGAATTTTAGAGTATAATAATAATGTTATATGATAATGATGAAGTCGCCGTGGTCTAGTGCGTAGTGTGTTGGCTTATTAGACAAAAGGCCCGGGCTCGTATCCCAGGTCAGACATTAAAACGAAAAATATTTCTTCGGCGACTTCCTCTCAGCAGATTTTTGGCAAAGACTCTGAGAGAAAAAATTGCTATGAAAAGCTTCTCAAAAATCTGTCGTTCGGAGTCGACTTTAAACTGTAGGTCCCGTCATTCAAGTATAAAAATTAACGCACACTACATAAGTGGTGTGAGAAGCTAGGTCGTAATCCTTACTGAAGGGTTGTAATGGCCAATAATATATGTATGATAATGATAATACTACCAAGTTATACAAAGCAGGCCATTATAATCAAATTTTCCCAAAGAACCAATGCTAATAAGCAAACAAGTGAATTTCCGACCACAGGGATTATGTATTGTTTATGCGAATAGATTTCATGTTATTCTTAAACAATTGTTTGAATGGTGAACTTTACTTTACATCCATAATTGGTCATTACAGCCCTTTAGTTAGGACTATGACCTGGTTTCTCATACCACTTATTTTGATTGTGTTTTAATTTTATACATGAGTGGCGGGACCTACAGTTTAAAGTCGGCTTCAAACGACAGATTTCTAATTATTTACTCTCGGAGTTTTTGCCAGAAATCTACTGAGAGAAAGTCGCTGAAGAAATATATTTTCATATACGTTTAATAAGCCAGCACGCAACCTTCTATACATTATTTTGTTTAGAATTTATTGACTTCAAAAAGAGCATTAGGCACCAAGTATAGAAATGCAGACTCATGTGCAAAGTGCATTAAAATTCCGTATGCACGAAACGGCACTGAGTAACAAAATTATGATTCTTGCAGGAGTAAAAGCGGCGTTTTATAATTTTTGACTTTTGAATATCAAATGCTTTTCTTAATTTCTCACCACGTTACTGAAAGCGCAATATCACTTCTCTTGTCAATAGATGTATGCTAATTACCATCTGTAAAAATATTTACAAAATGCTTCACTTAATGTTTTGTAACAAACTACAGTGTAATTTAAGTATTAACTGGAAAAAGTTTAAACCCATAGTTGATAACTCTGTTTCATTACTACCAAAACATATTGAGGTCCACAACTTTAAGGTTTGATTTTGAAAGCTGTCAACCAGAAACTGATCTATCTATGAAAAATATATTTCGAGATATTTTTATTGTTACAAAAAATTTATAATTCTAAAATATTTTATTTTTATTTTACAGAATCCCACGATGAATCCAGTCATAATATAGTGGAGTAAAGTGTGCTTAAGTTATAAATTAATTTAAAAAAAGAATAGAAAAATCCATAAAACTGTTGGTTACTTTTTGTTTTCCAATAAATTTTGCAATCAATAAAAATCTTACCAAAAAAGCTTTTTATTTCGATAAAGCCATTACATTGGCCCTAATTGAGCCATGCTTAACAACAACATCGCTCTATTTCAACTACGCAAATTGGGTTTGAAGAGGACGCGGTCGTAACGGAATGGTAAAGTCGAAGAAAGAAAGGTTATTTTGAAAGTTAACATTTAAATCCTTCAGTCTTATAAAGATGTTTCTTTGTTTATGTAGTAAAATAGTAAAGGTTCTTTAATTATGGTTTGCTTGGATTTGCCAAATTCTGCAATGCAATGTATGTGGCACTGGAAGGCTCAATGGACCATTATGGCAATGAAAATTCCACCTCCCTAATCAAATTCGAATTATATTTCATGTTTGTGGCAGTAACAAATATTTGCCAATTTCTGATGTCAAGGACCAATAGAACAGTGCATTCACATTAACTTTTCTTCTTTTTTATTCAAACACTAGTCACAAACTAAGTAGTAGTCTTGACAAAATTGACTATATGAGTCAGTAAAACATTTTTAGAGACTGTTGAAGTCACGGAATAGTCATGAAGAAAGGTAACTAAGACTAATCACAAAAAAATTTACCTATTCTTTATTTTCTACACTACAAGGTCTTTAGTTTTGCTAACGAATAGGTGCCGATATGTGGCCATTTGGTTATAATTCTGAACGTTAAGTGATAATATCGGGCCACATGCTTCAGCACACATTCAGATACCAAGTCCGACAGTACAATCTAGAAGGGATACAGGGAGGACTTTCAAGTACTATCGCTGTCATAGTGATTCAATTGAGTCTGTGCAGAAGCAGTTTTTATTATTCTGTTTACGTGGCTTAGAATGGGATTATGCCAATGGGCTTCCATCATATGAGGATAGATTAGCTTTGATAAAACTTCCTACTTTGGAACGTAGAAGGGCTGTTTTAGGGGTTTGTTTTGTTTTTCATCTGGTTAAAGGTGATATCGATTCTGAGTTTTTGCTTTATAGCGTGAATTTCAGCATTCCAGCCAGATTTTCACGGCACTATCGTCCTCGTTCTTTAGATTTCTATAGAACGAACTATGGATGTAATTTTCCTTTTCGTAGATTATGTTACGATTTTAACTTACATTATTATTTTATAGATTTTAATTGTAGTGTTTGTAATATAAAACGTAGCTTATATACATACATACATACATAATTGGCCATTACAACCTTTCAGTCAGGATTACGACCTAGCTTCTCACACCACTTATGTTGTGTGCGTTAATTTTATACATGAGTGGCGGGACCTACAGTTTAAAGTCGACTCCGAACGACAGATTTTTGAGAAGCTTTTCATGGCAATTTTTACTCTCAGAGTCTTTTGCCAGAAATCTGCCGAGAGGAAGTCGCCGAAGAAATATTTTTCGTTTTGATGTCTGACCTGGCTGACGTAGTTTATATGCTGACACTAATTAATAAATTATGGTATAAAAACGTATTTTTGTTCTTGTATTAGATAGTTCCGTTTTATTGTTACCTTATTCAGCTTGTGATTAAGTTCTGTAGCTGTTTTATGTTCTCGTTGCTATAAATTTTCCTTTGCCCGCTACAGCCCGGACTGTAGTGTGTACGTGTCCCTACGTAATGGGGACGAGCCCTCCGCGGTCGGGTGAGGGTGGGTTAGTGTGAGGCCGGGGACGTTCTAAAAAAAAAGAGCACTTATCAGCAATATCACAAATGACTTAGGATCCATTTCAGATCGACATGTCGTTAGCCACTTTCATCTCATTACAGTGGAATTATAAGTACTGACGGTCGTAAAAATTTTGCAAATTTCAGCTATATTCCCTTCCCTTTTGTAGATAAGAATGCCTACATTCCGTACAAATTTTAATAAATTGTCTGTGGCATCATTCAAAGAACACTTGACATGTAGGTCCCGTATGCTTGAAAGTGGCCATGAGGATAAACTCAATTAAGACTTCATTGGTTTCATTTACAAAAAGAAAATTTCCTAAATGGAAGAATATTCGCCTTCAGGGTACGATGATATCGCAGAAAATGAAGGTGAATATGTATGTAGTAATAACACTACACAATAAATTAACATGGAGGGCATATACATTTAAAGGACAACGCTGAACTTATCACAAACATTGTGAAGGAATCGTTAGATGAACAGAGTTCTTAAAATGCTGACCACAATTCTATTGAAAATTAACAAATATTGCAGTTCCCTCTAATCTAAAAAAGCTTGAGATGCTGGGATCGAGTACATCTTACGTTGCAACAAATTCTTGAGGGAAGAGTATAGGACATAGAAAAAAATCCGATTTCCATGTATAATATTTAAAGAGAATTTTGCCGCATTTTCTGGAAGTGTATACAATTTAAAAAAATGTTTACATTAATTTAGGAAAGACCCATATAAACATTTCATTGCCAATTTGTTTCTGTCTGTATTGTTCCACCATTATGTTCCGCACACAAGCAAAGCAAACGTACATACACTTTCAGTTTTACACTCTCAAAGAGTATCACACAGATACCCGTGTCGTAAACAAGTGGTGTTCGCTTCTCTATCGAAAACAGCGGGTAGTTTCCATTCAACTCTTTGGATACGTTCATTATTTGCTCAAGAAATAATAAAAAAAAAAAAATAAAATTAAAAGAAAAGTTTTTTTTTTCTTTTAAATAAAATCTAAAATACAACAGCAAAAAAGTGAAAAAAATCATACTAAATTTGATACACGACAATTTAAATGAATTGAAAAAGTTTTTGACTGGTTTTATTTGGCCGTATTAATTTATTTTTTATTTCATTCATTGTTGCTGTTTTTTTTTAGTGAACACGCAAAGATAAAGAAATAAAAATAAAAAAATAAGAAGAAAAAATATATAGAAGTGAAATAGAAAGAAAAAAAAATATAGAAACCTAAAGTAAAGGAGAGTGTGTTTGTGTTTGGAAGCAGGTAGGTTTCTCATTAAATATAAAATAAAATAAAATATCTTTAGGGTGTAAAATTGGAAAACAATTAAAAAATGTAAAAAAGAAATTCAATAACATCTTCTCTTCGTTATTAATGTTTGGTGGTATTATGTGTGGAGTGAGGTTAAAAACCAATGTACAACCCGCAATAAAAAAAATAAAAAACGGTTGCGAAATAATATAATTTTAAGGCAAATTAATATTTAAAGTGTGAGCGGTATGACGCATTTGTTTTAAAACGAAACCAAATATAAAAAAAAAAAACATGAAGAAAGCCGATCGAAAATCACATGTAATTCATCACTAATAATTGAAATATTTTTAAGTGTTTTAAAGAAAAGAATGCCATAAAAAAAACACAACATTTTTATTGAATTGCATCATGATTTGTTGTATATTCTCTTTTCCTTTTTTGTTTATTTTCATATTGTTTTTGTTGTTCCACATTTTTTTTTTATGGGATGATGATGCGATTGGATGGAAACCAATTTTAAAATTTCATGTCTACATATAGGCATGACTTCTTAATAGTGTTGTCAACTTAAATGGTTTGAGTTAGCATTCCGTGCTGTTACTTAATGGTTTTAGTGGTTCTATATCGGTAATTTAGTCGCCGTAATCTAGCAGGTAGTGTGTTGGCTTATTAGACGTAAAGCCAGGGTTCGAGTCCCAGGCCAGACAACATCAAAATAAAATACAAAAAGCATTTTATCGGCGATTTCCTCTCAGCAGATTTCTGGCAAAAACTCTTGAGAGTAAATAAAATTCCCATGAAAAGTTTCTCAAAAATCTGTCATTCGGAGTCGACTTTAAACTCTAGGTCCTGCCACTTATGTATAAAATTTACACACACAACATTACTAGTGCTGAAACTAATAATGTATGTATGTATGTATGTGTAATCTGTAATTTGAATTCGAAAATCATTAATAAGTTGTACTTTTAACATAAAATTTATACATCTTAAAGTTCGAGTTTCTTTTTCAACTGAAATTCAATACTCATTGTTAATTCATTTATATTAATGTCACCTTTAACCTTTTGATAAGTAAGCAATTAGATTGAACCTAATTCTTCTGCCAATCCAGGTTTTCTTCTTCTTGTTATTAAATTTATAGACATCAAAGTGTATGACAAATATCACCAAAATTTTTTTTGTGCGTTTGAAAGACAGTGCAGAGGCGTCTATGGCCAGCAAGAGGACAGAGTGGCTGCTGGGCTTGGTTAAGGCCAGCTTAAGGTTGGTTGTCGATTTTATCACGGGGCACTGCGAGATTAGGTCGTTGACGGACTATTGTAGGGTATGTTGCGAGGAGTTGGAGACTGTGGAACACCTCCTCTGCAACTGCCCAGCCTTTGGCAGGGCCTTCTTTGAGAGCTTGAGTTCTGTGTTGAGAGTTGACATCAAGGCTCTCCACAGATTCATTAGCAGCTTGGGCTGGTTGAGAGGTGCTAGGGCTTCATAAGTGTAGTCGCACTCTCAACCTCTTTTGTTTTGTGCCTGTTTCTTTATATGTAATTCCTCCGTTTCCCATTCTTCGTCCCCTTACCTACATTCCTATATCCTCTATTTCCTTCCTCCCCTAAAGACAATGTACAATGGGTCAATTTCGACCTCCGGGTACTGTGCTTGTCTTGACCGACAGGTACACGTTCTCTAACCTAACCTAAGACCTATTGATGCCATTGTGAGTGGGTTAAGAACATCTTTCAACAGTCCGACACGGAGTGGATACGAAATGTTTGATTTTCCATAATTAATAAGGCTGCTTTTAACCGATCGCATAGCTAAGTTTGATTCAAGACCCCTGTGTTTTACTAGACAGTCTGCAATTAATGTATGTATGAGTTGTGCCATACTTACATACATTTGACCTTCATGCTTGCAACAAGTAAATTTTGTAAAACTTTAAAGCAAAATTAGTATATCAAATTCTTGTAGAGCTTGCGATAGGTCTTATTGTTGTGAACAGAGAGTTAAAGTATTTTGATATTGTCCAATACTTTTTCTTGCTTTCGGCCTTATTTTCTGGACTGCCATTCTTGCACCAAGTAAATCTTGTAAAACTCTAAAGTCGATTCCTCATATAAGATTCACCAAGTGGAGCTTGCGGTAGGCTTTACTTACTTAATTGGCCTTTACAACCCTTTAGTCAGGATTATTGACCTAGTTTCTCACACCACTTATGTTGTGTGCGTTAATTTTATACATGAGTGGCGGGACCTACAGTTTAAACTCGACTCCGAACGACAGATTTTTGAGAAGCTTTTCATGGCAATTTTTACTCTTAGAGTCTTTTCCAGGAATCGCCGAAGAAATATTTTTTCGTTTTAATGTCTGACCTGGGATTCGAACCCGGGCCTTTCGTCTAATAAGCCAACACACTACCTAATAGACCACGTCGGTAGGCTTTGCTCTTTATAAAAAAAAAACTAACTGTACTCTGCACGTGTTGCTGCGCGCGCAACTAAAATAAATTTATAGGAAAGGCATTACACAAATGTTCAATTAATTTTAGATCATTTTATTAATTTTGTTTCCCGTTGTCCTAATGATTCAGATGAACGGGCCTAAGTAGTACGTATTCGATCAGTTTCTAATCCCACTTCTCGTTATTCAAGTGGTTCATGCGAACGGGTCTTAGCGGCATATACTCGAAGATTTTCCAGTCACAGTGCTCGTCTTGATGCTGAGGCTCGTAATGCTCTTTTCTTCCGTGCTTGGGGTGTAGGGCGACCAATTGCTTGTCATTCATTTTGAATAATTTTGAGTGACGCCATCCATCGCTCCAATCTCCTTCGACTCATACGTAACAACTTTGTTAAAGGATGCCTAGTATAAGATTTGATTAATTTTGAGTAATTTTCAGTGGTACCACCTATTGAAAATTTGTCATACCAACTTAGAAATCTTCGTTTGCTCATGCGCAACAACTTTGCTAAATATCATGAGATGATTAAATGCACAGTTTACGATTTAATTAATTTTAAGTAATTTTCCGCGGTGCCACCTATCGGATATTGGTCATACCAACTTAGAAATCTTCATCGGCTCATGCTCATCAACTTTGGTAAAGATCATAACACGATTAAATGCACAGTTTACGATATAATCGATTTCAAATAATTTCCAGTGGCGCCACCTGCCGGAAATTAGTCATATCAACTTAGAAACCTACCCCGCCACAAGCACATTCATAGTTTACGATGGAGCCGTTTTCTGATTTTAGGTAAATCAAAAAAAGTGGGCGGGGTAAAATTTTCTCTTGATGAAAGAAAAATTAGTGAAAACGATGGAGCCATTTTTTGATTATAAAAAAATAGAAAATGTGTGCGTAAAAGTGGGAGTGGCAAACTTCACATAAACCATCTACTAAATAGTCCGAAAAAAGCCTAAACATTTGGCTTGGATAAGTGAGCCCGTTCTTGAGTTATAAAATGACAACGAAAAGTAGCATTCATTTTTATATATTAGATATACAGAATTTTTGTGATTTTTTTAATATTTATAAAAATTTATAGGATGACAACACTGTCAACTTCCATAACACCTTCTCTAAAGCTCTCTTTTTTTCACTCTTATTATCTAATTGATCAAAAAACAAGTAAAATAAAAACAAACTACACTGCATAAGTCACAACAAAAACAATTCAGTACTAATTGTAGCTCGTTTAAAACAGCTCGCGGCAACAACAAACATTTAAAAATAGCAATAACAACAACTACAAAATGTCTCTTTTTAGTTTCTTTTGACGGTCAATTGAATGAATGAAATACAACAAATACGTACAGAATTGAAAATTCATAAAAAAGTAATGAAAAAAAACATGAAAGAAAAAATACTATGAAAGGGGGAAAAAAATCAAACAAAATCTTTCCATTCAATTGAAATTTATTTGTTTTATTATTTATACGAATGCATTTGTTAATAATTTATTATTTAATGAATTCTAAAAGGAGAAAGACACAATTTAAAAATTAATAGAGAAATTATTTTGTTTAGAAATATGTATAGAATTATGCGATACACTTCACAACGCTACATAAATATGTATGTAAATAGCTAAGGACAAAAGTCAGTATACCACTCTATGCAACTTATCGATATATTAAAAAAATTCAATTCTTTTAGTGGTTAAAATCGATAAACATCGATAAGTTTTAATTCGATACAACCAAGTTAAAAACTTAATACAAATATGGCATAACATGTATTATCGACCTATAAGTGTAATAAAAAGTTTTGTAAAAACATTCTGGAAAACGCCACAGATGGAGTTGGATCAGATATAGAGACGGAGTTGCGTTGGGACAGCCCCAGCGTAGGGAATTTATTCTATAACAGCGCTGCAAGATCTGTTGCATTTAAGCCGTTGATTGCGGGAGAGTGTCAGAGTAGTTAAAACAAAGTGGATTGGCTAATAAAAGAAAAGTCTAAGGCGAGATCCATTTATTGTGACCTGACAAACGAAATGACTGACAGTTTCCTCCACAACTGTCCAGTAAACTCTATGATTTTATTAAATATTTCGCAACTAAAATGAGTAATAAGAGTGACAGAAAAGGAATATCAATGAGTCAAGGACACTTAGTTTTTCTCCCGTTTTTGTGTAAAATATTCAAAGCCCATGGGAATAATAAACGCATATTATTTTCAAGTTAGAGGTCGCCGTGGTCTAGTAGGTAGTGTGCTGGCTCATTAGACGAAAGACCCGAGTTCGAATCCCAGGTCAGATATCAAAAACGAAAATTTGAAAATAATTTTTCGGTGACTTCCTCTCAGCAGATTTCTGGCAAAACCTTAGAGTGTAAAAAATTGCCATGAAAAGTTTCTCAAAAAATCTGTCGTACGGAGTCGACTTTAAGCTATAGGTCCCCGTCAATTATGTAAAAAATTAACATAAGTGGTGTGGGAAACTAGGTCAATAATCCTGACCAATGGGTTCTAATGACCAATTATGTATGTATGTATGTATTGTTTCAAAGGAGAATATGTGCTCAATTTAACTTTAACGGGAAGTAACAAGACTATCTAACCGTACCTAACAAGTAATTAACAAGCATATTAGAAGAAAAACTAGTTTCCAAGGCGCTTATGAGCGTAAAACTTTTCAGTGGAATAGGAAGAAGGGTTTGCAAGAGCATGCCGGCGAAAAGAGAAATTAGTAAAGACACTCATTCTTAATAAGAAAAATGTATAGTTAAGTAATTATAAAAAATAAAAATCTGGGTTATGCATCGGATTATTGAGCAATAGTCTGAGGATAGTAACCGATGTTTTAATATGCATCGTAGGCTAAAAGAATATGGATCGATTAAACCTCGTTTAGGTTCCATAAAGAATTAAACGAATTATCAAAAGACATTTGTATGTATATCGAATCTCTTCCGCGCTTCTTCCGCCATCGTAGAGTTCTTTCGCTTTTCAACACCTTAAATTCTAAAAGTAAATCTGCATATGCATTGGGTTCTAGCAAGAACAAAGTGATTAAAGATTATTCTTAAGTGCTATTTTTTAATTATAATTAGACGAAATCCTATTTCAAGAGTAAACAAGGTCTCTTAATAGCCGATTAAGTTTTAAATTTAACTTTGTTAAACTGGGTAAATATAAAGGGGGAAACGAAATGTCTAGTGAATGAATAAAAATTGACTATTTTTTAACCATTTACCAGCAAAGATAGAAAACTAAAAAAAAAATATTTATTTTATTGGTGTTTAATCGCTTCCCTAAAAAAGTTATATACTACATAGGCTTTGTTTCTAACCGAGTATATTGAATTTTATTTCAAATATTAGCATTTTTTAACAATTTAGATGAAAAAAAACACAAACATTAGAGATTTGATTTCTGTACGATCAGAGAATTTTGAAATTTATCGTTATTTTTTTGTTTAATTTTTAAAAATATACTCAAAAAAAAACGCACATATCTCTCACAATTTTTGTGTTTTGCTTAATTGTTTGTAGGTTTTTTAAATTAATTATTTTTTTTTAACAAAAAAAAAAGAAAAAAAATTATAAACAAAAACATTTTGAAATTCTCGCTAAAAACAAACACTTGATGTGTGTAGGTGACCTTCCAAAAAAGCGGTTCTCGTTTTTCTCTCATTCTGCCGGCTGTTTCAATCTCAAATCAAATTGAAAAATAAAAAACATAAAATTCTTTAATAAAAAAAAAATAATATAAACAAAAGGAAAATAATCATATCGAAAGTAGAGAGGAAAAATTCTTTGAAAATTATTAGAAAATGCCCAACAACAATTGGCATAAGCAATAATTTTTCTAAAAAATATGTGCAAGAAAAAACTAATTATTCACAGAAAATACAGTGGGAAAGAAAATTGAAAAAAATTTTATTTTATTTCCAAAGGTTTTTACAGTTGTTAACTGTTATCATTATCAATTTGTGTAAGCATTAATAAAAGCATGAACTGATATTGTCTAGGAGATAACAAATGCAAAAGATTAGTAATAATTTGCTTCCTTACATACTAATCAGTACAACAAAATTTAAACTGTTAAAACTGGATTTGGTAACAAACAAAAATCACGCAAAAGTATCAATAAAATATAGCAACTTACGAACTTTGGCAGGTGATAACAGTCAAGCTATATACGGTTAAAGTTACAATATATCTGTCGAATTAGTTTTCATTTAATCAGTCTGATTTGCCAAATCACCATGGAGGACCAAGGCAATAATTTGCGTTCACTGAATGGGCTCGTTCGGAGTCGACTTTAAACTGTAGGTCCCCCGCCACTCATGTATAAAATTAACGCACACAACATAAGTGGTGTGAGAAGCTAGGTAGTAATCCTGACTGAAGGGTTGTAATGGCAAATTATGTATGTATGTTATGTATGAATGGGCTCTGGACCTCAATTTTCATTTAAAAATAATCTTTAGCGATAAAACCCACTTCTACATGAGTGTGTACGTAAATAAAAGAAACTTTCGAATTAATAATCCTTTACGAAAAACGTTTGTCAGGCCACCACTAGCAACGAGGGACCATTATAGGGAGTTGATTACCAACCTCGATTCTGCACGATCGATTGATAAGTGATTTGACCACATTAGGTTCTTTCTTGTGGGATTTTCTTGATTCGCAGATATATGCGAATAAGTCTCAAACGATAATCGTATATAAAATGGATGTGTGGTGAAAATGGACCTAGTAGGCTGGATAACGATGGTATCAAGAATTCCAAGAGAGGTTTGCTCACAGTCGTGCGTTACTTGGGACCGGAGATATAGGCAATGAAGCTAATTGTGTTCTGCAAATGAGCTGGAAAAAGTGCTCTTTGAACACAACAATCATACTTAGCATACTCATACCCTTACTTTCTGAATATAAAATATCAAATTGTTTCATCATTAGTCTGCTGATTATCATTTTAATATTTTCTTGATTATGTTGAATATGTAAAGCAATTTAATACAAAAGGAAACAGATTGGAAAATCCATTTACAAACATTTATACTTCAACCACTGCGTGCGACATTGAATGATAGCGTGAGGTTTTTCGCATTGTAATTATTAAAATAGCCCTGGGATTTACCTATTTATGTATGTATGTACGTATGTTTAAATTAATTTGTAAACTACAAACAATAAATATAACGAAAGATAAGAAATTGAAAGATTTTATTTGCATTGATTGCGATAAATTTAATATGTAAGTGGAGAAATCTATATTGGAATGCTTAAATACGTTTAAAAAATTCTTTTGAATTTGAAACAAAAATACAATAGCACATTTAAAGTTGAGCAGCAACAGAAGGGAAAAATTATGGGGATACCAATGTGACCTATAGGACCATTTTTTGAGTTTGAGATTGACGATTAAGTTCACTTTACACATTCGCTGTCAAGGCTAAATTATATGAAGTCATTCCCATTGCCACTCATATTTTAAGTGTTATTGTTTACCAAAACGCTGTTATTTGTTGGTAAGACCACATAAATTATCATACATAATCATTTACAAGCAGAAAACCAAAGACGAGTATACTCGTCATAGGCAATAGAACGGTAGAAGGACACGATATCCTTTTTCGTATTTGCCTACGTTTTAGTAGAAAAATAAATAATAAATCACGCAGATGGATAAAATAAAGAAAATGTAATAAAACAAGACACATTGCGAAAATTGCCAACACTTAGAAATTCACTATTGTCGATTGGCAAAAAAAAAAAAATTTGCTAATTCAATAGCCTGGATTTTATAATATATTTAAATTAGGACGAGTATACTCGTCTTAGCAATGCGGGATACTCTGTCAAAGACGAGTATACTTGTCCTTGGCAGCGAATGTGTTAATCTTACTGTTATTTGCTAGGTTAAGTCACCAACGCTATTGGTTTAAACTTACTCAAGAACTGTCAAAAGTAGTTGATAAATTTTATTAAAAAAAAATAAGTTTTTAATTGAGAGTAGCTGAATATGACAAATATTTAAATGATTATAATTATATGAAGCCTAAATTATCAATAGGCATTTTGTTCAACTCACATATCCTCAATATTTAAATCATCAACAATTGGCAACAAAACCAAATAAAATTGGGTACTAACAAGTAGCACTAGAGAAAGGTAAAGGCTTTTCAATGCACAATGATATGCATTTATTTTAAAAAAATATTTTATATAGCCGGAACCCTCACTTCTTCTGCAATAGCACCAAATTGCCATTGTAAATTTTATTGGCCATGTAGCTTAAATTGTATGAATGCTTGACAAATTTTAATCTCCTTTAAAATTTATTTCTTATAGCAAAAAGTTTTTATCAGTCTTAATTGGGCTTGTTTTTATGCATTCCCGAAAGTCTCCATAAGCAGAAAAGTTTCTCAAAAATCCGTGGTTCAGAGCCACTCATATATAAAAATTAAAGCTCACAACATAAGTGTTGAGAGAAAACTTGATCGTAATCCTGACTAAAGAGTTGTAATACCCAATTATGTATATAATGAGACTTGTACCAACAAGGAAGTAATGTTTTGAGGTCAAAAAGTTTGAAAGCGTTCTAAAATAAGTAAATTGGATTCTTTTTACAACTTAATAGCCAGAACAGCAGGATACCTTTAAAAGTATGTTAAAACAAATAAAACACTATTCTCAAGGCACTTGAAAGACCCTTTGTAAATAGTATTTTTCAAATTTAAATTCCTTATTGTATAGAATGAGATTTTAATCTCGACAGGGTACTGTCATATTAAATTCTTTAAACACATTTAAGCTTTTAGTATAAATAATTGAAGTAATTTTTATTTAAACTTCATACAATAAGTGCTCCTGTACGTACGTTAATTTATTAAGTTTTTATAAAATAAAATATAAAATTATTTACAAAAATTTATGATTTTTTGATAGTAAAAACGCAGTCATTCACACTAATGTTATAATTAAGGTATCATGTTCACATTGCTAGCAGTCAGTTCAATTAAAGGAAAATATTTATTCTTCATTGATCACGATTTGTTCACTGAAATTTTCCTCTATAAAAAAATGAATCACATGTGTGTACTAAGATTGTTTTTAATCGTACAATCTAAAATAAATCGATGAGTTGAACATTTAAATTAATATTAAAAAGAAATCAAGAAATATCACCAAAATAACGATTGATATGTAAGGGTCGTAGATAAACGTTTGTAAATGGGATTAAATGCTTACATACATACATAATTGGCCATTACAACCCTTCAGTCAGGATTACGACCTAGCTTCTCACATCACTTATATTGTGTGCGTTAATTTTATACATGAGTGGCGGGACCTACAGTTTAAAGTCGACTCCGAACGACAGATTTCTGAGAAGCTTTTCATGGCAATTTTTACTCTCAGAGTTTTTGCCAGAAATCTGCTGAGAGGAAGTCGCCGAAGACATATTTTTTCGTTTTGATGTCTGACCTGAGATTCGAACCCGGGCCTTTTGTCTAATAACCCAACACACTACCCACTAGACCACGGCGACTTCAGATTAAATGCTTAAGTGTATTAAAAAAAATGATTAACACAGTAAACTATGCCAAAAATTCATATGGCTATACTTAAATGGAATGAAAAAAATTCCAGAACTCACCAGCGCCGGTATGGAGATTGCAATCTCTGATATGTTACAGGACATAGCTATGTTGTTCGCCTCAGTCTAATTGGTAATTATCCAGTCAATTCGTTGACTGCATGAGTGTATGTGCTATATTTTCAGAATCTGCTCGATACGTTTCAATAAGAGGAAACGACTGTCTTCTATCGCATGACTATCTATCGCAATATAGCGATGATATTCTTCTTATGGCAGCATGCTAAAATACTTGGAGTTTTGGTAGATGTCCTGTGCAGAAGAAGAGACTGTCTTTCATCCTGTTTCATGTTTTTTACCAAACTCTTTAATATAAAGGTTTTTGCAATAGCAAGATTTTAGAATCGGGGATGCATGGTATGGTGTAGTCTCACAATGGGCCTCAATATATGAAATAAAGAAAATCAGAAAACTTTCTATTATCGTCACAGTGATATGTAGGTTAAATTAGGGTAGTTGGCGTCAGCACACATAATCACATAAAGGACCCATCAAAAATATCTCTGGTTTAAGTGTATAGAGGTAAAAAAATATTGTATTTTTTAGTTTAATCACCTTTTATACCTTTTTCCTATATATGTGTGGGTATTTTTTTTTTTTTTTTTGCTTAATTTGCCTTATCTTATTTACGAAAAAAGAATCGTCGTCATGATACAATAATTTCACCCATTAAAAATTCAAACGGTCACAACTCATTATTTGCTTCTAATGTTTTTAACATTTTAACTAATTTTTCTGTATTTATGTGTGTATGTATAAACAAAAAATATAACTAAAAACGCAAAAAAAAATAAAACAAAAACAAAAAAAAACATTTGTATATAATACTGCAGTGAACCTTATCAGTTTACCAGTATTTTTTTCGTATACGTCCATTCGTACGTACAGCAACAAGTAATGGATGAGAAAAATAAAATGAAAAAAAAGTGTTAATGATTAAATGTTATAATTTGAGAAATATACTATGAAAACAAATAAAAGACATTATAGAAATTAATAAAAATAGTCAAACAGTTTAAACGAACACACATGTATTATATAAATAAGCGTATTAATAACAAGTTATTATTAAATTGCAAAATATTATTTGCAAATAACAAGCCATATCAGATCCATTGATAGTGCAAAAGTTTTAATTTAAATATTATTTAAAATAAATAATATTATTGTATAGGCTTAAGTGATGTCAAATAATATCAAATAATATACACTATAAGAATAAATGAAACACTTAAACACACGGTCAGGAAATTAAATTCCAAAAAATTTAAATTTTCATTCCCAGGAGGCAAATGGGATTAATTCGAAAGCAACCCAGCACAATGAAGAACTGTGAACAAATGTTTCGCAGCAGATATCCAGACCTCGACTATATTTTTAAGAACAAATTGTAAATTCGATATTAAAGGAAATTTTTTACAAAAATTAGTGTTTAAACCATATGAATTGATAAAATTTTTAAAAGAAACGTAATTGTTATTTTGTCGCCGTTGTCTAGTGGGTAGTGTGTTGGCTTATTAGACAAAAGGCCCGGGTTCGAATCCCAGGTCAGACATCAAAACGAAAAATATTTCTTCGGTGACTTCCTCTCAGCAGATTTCTGGCAAAGACTCTGAGAGTAAAAATTGCCATGAAAATCTTCTCAAAAATCTGTCGTTCAGAGTCGAATTTAAACTGTAGGTCCCGCCACTCTTGTATTAAATTAACGCACACAACATAAGTGGCGTGAGAAGCTAGGTCGTAATCCTGACTGAAGGGTTGTAATGGCCAGTTATGTATGTATGTAAGTAATTGTTATTTACGTAACTAATGAATGCATCACATATTTTTTTTTTAATTTTATTATTACGTTATGTGGACTAGTCATAAATTGTATGAATCAAGGAATAGTAATTTTAGCAACTGTGAAGTTTTTTCAATATGCACGGGGCAAGTTCAAAAAATTATACTTTATACTCATCAAGGCACCAATTTCCTTCAACACTGAGTTTTTTGAGTCCGAAAATTAAACAACTTTTCATGGCAATTTTATTTTACTCTCACAGTTTTTGCTAGAAAACTGTTGACAGGAAGCCGCCGAAAGAAATATTTTTTGCATATTTCGTTTTGTTCGAGATGTCTCAACCAAGGATTGAACCACGGACTATCTGCTACATTATGGCGACCTTTACGAAAGAAAAACAAAAAAAGTATATACAGTGTACTCTCTCTTAAGCGGACACCTATGAGACTGACAATTTTATCCGCTTATGAGGAGTGTCCACATAAAAGAGAAATATTTCTTCCTTACAATTTTTTTGGTATTGAAAAAAGTGTCCGGTTATTGAAGGTGTCCGCTTATGAGAAGTGTCCGTTAGTATACATATACTATACGGGATGCTTTTGAATCTTAAAAAATTTTTGTTGCCATAACATAAAAATGAAACAATTGATTTCAATAACAACTTATCCTAACAATAAAAAAATGTTAATTAAATTCGAAATTGTAGAAAATCTAGGAATTGCTAAAAATATTTAACATATTTTAACATATTTGTCAGAAGAATATAACGTGTTAATTTAAAATTCAATTCCCTTCATTTGATTGTAGTAATTTCACGTTCTTTGAAGAAATACCGACTATAAGATGACTTTTATGCTTAACAAACATTTATTTTTTACAATAGAAGCCTTATATGTGAAATTATGACGTCAATAACTGACTATCCAACGGTTAGGTTAAATTTAGATTTCATGAGAACTCACAATTATGCCAATAATATATTTGTTTCATTGCCTTGGCATCACTACGGTTTTATTATAGCAAAATGTCAGTAGCAAAAAAGTTCTGATTATAGTTTTAGTTTTAAATTAAATATACATCTTTACTGTTTCATTTTCAGCTTTAATATTAAAAAGTGTGTATGAAACTATCTAAAAATATGTATTAAAATAGTTACACAAATAAATTTAGTAGTAATGATGCCGCTATATTTAAGGAAATATAAATTCGAATAAAAATATTCTACAAATACAATGACTATGATGACGCTTTTGATCAACATGACTCAGCAACGATCTTGTAGAAACAATAGCAAGTGTAATGTGGCTTAGTACAAGTAACATATAGGTAATGTCAAGTTTAAGTTTCTTTTTTAAATAAAAATTAAAAAGAAAACATTTTAAAAAGTAATTTATTATGTAAATTAATATACAGCGATGGAAAAAATAATAGGAATACAGGAAAGAGCTATTCCCTATTACGTAATAAAATTTTAACTTTTTTGTAGTTTTTGTTTAAGCAGTCTTCATAATGTCCAATAAGTTAAGCTTCCTAAGGTCTTGTTTTATTTCTTGTTTTACGCTTTAAAAAGATGACATTAAACACTTTATATTTCGACTACATTATGGTCTAATCGATTTGGTTTTATTTTTAGTCACATTTCATTAGAATCTGTTGTAGAACACCACGACCCTTATTTTGAGATTATTATTCGAAAGCAAATTTAAGCAGCAAAAATAAAAACCAATAATGTTAATGGACCTAATGTTAATATTAAAAGATCTGGTCCATGGAACTGACATCCACTACGTGTAATTCGGTAACATTACTGAAGTTGTTTTCAAAATTAAAAAAATTTCGACCTAAAACTTCACTTTTTAAAAGCAGACCATGTGAGTATAGTGAAAAATTCAGACTTGTTGGAAACATCACACTTTATATAGACCAAGGCAACCCTAATAAAGCCATATTAGTAGTACTTTCAATTGCACTTAAAAAACAAAATCGAACTCAAAACACTCTGTAAAACTAAGGCAATATTGATGCGAAAAAATCTCTAAATCGTTGACTTTGTTTATCAAATTTATCTGAAGGTGTTTCAATAATAGACTTTATAAATTAACGACAACACCAGGTTGTAAATTGCAAAAACAAAAACTGAGTGTTTTATTTTTGTAAATCATACGTTACTAAGTTTTTTTTTTTTTTTTTTTTTAAGGGAAAACTAGTTTTTGCTGTTAATGTTTTTAATTTAAAATTAGGATGGAATTTTTTTTAGCAAAACTACATAGAATTTTGCTGTTGTTGTAATTAAAATAAAACTTTGGACTGTACAAGCAGCTATACTTGTCAAAAGCAAACTATTCATTCGGCTTAAAGTTTTTATACGCATTTAAATTGTTTGGAATTTCAATTAAATTTTCCAATCACGTTTAGAGGATCGATATATTGTTCTTAAATTTGGAGGTCTTTTTTAAATTTTATGCAATTGTGCATTATGACTAAATTTTAAAAAAGATCAGTTTAATATGCATATATGTTTTGTTTTTTATAGAAGGAGGTACAATATATAATAACATAATAGCATAGCACTTGTATTCATTTTTAGCGAAGAGAATGATATTCAAGGTTGTTAACCACCTGCATTTAGAGGATGATCTAGTCTTTATTTATCGTTAAATTCGCATTTTGTACTCTGCAAAGGTAATATTAACCCTACAAATTTTTTATTGCATATTTTTTCACCAAAAACTAATACTAACCAATACTATTTAAGTTGCCTTAATTGTAAAGCATAAACAAGTCCAAAAAGAAGAATTCTAATTAAAAATTTAATTTCAATTATACGCCCCACTCTCCTTGTCTTATCAACACATCAACATTGATTTGTCCTTCCTTTCAGGGATATTGTTGAACTTATACTCTTGAATTGTATTCTAAATTTCAACATTATGAATAGAAATTCAATAGCAAACAATTTTCCAACAATAGAAGCAGCTTATAATGTCTATCAAAATTAAATTCAAAAAACTTTATTTCCCTTACCTTTTTTAATTAAAATAATCAATGTATTGCAATCCCTATAATCCATTTTCATACAGTTGAAACACGTTTTAAATGTCTAGTACATAATTAAAATTTAATTTCGTATTTTCCTTAAAATAATTTACCCAGTAAACATTGCGAATATGATAGCAATTATATCAGATAGATTACACTTCTAGTTTTAGAAGGGGAACAAAAAGCGTTGAAAACTAAAAAGATTTTGTCTTTTAAAAAGGAGATGTCAGGGTATAGTGCTTGACTATAAATCCGAGAAGATTCTTCAAACCCCGGAACTGGAGAAAAGAATTTGCTTTGTTTTTCTTTTTTTTAATTAAGAGTTTTCAATTTCTCTCCAAATAATCCTTTGTGGAAGTCACTTTAGATAGGGAAAGGTTAGGCGAGTAGGATCTGCAACAGTAAGCCCATTTACATGCTTGGCTGAAAAAACTTAACGAAACTGAAAGAAATCCATGAAAAAAGGATAGCAAAAAATGTTAACGAGAGTGGAGAGAAAGGAGTCTAAAACTAACTTTTGTAGTGTGATTACTGAGAAAGTTTGGCATATAAAATGTTTTTAGGTTAGATTAGTATGTGGATCTTTCGTAATAATGAAATCTCCTACTCCATCATACAACTATAACTTCTGGCTGCCATTTCTGAACGAACTATTCCGATGGTTTTATGAAGGTGTGAATCGTATTGAAATAAAATTTGACATGACAGCTTCTAATAATAATTTCTAGGTGACCAAGAACTCTACATCTAAGGATTCCAACTGCCGGATAATAACAAGAATTTCTGTGTTTCCACTTCTTCCTTGTCATTAAAGTTTCTGCGCAAGTCATTTTCTGGTCCATGTTCAATTATAAATGTTATGAAGTTCCTATGGACAAAATTATTATTGACCTTATATCCCTAGACAGGTTTTTCTGGTCTCTATATAAATGGATTCATTATCTCATTTTCTCTTTGCAAATCAAGTAGTTTCTGTGAGAAGTGCGAAACTCAAGTATGAATTTATTTTTGAGGTATTGCTTGTGCGTCAGATTTGAATTCCCTTTAATGTCCCCGTGATGTGGAAAACGTCAAAGGTAACGCTATGTATCTCTTCCAAAAGAGAGAAAAAATTTTACCATGATTTAAATCCCAGGAAGAAAAGAGAAGTTATGGCAAGTTGTGGAAAGTTAAGGCCAGATAACACTATTTTAGTCAGACATGTGTCATATCATTTCTCTCAGATGGCTTGTTGGCATCCACAAGAGTAATTATGGTTAATTCCATACTTTCTGAAAGGTGAACCGCTGATATTTTGCTCAGTTTGTACATAAATTCAATTTGTATTCATGTCATTTTACTGGGAAATGAACATACTATTATTTCAGCCACAATTATAAACTTTTAACTTTGCGGTTAATATTTATTTTATGCCTAACCAATTTAGTTGGAATTAATCCCTTAACTACTGGATATAACTGGAAAAGCAATTCAATTCAATTATAAAATTTGATGTAACAATGTGTACAACAATCCTTTACATATTGTTGTTACAGAACATAAATATGTTTATATAGACATACACAATATGTAGAAACTTTTTTTTTATTTAATACAATATTTGCATATGAACTCTTCTGAATTGAAATTTAATGCTTTAACAAGGTTTTTCCTTTAAAAATTTTTTCCTAGAAAGGAAAATTTCAATAATAAATGTACACGAAAATTTTAATATTCAATAAATCTTAAGAGAGACTTATTGACCTTCTGTAATGGTTTCGATTATTCTTTCTCAAGAAAGAAAAATACATTTCCGGAGAAATATTAAGAAAAATGTCAAAGGAAAATCCTGTATGTATATATGTAAATGTATTTATATGTACATGTTACAAGTTTAAAAACTATACATAACATGGAATATGTGTTATATGTACATAGAAGATGGTTTACAATGACCAGTTATATCCTATACGTACACAAATTGGAATACAATTTACAATTACAAGTTTTAATTTACATTCCTACATATACCTATAGCTATGCTTGTATCGTCTTATATTCGAAAATCGATTTTTAATGATAGAGTACACCTTAATATGATATGCATTTTGAAAGTGTATCTAATTGTAGAGCGATTTTTAATACTCACATATTTGTCTTGAATCAATAGACAAAAATAATATTCATACATGCATACAGACATATCATTAAAAGCATTCAGTTAGGAATACGTACTAGCTTCTCACACCACTTGTGTGTGTTAATTTTATACATGAGTGACGGAATGTACAGTTTAAAGTAGATTTCGAACAACAGATTACTTTTCGTGACAATTTTTATTCCAGAAATCTACTTAAAGTCCCCGACGATATATTTTATTTATATTTCTTTCCATTGGAGGTGTCTAATGTCTGGGATATGAACCGAGGCCTCATGTCTAATAAGCCAACACACTACCTGCTAGACTACGGCGACTTTAAAATAATACTGGTAGCAATATTTCAATATTATACTTTCTCATAAATTCTTATTCTATTTTGACAATTAGACACCCTAATGAATAGTCAAAAGTCTAGATCGAATATAATATATTAATATTAATAACTGATCAAACTACACAATCTATGTGCTAAATAATATGGAATTGGGAAAGTTTACACTTTGGCCACTATATGTAAATCAAACGGGCTTAAATAGATTAAGTTATCAAAATTTAAACATACATACATAATCGGTCATTACAATCCTTCAGTCAGGATTATTGACCTAGTTTCTCACACTACTTATGTTGAGTGTGTCAATTTTATAACATAAGTAACGGGACCTACAGTTTAAAGTCGACTCCGAACGACAGATTTTTGAGAAACTTTTCATGGCAATTTTATTTACTGTCAATTTTATTTTGCCAGAAATCTGCCGAGAAGAAATCGCCGAAAAATACTTTTTGAATTTAATTTTTATGTCTGGTCTGGGACTCGAATAAGCCAGCACACTACCTACTAGACCACGGCGACCTCTATTATTTAAATTTAATTAATTTAAAATTTAAACACCAGCTTTAAATTGTCGTTTTTAGATTCCAAAAAAAATTTTACACAAAAATTTTGAAAATACCGCTGATTTTATTCCGTAAAAATATTCTTCTTCTCTGTGTAGCACTTTGCCAAGGATTGTTTGTTTATAGATTAAAATTTCCTTTAAGAAATTAAATTTAGTGCTGTTAACTGCTTTAAATACCTAGCAAAACATTAGGTTTTTGGTTTTGTTAGATTTCGTATGACAGGAAGCATTCATCTCAAAACTGGTTGAAGTGTTAATAATTCCAATAATGAGCGGATGAATGGTATAATTGCCAGATTTCGGCCTACCTGAACAGTTTCTTCAAGGCGCCTTTTTTCGCGCATACTGATAACAGCGCCAACTCGCAATAAACCGAAAATCTTACGCAAAACTTGTCGCTCGAAACCTTTTGCCAAAAGTAATCATACGCTTAATTCTCTTCTTATGCTGCTGTTTGCTTTAATGTCGATTCTCTCGGCTCTCCATATATGAAGTAGGCCACCACTTCTTCTCTTGTGGGATCCTATTTATGATAATCCTTAAGATTTCTTTTCCTTACGTTCTAAGAGTATATAGTCGCATGGATAGGATATAGGTGTTTTTAACTTAATTGAATTCTCGTAGATTTTTATTTGTATCTCTATTTAGTTTCTATGCATCAAGCAAATGGATCTCTGAATGCAATGTGACCTAAAATCATTATGTAAAGTTTAAAAATCGGTCATTTTAAAACTATGGAAAAGTGAATACAATATTCTTGTAATGGTAGCGTGCATTTTAAAAATTCTCAAGACAGAATGAGTACTACTAAGCAATTAGGATATGAAAAGCTTACAAAGGCAATGTTAACATGACAACACTAAATCCTTGATAAAGTATAAAAAGGACATCGAAATAAAAAGAAAAATAATGGAAAAAAATGTTTTCCAACACGTACATCCATGCATACAGATATACACAACGAAATGGTCTTTTCTATATGAAACATGTCAATAATAAAATATTCTTTTAAAGATAAAATGAAAAAAAAAAGGAAAATGAAATTAAATAATAAGGGAAATAATTAAAATATTAAATTATATCGAGCAAAACCTATTACATTCGAACAATATTGCCTCAATAGCATTTGTAATACAATATGAATAAATTGTATTCTGTGTATGAAGTATAGAATCAATTAAACGACATAATTTATGCCTTTGAGTTGTTTTATAAGTACTTTAGTACCCAGAACCTACAACTGCAATTTGTAATGTAATTCAGTATCATTTCATCTAGTGCTAGACCAACACACCTCAAGTTTAATTTTCAAAAATTTAATTTAGAAAAAAAAAAACGTATTTTAAATCACAATTTAAACTACATGAATTAATTTCATTTTCATTTCCTTTCTTACAGATTACACTGAAAATTATATTGGATAAGAAAGAGAAGAGAAGAAAAAAGTATTTCACCATAGAAAGTAAGCAGTGTAACAATGTTTAAAATAGCCAAACCACCAATGAGTCAAAGTGCTGGTCAACACCAGCAGCAGCAACAGCAACAGCGTACACCGAAAACCACGCCTCTAGTCGATGACTATGAAATTTCTAATACAGTTTTAGGTCTGGGTATAAATGGCAAAGTTGTTGAATGTACAAATCGTAAGACAAATCAAAAATATGCATTAAAGGTACGTATTATGTATGCATGCATATGTAATTCAATTTACTACGTAAGACCCTTTCATAAGAATATACACCATTTCCAGAAAGAATTTAAATCAAAAAAAAAAACAAATACTTAAGTTGAGAAAATGAAGAAGACGATAATCTTTTTTAAATAGAATTTAAGATTCAATTTAATTTAAAATCGAAGATATTAATTTTATTATATTTTTTTCCTAAAGGTTCTATTAATTTTGAAGAATTAAGGGGGTTGAAATAACTCTCATATGAGCTTCATATTGTGAGCTAATAGCCTTTTACTTTTCATCACTTTAGATCACTACAGTTGACTTCAAATCTGAACTGACGACGCAATTTGTGAAAAGGCCTGAGTATTCTTTGCAACCAACTTTATTAGTGTTCAATTCAACGTCATTTATGATTTAATATTTCAGTTTATTTTAAACGCTGGTTTGTTTATAAACAAAGTTCATCATATAAATTACCTGCTTGCTCTATATAATACAAGTAAAATGCACTATTCCCGCTTTACATTTAAAGTCATAAAAAAAATATTTTACAAACACTTGCGGAGATATATTGGATATTAGAGTAAATTTTCATACTGGAGAAAGTGTACTGAACGATTGATTAGCTTAAGATCGGTACGCTGTAGATCTGTAGTGCTGCTTAATCTCAAAACAACTTGATGACATTTACGTGCTTGAAAATTATAAACTTTTCAGAATAATTCTCACACGAACAATCTTAAATGCCAACGGCGCATGTGTCAACAAAAAAAAGTATTCCTCTTAGCAGTCTTTAGATAAAAAAATCTTGGGCTAAAAGAATTGCCATGACAATTTTCTTAAATCTGTCATTCGCGATTGACGTTAAACTGCAGATCCCGCATGTCGTAGATAAAATTAACACTCACAAGATTAATAAATTACATTCATAACATAGTTGGTCATTACAACCCTTCAGTCAGAATTATTGACCTAGTTTCTCACACCACTTATGTTGTGTGTGTTAATTTTATACATGAGTTTAGGAAGCTACAGTTTAAAGTCGACTCCGAACGACAGATTTTTGAGCAACTTTTCATGGCAATTTTATTTACTTTCAGGAGTTTTTGCCAGAAATCTGCTGAGAGGAAATCGCCTAAGAAATACTTTTCGTATTTTGTTTTGATGTCTGGCCTGTTGGCTCGAACCCTGGCTTTACGTCTAATAAGCCAACACTCTACTTACTAGACTACGGCGACTTCAATTAACGAATTATGATTTGAATTTAATAAATTGTTACGAATAACAGAAATTTATCTGCTATGAGCTACTCTTCTATGGACATTGGACCATTAAATGAAAGCAATCACTAAAAAGAAATTCACTTTGACTAACAACATTACGAATTAAGTTTCATTAAACCAAGCTATACATGTTAAAAACAAACTCCCGAACTTTGATCCAAGATTCTACCGCACCCAGCTAATAATCAAACCAATAAGTTTTAAAATTCGAAAAAGAAATTTTGTAACACATTTCGAAATGGTGTATATTTACGTACGCAAATACAAATGCAAATTGGAATTGGAATTGAACTTAATTTTCAATTCCAATTAGTTTTGTTACGTTTTTTTTTTTTGATGTTCGCATGATTTTCTTAAATTGTTTTATTAATGTATTGTTTTTTTGCATTTGATTTAAAAACTAAAGGTCTTATTGGACAGTCCCAAAGCGAGACGTGAAGTTGACCTACATTGGCGTGTCAGCGGTTGTCGTCATATTGTCAATATTGCCGATGTCTATGAGAATACGTATGCTGGCAATAAATGTCTCTTAGTGGTTATGGAATGGTGGGTAGTAGTAAACACATTAACTTTTGTTATCATCATTAGACAAACATAGATAGAATGTTTGATAGACGTTAATAATATTTATTATGACATAATTAAATACCATTGCTACTATGATATGATAACAACATAAAGTGTTTTAGTTTCATTATTAAATTATTGATAAGTTTATCGTTTACCTATAAAAAAAAAAATATGTTGATGAGTGTATCCCCTTTATTATTTTTTAGCATGGAGGGTGGTGAACTCTTTCAACGTATACAAGATAACGCTGACGGTGCATTTACCGAACGAGGTTTGTAAATATTTACGTTTCATTTTCTTTTTTTACATCAGACTTTAATATTAAATGTCAATTATACTTCGTTTTGATATTTTTCTGTACAGAGGCTGCTCAAATTATGCATGAAATCTGCGTGGCAGTACATTATCTACATAGTCGTGATATTGCTCATCGTGATTTGAAACCAGAAAATCTTTTATATACATCACCTCATCCGAATGCTATATTAAAATTAACAGATTTCGGTTTTGCCAAAGAAACGCTCGTTAAAGATACACTACAAACGCCATGCTATACTCCATACTATGTTGGTAAGTTTAAAGCAATATTTAAAACATCACAAATATTTTACAACGCTAATGAGGGTCTATGAAGACGGGTATTTTATAGGAAACAAAAGAAGTGATCCACTTGCGAAAGCTAATACAACAAAAAATTCAAATTAATTTACACTTGAGATGAGGCATTCTTCAGCAGAAGTTTTAACAAATAATTTCACATTAAACTCAGACAAATCTGTCCAGCTTTTGGTATATGTGGAACAACCTTTGCGTTAAACCTTGGCAGAATTGATATTAGAAACCTCATGGCTCACAACGAAGATAGTACATATTTTCAGTCACTTTGTGACATTTGAGAAAGTGAGATTTTGTGAATTTGAATAAAATAAAACACCGCCGAGATATGCCACCTGGCAGTTACAGACAACGAGACCTAATAGGACCCAAGTGAGAGCTATTCTTTGTAGAACGGCAGTTAATTTAGGTTAATCTATAAGAGTTTTTCTTTCTTATAATCGTGTTAGACAGATACATCGAACACTAGTTTTTGTAAGGATTTGTACATAATGGCCAAAATAGGCTATATGCTGTATCTTCTGTTTAATTATGTCCTGCGAAACAACAGTAAAATTGTCAAGATAGGTTTTGTACAATTACACCTTTCCAACACCCCTTGATACAATTAAACATACATAGAAAGTACCAGTTAACCTAGAAGTGTTAAAGTTTAATAAACGACAATTACTTCCGCTTTGTGTCATTGTAAAAAGGCTGAACAGATTTGTATCACCATAAACCAGCTGTTTGAAATACATACATATACACATAAATACCAGAATTTAAAAGTAAATCGCTCCTTTTCTGTTCTTATTTAGCTCCCGAAGTTTTGGGTCCCGAAAAGTACGATAAAAGCTGTGACATTTGGTCTCTAGGCGTTATTATGTACATTCTACTTTGCGGCTTTCCACCGTTTTACAGCAATAATGGCATGGCAATTTCGCCGGGCATGAAGAAACGCATACGTACAGGTCAATATGATTTTCCCAACCCCGAATGGAAAAACGTTAGCCAATCGGCTAAAGATTTAATCAAAGGCATGTTAAATGTTGACCCCAGTAAACGTTTGAACATTGAAGAAGTGATGCGTAACAAATGGATTGCCCAATATACGGAAGTGCCAATGACACCATTGTGTACAGGACGTATGCTTAAGGAAGGCGAAGAAACATGGCCAGAGGTACAAGAAGAAATGACAAGATCTTTGGCCACAATGAGAGTTGATTATGATCAGGTGAGTGAGGTGAGATGTATGAATTGTTTCGAGATGTCTTTTAACTTAAATTGTTTACCATACTGTTTATTTGTAGATGCATATTAAAGCTTTAGATAAATCGAACAATCCCCTATTAAGTAAAAGACGAAAAAAGATTGAGGAAATTGCTGCTGCTCAAAAAAAATAGAAGAAAGTTAGAAGGAGAAACGCTTACAATCTAAAACACTTTAACAATTATTTGATATAAAGAGATTGACATGTTTACCATGCATTAAAAGGAAATTAATTTTTTTTTTTAAGAATCGATGATTGTTCTAATTTCGAAAGAAAAACAAACTCAACAATGTTAATTCGTCCCTTTTGGCATATAAGGGTTTTATGATAAAACTTTTCTATTCTTAATTATATTGCAAATATAGATAATATTTGCTGATTTGATTTGTTTGATCTTTTAGTTGTTTTTTTGTTTAAATAAACTTATTCTTTACTATGTAAAAGCTTAATAAAACAAAAACTATATAAGAAAAGAAAAAATAAACTACTAAGACGAAAACGAACTACTTAAACCTACATACATATATAATATATAATAAACTATGGTTAGTAATAATATAAATAATAGAGTGTATATTAAAAAAACAAAGTCAATAAAAATTACAATATATACAAAAATAAATATTTAAAGTTAACATTGCTCTATAAATAGAAATATATAATATATACATAATAATACATAATATATTTATTATAAATATATGTACTTTATAACAAATTCAAAAATTGTTAAGGTGTATAGAAAAAAATTAAATCATAAAAAATTATTATTATGCGTTAGGTATTCATTTTACTTATGAATTGTTTTTAGTTTGTAGAAATTTATAAAAAAAAAAAAAACGCATTCAAAATTTTTATTTAAAATTTTTTTTCTTTTAATTTCCTTAAATTTTTATTTTATTTGAAAACTTAAAAAGCAAAACCAAGTATTTTTATAGCTCTTTTGTAGCAATTAAAGAAATAATGAAATAAATTTATAATATGCATTAAAATAAAAATATAACTATTGTTATAAATAAATAATTATTTATGGTGTATGTATTTGAATGTCTGGTTGTCTGTGTATTATGTTTGAAACAAACTAAATGTTTTCTAACGAAATAAATTAAGTATTAAATTATAATTAATGTTGTATGTTGAAATCTACACACACACACTCACACACATGCATACTGTATACAAGTATACAATAAAAACAGTTAGAACTGAAAAGTTAAAAAATAAAGTTTAAGCAAAATTAAAAATTTGGACCTTATTCGTTTCCAATAAATATGTTATCGATATATTGACGCCTCCGTTCTATAACATTCTAAGTCGAAAAAGTGTGTTTTGACTTAGGTTAGGTTTGGTTAGAGGACTTGTCTTAACCGACAAGTACAGTACCTGGTGGTCGAAATTGACCCATTGTATAATGTCCTTAGGAGGAAGGAAGGAAATAGAGAATATAGGATGAAAGCATGTAGGTAAGGGGGGAATGGGAATCGGAGGAATTACACAGAAAGAAACAGACACAAAACAAAAGTGTCTATACTTATGAAGTCCTTATCACCTCTCAACCAGCCCAAGCTGCTAATAAATCTGTGGAGAGCCGGCTCTCGATACAGAACTCAAACTCTCAAAGAAAGCCCTGCCAAGGGTCCTCAACCTCCTCCTCATCGCAACATACCCTGCAATAGTTCGGTTGGGATCTGGAACAAACAACAACCTAATCTCGTAGGGCCCCGTGATAAAACGTGTTTTGAGTTAAGTGCTCTCAAAGTTTTCACTAAGTAGATTTTTTTCCTATAGCTTCGGAACGGATGGGCGTATCTTAACCAAATTTTGATAGTATTTAAGTACACTTAGAACGTTATAGAATGAAGGCGTCGATATGAAGTCCGAATAAATTTCAAGCCTTGGATGTATGTAAGTATATTTTTTTGCAATAAAAAACAGCATCGTCTGGGCTTTAAAATTTGAAATGTTATGTAAGAAAACAGGGAGTGCCCATGAAGAACTTTAAGCATATGCTTCGCTTTATAAAAACCAAACTTATTTCTGAAATTATTTCAATCCTCATGTTTTAAGTGGAGTTGCTTTTGTATATAGACATCATGTTAGGACTTTTATCATCCTAAACATTATATTTCATTCATTTAAAATATTTTATAGTTATTAGAAATTGTATTCACTGTAAAAGATATAAATATGCTTAGATTTTGGCCTATGCTCTCCTTATATAGAAACAAAGACAACGTTTTACGTGGTTACTGTTTTATATGACAAATCGTCACTTAACTAAGCACTGGTGGAAAACATAGTAACATCGACTACATCTAGATTGATGCTGTGGCAGTAAATGTCGAAGTACACAAACCTAAGAAGAGCAGTATAGAAATGTCCATTTAATACAGTTTAGTGGTTAAGCAGAATTAATACAAAATTTATTTATGAGCGAGCATTTGTATTGTTTACTGCGATATTGAAAAACTATTACAACTTTAGTGGCTTGTTAAGGATGTGCATATCTTTAGAACTGTGATTAAAGCATATTTGGAAGGAATTTTCACTGATAGGCGAATATTAACAAATGTGTGTATACTTTATTTGATTTCGATAAGAACATTCAGGAATAATTTTGTATTGAATTTCATTCTGTAAATCAATGCACTGTTTTTAATTATGGACACAGTGGCAAAAGACGAAATCTTTCAAATGATAATACTGATCACACTGTTAATGTACCTTTCTTCTAATGTTGGTGAACGAAGATAATATTGTAAACAGCATGGGCTACCTTGTTAGCAAATCCTATTCGAAAGGTGGTCAGAAAAACATAGTCATTCTATGATAAGCAGCAGATAATTTCTGTAATTGCACAAAAGCGGCTCACTATAGCCCCCAGTTTTTGTGAATTAGCTTTGTTAAGATAGATGAAATTAGCAAGAAATAACCAAATCATTGACAGTAGTAGAGTACATTAAGATTAGGCCAGTAAGGGGAGATAAATAAAGCTCTTGTGAAACAAAATACTGAGGAACATTTCACAATAAAAATAAAAACCGATTATATTTTGCTTATAAGAATCATAACGCATAAATTGACAATGTTTCAGATAGATAGGCCATAAGAGAATGAAATGGATGAAGGAAAACTTTCGGAATTATATGTGTGTCTACCTAACTAAATCCGATTGAATAGCAATGAATCGTGAGAAATTTGCCAGAAGAAAATTATTTTTTATTCATGAGTATATATATAAAAATTAAAGAGAAATTCCAAATCAAAGAACATATTGATGTTAATAAGCACAAAGTTGAAAGCCTAATATAGAGAAAAATTTACTGAAACGCTTGTTTTAATTTTGTAATAAAATCTTTATGCGAAATTAATTTATTACGAATTGCCATCATATCTAAATCTATTTGTCATGAGGGCGTTTTTTCAAAGTTCGATCACATTTAATAAATATTTGACAAAAAAAAAAACAACGTAAATGAAATTTTGATTATAAATTTATTATAATTCTAAAATCCAGTTTTAATATCATATTATTATGAAGTCACATATTAGTGAAAAAAATTTTTTTTGAGAAAATAAAAATAATAATATACTCTTAAAATTCAGAGTATGTAGTATAAAATATATATAAAGAAATAATAGTATAAAAGAATAACATCTAATTGAAATTTCATTTCAATTTTCATATAAAAATTATACAACTTGCAAAATAAATACATTGAAAGTGAAATTTAGTGAAGTCACATCATTCACGATGTTTTTTTACAAAAGAATTACGAGTTTCAAATTCTATTAATATTCCATATTTTAAATAAAATAAATTTAAATGAATATTGTAAATATTCACAATTTTGATATAAAAAAGAAGAATAAAGGATGGTTTCAATATTTTTAAATTCAAAATAAACTAAAAAAGTAATAATTTATATAACATATATATATATATATATATATATAGTTAAGTTACCCACAAGTTTAAAATGAAATTCATTAAAAGCTAGATAAATTAAACTTAAAGTATTCAATATACGTATAAGTTTTAAGCGTTTTAAATAATAGAGTATAATTTAATTTTTTTTTTTTTTTAATAATTGTCTGTTAATTTACATTTTTATGATTTTATTAAAAAAATAATTTTGGTTAATAAAAAAAAACAAATCACAGTGAAATATAATTCTATTATTTTAGTAATAATTTTAAAAATCGAATTTGTTTAAAAATATATTTCAGAGATTTGTGGAATTCTTTTCGTTGTATAAAATATTTAATTTTAATAAATAAATAAAAAAAAAAAAACAAATAAATATATATTAACGAATATTGTTAAAAGAAAAAAAAATAAAATCAAAAATTAAAAAAAGAATGTAAATTAACAAAGTTATTTGTTTAAGTTAAGTGCATTAAAAATATTTAAATTTTAATGCATTCATGAACTCAAATTGAATACCAACTAAATTAAATTTCATAAATATTAATTTCTTTTGGATAACTTACATTTCTTACGTTTGGCATTCCGACAAGGATAATTATATTCTCCAATCGTTATTGTGATGTTTAGGTTATGACCGGAACTCTTTGGTTCCTTTGTATCACAAATATCGCTTACATTTTTCTTTATTCCCTTTGAGCGTAGAGGAACTGTAGACATATGACTGTAAGTTTTATCCTGTATGGAAACATTAGGATTATTTATTATTATTGATTGTTTTTTACTAAAATTTTTAATCATTTTACTCTTATCTGGGCTCTTAGTTTGTTTATCGCAATCTACGCTTAATAACGAAAAATTTTTTGTACAATTTTCGGTTAAAGCATGGTTATTGTAATTAGTTTCACTTGTAGTCTGGTTAATGGTAAGACAATTAAGATTGTCAATATTTGTTGGCGTCAGTTTCTCACAACCAACATTACTTTTATTTAGGCTTTTAATTTCACTTTTCGAATCATCTGCTTGCATGTTAAACTGCCATGTCATTTGTACTTCCTCTTCCGGTGCGTTAGGATCACCTTTTAAAATCTCTAAGTTTATAATCATATTTCGAAAGTCAGTAATCAATTTTGCTGGATGAAATTCTATGCCACCATAATAAATTGAACCTGTACGAACTATTAAAAAATCATCGAAAAATAATTTCGTTTGCATCCAATCAGTAGCCAGCGACCAGGGATCCGTACTAAAGCCAAAAGGTATGTGTGATTTTGTAAAGTATACGTGAAAATATAAAGCAATACCATCCATCCGGCCAGATTTGATTATGGGTAAAACAAATTTACTACGAATTTTAAGATCTTCCAAAGTCGCTGTGTACAGGTTAAGCGTTTTAATGCGAAATTGCTTGCTGAGAACCTAGGAAATATAAAACCATAAAACAAGTCAATTACAATTAAAATTTAGAGTATAGAATAAATTCAATTTACTGATTCTAGTTTAGAGTTTAGATTTTAGCACATATTTTAATTGCTTGTTACAGGTGACAGTTTTTTTGTATTATCTCATAAAGGATGTCTAATCCAGAAACGATCGCTGACTAGAGACAAAACCCAGGTCAATTTTATGGACTGTATGATTCGAGATTTTAAAAAGGAAAAGCAATTGTCTACTAGCCAACTAATAACAGAAGAATTGCATTTCATTAGAAAATCGACAAGCTATAGTCTCTACTTGCTTAGTTCGAAGACTTTATGAGAGCTTCTTATTGCTGGAATGAGATGAGATAATCCAGTTTTTGTAAAAGGGACGTACAATTTTATAACAGTGGTACCATAGAATACAAATGAATCAGTTATTGAACAGAGCAGAGCATATTTGTTTGATTGTTTGTTACAGGTGAAATTTTTTTTATCCCATAAAGGATGTCTAGTCCAGAAACGATCATTGACTAGAGGCAAAACCCAGGTCATTTTTATGGACTGTATGATTCGATAAAAACAAGTGCCCATTAGCCAACTAATAACAGATAATGCATTTCATTATGAAATCGAAAAGCTATACTCTCTACTTGCTTAGTTCAAAGACTTTATGAGAGCTTCTTATTGCTAGGATGAGTTACAAAATTATTACCAATTGCTGTTGAATGATTTTGTTGTTTATAAAAATAGATAGTCCAGTTTTTGTAACAGGGACGAGCATTTTTATGACAATGGTACAATAGAATAGAAATGAGTCAGTTATTGAACAGAATAATATCGTTCTCATTCTGCTAGTCAAATCTTAATTTACAATTTTAACTCACTTGTTGCGGTTCAATAATGTGTATCCGTGGTTCTTTTAAAGCCACATCCCTTATACAACTCATATCGAAACCATATACTCTACGCCACCATTCAATATTTCTATTCTTGACTAAGGCATCCTCGAATGCCACCATAAACAATTTGGCCTCATCGGGAAATATTAGGCCGTCAGATTTCTTTAACCATTTATCACGTGCAAAAATAACATCCTGACATGAGGTTTCATAAAGTAATGCATTGCCCATCCAATCACTTACAATTACATCCACCACCGGTACGGGCAATTCAATTTCCGTAATTTTACCTTTGATCACTTCGATAATTTGGGAATAGCCATTGGCCTCAACAACTTGTTGAGTGTAATAAATAACGTTAGAATCCTCAACGGCATATACTTTAGCTGCTCCCGCTTTGGCGGCAAACAGACTGTATATGCCAATGCCACAACCAATATTTAAGACGCATTTGTTTTTGAAAAGATGCTTATTGTGGAGAATGGCTTCTTTGAAATTATCTATGCGTACTGTGTCCTTAAGCATACGTCTAACGGTACTAATGCGAGCGTTGAGATCATATTGAAGTTCCCTTGAGGTCATTAAATCCACCGGTAAAGGTGACGAATTACAAGTGTTATCACTTTCATGGCCGGAATCGTTCTTTTGGTTTAACTGCGTTAAGATTTTATTCTTTTTTTGTTTCTTTTTGGAAAATTTTTTCTTATCCATAGTTTTACCGGTAAAAATTCTGCTTCTATTTGACTCAAAAAAGTGTTACCAACTTAAGAAACTATCTGAGAAAGACAAGAAGTCGATAGACGCCTGTAATTTAAATTGCAAATTATCGCTGGACTACTTGATCTAGCTGTCAAAACAAATACAAAAATTTTCTAAGCCAATTTTTTAATGTCAAAAAAGAAATAATAATATTTTCTTCTTCTTTTTTCCATTCTATAACACCAAACTGCAAGTCTAAAAACTGTCACATTATTTATAAAATTTGTTTTAATTCCAACAAAAAAGTCAGAAGGATAATTCTCAGTAACATTTTTTAAAGTGTATGTGTTTGTACGTTTTATACGAATCGATAAATTTCATTTTACTTTGTCATCGCTATAGTAATTACTTGGTTTTGACGGTTGGCAATCCTAAACTTGTTAAGAAAAAAAAAACACTAAACGAGTAATTCACAGTCATCGTTCGTTCTTCAGTTTAACAAAAATGGCGAAAGTCGGTGCTCGTTCAATCGGAATTTTAGCAATATTTCTAATTATTTACAATATAAATATATGTGCAACAAATCCAATAGATGAAAGTAAGTGAATAATTAAATAAAACAAGCGACTACGCAAAGCAAATTAAAGTTATTGTGCTCGAAAGTTCTGAACAATAAAATGGTTGAAGTAAAATGTCAAGAAAAAATTCATTTCAGAAACGAAACGATGAAAATGGTATAAAAAATGTGAAAAAATTTTACTGTGGTGGTCTCTTTGGTTATATTTTATTAAAATATAGACAGTAATGAAATAATAATAATAAAAAAAATAATAATCTTTCCATTAGTTAGTGTTACTAAACTAAATTTATTATGTTGTATTTTATATGTTTTACAGATTAATTAACTTGAATGCCTTAACAAATGTTCACTATCTTCGTTATTTGTGCTCTTTTCTTTCTCCCCCTCTTTTTTTATACTAGTTTTGTTTTCTTAATTTCTTGTGTTTCGTTTTCTACTTTATAAAGAATAAAATTTTATTAAATTACCGTAAAATCGAAAATTATGGTGATTGTTAAAATTTTATAAAAAGTGATAATTTAAAAATAAAAGTAATGAAGTAAAACGGAAAAAGTGTTAAAAAAAACAAAGAAAAAAATGCCAACAAATCGAAAATTATATTGTTTACTAACGAAAATAAGGCGCAAAAAGTAACTAAAAAATAAAAAGCAGAATAATTAACCAAACATTTAATCGGCCAGATTGATAAAGTTCAATAATTGTCTGCAATAAGATTATATTTCGTTGAAGCGAGGAGTAAGGTTTAGGAGTGTTTAAAAATAAACAAATGTCTTACCTTTTACAAATAATTTTACTTAAATCAGATATAAATTGATTATCTTGATAATTTTGGTTTCAATTCTTTAAACAAGATCTGATATAATAAACGTATGTATGTATGTATGTCATTAAACGATCAGTAAATGACTTAAATCTGACGATTTTGTTGTTGTCCTGTTTTCAGTGTTATTAAATAAAAGTGTTGTAAAGGGATATTTTCATTTATTTGTTAAGAATAAAGGACTCAATTGATAATTGTAGGTATTGTAAGGTACTTTTTTCATATTGGAAAACGAATAATATTAATTTTATTAAATTAAAATAATTTAACTGTATTTGTTAAAGCGAATAGTTGTGAAATATTTATAGAGGCATTTTCTTTTGGGTACAAATTCCAATGATCATTTTGCCGGATTATATGCAAGCCAATGTAAGCGTTGTACTTTGATACGAATAATTTCTCTCCCGAAGACTCCAAACAATGCACAATTACTCTTGTCTCGGCTCTATATCGGAGGCTTGCGCACTGCCATTTTGGTTTGTTAATAGGGATCATTTGATCCGATTATATTTCGAATAGTTAGCACTTATCGTTCTTCAGTCTATCTCCAAACTAATGATATTCCTCTTATTTATGACTTTACCGAGAAATTAAATTGTTCCACTTTTCATATAGATATTAGTGCTCATATAATGGCCCAACCTTAATATTGACTCAGGTCCAATAACTTGTGACTATGGGGCCAAATTTATTTACTGACATCTATCAAAACAAGACCTCTAAGTCACAGTTGAATCAATGTCAATTGTTTGGCTGTAACATAATTCCTCTTCTGTTCATCAAAGCTGGTTTTATTTTTGACGGCTCCTGCCATCTAACTGTTCAATAGTTTAATAATAAGGGACAGCCCATAGTAGATATTTCAACTTAAATTCTCACCATTGTACTTATTATTTTTTGTAAAAATGTCAGACTTCTTAGATGATCTACTGGACCTTCTTCTAAGTTCTCCCTATCTTTACATTTAAATAAAATTCGGTGTGAGATAACATCGAATTTTTATTATTCGTTTGAAAGATTTATTGATGCAATTATGTAAAAGATATGAAATTGATTGCATTTCCGGCTGAATTTGACCAACGGCTCTGAGGAGATCTGTGATTTGTGGGTTATTCGTATACACTTGTAATTGAGAAAGTGTCCAAAAGCCGTAACGGGATTAATGTGTTATATTGCTAGTCTATAGACCAAAGGAAATTTGGAATCAAACGGAGTATAAAAGCCGCTGACAGTGATGGAATAGTCAACGTCGTCCTCAAAGATATATGAAACAATGACGTCACCAGGCTCAAATCTACCTCTAGTAGAGACTATTTCAGAATATTCTATAAACTCAAATTCCGCAGTTTTATTTCTTCACGAATCCATTCATCATTTGACGAATGTACCCTTGAATTCAGAAATTCCTTTTTAACGTGGGAATGCCATGTGGTTTGTAAAACCATCTATTAAAAAGTTTTTTTTTTTTTTTGCATTAAATCCGGAATATATTTACTTCTCACCATATTCTTAATACGAAAAAATTATATTAAATATATTCTTTGTTAATGTGTAGTTAAAAAAGAAAAGTTACAAATAATAATGCATAGAAAATGGTGTTAAGTCAATGTCAATTATTGTAATTTGTAACAAAGCGCTTAAACCAAAAGTTGGCCAAATGCCATCATGGGTTCAAAAATCTTCTTGGCTAAAGGTCTTCTCTGTTTTATGAGTATATATTTTTGTCCAACTTTACTGATAAGAAAACAAAAGAAAAATATGAAAGCTAGCAGCAGCTAATTCAAGTGTTCGTCCTTATATTATATTCTTAAGTGTTTGAGAGTTTAAGAGATTTCTATACAAAGCGCACAACAACTCAATTCATAAGCGAATCTACTACATACATTCTTACATTAACATACTTACATACATATTTAAATATAGATGTTCGTGTAATATAAAAATTTTTGTTTTTATATAAAATCTAGAATATTTAAGTACTTGTATAATAAAATAATACAATTTGTAACACTCACCATGAACACGATATGGATGTATGTATGTAAAATATAAAAATTCTCAGTGGAAGTGTGCACTAAAGTTCCATTACTACTAATATTCGTTTGTATGTTTTCATGGTGATGGTACTTACAAGTGCCATAACCAAATGCTGAGTGTTTCGTTTTTTATTTTTTTGTTTTATTTTTATTGTATTTGTTTCTATAACATTTAATAGATGGATACACAGCCTCATGAACACACTTCGGCCATATAGAGGGAAAGAACGATGGACAGATAAATGATTAACTTGCCATACTAGTATAGTCAGTAATATTTACTAGAAGTTAATTTTTTTGTTTTGTTTTTATTACTGGCTTTCATACGATTGCCGAAGCTGTAGATAAGTTGTTGAAATATATTGTTTTGTAGTGCAGTCAGTAGCAATAACAGCAGCAGCACTAGCACCATCACTACACCATACCATGAGTATTAACTGATTGCGCCTTTACGCCATAAATGGTACTGATGACGAACGATGTACACATGATGATGATGATGACAATAAATAGCCATACAAAATAGTCAAACAATTATCAGAAATCTAAAGGATTTAAATCTTCATCACTATTAAGGGAAAAAAGTTAGGGGAACTAAAAATTCGCGTTGAGTTGAATCTTTCATCAACTAGTTTATTTGCCACAGATAGGGGCAAATGGAGAGTACTTGATGTCATGATTATGCATTTATAAATAAAATTTTTTTTAAAAATCTCTAGAAATTACTGTTGATGTTTGGAGTCCAGCTTTTTTCGAATAGAATAAATTTAACCAAAACTGACAATTTATAGATGATAGTTCCCATTTGATGGCACAATTTTGGGACAGCATCTCATGGTAAACGATTTTCTGCCATTATCACTGAAAACACAATCATGAGTTGGTCTTCACCTCAACCTTGACCGTTTGCGCTTTAAGTTGTTATGAGGAATGATAGTTTTATAAAATTTAAATTTTCTCCCATAAATATTGATTTTTTGGTGAATCCCATTAACCGGATCCAACTTTGCTCTTCACTATTTTCGAATTGTTAATGTTTTTCTATATTACACAGCAACAGTTTTAATATTTTTTCCTTTGACAAAAGTCCAATGCTGGAACAACTCATAACTTTACTGGACTCTTTACGAGCTCTTTAAAAAACCCATTCGCTGCAGCATAAAATGTTTGTCCTGGTTCTGTTTAAAGCTCATGATTCAGTTACAATCAACAATGTAATTACAACAGATTAACGCATGTTAAAATGAATTTTGAATCGAAGCTAACCCCAAATAAGGACAGCGACAAATCTTTTACAAAATATATCAGGCACTGTGTATTCAGTTTTATAGGATCAACAATGCCGCATAAAATTAATTTCAAAGATTCTTACGGGATCAGAGAATGAACATCATACCACCCAGGTCAGACAACTGTAATAAAACGAAATATTTCTTCGGAAACTTCCTTTCATCTATTTTTTATAGACGTTTCGGCCGAGTTTATCATGAAGACTTAATTTTTCTTTTAATATTAAAAAGTAGTCGCCGTAGTTTAGTTTGTAATGTGTGGCTTCTTAGACGTGAGGCCTCGTTTTAGAACCCAGTTCAGACATCTTCTACAAAACGAATTATGAATAAATATTCCTTTGGTGATTACCTCTCAGCAGATTTCTGTGAAAAACTCATGTATAAAATTAGCACACGCAGCACAAGGCATATGAGAAGATAGGTCGTAATCCTGACTATACCTCATTGGATTCCTTAAGTTTCAAGACTTTAAAGGTTCTGAGAAATCAAAAAAAAATTTTTTTTTGTTGAACAACGCGTATAGCAGCGGTATGATTGTGATTGTAAAATTGAATATTATTTATATTGAATTCGAACAAAATTTTCTCTGAATGGATATGCATGCGCAGTCCCTCCTGATCGTCAGTCATATTAAATAATACAAATTATAAAAACACATGAGGGTACATGCATACACCAGCATCATCAGCTAATGAAACGAATCATTATGGAGAATCATCACTGTGACTACGAAAGGGGTTTTATTGGCAAGTTTTTTTTGGGAAATTTTATTTTATGAAAAGAAGAAAAAAAATTAATAAATAATATAAATTTGCGTCTTTATATAAAAAAGGGTGAAAAAAATAATTAGAAGAAAATGATAAGTGTCTTAAATTAAAATCTGTATGCACGTTTGAGAAAAACAATTGAAGAAACAAAAACCAACTAAAATATAAAACTCGGTAAATGGAACATATTATTTTTTATTTCTTTTGTTTATCTGTATGCTATTGTCTGCTATCATTGTGTAGGAGCAGATTTCAATGAAGCGAAGTGTGTCATTTAAGAAATTTGATACGACATCAAAGTTTAATGATATTTATTTATTTTGTTTTCCCCCATTACCATCAGAAATGACTAGACGAATTTGGGAAGTTAGGGAGGGGGATATCATAAAAATTATTCCAAAAAAGAGTGTGAACACCTGTTAAATTTTACAATATTTGACTTCAAACGAATTTGTCCTGACTTGAGTTATAGCAATGCTAATGCTAACTATTATTTTTATAAGTTTAATGAATGTTAGTGTTTGTAGAGTTTCCAAAAAAAAAAAATGTTCATTCCTTAAAATAAATTTATTGCTTAAAGGAAATTGCCTTAATTGAATTTAATTATTTGAGAGATTATTCCACAAAAATTCCAATTTAAAGGTTTTATTTAATTGTTAAATACATATTTCTTTAAAAAACATTCTAATATTTTCAATATACAGTGTTACAATTAAAGACTTGATTAAACACTAACATCTGTTTCAAAGACTATTGTATTGAAGAGACATGTCACACAACTAAATATTGATTTGAATTTATTTAAAGTGTAATTAATAACAAGGTTCCAATTTTTTATGTACATTCTAATGATAAATAAGGTCAAACTTATTTCAATTTTCTCTCTTTTTTTCCAGCCATTTCACCTTTTTCTTACTTTTAACTAACAGTTGCCAGCCAATAATAAACCTTAACCTTTCCGATGTACATGAAGGCATTTTTTTTTTTCACTGTATCGCTTAAAGTAGTTTCCGTTTATTTATTCAAGACCAATTATTGGTTATTAAAACTGTTTTTTCCGTTTTTTTTTTTTTGTTATTGATTGATTTGTTATTAAATTATATGTACTCTATATAGCAACTATCGATTCTGTCATTTTCACAATAAACAATAATTAACTAAATAAAGGGTTTACATACATCTATACTAGTCCTTTATTATTTATTTATTAATTTTTGTTTTGTAATATTTCGTTTCCTTCTGTGCAATTCCTGTCAGATAATATTCGTTGGCACGTCTTGTGCCCAAGATATATTGAAGAAAATGTATGTTGCCGATGGCTAACAGTAACTTATTTAACGTTTATTCGAAATTAACGTTTTCTTTAAAAAGTTTTCATTAAATATTAATGTAATGAAGCATTCCATCACGTGCTGATCACGTTCCCTGCATTCTTAGAAGAGGTTGTCGTGCATTTGTTGTGCAACCCTTATGCTGACCAACTTCTATCTTTTCTCTGATTTGGTGGAACTTGGTTAGTACAGGGACTGCGTTCACCCGTGGCGTTACAACGGGCCACAATGCGTGCTCAAGTGAACTTTGTGATATCAGCGCTACCAGTCCGACCTAACCTAACCTAACCTAGAAGAGCTTGTATAATTTATAAATACGTTTTACTCATGGTAAAGGAAAGTTTGATGTCAAGTAAATTGCTGTTAGACAAACTATTCTATTAGTAACCGCAAACTATAAGTGATTAGTACAGATACGATGTTGTTGACAATTTTCTGCAAGTGAAAATGAGAGTCCTCAAGAATTATAATGGCGGACATGTTATTTGTCTTAGTTAGTATAGTTATACTGTGTCATTCCAGTTTATAGAATCTGTGAGATTTTTCTTGTTGTAGAGTCTAATAATGCCTCTCCTACTTGGTCCACGAGTCTTTTGTTTTGAATTTGATTGTCACTACGCTAATACGGTCTTTACATGTTGCTATCGGTTGTATAATTGTGTACAAACAATTCTTATACTGAATGGCTGGATGGTCATCAGTTGGTTGAAGATCAAAAAATGTTGATTTTCATTCAACCGATGAAAAATATGATATTTGGCTTGGCTTATAATAACAATTTATAAGTAAATTTGATTGAAAAAAAGCAAATAGTGAAGAAGATCAACCGTTGATTTTACTCGTTGTACAACTAATCGCAATTTAAATTTTAAACTTTTTCAGAATAGTTTTGCTTATACGTGAGGCATATACGTATTGTATATAGGGGAGGCAATAAATTCGTTCTGTTGGCGCTTTTATTGAAAATTCGGTTTATGAATCTTCAGAGGCTGTATTTTTCATACAAATGCTCTTGTCTTTGAAGTCGCCATAGTCTAGTAGGTAGTGCGTTGGCTTATTAGACGTAAGACCAGGGTTCGTGCCCTAGGCCAGATAACAAAATAAAAAATACAAAAAGTATTTCTTCGACGGTTTCCTTTCAGCAGATTTCTGGGAAAAACTTTGAAAGTAAACAAAATTGCCATGAAAAGTTTCTCAAAAATCTTTTGTTCGGAGTCGACGTTAAACTGTAGATCCCGCTAATTATGTATAAAATTATCACACACAACATAAGTGGCGTAAGAAACTAGGTCAATAATCCTGTCTGAATAATCTCTCATCTTTCGCTATATTTGCTCATGTGTTTAAAATTGTCTAAATAAGAAAGATTAAAGGTGAAAAGTTTTTAAACTCGAAATGAATTATGAAAATCTTTCCAACCACGGAAATAAAAAATATAATAAAAATACGTAAGACTAAATTTATTTTTAAATAATAAATAAATTTTACTAAATCTCTTGTCTTTCAACAGATGCCTTCTGTTTGAGCTAATAATATATTCACTTAACTTACAAAAGTTTATGTAACATTGTATATAAATATTAATAGCAATCATATATTAAAGTCTAATGTTAAATAAAGTATATTTTAAAATCCACTTATTATTGATGTAATTGAGTGAGTAATATTTAACAAATGACTGAATTCATTTCAATATTATTCATAAAAAAGAAAAAACATTTTAAGTAATTAACTTAAATTGTATGTTTCAATGTATATGAATTCTTATCAATGCAATTCTTTGTTTTCATTCTACTTTTTCCCTGTTGTTTCTAATAGAAATTCCACTTATTGATAGGCTTGTTATATTATTTATGAGGTTTTTCACATTCGTAGATTAAAACTATTTACATTCATCTATATATCTATGCATGTACATATATTTAAAAATTTTATTTAATTGATAATATAAAAACTACTATTTACATTGTTTAAAATCAAGTTGAAAGAAAAACGGTGTCTTCTTCCTCTTTACTTTGTTATGATTTATCGATAGCTTTAAATGCTCGTGTGTTCTTTCGTTTAAAAATCTAACTGTTTAAATTAAAATATGCGTTTAAATTTAATTCTTTTTTGTTTTTTGTTTTTAATAATTTTCTCTGTCGTTCTATTTTTGGTTCAATATTATTGTTTGTTGCTACATATTACAACAACAAATGGTAAACGAATTGTTGTACCTATTTCCTCTTAGCAAAATTATTTACTACTACAACATGTTGTTTTTATTTTCCTTCATTTGTTTATGCTTTTATTTTCATTTTTGTTTTCTTTTAACACTATTTTGTTTATATGTTTTCTCGAATTGATTTCATAAAATGTAAACAAACTCGAGGGGGAAAAAGTGTGCCGTTGTTGTTGTTGTTTTAACACTGCTCTTCAAGTGTTTACATACACTTAAAGAAAAATTTTTTTTTTTTTCATTTTTAGTGGTTTTATGTCGCAGCCACGCATATACAGTCAAACTCGTTTATAACGAATTCTTGGTTATTACGTACATATTTTCAAGTCCCGACGTTTTAATAACAATTTTCACACAAAAAACTTTATTTCTTACAAACTCATTTATAACGAATTCTCGGTTAAAAGGAACTACTTTAAATGGTCCTAGTAATTAAATTTAATACATTTTACCTTTTTTATAACGAACCCTCAGAAATAACTTTGAAGTGTGGCAATAGTTTTTACTTTTATTTAATATGGCAGCATTAAATAATGAACTCAGCATCTTTAATCAGCTGATGGATAAACAGAATTAACACATATTTTTGATTTTTAATAAAAAAAATAATTTTTGTTTTTAATAAATAATAAAAATTATTTGTATTTTATATTTTCTTCTATTACTTCACCCCGTTTATTTCGAACTTTGCCTATAACGAACTATTTGTTCTGATCCCACGGAGTTCGTTATAACCAGGTTTGACTGTATATATATATATATATATTTAAAATGGATGGTACAATGGTTTTTATAAATTATTATTATTATTTATGTATTTTAATTTTTTTGTTATTTAGTTTTTTTTTTCTCTGTCTCTCCTTTTAATTTACTCTTTGGACTAACGGGCTTAAAAATACAAAATACTGTTAAGGAATAATTAAAGAAAAAATATATTAAATTTTGTCTACACTATGTAATGAACAATTTTGTTTTATGATTCATTATCACCGTACATGTTTGATAAAGAAAATTTATTTTCAAAGTACAATATGCCATACGCGAGAGATGGTCATAAATTAAAATATAAAGATTTCTCTGAAACAAAATAGGAATTTAATATAAAGAAAAATCGTGTAGAAAGTTTTACTACCGAAAAGAAAATTTAAAAGCCTTTTAAATAACATAAAAGGTACGTATGTTCATTTAAAAACCTTGTATGCTTATTATAAAGTACAGTGCGTATCATGTGTAACAATCATTTAACGGTTTATTTTTTGAGCTAATGTCTGATGTTTCCGACTACCTTAAAATACAAAAAAAAAAAAAAAAATGTAAAAACATAATATTTTGTACCACCAATCTTGTTTATACCCGATTTTGAAATAACATGGATTACGAAAATAATATTTTTTCTTTCCGTACACAATTAAAAATATATTCGAATATATGTATATTTAAAAATATATTATATGGTACATACACTCACACATATGTATGTTAACAAGAAGTACAGTCAACCCTCCTATAACGCGGTGAGTGCGTACCGCGTTATATGGAAAACGGCGCTATAAGAATCTCGGATTTCTGTTACAAACTAGGCTAATTCTTAGAGCGTTCTATGGAAACCGTCTACCGTGTTGTGTGGAAACCGCGCTATAAGAAACACAGAATTAGTACAAATCACGTCATTCGTACCGCGTTATATGGAGACCAGGAAATACAAAAAGCCAGATAAATTATAAATTATTTTTATTGAATTCAAGAGTTCATATAAGGATTGATAAAAAAAAAATTAAATAAAAACTAAACTAAAAGACTGGTTTCCAACAAAATTAAGAAAGACTTGTAAAATAATGCAATTTTTTAATATTTATCCTCACTTGGTTCATCTTCATTCATTGTTTTTTTTTTTAATTAAAATTCCAACTGCTATTGTTTTGTACGCTGCTGTATCTCGGCTGAGCTTTTAAGTCGAAAATAAAACTTTTAATAAACCCTCTTACAATATCTAGTTACTATTCATTCATAGGCTGTGCGGAAGGAACTTATGGAATGAAATTGAACGCAAACCGCGCTATAAGAGTACCACGTTATAAGAGGACTGTCGCAATTTCAGACACGCGTTCTGAGAGTACCGCGTTATAAGAGGGTTGACTGTACCACATGCCTTCATATTAGACATTATACAGGATCATAAATTTTGCTACCACCGGCAATTAAATATTTTACTTAATTTGCCATATTGACTTTTCGTTACAATATTCCTATTCAATACCTACTATATAAACTTTAATTGGAATCATCGGTAAACAAAACCTGTTTTCTATAATCTAAATTATTATCCAAGTGGCGACTATAATTTTATAGGGTATGATTTTTACATGCAGTTCTGCAAAGAAAATCATTGACTGATTTAATGTGCACCAATTGCGGTCCCATTTCGTAGAACTTGATTATTATGGTTTCGTGAAAAGAACCACAACCGCAATGAGTTTATATTTATATACGGGGAAAGATATTATTTTAAGAAATTTTTAAATGGAACGATACTATTTATTTAAAGTACACTTTTTTTAGGATTTTTGGATCATAATTGTTTGAATTGTAAACATGTATGTAAAATAAATGTACTTTGATAAAAGTCTTTATTATCAATGCCTAAGTATATGTGTAATAATAATAATAATTATTATTAAAAAAAAACGATTTTTATTTAAAAACCACATATAATAACATATACATCTAATAACAGAACGTGATAACATTTAACAATTTTATATTAAAAAAAATTCAAATCCTTTTTCGGACATGCGAATTTGATTGTATATAATCTATCATCAACCCTCAAAGTGTACGCTCATAAATTCGCGTGTTTAAAACATAACATTTTTAATTAATTAATTATTTTAATCAAATTTATCTAAATACGTTCTAGTACATGTTGTTTGTGTATCTTTTTGTAGACCCTATGTCCGACAGAATATTATAAAATCATAAATATTGATTATATATACTTTGTATAGTGTATATATTCTATGTATATATGTTTTCTCTAAATAAGGGTCAAGCACCCACCCCTCCGTCCAAAACAGGGAGCTTCATGTCTAGGCAGCGGCAGATGGCATTCCAAACATCTTACGACCTGCTGCAACATATAATTTTCAAAAAATATGCTATTAATTTCTAAGTGTTCCTCACCATTACATCAAAAACTAAGAGCGTCATGTCTAGGTAACGGCAGATAGCATCCCAAGCATCCTACGGCGGGCAGCAGTAAACCAATTATTTGCTTATTAACTAATATTCCAGTTTGCGTCGCCTCGTTCGATTTGCGTCGTTAATACGAAAATGTTTGTACAAAGCTGAAATAGAAAAAGAGAATTTCCAATTAAAATCTAGTGCAAATTCGAAATTGTGCCTTTTTAAAATTTCTGTGTCTTCGAAGTTGCGTCGTTTTTTTTTCAGTTTACGTCGTTAATATGAATATGTTTGTACAAAGCTAAAACAGAAAAAGGGGATTTCCCGTTTAAGTCTAATATAAATATATACGAACATATCTATTTATGTTGTCTGATGGTTGCAAGTTGTAGGTCGTTAGTAAATTAAATATGTTTTATTGAAAAATCTATTTTTTCAGCTTAAATTATAAATTTCGGAACCAATTAAATGAAAATCAATACAAATGTATGGGCAAATCGTGCTTCGTTTTGCGTCGCGTTCCTTCAGGCCCTATTAGCGATGTAAACCGGGGTATTAGTGTATTTAAAAAAAATAATTACGAAGATGAGGGAGTTAGTTTGTAACAGGCCTATGCTCCTTAAAGGAACAAATGCGAATAAATTTAAAGTAATCGGTTTCTAAAGCATTGATGTTGCAAATCTTATGTTGCTTAATTAATAACGTTAATTGATTTGGTAAAAATTACTTTAAGATTCAATAATTCAATTTTCTACTGTATTTTGATTACAACATTTATAGATTCATTCAACCGTAGAAATTAGAAAAACATTAATGTTTTCCATGCGAATGTTTTCTTTTTTATTTCTTTTATCTTTAATCGTTGTGGTCGGTCATTGTGTAAATACAATAAAAGAAAATACTGTATAAATAATGTTTTTTGATGCTTTTTTATGTCTTTTTCTTTCTTCAAACACTGTTGTCTTATACTATTTAGTTGCTATTTGTTTTTTTTTTTTTTCTTTTATTTCATTTGGTCTTTGTTTGCCTTCTTCATAAGGCCGTCGTCGTTTTTATTTTATAGGCTTTCAACTTCCTCCATAAAAACAAAACAAAAAAAAAAACCCCAACTCATCAGCCAACACGTTTGTTATAATTTTTCCAATATTGTAAGTCTATCATAGACAAGAGGTGAAAGGGTGGTGTTATATTTATTTAAGCTTGTCATAGATAACTCGTATACAATAGTTATACAGTGAACTACAAATAAACAATTGATCTGATCATATAGAGAATAGGTTTTCTGTTTACGAGGTTCCCTTATTTAATTGAAAATTATTTTTACGAAAAACAAACTACTTTGGGAGTAGAAAATGAATTTCTGTTTCGTTCTTAACGATGTCGATCTATATTCAACTCCACTTTAACTTCTTACATACATATGTATGTATGTAGATATGCTATAATTATCTTCACGTACTATGTACATGCAAATGATTCGCTCTGAATATGAATAAAATTGTTTGTTTACAATTTCTACATGCATTTAAAATATGAAAAATTGAATTTTATTGTGTTTTTTATTGTCTTCCAAAGTACATTTTATTTATTTTTTTATCTCTCTTAAATACTTCAACCATAATTTTAACCACAATGTTAAAATGTTAAAAAAAAGGGAGGGGACGAAGCAAAAGAAATGAAAAAAATCAATTTCATAAGTTAGATAATGCAATTTTGTTAGCGGGTTTATTATAGAAAAAAAAAAAAAAAATAGATAAAAGGTGTCCTACATTATTTGATCTAACATTGTGGTTTTGATAATTTTGCGGCTAGACTCTGTCAGTTAGTCAAAAAGTACAATAAAGTTAATATGAATTTTGAGAGGAATAAATTTTATTACTAAATACTAGAGCTGTGCACAAGACATACTGCTAACTTACCCTTCACCGAATGCAATACTGTAGTGTACTCTTTATGTTACTCTTGATTTTACGAGTGCATTGAAATGTGTATTTATCATTTATTCAATGTATACAACAGCACTGTGAAGTAACGGAACTATGATTTGTGTTGTAAGAGCATATTTTACTACTAAGCTACATTTTCAGTATTGCCATATGAATATCAGAAGTAGTAATGTAAAAAAGGTGTTTCCTCAAAAATAAAAAGTTTAAAAAAGTTACTGGCAATGCTGGTGGCGTCGACGAAGATGTTCGGTTGCCGAGAGCAAAAAAAGAAATGCATGTTGTGACTCTATGAAGAGTACAATATTTTTGTTGCACTCTTCACACAACTCTCTTTTATACTGTTGTACAATGGTTTACGAGTACAGTTGTTTTTTTTTTTTTTTTTGTACACTATCTTTGCTTCACATACATACATAATTGGTCATTACAACCCTTCAGTCAGGATTATTAACCTAGTTTCTCACACTACTTATGTTGTGTGTGTTAATTTTATACATAAGTGCCGAGACCTACAGTTTAAAGTCGACTCCGAACGACAGATTTTTGAGAAACTTTTCATGGCAATTTTATTTTTATTCTCAGAGTTTTTGGCAGAAATCGCCGAAAAAATACTTTTTGTATTTTTATTTTGATGTCTGGCCGGGGACTCGAACCCTGGCTTTAAGTCTAATAAGCCAGCACACTACCTACTAGACCACCGCGACCTCAATCTTTGCTTCACACTTATTTATATTTGCAGCTACAATCAATATTCGGTCTTGAGCAAAATCCTATAGTGTGCAATTTTATATGTCTTGTGCTCACCTCTACTAAATACTATCAGCATAGTTAATAATTCATTTATTTTTATTATAATATTCTATTTGAATTGAGAAAATTTTGTTAATTGTATAGTCCCCAATTTTGCAAATAAAACATAACTTCTAATCCTAAATTAAATATGTTATCTGCTCTTTTATAGATTTTGTGACGGCTAACCTAGCTATAAATTTATTATGGAATTTAAGAATTAGGCCTTCATTTTACTGTGACATATTAAAATCTCGTTTGGAGTCTCACAAAAGTTACTTATAAAGCTAACAATATTAACGTTTTGATTATTGTTAACCAATTTAAAAATACAATAAAACAAAAAAACGGTTTGAAATGTTGTCAAATTTATTTCTTTTTTTGTTGGGAAGTAGGATAGAAATCGTACAAAAAAAATCGCTTATCTTATCTTGACCTCTCCATTGATGGTCAAATGAAATATGGTCCAATTATGCCCCCGTTCTACAAGCCGAACCAAACAATCACTTGTAATAGGGGCATTGGCAGTTGCAGTTTCTCGTTGGAACAATAAATCCCAACATTGCTCAAGCGTAAGTCGATTCATTACGTTTAGTAAAGATAATATACAAAATTTTGTGGCAGTACTGCCAATTTTTTTTTATAACCGATGGTTCAAGTTTTAGTAGAGTTAAACAGCTGGTCTACTCATCCTATTCCAATGATTGATGTTCCCATAATGTTAGTTGTTGAAGTTATCCTTTGTGGGGCATATTAGCTGGGGGACCATCTGAATGTATTATTGGATAAAATTTATACATAAATTAGCAAACAGTCACATTTCAATACTACATCTTTTCTGTTTGTTTAGTAATTTAATTTATTTTTATTTTCTTTAACAACTTGAAGTAAACTTTACGTTATTTTTTATATTTTATTAAAGTGAGATTAGATTTTATGGTTTTAAAGATTTCATTAGAACTCAAAGCTCTTCTTCTGGAGCCTCAAATAAGATTCTTACCCTTGTCCTTTTCCCTACAAAGCTAAAGAATACTAAAACCTTTTTAGCAATCCTTTTTTACATTTAAAAATAATATAATAGTAATAACTGCAGTAAGTTTTCAGCTTTGTTTTCTTAGACCTGCTGTCGACAAAAAGAACTAGCCCATACAAGTATTCTTTCATTGATTTTTGTTTTGTTTAAGAACTTTTTTAATTTCTTTATGTATAAAACTTGTATATGAAATCTTTAGTGTGGGATAAAATTTTAAATTAAATAAAGTATTTGAAGAAAATTGATTTCAAAAATAAAAAACTATCTAAACTGTTCGTTAGGTTAAGATTTGTTTGGTCACGTCAATAAAATTACAATTAATAATGACAGAGCCTCTAAATATTTGTTAGCGTGTTTCAATTAAATTTAAATCTAAGCCAATCTCTTAACTTCTGTTGTTAAATTAGTCCCTAACTAAACTAATTTACCCTATTATAATATATATTTCCTTTTATATTATATAAACTGACATGGCCCTGCAATAGTAATTAAAAATAGTTTGCAATTTTATTTATAATAAAATTACTGTGGTTTTTAATTGTTAACAGTAATTAGTTGGGTAATTAAAAAAAATTGCTTCTGTCTGAAGTAGTAAACTTCAACTGCAAATAAAAATTTTTTACAAATCTAAAACAACAAAAAATTTCTATTAAAACCTTAATTATATAACGATTTTAAAGTCAACAGTTGCGATTAACATGCCTTGTGCCAGGCGTTTAAAATGAAAAATAGAAAATTGTAAAATTTTTAATTCTGGCACACAAAAAGATATTGAAATATATTTTTATTTATAGTGAAAACATTCCTGCATTCCACAATGTCGATTACATTTTTCACGACAATTGATTATTCGTAACAGAACATTATTGCTTCTTCGAGTTCGTTGTTTGTAAGCGATAATAGATTGCAAACCTTGATATCGACGTCTCCATTCTAAGTGCTAAGTACATTTGAAACACTTTTAATGTTCTTGCACTTTTAAATTCTACGTTCTCTAACTTAAATACTGTCAAAATTTGGCTAAGATGCGCCGAGCCGTTCCTACTTACAATATCCATATATTCGTATGTTGCGTGAAAACAAAATACACTTTTTCGACTTAGAATGTTATAGAATGGAGTCGTCGATATCATACTATATTCTGCTTTACCAGCTTTGTTAGAAAAAAAAATGGATTCGTGAAATGGAAATAAAGAAGTAAATAAATATGTACAAGATATCTTGTAGCCCTGCGTTTCTTAAGGAATAAAAATACTTAGTTTCGATCATTTTTCTTTTTTGGTAAATGGGGAAACATAACTCAATTTTGAGAGAGTAATTATTAAGTCCTGTACGGTAAAAAGTGTCGTTCGTTATTTAATTTATATTAAATCACCACACAATCCACGTTTTAAGCCTAAATACCTTTCTACACAATAGCTGGAGGAATCCATACAGGATACAATTAATTTTTTAAATGATAATTCAAATAATTTTGAAACATCTACCGTGATGGAAAAATTATCAGAGGCGGAGTCAAAAAGACGTCAAAAATAACAGAAAGCATGATTCTGTTTCACATCAACCTCAAAACGAAAGTATTTTTGAAAAAGAAATCAAAATCTTTATATCTGAACCATTTAGCGATCGCAAAACAAATATATGTGACCTAGAGGCTAAATCCAGGAAATATCCGCTAACGAGCGTTTCTAGTGAGCAACTATTTAGTGCTGCTGGTCAACTTTATTCAGATAGATGAAGTAACCTTAAAGGCATTAATGCCATTATAATATAAAAACAATGAATTTTGACAAATTCTTAAATGTAATGAACTCGTTATGTTTTGTTTTTATCAATAAATTTTAAAAATGTACATACATACATACTTAATTCGTCATTACAACCCTTCAGTGAGGATTTCGACCTAGCTTCTCACACCACTTATGTTGTGTGCGTTAATTTTATACATGAGTGGGCGGGACCTAAAGGTTAAAGTCGACTCCGAACGACAGATTTTTTGAGAAACACTTCATGGCAATTTTATTTGGTCTCAGAGTTTTTGCCAGAAATCTGCTGAGAGGCAGTCACCGAAGAAATATATTTTTTTTTTCATATTTCGTTTTGATGTTTGACCTGGGATACGAACCCGGGCTTTTCGTCTAAGAAGCCAGCACACTACCTACTAAACTACGGCGACTATATTCCAAAAATGTATTTCTAATTTAATATTTAATAACAAATAGTTCGGGTTCGCCGAACTAAGTACGAGTTCGGCAGAACTTTAAAATTGGCCGAAGTTCGGCTTCGGTGTTCGGTACCGAACGAAATTTGCAGTTCGGTCGGACTCTATTAATTCCTATTTGAGGTTTACGTGTTTTTCTTTTGTTAATGTTTGTTTTTTTTTATAATTTTTAAAGATTTATTTACGTTTAACTCGGTTATTTTTACCGCACTTTCCACCATATAGGCAAATTACTTTTTTGAATTTATTTTAAAATTATTTTAATTAAAAAAAAAAAAAAAAAACCTTTTCAAACCGGATGATTAATTTTTATCATTTGAATATTTCTTAAGAAAACAATCAACCAAATTAAAAAATAATTTTTTATTCCGATCTCTTCACAGAAAAATCTGTGAACTAAGCACATACATATGTTAAAAAAAAAAAAACCGAATTTTTGGTACCATTTAATGATGGGAACCGGGATTTCCAGTTTTTTTTTTTGTTTTATTGTGTTTTTTTTATTTAATAAAAATCATTTGTATTTATAAAAATTATTATCACTCTTTTGGACATATTTCACATTTTATCATCAATCAAGAATAATCAATGATTTGTATTTGTTTATAGCAAAATAGAAACACATTTACATCGAAAAATCAAAACAGCGACGCAGATAAGATAAGCTAAATAAATACGGCGTACAAAACGTAAATAATTATAACAAAAAGTAATTATTATGGTAAAAGTGCATTATAACACTTAAAGTTTATTAATAAAACAAAACGAAAAAAAAAATTAAAAAACAAAAGCAAATTAATAATTTATAAACATTTTCCTAAAATGTTACGATATAATAACACAAAGAAGAATGAGAAGAAAATAAAAAAATTATAAAAATAAACGACAATGAACTGGTGTGCTGAATATATTGTTTGTACATATACATATAGTGTGTATATAATATTGTATTTTATAAAGCAAACAACTCGATTTTTAACCAGACTGTTTTTGGATATTTTTGATTTAAATTTTAATCATTAGGCGCCACAAATTTTTAATAATTCTGTAATAATTTGTAAATAATACTATTTAATTGTAATTATTTAAAGTATTAAATTCAAAAGTTTTGCTGGAAAATTAAATTGAAATAAATTTTTAAATAAAAAACATTTCCTTTCAGGCATTCTGACAAACACACTCTAGTTCATGATCTAACACTCGTGTTAGCGAAGTGTTTCTATTTGTTATTATTCAAACTTAACGCAAAGCATCGCCAATATCCCTTTTTTCTTAACTTTTTTCCACAGTCACCACCAAAAAAGAAAACCGATGACGTCTGTTTTGCAGTGCAGGGGACTCACATTGAAGTTCATAAGACCAATTAGATTTTAATTGTTTGTAAGCTCAAGATTTGATGCATATTTATATTTGTCCTGATATTATTATTATCGTTTAAAATCTACTTCTAATAGATGTTGGAAAATCTTCTCTTAATGAGCCTAATCAATAAGGAACTTCTAGCACGCTGATTTTATTTTTTAACTTTGGATTGTTTTATTTTATTTCGAAATAGTAAAACGGAAACTCTTTTGAAGTAAAACAATCATCATATATATTATTTCTAAAGCACTTTTTTTTTGTCGGTTGCAAATATCTCCATCAAATTTAATGAACAATATCTCATTTTAAAGCTTGTATCTAACACTAATGGCAAAAAATAATTAGAAATTGAAAAATTAATATTTTCATTGATAAAAATTATATTTTATTTAGAACTGCATGATAATACTGTTGTCATTGTGATTACATGTTTTTGTTCAAGTGTGCTAATACAGGGTCGCTTAATAGTAATTCAGTTCTACACAATATAGTATGTAGAAAAATCCATTCTGGCAATACCGCTATTTACTATAATGCCGCTTATTACTAAGTCAGTTATATATAATATGCATATTAAGTTGTAAAAAGCTATTTTGGCAATACTTTGCAGAAGTTGTTAGATCAAGTGCGATAAACAGGGTCGCTTAATTGTAATGCTATTCCACATAATAATATATAAAGCTGTTAAAGCCATTTTGATAATGTCGTTATTGTTATGGCATTGTTTGTTTTATGAAGTGTAGTAATACAGGTTAATAAATGGTACCAGTCTAATCGTAACAAACTTGGGAGAGCACATCATATCAGCAAAAATTATTCATACCGATAAAACTGTACTCATACCCCGAATCAACCTTACACCTTCTGACCCAACTGTGCCTTTCCGAATAACACGAAAACAATTCCCTGTGAAAGTTGCTTTTGCAATGACGATAAACAAAGCACAAGGCCAAACCCTTCAAAAGGTAGGATTGTATTTACCAGAACCGGTCTTTTCACATGGGCAGTTATACGAGTGCGTACGTTTAAAGATATTTTTGTTTGTATTAAGGATTCGTACGGACAAAAAGTTAACGATGATCATGTCATTACGTCTAACGTTGTATTCAAAGAATTATTATAAAAGCATTTAGACATATGTTTGTATGTAAATATGTATGATGATATTATGATTTATAATATTTTTATACTTTTAATAAAATTCCTATTAATTATTTTCATTTTATGTTACAAAAATGACAACCAACGGTGCGAAATATTCGCATGGGTCATCTAGTTTATTTGTATTTCCAACTTTAGTGCATTTTAAATATGCATGTTTATAAAAGCTTTATTATTTTTTTTTTATTATATTATCAAATATTCAAACAATACATATCAAAATGCAACTAGATTTCAGAAATTAAATTGAAATGGGGGGTTTTAAAAATTCCCCTTCGTATCTAATTGACGAATTGAATACAAAATGTTTATTTTCGCATATTATTAAATCTCCGCTTAACTGTTAAATTTCGTCATAAGTTTTCTCGTTTATAGTATCAAACAATAACGTCAATAACTTTAGGGCATTTCGATAAATTAAAGAATTCCCCAAATCGCTATATAACAACAACAACTAGATCTAATGTTAATAAAAAAAAATGACTAATACTTGAGTTCAGCTTAATATAAAACATGATTTTTTATTTTTAATTATAATTTTATGACCCAAACTGATAATTTTTTTTTTGTCCGCTTCAGTTTTCTGTTCAAGTATTTCTTTTTTTTTATTTTTTGTTTATAAAATTCAACTTAAACACAGAGATACCATAAAATAATTCTCAAGAAAATCTACAATTAAAGAATAATAAGCAAACAAAACAAGTTCAAAAATTAAAAAAAAAAAAACATTTTTAATATGAAAGATAATTTTTTCTTCATTTCTTGCTTCAATCACTATTTTAAGTTGTATATTAAGCGAAGGAATAAAAGAAAAAACAATAATAATAATAATTATAAAATATTATCAAGAAGTTGAAACAAATAAATTTAAAAAGAGATGTGCAAAACTATTCTTTTTTATTTTTAATGTCCATACAAAAGAAGCTTAAATTGATTTAAATATCGTTTCTTCATTGCGTATGAAAAGCGAAATATTGATACGGGAAAATTCATTTCTTTTGATGAGCTTTACCGCTACATAGATTTAGCGGAGTATTAATATTATATAGGGGCTTAAGCTTTTAAGAATTTAATTGTTATTCCATATTTATATAATGTACTTAAGTATATGCATATATAATTATCCTCTGATATTGAAGCTATGACGATACGCGATAATTCTTTTGTATACAGTGAGCAAAAAAAGTTTACGTACACTTTGTACTTAATATTATTTCACTTATTTTCTTTTACTGTATTGATTAAAGATAGTAGTTTTGCATATATAATTTTTCAGTAGAACCATAGTTAAAATACATTGCATATTTCATTCCTATAACTTTTCTGAGAAACAAGATATTTATGAAAATTACAAAAAGGTGCCAAAATAAACGCCAAAAAAGTTTACTTACACCATCACTATTTTTTACGTTTATTCTTTCTCTTATTCTTTTCATTGCGGGTAATAGGAAAAATTATAGGAAATTCTAATTCTAGTGTACAGACAATAATAAATCCTGACTTACGAAATGGAAATTTGAATGTAAAAGCACCAAAAAAGTTTTCACAAAGAGAGGAGCGACTTATTTTGTATACCCAAGAAAATCGGCTCCAGAATTATGTAAAGAACTATTCCAATGCTCTAGCAAAAGTATACACCCGCAACCTGTAAGAAATGTGCTTCACAGAGCTGGGTCTAACGGCCGAACTCCTCGAAGAAAGTAAAATAAATAAAAGGAAGAGGCTAGCATTTGCTAAGGAGCATTTAAATAAAACGGATTTGTTTTGGGACAACGTCATAGTCAGTGACGAGTCAAAATATAATATCTTTGGACCCGATGGTGCCAAAAAAGTTTGGCGAAAGACTAACAAGGAGATGCTAGATCAATACTTGATTCTAACCGTAAAACATGGAGGAGGAAACGTTATGGTATGGGATGTCGGAAAACTTATTTTTATCAATTAAACAATCTTAAACCAAGTGCGCTGCAATTGGGTCTGAAAGAAAGTGAATTCCTCTTCCAGCAAGATAATGACCCTAAACACTCTTCATATTTGGTCAAGGAGTGGCTTCTTTATAATTGCAAGCAACTGCATACACCCCCACAATCTCCAGACATAAATCGAATAGAGCACATCTGGAATTTATTGGTCAAAAGAATAAGAAAAAACAAAATAACATCAAAAAAGTTGCTAAAAAAAACCGTAATTTGAACCTTGGCTTTATTTTTTTCTATATTGGTTGTACGTAAAATTTTTGGACTCACTATATAGTATGTATATGCATATGACAATTTCCTATATTGAAGTAATAGGGGCACTTGCTTTCTTATTTATCTAAACCCTAAAGTCCCAAATATGTTATATTTTATAATTTGAGTGCCCGATGCATATTTTAATCCAAGTACTGACTGATATTGTTTTATTTAAGACGATATTTACAGATAAAATTCTAGAATCAGATTTTTTTTTTTTTAATATTTTCTGTTTTCTCTTACCAAGCAAATATAGCAAGTACTAGACTGCTATAGCTTTTCCTTATGTAAAGTCAACGTCTTCATAAACCATAATGGCCATCATCGTCGATAAAATATTCTTCATTTAAAGCTTAAATATCCGGTCTTTGTAACATTTTTTTTTTTTAATATAAAATGAGTCACTTGCAGTAAAGGTTTTATTTCCTAAGAGAAAAATTTAATGGCTCTGGAAGTTATGAATTATGATTTATTATCCCACTTAGATTATTATTGTAATTATTTTTTAATTTACGTCCTAATAGAGGTTTGCTTAAGACCATTTCATGCATTAGCTAAAAACACAAATATTTCGGGTTCCATATTATGGTTCCAGTTGAAATTGATCAACAGATTTTTAACAATTATCAGTTTGACTCCATCGATTTTAGATTGGGATAGCACATTACCACTTGTGTTCGTGACATAAACTCTTATCCAATAAAATTTTTTTCCCCTACACAACCTTCTTGATAAACCTACTTTAAAAGAAATCTTAAACCATTTCGTCGATTCTAGAACAAAAATTAAAATTAACACAAAACGTCAAACGCAATGAGATACAAAGGAAACAGTGAAAAGGCTATTAGCTATTACTATTCTCCTATTAGCCACTTGGCTAAGTTATTACATACATATGTACATACATAATTGGTTATTACAACCTTCAAGCAGGATTATGACCTGAGAAGCTACACTTTTATTTTATACATGAGTGGCTTGAGAAAGTTTTTCATGGCAATTTTATTTACTCTCGGAGTTTTTGCCAGAAATTTGCTGAGAGGAAGTCACCGAAGATATGTTTATCATATTTCGTTTTTGATCGAGATGTCTGACCTGGAG